>CM067324.1:117667500-120177500 GCA_034376525.1 Nicotiana benthamiana | reverse complement strand
GAAATTTTAGGATATGGATTGAAATTTTAGGATATGACTTCAACCTTTAGGATATTAATTGAACCTTTAGGATATGAATTGTAATTTTAGTTTATGAATTAGAATGTAAGGATATGACTTAAAATTTTAGGATATGACTTGAAATTTTAGGATATGACTAGAACCTTTAGGATATGAATTGAACATTTAGGATATGAATTGAAATTTTAGTTTATGAATTGGAATTTTAGATTATAAATTGAAATTTTAGGATATGACCTGAAATTTTAGGTTGAATTGAAATTTTATATTATAAATTGAAATTTTAGGTTGCGGGAGGAACTGTCGGTCGGATATGAATTGAACCTTTAGGATATGAATTGGACATTTATTTTATGAATTGAAATTTTAGATTATAAATTGAAATTTTTTGGATATAAGTTGAACTTTTAGGATATGAATTAAAAATCTGATTTATGTATTGGAATTTTAGATTGCGGGAGGATTTTGTAGAAGGGGTTCATGACTTTATTAGACATGTAATGGAACTTCCACCAAGAATAACTAAGACACAGTACCTAGCAGAGTGTGCCTTTAATTGTTCTTCTCATTAGCGACAACGATGATGAGAGGTAAGAACATGTGTTTCAAATAGTTATGGTGTAAGTAAGAGTTTAATATTTCCTAAATAGATAAAAGAAGAGGTAATGAAGAAATTCTATACTTCAATTTCCAAGAGGAAAAAGAGTTAATTGGGAGTGACAAGGTTGATGGTGATGGAATATTTTCCGTTGGTCATGGCAGTTCCAATAAAATGGGGATCATAAGACTCTATGATGACAAAGATTATAGGTAGTTTTATTCTCAACTTTCTTCTAAGTCTGATCCGTACGAGTTTAATATGATATTGGTGATATATTCTTCGAATTCAGACAATGATTTGACTTACAAAAGTATGGAAATTCTAATCAAAATAATTAAAGCTAAACCGAGGAAGACGCTACCAATCCCTGAATCGAAGGACTACACGCTTTCAATCCCTTACAGCTGCCTTCCAAGCCCTTCCACTGCCCGAACTACTACTCGGCCCACTATTTGCTAGTCTGGTTCGACTCGAACTTATAATCCCCGTTTTACGGGAACTGACATGACCAAGGAAAAATATTCCATCACCATCACCATCACCCTAGTCAGCCTCAATTAAACTTCTTTTCTTCTCGGGAAATGTTAAAATTCCTGTATAATCTTTCTTTTGTCTACTTAGGAAATGTTAAAATTCCTACCTACATCATCACTATTTGAAATACATGTCATTGCCTTCTCACCATCGTTGTCGCTAAAGAGAACAACAAAAGTGATCAAAAGACACACCCTGTCAGCTAATGTATCCAAGATATTCTCTATATCCAAGTTCATCGCAAGTAATAGTACCACGAGGATAATCACCAAAGCCACCAGACAACTTTATGATACCAGTGAAGCAAGAGAGCTATTCAATAAAACTCATATTGTAAAAAGAAGAGAGAGACTAATTCAGAAAGGTGGGTCGAGAGTCAAGCCTCGACTATACATATAAGGTTTTTACTTTTCATTAAGTATTTTGATTTACTTTTATATAAATTTTGAAATACTAATTCAATATAATTTTTCTTATTGGTTCGCTTCATAGCTGATATGGGGGAATTCATACGCAGTCAGCCACTTAATAAGTCGGCTGAGGCAATCCAACTTTCGGATTAGGAAGCTGAAAGAATACTCCTTGAATACTTTATATACTTTGAACTAGACAATAGAACTAGTTTTCGAATGAGCTTGTAATAAGCATTAACTTAATTTTGTTAGCTTAATGTTTTAGTTCTATTGATCTTTATATTTTGTTACTTTTTAGTGTTGTTATTGTTGTTGTTGGCACAAAAATGCATGTCTAGGATATTTGGTATAAGTTGGCAGGTGGTGTAGCAGTCAAAATAGGTAGTTTTTGCCAAAAATATACCAAAAAAAGCGACCAACTTTAGTCTCTAATTGGTCGCTTTTCACTTTAAAAAATATTTTTCTGGGTAGTAGCAGCCAGTCTTGGTCGCTATTTTATTTTAAAAAAATAATTTCTGTCATAGTTAAAAAAAATTAATTCTTGCCATTTGCGACCAAATTTGGTCACCAATTTAAATAAAAAAATTATAAAAATTATTAATATAGCGATCAAAATTGGTCACCTTCTATGATTTACAATAAATAAAAATAAAATTTTAATTATATTTGGAGACCAACTTTGACGCCAAATTTATAATATTAAAATATTTGAGCGATTAAAGTTGATCGCTATATGCTTTGTCTGGAAATTTGTTCCTTTTACCTGAGAGACCAAAGTTCATCGCTAATTGGCGACCAACTTTGGTCTCTAATATAAAGGAGCCAGCTTAATATCGAGCAGACATTTTTGATTGCCTTTTGGTCGCTTTTTGGCCACTAACGATCGATATTGGTAGCTATTTGTGATAGCCAAATCCCGAATTTCTATTAGTGATTTTAATAAAATATATTAATGTTTGCGCGTTATTGGTTCATCTTTGTATGTTAGACTATATTATTTTGAACTCAAATACTCACAGAAATTTTTGTTTGTACTTTTTTTTTTATATATCCCGTATAGTTTTTTCCTAGTAAAGTTTTAAGGCAGCGTATTATTTGTGTTAGGAACACCTAATAACAAGGAATATTATGAATAAGTTGTTTTATGGAGGTTCATTTTTTCTGGTGGAAAGAAATTACATTGTGGCTTATTCTTTCCCAAAGTGTTAGCATTAACTCTTTTGGAAAACAAGATTTTCCTCTCCTATAAACAAAAGACTCCCATATCATAACTACATCAATTTCTATTGTAATAAAAAATATATATCTGCTATTCTCTCGTGCTTTTTCTTTTTTGCTATTATGCGATAATTTCCGAAGGCATTGTGCATCTTAAATTATTGTCCCATCCACCACACACTCCGTGGCTTTGTATTCTCCGTCAGTCTCATTACATCGTACAAAGTCCATGTTTAACACATTTGCTTGTTGCACGTATAGTTCGTACGTTGTTGTCATGTCAGTAGCAAGTACATCAGAAAAATAAAAATATTATTTTCGTGCATTGAAGTTTGCATCGTCAACTTTCAAAAAATTTTCTCTCTCCTCTAAGAACTCTCTCTACAACGGCTCTTAACGGATCTTTCCAGTCGCTCTCACGCTCCATCTGATGGAGTTGCCGGAAGGCTCTTTTCCAGGCGAGCAAACATGGGGAAAATATCCCTCCAGCAGTCACGAAGCCTAACAATGAAGAAATTCCAAAAAAAAATTTCTTATACTACATCGATCAGTGCTCCATCATCTTTAGCTTTGAACCCTAACCGGTAAGTCATTGCTCGACAAACAACACATAACAGGATACCGGCTATGATATTTAAGGCCAGAGATTACTATGGGATCATGGCAGACTCCTGTAAGTACACTATTGTGGGTAGATTTCTCAAACCCTGTCTCCAAATTGATAGACTTAGGTCTAGATTCAAAGAATTAATTACCTTGAAAGGTGTTGCAAAAATAGGTGTCTACGACAACTACAATGTCTTTATTGATCTCTTCAATGAAGATGACTTCAAAATTGTGTGGTTTAAAAGGGTAATTGAAATAGAGGGTATGCAAATGTGGCTTCAAAAATGGTCACCAGACTTCAATCCGGAAGAGGACCTCCCTATTGCTCCTGCATGGATCCTGATACTGGGTCTTCCCTTCACATGCATGATTGGCATTACATCAAATAACTTTTGAGTTCTGTTGGTGAACCTTTCGACTTAGATGCAACTACGTTTGGAGAACTAGGCCGAGCATGACAAAAATGAGAGTATAGGTAAATCTACTAAAGCCACTACCTGATTCTGTTTTTGTGGGGCAGGAAGAAGATGAATCTCTACTAAAAGGCTTAACTCAAAAACTAGAGTACGGGGGGGGGGGGGGGGTACCTATATACTGCAAACACTGCAAAACGTTAGGGCACAACATGATTAATTGCAGAGTATTAGAGAAAAAAATATCGCCTCCGATGAAGGGAATCAAAAGCCTACTAAAGAGATTACTCAAAACAAAAATGTCTTGCTGAATGATACAAATGATGAATTGGGAAGGTCGGAAAAGAAGAATGAAGATGCTTCTACAAGCCAATCTCAGAAGATAAGTAAAGCACAAGACACTAAAAACATTGAAAACAGTGGAAAAGATAAAAAGACTCAAGCTAGAGAAAAGAATAACAATACAACAACTCTCAGAGAAGTAGGAAAACTTCACGACTCACAAAATCAACATCAGATACAACAAAAGAATAAAGGAAAATAAAGTGAAAAAAGAAATCAAAGAAGATGCCTAAAAAGAAGAATAAGGTAGTGTGTAAGACTATCTTCAGAAAGTATAAAGAGAAACAAAAGAAGGAAGGTCTTAACAATTCCAATTCTACTAATGAGATTAAGTAAATGAACAGAGTGCTCAAGTTTCAACCACTAATAAGAATGATCATAGAGAAGGAATAGAGGCAGTGAACAAGATACAAGAAAAGGAGTGTCAACAGAAGAAAGATATGTCAGCAACACATTGGAATTGCAAAAAGAGAATGATATACATTCTGAGAATACCAACAAAAGACGACGTCAGCAAGTAGGGGACTATATGGCTGCTGGAATGGATAGTTTTTCTCTATTTTCATATATAAAGAATCAGGAAGGAATAGATATATTTTTTTAACGGGTGAGTGAAGATAACTCAAAACAGATAGGTAATGAAAATCCGGAGGCAAGGGATGAACGTTGTATAAATACTACTGAAAATGGTGATCAATTGTGTTAAGCATCTATCCAGGTCTGGGTCTGATCATAGACCACTTATTCTTAAATGTCAAAACTTAGACCATAACAACACCAAATACGTCAAATTTATGAATTTCTAGGTAAGTCAACCAGACTTTCTGGAGATCACTCAATCATCTTAGAATGAAGAAGTGAGGGGCAATGTTATGTGGAGGCTACAAACAAGAATGAAAAGGCTTAGCAAGGTTCTAAGTAGATGGTCCGAATAGCAAATAGGTGATATCCAATAACAGGTACAGGAATGAGAAACTAAAATTGAAATCTTTGAGGAATTGGACATTATGAACAATACTGAATTGGGAAGAGATGACTTGAACAAAGGGATATGCAGAATATACAAGATGGCTCAATATCCAGGATTCCATGCTGAAACAGAAAACAAAGCTTCAATAGTTCAAAGATAGTGATAAAAACACTAAGTATTTTCATAGTGTTTTGAGAAGCCGAAGGAGGAGACGTCACATACAAAGGATTAGAAACCATAGGGTAGATAGGTGCAAGGAGATGATAAGGTGGCAAAAGCTGCTGTCAAGTATTACAAAAAACACTTCAACTAAAATCTCATTGAAGGAAAAAACAGTATCCTCAAGTGGATACCTCAAATCATTACTGCACATGACAATACCATGTTGACCAAGATGCCTGATGAGGAAGAAATCAAACAAGCAGTATTCAGTATGAGCAAGGATAGCTCCACAGGACCTGACAGGTATAACGGTATGTTCTTTCAAATCTGCTGCCATATTATAAAACTTGATATTATTGAGTTTGTTAAAGAATTTTTCTCTGGTAAATCTTTAACTAAATTCTACACACATACTTGCCTAGTTTTAATTCCCAAAGTTGATTCTTCATCTAGCTTTGCTGATCTAAGACCAATTAGCCTAAGTAACTATACTAACAATATCATCTCTAAGATTTTGGCTAATAGATTCAATCCTCTTTTGAATGGTTTAATCTATAAAATCAGAGTGGTTTTATTTATGGATGATCTATCACTGATAATGCTCACTCAGGGAATAGTTTATAGGATTTCTAAGCCTAACAATGGAGGAAACGTGGTTCTTAAACTTGACATGGCTAATACTTATGATAGAGTATCATGGGATTTCCTTAAGAAGGTTTTATGTAAGTTTGGCTTTCATAATAATTGGTGTGATTTGATATGGAAACGTATTTCTAATGTATGGTACTCTATAATTGTGAATGGCACAAGGCATGGTTTCTTTTCTTCTTTTCATGGTCTTAAGCAAGGTGATCCCATATCCCCTTCCCTATTCATCATTACTGCTGAGGTTTTATCTAGATCCATGAATAGTTTACTTCAAAGAAATGATTGTAGAAAATCATTCTATCCATGATATGTGCGCTTTGGTTGTACTAGCATGATTTTCAGGTATAGGTTTTGATGAATGACAAACAATGAAGTCAACTTGTTAAACAATGTTATTGTATGACAAACAATGAAGATGCATTAGCAAACAATCAAGATTGAATGCCGAGAAGCATATTGATGAATGGATTGCATGGAAAAGCCAAGACGGGCTCAAAAGTTCAAGACCGAAGACCCAAGGCATAGGTCGTTAGGTAGAACCAATGTAAGAGCAACGTTTAAGTTATCTCGTCTTTTGGCTCAACATAGGTCATCATAAATATGCATAAAATCATTTTATCAAATCATATTTATCATAAACATATTTCAAATACTTCAAACAAAATGATTTTAACGTTTTCATTTCTAACCAAAATGGTTTTTGAAGTAAGTTTTCAAATCTGGACAGAACTGCAAAATAATCGATTATGTCTTTTTGATAATCGATTATGTTAAGACAGTGTAAACCGGAATTTACAAAACAGCAAAATAATCGATTATGTAATATGATAATCAATTATCCTCTTTATTCGAATTATATTAAAAATTCCGCAGAGGTCAATAATCGATTATCCTATATAGCATAATCGATTATTCACTGACCGTTGCCAAAGTTTTTGAACGCTGTAAAAATAATCGATTATGCATATCATGAAATCGATTATTCTAGCACAAAATCAGCTTCCGATTTTGTAACAGTAAGCTGATAATCGATTATGCAAATCTGATAATCGATTATCCTTGCATAAAATCAGCATTATTGATTGTCAATTAAGCAACGGACATACAACTTATAACACCTATAAATAGAGGTCTTTTGAGCTGATTTTAGACACACAACACCTCTCATTATTCATATACACATTGATATTATTTGTGCATCATTTTAGAGCTTTTGTTGAGCCAATTGAGAGACAACTTTGAGTTGTTCATAGAGCTAATATTGTATCTCTTTATCTACTCTTTTTAGAGAATTCTTGTTGTAAAAGAGAAAGGTGTTTGAGAAGACCATATCTTCTCATTGATTGTCGGGTTTGCTAAGTACCCTCAATCTTAGTGTGTGAAGTCTTGTGGTGCGGTATCCACGAGCAAGGTGAAGTCTTGAGGTGAGGTATCCTCGAGCAAGTTGAAGTCTTGTAGAGTGTACATCTACGAGCAAGTGTAACGGTTTGTTAGGCACCCGTAAGCTTAATGGAGTTAGTGGAAACTCGAGAGAGTCTCTCGGGGACTGGACTAACCACACGTTGTGGTGAACCAGTATAAATTCGGTGTGTCCTTTCCTTAATCTTTTAATTTCCGCATTTACTTTACTCCTGCAATTTTAATTCCGCAATATTTATCAATATTCTCGTACCGCACTATTCACTCCCCCTCTAGTGACGGGCATAAATCCTAACAATTGGTATCAGAGCCTAACTCTCTGAAAGCCTTAACCGGTTGAGAGAACGATATATATTTTTTTGTTGAGAATATTGAACGCAGGAATGATGAGCGACGGACACTCCACCTATAGGCCTCCACTATTTGACGGAACAAATTACACATATTGGAAAGAGCGGATGAGAATCTTCATCCAATCAAATAACTTTCGCTTGTGGCAAATCATCAAGAACAGTGAACAAATGCCAACAAAGAAAGTTGGGGAAACCACGGTTACAAAGGAGGAAGATGAATATGATGCCGAGGATGTCAAGAAAGTTGAAAATAACGCAAAGGCCGTCAACTTATTATATTGTGCGGTGAATCCGGATGACTATCGGAAGATTTCTTGCTGCACAACCGCCAAGGAGATGTGGGATAAACTCGAGATCACTTATGAAGGTACGTCTCAAGTCCGAGAATCTAAAGTTGATTTTCTAACACATGAATATGAACTCTTTAAAATGAGGGAGAAAGAACCCATCGGTATTATGTTCGAAGATTCTCAAAAATCGTCAACGATCTTCATGCTCTCGGAAAAGTGTACACGAACAAAGATCTTGTTCGAAAAATCCTACGGAGTCTCACTCCCGAGTGGCGTTCCAAAGCCAATGCCATCCAAGAGTCGATAGGAATCACGGATGTCACAATTGATGGACTAAGAGGTAACCTCGAAACTTATGAAAGCACAATTCTTAATCCCTATCTTAGAAGTAAAAGTTCGAATATTGCCTTCAAAGCCTCATCTTCTAAAAGAGTAGAGGTAAGTGATTCGGAAAGCAATGATGATATTATTTCCAATGATATAATTGAAAAGTTTTAAAAGTTTATGAAGAAGGAAATAAAGAAGGAAGAACCAAGTCCTTCATGCCAAAATTGTGGAAAACTTGGCCACACCAAATCACATTGTCCAAAACCCAAGGACAAGAAAAAGAAGAAACACCATAGGCGCGTGACATGGGATTCGGACAGCTCGGGCAATGAAACTGCCGCACTATGCCTCGTGGCCAACGAGGAAGAAGAGGTAAGTAATTCTAACTCTTACTCGTTTAAAGAAATGCAAAATGCCTATGATGAATTATATGGTGAATTTATTAGAGCTTCCAAAACCATAAAAGAATTGAAGAAAACAATTTCTTTGAAAGAAAAAGATTTTGAAAAATAACTTTCTTTGAAAAAAAAAGATTTTGAAAAATTGACTCGTGATAATGAGAAGTTAGAAGAAGAAAATAAATTTTTAGAAAATGATAATATTGATCTTAAAAATAAAATTAAGGAAATGAATGAAGCCTCTTCAATTGATCAAAGTTCCAATTGTTCTTCCTGTAGTTCTTTGAAAATCGAGAACATAGAACTTAGGAACACACTAGAAAAACGTAGTGTTGATGATCCTAAAACAATTAAGAAGAATATTAGAAAGGATGATAGAAATAAAGTTAGACCACCTAGAAATAATTCTAGGAATTTCACTAATGAGTCTAAAATTAATCATTTTAGACCACCTAGAAACAACTCTAGGAATTTTGGTAATGAGTCTAAAATGAATCATTTTAGACCACCTAGAAATAACTCTAGGAATCGCAATACGTCTAGGAATAACGACTTTAGATCACCTAGAACGTTTTTGGCTCAACCAAGACGTATGCACAACCCGAATGTTATATGTCATTATTGCAACCGGGTAGGACACATAGCACCCGTATGTTTTGCAAAACATAGAGATTTATCTTTTGACTATGATTATTATTTGCCTAACCTCCAAGGACCCAAAAGTGTCTGGGTACCGAAAACCTACTTTTAGGTACGTTTGCAGGTGTGCTTGAAGACTACAATATCGTAGTAGATGCACCAAGCACGAAACCTTATTGCATCGAGGGGGAATTTCGGTTAGTTATCATATTTTTGATAAAAATATAATAGTTGATATGTGTTAACAATTAATATATCTTTGTTAACAATTGATATTAATTATTTTTGTTGATTCATGTTTTGATAACTTTTATCTTGAATAACAATTGGTATCAATTATTTTTGTTAAAAATAATAATTGATTCATGTTTTGATTTTGGTTTGAATAACAGTTGATATATTCTTGAAAAATAAATGATTCGTGTTTTTAATACAACTATTGGTTTGTTAAAAATTAACTGTTGATATGTTCTTATGCAATATGATTTGCGAAAAATAACCGTTATTATGGTTGTTATGTTTTTACTAACATTTGGTATTATTTCATGTTGGTATGATTGTTTAAATATCATCAATGTATATTCCTCATTGTATTTCCTATTTTATTCTTGACACAAACAATTGATATACCCAAAAGGGGGAAGTGTCGAAAGGGGAAAGTAGCCTTTGTATACTCTTCTTTTTGCTAATGCCAAAAGGGGGAAGAAATTAGGCGATATGCATCAAATAAGGGGGAATGAATCTATGTTATAGTATGCCTTATTTGAGGGGGAATTATCATTAAGGGGAATAGTTTGCATGAATTGTATGTTGAGATATAGCATGAATTTAGGGGGAATCCGATATGCATATCTCCTGTTGTTTGTCATTATCAAAAAGGGGAAAATTGTAGAAAATCATTCTATCCATGATATGTGCGATTTGGTTGTACTAGCATGATTTTCAGGTATAGGTTTTGATGAATGACAAACAATGAAGTCAACTCGTTAAACAATGTTATTGTATGACAAACAATGAAGATGCATTAGCAAACAATCAAGATTGAATGCCGAGAAGCATATTGATGAATGGATTGCATGGAAAAGCCAAGACGAGCTCAAAAGTTCAAGACCGAAGACCCAAGGCATAGGTCGTTAGGTAGAACCAATGTAAGAGCAACGTTTAAGTTATCTCGTCTTTTGGCTCAACATAGTTCATCATAAATATGCATAAAATCATTTTATCAAATCATATTTATCATAAACATATTTCAAATACTTCAAACAAAATGATTTTAACGTTTTCATTTCTAACCAAAATGGTTTTTGAAGTAAGTTTTCAAATCTGGACAGAACTGCAAAATAATCGATTATGTCTTTTTGATAATCGATTATGTTGAGACAGTGTAAACCGGAATTTACAAAACAGCAAAATAATCGATTATGTAATATGATAATCGATTATCCTCTTTATTCGAATTATATTAAAAATTCCGCATAGGTGAATAATCGATTATCCTATATAGCATAATCGATTATTCACTGACCGTTGCCAAACTTTTTGAACGCTGTAAAAATAATCGATTATGCATATCATGAAACCGATTATTCTAGCACAAAATCAGCTTCCGATTTTGTAACGGTAAGCTGATAATCGATTATGCAAATTTGATAATCGATTATCCTTGCATAAAATCAGCATTATTGATTGTCAATTAAGCAACGGACATACAACTTATAACACCTATAAATAGAGGTCTTTTGAGCTGATTTTAGACACACAACACCTCTCATTATTCATATACACATTGATATTATTTGTGCATCATTTTAGAGCTTTTGTTGAGACAATTGAGAGACAACTTTGAGTTGTTCATAGAGTTAATATTGTATCTCTTTATCTACTCTTTTTAGAGAGTTCTTGTTGTAATAGAGAAAGGTGTTTGAGAAGACCATATCTTCTCATTGATTGTCGGGTTTGCTAAGTACCCTCAATCTTACTGTGTGAAGTCTTGTGGTGCGGTATCCACGAGCAAGGTGAAGTCTTGAGGTGAGGTATCCTCAAGCAAGTTGAAGTCTTGTAGAGTGTACATCTACGAGCAAGTGTAACGGTTTGTTAGGCGCCCGTAAGCTTAACGGAGTTAGTGGAAACTCGAGAGAGTCTCTCGGGGACTGGACTAACCACACGTTGTGGTGAACCAGTATAAATTCGGTGTGTCCTTTCCTTAATCTTTTAATTACTGCTTTTACTTTTCTCCTGCAATTTTAATTCCGCAATATTTATCAATATTCTCGTGCCGCACTATTCACCCCCCTCTAGTGAGGGGCATAAATCCTAACAATGATTAATACTTTCATAATGTATAGAAATAGACCTCAGATTACTCATTTTGCTTATGTTGATGATATTGTGATTTTTAGTAGTGGAAATACTAAGTCCAAAAAATTAATTATGAAGCAAATTAGGAACTATGAATGTATTTCTGGGTAGCAAGTTAGCATGGATAAGAGTTTTTTCCTCACTGATCCTAAAACATGTGCATATAAGATCAACAGAATTAGAGCCAAAACTGGACTCTTGGATAAAAGCTTTCCTTTTAACTACCTTGGTTGTCCTATTTACATTGGTAGAAAGTTTTTTTCTTATTTTGATAGCATGAGTGGCAAGGTTATTAAAAGGTTAAAGGTGTGGCAAGGTAATATGCTTTCCTGTGGTGGCAGACAAATTTTGATTAAATCGGTTATCTACTCCCTACCTATTTATATTTTATCTGCCACTAATTCTCCCAAAGGAACTCTGAAGCTTATTCAAAATTATATTGTCTATTTCTTCTGGGGACTTGTAATGGTAAAAATAAATACTATTGGACTTTTTGTGATAAGCTCTGTTGTCCAAAGAATGAAGCTAGAATTGGTATCTAAGGATTGAATGATATCTCTAATACTCTTACCATTAAAAGATGGTGGCATTTTAGAGTAAGTAATTCTATGTGGGCTGACTCCCTCAAAGCAAAATACTGTTCTAGAGTTCATTCGTTGGTAAGAAATGGTGCACTGACAACTCTCAAGCATAGAAGTATCTGATCTGGGCCAGAGATAAGTGTGAAAAGCAGATTTCACAGAAGATTAATGATGGGAAATGTAGCTTCTGGTGGGACAATTGGACTGAATTGGGACCTTTGGGACACGTTTTCTCAAGCTACATGAACACTACCAATGCAAAAAAGAAGGTAAATAATTTCACAACTTCTAACAGATGGGATCCACAGAAACTATAAAATACTCTTCCTAGCCAAATTGCTTTACACATCATGTCAGTAGAGTTGGGTCAAGATAACAAAAGTGATTATGCTATATGGAATACTACTGAGGATGGTCAATTTACAAATGGTTCTGCTTGGAATATGATTAAGGGGCATTGAGCAATCAATGACACAATCAACAAGATATGGCACAAATCCATTCCCTTCAAACAATCATTCATGTGCCGAAGAATCTTCTTTGGTAGAATCACTATTAGAAATAACATTACAAGGTTGGATTCTCAAGACACAAAAGTGTGTATATAATGTCCAACTCCTGCTAGGGAGACCTTGCAACATGTCTTTGTAGAGGGTAGAGCAGCCGAGTATGTTTGAAAAGCTATGGGTAACCCTTTGGGAATCACCTATCAACACTTACCAATCAGAGCCCTTCTTAATGAGTGGTGGAACATAAAAGCTAGAAACAATATTCACAAACTAGTATTGCAAGCTCTTCCTGTCATTATATGTCGGGAGATTTGGAAATCTTCGGTGGCATGTAGGTATGGGGACAACAATAGTTTTTACTTGTACAGAATGGTTACGCAATGTGTTTGGAATATGAAAGCAGTTCTTATGGATGCGTATCCTAGGATTGACATCAATGGCTCGTGGAGTATTCTTTGTATATTGGTGGAAAAACTCAAACCTGTTGTTGTATGTGCTCATGTTCAATGGATCAAACCCGCTCTTGGTTGGATTAAAATTAATAGTGGTAGTAGTTTTATCAGAACTAGCAGGAAAGCTGGGATTGGGGGCATTATTTGAGATAACAATGGTGATTCATCTTCGCATTTTCGATCCGGATTCAAGCCAATAGCAGCTCACAAGCTGAAGCGACAGCAGTGAAATTTGGGGTAGAATGGTGCACTCAACAAGGCTACTCTAGTATTCATGTGGAGACTGATTCTCTTATTGTCACTAACATCCTCTTCAAGAAAGACACCAAAAATTTGAAGCTGCAACACATTATTGATGGTACTAATGCATTGCTTGGTAACACAGTATATTGTATCTCTCACTGCCTTAGAGAAGCAAATCAAGTTGCAGATCTGTTGACAAAATTGGCTTCTACAAGTGAAAACATGACCTTATATTATTCTCAAGACAATCTTCCTAGAGAGTCAAAAGAGCCGATTCAACTTGACGAATGAGAGTTTCCTTCCTTTAGGAGGAGATATGAAAAATGTAATTTTTTTGTTAGTTAGATTACTATTTTGATGGAAAGGTTTTTTTTTTTGTATAGACTATGCCTTTCCTGTTTGCTGGACTATTTTTTAGACCGGAGGCAAGGTTTTATATCCCCCTCTTATCATTGTTAATTTTAATATACATGGTAAGGATTCAAGCCTAACCCCCACAGCCACACCCTAAGCTTACAACGGTGATTTTTTCTATTATTTTATAACTACGATAATTTCAGAAGGCATTGTACATCTGAAATTATCATCCATCCACCACACACTCCGTGGCTTTGGATTCTCCATCAGTCTCATTATATTGTACAAAGTCAATGTTTAACACATTTGCTTGTTGCACATATAGTTCGTACGTTATTGTCATGTCGCTAGTAAGTACATCAGGAAAATGAAAATATTATTTTTGTGCATTGAAGTTTGCATCCTTTCATTGACAGTAATATCTCGATTCTGAGTAAAATTATCCGCCATTAGTTCACATGAAAATTTGAAAGATTATGTTAAAACTTAAAAGAATGTAATATAAATCAAACAGAATTTGAAAAGACTGTCGAGGTCTTACAAAAGATGTTATTTAAGATTCGTTTATTTATTGTGTTACCCCTTACAAGGACGACTTATAGTTGGTCTCATAGGGAGTATTAATTATTTGTAGCCTAGGTGGCCTAATGTGATTGGTCACATTGTTAATAGCCTAGCTGGCACTAATTTCAGCGTTATAATTAAGAATCCATGTGCCTTTTGCTCCTGGGGGTATAAGCCGTTCGTTGATTTTTGTCATGGCTTCTTCTTATTCATCTTTAAAATTATATTCTTGGAATACTGCAATTGCTTGCATTATTTTAGTATTGAATTTTTTTCAAGCCACTGAGGGATGCTTCAATTCCATTATTAGTTTTGGTGATTCGCTTGCTGACACTGGAAATAGACTTCATCTCTCTCAAAAGAAAACTCATCTGCCCCATTTCGCCGTGCGACCTTACGGTGAAACCTTCTTTCATCATCCCACCGGTCGATTTTCCGATGGCCGTCTTGTTATAGATTTTATTGGTACGTACAATTTTTCAAACTTGTACACCAAAATTTTCACATAAATATTCTTTTAATTTATATTTGTTCTTGATTTATTTGTAGCTGAGAGTTTGGGACTCCCATTAGTACCACCATATTTGGGAGGAAAAGATGAAAGTTTCAAGCATGGTGTGAATTTTGCAGTTGGAGGAGCAACTGCACTTGATTATGCCTACTTGTTGGAGAAGGGAGTAAGGCCCGGTTACAATGTGTCTTTGGGGACTCAACTGAGTTGGTTCAAAGAAATGCTCTCTTCCCTTTGCAAATTCCCTTCAGGTAGTATATATATTATAATTTTCCATTTGTCTGTTTCATTAATCTATAAGAAAATCTCATAGTTAGGTTCCTACAAATTACAATACTTCTTGATTTGAAAGAATTAATTGCGGACAAAATATACTAATTCTTAATCACATTTCTTTTATTTCTAAATTGGCAATTATTCAAGGTGTCATAGGCAATGTTTTAAAAGGCGGGGGCGTGATGCATTTTTTTTACCTTTGACGAGGCGAGGCGTAAGTCCCACGAATTTTTAAATTTTACTAATTTTAAAATAGTATAAATAAAATATAATTATAAAAAATATATTAAAATTACAAAATTAACAAATAATCTATTAAAATATTATAAAGTATAATTCTACTATGAATAATATAAAAAGTATGACATATTTCATAATATGCAAATTAACTGCAACGTCATTGCAACTCAAACATCAAAAGTAATATATTCGATAAGAAATCTTATATGTATCTCTTAAGGAGTAATGAATCTTCAAAGAATTTCGATATTCTAATTTGATATTTTTCATAAAATACTTTTTTTTAATATGCATTCTATTTGAGAGAAAATTAATATTAAAACATGATTCACAATTTCAATATGATTGTCTAGCATCATTTATTTTTAAGTTTCAACAAGTTAATAAAGTGACACATAATTCAACATACAATACCATTGATAAGTAATTATTTGTAAATAGTTACTAGATAATACTGAGCTATGAAATTAATATGCATTGTATCTCATAAACGTGAAAAATATAATATTTAGAAAAAATAATTATAAAAAAGTTACATACTAAGTATTATATAGTAGCGACATAATAAAAGTTAATTATTAAATACTTTATAAATAAAAGATTTATTTAGAATTAACTATAATAACAGTTTTAGTGGATAACGTACAATAATTTTTATTTTAATTATAATATAAAATACTCTCAACTTAATGATATATGATTAAGAAAGAATTGATTTTGAATAGTCAATAATTTATTTAAGAAAAATTGAGGATTTATAAGGTTAGTTACATATAATTGCATTAAGTTCTATTAGAAGAGCCCAGAATACAGAGCGTTAGGCGTGTCCGAGGCATAAGCCTCGATAGCCGAAGCGTAAGTCTCACGAAAATAAGCCTCATATAAAGCCCAGAGACATTTTATGAATGCTCCACTCCGAAACAAGCCCTGAACAAGTTTCAGTTCTGTGAGGTCATAAGTTCTGCCCCGTACGTATGATTTTGCAAGACCACATTGAAAGTATTATCCAATATAAAAAATGTTATATCCTAATCATTCCAAGGTCGTCATGGAGATATTACTTCTTTTGAATTTTTCTTTCATCAGCTTGCGACGGATTACCGACTATGAATATAAAAGAGGTCGAAGTTCCTATATTCCTTTATTTTTCGTTTTTTTTTTCATTTTTGCACAATAGCCATGCTAATTTTCTGTGTGTAGTTTCATTTTTATCGGATATCTCCGAAGTGATGTTTCTATAGGACAAAGATCACTTTTAATCCGTAACTAAAATAATTTATATTTTATAATTATAAAAGCGCATAAAATTTATATACTTTTTGTATAAAACAAACACACCGTGTGTGTGTGTATATATATATATATATATATATATATATATATATATATATATATATATATATATATATATATATATATATATATATATATATATAATATTTTAAAAATGATTGTACAATGTCATTTTTCCTCTCTTATGTTCCCTATAAACTACAATATGCACATTTGCAAAGAATAGCCCGATATGTAGAGAACTTGTCACAGATGACAACGACTGATAGTGTTCTATTCAGTTCGTTGGGAAAGTAGAAATTAGATGGCAATGAATGCACGTTGATGAAGTACTATTATGATATCGCTTATGATTAACACTAAAGGAAAAATGGAAATACACAAATATTGGCTAAACATTACGTGGATACCTACTGTAGTAGATAATGAATGTAATGCCATCAATGAGGGTCAGCGCACGGATTATTGGCAAACAAAACATTTTTAGCTTATTAACTACTCATACTTTTAACTTGTACGTAAATATATCTACATTTGAAGATATCTTTATTGTTGTTGATCCTCTAAGACCTAAGTGAGCAATTAAGTGGTCAAGATCATGATAGGGTGGTGGGCAGGATAAAAATATGCTGTTAAATTTGATTGACTTGTATCGTTAAATTTTAAGAGAATACAGTACACATACTAAATTATGCAAGTTTGAATTGTCAGAGTTAAAAGTTCCACGTGAGGAAAGAGATTTAATTAATTTGGATGAACCAAAAAGGTAATAATGTTATTTACTGAGGTAAAAGTAGTATAAAATTAGTTAATATCTAAATTTATACTATACTAGGAAAGAAGAACGATTTGCTATTTGCAAAAGATAAGAAAAAGGATCACGAGTTAAGAAGGCATAAATAAATATTTCCTCTGGTCCAAAATACGTAATTTTTTAATTTTTTTTGTGATTCAAAATAAGTAATTTTTTCAGATTCTAAAATAAATTAATTATTTTTTTCCTATATTGTCTTTGGAGTAAATAGTATTGGAATATGTGTTAGGAATATTTATGTGAAATAGTAAAAATTAATATAGTCAATTCCATTACTAACTAATGCTAAAAAGTAAATTTTTTAATATGTGTGAAAATATCCAAAAATCATTTATTTTGAACAGGAAAAAATACTTAAAGACGCTTATAACGTGTTAGTAAAAGTTTTAATCAACAGTTGTCAATTACCAATAATTCGTTTTATCGCAAATAGAATGCAAGGAATTTCTACAGAAGTCGTTGATACTGGCGGGAGAAATTGGAGGCAATGATTTCAACTATGGTTTTCTTGGAAATAGCACCAAGGAAGATGTTGAATCATATGTTCCAGCAGTCATCAACACTATTAGCTCAGTTATACAGGTAGGAACAATATACACCAAAAATACTTCACGTGTGGGATATAGTACTATTAGCATTCTTGTCTGATATATTTTGCAGAAACTGGAACTTTTTTTCGTAAAGAAATTCTTCATATTACTTAGCATGTTGTTTACGATTATCTATGATAAGAGGCGGAGCAGGATTTTACACTTATGGATTCAAGATTTTAATCGTTTTAAGTTGCTGAGTTTTAAATTAATAATTTATATATATTTAATAAATTTCTTAAAGATAAACACAAAGGTTGAACCAAAACTATTGTGTTCGGCCGAACTCATTAGCACTACTCTAGCTCTGCCCCTCCCTATGATCGGATTTTTACTGGTGCATATATTGGACCGTACTCCATTCACTGAGCCTAGAGTCGATTGAAAACAGCCTCTCTGCCCTTTCGGGTAGAGATAAGGCTTGTCTACATATTATCCTCCTCAAACCCCACTTTGTGAGACTATACTGGATAGTTATTGTTGTTGTTGTTGTTGTATATTGGACGGTACAACGTTATAGCGAGCCTAATCAATTATTGAAAATTTTGGTAGTGCTTTCCCATATTAGCTACACTAGCATAACTCCAGTTATTCACTGGTTACAAAGTTTCTTACAATATATGTTCATATATAACAATTCGTCTTTTCAACTCAACAACACAACTCAAATTATAGCATTCATATATGCATTTTCGTTATGCTATACCTTTTAAGTCACATGGTAGGTATATTATGTGAATGATGCTCTTGGTTGAATGTTAAATTATTTATTCAAAGAAAAATTAATCGATTTTACTTACTACTAGCTTTTTTTATTTTTAATAATGCACTCATGTTCTAAAAATTCTATCTATTCGTTTGAGTCACTTGACATTCTTATACGTCTCATAGCAACATGTTGCAAACACCACCACATAACTATGAGGCAAACATTTGCTTCCAAATAATAAAAACATAATTGTAAGAAAATCAATATTCGTTCATGGTGCAGGAACTAATTGAGTTAGGAGCAAGCACACTGGTAGTTCCAGGGGATTTGCCAATTGGATGTTCAACAGCTTATCTAACAAAATTTCTGCACTCAAATAAGGAAATTATGATCCTAAAACTGGTTGCATCAATTGGCTAAACCACTTCTCCCAGCATTACAATGAGCTTCTTCAAGAGGAACTTCATCTTCTTAGAGAGATTTATCCTTCTGCTACAATCATTTATGCTGACTACTACAATGCAGCCATGCAATTTTATGTGTCTCCAATGAACCATGGTGATTTTCTTTCTTTATTAGGAAATGTATAATAACTATAATCAACAATTCCAAATAATTTTAGTTAAGCTTGAATTGACAAACAATTGCCTGTTCACTTTGGAGTACTTAATTGTCCTCATATTCAAGGATTTTAACATATCTAAATTCAAATTCACAAATTAAGTGACACAAATAAAAATTCCAATATATATATATATATATATAAATGTTATGATTAATTATGAATTTACTACAGGTTTTACAAAAGGAGCTTTAGATGCATGCTGTGGAGCAGGAGGGCCATATAATTTCAAATTTTCTGCAGTATGTGGGGATCCACCAGCAAGAAATTTTTGCAGTGACACTTCACTGTATGCTAGTTGGGATGGAATGCATTTTACAGAAGCTGCCTATAAATGGATAGCCAGAGGTCTTTTAGAAGGCACTTTTACTTTTCCTCCCATCGCAAAAATATGTACTCCTTTTAATCCAAATGTAAACCATTTTGACTCTTAAGCATCACAACTATAAACCATTTGTCTATACTAGCTTGTATTGATATTTAAAAATATAATTCGTGTAGCGTCTAACTTGATGTTTCATCATTCAGTCGTTTCTCTTAATTTCACCCATAACAATATTTAAATTAGCTCATTAAGATCAATAACACGGAAATGATACAAACCTCTATATCGATCAGGAAGAAATTTAGCTAATAATAAGAAATCTGAGTTATTACACGACTCCTAGCTTGCTGTATAAACTCTATAGAACTGTCACGGCTCGGAATCCTACCATCAGACTGTGATAGCGCCTAATATCATACTTGCTAGACAAGTCGACGTTAGAGATTTATTAGCCAATTCCTTTACATTTCAGTGATTAACAATAAGCAAGCTAAAACAAGCTGAAATGAACGCTGAAGTAAATAAATAACAACTCTGTTTATATATTATTACTATCCAGAATTCGGAGTCACAATTCACGAACATTCTAAGATTTTTCTACAAGTATTTGTCCGAAAGAAAATACAACTGTTTGCGAAATAAAGAAAACAGTGAAGTATAGAGTGGCAGAAGGGGACACCAGGGCCTGCAGATGCCAACAGGACTACTTGAGTCTCCCAGCAAGTGAATCCTATAGCCAACCTCTCGATCAACCCAAACTTGCTCCAAAATATACACAGAAAGTGCAGAGTGCAATAGTACAATCGACTCCATGTACTTGTAAGTACGGAGCCTAACCTCGACGAAGGAGTGACGAGGCTATGGCGGGGCAATCACAATAATACCTGCGTACAGTATGTAATAAAAGCATAAAGAAAGATGGGATAAAATAGAGGAGTAACTCGCAAGAAGTGAATATAGATATCGAAGCATATCATTAGTTGTTCAGCTATTACCAATCCTTAAGTACAATTTGAGAGTACCGTTCAGCTCTCCAGTGAAGAAAACAAATATGAGCATATTGATTGTTACGGCATGCAACCCGATCCCACCATACATCTCATATTCCTTTCTTATTTTCCCTTATTAGCATAAACAACATAGTATAAATAAAAGTGTTGCGGCGTGCAACCCGATCCCACCATATCACAATAATCACAATCACAGATCATCCTTATTTCACCTCAATTCAACCTTATTACACCCGGTGCGACGTGCAACCTAATCCCACCGTACATATCATTTCACCCTTATTGTTCCTCAATATATCACCCTTATTACATCTGTTGTGGCGCACAACTCAATCCACCATATCCCTATAAGTTATTCCCTCCGTTTCATATTGAATGACCTACTTTCCTTTCTAGTATGTTTCAAAATAAATGACACGTTTCTAAATTTGGTAATAATTCAACTTTAAACCCTTCATTTTACCCTTTTTGACCTTAATGAGAAGTTTTTCTAGCCACATAAATAGTATGGCCCTAAAACCTTTTACCCCTTAAACTTTTAAGACTACTAATTTTAAAAATCTTCTTCTTTTTGTTAAACTCCGTGCCGAGTCAAACTATGTCAAACAATATGAAACAGAGGAATTATTCAACAAGTACATTTTTTAAAGCACCACTAGGCAAGAGCCTAGAGTTAGATTTTTATTAATAGCAAACAAGAAAATACAACAGATAGGAAAAGTATAAATAAGTGGGCATTAGCACCAGTAATGTTACTCATATAACATACCAGGCTAAACTTACCTTACTAAGTCCTGTTGAGGTTTAACAACCTCACTTATTAACAGGAAAGCAAAACTACGAACTTGACAGGACCAGATTTTTTATGATCATCACAGAGTTTGAAATACTCTATGATGAGATTACAAAAGAGTATACTAATATAATTCTTTATCAACATCGTCCCATTCTTCATGAAGTATTCAAAATTCAAGATTTCTTTTTAGATTGATTGGATTTTGTTGAAGTAGTTGGGGCGGCCTGCTTAAGCTTGGCATTTCTCATTGGAGGTCGTCTAACATTGTCGTTCTTGCTCTTTTCCTTTGTTTGAGACTTTAACTCCTTTGAAGCCTTAATTTGGACTATTTCGATGTATTGTGGCAGCACTTCAATCAAGTCACCTTCTTCTGCCGCCCGATGATTTGGCATGTGTAAAACATCTTGTGCATCCAAGTTTGGTACGTCTTGAGATTTAATATCACTTTGCTTGACTTGTTGTTGTACCTCATTCCTTCTCCTATTTGCACGTTTAGCGCTATAAGGATCACGACCCAAGATTTCAAAGGGATGTGCATATAGCATTGCATCCAACAGTTGTTTATCATGGGATAAAACATCTGTTGTACTGGTCATCCTTATTGTAAATTCCACAGTTCAAATCACATAACGGTTCACAAGGCTTAACCTCAACCCAAAATAATTAGGAAGATTTTACACTATGACACTTTACACAAGTAATACTACTCAGCGAGACCAATCTAGAATATGCCTTGAAAGTACCAATAATCAGTTTAAGCAAATAACAAGAGTATACAAAGCTAACAATAACTAATAATTTCAACAAGGAGAAACAATGTCTATCAACTAGCAATTAAGCATGTGAATACAAGTAAAGCAAATAGCAGTTAAGGTAGGAAAAAAAAGACAATATAAGAAGTACAGAAAAGAAACAGGCAAAAACATATAAATTTGTGGCACATAGGTACTCGTCACTTCACCTATATTCCAGTCATATGGATTTCATATAGCAAATAAGTCAAGGGTTTCTAATCCCTCGAGTCAAAGTTAAACACGATACTTACCTTCCTCCGCGGGCCACCCAATACTCAATTACCGCTTTTTCTCTACTATCCATCTCCAAACCACTCGTATCTAGCCATAATTAACTCAATAGCATCAATCATTGCTAAAGGTTTAACTATAATACATAAATTTAGATTTCTCAAACATTTCCCAAAAAGTAAAAAATGACCCCGGGCTCGCTTGGTAAAAAATCGAGGTTCGGACCAAAATTTATTTACCCATTCACCTCCGAGCCCGCATATATAATTAGTTTTGAAATCCGATCTCAATTCGAGGTATAAAAACCCCAATTTTTTTAAAAATCTCTAGTTTTTACCCAAAAACCCCAATTCTACCATGAACACTCTAGATTTTAGGTTGAACATTCATGAAGTGCAATGGGTAATTTAAAGAAAGTAGTTTAGAATCACTTATCAATACTTTGAGGAAGAAAATAGCTTGGGAGAATCGCCTCTAGGCCGTCTAGCTTTTGAAAATTTGAAATAATGGCTTAAATCCCATAATGGGACTGCTTAATAGCTGGGTGAAAGTATTTATCGCGTTCACGAGGACACTGTCGTGTTCACGAAGAGCACAACTTGTGAAGCTTATGCGATCACGAGTTCCACATAGCGTTCGCCAAGGCTACTCCCCCTAGCTTTCGCATTCACGAGCCCTTACTCGTGTCCGTGATGAAGGAATGCCTGACCCCTCCCCTAGGTCCTATATGCCTCGCGTTCGTGATGAGCCGGTCGCATTCGCGAAGGGTAAAGCCCCCATTACTTAGCCTTTACGACCAAGCCTTCGCATTCGCGAAGAAGAAAAACTCACTTTGACCAACTTACCCTTCGCATTCGCGAGAGCTCCTTCGCAAACGCGAAAAAGGGCATACCAGAACAATTGCTGCAGCAAAAATACCAGATTTTCTAAGTCCAAAACATCTTGTAGCCTATCCGAAACTCACCCATGCCCTTGGGACTCCAAACTTAATATGCACACTAGTCTTAGAACATCATATGAATTTGCTCACGCGATCAAATCGCCAAAATAACACCTACAACTACGAATTTAGCACCAAATTGAATGAAATTTTAAGAAAGCTTTAAAATTTCTAACTTGACAACCAGATGTTCGAATCATGTCAAACGAATTCATTTTCTCACCAATTTTCACTTATAAGTTGTAAAATATTAGATTGGACCTGTACCGGGCTCCAAAACTAAAATACGGACTCGGTATCCATAAGTCCAAACATCAATCAATTTTTTAAAAGCATTTGATTTTCAAATTTTTAATTTTCAACCAAAAATTCATAACTCGGGTTAGGGACCTTGGAATTCGATTTCGGGCATACGCCTAAGTCCCAATTTCATTACGGACCCATCAAGACTGTCAAAATACGGGTCCAAATTTGAAACATTGACCGAAGTTAACTAAAATTAACTTTTAAGGCAAAATTTTTTATTTTTATTAACTTTCAACACAAAAGCTTTCCGAAAATACGCACAGACTGCGTACGAAAATTGATGAGGGTAAAAATGAAATTATTAAGGTTTAAAAGTGCAAAATCGAATTCTAAAACATAAATGACCTTTTGGTCATCACAAGAACTATGGAGAAAATGTTGTGGCACCCTCCCATTGTTGAAAGAAAGGCCGTGTTTCTATTTTGGTATATTTAACAAAAGCTTCTACTATTCCCTCCATTTAACTTTTACTTCTCAAGTATATATATTTTTTATTTTTACTTGTCACTTTTTGCATATCAAGAGAAAAATAATTATTTTTTCTATTTTGCCGTTAACATTAATTACTTATTTCAAATCATTTTTTAAATCCATTAAGACTATAAATCAATTAATATGCGTATCAGGAAGAATTATACATTTTATTTATTATTTCTTAAGGGGTGTTCAAAGTCAATAGTGGACTGGTAAAAGTGAGTGGATGGAGTATAAGAAGTAATTGCGATTACTGCCACAAATGTTACTATATAGTTACTCTCAAAAATAATAGCCAAAGAATATATATATTTTTTGTAATATTATATATTATATATAAAAATTATATAAATTTTATATACTTTTTCAACTTTCAAATGTGAATAGTGTTTGGAACTGGTTAAAAGTCAAAAAAAGTCCATTAAGTAAGTATAGAAGATCAAAACTCAAGAACCTCCTGTATTCTGCTTCTGGATGAAGAAAATGCAATTTGACCACTAGCTTATGAATCCTATAATTTTAAATTTAATGAATTTCTAGTCATCTTAAATGAATAATGATAAAACCCATGTTGAAGCATTTATAGTACTTGACTTGTCAAACTTACAAAGCCTTATACAATTCCGTGGTTGATGTTTATTGGTTTTACTTGAAAGCAAGAACTTTCTGTTTGGAGCCAAAGTAAGAGCTCCAAATCTTGAAAAGTGCAGTAAAAAGTTAGGAGTGTGGAGAAAACGTAGTGTAGTTTTAACCTTCGGTATATTAGTTGAATATAGAAAGGTCATGTTTCCTTTTATTACGCCTGACAAAAGCTCCTATAAAGAAGTAATTTCACTTGCTGCAACAAACTAAATAATAGAAGATCAAAATTCAAGAAACTCGTATTCTCTGCGTCTGGATGAAATTAAAAATGCAATTAATGCGCAAATGAAATTCTTATGCTGAACTAACTGAAAGCAAACAGATATGCTCAATTAAAGTTCAAGAAACATTTCATTTTTTTAGGCATAACTAACTGTATGGATAACCTGGAAAGTTGTACAAGTCAAGAAACTAAACACCATCCTGCCAATTTTAGTAAGATAAGTGCCAGGGATCAGGTTAGCTGTCCTTATTGGCATAACTGCGTACTACTTCATATATTCCATTTTATATGTTATTCTTTCCGTTTAGTCTCTCTTATATATATAGCTATAAAAAATTTCTGACATAATTAAATTACAAGTTTTTTTTTTGTGTCAATCAAAGTCTTTTCTCTTAGACGTCGTACCCAACATCTAAAATGAAACAAAGTATTATACTATTGCAAATACATTTTGTAACTCTGTTACTATGTTTTAGTTGTTAATTATATTTTACGTTAGAGAACTTCAAAACAAGAGGGAGGGATTGGGATAAAGAGTTGTATGGCATGGAATGAGACAGCCATAGGGAAGTATGTATGGGAGATAGCTCAAAAAAAGTGGGTCAAATGGATCAACCACATCAACCTAAAAAATATAGATTGGTGGCAATATAATGTACCACAAGACAGCAGCTGATATTGGAAGAAAATATGTCACATATGGGATAAACTTGTAGGGGTTATGCTCATGGAGGATGACAATCACAGGGAGATATACAATTCAAAAAGGTTACTCCTGGTTGAAGGGGAATCTGGACACATGCCAATATGGAAGAGGGGTCTGGAATAAGCAAAACATTCCAAAACACATCTTAGTTGCTGGTTGAGCATGCAGAAGAAGCTGCTCACACAAGATAAGCTAGCTCTCAGAGAGGAATCAGCTCAGATGGCCTATGCGCAGGGGCGGATCCAGTAAGAGTGAAGCGGTATCACGTGACACCGCTTCATCGTGAATTTTTGTTAAATATATATAATAATCTGCAATATACCATATAAGCTAAATAAACTTAAAGTGTGATATCACTTGTCATAAAGCCCTTCTTGGCTAGTTGGTATAGCTCATGATTCCCCAAGGGAAGGTCACGGGATCAGACTTGCCTTGGAGATTGTTTATTGAGTGAATTTGGCTTTTGTTGTTTCTTTTTAATTTTGGTTCAATTAATTTATTTTATTACTTTTTTATTCTTTAATTCTTTTACTTTTTGTTAGAACTTCTTAAAATAATTTTATTTTATAAGTGTACTCTATAAAATTATTAGGGGTTCTCAAATAGATAACTTTTATTTGTAATTTTCAACTTAAATTTTAATAAATTATACTAATGCATCTATCAAACTTTCAAAATCAAGTTTAGAATCTCAAAATTCATGCAATATGGAAGAAACGGTCAATGGTCGGAGCAACATCGACAAAGTAAATGACTTAATTTAAATTCCTTAAAGATTGACATTAGTGGTGTTCAAAATCGATCCGAAACCGAAAACCGATCCACATCGAAACTTAACGGCTTACTGGTAACGGCTTAACGGACGAGGAACAGATTGGATTTTTTTTATTAACGGCTTATCGGTTTGGGGATGGATTATTCAATTTTCTTAACGGTTAATCTGTTAACCCGTAAAGAATATAAATATATTATATATATATATATATATATATATATATATATATATATATATATATATATATATATATATATATATATATATATAAAATTTATTTATATTTATATATATGAAATATAAAAAAACTAAAACCCTTGAAAATGATTAACAAAAGTTTATTTCTACTTCTAAGCATTTTTAATCTCGGGATCTAGATGAATTGCAGGTACTCGCCCAACATAAAGGAGATGAAGGTGCTTGACAAGAAAAAAGTGAGGAGGGCAAAGCTATACTACCTCAGGGATAAAATGAATGCCCTGAAAAAACATTAACAGGCTAGCTCATATGAAGGTATACTGGAATAGGTGTTTGATCTATAATTGCCTGAAGAGATCTATCAAATTCTAGTAAACATGTATGTTAGGCCGATAAGCCGCCCAATAACCGCCCTACAAGAGCTAACCCGATACCAATCCGCCCGATATCTTATCGGGTGGCTAACGGATTAATACGTTTAAAAGCCGATAACTGTTAAGCCAAACCGTTAAGAGTAAAAAGTCGCCCAATCCGCCCGATGAACACCCCTAGTTGACATTGAGAAAAGATTCACAATTTCGAAAATATTATTCAAATAACCATGATGCAGTAACAAGAGAATATCTTCAAAAAGGATCTTTTCTATGTTATCGATTGTCCGTGTTCAAAGCAACGAGAAACTGGAAACCAGTAAGAAGAAGAGACACAAAAAAAAAAAAAAAAAAAAACTGAACGTATGTAACGTTAAAAAAAACAAATCACAGAAATGAAGAAATCCGAGACCACAGAATTCACTGTGTGTCCTTAAGGAATTTAACCCCCTCACTGTACCCGAGGTTGTGGATTATTTCCTCCCAGGATATAACGGATATACCTGTCGTAGGAGTGGCGGTACCTCAAACGCCTACGACTTCGACGAACTCAAATTCGGGAACGAAATCATACTATGACTCGATATGTTTCAGTTTGCAGAAAAGAATGCAGAATTTTTAATGCACGAATAATTTTTTTTTTTCCAGTACTCGAAAATGAGGCATTGCCTCAGTTTATATAGCCTCGAATTGTGACTGTTCGGAAAGGCTTGGTGCCTGTTCGGGAAAGGCCATGCCTTTTTCTGAAAAATAAGAACGTTGGGAAGTTTACAGTTAACAAATTAATATTTTTCCCGCGGGAATTAAAAATAATTTCAGAAAATGAAGATTGAATTTTAAATAAATTTGGTCCAAAAAGATTATCAATCAATCAGATCATTTGACCAAATCCAAATCCAAATCCAAAGCCGAAGCCGAGCCGAGCGACGACGACGGCGCGAGGGGAGTCCCTCTTCTTAACCCTTTAAGAGCTAGAAGAAGTGCTTTCTAATATAAGCACATAACTTTCCCTTTCTACCACCAATGTGGTACAAAGCTCCTTTTCAAAGGAACTTTGCTTTGAAACTTCATTTTCCTTCTATTGTCGTCTTCCCTCCATTTCTCATTCACACCAACTTAGCTAGCTTTAATCATTAACTAGCTTTAACAATCCCCCACATGAATGGGGAATGGCTATATGATGAAAAACATGCATGACAAAAAAAACTGTGTGATTCGTAAGCAAGGATTAATTGCATCTGGATAAGTAGATTTCTCTTTGAACTTTCCGTAGTGAGCATATGTCGGATATACTCGGTCAATCGGTAGATTTGATATCTTTGAACCGTCGAGCTTTGGTGTATACCTAGACAACCACATGTCACACAATTAACCCTTTAACCGTTTTTGGTTCTCATTGTTTTGTTCGTTTCAGCCATGAACACTTCCTGGTTCATAAGTGCGTAGAGATCTGGCCTTACAGAGTTCTCCTTGAAGCGGCTTACACTTCACACTTACATAGGTGATTCCTAAATGTGTCATCCCGTAGATACACTATTTGATATACCCCGTATCAAACTTAGAAACCATTAAAAAGCCTTAATGCTTTATCCTGGTACTGAACATTGTCTCATCACGAGAATGGACCAAAAAGTTATTGTGACAATGTTGAACCGTCATCAATGACTTTGTTTGATCTCTTTGAACCTAGATCTTGGGATCTCATGTCTTCTAGGTAGAGTTACCGCCACGATGACTTGTCCTCGGCCATAGTCCCATTCCCCTCGATGATCTTTCAACCACTTCTCTAGTTAGGCCTTTAGTTAGTGGATCCGACACATTATCTCTTGACTTAACATAGTCAATTGTGATAATTCCACTAGAGAGTAGTTGTCTAACGGTATTATGTCTTCGTCGTATGTGACGAGACTTTCCGTTGTACATAACGCTCCCGGCTCTTCCTATTGCCGCTTGGCTATCGCAATGTATGCATATAGGAGCCAACGGTTTGGGCCAAAATGGAATATCTTCTAAGAAATTCCGGAGCCATTCAGCTTCTTCACCGGCTTTGTCTAGAGCTATGAACTCAGATTCCATTGTAGAGCGGGCGATACATGTCTGTTTGGATGACTTCCAAGACACTGCTCCTCCACCTATAGTAAAAACGTATCCACTTGTGGATTTAGTTTCAGTTGAACCGGTGATCCAATTTGCATCACTGTATCCTTCAATAACTGCAGGATACCTGTTATAATGCAAAACAAAGTTTTGAGTATGTTTCAAATACCCCAAAACTCGTTTCATTGCCAGCCAATGATTTTGGTCGGGATTACTCGTGTAGCGACTTAGTTTACTTATAGCACACGCAATATCAGGTCGCATACAGTTCATAATATACATCAAACTTCCCAACACTCTGGCATAATCCAATTGAGAATGACTTTCACCTTTATTCTTTGCAAGAGCAAGGTTCATATCAATTGGCGTCTTTGCAACTTTAAAGTCCAAATACTTGAACTTTTCAAGTACTTTTTCAATATAATGAGATTGAGACAATGCTAGACCTTGAGGAGTCTTATGGATTTTAATTCCCAGAATTAAATCGGCAACTCCTAAGTCTTTCATATCAAACTTACTAGCAAGCATGCGCTTAGTAGCATTTATGTTAGCAATGTTGTTACTCATTATTAACATATCATCCACGTATAAACAAACAATGACGACGTGGTTCGGAGTGTTCTTAATGTAGACACATTTATCACATTCATTTATCTTGAATCCATTTGACAGCATCGTATGGTCAAATTTTGCATGCCACTGTTTTGGTGCTTGTTTTAGTCCATAAAGAGACTTAACAAGTCTACATACCTTCTTCTCTTTCCCTGGAACTACAAACCCTTCGGGTTGTTCCATGTAAATTTCTTCCTCCAACTCTCCATTTAAGAAGGCTGTTTTCACATCCATGTGATGGATTTCAAGACCGTACACGGCGGCTAATGCTACTAACACCCGAATAGATGTAATCCTCGTTACCGGCGAGTATGTATCAAAGTAATCAAGACCTTCTCGTTGTCTAAACCCTTTAACAACTAGTCTTGCCTTATATTTTTCAATAGTGCCATCAGCTTTCATTTTCCGCTTGAAAATCCATTTGGAACCTAAAGGTTTATTCCCTGGAGGAAGATCAACCAATTCCCAAGTATGGTTGTTCAATATGGATTCTATCTCACTATTGATTGCCTCTTTCCAAAATTGAGCTTCCGATGAAGACGTAGCTTCGTTGAACGTTCGAGGCTCATTTTCCAACAAAAATGTTAAAAATTCTGGTCCAAAGGAAGTAGTCGTCCTTTGACGTTTGCTACGTCTTGGATTTTCCTCATCAGGAATGTTTTCCTTTATTTCTTCCCGAGGTCGTTTAGATTCTTTGCTAGACGACGCACATTCCTTTTTATACGGATATATGGTTTCAAAGAAGTCAGCATTATCTGATTCAATTACCGTATTCACCTGAATGTCGGGATTTTCTGATTTGTGAACCAGAAATCTATATGCCTTACTATTTGTGGCATATCCTATGAAAACACTATCAACGGTTTTAGGTCCTATTTTTACCCTTTTGGGTTTAGGAACTTGCACCTTGGCCAAACACCCCCACACTTTGAAGTATTCCAAATTGGGCTTCCTTCCTTTCCACTTTTCGTATGGAATAGATTTTGTTTTGCTATGGGGCACTCGATTGAGTATTCGGCTAGCTGTTTGAATGGCTTCCCCCCATAAGTTCTGGGGTAAACCAGAACTTATTAACAGGGCATTCATCATTTCTTTCAGTGTTCTATTTTTTCTTTCCGCAATTCCGTTTGATTGTGGCGAGTAAGGAGCAGTTGTTTGATGAATAATGCCATATTCCAAACATATTTGTTCAAAAGGAGATTCATATTCACCGCCCCTATCACTCCTTATCATTTTAATCTTTTTGTTAAGTTGAGTCTCAACTTCAGTTTTGTATTGCCTGAACGCTTCAATTGCTTCATCTTTACTATTAAGTAAATAAACGTAGCAATACCGCGTACTATCGTCAATAAAAGTTATGAAATACTTCTTTCCACCGCAACATGGAATTGACTTCATGTCACAAATATCTGTATGGATTAAGTCTAAAGGACTTGAATTCCTTTCAACTGACTTATAAGGATGTTTAGCATACTTAGATTCAACACAGATTTGACATTTTGATTGATTGCATTCAAACTTAGGCAATACTTCCAAACTAATCATTTTTCGCAAGGTTCTATAATTGACATGTCCTAAACGTGAATGCCATAAATCATTTGACTCAAGCAAGTAAGACGAAGCAGAAACTTTATTATTATTAGCAACAACCATTACATTCAGTTTGAAAAGGCCCTCTGTGAGGTAGCCTTTTCCTATGTACATTTCGTTCTTACTTATTACAACCTTGTCAGAAACATAAACACATTTAAAACCGTTCTTCACTAGAAGTCCGGTAGATACAAGATTTTTCCTAATTTCAGGAACATGACAGACGTTGTTGAGAGTCACCACCTTGCAGGAGGTCATCTTCAGCAGTATCTTTCCATAACCTTCAATCTTGGCCGTTGCAGAATTTCCCATATATATTGTTTCGTCGGGCCCGGCGGGAGCATATGAAGCAAAGGCTTCTCTAACAGCACAAATGTGGCGAGTGGCGCCAGAGTCAATCCACCACTCTTTCGGACTTCCCACTAGGTTGCACTCGGACAACATAGCGCACAAGTCATCAACCTCCTCGTTTGTTTCAACCATATTAGCCTGACCCTTCTTCTTTTCCTTTTTCGGAGCACGACAGTCTGCAGCTTTGTGTCCGATTTTTCCACAATTATGGCAGTTTCCCTTGAATTTCTTCTTGTTGGGATAGTTCCTTGGTCCCGATGCCTTTTTCCTCTTTTTCATATTAGTTGGGGCAGTTTCAACTATATGTGCTCCCCCTATGGTTGATCTCCCATTTTCCTTTTTCTCCGCTGCCTTGTTATCTTCCTCGATTCTCAACCAGACGATGAGATCTTCCAATGTCATCTCCTTTCGCTTATGTTTCAAGTAATTTTTGAAGTCCTTCCATGAAGGAGGCAACTTCTCTATCACTGCCGCAACTTGAAACGCCCTACTAATCACCAAACCTACAACAAACAACATGTAAGTGACAGGGCACTGAATACTTTTGACAAAGGCATTAATTAAATTTATACCTTCAGCGAGGAGATCATGGATGATAACCTGCAACTCTTGAACTTGAGTGACAACAGACTTGCCATCTACCATTTTGTAGTCCAAAAACTTGGCAGCGATAAACTTCTTTAAGCCAGCATCTTCTGTTTTATATTTCTTTTCCAACGCATCCCATAGTTCTTTTGATGTTCCCACATTACTATAGACGTTGTAAAGATCATCCTCCAGTCCGCTAAGAATGTAATTCTTGCACAAAAAATCTGAGTGCTTCCACGCCTCAATTACAACAAATCGTTCATTTTCAGGTGTTGATTCCGGCGGAACCGGAATATCCTCCTTAATAAACTTTTGAAGGCTTAAAGTAGTTAGATAGAAGAACATCTTTTGTTGCCATCGTTTGAAATCAATCCCGTTGAATTTTCCGGGCTTCTCTGCTGGAGCCGGTGCTGGTGCAGTACGACTGGAGGACGCAGCATTGCTCGTAGAACCAACCACGGGGGCTGGTGTGGCAGTAACAGTAGCAGTAGCATTCAAATTTGGAGTTTGGTCTCCCATTTCTGTCGTAGGAAATAACAGAACACTTTAATAATCGGTGAGGATTTTATTTCTTCAAACCGAATCAAATTTACACAAACAGAATTAAAACAAACTTCAAATAGAATGTAATAAACTGTATGTAGTATACTTGATGAAGTTTTTATATCTTCAAATCAAGTACCCAAATGAGTAGAAAGTTCTGAAAACTTTAATCTCAACCGGAGTAGAAAATCCGAAGATTTAGTCTCCAAACAACATACAAGTTCGTTACATGCAAACAACAAAATTACAAGTTTCTTTTATTTTCTGGACAGTCACAATTTTATGTTAGGAAAAACTGTATGTAGTCACTGTTTTATGTAAGAATTTTTTTTTTCTGTACTGTTGTATCGTTCTGTAACGTTTTAATCAACAGCAGATGAACACGGAAATAATAATATAAATTCCTTAAGCTTGTTATCGATTGTCCGTGTTCAAAGCAACGAGAAACTGGAAACCAGTAAGAAGAAGAGACACAAAAAAAAAAAAAGAAAAATAACAGAACGTATGTAACGTTAAAAAAAAACAAATCACAGAAATGAAGAAATCCGAGACCACAGAATTCACTGTGTGTCCTTAAGGAATTTAACCCCCTCACTGTACCCGAGGTTGTGGATTATTTCCTCCCAGGATATAACGGATATACCTGTCGTAGGAGTGGCGGTACCTCAAACGCCTACGACTTCGACGAACTCAAATTCGGGAACGAAATCACACTATGACTCGATATGTTTCAGTTTGCAGAAAAGAATGCAGAATTTTTAATGCACGAATAATTTTTTTTTTTTCCAGTACTCGAAAATGAGGCATTGCCTCAGTTTATATAGCCTCGAATTGTGACTGTTCGGAAAGGCTTGGTGCCTGTTCGGGAAAGGCCATGCCTTTTTCTGAAAAATAAGAACGTTGGGAAGTTTACAGTTAACAAATTAATATTTTCCCGCGGGAATTAAAAATAATTTCAGAAGCCGAAGCCGAGCCGAGCGACGACGACGGCGCGAGGGGAGTCCCTCTTCTTAACCCTTTAAGAGCTAGAAGAAGTGCTTTCTAATATAAGCACATAACTTTCCCTTTCTACCACCAATGTGGTACAAAGCTCCTTTTCAAAGGAACTTTGCTTTGAAACTTCATTTTCCTTCTATTGTCTTCTTCCCTCCATTTCTCATTCACACCAACTTAGCTAGCTTTAATCATTAACTAGCTTTAACATTCTAACCCCGAAATTATAATTTTTCTCAAAGAAAATTTATGATAAATTTGTGCTTTGATCTTCAATGATTTGTTAAGTATGATGGGTTGGAGAATAGTATAACCAAATATGTGATTTTTGCTTCTATAGTCACTTGATTCAAAATGAATGCATTAAATAAGGGGAAGGAAATGTATTTTCAAGTATAAGATATACACCCAAGCGGATGCATCAAGGTTGAAGCGCCGTCGAAAAGGTATAATTTTTTTCTTCTTTAAATATGACACCGCTTACAAAAAATCCTGCGTACACTTGTGATTATGCGTACTATGTGAAAATACACCAGAATCTATTGAACACCTATTCTATAAGTGTCAATTCTGCCAGTTATGCATCACTGAAGTACTCCAATGGTTAAAGATAAGGATCACAAACTTTGAAGGACAACACTTATGAAAAAGAGTAGCCAGGAAAATGAGAGGCAAATTGAGTAGGGAGTTCTCTTATGCAGTATTGGCAGCAATGAATTATCACAAATGAATGGGGAGAAATGAAGCCTTATGGCAGAGTTCAGTTCCTCGACCACACAGATTATGCGATCAAATTAAAAAAGAATGCAGAGTTCGAGTGACGGAGATACTCAGCAAGCGGAAAAGAGACAAGTAAAGGAGATGGCTAGAAGAAGTATATAGATAGATAGGAGATAGGCATGACTAATACTTGTACGGAATAAGATAAATAGATTTACTTGGGCATAACTGAGTAAGTACGAGACTTTCTATATATAGCTAGAGAATAGAGCTTTTTTTTTTCTCATTGTACTTTGTTCTCGTAATGAATAAAATCTTTTCATTCCATCAAAAAAAGAAAAGAAAAATAAACTTTGGACTTGTTGTTAGGTTTTTGACGAAGGCAAGAGAGATTAGTAAATTATATTTGTAAAATAATTCTGAAAAAATATAAATGAACATAAATAGAAATGTAAAATAGAAACAGAATTTTAATTCGAGCCCACTAAATTTACAGTATTTTTTTAAGGAATTTAATCTCTCCTAGTACCCAAGGTTGTGGATTATTTCCTTCCAGGATAAAACAAATTATGCACTGATATAGTGGTACTTCAAACCCCAATGTTTCAGCGAATACAAAGTTCGGTAGCAAATCACACTTACTGTTACTTTGTTTGATGTTAAAAGTATGTAGAAGAATGAGAGAAACTCGGAAAATCATATTGAAATTCTGAGCAGAATAGTCTTGTATTTTTAGTTAAAGTTGATTTGAAATATGAAGAGGTGAAACTCTTCATAGTGGTTATTTACACAAAACGGCCACAATATAATTGTCATAACATAAATGGCTATTTACTCAACAATAAAGAGGGAATATTGAAGAGGGTAGTTTAATTTTCAGTTGCACAACTAAAAACGGATTAGATTTAATATTAATATTTATTTTAGTATTAATATTCTGTTATTAAACAAATATTTAATAACATTTCTGCTAATATTTTACTGTTAACAAATAAATTTGGTCCAAAAAATTAATCAATCTGAAACCGAGCAGAGCGACGATGACGACGTGAGGCTTGCCTTCTTCTCAACTCTTTAAGAGCTAGAATATGAGCAATTGCTTATATACCCATAAAAAATATTTTCTTCTTCCAGTATAGGACAATGTCCCTTTGCCAAGAGGAAAAACTTAAAGTTTCACTTAAAAATATTATTTTTCTTCATTTTCTATGCATCCTATTTTAAGCATAACATATACTTAAAATTCAATCGGAGATTGGTGAAGGAACAAATTAAAAATGAGGAGATCAGCATAAGTATCACATGTCATAGGATGGGTGCAGCAGTTGGGACACTAAACGCGATTGAAAGTCTTAAATGATAAGAAGCCAATAATACAAAGGAGCATAAGCAAGGGGATTCCAGTTTCAAGAATGCATTTTCGGAGCTTGCAAATCTGAAAATCTTGCGTGCTCGTAATCCCATGGATGTCGTTGCTAATTATCCAATGGTAGGGTATTCAGAAGTCGAGCTCGAATTAGCCATCGACACCATGAAACCAGATTATCTAAAAGGACCTCGAGATTTTGGAGGCTTCAATAGCTTGGAGACTCACATACAATGGCATTGCTGGATATCAAAGGGACTAAAGCAGGATTTGAGCTTGGAGTTATATAGTGTCAAAATCGGAAAGCTCGACTTTGGGGTCATTATGGCACTCCACACCCGACCTCAAGAAGCTCGAAGCAGAATTTGAAGTGAGACCCCGAGGTGCATCCCTCGAGGAAGCATATTGAAGGTTCACTATGGTCGATCTCGAAGCGGTAAAAATTGATGATCGTCATGAAAAGGCGGGAAAGCTCCCAAGAACACGTGATTAGAGCTGACCTAATCTGCAAGAATATTACAAATCCGTACCAAGCCATTATACAGCTAAATAGCATTTCCTCGTTATTATTAAACATGTACTACGTAGGGATTCTCCCCGCCTATATACAGGCGACCCTTGTCATTTTGTAGTGGAGGATTATTGAAAATAACACACAGATATTGAATACAATAGAAAATTCTCTACTTTTCTTGCCTAAACATTCTCAACAATTGCTCCACATATTTATTGCTTGTTCGTTCGTTCTTCATTCATTGCTATTCATTTATTGTCCATTATTAATCGCAAAAGGCTATCTTCGAGGCCTTCAGTATCATTGTTTCTTCATCAATTGTTCATTGTCAACCACCCCAACTAGATCTCGAGGCCCCCTGTTCCAGCCAGCTCAAGGCCTAGTCTTGAGACAATATTGGTTTGCATATCTTGTTCTCTTTACTTATACTTAGCATCTATTGTCTAACAACTAGTAATGAAATAAATTACATATTTTTAAAACCACAAAATCAAATACAATTGTTAATACCATTTTCAAGGTAAAAGGTTTGGCGCCCACCTTGGAGCCAAAATAATAGTGATTGTTTTGGTGCTAGTTTTCTCAAAACACAAGTTATCCTTCACACTTTTTCTTGTCCAAAAATCTCTGATTTCAGGTCAAAAAATGTCTAACTCAGCAAATACACACGAAAACAACAGTATTGGGATTCATAGAGAAAATAGTGCAGATGTCGGTGTACCACCACAAAATCTAGGGGTGGCACCAACACAAATCCACATCGATGTGAGCTCACGCAACGCTGCGCATGTCGATGTAAGCTCCCATACCGACGGAAGTGTGTGCGGAGAGGAAAGAGACATTAGCCTTCAAGTCATTTTTAGATGTTGCAAGCACAACAAATAGCTATTGCTCAGCTACAAAATCAATAAAAAACTCCAAGCACAACAACACCAGAAATGGCTCCTCGATTCGAGCAGACACTAGAGAGATCGAGTAACAACGGGTCAGCAGCAGACCCCGCTATTATGAAGATGCTCGAGGATCTCACAAAAAGGATTGAATCGGGAGAAAAGAAGATAGAGGCTAATGATAAAAAGGTGGAGACTTATAACACAAGGGTCGATCAGATCCCGGGCACACCCCCGATTATGAAAGGCATAGATTCAAAGAAGTTCATACAGAAACTACTCCTACCAAGTACGGCTCCAAAGCCCATCCCGAAGAAATTCAGAATGCTCGATGTCCCGAAGTATAATGGGACCAAGGACCCCAATAAGCACATTACCACTTATACTTGTGCTGTAAAAGGGAACGACTTAAAGGATGACGGATTTGAGTCCATCTTGTTGAAGAAATTATGATTTGGTATCATAACTTACCCCCAAATTCAATAGATTCATTTGCCATCTTAACAAACTCTTTTGTGAGGGCACATGTCGGTGCCATCAAGGTCGCCACCACGAGGTCTCATGTCTTAAAAATCAACAAAGAGAAAACAAGAGTCTAAAGTGAATTTGTATCTCTCTTTCAGATGAAGCGAATAGATTTACCAAAAGTCTCTGATGATTGGCAGTGCATTCCTTCACTCAAGCCTTGAACGAACGAAGCTCAATAGCTTTGAAGCAGCTAAAGCAGAACTTTGTTGAACATCCCCCGTGACTTGGGCAGATGTACACAACAGATACCAATCGAAGATCAGGGTCGAGGATGACCTATTGGGAGCCCTCTCTGGCTCCGTATATCCAAACATGCTCCTAGCAATAGAATCAAAGTCTATAAAAAAGGAGTCGAATCAGGCAAAGAAAGGTATCAGCTATAATCCAAAGATCAAATAGACACTTCGAGGCGGAATATACCTCGAAATGATCAAGGAGTTGATCAAGGCCAAAATTCCTAGGGACTTATGAGCAAGACAGGGTTTGACAGACATTCGAGGCAAATGGAGTCACCCTGATTTCCAGAATACAACTTCAACATCGATGTCTCAGACATCGTATCATCCATGGGTAGAATCAAAGATACTAGGTGACCAAACCCCATACTGTCAGGCCCTTCACAAAGGAACCCTATATTGGTATGCAAATATCACCGCACTCATGGTTATAGAACCGAGTATTTCATACAGCTTCGAAAAGAGGTAGCCCGACTGATCAGCGAAGGGGATCTTCGAGAATTCCTCAGCGACCGAGCTAAAAACCAATTTCGGGAAAGAGAGGCGAACATGAAGAATGAACCAAAAGAACCACAGCACGCCATCCATATGATCATTGGAGGGGTCGACGTCCCACAGGTACCCATTGTCAAGCGGAGGGAAAGCGAACTTGGAGTTACATACCATAGGATGCTCTTACATTCGGCGAAGAGGACATCGAAACCTTGTCTCAGCCTTATAATGACGCATTCGTAATTTTTTTTTCTTTTGAATAAATTTTAAATTAAATGTGTGCTCGTGGATCCAGGTAGCTCGACCAACATAATCAGGTCAAGGGTGGTGGAGTAGCTCGGACTATTTGACCAGATCGTACCCGCCTCTTGATTTCTCAATGGATTCAACATGGTAAGCGAGGCAACAAAAGGGGAGAACATCATCCTAGTCAACATGGCTGGTACAATCCAAGATACTAATTTTCATGTCATTGAAGGTGAGATAAGATACAATGCCTTACTTGAAAGGCCGTGGATACAAAGTATGAGGGCAGTACCATCAACCCTTCACCAAATGATGAAATTTCCAATCAAGGATGGAGTAAAAGTAGTGTACGGGGAAGCGGCATGCAGCAAATGAGATGTTTGTGAGGCACGATATGGAACAGGCATCGACGCTAAAAGACAAGCAAACAACTAGGTAGCAACCATAACCGACATTCTCGGCTACATCCGAATGAATGAATAAAGGACTGTGTCGCGTCCTCGGTGAGGCTCGGACGCTATCATCTCTAAGTTACAAACCTCTCCCTTTTCATTTATGTTTTAGACTAACTTATTGCAGTTGTACGATTGAGAGGAATCGAAGCACGTTCCAACTCGAAGACCTTGGGTTTTGAAGTATGTGTTGTGCTCTTTTTCACTTAGATCAGGTTTTATCCCAAAGGGGTTTTACTAGCGAGGTTTTTAACGGGGCGACATCTATATGCTACCTATGGAGAACTCATCAAGTATTCTGTTACATCTCGCATTTTCGTACGTTAAAATTTTATTTTCAGTTAACCGACATAGACTCGAGTATGAGATTATCTTGGCGTTAACGTATTTACGCTATTTATAACAAGTGATAAATAAGTGTTATGAAGGATAAAGGGGTACACGGTTTAAAGAAAACGAGTTTCGTTGAAAGTGGCCAATTTGGAAAAATACGGGTCGAGCGATGATATCCGATAATTATAAACTAATACCATGCGAGGTACCATATGAACACGGTAGTATAATATATAAGGTATATATGAAGTATTTTAAAAATAAATAAAATTTTAAGTAATTTATAGTAATTTTTAAATTATGCGGGTAATTAATTAATTATATAACAAAATATTACCTGGTCAACTAATAAGTGAATAAAAATTTGAACCCCTACTCCTCACGTGGCAGTACGCCACCACTCAACCTATAACTCATTCTCATATATGTGTGCATGACATGCAACGTGTAAAGAAAATAAATGACTCATTAGAATAAGTCATTTTAAAAGAAAGACTTGAAATGGAATTCCTTTTGGACAAAAGAATAGGAGTCACTTGGTCTGATTCTGGGTTAAGTTTTAAAGTCCTCTTGTCTTTAAGAAGAACGTGAAAGAACAGAATCCAAATTTCTTCCAAAATCTCAAAACCAAAAAGAAAAAACGTGAAAAGCAGAATCATTTCGTTTAACAATTCAAAATTTTTGATTGAAATTTCAAAAGAAGCCACCAAATTTCGTTTCAAAATTTTAAGAGATTCAAATAATTCAAGAAACAGATATATTAAAATCATCCCTTTTTTCTTTTGATATGTTTCGAATTACACTGTACAAACGAGCAAACGTACAATTTCCATAAATTAATTAATTCATAGAGATATTAGGGGTGTCTATATTCTTGATTCTCCATGAAAAATATTATTATCTTTTGTCCATGGATCTCAAAATGATACACAGTTGAAAAAGTTTATTCGGTAGGAATATTGAGATTATTATGTATTTTTCATGCATCTCACTCATTTATACATGTGGATTGACCCATGACCAGATGGTGTTACATACACGTATATATGTAACTATATGTATATGGGATATGGGAAAAGGTTACGGCGTTATATATGCACCACCACCTGATCAACTGGTATATGTTGATGATGTCGCCCACAGTGGCCGAGATGATATGATGGGATGCCCTTAATGACTTTATGATATAATGTACACCCATACCTATGTATGGCATGATATTTATATGCACATTCATGACATTATAAATGATTTAGAACTTATAAAGTTATTCATATTTATAGACGTGTTTCTATATTCCATGTTTCACATATGCCTTTCACATACTAATTTTCCATGCCTTATATATTCAGTAAATTTTTCGTACTGACGCCCTATTTCACGGGGCTTGCGTTTCATGCCTGCAGGTGCATGCAGGCTAGCTGACAACCCCCTTTTTAGGATTCCTAATCCGCGAGAGTTGGGGTGCTCCACTTTATCCGGAGCTGCTTTGATTTTCGTATGATATGTTTTTGTGTGTGCGTGTGTGTATATATATATATAACACCTTTGTACAGTTATGTTTCTATTAGAGGCCTGTAGGCAGTATGTCTAGTTTGGTTGTATGTGGCCTTGTTGGCTTTTAGTTTTGAATGTATAGCTGTCTGTAGCAGCCTTGCCGGCTCGTCCACTGTATTCTGCATGTATGCGTGCATATGCCTTTTTGGTAGTTTTTCTCCATATATGTTATTTTCGTAATTTAGCAGATGTTATTTAGGTTCATATCTTAGACACATGCTAAGAGTATTTGACAGGCAGGACTCAGACACCTGTCGTGGCCCATCGGTTCGGATCGTGACATATTTAAGGTTTCTTTTCGATCAACCTCAAATACTGGGGGGCATCACCCCAGGAGATCACTCACAGAGGAAATCGAACTATGCTTAGGAGGACCTCGATAGGAGAATGGTGTATTGGGCCAAACTGCCAAATAAACCATGTCTACGTAGAATAATCGAGCCTGCAAAGGTAAAAAAAACATGTATGCATATATCAAGTAATTGAGGAAGTCTCTTTGCTTATCAAAACACTTTGTTCCTCAAAGAAGTTCACTACTTTCTCGTAAGACAGTGCTCAAGGGCCAAAAAGTTTCGAACACTTGGAGACTGTTATCAACAGTCAACTCATCAATCTATCGAATTCTCGAATTCATAAGACCTTGATCAGGAAATTTTGATCTAATAAGTCCTCAGTGAGACAACATCAAATCTGTAAGACCTCAACGAGGCATGCCCAAACCTATAAGACCTTAAAGAGGCATAACCTCAATAGTAAAAACCAATGTTGTATATCCAAACTTGTAAGATCCCTAAAAAGACTTACCCTCGATATAGACGCCAAGGTCACCGCACACATGGACTAAAGACTACAGCCAAACATATAGACTACGATGGAACTAAAGGGCTATAGCCGAATTAACGTGGCTTGGAGACGTCCGACTACCGCCATAAAACTAAATGCCTTCAAATACTTCAAAAATACTTTGAAAAGAAATCAGGCTACCCTCGACATAAGCAAAAGATCTTCGACTCTAAACAATGAAAAGGATTTGAGACAACCAGCCTTTAGTAAAAAGGCTTCAAAAAATCAGCCTTCAAGAGAACTTCATATCGACTTGAAATTGAGGTTCTTATTTGAGTCGTTGAAGAGTCTAACAAACACAAAACATGCCAAGGCATAATCAAAACATCAAAGTCTTCAACCGAAATGAGGAAAAACTATAGCCATATTAGAGGTCGCATCGACCCAATCTAAAAAGAGACTAAGGCCAATACATAAGAGCCTAAAGGACAACCTAAAGAGCCAAAGGGCTAATGCTTAAGAGCCTAAGAGCCAATGCATAAGAGCCTAAGGGCCAATGCTTAAGAGCCTAAGGGCCAGACTAAAGCGCCCAAGGGCCTATCTAAAGAGCCTAAGGACCAATGTGTTGAAATTCTAAGGGTTCTTATCTTAAAGTCCAGCATATCGAACTAATTATGGGTAACCATCAAAACCCGGAACATAAACAAAGACACAAGCAAGTGAAAATTTGTATAAAAGCAAAACCCAAAGGTTCAATTTTTATTATCCCTCAGGATTAGCTCCCACACCAGCCTCCTCCTCGTTATTTTCAACATCGAAAATGAGGAACTTGGAGTCGAGTTTACCTGCCTCGGCCAGCTCTATCTCCTCCTAGAGATCAAAGCCCTTACCATGAATCTCCTCGAGAGTTTCCCTATGTTATTTGCATCGGACATATTCATTGCTTCTATTCTCTCGATCGGAAGCCTCCTCAAGCTTCGTACGAGCTTCAACAAGTATATTTCAGATAGATGGTCACCTTCTTATCAGCCCTTGCTCGAACCTCTTCGGCTTCGACTCGGGCATCCACAACTTCACCCTTCATCTTCAAAAGATCTGTCTTAAGCTTAGCAATCTTGCTCCTCTAGACCAAGTTGCTTTCTCGAGCATTACAAAGCTATATATCAAGGCAGAGGCCTTAACCAAAGCATTTCTTTTGGCCGAAACATGAGCATCTATATGTGCCATCAATGCGCTGCATTCGGAATTAACCAGGTTATCTTCGTCCCGAAGGCGTTCCAACCACTCTATCTTTCTCTACAACTGAGATACCAAAACGTTAATTTTTGAAGATGGGAGAAGAAACCTATATTCCATTAAAATAGAGGTTACCTGTTTCTCTAATTCGCCTTCGTAGTGATGGCTTCAGTTCAACTTCGCTCAAAGATGTATTAGCTCTCTTGACTTTCTATCACAAAGAAGTCTGAGAGATTTCTTCCCCTTCAAGACTTTATGCAACTTAGCCTCACAGCAAAGCAGCTCAGACTTGAGCTTATCGAAGGCCTATAAGAAAGAAGGTATGAATTTAGAAGAGTAATAATGACTTCAGAACTCGCCATAGAGCAAAATCACTGAGCTTCGTCGAAGGTCGATTTCGCACCTATCGATTCGGCCTCATCAGCCCCAGTAGGGCAACCTGGGGAGTTTTGATTGGGGAGAGATACGTCGAAGCCCATTTCCCTCAGACAATTTACAAGTTGAGTTTGAGTGGACACTCACTCGACTATCAAACCCAAGGGCTACACGAGTTCAAGCAAATTCTCACTCGGCGGGACTATCCATAAAGCCTAAGGACTTTCTTTATTTTGAGTTCGAGCAAGCACTCACTCGACTATTAAGCCCAAGGGCTACCCAAGTTTGTGCGAATTCTCACTCGGGGACTATCTATAAACCTTAAGGGCTATCTTTATTTCAAGTTCGAGCAATCACTCACACGACTATTAATCCCTATGGTTATCCAAGTTCGGGCAAATTCTCACTCGAGGACTATCTATAAAGCCTATGGGCTATCATTATATTGAGTTCGGGCAAGCACTCACTCCACCACTCAGCCCAAGGGCTACTCGAGTTCGAGCAAATACTCACTCGGGGACAATTTATAAAGCCTAACGGCTGTCTTTATGTCTAGTTCAAGCAAATATGCACTCGACTAATAAACCCAAGGGTTACTCGAGTTTGAGAAAATTCTCACTCGAGGACTATCTACGGAGCCCAAAAGAGCTAACTCCATTTCAAAAATCGAGACCTAACTCTCAATCAACTCATACTCGGAAGTCCGGATGACCTAAGTTCGAATCAAATCAATCCAATATTAGTCCGAGGAATAACAGAGGACTTTAAGGAGCATCATATTAATCAATTAAAAACCTAAGGGTTCATTATGTTCCGGGTCCAGTATTCGGACTAATCATTGGAGTCATACACTTGGATTTTTCACAAACGAAGGCAGAATGGAGTTCAAAACAAATTGAAAGCAAAATTCAGAAATTCTTATATTAATAAAAGATGTTTACAAAGCCCACGAGGGGCCCTTACATAGAAACAAAGAAATAAAAAAGAACAACCAAAGGCCTAATCTACTTTCGAGGGTATATCCTCGAGAGAAACATCTTCGAGAACCTTTTCCTCGAGGACTCCATTTTGATCTTAGAGCAGCATCTCCAAAACAATGGTAGATGAAGAAAAGGCTATAGACTATCAAAGAGCAAAAGCTTTTGACAAACGAAGAAAATTGTGGCCCGGTGGAAAACTTGGCAAGTATGGGTCTCGTCAGCACTACTATTATAAAGCCATTTCTTGAGACTTTGTACCTGTGTGGGATGCAAAAATTAGTTGATAGATCCACCTCACTCCATGGAAAGCAAAAGGACTGAAGCGACATATCAGGTTGAAGTTAAGAGAGATGAGCAGCAGTATAAAATCCACATATCTTCCGGAGGGACGTTCAATGTTTTTGGGAGATGAACTGATGGGATGTGTCAATCACTTCAAGTACTTATGTCACAAACATGATATCATCATGAGGGTCCTGAGAAAGTCGAGGTTCAAATTATTTCTTATCATTGCATTCTAAGAAATGCGGGGACTGTCTGTATACGGCTAAAACTGAGTAGTTCGACTTTGGGGCCACTGTGGCACTCCATGCTCGGCCTCAAGAAGCTCGAAACAGAATTTGAAGTGTGACCCCGAGGTGTATCCCTAGAGGGAGCATATAAAGGTTCACTAAGGTCGATCTCAGAGCGGTACAAATCAATGATCGTCATGGAAAGGCGAGAAAGCTCCAAAGGACATGTAGTTAGAGCTGGCCAGATCTGCAAGAATAGTACAAATCCGTACTGAGCCATTATATAGTTGTACCAATAGTATTTCCTTGTCATTATTAGACATGTACTATGTTGTGATTCTCCCCTCCTATATAAAGGGACCTTTGTCATTTTGTAAGGGAGGATTATTGAAAACAACACACGGATATTGAATACAATAGAACATTCTCTACTTTTCTTATCTAAACGTGCTCAACAATTCCTCCATATATTTATTGCTTGTTAATTCATTATTCATTCATTGTTCATCATTTATTGCCCATTATTAATCGCAAAAGGCTTTCTTCGAGGTCTCCAATATCATTGTTTCTTCATCAATTGTTCATTGCCAACTGCCCCAACTAGACCTCGGGGTCCCATGTTCCAGCCAACTCAAGGTCTAGAGTTGAGATATCATTGGTTTGCATATCTTGTTCTCTATACTTATACTTAGCATCTATTTCCTAACTATTAGTATTGAATTAAATCACATATTTTTAGAACCACAAAATTAACTATAATTGTTACTACTATTTTCAAGGTAAATAGAAATACAATGTGATATTTCACTTGTCAATAAGTATTTTGATGCATTGAAGGATGAATATGGTGTACCAAAAATCTTGTTGTAATGAGAAGAACAATGGAATTGTTTAGCAGAAAGGTAGAATAACTTGTGTTTTGGCATATCATGAAGAGGAAGATGATACGTAGTGATCTATTTTTTATTTAGTTTACTTAAACTTCAATAGTATAAAAAATATTTACACAATCAAATCATTTAAATGGCAATTACAGCTAACTTTATATAGTGGCATTTATTAGGAACCTATGTTAATTGTTTACCTTAAAAATACGAGTAACAATTAAATTTGATTTGTGATTATAAAAATATGTGATAATATAAATTAATAATCAAGAGGTGTAAAGTATAAATGAGAGAAATGAATGAATCAAAACAGTGTAACTTAAGCAGTATCGACCTCGAGACTGGTGACCTTGAGATGGGTTAGGAACAATAAGGCAAGAACAATAAAGAAAGAACAATAAAGCTAAAGGATAGCTCTGATGAACAGTAAGCGAAAAAAGTAGAATAGTATATTCTTTGCCAATGATTAGATGATCTTATAAATGATTGGGGTCTCCTTTATATACTAGGGGAACCCTAAATAAGGTACATTTCCATTTATAGTAAAGAATCTTACTGGTACAGCTATCAAACCGCCTAGTACTAAATTGTATAATTCTATTTTGGGATTTTTTCCATGATTTTGGGGATGTGGAGGAATCTTGATCATTTTGTTAGAAATCCAAAACGGCATTATTTTGGGGTCGAGTACACTCGGCTTCGGTGTTCATCGTACTTCAATCTTCGAGCCTTGCAATCTGTTTTCGAGCTCGAGTTTGGTCCGTGGGCTTGAACTCGACCTTGCCTGAACTCGGGCTTTAGATAATCACTCGAGCCTGGGGAAATCGGGTATACCCGATTTTGACCGCATACAGATAGTCCCCACATTTCCTAGATTAATATGATAAGAAACAATCTGAATCTCGATCTCCCAGAGTCTTTGATGATGATGTCATTCCCATGACATAGGCATTCGAAGTGACCAAAACGTCTCGTCGGTTCACTTCCCGGAAACCTTAAATGCACGCCAGTGTCAACCACTAGCGCCGTCGAACCATCGCCCCTCATTTATAATATGGGGTTCCTTCTTTGAACTAAAAACTTTACCTCTTCATTGTATTTACTCTGTTCACTTTTTCCTCTTCATCTCCTTCTCCTCTAATTACTTTTTACTCTGGTCACCGAAAAATGTCAAGCTCCTGTAAAACACCATGCTCTTTTATCGCCTGTATTCCTTAGTATTAAACTATGGCTAAAACTTCCAAAATAGTCCCCGAAAAGAGAAAGCATTATCTTCTTCTACTTTCCCGCCGGTCAAACCGGTGGTATTGTTAGTTCTTCACGAAATCACCCCCAGCCCTTGCGTGATAATGAAGGATCTTAATGTAAAAAGTTATCCCAATATCCCAGGTTGATGCAGACATGTATGTCGAACAAAGAAGGCCTTCATTGCTAGTAAAGATGAAGACAAAGATCGAGGCTGGATGTGCTAATTCATCGAGTAAGGACTTCAAATGTCATCCCTAGGAACAAAATTCCATTCCCACAGAAATAGAACTTTAATCATAAGTGGAGTTTTTTTCCAAATACCTATCTATATTTTTCTTCTGTGTTCCATAATGTTTTTACCCTTTCTGCAGCTATTGCTTGGATGCCTCACGCAATCCCTGACCTCGAGGACTGGTCCGAAAGTTAGCTGTGACCTCTTCGTATGATGACTGTAAATGCCACGATTTATCGAAGGGTAAATGGGAGGCCAAACATCATGGTAAGTTTTCTTCCCAACTTTTGATACTTCCCTTTACTGGCGATGTCATCTCATCCACGTTTATTTGTGAAGGCATTGGAGATGTCACCGAAATGAGGCCATACCTATTTGGGGAAGGGACCGAGTCCGTGATTCCGAAATTGGGGAAGTACAATAGAAAAAGAGAGCTCGAAGCTCAAAGATACCTAGGATGAGGCAGCCCCTACTTGGAAGCCGAGGAGGAAGCTTATCCATATGGACTTAGAGTCAGCCATTCAACATCTGGAAGATGAAGAGAACGAAAGTGAAGAATTGGCGGTGGTGCCCCGAGCTTGGAAGCCAGTTGAGGCTGCCAAGTCATCCAAACCTCATACCTTACCTCTTAGCGAAAGGAATCTAAATAAAGACTCTGTTACAGCCCTCGAGTCCCTCAAGATCAAGATTGTTCCTCCTCCTTTAACAACTACTTCGGAGGGGACAAGTTTTGGGAGGGCCGAAGCTAATTAGATGCCTTGAGTAAGGAGCTCGCGGCCGTGATAATGGGTCACTCACCTTCTCTACCCTCTTACTCCGAGGAGGAAATAAAGGATGCTCCGGATCTGCAAACACCCGACCCGAGAAACGTTCTTGGAGAAGACATTTTTTGAGATTATTTCACTGGGGCCAGTGATGTTATTGACCGTAATGACATATGCACCTTCTTCCAAGAGGCTCAATGTCTCCTCTCTTGGGTAAATATTGACTTTTATTGTTGTAATTTTTTCTTTTCCTTCCTTCCTGTGACTGGCATATCTTCATTACATATGTAGGCTATTGTCAAGTTCAGAACAGAGTTGAGCCAATGTGAGGCTGAGCTCAGGAAGGTTTCAGGCTAAGAGAAGGCCATGAGGCTCCTCTGTAGCCAAAAGGAGGAACAGCTCAAGGATCTTCGGACTGCGTTGGCCAAAGCTTGGAAAAACGAGGCCGAGCTAGATGAGCAGATACTGTGATTGAAATAGAGTATAGTCTTCTTGGCCTTACTTCAGAGGCTAAAATTTCGATGTCTCGGCTGCAGCAAAAGTTAGAGATGATTGAGCAGTTCCGGGGTGAGGTTGATCAGGTTAAGACTGACTGCTACCGATAGAAAGAGAACATGGATCCACTCGATGCCGATAAAGAAGCTGCTATAGCCCAACTAGCCCCAGCCAAGACTCAGCTCTGAGGTATTAAAGTGAAGAATCTAGCCCAGGCCAAGAAGATTGAGGAGTTAGAGACAAAACTCCCTAAAGCTAGGGCCGAGGTTGCAGGGGCTAAGACCAAAGTTGAGAAGATGAAGTCTACGCCTGATAAGACTATTCCCGTATATTTGAGGGATGTCGTCTATTCAAGCAGAGTTGAGGGAGGCCTACGACCGTGAAAAACGGAGTAGTAATCGCCAAGTGCCAAGCCCGGAGGGACTCTCGAAGAAATTCACGCCCGACGATTTAACCTCACTCAAGAAAAAACCCATGCAAAAGTGCTGGAAATTGATGCTAGGTTTCTTGTTTTTTCTGATGATGTAGATGATGCGAGTGGTTTTGAAGGCAGGGATGGTGAAGAAGGAGCCCTCGAGGATGAAGAGGTTCCCGATGATAGAGCTCCTGAGGATGCAGTTCTCGGGGATGTTTCTTTCGAGGATGGCCCTAGAATAGATTAGGTTATTTTTTTTTTAATTTTTATGTAAGGTCCCCTTGTGGCCATTTGTAAATATCTTTTGTAAACATCTTTTATGAATATAAAAAGATCTCTTTGCTTCATCTTTGATTTTTATCGATTTCTATCTTGTTTTTATTTCTGAAAGAAATTTTATGTTATAACTTTAATGATCAGTTCAAGTATTGGCCTGAACTCTGAATACAATAATCCCTTGGTTTTTTATTGATCAATACAATACCTCTTAATGTTTTTTGTTAATCCTTGAGATAAGCTTAAATTAATTTGATGCGAGCTCGGGATATCGAGACTCTTGAGTCCGAGTTGAGTGAGAGAAAGATCTCGAGCGCTATATATTTTTTCCCTTAGGCTCTTTTTATATCGACCCTTAGGTTCTTTGAGGTTGGGCCAATTCAGCCTCTAAAGCGGATATAATTTTCCCTTTTTTCGGCTAAAAGACTTAGTGAAAATAATCTATGGCTTAGCATGATTTTTTTGATACCCGTTGGGGTTTTTGGAGGCTTGATGGATCGGAAACTTATTCCTAATTTGTTTGTGTAAATATAATCATATACCTCTTGAGGCTTTTTCAGAGGCTGATGTTATCGAAGCCTTTAAATTATTCGAGGGCTGATTTTAGCGAAGCCCTTTTGTCCCTTGCTTTTACGAGGGTAACCTGAATTAATCAATTTTTCCAAATTTCTTGAAGGCCTTTGGTTTATGGCAGAATTAAGACGTCTCGGAGCCATAATATTTAGGCTGTAGCTTTTTTATATAACCATAGTCTTTAGTATGACCGTAGCCTTCGGGTATATCTCTTGGACATGTTTCTCGATAACTTTTCGAACTTTTTCAAAAGGTTTGTCAGTGAGTAGGATGGCCTTTGATTTTATATCAAGGGATTCCACTTTGAGGTCTTATGAGTTCGAGTTTTTGATGACTCGGATGTGTTGAATGTTGATGATAGTCCCTGGGTACTCAGGTGTATTTGTATTCTGGCCCTTGGGTCGTTTCTCGTAGAATTATAAGTGTAGAGCTCGTATAACAGTATACTCCTTTGAGACACAAAGTGTTTTGACAGAGAAAGAATGCTTCTTTGAATAATTGATACATGCGTACATGTTTTGCCTTTGGGGCTCGACTATTCCATATGGACACGATTCATTTGACCATTTGGCCCATTACAAAGTCTCTTATCGAGAGTATTTTCCTTGAAAATATAACCTCCGAGGGTAGTTCCCCCAGTATTCGAGTTTGATTGAAAAAACTCTTTGAGTACTGTTGAGTTCTCTTTAGGTAGCACATAGTTGTTGCCCTGTTAAAAAACCTTGCTGGTAAGACCAATTTAGGGCAAAATCCAATCTAAGGGAAAAAGAGTGCAAGGCATACTTTAAAACCTAAGGCCTTCATGTAAAAAGGTGCCTTCGATAGTTTCGATCGAACACTTGCAATGGGTTAGTTTCAAATTCAAATGGACAAAAAGAGAAGTCATACCTTAGCAATAGTATCATTTGAGTAATGATACGTTCCAATTGTTTGGAAGTTGTTCAACTTCCATTGTGATAAGTTTATAAAATCCTTTATAGATAATTCTGAGGACTCCGTATGGTCCTCCACAATTCGGCCACAGTTTCCCTTCATTCAGGTCTCGAGTATTGAAGGTGACTTTACGTAGAGCTAAATCCCTAATTCCGAAGTGTCGAAGATTAGTCCTTCTATCGTAGTACCTCTCGATTTTCTGCTTCTGCGTGGCCATCTGAACAAGTGTTGCCTCTCATTTTTCATCTAATAGCTTGAGGCTAACATTCATAGCCTCATGATTTCACTCCTCCGATGCATGTCAAAACCTGGCGTTGGGTTATCCAACCTCAACAGGGATAAGGGCCTCGGAGCCATATAGTAAAGAGAATGGAGTAGCCCATGCGCTAGAATTTAATGTTGTTCGATATGCCCAAAGGGCCTTGGGTAGAACTTCTCTACATTTTCCTTTCGCATCGTTTAACCTTTTCTCTAGGTTTTGAATTATGGTTTTGTCGTTGACTCGGCTTATCCATTTCTAGTTAGGTGGTATGTTAATGGCAAGATCCTCTTTATTTTATGCGCTTCAAGGAACCCCGTCACCGTGCTGCTGATGAATTATTTTCCATTGTCACATAAAATCTCTGCAGGTATTCCGAATCAGCATATGATGTGGTCCCAGATGAAGTCGATAACGTTTTTTCTCTGACCTTCTCAAAGTCCTATGCTTCCACCCATTCAAAAAAATAATCATTCATAAACAAAATAAATGTGCCATTGGTAAAGGGTTGACTATGTCCATTCTCTATTTCATGAAAGGCCACGGGAATAGGATCGAATGGAGTTGCTCTCCGAGCTGATGGATCATCAGCGCAAACAGTTGGCACTTGTCACATTTTTTGACAAATTCCTTAGTATCGTTTTCCATGTTGTCCCGGTAATAACCTGCTCTAATAATTTTGCGAACCAAAGACTCAGTTTCGAAGTGATTCCCACAAGTACCTTCGTAGATTTCTCGTAGAACATAATCAGTGTCCCCTTGCCCAAATCATACAGCCAATGGCCCATCAAACATTTTCATGTATATCATTCTATCTCCACCTGATGCGAACCTGGCAGTGTTGGTTCGTAAGACTCCCGATTCTTTGTTGTGTGATGGGGGTTTTCTATTTTTCAAATAATTGATATACTTATTCCTCCAGTCCCTAGTCAAACTTGTTGAATTTATCCAAACATGACCCTTTTCAACCACAGACCTCGATAACTGGACGACAGTCGCCAGAATATTATCATCGTCTTCGATCGAGGATCCTAGATTAGCAAGTGCATCAGCCTCGCTATTTTATTCTTGAGGCACATGATCCAGAGTCCACTCCTTGAAGTGGTGCAAAGTCACATGTAGCTTATCCAAGTACCTTTGCATTCTATCTGCTTGAACTTCAAAACTTTTGTTTACTAGGTTTACCACCAAAAGTGAATCGCACTTGGCTTTAATGACTTCTGCTCCAAAGCTCTTAGCTAGCTCGAGACCTGCAATTATGGCCTCATACTCGACCCCATTATTATATAATCTAGAAGTTTTTATGGACTGCCTAATGGTACTACCTGTAGGTGGCTTTAAGACAATGCCAATCCCGGACACTTTCACATTTGAGGCACCGTCCGTAAAAATGGTCCATACCCCCTTTTATGTACCCGACCTAAGTAGGAGTTCTTTCTCCACCTCGGGTACGAGGTTCGGCATAAAATTGGCCACGAAGTCAGCTAGGATTTGAGACTTGATGGCCGTTCAGGGTTGATAGTCGACATCACACTCGCTAAGTTCTACGACTTATTTGGTAAGCTGGCCCAATAGCTCGGGCTTATGCAAAACATTTCAAAGGGGGTAAGTAGTTAATACACATATGGGATGACATTGAAAATATGGTTTTATCTTCCTAGATGCTCTTATCAGTGCAAGTGCTAATTTTTCCAAGTTAGGTTATCTAGTTTCACAATCTCCTAGAGTTCGGCTTATGTAATAAATAGGGAATTGCGTGCCTTGCTCTTCTCGTACTAGAACCCCACTTACTGCTATTTCAGACCCCGATTCGATACCATGAAGCTGAGAAACTTACCCCAGCTGACTCTGAAGGCACATATTTCCGAGTTAAGCTTTATGTTGTGCTTCCTCAAGATTTTGAATATTTCCTGCAAATGAGTCAAATGGTCCTCTACCACAGGGACTTAACCAACATATCATCAATATAAACTAATTCAATCAATTTACCTATATGTTCCTCGAACATATTGTTAACTAGGCATTGATATGTAGCTTCTGCATTTTTTAGCCCGAAGGGCATTACATTATAACAATAAGTCCCAAATTTAGTGATAAACAAGGTGTTTTCCTAGTCCTCCGGGTTCATCTGAAATTGTACCCAGAGTAGGCGTCGAGAAAAGTTAGGATCTCGTGGTCGGCTGTGGCATCGATCATACTATCAATATTAGGCGGTGGGAAAGAGTCTTTTGGGAATGCTTTGTTCAAATCCTTGTAATACACGTACATTATAAGTTTTTTTTTTCTTTTTAGGAACTACAACTACGTTGGCTAACCATTCAGGGTATTTTACCTCCCGAATAGACCCTATTTTGAGAAGTTTTGTTACCCCATCCTTTACAAATGCATGCTTCACCTCGGATTGAGGCCTCTTTTTTTGCTTTACCGATTTGAACCTAAGGTCGAGGCTTAGCCGATGTGTTGTTATTTCCGATGGAATCACTATCATATCTAAATGGGACCAAGCAAAGCAATCCATATTTTAAATATGAAATTGAATAAGTTTTTTCCCGAGTTTGGGGTTTAATCCCATTCCCAGGTATACCTTTTTCTCGGGCATATATTCTATTAGTATGACTTGCTCTAGTTCCTCGATCATTGACTTGGTTGCATTGTACTCTTTGGGAACGACGTAAGTTCGAGGAGTAAGGAAATCATCTTCTTCGTCTTCGATTACCTGTTGCTCTAATTTGTCGAGGCTGGAGGCGGTGATTGCTATTTAGACGCTTGCTTATCTTTGGTGTTCGTCGAAGGCTCTAATACCGGCGTCACTTCATCAACTACAAATATTTCCTTTGTAGCGTGTTGTTCTCAGTAAACCGTTTCCACTCCATCCTCTATTAGGAACATCATCATGTGATGAATAGTTGAAGGTATTGCCCCTATGTTTTGTATCCATTGTCCAAGGAGTGCATTATACCTTATGTCACCATCGATGACATAGAATTTCGTATCCTATATGGTCCCGGCTATGTTAACTGCTAGGATTATCTCCCTCTTTGTTGTTTCTCTTGCCATATTGATGCCATTTAGGATCCGGGACGCAGGTACAATCTGATCTTGTAAGCCAAGTTGTTCTACGATCCTCGATCTGATTATGTTTGTTGAGCTACCTGGATCCACTAGAATACATTTAACTTGAATTTTATTTATAAGAATAGAAATTACTAGGGTTTCATTATGCGGTTAGGATATGCCTTCTACTTCCCCATCATAGAATGATAGGATGTCCTCGGGAACATAGCTCCGAGTCCGGTTTTCTCTAGTCGTCAACACCTTGGTGCGTTTTAACATAGATCTTTATGGGATATCGATACCGCCAACTATCATATGGATAACATGTTGTGGTTCTTCCTACACATTTTTTCTTGCATCTCTCTCCCTGAAGTGGTTCTTAGCTTGATCACTAAGAAATTCCCGAAGGTGACCCTCGTTGAACAAATGAGCTACCTCCTCCCTTAGCTACCTTCAGTCCTCGGTTCTATGGCCATGTGTTCCATGATACTTACACATTAAAGTAGGATTCTTTTAGGAAGGATCGGTTCGTATAGGCCTAGGCCACCTGTTGTCTTTGCTTTATCCAATAGAGTACACGACCTCTGATACATCTACCCTGAAGTTATACTTCGACAATTGAGGTACCTCTACAGGGTCAGTATGCTTATCGAACCTTCTCTTACTCATGACTCCCCGAGAGATTTGACCTCGATCTTTTACTCAATCATTTCAAGGAGCGTTACGACTAGAACGGTTGTTTCTACTATTGACATATAGCTGATACCATTCTTTGTTCGATCTTGATTTCCTATCTGTATCCCTCAGGGGCTTGGCTGCCAATCTATTAGGATGAACTGAACCCGAGGGGGCTCCCAACTAGTCGTCCTCAACGCTAATTTTCGATTGGTAACAATTATGTACATCTAACCACGTCAAGGTACTCAATCAAATTCTACTTTAATTGTCGAGACACGAACGAACTCCTCGCATTCAAACCCTGCATAAAAGCTTGTACTACCTAGTCATCCGAGACTGGTGTTAATTCCATTCATTCCATCTGAAACCTGGACACAAACTCTCCCAATATCTCGTCGTTCCTCTATTTTATCTTGAAGACATCCAATTTTTTCGTTGCCATCTTTATGGCCCCGACGTGTACTTTCACGAAGGCTTCTGCTAATATAGAAAATGAATCAATAAAGTTAGGAGGCAAGTTGTGGTACCAAATCATAGCTCTCTATTTGACTATATTTCTCCAAACTTTTTCAACAAGACTGATTCGATCTCGTCGTCATTCAAGTCATTTCCCTTGATCCCGCAAGTGTATGAAGTAATCCTCGTTGGGGTCTGTTGTCCTATTATATTTGGGTATATCGAGCATGCAAAACTTTTTGGGAATGGACATCGGAGCCGCGCTCTGAGAGAATGGTTTTTGTATGAACTTTTTTGTATCTAAACCTTTCAAAATCGGAGGTGCCCCTAGTATTTGGTCAACACGGGAGTTATAGGTCTCCACCTTTTTGTCATTGTCTTCAATCAAATTATCCTCGGACTCAATCTTCTTCATACGCTCATTGAGCATCCTCATAATGGTAGGGTCAGTCTACGAGTCATTTCTGTTCGACCTCTCTAGCGCTGGTTCATCACGCTAAGTGTTTTCTGGTTCAACTATACTTAGAGTCTTATTCTGGCTATAAAGTTGAGCAATGGTGACCTGTTGAGCTTGCAGCATCTCGAATATCACTTGGAGGTTGACTCCCCCATCTCATATTCCTTGTGTTCCTTGGCCACTAGATCGGGCTTCCCTACGTACACTTCCCTCTGGATCTGTACCTAAATCCGTGTTCAGAGCAATGTCTGAACTAACATCAACTGGTTTCATATTTTGCACTTCCCCAAGATTTACTGGTGGTATACTGACCCCTATATTGTTGTTTTCCCCATGAAATCCAAGACTTTTGTAGTCATGACCAGGTTCATTTTGCGAGTTTGACATATTTAATCATGAGAATCGAAATTCTTGACAAAAAAAAGTATATAAATAACGTGCGTTATGAGAATCGGTAATGAAATAATCACCATTATCTTTAGTCCCACAGTGGGCACCAAACTGTTTACCTCGAAAATACGAGTATAAATTAAACTTTATTTGTGGTTATAAAAATATGTGAACTAATTCAATACCAATTAATAATCAAGAGGTGTAAAGTATAAATGAGAGAAATGAATGAATCAAACCAGTGTAACAAGCAATATCGACCTCGAGATGGGTTAGGAACAATAAGGCAAGAACAATAAAATTAAAGGACAACTCTAATGAATAATAAGCGAGAAAAGTAGGATAGTATATTCTTTGCCAAGGATTAGATGATCTTACAAATGATCGGGAACCCCTTTATATAATAGGGGCAACCCTAAATAAGGTAAATTTTCATTTATAGTAAAGAATCTTATCATTACAACTGTCTAACGGCTTAGTACGGAATCGTACAATTCTATTCCGGGCTTTGTGCCATGATTCGAGGACGTGGCATGAATCTTTCTCATTCTATTAGAAATCCATAACGACATTATGTGGGGGTCAAGTACACTCGGCTTCGATGTTCATCGTACTTCAATCTTCCTGCATTGCACTCGATCTTCGAGCTTAAGTCTGGTCCGTCGAGCTCGAACTCGACCGTACCAGAACTCAAGCTCAAGATGATCCCTCGAACTTGGAGAAATTAGGCGTGCCCGATTTCAACAGTATACATTAGTAAATGAAAAGTAATTAGCTATAACATATTAAATTATACTATAGGTGTAAAAAATCATTTATAACTTAAATCTTTTTTCTTTAATTTCAGTTGACCAACTGTAGATTTCTTTCAAATGTAGAAAGTTATGTATAGCAACTTGTATATATCTAATTAATAAACATTTACTCTCTTATTGTGATTTGAGGTGATCTAAAGAGGTTTTGGTTCTACGGTACTATCTAAGGTGCAAGATCTGATTGTAGTCATTTAATTCTGATGTCAATGTCGTACAAAAAAATTGCACAGAGAGTCTTATTTGGTCGACCTTATTTAATTTATATTTATTTTTTTAAATTTTTTAAATTTATACCTACTTTTTAAATAACTTCAGCCCCTTTTCTCCTCCTTCTTCTCCTCCTTCTTCTCCTTCTTCTTCTCCTTCTTCTTCTCCTTCTTCTTCTTCTTCTTCTTCTTCTTCTTCTTCATTCTTCTGCTACTGTTGGTGCCGCTATTAAACTTCAGTTCACGGAATGATTGTCATAAATATGTTTAACAGATTATTTAAAAATAAATTATAAATAATTATGTTAGTTAGTAGACAATAATTTATGAATATTTCCACGTGCGTAAGTTAATAGACAATGATAATTCTATCCTTTTCATGTTAGATACTGTTGGCAATCCTTTTTTTAAAATTTGCAATCTGATTATTTATCTAGTATGTTAGAAAGCTTTTTTAAAACCTTCAATTTATATAGTGCTGAAATTTTTACAAATGAACTAAATAACTTCAGTGCTAGAGCTGAAGTTCGACAATTACAAAATAAAAAATTCAGCTCTAGAGCTCTAGAGCTAAAGTTCGCCAGTTAAAAAAATAAAAACTTCAGCTCTAGAGCTGAAGTTCGTCAGTTACAAAAATAAAAACTTTAACAACTACAAACAACAATTTCAGCAAATAGAGAATAAAAATCTAGCTACTATGCTTAAGTTGAGCAATTACAAACACAAATTTTAGCACTTGGTTAAGCACACTTGCTATTTCAGGTCCGTCAACTAGAATGCTGAAGTTATTTGAACCTTGTCTCATACTGAAGTTTGTCCAAATAATGAAGGGTGTATTTAAACCTTGTCTCATAGTACAAGGATATATTTGGCCTATAGAATCAATTAACGTGAAACATATGATGTGGACGCACGAGTAACTATCATCTAATATTAAATAGGGAAAATCTCACTTTATATCTACTAGTTCCAAACTATTTACCCTTAATGTCTATGCTCAAGCTATTTACTATTCCTACCCATGAGGCTCAAAGTATTTACCTGGTTAGTTAGACAACCAACACCCAAACTCAAACATCAGCAAACCAAACAAACTGAAAATTTGCTCTACGCAAATATAGATGAATTTAGGATTTTAAATTAGTGAATGAAGATTACCGTTACATAAATTAATCCACCTGGAAAAAGTAAAGAAAATAGTCGTACCTTAGCAAAATTGTTTGCAGCAGAAGGAATAGAGTGGGAGCCATTAGAGGGGTCGTGATTGGGAAAATCTTCATATGAACGGCGAATACAAATTACAAGTAAGTAAAGAAGTGGCAAACAAGAAAATAATTCAAGGATTTGGAGTTACTAAAATTAAGATCAAGCCTTCTTTAATCTTGGACTTCACCCAAATTTCTCTACTCCTTTAAAAGAAGCAGAGAAACTATGCTCTACTTTTTATTGATTACTCTTTCCCTAGCTCTTGCTCTTGCCTTGCCTTAAAATTTTTATTTTGAAGATTTCTTATTTGATTCAAAATGGATATAATTACATATTAGTTATAATACATTCTGAAAATTCATACTGAAATTTGGTAGCAATTGGAGCTGATTAAGGTGATTGAGTTGGAAATTTCAGTTGAAAATCGGAAAAGAACACAACTACCCAATAGTGTACTGCTATGATATATAATATGTTGGTGGAGTATATAGGTATACTTCAACAGTATACTATTGTAGTTTACAATATACTGCAATGGTATATTGTAATAATCTTAGAAAAACACAGTTACCTAATAGTATATCGCTATAGTATACAATATACTATAGACTATAGTATACAATATACGATATGAGTATATAGTTGTACTGCAACAGTATATTGTTATAGTATACTGTAATAATATGCAATATACTGTAGCAATATACTATAATAGTATACAATATACTATAATAGTATACTTATTACCCGTAAATTCACTTGCCTTTTCATTTTAATTTGCATTAAGCTATTACCGAGCGTGTGGGGCAAATTGAAAATAAAAAAATAAAAAGTTATAGTATGTTGTATAATGTAACGGTATACTCTTATAGTTAGATCTTTTTAGAAATTTTTAAAACTTTTGTTGACATATAATATTATTTCAGTTTAATGTATGATTAGCTTTTTGCGTATAATTGTATATCTTGTTGGTATAGCTATATACTATAATGGTATCATATGTTAGTTAATATTTTTTTATTGTATTAGCTACGTTTAATTGGTATACAATTTGATTTTTTTAGTAATAGTATAAAAAAGAATAATAAAAATAATAAAAAGAATAAATAAAATTAGATTATGAAGAGAAAATGATATAAACGAAAGAAGTTAATTGAAATTAGAAAAGGAAAGAAGAAAAGAAGAAAAAGAAAAAGAAATGGAGAAAAGAAAAGAAGCATAGAAATAAAAAAGAATGGGAGAATAAAGAAAATTCTTCACAAAAATTATTATGAGTAGGAAATGTAATTCGGTTATGAGGAAAAAAATAAATAGGTAGACAAGAATAAATAATTTTATTTTTATAGGTAATTGTGTGAAAACCCCTGTTAAATATACCTGGATATTTTTTTTATCTTAAGAGGGCTCTGTTGATACAAAGGTCGATTTAAATCAAAACCTCCTATAGTATTATATTCTATTTTTCATTGAAATAGAACTAAAGATCATCATCTTCATGATCCATTAGAATCCAAGATCCATCTTGCAGTTGAACCATCCCTTTGTTCTTCTCAACCCACCATGATCCTGGCACACCATATTCATCTTTTAACGCGTCTAAATACTTGTTAACTACAGAAATATCGTGTTGCACTTGAAGCTTAAACCCTCCTTTTGATCCTTGATTTCCAGCAACTCCGTGCAAGTAACAGTCCATATTATGCCAACTGCTCTCATCTCCAGGACTTTTTAGATAGGTCGACTTCGTAGTATCAATGTCTAATTGAACACCAACATCAGAGTTACCAAGCAACGGATAATTTGGAACTATATCTGGCGCATTTCGGACTCTTAGAGCTCGAAGATTTACAAGTTTGGAGAAGGTTTTCTTGAAATTTTCATCTCCCACTCTAGGACTTGCAAATACAAATGCAGTTACTGGAAAGCCTCTGCTAAATCCATTGGAAACTATATCCACTGCATTTAATGTCGCAACTGCTGCCCCCATGCTATGCCCTGTTACTGTTATGGTAATTTCCTCATTCTTGTATTGCTCCACCAATCTTTGAACTTCACCAAGAACCTAAAAAGAGAATCCAAAGATTATTAATAAAGTACTATCTCTCCTGTTTATATGAACATATTTCTATTTTAGTTCGTTCTTAATAAAACTATTCCTTACTATTTGAAAATAATTTAACATACATTTTCATATTTAACACCACAAGTTTCAAACAAATTATAGTCACACAAATGTTAAGTTTTAAAAATCTTTTTATGCGGGGGTATATTTTTTTGTTTAACATGCATGATTAATACTTAGAAACTGAATTATTAGCCCTTTAAGCAAGAAAAAAAAGAGTCTCATTTCTTGTAAAAGGAAGGTGGATTTACCTGGTCTCTTGCACTAGCCTTATTGAATGGTGATCGTGAATCATTAGAAGTATAAACAGAATACCAACCGTGATGAACTTTGGGAATAGATTTTTGACCAAATATTTCAGGGGCAGAGACTTGAATAAAATCAAAATCATTAAACCATTCCATAGTCTGTACACTTCCTCTCCAAGCAATTAATATATCCCTCCTTCCTAATGCGATTTTCCCTTCATCAGTAGCAACAGCAACAAAACCAACCCAATTTGACTCCTTGCTCCAAGCTTCCCTTGACAAAGATTTTATGATCAATGCTTCTGGAACTTGGACAGATGATGTGGCGTAAATATATTTGGTCACATCATATTTGAATGGATTGGACATTTCAATCCCAGCTCGAGATAAGAGGTTCTTTTTCGAGTATCTGCAACTTCCTGCATACTTTGATAGCTTGTTGGTGTTAAAGGCGTCTCGAGTTGCTTGTGCCATTTCTCCATAGTGAATAATGTATCGACGAAGATCATTGTCTAGTGGATTTAATAAGCCTTCCCAACTGTTATTCCCACTAAGAAACCTCCATCTTTCTGCTATATTCCCAATATACGGCCCTGTACTTTGTATCTTCCCTAAATTGGAAAGAAGAAAAAGAAAACAAAAGGAAAAAACAGGACTTTGCATCTTCTCTATTGGGTTTTGTTGCTCTGGAACAGTTGACTATGTTCCTTCTGTTGTTGTTGTTGTTTAAATACCCTATCCTCTAGGTTGGGAAACTTGTGGTTTAACTCCCTTGCTTTTATGAATTTTACAAAATGAGAAATTACAAACTGTTTTTGGGCCATACTTGGGAATACGGCCGGCCATACCTTTGAGTTTTGATTTTTATCCGTTTCCAGGAAAACATGTAGAGATACTTAAATTTGATTGATTCCTTTTTTAGGCATTATGGCAGATCTAACACTTGAATATTTAAATCGGACATGTTGGAACCAAACATTATAAATGTTGTCCAGGTTTCATATGACATTTGTATAAGGATTTCTTTATGTTACTCCCTCTGTCTAATTTACGTGAACAAGTTTGATTGAGCACGAAGTTTAAGAAAAAATAAAAACTTTCGAATTTGGTTTTAAACAAGTCAAAAAAATGTCCAGAGTATTTGTATAGTGATAAGAGTTTCTTATTACGGATATTAAACTAAATTGTTTTCAAATTTAGAAATTAGTCATTCTTTTTTAAACGGACAAAAAAAAATTACGTAAACGGAAGCGGAAGGAGTATTAATTTGATTTAACTTTGTGTAGCAGATTAAATTCTATTAAACTCCTCTAAATCACTGATATTTGAAAGTTATTTGGTGCACGACAGCTTTGAGCCTTTGAATTGACATCTATTTCTTATTTTCCTGTTTTCCAATTTCATAGGCGAATCCTTCGCATTATTTCCTTTTCGGCTTTTTCTGGTGTTCACATTTGATATCAATCATTTATCTTGAGAATTTCTGCTTTTGTTTTTTTGTATTTCCATTCCACACTCAGGCTTTCATGCTGACATTGTTAACCAATTTTAAACAGAAAATTTCTCTTTTCTTTTCATCTAATAATTTGTACTCAAACATAAAATTAAACAGGCATTTTATTTGAAAAAAATTAATTGAAATTTTGTGAGCGGAAGAACAAATTTCACGAAAACCTTAAAAGTTTTTAAAGTTTTGTATAAAACTAATCATATTTCATGAATAAAGAATGATTTCGACAGGAGAAGTGTTAAATGCATTGAGTCAAACAGATAACATGGTGGTGGGAACATCGGATCAAGAATGTGAAATGCTTGCCATTTTCACAAGGCAAGACAAGAGTTCCCATATGTTTGTCAATCAAGATCTTGGTCTGCATAACTACATTGTGTGGCCATGGCTCAATGTTGTTTTTGTGGAGAATGAACTCCAATATGTTCACATTTAAAATTCTTTGCTCAATAATCTCTATTTTAAGAAAATTAAAGTTCTTCAACGCTAGTCAGTGTCATGAAGGTGGTGACATGTTTGTAATTGCTTCGAAGCAAATAGTTGCTCATATATTGGAGTATCCAATGATTAAGCTCCTAACTGTTTTGTGTTTGAATATTTTCCTCCCTTTTAGATATCGACATTTTTCTACACATAAAACAAAAATATATGTATATACCTCGGAGCAAATTATAACAACAAATATATATATTTACCCAAAAATAAGTCACAAATAATAGTGTCATGTCAAATTATGAGCTAGTGTTAGTAATCTGTATTTTTGTAAATATATTAAATAATAATTTTTTGAAAACAGAAACAGAAAGTTAGTAGAATTAAACTTCTTCACAATAAATTCTGAAAAAATATTGTAGGAACAAATCGAGCCACTGGATACATAGTGTGCCCTTAAGGAAATTATTCCCCTCAAGTACCCGAGGTTCTGGAATATATCCTACCAGCATAGAACGATTTAACTCACCAGTGTATCGGTACCCAAAACTCTAGTGATCGGCGAACCACTCGATGGTCGTAAAACACATTGGAATATTTTGTGCAGAAGAAGAAGAAGAAGATTCAAAAAATTTCATAAGTAAATATTCTGGGATTTGAAGGACTATTTATATCCAACTTGGTGATGTTTTTGAAGAGGTTTGCAACCTTTCAGAACAGTCATGGCTGTTGGAATAGATGTGACACTCTAAAAAGGTTTGCAACCTTTCAGAACAGTCATGGCTGTTGGAACAGGTGTGGCACTTTAAAGAGGTTTGCAACCTTTCAGAACAGTCATGGCTGTTGGAACAGGTGTGACACTGTTTCAGAACAACCATGGTTGTTGGAATTTTCTTTTTCCCCACCATTTTTCATTTACCCTTCTTTTGTTATTAAAAAAAAATCCAACAATCCTCCACATAAAATGCGGAATGGCTATAAACTTAAAGGAATGCACGGACGTGTGTGTGTTTTACAAGCAAGAATTGATTGTCTTTGGATAAGTATGTTTCCTTTTGAACTTTCCATAGTAAACTTATATCGGATACTCGGTCAATCGGTAGATTTGATATCTTTGAACCGTCGAGCTTTATTGTATACCTAGACAACATAAGTCACACAATCAATCCTTAACCATCTATGGTTCTCACGGTTGTGTTCGTTTCAGGCATGAACACCGCCTGATTTCATGAGTGCTTAGAGAATGGGCCTTCATTTTCATTCTCCTTGAAGCGGCTTACACTTCACACTCACATAGGTAATTCCTAAACGTATAATCTTAAATACACGCTATCTGGTCATATCCTTCCAGACTTAGCAAATCATTAAAAAGCTTTAAACTTTATTGACTCATCAAATATCCTTAATGCTTTACCTCGTTTTTTAACATTGTCTTCATCACGAGAATGGGTTGAGTTAGTTGACAATGTTGAACTATCATTCATAACTTCGTTTGATCTCTTTGAACCTAGCTCTCGGGATCTCTAGTCTGCTAGGTAGAGTTACTGCCGTGATGCATTGTCCTAGGTCTTTAACCACATTCCCTTTGATGATCTTTCAACTGGCTCTCTAGATAGGCCTTTTATAAGTGGATCCGAATAAGTTATCTCTTGACTTTACATAGTCAATTGTGATAACACCACTAGAGAGTAGTTGTCTAACGGTATTATGTCTCCGTCGAATATGACGAGATTTTTCGTTATTTATAACGCTCCTTGCCCTACCTATTGCCGCTTGACTATCACAATGTATACATATAGGTGCCAAAGGTTTTGGTCAAAATAGAATATCTACCAAGAAATTGCGGAGCCATTCAGCTTCTTCACCGGCCTTATCTAAAGCTATGAATTCAGATTCCATTGTAGAACGGGCGATACACGTTTGTTTGGATGATTTCCAAAATACTGCTCCATCCCCAACTGTGAAAGCATATCCACTCGTGGATTTAACTTCAGATGATCCGATGATCCAATTTTCATCACTATATCCCTCGATCACAGAAGGATATTTGTTGTAATGCAAAGCATAACTTTGGGTATGTTTTATATACCCCAAAACTCGTTTCATTGCTAGTCAATGTATTTGATTGGGATTACTTGTAAACCGACTCAGTTTGTTAATAATACATGCTATATCTGGTCGCATACAATTCATGATATACATCAAACTTTCCAATACTATTGCATAGTCTAGTTGTGAGTCACTTTCACCCTCATTCTTTTGAAGTGCATAACTCACGTCAATTGGAGTCTTGGAAATTTTGAAATCCAAATGCTTGAACTTGTCAAGTACCTTTTCGATGTATTGAGACTGTGATAATGCTAGATCTTGTGGAGTCTGCAAATTCTGATTCCTAATATCACATCAGCAACTCCTAAATCTTTCATGTCGAATTTGCTAGCCAACATGCATTTTGTAGCATTTATATCTGTCATACTTTTGCTCATTATTAACATGTCATCAATATATAAACAAACAATAACTTCATGACCTGGAGTGTTTTTAATGTAAACACATTTGTCAGACTCATTGATTTTAAATCCATTTGCCAACATTATTTGGTTAAATTTTGCATGACATTGTTTGGGTGCTTGTTTAAGTCCATAAAGCGAATTAACAAGTTTGCAAACTTTCTTTTCTTTACCAGGAACCACAAAACCCTCAGGTTGTTCCATGTAAATATCTTCCTCTAATTCTCCATTTAAGAAAGCTGTTTCAATATCCATTTGATGGATTTCAAGACCATATATGGCCGCTAGTGCCCTAACACCCTAATAAATGTTATCCTTGTTACTAGCGAGTAAGTTTCAAAGTAATCAAGGCCTTCCTTTTGTCTATAACCTTTGACAACAAGTCTTGCGTAATATTTGTCAATAGTGCCATCAGCTTTAATTTTTCGTTTAATGATCCATTTCAAACCTAAAGGCTTATTTCCAAGAGGAAGATCAACCAATTCTCATGCATGGTTATCCAAAATTGATTGAATCTCACTATTGACTGCCTCTTTCCAAAATGCTGAATCAGAAGACGGCATAGTTGCTTTAAAAGTTTGAGGCTTATTTTCAAGCAAGAATGTCACCAAATTTAGTCCAAAGTAAGTAGATGTTCTTTCATGTTTGCTACGCCTTGGATCTTCTATACTTGGGGTATTTTCCTTTGGTTCTTCCCGAGGTCGTTTAGGTCTTTCACTTAACGACTCGCCTTCAGTATAATACGGATAGATGATTTCAAAGAATTCAGCATTATCTGATTCCATTATCGTATTAACATAAATCTCAGGATTATCAGGTTTATGAACCAAAAATCGACATGCTTTACTATTTTTTGCATATCCAATGAAAAAACAATCTACTGTTTTTGGTCAAATTTTAACCCTTTTAGGTAAAGGAAGCTGTACCTTTGCTAGACACTCCCACACTTTGAAATATTTCAAATTGGGTTTTACTCATTTCCATTTTTCATATGAAATAGATTGTGTTTTGCTGTGAGATACTGTGTTGAGTATTCGGTTAGTTGTAAGGATAGCTTCCCCCCACAAATTCTGCAGTAATCCGGAACTTATTAGTAAAGAATTCATCATTGCTTTTAATGCCCGATTTTTTCTTTCCGCAATTCCGTTGGATTGAGGTGTGTAAGATGCATTAGTTTGATGGATTATTCCATATTCCGAACATATTTCTGCAAACGGATATTCATATTCTCCACCTCTATCACTTCTAATCATTTTGATCTTTTTATTTAATTGATTTTCTACTTCATTCTTATATTGCTTAAATACTCCAATTGTTTTATCCTTACTATTAAGCAAATAAACATAACAATATCTAGTGCAATCGTCAATAAAAGTAATAAAATACTTTTTTCCACCTCGAGATGGTGTCGACTTCATATCGCAAATATTAATATGAAATAAGTTTAAAAGATTTGAATTCTTTTCAACAGACTTATAAGAATGTTTTAGAAACTTAGATTGAACACATATTTGACATTTCGATTTATTACATTCGAATTTAGGCAATACTTCTAAATTAATTAACTTCCGCAAGGTTTTATAATTGACATGTCCTAAACGAATATGATATAAATCATTTGACTCCAATAAATAAGAAGAAGCTGAAATTTTATTCATATTGTCAACAACCATTACATTGAGTTTGAAAAGGCCATCCATGAGGTACCCTTTTCCAACATATATTTTATTCTTGCTTACAACAACTTTATCAGAAACAAATACACATTTGAATCCATTCTTTACAAGTAAAGAAGTAGAAACTAAATTCGTCCTAATAGTAGGAATATGAAGAATGTTGTTGAGTGTTAACACCTTGTCGGAAGTCATCTTCAGGAATATTTTCCCGTAACCTTCAATATTGGTTGTTGCATGATTTTTCATGGAAATTTCTTCTTCCGGACCAGCAGTAGAGTAAGTCGCAAATGCTTCTTTGACATCATAAACATGTCGAGTGGCTCCAGGGTCAATCCACCACTCCTTCGGATTTCCAACAAGGTTGCATTCGCAAAGTACTGCACAAAGATCATCAATGTCATCATTCTTCTTCACTATGTTGGCTTGTCCCTTCTTATTATCCTTTTTCGGGAGATGAAAATCAGGGCTTTTGTGACCAACTTTTCCACAATTATAGTTGTTGCCCTTGAATTTCTTTTTGTTCTGCTCCTTAGTTTGTTCAGAAGGCCTCTTTCTCTTCTTACTTTTTGGAGCAGTCTCCTCAATGATATTAGCTCACATAATCATTGAATTTCCACGAGACTTCTTCTCGAGTATTTTTTTGTCTTCCTCGATCATTAGACGTATCACAAGATCTTTCAACTTCATTTCTTTGCGCTTGTGCTTCAGATAGTTCTTGAAATACCTCCACGAAGGAGGCAATTTTTCAATCATAGCATCTACTTGAATGCTTCATTCACGACCATTCATTCAGCAATAAGGTCGTGAAAAATAAATTGAAGCTCCTGAACTTGGGTTCCCATAGTTTTGATGTCTATCATTTTATAGTCTAGAAACTTGGCAGACACGAACTTCTTCAAGCATGCATCTTCTGTCTTGTACTTGTTCTCAAGTGCGTCCCATAATTCTTTCGAAGTATTCATCGCACTATACACATTGTACAAGTCATCCTCTAAAGCACTTAAGATGTAGCCTTTGTAATGAAAATTTGCATGCTTCCATGCCTCAACAACTATGAACTTTTCATTATCTGGCATGTCCACAGCAGGAACTGGAGGCTCTTCACTGGTGAATTTTTGCATACCAAGAGTAGTAAGCGAGAAGAATCCCCTTTGCTGCCATCCTTTGAAGTTGGTTCCAAAAAATTTCCCCGGTTTCTCGCCGGAGGAACAGCCGTCGTTGCACCAACAATCACAGAAGGAATTCCATTCTCATTTCCCATTTCTTACAGTGTCAACAACATAAGAGATCAATTAACGGCAAAACCAAAGCAGTAAATAATATTGTAATTAATAAACACTGCGTAATAAAAACAACTAAAGTTTTTATATACTATATTACAAATAAAACGATGAAGTTTTTATGTTCTTCAAATCGTTTTTTGAATTTCAATACTCTGATGAAGTTTTTATATCTTCAAATCAGAATAATAAAATTCAGACATAATACAGAATATAATTAATAATTTCCTTAAGATTTTTAGTAATCTGTATTTCTGTAAATATATTAAATAATACTCTTTCTGAAAATAGAAACAGAAAGTTAGTAGAAATTAAATTCGAAAAACAGTAAACTTCTTCAAAATGAATTCTGAAAAAATATTTTAGGAACAAATCGAGCCCACTGAATATTTAGTGTGTCCTTAAGGAAATTATTCCCCTCAAGTACCCGAGATTCTGAAATATATCCTCTCATGATAGAACGATTTAACTCACCAGTGTATCGGTACCAAAAAACATTGGTGATCGGCGAACCACTTGATGGTCGTAAAACACACTGGAATCTTTTGTGCAGAAGAAGAAGAAGAAGAAGAAGATTCAGAAAATTTTGCAAGTCAATAATCTGGGATTTGAAGAGTTATTTATAGCCAACTTGGTGATGTTTCTGAAGAGGTTTGCAACCTTTCAGAACAGTTATGGCTGTTGGAACAGATATGACATTCTGAAAAGGTTTGCAACCTTTCAGAACAATCATGACTGTTGGAACATGTATGAAACAGTTTCAGAACAGCCATGACTGTTGAATTTTTTTCCCATCATTTTTCATTCACCCTTATTTATTATTAAACAAAAAACCTACAGGTAGTAGTACAATTTTTCAAGGAAAAATAGGTTCTAGAGATAGAAAATAATTACTCACACTTATATTCAAATCAAACCAAACAATTTAATCTTAGTGGTTGTAGTTAGAGTAAGAGCTATATCATTGAACTACTAAATAATTAAATAGTTAAGCGATAACAGATTAGAAGAACGGAACACATGTGTTTCGTTTCCTGATAGGTGCAAATTAACACTGAATGCGAGTGAAAAAATTTCCTATTAATACATCTGTGCCACACAGATATCTTATGCCCTATATCCTTTTGTCATGGGGCTCCAATTTTTTTTCCATTTATGCTACATTCGTTGTAACCTATGCAAAACTTATGCTCGTATCCTTTAATGCAGGCTTGGAATTTCCTTCAATAAACCAAAAAGAAAAAGAAAAAGAAAACAAAACTATGGTTCTTTTCAACGTCATAAATAATGTTGGGTCCAATGCATGTGAGTTTCTTTGTTGCCATTTATTTTTCGATTTATGCTAGTATCTGATACTGCACCGACAGTGTATATATGAAGCTTTAGTTGCATCTTCGCGGCAAGAAAAAGGAAGAACAGTGAAAAAGAGAAAGGTTGATAAGTTCGTGTTAGACGTAGATTTTAATGATAAAAAATAATGTATTATTATTTATAGGATCACGAGAGATGGAAAAAGAAAAGATACGAGCAAATCTATCAATGATGTATGGGCGAAGTCAAGAAAATAAGAATAAAAGAATCAAGGCAAAGATCTGTCACTGAAAGCAAGTAAGGAAGATTCAAGATAAAAGTAATATGACAACCAGGATAATTGGTACTAGGCGCGACAAACCCCACCAATCCGATAATTCGAGTCAAACCGAGGAAAAAGACCCGATCATGATTTGGTTTGATTTGGTTTAGTATTGAAAAAAAAACCCGACCATAATTGGTTTGGTTTGGTTTTAACTAAAGAAAGTCAAACAGAAACCAAACTAAACCGAGATTACATGTATAGAACTTTTAGATATATTTAATATATAAATATACTTGTTGTGATGTAATTTATAAATATTTCTTAGAAAAAAACTTAATTTTATCTTTTAGTGTTATTTCAAGGTTGGACTTAGAACTTTTTGAATGTTCCAATAAGTTTTACAGACATTAACATTAGTAAATTAAATAATGCTAACAAAAGCCAAATTAAAACCAAAATCAAATCAATATGAATGCTAACAAAAGACATTCAATTCTATATTATGAACGAGAATATATTGAATATCTATTTTTATTTTGCAATAATTTAGATAAATGCACAACCTATTTTTATTTTTTCTTTAACGTTTAGCCATGTAATTAATATTCCCTTATTAGTCTACTTATTTTTGCATGAGTATTTATTAGATTATTTTTATTTTTATTGTGGCTTTTTAATTAGCAATATTGATATTACACAATTTTATTGTCTTTGTTGTTGAATATTTTAGGATAATGTCACGACACTTCTCATATTTTGTATTATTTTCTTGGAAAATCCTTTATATAGTTGTATCTTAGTAGGATTAAAGAAATATTTTGAGCATAATTTATATGCTTTGTTCTATGAAGATTTTATTGGAAAAAATTTAGAAAAAACCCGAATAACCCGAAAATCCGAAAAAATCCGAGAGCGAAAAATCCGAGTTTTGTTGATTTAGTTTGGTATTTAAATTTAATAACCCGATACAATTAATTTGGTTTGGTAATTGTAAAATCCAAACCAACCCAGCCTATGTACACCCTTAATTGGTACAATAAGGGAAGGACCAAGATTTACTGCCACCCTAATTGCTGAAGATATGTATCGAAAAAAGAAGGCTATCAATCCCATGAATCAAGGAACAACTTAAGAAGTTATGACAAATCTCATTTCGAAGAAGGAAACGATCGGCTGTCATGGACCATCTGTAGAAGCTCTGTGCTTATTCTTGGAATGAATCATAACATGTCCAATTCCAAGGATCAATTCCCTTGGGATTGCAAATCTCTCAACGGTCTGTCAAAGATTTGCCAAGTCAAGCTCAAGTATAAAATGGAATATGTCAAGGAAGCATCACATACTTTGATCGAACTACTATCAATCTTTTCATTCTACTCCAAACAAATATTATAATCTACTTTTGATCTACTGTGTAACTAGGGAGAGAAGAAAGAGAGAAAAATCATGGGTCATCGAGAAGCGAGAAAAGAAATAATATAGAGACGAAGTTGTTGGTATATAACAACACCAACTCTCTATCACACCACTTTTTTCTCACCCCCACAAAAGAATGTGTAGAATTATGGGGTAAAGGGTTTTTCCAATTAAAATAACAAAACTTGAGTAGGATTTATTTTATTGTTCAGATTCGCCACTTGAAATTATTTTTTTGGGTGTTCCAAGTCGCCTTTTGTTTAAATCCCTAGTCAAAGGAAGATTTGACTCTATTATTATTGGTTTGCGAAAATAAAGTCTGGATAAGAAATTCTGTTGACCTGAAAGAAGGTATAAGGCATTTTTTGAGTCCATTCGTTCTAGCACGGTCGCTTTTATTGACTAAAATTAATTCGGAATGAACTGTGCTTTATTGGTCTCTAAATTTTTACTTCTCCGCCTTTATTTCTTGATTATTAGAATTATTGAAGAATGATTTGGATAATATTACGTTGTCATAACCACGCTATGCAAGCGAATGTATGATTGAAATAAAATTAATTAACTTATTATAATTGCGACGCACAAGTGAATCCGAAATCATGACAATCAATTATTTGTGGTACTTTCGAGAAATTACTACATTTAGGATTAATTTTATCTTGAAGAAATTAGCAAATATCACACTCCACTACGCAAGCAAATCTATGTTTATGATAAAAAGAATAATTGAGTAAAAAGTTAATTAAAGCTATTTGGAAAAAGGCGTGAGATTATTTATAAAATTAACTATCGAATGTTAAAAATCCCACTACGTCAAGCGAGCCCGCGATTAAAAAATTTAAAACGCGGTTAACAGTTGCCTAGCACTTTATTATTTATTAGTAGTGAAAAATAGGCAAAATTAGAAATGTAGGCCAACTTATTATTCACTAATCTTAAAGCATATTCTTTTTCATTTATCCAAATACAATTGATCTTCACAACAGATTCTATCTTATAGGAACACATTATTTTAAATAAGTATTTAATACTAATGACTAGGAAAAAAGCAATAGAAAAGAATAGATGATCAAGCTCCAGATTCAACTTTGCAAAGTTTACCATGACGAATTACACGTGAGGCTATGACCTCTCTGTTTTATATTAAAATAATTCATATCAATTTCCTTCACGTAGACTTTATTTAACTTCTTTTAAATTTAATGCATAGAACCTAAATCTACGCTACCTTGTTCAAACATATCTATACAATCAATGACGAAACTATAAACCCTAAATGCTCTCCTCATAAATTATTACATAGTTCTTGCTAACTTTTGACCTTGATAAATAACTTTGTAATATACACACTATTGAACCCAAGAAATAGCCCTAACAAAAATATCTTTTAAGAGTTTGACTAATGAACAAGAGAAAGTTACTCCATTCTTAAAGAGTTACACTTGAAGTGTATAGAATCATTATACTATTATTACTATTATACTATCTTTAATTCTAAAAATTACATGAAGAACAAGAATAAAAGTTAAGCCAAGAACCACAACTAATAGCAACAAGCAGTCACGAACTCAAATAAAGAAGCTAAACAGAACTTCCAAAGCGGAGAACTCCAACGGGGATATATCATCATCTCCATCTCAAATATGATTTCAAAGTTCTTGATACTGAATCTTTTGTCTTTCTGAAAATCAAAGTATCTAAAAGAAACTCTCTCAAATATTTCTAAGAACAAATAAACTGCTGTGAAGATTAATAATTAACTAAAGTAGATATTCCTTGACTCATAGTGAAACCAAAATCCTATTTAAACCCCAAATAAACACATAACCATCACAAAAGATTAAGAAATTACTCTTATCACAAAGGAAACATAAAAGATAAATAAGCAAACTTGTATGAACTAATTATCACAATCATACAAAACTAAATTAATATAACCAAAACCATTATATATGAGCTTTAGATCTTCATATATTCCTGTTAGAGTAACCAAATCATTTTAAGACAAGCTGACATAACCAACAAAATGTTCAGGCATTTTATTTTATCTGTGAACATTTAAACTACATGATGAGTTCAAAACTTTACCTAGAAGTTGAAATTTCAGCAGTGAAAAACGTTGAATCCAACAGCAGACCAACGATCCCAGCAAAGCAAACTCAACCCAGCAGCAATAACAGTGAAAAGAACCAGTAAAACAACCCAGAATAAACTTCGATACTCAACAGCTTTAAAGAAGAAGGGAGCAACAAACTAGCTTCAAACCTTTTATATTTTTTGGAAGGTTTTTGCTCTTTTCTGGAAAATATTCAAAAGTGAAAGACTGCTGAAATTTTTATCTTCAACTCTTTTTTTCCTGATCTCCCCTTTGTATGTGTAAATGTGTGTGTTCAACCCCTCCCCTAAAGTGAGAGAAAGACCCTCTTTTTATGGGAGAGGAGGAGCATGATTTCATTATGAAGGATAGATTTTTCACAAAAAATTTGTCTAATACTATTCAAAGGACAGCTCTTTGGCAAAAAATCTATCCAAGAGATAGTATTCTATCACCTAGAGGCAGATTTTTGGAGTTTTGTACTCCAAACAGTCTAAACAGTAAAGCGTACCATACACTCAAATATTCAGCTTTTATCATGAATGAAATCCATGCTAACATACTCATACTCAAACCAACTATGAATAGGCAAAGCTAGGCCATGACTTCAATTGCATTTGAACTAAGTACCCGAACAAAATAAACTAAAACTAATCGATTAATGAGAACTAACAATGGGAGATTGGAACAAGGAAACACTGCCAAAACAAAATATAAATGAATATGGGTAAACTATCGAACAACGAGTAAAATAACCTAAATAAACGACTAATTAAGTGAACGATTTAACTAACAGAAACAACTAAGATAAACAGAGATAACTAATAAACAACGTGCTAACTTGAAATTCTAATTAACAGTAACTTGACCAAAAGAGAAGTCAAAAGCTATTGCTATTAAAAATCAAAAATTAGTGAGCGAATGAAGTTCTTGGATTGATACCTAACTCTGTAAGCTTGCAAATTTGCTCGTTCTTATGAAATAACCACCGAAGGAGATGAATTACGGCCATCAGACTCGAGGTTTCTTTCCAACTCAGTCACTACAATTTAATGCTGAGTTAGCGACTTGAGAAAACAAGAAACCTCAAGCTCAGCGGCTAGCAGAAGTGAAGAGAGACGGTTTGGTAGTGATCAACAAGTCACCGGCGACTAGCCGGAAAATGGCTGCTAGATTCGAGGTCCAAACCAATCGGAAAAGATAGATAGGCAATGTCACGACCGAATTTTCCACCCTCGGGAGTCGTGGTGGCACCTTCTAATAGGATATAGGCAAGACAAAATTAATTATTTTTCATTAAACACATATTCCTTTTTAATAATTATTAGCATCAAAATAAAAGAAACAGAATGAAAATTATAAGCGGAAGTCTCAAATTATAGAAAACTGAATAGAAATGCGAAAAGTCAACTTAAGCCTCTACCCAAGACTGATGTCACAATGCTCACGAACTACTAAGATTTACTAAATACAATATCTAAAATAAAATATAACTGTTTGTCCCGAATACAAAAGACAACAGACTGAAAAGAAGGATAAGATGTCGGGCCGGCGGACGCCTGCAAGGCTACCTCGAGTCTTATTGGACTGAAGGCCTGCTCCCACACTACTGTTGTTGCTGTCCAAAGCCTGGATCTGTGCAAAATAGCACAGAGTGTAGTATCACCACAACCGACCCCATGTTCTGGTAAGTGCCCAGCCTAACCTCGGCAAAGTAGTGACGAGGTTAGGACTAGACTACCAAGTAAACCTGTGCACTTATATAATATACAGAGGAAAATAAAGCGGGAATAAACAAGTAAAGATGGGAGCGGGAAACATTTTGCCGGGGCATACCAGTATTAACAGTAAATCCAGAGTGACAGTCTAAGGGCAGCTTAGAATTTACAGCGAACAAAAGAACTAATATCCAAAATAAATACACTTGTATCAATAATTGTTGCGGCGCGCAACCCGATCCCAATATATAATAACACTATTGTAGCGTGCAACTTGATCCATATCATTTACCATTATTGAAGCGTGCAATCCGATCCATATCATTTAGCATTTTTGCGGCGTGCAACCCGATCCACAAATATCTTTCAATGCACGGGATCACCCTTTGTGCTTTATCACGAAAGTAAACAAATAATAATAGAAATCCCGGCAAAGGAATGCAATTAAACAGCTAAATCTCGGCAAGAGAACAATACCAATAAATTTCCACGTCCCGGCAAGGGAGAAAATCAACAAAACAACAAAACGTCCCAGCAAGGGAATAAACCAATAAAGCTTTCTCTTTCTTTTACTTTCATCACATAGTTCACATTATCACTTGAGCCAAAGCTCCAAAGATTTAAATATCTCATATACCTTCACAATTTGTATTTCAACTCGAGCCAATTCTCCACAAAGTTCAAATCTCAAGATTTCCTTTCACATACACTTTACAATATATAGAAACCATCAATTAAGTATGGAAGCCATAACAAAATCAGGATATTCGCAATATAAGGACTCACGGTCATGCTTGACACCAATGTATAGATACTCGTCACCATGCCTATATATCGTACTCGACAATTAGCAAGTAGAAAATAAGATTCAACTTCTATTACCTCAAGCTAAGGTTAGACCAAACACTTACCTCAACTTCCAGGGCCAAATAAATCCACAACAACTGCTTTCCCTCTTGAATTCGGCTCCAACTCGATAAAATCTATACAATGATGACTTTATAGTATCAATATATGCTAAACAAATCAAACCCAATGCCTAATTATAGATTTCCAAGCTTTCTTCCCAAAGTTCCAAAAATCGACCTCAGGCTTGCTTGGTCAAAACACGAGCTTCGGACCAAATACATATAACTCATTCCCCCACGATCCCGAATATATAATTTATTTTTAAATTCAACCCCAAAACGAGGTCTAAATCAAGAAAAAGTAAAAAGCCCTAACTCTACCCAATTCCCCGATTCCTACCCTAAATTACATGTTTTTGGCCTAGGATTTCAATAAATGATGATGGAAAATGAAGAAAATGAGTTAAACAATGCTTACCCAAGAAGCTTTGATGAAGAAATGCTCTAAGAGTCACCCTAGAACTTTGGAGAAGAAGGAGTTCGTGTGTTTGATGAAACATTCCTGTCATTGTTCTGTTTTGGACATTTTAAATAACTAGGCAAAATTGCGTTCGCGTTCGCGGAAGTAAGTCCCCGTTCACGAAGGGTAAACTTGGCAGAACATCGCGTTCGGGATGAGAGGAGTGTGAATGCAAAGAGGAGAGGATGTAGGGTCCAAGACTTGGTCTACGCGAATGCGTGGACCTTTACGCAAACGTGATGAAAGGTATCTGCAACACTACGCGTTCGCGAGTGGGTATATGTGAACGTGAAGAGGAAAAGGGAACTGAGTCCTCAAAGCCAAATGACTCTACGCGAACGCGAGTCAGGAGTGCAAATGCGATGAAGGGAAGACCCAGAGCTTCGCAAACGCGAAGGAGGCATCGCGAACGCGAAGAAGGAATTGTCTGCAACAGCTGAAACCAAAAACCTGCTACTTTTCTAACTTCGAGCCCTCGGGGATCCTAACCAAACACATACACTAACTCAACAACATCCTACGAACTTAACCGTGCGATTAAATCACCAAAATAACATCAAAAATAAGGAATCAAACCTCAAAATCACTAGTTTTTCTTCAAACTTCATAAACTTTCAAATTTTGAGTTTTAAGTCCGAAACACGTCAAACGACGTCCGATTTCAACAAAACTTCACATATACGTCTTAAACCACATATAAGACATGTACCTAGTGGCGGAACCAAAATACATGCCCGATACCAATACGTTCCAATCAATTATCATTTCCATTTTCCTTAATAATTTAAGAAAAAATATTTACTCAAAAATTCATTTCTCGGGCTTGGGATATCGGAATTCGATTCCGGGCATACGCCCGTGTCTTATAATTTCCTAGGGACCCTCTAGGACTGTCAAATCACGGTCCAGGTCCATTTACCCAAAATATTGACCGGAGTCAAACTTACTCATTTTAATATCAAATTTTAGCAGTTTCCACAGAATTTCACAGATAAGCTTTCTGGCTACGCGACTGGACTGCCACGCAAATCGAGGCGATTAAAAAGAAGGTTTTCAAGGCCTTGGAAGCACGGAATGGTTAAGAAAATAGGTGATGACTCTTTGGGTCGTCACATTCTCCACCTTTAAAACAGTTGTTTATCTTTGAACAGATAGAAGAATGAAGTACCTGAGTCGGGGAATAGATGAGGATAACGGCTCTGCACATCGGACTCGGACTACCAGGTCGATGCCTCAGGAGGCTAACCTCTCCACTGAACACGCACAGAGGGACAACTCTTTGACCTCAACTGATGAACCTGCCGATTTAGAATTGCCACTAGCTCCTCCTCGTAAGACAGATCCTTGTCCAACTAGACAGTGCTAAAATCTAACACGTGAATTGGATTATCGTGATACCTCCGAAGCATGGACATATGAAAAACTGGATGCACGGCTGATAAGCTATGCGGCAATTCAAGTCTATAAGCCACCTCTCCCACTCGATCAAGAATCTCAAATGGACCAATGTATCTAGGGCTAAGCTTGCCCTACTTCCCAAATCTCATCACGCCCTTCATAGGCGACACTCAGAGCAATACTCGCTCACCAACCATGAAAGCCACATCTCAAACCTTGCGATCTGCATAACTCTTCTGCCTGGACTGAGCCGTACGGAGCCTGTCCTGAATAATCCTGACCTTGTCCAAGGCCTCTTGAACAAGATCCGTACCCAATAACCGAGCCTCCCCCGGCTCAAACCATCCGACTGTAGATCTACACCGCCTACCATACAATGACTCATGAGGAGCCATCTGAATGTTGGACTGGTAGTTGTTGTTGTAGGCGAACTCTGCTAAATGAAAAAACTGGTCCCACGAGCCTCCAAAATCAATGACACAGACTCGGAGCATATCCTCTAAAATCTGAATAGTCCACTCGGACTGGCCGTCCGTCTGGGGATGAAATGTTGTACTCAACTCCACTTGAGTGTACAACTTTCACTGAACTGCTTTCCAGAAACGCGAGGTAAACTACGTACCCTGGTCTGAAATATAGATACTGGCACACCATGAAGACGAATATAAACCACAAATAACATCTCAGATGAATATGTGGCTTTAACAGGAATGAAATGCACTGACTTGGTCAGCCTATCAACAATGACCCAAACTGCATCGAACTTCTTCCGGGTCAGTGGAAGTCCCGTAACAAGATCCATGGTAATCCGCTCCCACTTCCACTCTGGAGACTCAATCCTTTAAAACAATCCATCAGGCTTGTGATGCTCATACTTAACCTGCTGACAGTTCAAACATCGAGCCATATATGCAACTATATTCTTCTTCATTATACACAACCAATAATGCTTCCTCAGATCCTGATAGATCTTCATGGGACCCGGATGAATAGAGTACCAGGAGTTATAGGCCTCCGCTAAGATCAACTCTCGAATCCCTTTAACATTGGGCATACAAACTCGCCCCTGAAATCTGAAAACACCATCATCATCTAAGTTCACCTGCTTGGCACCTCCACGTTGCACTGCGTATCTAAGGACAGACAAATGGGGATCATCAAACTGCCGATCACGGATACACTCAAACAATGAATAACGAGCGACCGTGCAAGCTAACACCCGACTAGGCTCAGAAATATCCAACCTCACAAATCCATTGGCCAAGTCTTGAACATCCAAAGCAAGCGGTCTCTGGCTGACCAGAATATAAGCAAGACTGCTCATGCTGGCTGACTTCCTACTCAAAGCATTGGCCACCACATTGGCCTTCCCCGGGTGATACAAGATAGTGGCATCATAATCCTTCAACAACTCCAACCACCTTCTCTGCCTCAAATTTATAACTCCTTTTGCTTGAACATGTACTGAAGGCACATATGATCAATGTACAGCTCACACGTCAGCCCGTATAGATAATGCCTCCAAATCTTCAATGCATGAACAATGGATGCCAACTCTAGAATCAGATAATTCTTCTCATAGATCTTCAACAGTCTCGAAGCATAGGCAACGACTCTGCCATCCTGCATTAATACTGCACCAAGCCCAATACGGGAAGCATCACAATAAGGCCCTGAACCTGTGGGCAAAACCAATACCGGTGTCGTAGTCAAAGCTGTCTTGAGCTTCTAAAAGCTCGCCTCACACTCATCCGACTATCTGAACTGGGCACCCTTCTGGGTAAACCTGGTCATGGGGGCTGCAATAGATGAGAACCTCCACGAACTGACGAAAGTAGCGTGCCAACCCCAAGAAACTCTGAGTCTTTGTAGCTGATGCTGGTCGAAGCCAGTTCTTGACTGCCTCAATCTTCTTCGGGTAAACCTGAATACCCTCTGCTGATATAACATGACCCAAGAATGCAACAGAAATCAACCATAACTCACACTTCGAGAACTTAGCATATAACTGACTATCCTTCAGAGTCTGAAAAACCACTTTGAGGTACTGCTCGTGCTCCTCATAGCTGCGGGAGTATATCAGAATATCGTCAATAAAGACTATCATGAACAAGTCCAAACAACGCCTGAACACTCGGTTCATCAACTCCATAAACGTTGATGGGGCATTTGTCAACCCCAATGACATGACCTAGAAGGAGTAATGCCCGTACCGAGTGCGAAAAGCTGTCTTAGGGGCATCGGACGCCCTAATCCTCAACTACTGGTAGCCACATCTCAAGTCTATCCTGGAAAAGGCTGTGGCACCCTGAAGCTGGTTTAACAAATCATCAATCCTCGGTAGTGGATACTTGTTCTTGATTGTAACTTTGTTTAATTGTTGGTAATCAATGCACATCCTCATTGAACCATCCTTTTTCTTCACAATAACATCGGTGCACCCCAAGGCGAAACGTTGGGTCTAATTAAACCCTTCTCAAGCAAATCCTGCAACTGATCCTTTAACTATTTCAACTCTAGCGGAGCCATGCGATATGGCGGGATAGATATGGGCTGAGTGCCCGGAGCCAGATCAATGCAAAAGTCGATATCCCTGTTGGGCGGCATACCCAGCAAGTCTGAAGGGAAAACTTCATAAAATTCCCAAACAACGGGCATAGAATCAATAGAAGGGACCTCTACGCTGGAATCGCGAACATACGCCAAAAAAGCAAAACACCCCTTCTCGACCACGTCCAGCCTTCACGTACGAAATAACATTGCGGGTAGAATGTCCTGGGGTCCCTCTCCACTCCAAACGGGGCAAATCTAGTAAGTCTAAGGTCACGGTCTTGACATGAAAATCCAAGATAGCATGATTTGCGGACAACCAATCCATACCCAATATAACGTCGAAATCAACCATGTCTAAAAGCAACAAATAAACACGAGTCTCAAGACCCCCAATCACCATAATACAAGACCAATGAACTCGATCAACCATTATAGAATCCCCCACCGGTATAGACACATAAATAGGAATACTCAATGCATCACTAGGCATGACTAAGTATGGTACAAAATAAGATGACACATACGAATACGTAAACCCTGGATCAAATAGCACTAAAGCATCTCTATCATATACCAGAATAGTACTTGTAATGACAGCATCTGAAGACTCAGCCTCTGGCCTGGCTGGAAGAGTATAACATCTGGGCTGGGACCCACCTACCTGAACCACATCTCTGGGACAGCAGGCTGCTGGTTGGCCTCTACCCCTGGCGGCCTGAGCTCCATCTCTATGACCTCTACCTCCACCTCTAGTACCTCTACCCCCGCCTCTTGCTGGTTGGGCGGCCTGTGGGACATCTGGTTCTTGAATCATAGGACGGGGACCCTGTTGCTACAGCTGAGCACCCCTCAACCTTGGGCAAGCCCTCCTAATATGACCATACTCACCACACTCGAAACATCCACCCGAATGTTGTGGATAAGGAAACTGGGGCTGACCCTGGCAGCCTGAATGACCACCTCGAAAACTCTAAAGTAGTGGTGCATTGATAGGTGCTGGTGGTGCACTATAAGGCTGCTGATCAGAATAATGCGGCTAAGAACCACGACCACCTAAAGTACCATGAGAAACTTGGAGAGCGGAATGAAAGGTCCTTGGAGGATGGCCTCTACCATAAGAATCTCTACCTCTATATGAGGTACCACTGAATCTCCCTGAATGACGGGCCTCTTATGCGACCATCACCACCTCCCAGTGACAGAACCATCTCAACTCTGCGAGCCACATTGGCCGCCTCTTGAAAGCTGATCTCACTCCCATTCTCCCTAGAAATATGGAGACGAATCAGCTGAATGAAACCAATAATAAACCTCTGCATTCTCTATCTCTCGGTGGGGAGCATAACAAGAGCATGGCGAGCTAGATTAATAAATCTGGTCTCATGCTGAGTGACCATCATGGAACCCTGCTGGAGGCACTAGAACTGCCTCGGAAGAGCCTCTCTCTGAGTAACAAGGAGAAACTTCTCCAGAAACAACTCTGAAACTGCTCCAAAGTCAATGAAGGCCAAGTCTTGGCGGATCTAGATAGGTGAAAGGCGGCAAAATCAACTCCATTGGTCTCGACAAAACCTATGTTTCGAGGAACCTCGTGGCAACTATATAAGAAATCCTGGGGTTCCTCATAGGAAGCACTGTTGAACGTGGTAGTGAAGAGCTTGGTGAACCTATCCAGCCTCCACATAGCATCTGCGGAAATAGCCGCTCCATCGCCGGTTTGAGTCACTATACCCGGTTGAACTGCCATAGCTGGCTGAATCACTGGAACCTGAACCTGGGGAGCTACCTGCTCCGGTGTGTGCATAGCAGGAGTCTGAGTCCCTCCTCCAGCCTGAGAAGTGGCTGGTGCTACTAGAAGCAAACCTACTCGGGTGACACTCTCCATGAGGCCCATCAATCTTACAAGAGCGTCCTGAAGAACTGGGTGGCAATGAACCCCTCTAGGACCTGCGTTGGGCCCACTAGAACTGCTGGGGCTGGAACCTCCTCCTCAAAATCGACCTGAGGCTCAACCATTGGTGCTGCTGCTCGAGGCTGAGCACTGCCGCTACCTCAGCCTTTGGCATGGCCTCGACCTCGCCCTCTACCCATAGTGGGAGCTGTTGTTGGGACTCGGGCTGCTGAGCGGTAGATGAGGAAGTGTGTGTTCTCGCCATCTACTAAAGAACAGAGTAGAAAGGCAATCAGTATTTCAAAAACAAAATCAAACGACAAGAAAGAAAAAATCTGAAGTTTTCTTAACTCTGTAGCCTCCGAGGGATAAATATAGACATCCCGGTACTGATCCCTCAAACTCTACTAAGTTTTTCCGTGAGTTGTGAGACCTATGTTACCTAGTGCTCTCATACCAACTTGTCACGATCCAGATTTTCCACCCTCGGGGGTCGTGATAGCGCCTACTAATAGGAACTAGGCAAGCCAAACTTAATTACTTTTCATTAAACACATATTCCTTTTTAATAATTATCAGCATTAAAATAAAAGAAACATAATTAAAATCATAAGCGAAAGTCTTAAATTATAGAAAATTCAATAGAAATGCGAAAAAGTCAACATAAGCCTCTATCCAAGACTGGTGTCATAATGCTCACGAACTACTAAGATTTACTAAATACAACGTCTAAAAGAAAATGTAATTATTTGTCCCGAATATAAAAGACAACAGACTGAAAAGAAGGATAAAGAAGACGTCGGGCCCGCGGACGCCTGCAAGGCTACCTCGGGTGTCACTGGACTGAAGGCCTGCTCCCACGCAACTGCTGCTGCTGTCCAAAGCCTGTGCAAAATAGCATAGAGTGTAGTATCAATACAACCGACTCCATGTGCAGGTAAGTGCCTAGTCTAACCTCGACGAAGTAGTGACGGGGCTAGGACCAAACTACCAAATAAACCTATGCAGTTATACAATATACAACAGAAAATAAAGCGGGAATAAACAAGTAAAGATGGGAGGTGGAAACATGTTGCGGCGGTATACTAGTATTAACAGTAAATCAGGAGTAATAGTCTAAGGGCATGTTAGAATTTATAGCGAACAAAAGAACTAATATCCAAAATAAACACACTTGTATCAATAATTTTTGCGGCTTCAACACGATCCCAATATATAACAACATTGTTGCGGCGTGTAACCGATCCATATCATTTAGCATTGTTGAGGCTTGCAACCTGATCCATATCTTTAAGCATTGTTGCAGTGCACAACCCGATCCAAAAATATCATTCAATGCACGACATCACCCTTCATACATTATCGCTCTTCCTCACCCACACAATAATCACAAGTAAGGTGCAAGAAAGTAAATAAATAATGATAGAAATCCCGGCAAGGGAATGCAATTAAACAGCTAAATCCCGGCAAGGGAATAATATCAATAAATTTCCATGTCTCGGCAAGGGAGAAAATCAACAAAACATTCCGGCAAAGGAATAAACCAATAACGCTTTCTTTTTCTTTCACTTTCATCACATAGTTCACATTATCACTTGATCTAATGCTCCACTGATTTAAATATCTCATATACCTTCACAATTAGTATTTCAACTCAAGCCAACGCTCCACGAAGTTCAAATATCACAATTTCCTTTCACATACTCTTTACAACATATAGAAATCATCAATTAAGTATGGAAGTCATAATAAACCAGGATATTCTCAATATAAGGACGCACGGTCATGCTAGACACTAATGTATAGATACTCTTCACCATGACTATACATCGTACTTGACAATTAGCAAGTAGCAAATAAGACTAAACTCATATTCCCTCAAGCTAAGGTTAGACAAAATATTTACTTCAACTTTCACGGTCAAATCAATCCACAACAACCGCTTTTCCTCTCGAATTCGGGCCCAACTCAATCAAGTCTATACTATAATGACTTTATAGCATCAATATATGCTAAACAAATCAAACTCAATGCCTAATTATAGATTTCCAAGCTTTCTTCCCAAAATTCCATAAATCAACCCCGAGATTGCTTGGTCAAGACACGAGGTTCGGACCAAATTCATATCACCCATTCCCCCACGAGCCCGAATTTATAATTTGTTTTCAAATTCGACCCCAAAACGTGGTCTAAATCAAGAAAAAATAAAAAACCCTAACTCTACCCAATTCCTACAATTCCTATCCTAATTTACATGTTTTTGGCCTACGATTTCAATAGATGATTATGGAAAATGAAGAAAACAAGTTAAACAATGCTTACCTAAGAAGCTTTGATAAAGAAATGCTCTAAAAGTCGTCCTAGAACCTTTGGGGAAGAAGGACTTCACGTGTTTGATAAATAATTCCCGTCATGTTCTGTTTTGGACGTTTTAAATAATTGGAAAAAATTGCCCTTCGTGTTCGCGGAAGTAAGGTTGCGTTCGTGAAGGGTAAACTTGGCAGGATATCACGTTCGTGATGGGAGGAGTGCAAACACGAAGAGAAAAGGCTAGGGGGTCCAGGACTTGGTCTACGTGAACGCATGGACCTTTACGCGAACGAGATAAAAGGGATCTGCAAGACAACGCGTTCGCGAGTGGGTATATGCGAACGCGAAGAGGAAAACAGAGTTGAGTCTTCAGAGTCAAATGACTCTACGAAGGCGAGTCAGGGGTTCGAACGCAATAAAGGGAAGACTCAGAGCTTTGCGAACGCGAAGAAGGAATTGTCTGCAACGAGTTGAAACCAAAAACCTGCAACTTTTCTAAGTCCGTGATCACTTCGAAATACCTCTGAAACACTCTCGAGCCCTCGGGGCTCCTAACCAAATACATAAACTAACTCAACAACATCTTACGAACTAAACGTACGATCAAATCCCCAAAACAACACATCAAAAATAAGGAATCAAACCTCAAAATCACTAGTTTTTCTTCAAACTTCATAAACTTTCAAACTTAGAATTTTAAGTCCAAAACACATCAACAACATCCGATTTCAATCAAACTTCACATAAATGTCTTAAACAATATATAAGACCTATACCGGGTGCTAGAATCAAAATACCAACACGTTCTAATCAATTTTCATTTCTTTTTTCCTTGATAATTTAAGAAAAAGAATTTACTCAAAAATTTATTTCTCAGGATTGGGACCTCGAAAATGCCTGAGTCCCATAATTTCCTACGGACCCTTCGGAACCGTCAAATCACGGGTCCGGGTCCGTTTATCCAAAATGTTTATCGGAGTCAAATTTACTTATTTTAATATCAAATTTTAGAATTTTCCAGAGAATTTCACAGTTAAGCTTTCCGGCTATGCGCCCGGACTGTGCACGCAAATCGAGGCGACTAAAAAGGAGATTTTCAAGGCCTTGTAAGCACGGAATGGGTAAGAATTTAGGTGATGACCCTTTGGGTTGTCACATGCAAGAGCTCTATCCGTTCATGTATGCAATTGTAGGATGGTCGTGGACGGAGCTTCACGAATTTGGGCAAAAAAGGTGGCCGCTAGGGTTTCCTAAATTTAAAATTCGTAGATTTTAGAGATATTTTAGGGGTACAAATTGAAGATATAGAGAGAGGGAATTAAGGTGATTGTTTATTGTCCGTCCGCCGTGGGGGATGGACCAGCGGCGGTGGAGGAAGAAGAAGAGTGGAGAAGGGGCCTCTAGGGTTTGGGAGAGTGAAATGAGGCCAAAAATCTAATTTTTAGGCCTTTTATATACCAAGTAGAAGTAAATATATGCCATTGGATCAAGGATAAGGTAGGGCTCAGATTTCATCTTGATTTTATTCAACAAAGTGACGTAGTTTCACCTTGAAAGTACATCGTTTTGAATTTGTTTTCCTGATAGCCACTAAATTAAATATGATATTACACTCTTAGCCACCTGATCATTTTAACTTTAGCCTATTTTCTCTTAATCTTACTTATTAAAATTATTTTACACAATTAAATTAATTAAATAACGTATTCTAATGATCAATTAACTGGATTAATTCACCAAGTGAGCAACTAGTTAATTCTTAAAATGCACAAATAAAGAAGGAACTATTTTTTTTAATATTTTATTATAGGAAATATGCAATTAAAGACACAAAAATTGAGAAAAACAGTAAAAATAACAAAACACTAATAACTTTAGGAGGCGTTAAAATAGTGCAAAAATTAAATGTTCACACTCTCTTGTATCAAGAACTTCAAATACTTGAAAGAAAACACTCTTATAACCCAAGGGCACTAGACGTAAGATTCACATTGAATTCGAACCAGTATAAAAATTCCGGTTTCTTTAATTCATGCATCTTTACTTTCATCTTTTTTCATAGTCTACTTTGTTTTTAATCGATTTATTGGTAATCTAGTCAACTATTTAGGGTACAAAAGTAAAAATCATCATTTCATCCTCACTCTTGTACTTTCAACTGGTATAAGAGCAATTTTATTTTTGACTCTACTTAAAACTTATGGTGTTAAACATATCATTACATTTCTATAACAATATATAATAACACACAAAATGAGACATTAAGAACTAACGAATGTTAAATGTGAAATATATCATTTGTTTTATAGAAGAAAAACATGTAAGGAAAATAAGTATATAATATTGGCAAGAAAAATATGAAAATGAGAATAATGTATCGATAAATATTGTGTCGTGATAATCCACTGACTTGAAAGCAATTTGCACAAAATATTTGCCCAAAATTCGATTGAAGAAGAAGAAAAATATTTTTCTTAGTGTTTGAAAACTTCTCAAAACAACTCCTAATATGGATAAGACATTAGATTTGGACACTTTTCTAGTAAGCTCAAAAAATAAAGAAATAAATTTTATCAAAATCATATTTGGATTAGGCCTCACGTATATCTCGCGTGCATGGGGAAAATCGACAAATTTTACCTTCAGGGTCAATTTCTCATATGCGCGAGACCACTCCTTTTTACTAGCTCTTTGCAAGTTCAACAAAGAGCAATTCAATATAATGAGAAGGAAATGACTTTCCAAAACATATGAGGGACACTTTTTCTTTCAGAAAAGATAAAGAAATAAAGAAGGAAAAGGGACCACAATGAAATCTTTGGCTTTGCATTATCAAGATTAATAATACCACCAAAATAATATCTTAGTAAAAGAAAACAAGGGAATTCCTTACCTGAGCTCTAGCACTGGTTATCCTATTGAATTATGAAGCCTCGATAAGAGAAGGTATAAATGGAATAAAAACCTTTGTGTAGTTATCCTTATTTTCTCCAAATATTTTTGTTGGTTTGACTAATCACCAATCAGCATCATCACCATGATATTCTGCAAGATATATAGTCCTGTTAGGTGTTTCTTCTGATCTTCTTACCATATTGGTTTTCCTATTCTAGGAGGAAAGGACAATATATTTACCATAATTGAGTTTTTCTTCTTTTATAAGGAAACTATAAATTTTTCACATTTGGCTTGTCCCTTTTCGTATAGGAAAAAGTTTGAACTTCTATTAATTAAGGATCCTCCATTCTCACTCAGTAGTATCCACAATATAGCCAAAAGGGGTTTGAGAGTCTTATTTAAGCGGAGAACTTTTCGGGACAGGAGTTAGTGCACCACTTGTGTTTGCCTCTTAGTAAGGTTGTTCTCTAGATATTTTGTACTCTCTTTTATATAGTGTATTGCTCATCTCAATCGGTAGACGTAGGTCAATTGACCAAACCACGTTAAATGATTGTGTTTCTTTGGGTATATTTCTCTTCTATTGTCTAATTTATCGTCGTTTAAGTGTTACTTTACTAACTTCCACATGACACCTGATTTTTTCAGTCCTAACAAGTGGTATCAGAGCGAGGCCCAAGACAGGTTCATTTTGGCGGGTTCAGTTCTAGTCACAACATATTTGACGATAATCGTGATCTTTGTTTGAGAAATTTTATCGGTGTGGTACACACGTTGAGACAAACTCTGTGGTGGAGATTTGGAGAAGCAACATGTTGAAGGCTATGTGAAGAAGGTGGATCAAGTTTATTTTGTCAGAAAATTCAGGCCAAGGGGGAGAATTGTTAGGTGTTTGTCCTGATTTTCGTACTATATTTGGTTTTTCTATCTCTAGAAGGAAAGGACAATATATTTACCATAATTGATATTTTCTTCTTTTAGAAGGAAACTATAAATTTCTCATATTTGGCTAGTCCTTTTTCTTGTAGGAAAAGGTTTGTACTTCTATAAATTGAGGATCCTCCCTTCTTATTCAGTAGTATCCACAATATAGTCATATGGGGTTTGAGAGTCTTATTTAGGGGAGAACGTTTTGAGACAGATGTTAGTGTGCCACTTGTATTTGCCTCTTTCTAAGGTAATTCTCTTAATATTTTTATACTCTCTTTTATATAGCGGATTGCTCATCTCCATCGGTGGACGTAAGTAAATTGACCGAAACACGTTAAATATTTGTGTTCTTTTGGTATTTTTTTTTAGACAAGAGGGGTTGCTCTTATAGGAAGCAACTTCCACTTCCAACCAAGAGGTTGTGAGTTCGAGTCTCCCCAAGGACAAGGTGGTAAATTCTCGGAGGGAATGATGCCGGGGTCTATTTGGAAACAGCCTCTCTACCCTAAGATAGGGATACGGTCTGCGTACACACTACCCTCCTCAGACCCCACTAAGTGGAATTATACTGGATTGTTGGTATATTTTTTTTCTATTGTCTGATTTATCGTCGTTCAAGTATTACTTTACTACCTTCCGTATAACACATGATTCTTTCGATCCTAACAAGTCCCTATTTGGCAAATAAACGGTATATCATTCATCAAATCTTGTGTATTAATTTTTCCACAAAAGACGTATATTGGCAATTATAATAAAGAAAATCTGTCTAAGAACACAATTTCCCTCGTAAGCATGCATTATTGGTGCCGAGTGCAAACAAGCAATTTGATTTTAGTGTCCGTTGTACTATAATTGAAATGAACAAATTGTCTCTATGGATTCTAAATCATGACTGTGGAATCAATTCTTACGATATTGGGTCTAAACTACACTTTGTCCAATTCGTATTTGGGCCTACGATTTTTCCCTGACCTATAGGCCTGGCGTAGATAGCCATTATCACGGATATTATTTAGAGAGTAGTCAATACTTATTTTATCCTAAAATTTTAAACTAAACATCATTATTTCAGGACAATTCAAGATATTTTTGTCCTGAAAAGCTGAATTGAAAAACTAAAATTCAGGATTAATCAACTAATTCCTAAATAGTAGTCCTCTAGTAGAGGCACATACATATTCTCATTTGTTTTAATTTGCTATGATAAGGGGACCAAAAAAGGGGGAAGAAGACCTTCTCACATCTTTGCTTTCTGTAAATTTTCCAGGCTCTCTCAACATAGACCTTTCACCACTAATGAGGATAAAGAACAAAAGTTAGGCATGCATGAATTTAATGGAAGTTTAGATTTGATATATAAGAAAGGAAGTCCAGAAATTTTAAAGTAGGTTCAGAAATCCATACAGTTATAACACAACAATAGTGAAGTGATTAGGAATGGCAATGGTGTGATGCAAGTGCGAGGCGGTGCGGATTTAGACATATGCGATGCGGTGCAGATTTAAGTATATGCGATTACGAGGCAAGGCCAGACGGGTTAAAATAATTTTTTTAAAATATTTTATAGGTGCAGGTGTGGGCTTAAAATTTTTATCAAAGAAGGAAACTCATTTTTAAGCCTTCCTGGAGATGAAACCAACTCAATATTACAAACAAAGTTTCATAATATTTGAAAGAAAGGCTTGCACGTCAGATTTTCATTCTTGTATGGAATTTCTAAAACTGTAATATCTAGCATATAGTTCTCAATTAATTCTAAATCTGTTTTACTAATCAAACTGAAGTATCCATTAATTATCTTGACATAGATTCCTTTCCAATTTCTAATATAAGCTTGAATACACAAAAAATAACATAAAGATTTATAATATTAAATATAAGAAGTTAAGATGCGTGAATTATTTATTAAGCAAAACGTGGGTACTGTCAAGCTAAGGCAATAAAAATTGAACCGGTATTTCCACAATTGATTGTTTTAACTGTTCTTAATCTTTTTCTTCAAATATATTCAGTTGAAAAATGAGCGGGGCGGGTGAGGGAGGGTGTGGTGCGGGGCGGGTGAATGCAGATGCAAATACTATGTGGGACGGGGGTAGGGTGAGTTGAAATTTTGTAGGTTAAAATAAAACTCACCCTGCACCCGCCCCGCATTCGACGCATTGCCATCCCTAAGTGAAATATTGGGTGTCAAATAAGGAAAATGATATCGTATAGCCGTTGTTAAAATAATAACCGAAAAGGTATATTTTTTTATATATATATACACACATTTTTTGTCTGTTATATACAAAAAATACATAAATTTTATACACTTTTATGACGGCAGGATATAAATAACTTCGAATGTCTAAAAGTGAGTTTTGCCCTTGAGAATCCATTTAAGTTTATTAGTCTTGCTAAATAATTTGAAGATGAGGGTTCAATTTTCCATCCTGTAATTCCCTTCTCCTTCTCCCCTTGTGCTTAATTAATCGATCTCATTAAAATTTGATTCTGATACAACCCGTTTAATAATGTCTTTTTTTTTTTAAAAAGGACCTTCTTCAAAAAAATATTTTCACAATCAATTTATTCAAAAGACAATCTCAAGTAATTGCCAATAATAGGCATTGATTTGTAACATATATAGATGAGATAAGTAGCATTTTCTAATAGGTTAAATTATCATTACAGCACAAAAAAGTTATAGTACTGTTTTCTTTAAAAAAAAATCCTAAGTCAAGCAAAGGAAGGATAGACAAGGACAACGCAATGATGAAAATTACACCAACACAAAATAATTATAGAAACTTGAAATGTCCTTCAACCTATAAATGAGAGCTAAATAAGGATTTCCACCCTGAGGAACTTTGTTTTGCAGAAATAAAGGAATGATAAAGTTATCCCCACAAATTAAATAATGTGTGTCCCAATCAGAGAAGGTAAGAGCAGTGCCCTCAATCTTAAGGAATTAACTTTCACAAGAACGTCAATATAAGAAATGGCCCCTCATTGCCATACTCAACTGCCCACAGGTCCCAGAAACAAAGAAGGAATAAATCTGCGTGAAATCCCAACAAATTAAATAACCCCACATATTTATCATCAAAGTGCCCTCCCTTCTATGCCTTTGCCTTGTATGTACCACCAACCCTAATTGTGACCCAACCCCATTAATTTTGTATACAATTTGGTTTTATTCTTTTATGTGTATATTAATCTCCATTGACTGTCAGAAATCTTCTTGATTCGATGATGCAAGTCTGACATCCTTTTGTAATTTTTTATTTTAATATGTATTTTCCTTTCATCGTTATAACATGAAATGGATATGAGCGTCTACAGTTAAGTTTAGAAATTGTGATCTAATTTTATTTTATTTTGGTGATTAAAAGTATTTTATTTACCAAGTAAAGATATTTACAACTCTTACAATCTGCAACTAAAACTTTAGCGTAACTCCTACAGGAGATGAAGCCCAGCTAGGAGTTACCTATAAATTTTACTACTGATCCTCCAACGCTACTATTTCTTCTAGCCTACATTAGGGTACCAATTTAGTTTGATATAGTTCGATCTAATTGGGGGAATATGATGGCCCTCACATGTATTTCCTGAAGGATCAATCATAATATAGCATTGGTTGATCTCTTCTTCTTCTGAAATATGATATGAATTCTTTCTTGCCAAATGTGGAAAATTGCAGCTGTTAAGGTTATTCTGCATAATGTTGGGCTTCCGCTCTTTCCTTTAAAACTGCTCCAGCCATGTCAACTCCTCTTGGCAAGCTTTTTTTGTTCCTTGTAAACCTTGCCACTTTAGTAGGTGATGCCATATAACTCCTCATATCACACAATCAAAGAATAGATATTGCACTGTGTCATTCTCTCTTTGGCATAATAAGCATGTTTGCTTTGAAATACTTCCCCATCTTGCTATTTTTTCTTTTGTAGCCAGTCTTTATTGTAGTACCAGCCTTGGTATGATTATCTGAGCCAATAATGTTTGTATAGCAAACATTACACTCTTAACTAACATTGATCTTCATGAAAGAAATTTTGTTATCCAACTTTGAATCATGCTTAACAACCTCTCTATTAGGGGCTCATATTGAATAGAAGATAACCTCTTAGTGTTCAATGGGACACCCAGGTAGCTAAAAGGTAGTTCACCTTTGGTGTAGCCTAGCATATCCATAATTTACTGCTAAATCAAGCTGCTCAAACCATCAAAGTAAATACAACTTTTGTTCTATTTGCAATTAGACCTGAGGCTACTGAAAACATTTGAAATGCCGGTGTAGTATCTTAACTAATTGCATGTCTCATCTACAGAATAGAAGTAGATCATCAGCAAATCTCAATTGACCTAGGTTGACTCTGGCACACTTTGGATGGAATTTAAACAGTTTGTTGTCCTTCATTATCTTTAATGATCTACTTAGGTACTCCATAGCTAGTATAAATAAGAATGAGGATAGTGGATCCCCCTGCCTCGGCCCTTTCCTTTCCTTAAATAGCATAACATGCTTACCATTGATTATCACATATTAGGATACAGTTCTGATACAGGCCATTATCCATTTCACAAGTACTTTAGGGAATCCTAATAGCATCACCTATTCAATATACATTCTTTGCATCGATTCGTAAGCCTTCTCCATATCTATTTTGAGCATACATCCGGGGGAGATGTTCTCTATCCCATAGACTTTGGCCAGCTCATGGTTCATGATGATATTATCTGTAATCAGGCTTTCTAGTACAAAGGTTGTTTGGAAATTATTAATTAATTCTGCCATCACATCAGAATTCTTGATGTGAGCACTTTAGATATTATTTTATAATGCACTGTGCATCAAGAAATTGGACTGAACTCTTTGATGTTAGTTGGATTCCGAATCTTTGGTATCAAGGTTATGGTGCTGCAATTGATGGCTTTACACATACCAGCAGTTTCAAAGAATTCTTCAACTGATGCAGTAACTTCATCAGCCAATATTCCATGTCTTTTTAAAGAAGAATGAGTTATAGACATCATAACTTGGAGCTTTATTGTCATTAATATTCATTTTTTGTAACTGGTTTTATAAGCTGCAATTGTTGCCTCCTATTTAAAGCATATCCCTTCTGCATAATCTCTGGGTTGACTACTGGCAATTAAGCTGCAGTAGTATCAAGCAATCCATTGTAGAAGCTCGGTATTTCTTCCTCTACTTTAGTTTGATTTTGTAGGATTTGCCCGATGCTAGTTGTTAATCTGCCAATATTATTCCTTACTTGCCTATTTTTCATGCAAGCATGGAATATGTTGTATTAGAATCCCCAAGTTTAAGCCATTGAACTCTTGACTTCTATTTCAATACATTGTCCTCAACCATCGCCCACTTCTCCAATTCTAGCTTTGCAGCTTTTTCAAGAGTTATTGCCTCATAATCTTGGCCCGGTATAGCCATCTAAGCTTGTATGCTCGCCAGTTTGTCCTTTGCTATTTGTATATTATACCCTACCAGTAAATTCTTGTTTATTCAATTGTTTAGGACTCCTTTTGGTGCTTTGAGCATACTCCACACATTAAGCATGGCAAAGCCCCTTTTGCTAGTCTTCATGCATTATTTTGTAGTTGTATCAAATTCACTAAGGCTTACCAAACAGTTGAGAAATTTGAAAGGCCTCATACCTGCTTGGTTTATATTTCCAAACACCACACTCAGAGAATAGTGATCAGAGAAGCCAGATCATGATGACTCCCTCCATGTAAGGCCACTTTTGTATCCATTCTGCATTTTTCAGAATTCTGTCAATTCTATTATGGACATAGTTGTTAGACCATGTGTACTGCTTTCCCGCAGTTTTTAATTCATCTAGTCCTGTATTAATTAAGAAGCTCTTAAAATCCTTTACCTTTATATCCTGAATAGGGTTGTCATTAATCCTATCCTCACTTGCCAGAATAGTATTAAAGTCTCCCATTATTAGGATAGGGTTGTTGATTCCATGTATGATCTCCTTTAGGTCCTCCTGTAAGTTTTTCATTTCTTGAATAGTGTGATTAACGTAGACTACACCGTAGTTGAAATTGATTATGTGCTAAATTATAGTGACATTTCCCATTACAAATTGTTCATGATTCCTAATCATAGAGTAATCCACCTATGTTGGATCTCATACTATCAATATTCTACATCCTGGAGATTCATCATAGTTATAAGTCCATTGCTAGGTACTAAATAGCTTCTTCAATATTGATTCTGCATTTCTCCTCTTTACTCTATTCTTTATAATGGCCACAAGTACCACTTTATTTTCTCTCCGAAAATATTTTAGTTCTTTTTTCTTATAGACTTTATTCACCCCTAACATTCCATGCTATAATGTTCGTCATTATATGGTTGTTTGTTGTGGATCTCCTTCCCTGTCATTCTTACTCTGTTGCGCTCTCTCACCCTGGTCTTCAGATAGTGCACTATCTTATATGTTGTATTAACTAGTGCTTTGAAAGCATTGTCAATGTCCACTCCATTCTCCTTTGTGGGTCCTATATTATTCTTGGTTGCAAATTTTCCTCGAGCAAGTTTCCATTGTATTTCAATTCCCTCTTGGTTTAATTCTCTAGTTTTTGCTGACTCCAGTTGATCAAGGAACTTGCCTTGAGCATCAATTTTGTCTACAGCAGGGTCAAGCACTCTAACTACTCTCCATTCCTGCTTTTGCTTTACTTCCATGCCTTTTGTAGCCCTTCTTCCTGCTTTTGCTTCTTTTGATCCTTACACGAATGACCTAATTAGTAGCAGATTTTGAAATAATGTGGTTTCCAATCAAATTGCACCATCTATTCAATCATCTTACCTCTAGGATCATACATGTTGATTTTTAATGGTAGTGGCCTTGTGAGATCTATTTCAATCAGGACATTTGCATAGGAGACTCTCTCATCCACCGTAGTATAAACATCAGCATACAATGTCTTTCCCAAACCACTTCCAATTTTGCTTAGGGCATGTTTGCTCTAGTAGTAGAGTGGCAACTTTGGGAGCTTGACCCATAGCGGGATGGTTTTCAGCACTTCTTTGTTGAAATCAAAGTTTTCCGACCATGACCTAATTATAATTGGCCTACTATTAATAGTGTAAGGACCGTTCAACAACACATCCTCCATCTCTTCATAACTATTCAACAAAATTATGAAATACTTATCGTTATGGAATAGTACCTTAGGTTTTTGAACATTGATCCACTAACTAGCTATGAATCGCTCAATAACCTCAATAGTTGGTGTATTCCCACCACATAGAGAATAATGACTCAATTCCATTTCTGGCTCTCTTCTTCGATGTCATCTTCCTTCAATTGCACTACTACTTACCAGTCTTTCTTCACTGGGGAGACGAAGATTAGATTCATACCTTTTGCTGCCAATTTATTTTTCTGAAACAACCATGCCCATGTTCTTCCCGTCTCTACAATCTAATGCTTTTTTTCCTGATTTTTTTTCTAGTTATCAATCTCTATATTTCTTTTTTCCTTTGGTGGATTTGCATGTACGGTTCGACTGGTGTGAGCCTTGCTCAATCTTGGTTGGTCAATTTCAATCGGCACATTAGCAGGTTCTTTCGCTCTAGAGTTCATGACAAGTTTCAATTAATTGCCTGAGCTCACCATCGTTACTATCTTTTCTCGAGCACTGCCAAGATCTGGCTAATTTGGGTCACTATCACTGCCTTGGTCCTGGACTTCCTCTTGCATTTTCTCTTTTGCTTTAGCAATCATTTTCCTTGCTCGTGCATGAGAATATCCATTAACTTCCTTTCTACCACTGGAATTTTGCTAATGTTCTTATTTTCTCTCCTCTTCCTCCCATTTCCGGCAGTGGCACAGGTTAGTTATGTCACCTAATATGCGCCTAGAGAGAAAAAAAATATTTTTAAAAGCCGATGTTGTGATCTAATTGTTATAGTACTCAAGGGAATTGGTTCTCCTATTATAAGAAATAATTGATAGTAATTTCTTACAGTAAGAGAAACTATTGAATGTTTTAGGAAAATAAAGCACAATGTTAAAGCAAAGCAGTTTTGCTTTATTGGGTAAAAATCAAGGCCGATGTCTCATGGGATTGAGAAAAAAAGATATACCAAGCATTTTGTCATGCCCTCAATCTTGAACTAAGCACATATGCGGTACTTGACAAGTTGCTCACTATCCTTCTATGCCAAGTCGGCCTAAAATACTACACTCAAGATCACTAAGGGGATATTAGATAAGAAATACTAGAGAAATTTGCCAAATATAGTTTTTAATTGTAAAGAACTTGATTGTTTTGTTTGGTGTGTTATAGATAAATGCACCCTATACATACTAATCACCTTGTGGCTAGTGCGTAAATAATAATTATTCTACAAGTCCTTCAATATTATAAATAAGTACACCCTCTAAAATTTTCTACATAACTAGAACATTTCAAGGCTTTACAAAAGAGTCTTCCTACCGAGTCTATAAATATCTAGAGTTTTCCCAAGGAAATTATCCATAGTTCTAGAATATTCCACTAAGAGCTAGTCCCTAACTTATATAACCCTTCTATATGGGAAAAATATATGTTGAGTTGCTGCTATATGGAATGATGATGTGACGGGCCATGACATTCCTCCCCCCCCCCCCCCCAATTTTATGCCACCCTCGGCACAAAGCATCAACTTGCATGCGCGCACCTCACCTTAGAGTCGCTGGTCCATTAGCTGTGATGCCATATGGAGTGGATCGCCTTCCCAAGTCACAAGGTACTGGTCACCTTTCTTCTTGCCTCGTTTGTACATTAGACGGCTAGTAATGATGGCATCGATCCTCCGCTCATCGAAAGTCTCTCTTTTCTCTTGGACTGAATCTTCCCATGACTCGACCAAGTCTAGCAGCTTCTCAAGCATCGGGTCCATGCTTCTACACCCTATTTGGCTACCCTTTGTGGTGGCCTTGCTAGCAAATGTGCCCCCTAGGATTGGTGCATCGTCTAAGCTGGATAGCATGCCATCACTTTGTAACTCTCAATCCTCTTCAACTATGTTCGCTTAACATTTTTTGCAACCACCATACTCCATTTGCATGATTCCAAGATACGCTTTGGATTCCCCTACTATCGGCTTAGATTCCAAGTTCATCCCCCAATGCAGGCAGTTCCTCCTGTGTCACCCCTGTGGGCCTGAGCAAAATTCCCGATCATTGCTGCAAGCTTTATCAACTCTAGGTATTCATTTGCCTAATGTGATCCTTTACTGAAATAGCACCCTCTCTTAGGCACGTACTTATTACCGTCTTTTAGCCCCTTATTGTTTCTCTTGGACCCTTGTTCGTTATGGGACGACCCTTTGTATATCTCGAATATGCCTTTCCCGTTGTCCTTGTCATGATCTACCCTGACTCTCTCGGCGTTGCCTTCTTTGGACTTGGCATGCTCCATCTTAAAGTCAATGAGCAACTCATCTACCCCTATGGCCTCGTCCATGATGGATACTTGATGTCTTCTTAACTCCTGCTTTATCTAATTTTGCAACCTATCCATGAAGTAGAAGAGGAACTCCTCCCACGCCTCAATCTTGCATACTCTTTTTTTCTACGTTGTCACACTTCCGATGCCATCCCAGCACGACAACCCCAATCAAGTACGTTGTGGCGTTACGTAACATAACAACGATGGCATCCTCCTTGACTATCTCAAAGTACATGTTCGTTCTCGAAAGTAAGTCGTACACCTCGTGTGTGTTGATACCTAATTTTTTGATATATTTTAATACATATTTATACTTTCAAAATAGCATATATGCATATATAAGAAGGCATAAGCATTGTTATAATTTTTTCTATAGTTTTAAAGGGCTCAAATTGATTTATTTCTTCCCTTTTCTCATAAAATTTTTAATAATTGTCCTTCAAATTATTTTTTGTGCTGATTTAGTTAGCTGAATTTTATATTTATGCCAAAATATCATTTAAATATTTTAGTATATTTTTTATAATTGCATTTACATTTTGTAAAGTTTATTTGCATACATTTGCAATACTAACCATATTAATGCATAATGACGTTATTAATAGATAAAATGGTCTTTATATTTTTAAAATGTTAAGTAAATATTTAAATATATTTCATTGCACGAAATTATTTTTTTCAAAAATCATTTATCATTTCTTACAAATTATTAGTGTTAAAATGGCCATTTATAATATGGTCTAATTATATTTTCAGTTTTAGCCCCTAATTCAGCCCAATCCAATCCCAATACCCAGCCCAATTTTCGATTAAAATAGTCAGCCCAGAGCCAAATACCCGATCCGGTCCCTACACGCTTTAATCCCGGTCATTGATCACAAAGATCAACGACCACCATTTTCCCTTCTTAAATTAAACCAAAGACCCCCAAAGCCTATCATTTTCATTTAAACCGCCACCCTAATATCCTCTCTACTCTCAAACACTCTCAACCTAAACCTAATCTCCAAACGTTGACCCCCATCTATGCCATCTCCGGTGACCTCTCACCATCTCTCAAGCCTCCAATGGCTTCTTTCATGCCAGTCTTGCCATCTTTAAGGCCCTCAAGGGACCGGGGCCATGTTGATTGCATCTAGGGTTCATCTCTCGTTTGTTCCTGGCCATTTCAGTGTGATTTCGAGTGAAATCGTTCTATATTAGCTACGATCTAAGGGCTTTCAGCATGTTTCTTCATCTTTGTATGGTTCACTTCGAAAACCCTAATTTGTTTCTAAACCTCCTAGATTTGTACAGATCTAAGACGATTTGAGTTTGTTTCTTGTATGTTTTACAATAGCTTTGAGTTTCTTTACAAGAATCGTATGATTAAGTGATTTTTCATTTTTTCAAAAATTAGGGTTTCCGGAATTTCTTTTTTATTAAACTTTTTTTAATGATTCTTTGTGTATAGACTTCTGATTCTCACACATTGTGACTAATTTTATGAACTTGTTGCAACCCTAGCCTGTTTGTACTGAAAACCCTAAATGTTTTGGGGTTTTTCGTTTTGTTTGTGGATATTGGTACCTCTGACTATGTTCTTGCCTTAGATTCTTGTGACTTCTTATGATTTACTTGTCCTAGTATACTTCTACTGAATTTTCTTAGTTCAACCTTTCACTAATATTATGAACTTGTGTTTATACTAACCATTCATGTAAAACTTGTATGCTTCTCTTTGTATCAGTGTTGTTTAAATGGGTTTTGTTAAAGCTGTGTGAAATCATAACTATTCTTGCTCTACCTCATTTTATATACTAAGCATGTTGCTTCTTTCATGACTTTCTGAACCCTTGATTACTCTGAATCCATTATTTTCTGGTTTAATTTGGCCCATTTCCATCTAACTTTTGATCCTTACTTCTTTACCCAATTTGATTCAATTTACCTGCCTTAATTATGTTTCCTTGCCTTGTTTGCATTTTGCTGATTTTTTTTAGGTATTACTGTTAATTCATTGATCTCAAAGAATATGTACATCATAAGGCTCTATAGTAGTAGTTTGGACTGGCTACTACTCATTTACAAATTATCATTTATACTATCATAGCTATCTAGACACAAATGTCATTACAGTAAGTATCTAACTGCTATAGCTAAGGAAAGTAATTAATTTGTCGCAAACCAGTCTGCCAATATTTGCATTTCCTACCTCGAATGTGTATAAGTAAGGCAACTTCTCTGCATATCAGTTCCTCCATAAAAGCAGCCCCTTCAAATCGAATGCTATTCCTTACTCTCCAGATGAGAGCAACAGTAGTGAGAAATGCAGAAGCTGTAATAGCATTTTGCCACAGTCTGCTTTTTGCTTTGCTGCATATCCAATGAAGTTCTGTTTCCCAGCGAATTTATTCATTTATTTTATTAATTATACTATTGCACATTTACCCTTAATTGCATGTTTTATACTTAAGCTTTACTTTATTTTTTTTCCTTAAATACTTAGTATGTTTTACCATTGGTTGAGTTGTCCTTTGATAAAAGGGAAAATCTTGTTGATTTACTTGTGGTTTCCCTGATTTACTACTTAATTAATTTATTACCTTGTTTGCTAAGTTTTTGACTCATATATAAACTTCCTCTTCTTTTAAGTTTTGAACAACAACAAGAACAAATGAACTCTACTTCATCTACACTATTATACTCTCAAAAGACTCTCTACTCTCTTATGTTCCTTGCAATTCCTATTAGTTCAGCCGGTTGTAAGCCAAGGCTGACTACTGGTATTATCTTTACTCTGTATTTTGCATTCTCTCCTTAACTGGTATGTTCTGATTCAATTCATATTCCAAGCTATGTATTTACTTTGTTCCTACAATTTATCAATCTTGATTTTTAGTTTTATGAGCTCTTCTATTAAGTATGGAATCAGTATGCCTAGATTACTGTATCACAAAATATGTTTTAAGCCATGATTTCATACTGTTTAGACCAAACCCCACTTGTTCTAAAATCTTGAATATTTTCATGAAATGTTTGTCTACTACAGTTTGTTCTAATGTAATTCTGGTTGTGTCTTAAACCTATGTGTTCTTTACTTAATTTTGCAACTACCATCTATGTATTTGATTTCTATCACTAAGGTGTATGCTAGGTGTTTCTCCTACTCTTTCCCTTGTGTGAGATCTGTTCTGAAGTTGTATGTTCTCTAACCTGCTTTCTGACTATATTAAATGTCTTCTTAAACCATTCCTACTCGTAGCTCTATTTTGACTTTCACAAAAGTTCTTTCTGCTACTAAGACCTTATTTCTCTGTCTACCAAGCTCTGTCAAAGTCATTATGCACTTCCACATTACTCCTAGAGTATTAGGTTCTGCCCCTCTAGCATGTGTACTGCCTTGAGATCTTTGAGATCTCTCTGAACTCTGACATGTCAGAGCTGGCCCTTCCACACTACACTTAGATCAGTTATTGCTGAGAAAATATCTAGGTGTGAGCGCTGACCGAGATCCTTGAGGTCCTTAGGAAATTTTGACACACCTGGACATGATATTGTCTATGAAACTTTGGCATTTAAGGCTATTAGAGGCTTGGGAAGTCATTTGGGCCTGCTTCAGGCTCCTATAGTTAACTTCTTCTTTTTCTTCTTTATTTGTTTATGTAATTTATTCAGCTGTTCTGTAATAATTATTCGTAAACAACTTTGGGGTGATTAGTGAAAAAGGGGTGGGTATTTACATATCTATTGGGTAGCTTAGGTAGATACCATGCCTATAGAATTCTGCTAATATACTTGCTATGTTTGCTTTACTTTCACAATATTAAAAGTTCTGTCTATAGGATTTATATGGCTTCAATAATAGAAATCATGTCTATAGGATTTAAAGGGATTCAAATCATGTCTATGGAATTTAAATGGCTTTATAATTAGAAATCATGCCTATAGGATCTAAATGGCTTTATAATTAGATATCATACCTATAAAGTGTAAAGTGATTAAGTTCAATTTTGTAACAATGTGTATTTATATTTGTTTCACTAAAAATCATGCTTATAAGTTCTTGCATCAACTCTTAACAATTAGATGTCATACCTATAGGAACTAAACTCAGAAATTCTGTCAATAGAACTTAATACAATTTAGTTAAACAAATCAGTTTAATCCTTGTTAGTTCATTTTTAGTTGGCTTAATCAACTGCCCGCTTCTTTAAATGAGTTTTCAAACATTGCCTTAATTTACTACCGCTAGAAAGTATGCCCATAAGATCTCAAATCTCTATAAAAATGTTCACTATTTTACTAAACCAACGTAGATATCCTGCTTTTAGGACATCACTATTCTGCGTTTAGGCAAGCCTATAGAGCGATTTAAATTTTGCAACTCTGAAACATTCCTTTGGTTATTTAAAACTGTCCAGATTTTACAGGTTTAAATTAGTGGGCAAGCTAAATAGGATTTGACACTTTGTCCTAATTCACTGTTGTGTAATCCTTTCTCACCTAGATATCATATTCTAAGATTTTCTCTTAAATGCCTGAAACTGTTGTTTGAGTCGTACACTTACTTGTTATGTTTGTGGAGGTGAATATGAGTATTTAATTGTTCTCTTTAAATGCAACCCTAATTGTTTTTATTGGCACTTAGACTTTTCTCCTTTCAATACCTTAGGACGGTCTAGAACTACCTAAATTAGAGGTCCTAAATACCTCCGGGGTCACGAGGAAGGGATATTTAGTGCACGCATATGATATTTTTTAAGGTTGCTAGAATGCTTTAGGCCATCACCAAGGGGAGGTAATTGGGTAGTAAGGAATATGATGATTATGTGCTAATGTCATCTGTAGCCCCTCATTGAGGAGTGTTTACTGGTCTAACTAACCTAGGACACCTTTTCCCAACTCCCCATGTTTAAACTTTACTCTTTTATATGCAACTTGCTCAAATTCTTTGTCTTATTATTATTATTTGTGTCATACAGTGTCCAACATGCTTTAATTTGCAATTATGTATTTCAACTACTTATTTGTTAAAGGACTAATTCATAAGTATAAGTTCGGTTGGGATCCGTCGTTGTTGACCGAGAGGGTGCCTAACACCTTCCCCTCAAGGTCAGTTCGAGCCCTTACTCTAAATCTCTTGTAATGCAAACTAGTCTCAGAGTTAATCACTCTAGGTGTTCTAACGCACCATAATCCGTTAGATGGCGACTCTTCAAGTACCCAAATCCCAAAATAAAATGAGTTATTACCCCTCATGAGTGTAAGAACCCAGACTTTCTCAGCGGAGGATAAAAGGGGGCGCAATAGTGTGTGTCCTGTGCACCGCCATAGTCCTTTCACTTAGGGACCTTCATGTTTCTCCCTTTTGCAAGTACCACACCCTTGATAATTCCGGCCATGATTTCCTACAAAGCTTCCTTCTAGTAATCTCTTATATTATTTCTAACATTTCGTGGTCATAACCTTTGGTTTGATACCACGTTGTCACGTCCTTAGTCTTGAACTAAGCACACGTGCGGCACTTGAAAACTTTCTCACTATCTTACTATGCCAAGACAGCCTAAAATACTACACTCAAGATAGCTACGGGAATGTTGGATAAGAAAGACAAGAGAAATTAGCCAAATAAAACTTTTTATTGCAAATATCTTGATTGTTTTGCTTAGTAAGTTACAAATGAATGCCCCATGTTTATACTAATCACCTACGGGCTAGTGTGTAACTAATAATTTTTTCACAACACTATTAAAAAAATTTGATTTTAGCAATAGAAAATTTCTGTTGCTAAATAGAAAAACTCGTTGCTAATTTTATTTAGCGACAGATTAGCGACGACATTTGTAGCTAATTGCAGTTTTTTTTCTATTGCAAGTCCTTTTATATTTAAAAATAAGTACACCCTTTAAAATTTTCTACATGAATAAAATATTCCAAGGCTTTCCAAAAGAGTTTTCCTATCTAGTCCATAAATATCTAAAGCTTTTCCACAAAAAGAATTCCATAATTCTAGAATATTATACTAAAAACTAATCCTTAAGATATGTAATCCTGATAAAAATATATGCTTAAATGACACCAACGTGCCGTAATGTGAGGCCATGACAATTATCACCAAATATCTTGAACAACTGTATTACTATGTCTTGAAATCAATTGTGCTCATCGATCTGTAATTTGGCTTCCTACCTCTCCAATATAATTGCATGGGAAAAAACCTCCATATAACATAAGTATCTATTTCCAAGAAAATCTAGGTGGGAGGCAAAGGGGACAAAGCTTGAATATTTAGAACCTCGACCCAATGAATTATGTCATGTTTTGGGAAAGAAGTGCTGGAATGGAAATTTCAGCCATTTTAAAAATAAGAATAGAAAAGGAGAAATGGAAAAAAAAATAGTCAACCTATTTTAAGAGGTATGCAGCTAATATATATAATCACATATACAAAAATTCACTTTTTTTTTTATTTCTTGCTTGGTATTTAGTATCTATTTTGAGATTCGGCTTATCTGAGTTCGTCTGAGAAAACTCAATTTAAAAATATGATGCTCTTATTAAATAATTTTATTTTGATAGTTTGAATCCGTAACCTTTAATTAATAATATAAAAAGATATTACTATCCACCACGAACCTTTTGGTGGTTATTGTGAGCACTTTGTCTTTATGTTAACCTTGTTTATATGTTTGATCCTTTTCCTTTAAAAAAAAAGAAGTAAGTTTTAGCCATAGAGAGGAAGAGGGGGGCGGTCTAACATCAACATGCATGTGACATGGTGGCCCCAATAAAACATGAAATAGTAATAATATATGTAGTAGAGAAATTTAAAGAGGAGGTAGCTCACATGTTAACCCATGGACAAATGTTGGAGTCCGGGAATAAATGCAAGTTTGAGAAACTGTATGCATGCAGGCAAATGTTTGGAGCAAAATTATAAAGCTACACTAAGTACTTCCTGCGTCTATTTCTGTGTATTTATTGCTTAGTTGGCCATGCATGGCTATATGTCATTGTCTTTAACCCCTTTATATGATGGACATATGTATGTCATCTCTCTTCTATTATTTATTTGTTTTTTCTTCCTTTTTTTCAGTTTGGAACATATGGCAGGGCCACTTCTGCACATTTACTTACATTCCCACCGCATTTTTTTTCTTGATGTTTCGACTTAAAGTCACCGCTCCCTTGGGTTCTTTCTTCCTTGTACAGTTTTCTTCCCCAAATGACCTTCTCATCCATTTCTAGGTTTTAAGGTTATTTATGTTTTTGTATGTGGCTCGTCAGTAATTAGTTTATATTTCGGTTGTTTCAGATTTTACATTGGAATTTTATGACTAGAACAAATTTTTTTTAAAAGAATACTGTAACGTTGTACTTAAAGAAACTCTTTTGCTTCCCAAAAAACATTTAGTCCCTCCATTTCAAAATAAAAAATAAAAAAATTAAGGGGTTTGTAGGAAGAGAATGAAACATTGTTATTTTCCATCTCAATTCAGACATTTTATTCTAATAAAGTTAATTTACAATATTAAGGGATAGATAAAAGGTGGTACAATAATAAAGAAATACAAGAAAATATATATAACACCATAATAAAAAATAACAAATAGTTTTAAGTTTTATCAACCTAACCTATATTATATATATTTTAAAAGTATATTAAATTTAAAATTTATATTCTTAGGATCATTGCTTCTATACGATATGGACAAAAGTCAAATTTGTCATTGCCTATGTTTGTTTTTGTTTTTTTTTTTTGGTAAATTATATTTGTGGTTCTTTCTTTTTCTTTTTCTTTTATTCTTATGGGTTGGTGATTTCGTTCCCCTTATGTTTGTTGTCAGAGACAGAAAAGAAAGCCAAAGAGCCGTGTGGATTCATTAGAGAGATATCACCAACCCAACTCACTCACTCATGCAACCATAATTTTTAAAAGTTACGGAGTAAAATATATATATATTTTTATTTTTATATCTTCTATATATATTTTAAAGGGTCCATTATTATTGTTGTTTCTTCTCATATGTCACTTAGTTGCAACGTAAGAAAATTAAAGGGTAGAAGTTCATAATTGAAAGCCATTCAAAGCTTTACTTTTCATAATAAGATTTTTTGAGTTTGTTAGTTTTTTAAATTAGATATTGTTCCAATTAATTGAAAATATCAAAAGGAGTTTAAAATTAAATTTGAAGTAATTTGGATTAGATTTAAGCGAGATTTGAGTTAAATTTTAGAAAAGATGCAAGGAAGAAAACGAAGTTAGTTTTTTATATAATTATGTATAATCTTGTATAATAGTGTATATGAGTGGATAAATACATTTTATACACTATTATACACTTTTATACACCTTTATACAAGCGTCTGTAGACGAACATTTTTCACGATTTTCAGTTGCAATTCTTGTTTAAACCAATGCACTCTATTAAATGACTTCAAATTTTATATACAATTTACTTGTACTATTTCTAACAAGTCTAAATAACACCCATTTCAAATTTATCACAAAACCAAATTCGAAATCTAAACCCACATGTTTAAGCATTAAAAATTTAATTTTCAACATCCAAATGAATTTGGTTTGTTGAACTAATATTTAAGTCATAGTTAGTAATTCAAAATTAACTTAACAGTTTGAGCAAATTTATTTTAAAATTCAATATAATTTCTAGAATCTATTGGAATTGGATATTGATTCGTAACTTATTATTTTAAGTTAATTGATTATAAATTGAAATACGGGTTATAAAATTGAAAAGTGAGGAGCTCAATTATTTTAACGCAAAATTTTTTCGTACAATAAATCACAATCGTTTATAATTAAAAAGACTAAAGTATATTGAAAGATTTGAAGTCAACGGAAAAGCTGTTTGACTCCTTAAATAAGTACTCATATAAAAGATAACGGAGCGAGTAATATTATTTAACGGGAAATGAAAAAACTGTAATGAGCTTGTATAAGATACTATCTTTATGTAAAACATTATTTTATCCGAAACATTCGCAACCTAAATCAGATTCATATTTTAATTTACACATGATATTACATTTAGCCACGTTAAATTTTATTTGCAAGTTATAGTTTTTCTCTACACGACTTTATTTTACATACAATGTTATCAAAGTTAAAGCTCCATTTGTAGGGGATAAATTCTAAAGAATATTCTTGTCAGATTGATTCCTGGCCCATTATATTTTGTACTACTAGATATTAGATAGCAAATAGATTCAATAGGACTTAAAGATATTAATATTGACGTTTTTGTGTGGTGATTTGATATATCATGTAATCAAATCAATCAGATTTTCATTAACAAAAAAAATTGAAAATAAATATCGATCAGATTTGGCCTCAGTATGGTCTCTCAATGACTATCCCCACCAAGGGGCCATTGCTTAGATATCATATACTCCTACTATTTATAGATAAATCATCATTAAAAAGTGATTTAATGACAATAAGTCAATAACTCTTTAAGTTTCAGTTAATGACATATAGCTTTCTAATGATATCCGAAAACGAAACTTTTGGAAGCACTTTCATTAGATAAATTTAATAAAAGATCACACCAAAGTTTTCATAATAGACATACTAACATAAACGTCACAACGTCAAAAATTCAAACCTTCCGATGCATTAATACTTTTTTGCTCGTCATTTTAACCTATTTTTTTCATCTAATAAATACCTACCCACTTAAAAAATGACCCGATCCACCCCTACCCAAAACTCATCTGCAGAAATTAAACTATAAAAGAAACATAAGCCAATTCTTCCAACAAAAAGCATTAATGAAATTAATTAAAAGAGACCAAGTTTAATTATAAGTTAATTTGCATTTCTTTAAAAATAACAAAAGGTACTACGGCCATGTCCCAGAGTATATATTGAGTTGTCCTTGTATACCATAATGAAAACCTAAAATTTTTGTGACCAAATGCTCCACCCCAAACCATTTAACTTCGGCCTCAATTTGGATACTTTAATACATAGTTTACCATCCAACCTTTGGCCCAAATCCTCTTACATATTTTCTGTGGACGAAAATAACCTTACAAAAAAAATCTTTAGTATCCACCTCCTTTGACCAGATCTTGTTAATAAGACCTCCGTGTATGTCACGCGTTTGACTATACTTAATTTTAACCCATTACCTTATAATAAATAACCTGACCCTAACTGACCCTACCCGACCCACAAGCTAAAACACATTTTACCCAAACTTACCCCAATCACTACTCAAAATCTGATACACCTAAAAGGAGCGACTGTAAAGGCGATTTAGGCGACCATCTCAAGCTATGGTTTCATCGTGAATTTCCGGTGGATTTATGCATTTAATGGGTTAGTAATTTTATTGTGTTTGCATTACCTGTTTATTTTAGTAGTGGGTGGGTTGAACCTAGGATTTTTTTTGAAATTTCTTGTATTTTGCTTAGGGTTATCAGACTTTTTAAAGGGGAATCTTGTTGTGAAGTTGTCGTCTTGTTGCCTTTAAAGATAGTTTTTTATACAAAAAAATTTGTCCTGTTTTTTTAACCAAGTGTAAATTTAGGGTTTAACTTATTATTGTAATAGCATTGCTTTGAACAATGTGATATGCTCTTGTCTTTGTCTCCACATCTCTATTTCATCTGTACTCCTTTATTTCAATTGTTGCATGTGAAAGCTCATTTAATTGTCCCTTATTTGTCCTTTTTTTGCAGATAATATCTTTTAAAATCACTACCTTCGGGTGGTACCATGATGGGGTATTATTTCCTGGTAACTTTGCTCATTATGTGGGTGGTAGTCAAACATTAACTTTAGATGTAGATATGGATTTACTGTCTCTTATTAAATTGATGAACTACACTAGGATCTATAACTGGAAAAATGTGGCTGAGTTGTATATTTGTCCAATAGATAGGACAGATAAATTGGTAAATATTCTCACAGATAAGGATATTTTAGACATTTGTAATGAGTTGGAGGATGGGGATACCTTAGAAATTTATGTGACTCATGTAGCCCCTTTATGTGTTGTTGAATTAGATGAGGCTACTAAAGGGCTTGGTCGGTCTAATAGTGGAGCTTTTAAGAGCACAACAGTCTTAGAAGAAGAGGAAGATAGTGAATCTGATTCTGAATCAGAATTTGCCCCTGCTCATGAACATACCCCTTCCCCTTCCCCTTCTCATTCTCCTGAATCTGCCTGTGCTCATGAAATTCCCCTTCCCCTTCTATTTCTCCTAAACCTGATCCAACCCATGCAACTTCAAAAGAACAAGAGAGTGGAGTAGACAGTGAATTAGACTTTGATAATAGTGAAGGTGAGGATGACAATAAGAATGATTTAGACTTTGACAATAGTGATAATGATGAGAGTGATGGTGTAGATTTACATGTTCCTAATGATTTGGATTATGGATTTGATGTTCATGAAGAATTTGTAGAGTGTAGGGATGAACTGAGGAAGTATAGGAGGAAAATGAGTGAAAGGCCAAAAGATAGAGGTGATATTAACCTAGGTGATGCAGAAGTTGATATTGGTTTTGATAAATTAAGAACTGGTAGCAAGAAAAATAGGTACACAAGATTAGTAGGGACAGATGAGCCTTACTTTGGGTCTTCAGAAGCTGAAAGTTTTCCTTCAGATGTTGAAGATGGATTTGATGAAGAACATAAGGAGAAAATGGCTGCCAAGAGGAGGAAAAAAACCCTAATATTTGATCCAAGTGTCAAGAAAATAACCTGGGAGTTGGGGTTGATTTTTGAGAGTGTTGAACAATTTAGGTTTGATGGTAGTAAGTATGCAATTCAGAAAAGAGTTCAAATTGAAAAGTATATTAATGAACCTGGTAGGGTGAGGGTAAGATGCATGCATCCAAAACGTCCATGGATCTTGGTTGCAAGCAAAGATGGCAGATCCAACAATTTTAAGGTAAAAAGGTATTGTGTTGTCCACAAGTGTTACAAAACAAATAAAACATATTTTGCAACTCCAGATATCTAGCAAAGCATTATAGGGAAAAGATTGTATGTCAACCAAATATGAAAGTTTGGGAGCTAAAGAAACTCATTAAAGATGAACTCGACATGTATGTTGGTAGGTCTACTGTACATAGAGCTAGAGAAAAAAGTCTACAGGAGATAATAGGTGATGTGCATGCTGAGTTCAAGAGACTCTATGATTATAGAGATATTTTGTTACAATCAAATCCAGGTACAACTTGTGTTGTCAAGGTAGAAGATCAACTTGATCTCTTAGGTGGTACCACAAATCCACCTATCTGAAGGCATATTCAACATTCATCCAGCCTGTGTCAAACATGCAGATGTGGCCAACATCTACCAATCCACCAATTGAACCCCCACCAATTAAAAAGATGCATGTAAGACCAAAGAAGAAGAGAAGAAGAGAAGAAACTGAACATCCTACTTCTGGAAAGCTTTCAAGAAGGGGTATGGAGATGACATGTTCAAACTGTGGTGGATATGGACACAACAAGAGGAGTTGCCCTAAGGAATCAAGGCCTGCAGGTTTTACTCCAGCAAATACTTCACATGTACAAAGATGTGGAGGAAGAGGCAGACTAAGTAGAGGAAGAGGAACTTCTTCTACTCCAACTATTTCTTCCCCTGCTGTTGCTGGTAAGGAAGAGGAACTGCTTCAACTCCATCTATTTCTGCCCCCGCTGCTACTGGTAGATGAACTAGTAGTGGTAGGGGAAGTTCTGAGTTTGGACTATTTCAATCAAGTAGTGGGTTCACAAGTGTTTCTGTAAGTAGTTCAAAGTTAATTTTATATCTTGTTTGTTTTAAGAACTTTACTGAATATTTTATTTTTTTATCAGTCTGGTAGAGGTAAACCAAGAGTGGTCTCTCCTGGTGGTGAAAAGAGATCCTCGGCAGATATTCTGGAGTGCTTATACAAGCCAAGAAGTGGTGTCAAATTGAAGTAGACCAGCCATTACTAGAAGACAACTTGAAAGAATTGTTGCAACTCGTTCAAGAACTGGAGCATCTCAATCCAATTTAAGTCAAGCAAGTTCATCAGCCCAGCCATAACAACCACTGAATTCTGTTATTGTCACTGTTACTTTATGTTGGAACTGCTGTAATTTCCCTTTGGAACTGTAATTTAGTTTGGAATAGCAGTTAGGTTAATTTGGAACTGCTACTTAGGTTTGCTCTTAGTGTTGTAATTTTTTTTATGCAGTCTGCTGTTATTTTGGTATGCTGTAAAACTGGGCAGAGTTTATTTTGTTAAGGCAGGCTGCTGCCATTAGGTCACTGTAATGAACACCTTTACTCTATGATGAAATATATGAAGGTATTGTTTGATAATTTCTGTGCAGATGTGTCTTTAGTGCTGTATTGAATGTTGTTATTTTGGTGTGTTTAAGCATTTGTGCTATCATTTTTGTATGTTATTTCTGGAAAATTTCAGCATTTGAGCTAAATATCAGCCACTATTTGACTGTGTTTTAGTGTTTTATCAGTCACAATTTGAGGTGTGTTTTAGCAGCACTCAACAGCAACAAACTCAAACAAATCCTTCTCCTCACACAGCAACAAACTCAAACAACACAACATTAATAATTACCAAAATATTTCGTTCATTTCTAACAAAGGATACAAAATCTACCAAAAAACTTCATTCATTTTCTTGCATTATATAACAATCTTTATAACTACCTAACACAATCAACTTCAATACAATTGCAGTTAAAATCAGCACACACAATCTCCTCCAATTCTTTGGTTTCTATGTTCCTTCAACAATGCATCAAATGCCCTCTTCTTCTTCGGTAGCCCCAAGATCACCACTTTCAAGTGCTCTGGAGTTGGGGGTCAAACCACATAAAGAAATTACATGCCGATCAACTGTCCCTCTGAAAAAATAGAAGAGAAAAAATTATTAGAGACTATAAAATCAATTACAAAAGTACAATTGATATTTACCTCATAAAATGGACATTCGTAAACTGACGACCCGGATTATCGACACTATATGATTGTATCACCACAGCTTCTTCACCATAATAGCAAAATTTTCTTAGATTATGCATTTTCCCAAACCCTAGAAATTTAACCTTTATGTCGCAAAAGTGAAGGAAGAAATAGAAGAAGATAGAAGAAGATTGTAATATCTTCGAGCTTCAAGAAGAAGAATACGTTTTGGCTTCATGAAGATAAAATTATCCTCAATTTACAGCTTTCATGGAGGAAGAAGAAGATGAAAATTGGGTCCTATGGTAAATAGAAATGGATTTAGGCCCTTTTAATCTTTTAAAAAGGGTCCTTAGAATGTGTTTTTGACCGTGTAAAGACAGAAATATTATTCAAGTGCTTGGTCAAGTTTGTATTACACACGCTTACACTTGGTCAAAGGAGGGGTGTGCTAGGCACACTTTGAAAAAGTTGCGTGTGTAAGGTTATTACCGTCCATAAAAAGTGTGTAAATGGGATTTGGGCCATAAATTGAGTGACAACTTATGTAGTTTCCCTTTTTATATTAATCATCAAATGAAAATATACATATTTGAAATTTACATAGATATTACTATAACTCCCAATGAGAAACTATAAATTTGGTGTACAACTTTATTAGTGGACGAAGACAATTCAACATACACTATAATTAAAAAATTAAAAGAGGTTAAACTGTCGGGTAAAAAATTATTAGTGCATTAGAAGGTTGTGTTTCCGGCATTATGACTTTTGTGTTAGTAAGATGAGAGTCTGATGATTTTCTGTTACAAAATAGATATATGCGACTTTAGTTTTTCTTTTGGGGAGGTGGGGGGGAGAGGAGGGGGGAGGGGACGAGGTTGTGTGACCTTAGAAATTTACCCCGCCAGTTCCATTTTCATCAATGAGATGAGAGAGGTCTATAATCCATTAAATTAAAAGAATTAACTTAAATATCTTCGGCACTTTACTACATCTGAATTTTGTAGTTAAATAAACTATCTTATAGTTTGCGGATTATCTATTGACATTTTTCATTTATTTAGCAATATCTTATTTTTGTGATTAACATAAGTACATTTTTTCTGGTTAGTTTGACGAAATGTGAAGATCAGTAATAATAAATTAAGTGAAACAACAATCAGATAGGCATATATTGGCACATGGAGTGTATGTTAAGTTTTCTCATAGTGGCATTGGACAAAGAGTCCTTTAGAAATGAGATCTTGTCCTCCCTTTTGGTTTGTGTTATACTACCTTCACTCAGACGCAAAGTTCAATATCTTCAAATATTTCTAGTTTTCTTTTGACAAATAATATCTTCTGGCATTAGTTTAGTATCATTGCATACTACACTAGCTAATCAATATGTATGATGGGTTAAAATATCCAATAGGTTAAAATACATGATATATTTCTTCCGTTCATTTTTACTTGATATGTATACTTAAATATATTTTTATTTTATTTTTATTTTTACGTATATTAAGAGAAGATAAAAAAAATTCTTATTATACTCATAATATTTATTACTTATTTCAAATCATTTTCTCAAATTCAATAAAATATGCATCAATTAATATGGATATCATGATAAATTATGTATTTTATTTATTATCTCTTAGAAGATGTGAAAAATCAAAACGTGTCAAATAAAAATAAAGGGAGGAAATACATAATAACAATCTGGTGGATCATGATTCTCACACGTGCGGTCTAGGGAAAGTAAAATATACGCAACCTTACCCCGACCCTAGAAGGACAGAGAAGTTATTTTCCATAAACCCTTAACTAAAAAACAAACGAAAGAAGCATTGACAACAAATAGTAACAAACAATACAAGATAAGTAAAAAATAAACAGATTAAGATAGTATAATAAAATAAATTTATTTACACTGATGGTTTATATTACTTAAACTCATAAAAGTTATTTTTCTCTAATAGCTGAATTTTTCCTTAGAATTAAGTGTAATCTTATCGGGGCATCCCCCCTGCCCTCAAAAGCAAGGCATTAAGGTTGCCATTAGGAAATTGGAGATGATCGAAATTGCACTTCATATCCTTTTCAATCTCTTTTAAGGCTTTAACTCCTGTCTTTTGCAGCTTGCACCATTCCCTGTAAATAAGTAATACTAATGCACACAGAGTAGTATATTATACTGTAATAATATGGGAGAGGGCCAAAAAAGAGCTGCATCAAATGATCATGTAAAAAGGTAAATAGTGAAATCTGTGGGTCAGAACACAAAAAGGTGTGCATGTATGAAGTTAAATAATAAGAGTAGGGAGGCCTTTATTATTGTTCGTGTTATCCGTTTCCATCTTAAGGTGAAGAGTTGAAGTAAAATAGTGGGAATGAGACAAAGTAACATGTGAAAAAGAGACAGGGAGAGAAAGCAATGCTTTGTTAATGGTCACTATATTGCCAGGCTCACCAATCTTCATCTGAAAGTGATGTATCACTCCATATATGAAATAACAAACTCCTAATGTAATCCCTTTAAATTCTTCATCTCAATCCATTACTCCTTTGCATCTTCTTTCAACCAACCTTACCTAAAACCAGCACTTGAAAAACCTTCTTGATTAACTCACTCTGTTTTTTGCATATAAAAAGTTAGTTCCATTTCTGTTTACCTTGTTAGGATTATGATTCCTACTAAAGACAATAACCTTCATATTGAATAATTCGGAATTAAACTACATGAGCGGAAGCTAACCTGAATCCATGTGTGGAATTTGTTGAACCTCCTTTGATGATTGTCCTTTAGTCCTTATGAAGATTGCTCCTTTGATCCTTCCTTCAAGAATGTCTTGAAGATGTATGACACCACAAGAATACTTCACAAGGCTTAAACAATATGTGAATTGACCCACAACAATAATAATATGACAATGATCAAAATGGTATATGGTTTTCCACAACTATTTGCAAGACAACAATGGTGTTTTTGCTCTTGATTCAATGGGAGGAAGAAGAGTCTTGTCTTGCAATAATGTGGGAACCATAACCCCCACTTTATAACAAAAGAGTTACATAACCCAAGAGTCACAAGAGTTACATAACTCAAGAGTCACAAGCCTGTAACCATGGTTACATATATGTAACCTTAGTTAGCCCATCATTAACTAAGGTTACCCTTTTGGGTATCTACACATTAGTCCTACACTTTATATGACAACACATTGGCCCCCTTAACATAATGTCCATAAGACCACAAAATTAGGCCAAACCAAAAGATAGCACATAACATATAATTTATCCATATATTGTTCATATGTATGTAGATATAAGTCCATATATCTTACAATCTCCCACTTGGACGAGATACACAAACATATGTACAAACCTTAGCATTATATGTTACAAAATAACCTTAGGTGCGCAAAATTGCTATCACAATAAAATTGTCATGAACAATCCGGTCCATCAATCATACCAACATAGGAACTAAGTGCTCTTTGTTACTCATTCGTAACTAGAATCGGCATAGATCACGTACATCAATATAACCAACGACATGGATCAAGTGTAGGTATGTAGCATGGAAATAACATAAAGTGTAGTTAATAGAATGTCTATTTCCAACTGGTTCTCTTTATTGAGATCAATCATAAATTGTAAGAGTACAAAAACTTTAAAACTGAATATCTGCAGATATAACTGAATTACTGAATTTCTGAATATAATGAACAATACATAAATGTACAATACAAAACTCCCACTAAAATACATAATCCTTATCTGATTTGACGCCCATACAAGCAATATGCTCATGAAATACTTTTGGTGTCAATCCCTTAGTGAGCGGATCCGCAAGCATGGAGTTTGTACTAATGTACTTAATGCACAATTGTCCATTTTGTACTCTTTCTTTAACAACCCGAAATTTGACGTCCATATGTTTTGCTTTCGTCAAACTACTGTTGTTATTAGCATAAAGGACTGCCGATCTGTTATCACAAAATAGTCTAAGTGGCTTTTTGATGCTATCAACAATTTGCAGTCCACTAACAAAATTCCGCAGCCATAATGCCTCATTAGATGCTTCATAACATGCCATAAACTCCACTTCCATGGTGGAAGTGGCTGTAAGAGTTTGCTTGATACTTCTCCAAGAGATAGCACCGCCCGCAAGCATGTAAATATAGCCTGAAGTGGACTTCAAACTATCCTGACATCCAGCAAAATCGGAATCGGTATACCCAATGATCTCAAGCTGGTCCGATTTCCTGTATGTAAGCATGTAATCCTTTGTTCTCTGTAAGTACCTCATGACCCGTTTGGCTGCCTTCCAATGGTCCATTCCCGGATTGCTTAGATATCTGCCTAACATCCCAACAATGTATACTATATCAGGTCGTGTACATACCTGAGCATACATCAGACTACCTACCGCCGAAGCATAAGGCGTCTTCTGCATTTCCGAAATTTCATAATTATTATTTGGGCACTGTTTGAGACTAAATTTGTCTCCCTTAGCAACAGAGGTGTTGCCTGGTTTACAATCCTGCATGCCAAATCTTTTCAGAACCTTATCGATATAGCCCTTTTGTGACAGACCGAGAACACCTTTAGAGCAATCTCGTTGTATCTGAATTCCTAATACAAAAGAAGCTTCACCAAGATCTTTCATTTCAAATTTCTTTGAAAGAAATTTCTTAGTTTCACGTAATAATGCTATATCGTTACAGGCAAGCAGTATGTCATCGACATATAAAACCAGAAAAATATACTTACTCCCACTGAACTTATGGTATATACAGTCATCAGCAATATTCGGTTCAAAACCAATAGATGTAATGACTGCATGAAACTTATAATACCATTGACGAGAAGCTTGCTTGAGCCCATAGATGGATTTCTTTAATTTGCAAACCTTCTTTTCTGATTCATCCGAAACAAAGTTTTCAGGTTGCACCATATAAATTGTTTCCTCAATGTCACCATTGAGAAATGTTGTCTTAACATCCATTTGATGAAGCTCAAGATCAAAATGTGCTACTAATGCCATTATAGTCCTGAAAGAGTCTTTCTATGAAACTGGAGAGAAAGTCTCTTTATAATCAATGCCCTCCTTCTGAGTGTAGCCTTTTGCGACAAGACGAGCTTTATACTTAATAACATTGCCCCCTGAATCCCTTTTGGTTTTAAAAATCCATTTACAACCAATAGGTTTAATACCTTCGGGCAATGTAACAAGCTCCCAAACGTCATTATTGCTCATAGACTTCATCTCATCATTCATGGCATCAATCCACTTTTGAGAGTTAGAACACTTAATGATTTGACGGAAGTTGAGTGGATCATCTTCCTCAAGTCCAATATCACTTTCTTGTTCTTGGAGAAATACTACATAATCATCCGAAATTGCATTTCTCCTCTCTCTAGTGGATCTCCTTAATGGCATTTCAGTTTCTTGAGGTTGTTGCGTTTGATTTTCATTAGTTATATCAGGGTCCTGATGGGGGAGATTTTCGAGATTGTCTTGAACCGGAGTTGTGTGATCCGTGTCATGAAGACCAAGATCAACAACTTGAGGGAAAGACACATGTTCTTCCTCAAAGACAAAATCTCTAACAACTTTATCTCCCCACCCCCCAAACTCAATATCCTCAAAGAACCTAGCATTACCCGTCTCAAAAATAGTTCTAGAAGTGGGATCATAAAACTTAAAACCCCTGGATTTTTCAGAATATCCAACAAAATAGCTACTAACCGTCTTAGCATCCAGTTTCTTTTCATTCGGCCTATAAGGCCTTGCCTCAGCTGGACAACCCCAAATGTGTAAATGCCGAATACTGGGTTTATGCCCAGTCCAGAGTTCATATGGGGTTTTGATTGTAGCTTTAGTTGGAACTCTATTAAGAATATAAGCTACGGTTTTTAATGCTTCACCCCAGAATGAGTCTGGCAAAGTTGTACGAGAAATCATACTTCTTACCATATCCTTAAGGGTCCGATTTCGTCTCTCAGCTACACCATTCATCGTAGGACTGCCTGGCATAGTATACTGAGGGACGATCCCACACTCATCTAGAAATTTAACAAAAAGCCCTGGACGTTGTTCACCGGAACCATCATATCGACCACAGTATTCACCACCACGGTCAGATCTAACGGATTTAATTCTTTTGCTTAGTTGATTTTCAACTTCAGCCTTAAATGATTTGAACACGTCTATGGATTGGGACTTTTCATGAATAAGATATAGGTACCCATAACGAGAGTAATCGTCTATGAATGTGATAAAGTATTGTTGACCATTCCGACAAGGAGTAGGAAATGGCCCACAAATATCCGTATGTATCAATTCTAAGACGTCTGAAGCTCTCTTAGCACCTAATCTAGTCTTGTTTGTTTGTTTTCCCTTGATACACTCAATACAAATTTCCGAATTTGAGGTATCAAGAGAATCAAGAATTCCATCTGACACGAGTTTCTGAATTCTTTGAATGGGTATGTGACCCAAACGTTTATGCCAGAGTGATATAGAATTCTCATTAGTTAATTTTCTTTTAGTACCACTTAAACTTGTATGCAAAGTTTCTTTATTTGAAGTTATTGTATCAACCAAATATAAGCTATCAAATGTTGATAAAACACCAGTACCAATAAGATTTGAATTCTGAAAGAGACTAACTTTATTGTCACCAAAAGAACATGTATAACCGGATATGTCCAATTGGGGAACAGAAATTAAATTCTGTCTAAAAGACGGTACAATAAAAGTCTCATCCAAATCTAAATGAAAACCGGTCTTAAACAACAGCCTAAATTTGCCAATAGCTTCAACTGGCACCTTCTTGTCGTCACCCACATAGACCATCATTTGGTTTTCGGCAGTTCAGGAAACCCTGCATTGATATACTTATGTGAGTAGTAGCAGCAAAATCTACCCACCAAGTATCCTTAGGTACCGAAATTAAATTAACTTCAGAACAAACAAGAGAAAGAAATGTACCTTTTTCGCACGCCAGGCATGGTACTTGGTACAATCTTTCTTCACATGATTAGTCTCCTTACAGAAGAAGCAACCTAATTCAGTAATTTCAACCTTAGGTTCCCTATGTTGCTTAATCTTGGGCTTTGCAACCGCAACTTCCTTACCTTTCCTCTTCTTAGTTTCTTTAGAAGAGGATGCCAAATGAGCACTTTCTGTCTTATCTAGCTTTATCCTTTCCTCTTCTTGCACACAATGTGAAATGAGCTCATTAAGAGTCCATTTCTCCTTCAGGCAGTTGTAACTGACCTTAAACTGATTAAAGTGTGCAGGAAGAGATATCAAAACAAAGTACACAAGCAGTTCCTCAGGTAAATCCAGCTTGAGTGACTTTAGTTTCGAAGCAAGATGAGACATTTCCATAATGTACTCCCTAATGTTTCCCTTGCCCTTATACCTCATGGAAACAAGTTTACTCAATAGTGTACTTGTTTCCGACTTTTTGTTTTGCATAAAATGTTGTTCAAGGTTTCCAAGAAAAACTTTGGCATTAGGTTCACCATTCATAGTGCCCCTGAATGATTCTGGAATTGCACGTTTCATTATCATTAGACTCATGCGATTCGAGCGTTCCCACTTCTCCATCACCCTCCTTTCATCAGGAGAGGATGTATCCTCAAGAGGAGTAGGTTGCTCGGTCCGAAGAGCAAGGTCAAGATCCATGCAACCGAGAACGATCATGACGTTCTCTTTCCATTCCTTAAAGTTTGTGCCGTTAAGCACAGGGATGCTATTGATGTTGGCAGAGATCGTAGAAACAGAAGAATTAACTGAAAATAGAACATAAGGATTACTGAATACATGCTTACAATTACTTGAACTTTAACTTTACTTTATAGATTCAAAATAGGCATATCCCATTACAAGATACCTAGCACAACATTGATTTTAGTCTTTCGACAGAAAAACAACTTGTAAGTAGTACTCTTGGTGTAGTGATCAAACATAGACAATAATCTCCTGTCAAATATCAAACTTTCCTTTGGGCCGATTTAATATTCACATGGAAAACCAAATAATTGTCTCATATTTATCACCACAAGCATGTTTGATTTCCTGCCAAATAACAACCTTCCTTTGGGCCGGTGTTAAACGCATGGAAGACCAACATCCACAGTCATCTTATATTTCAAGATTAATCAACCTACACAATAGAGGTTACTTTGGCAACATAATGCTTCAATTGACTAATTTAAAATATTAGATGCTAAAAACTTTAGTTCCTTAAGCCATATTATGAATCTTAACTTAATATGTTACATGTTTTGACATGCAACAACTGAATATTAATTGTTATTATACTTGAGAGGACAATTCCAAAAATATGAAAATTGATGGACTTTAAAACAGTTAATATTCAAAACTCAAATATTAATGTATAATACATTAATAATAAAACTTAAATATTTCAATTGAATAATAATATGTCAATTAAAATCTGAAACTTAAAAGATTTGAAACGTTTTTAACCTTACTGGTCCAGGATAATCGATTATCTTAAACAGATAATCGATTATTCTGGCATAAAAAAAAATTCATAAGTTACTGGACCAGAATAATCGATAATCTAAACCAGATAATCGATTATTCTGGTATTAAGAAAAATTTTCTGAGCTACTAGACCAGGATAATCGATTATCTGAAATAGATAATCGATTATCTGGTATACGGAAAAAAAATTTAAGTTACTGGACCAGAATAATCGATTATCTAAACCAGATAATCGATTATTCTGGTATTTATAAAAACGTTTCAAACTCACTGGACTAAGATAATCGATTATCTGTCCAAAATAATCGATTATCTTGGAGCAGTGAACCTTACTGTTTTAACATGATTTTCAACAAGAATCTTAAACAAGAAAACATGTTGTCTACCAACTAAAATCATGTATAATACAATGTTTTAATTCAAGTAAAGATTAACATGATATTAAAACATCAAATTTCATCAAAACACAACATTTATAAGAAACATGCTATTTCATGGTATTTGAATTTCATAAATAAAATTCTAACAAAACTTGAACATGAATCCTAACATAACATGAATCTTCTGAACATCCAAATTATCCAAAAATGAAGGTGGCTCTGATACCAATTGTTAGGATTATGATTCCTACTAAAGACAATAACATTCATATTGAACAATTCGGAATTAAACTACATGAGCGGAAGCTAACCTGAATCCATGTATGGAATTTGTTGAACCTCCTTTGATGATTGTCTGTTAGTCCTTATGAAGATTGCTCCTTTGACCCTTCCTTCAAGAATGTCTTGAAGATGTATGGCACCACAAGAATACTTCACAAGGCTTAAACAATATGTGAATTGACCCACAACAATAATAATATGACAACGATCAAAATGGTATATGATTTTCCACAATTATTTGCAAGACAACAATGGTGTTTTTGCTCTTGATTCAATGGGAGGAAGAAGAGTCTTGTCTTGCAATAATGTGGGAACCATAACCCCCACTTTATAACAAAAGAGTTACATAACCCAAGAGTCACAAGAGTTACATAAATCAAGAGTCACAAGCTTGTAACCATGGTTACATATATGTAACCTTAGTTAGCCCATCATTAACTAAGGTTACCCTTTTGGGTATTTACACATTAGTCCTACACTTTATATGACAACACATTGGCCCCCTTAACATAATGTCCATAAGACCACAAAATTAGGCCAAACCAAAAGATAGCACATAACATATAATTTATCCATATATTGTTCATATGTATGTAGATATAAGACCATATATCTTACATACCTTTCATTGTCTCTGTTGTAAACATGATCATCAAAATGTTTAAAATGTGTGAGTTTTACTTCAAGCTTTTAAAATTAAATTTTAGCTAGGAGTACTTAAATTTTATTGTATCGTATTGTTAAATTCATATTTACGTTACGACTAAAAATGTCACTTTATGGAATGACGAATTTGGTGTGGCGACGGCAATTTCTTGATTTTGTTCTCTCATCTTGTCCTTTCTTATTATTAAATAATCATATTTTATTTCTTGCCTTACTTTTTTATATAATAATTTTATTCTGTCTTCTTTTTTTTAAGTAATGTTGCAAGTTTATTCTTCACATTGTTATTAGATGACATCATAATATGACGTCAAATAATATAATCTCTCCCAATCTTAATTTATTAAATAATATAAAATAGTATAATACAAAACAAAATAATAATACAATACGATATATTATAAAATGTATGAAACAATGATCCAACAAGTTGTAAGTGAAACATCTACTTAGATAGCGAAAAATAATTCCATATGGTTAGCGTTTAGCGATCTAAACCATAAAATTTTGTCCGTTGGTGGTGGTGTGAAAACTCTCACATTGGTAGCTCTAAGTTGTTCAAAAATAGTGGCGTTGGGTTTCTCGACCCTTTGACTTAGAATTAGTCAGTTCTTAAAGGGAAATTTAAATAACAGTACGAATAAGTACTTTTAAATAATGTGAAGTATTTTATAATACATTGTTCGAGCTTATTTCATCAATAAGTTAAGAGTGTATGCTAAGTTAGTGCATTTGGATTGACCTTATTCCAATGATGTTTGTCTAAAAATATAATACTTTTTCTCGTCCACAATAGGTGATTTTTTAACTGTTTTTATACAGATTATGAAAATTATTTTTTAATATTAATTAATAATAAATTGACAATATTAACCTTTACTATCTCTTTACATAAACACTCCTAAACATACTTCAAGGTTAACGTAGGAAAAAAGTCTTGAAATATGAAAAAAATTGATATTTTGGACGATAAAAAAAGGCAAAAATTACTTATGAACCGAAAAGAGTGTTTTTTTTTTGCCATATGTGAACTTATATTTTCTATGCTTTAATCATGTTTGTGTATGATTTGATTCCAAGAAGAAGAATCAATTTGGATCTAATAAAATGAATAAAACAAAGTTTTGAAGTTTGAGTAGAAGTCCAAAACAATTAATCAGGATCAAGTTTGGGAGTCGAGAGCTGATGAATTGGAGCTTCAGTAATAACAATAATAATAATAATAAACCCAGTATAATTTTATAGGTACGATCTAGGGAAGGTGGTGTGTACGCAGACCTTGCACCTACCTGAAGAGGTAGAGAGGTTGTTTCCAATAGACACTCGGCTCAAGAAATAGTGGCAAAAAAGAAAATGGATGGAGAAGAAGAAAAAGGGGAAATAAAAAAAGAAGTGGAAGAGGGAGAGAAAAGTGTAATAAGGAAAAAGAGAATAAAAGGTAGTATCAAATAGTAACAGTCGAGGAGCAACAATCTTCAGTAGCAGTTTTTCAAAAAAAAAAAACAATGGATATGGTAGCTAAGTACCAGATACACTAACAATCTTAGAGAAAGTATCTCTCAACCAACCACAAGAATACTACTAGTATTACTGGTAAACCTAGGAGAAAGTCATCACTACCTCTCATCCCACCACCTTAATTCTCGACCTTCACACCTTCCTATCGCTTGTCATGTCATCGATTAGGTGAAGCACCAGCATGTCCTGCCTGATCACCCTTCCCCAATATTTCTTTGGCCTACCCATGACTTTTCTCAAGCCCACTATGTTCAGTCTCACACCTCCTGATCGGGGCATTTATATCTTTCCTATTCACATGACGAAACCATCGCAACCTCGATTTTCGCAACTTGTCTTCTACGGATGCCACTCCCACCTTGTCCCTAATAACTTCATTCCTAATCTCGTCTTTTCTGGTATATCCACATATCCATCTCAACATACTCATTTCAGCTATGCTCATCTTTTGGGCATGTGACTTGTTGAGGGGCCAACACTCAGCTCTATATAACATATCTAACCACCACCTTATAGAAGTTTTCCTTAAGTCTAGGCGGAACATTCTTATCACATAAAACCCCCAAGCTAGCCTCCATCTCATCCAACCCACTCCAATGCAATGAGTAACATTCTCGTCTGTGCCGTTATAGACCCGAGATACTTGAAACTATCTTTTTTGGGATGACTTGAGTATCAATCTTCACTTCCACATGTTCTTGAGGCCTTTTGTTTACAATCCAGGTATTCAGTTTTCGACCAACTCAACTTGAAACCTTGGAATTCCAGCGTTGTCTCCATAGTTCCAACCTAGCGTTAATACCCTCGCGTCTCGTTAATCAGTACTATGTTATCAGCAAATAACATACACGAGTGGGACAAAAAAAACGTTTATGTAGTTTAAAGAAAGTTACTTTTCTAAAAATGCAGGATAATACTGTATTTTACTTTAATGGAATTTTAGCCGTTAAAGTAAAGTGCAGTATAATACTGAATTTTACTAAAGCGAAGTAAAATACTACGTTTTACTAAAGCACATTATTATAATGCATTTTTCTAAAGCGCATTATTATAATGCGTTTTACCTATTAAAATATAAACGGTCCCCTTCTTCCCCACGACAGAAATCAGAAACCCTCCCTCCATTTTATAAATTATGAAGTAGCGCCCCGGTCCCCCCCCCCCCCCCCCCCCCCCCCCGGTTATTAAAAAAATTGAGTGGACTCCACCCGTCACACAAAAAGTGAAGATTATAGATCCGACATACAACGCAAGCAGTTGATTGTTGTGGTTTCCTCGTTTCGGGCTCAAATTTTTAATTTTTTGACTTTTCTAAAAACATAAAACGAGGTATTCCGATTTAATTTATATCGAAACTCGTATAATAGTGCATTTTAGTTGTCTTGAATGTGTTTTCACGTTATTTTATATTTTATTTGCGATTAAATTTGTATGTTATTTTTATCCGAATTAAATTATTAGTGTTAAAAAAATACTTAATAGTTGAGAAATAGTTTTTCTTGTTAATAAAAATGTTCATACATTTATTTTACTCTTTTATATGTAATTTCATGAATATTATGTTATTAAAATATGTTTGTTATTTTTATTTAGTTTAGATTATTTATTTCCTTAAAGAGTAGTGCCCTTTTAGCGTAGTAAAATATAGAGCCTTATAGCGTAGTAAAACATAGAGCCTTTTAGCATAGTAAAATATAGAGCCTTTTAGCGTAGAATCTCTATAGTTTAAGTATCTACTAACTACAAACTCTATCCAATTACACTTTATAAGAATTAATTATTTATTTATAAAACAGACACATAGAACTAAAAAATTAATATGATATTAAAATTAAATATGAAGCATGGAACCCATAGATATATACTCTGTCCAATTAAATAATTAAATGTTAATTATTGTAACACAAACAAAATTCTAAAAATATTGAAATTGACACACATAAGAATCCAGAATAGCATGGTGCTACTGGGACTCAAATATCGAGCCTGAAAACTATATATATTTACGTTGTACAATTAAATAATTTAATATTAATTATTATTTCTGAATCAAAATTCTAAAAATATTGAAATTGATACACATAAGAATTCTGAATAGATTGGTGCTACTAGGCTTAAAATATCGAGCCTGGAACCTATTGATATATACTCTGTGCAATTAAATATTTAATTTATAACACAAACACTATCAATATTGTTTAATTTATAGTAGATGACATGGACGTGCCGCCTGTGCATCCTGGACCTTTCTCGGATGAGATATTAGTGTTACAGAGTGATAGGTCCGCCTACGTGTGGGAGGGAGAGCTAGTGGAGCAGACTATCCGGCGCTAGGAGAGTGGACGACGTGTAAGAGTTTATGAGGGAGAGAGCTTTCCATCCCTGCGTAGTCGAGCGCCTTCATGATACGGGCTTCCATAAGATTTTTTAGATTGGGTGATTGCAGCTCGACTGGTCTCTGATCACGGCATTGATAGATCGGTGGCGACCGAAGACGCACACTTTTCACCTGCCCATTTGCGTGGCTACCATCACGCTTCAGGATATACAGGTTTTATATGGGTTGCCTCTTGATGGATTGGCCATTGCACTGCTTCCGTATATGAGATCTATGACGTGTTCCAGTGTTTGGACTTGCTGCAGCAGTACACTGGTTTCAGGCCACAGGGTGAGGCTGCGGCTTCAGGGGGCAATCGCATTTCGGTGATAGCTATTAGATAGTATTTGGAGGTACTGCACCCTGATATCACCAGCGAGACAAATATTCTACATATTCACCGGTACACGTGGTTGGCACTACTCGTTCTTTTTGGGGGTGTCTTGTGATCGTGGCCGACCCTGTACTACCATAAAGTAGTAAGAGAGGTCGAAGCAGCTTTTACCGGAGAAGGTCGGGATAGATTTCTATAGGGAGCTAGAGATTGGAGTTGAGTTTCTTTCTAAATTGGTGTTGCGTAATTGTTCCTAATTGCACTTCTATTCATAATTGGTTTTGATTTTTTACTTCTAGTTTTATACTACTAAGATGCTAAATTAGGCTAAGTGAAACTAAGAGTAAACTATTGAAGGTTGTCTAAACAGTTAAAAGGCACTAGGGAAGTGACTATCTCCTAGGTAGATAATTGACGGATTCTTGAGTCTAAGGCTAGAGTGTCATATTTAGGAATAAGATATAACCATTGTATGATTATACTCACTCTATACCTCCCGGTAGCTTGAGTGGTTTTACCCTAATTGACTTTCACAAGACCAATTGGGTATGTTAATTTATGCAAGCAATTGAGGTTCAAGTTGTTGGAAACACGTTCTCAAGGCTTTATACTAAAACGTGTGTTCTTATGTGTAGGTTTTGATGAATGACAAACAAGCGCAAATTGATATATGACGAAGTTCAAGTACAAGCGCACAATTGGTGGATAACAAGATTCAAGCAATACAAAGGTTTATAGTTTAAATGAGTCGTTCTTAATTGTGATCTTGATCTGACAACTTGACTCATGACATGGCTTCTCTCGTAAAACTATTTTTACAAAATCATGCATATTTAATTTAATGCTAAATGATTTTAAATCATGCATATTTACTTTAGTCAAAATGATTTTTAAACATGCCTCTAAAAAATCTGGACTAAGATAATCGATTATGTACTTATGATAATCGATTATGTTAAGCCAAGACTGCATGACAATCGATTGTGAACTAATGACAATCGATTGTGTTAAGGCAGTGAGCATCAGGTTTTTCAAACCTGCATGACAATTTTGTGAACCTTATGACAATCGACTGTTATGAGGCATTGTACATCAAAGTTTTTCAAAACTCAGAATAATCGATTGTGAAGCTAATGACAATCGATTGTGAAGAGACAGTGTCCATCAGATTTTTCAAAGTCACAAAATAATCGATTGTGAACATATGACAATCGATTGTGTTGAGGCAGTGTCTTCCAGAATTTTTTAAAGTTATTAAATAATCGATTGTGAGTATATAATAATCGATTGTCACGAGGCATTGTCTAAAATGATTTTCAAAGTCTGATAAATAATCGATTGTTAACATTGCACAATCGATTGTGAAGCTAACCGTTGTCGTAAAGTTTTCAAATACCGTCAGGTAATCGATTGTTGATTTTGTACAATCGATTGTTGAAATTAAAATCTGGAAAAGATTTTTTGAACTTGCCGAATAATCGATTATTGATTTTGTATAATCGATTGATTTGCGTAAAATCTGAAAATGATTTTTTGAACGTTACCAATAATCGGTTGTTGATCTTGGACAATCGATTGTTAAGTGTAAAATCTGGGATTGATTTCTGGAACGATTGGCAAACAATCGATTGTGACTTCTTGACAATCGATTGTCACACAGTAAAATCAGCATCTCTTAATTGGCAATTAGGCAACGGTAATGCCAAGTTTTTCAACTATAAATACAGCTTCATTTCAGTGTTTTAAACACAACAACATACAACAACTGATCATTCTATTGCTATAAGCTTGCATACTATTGTTTATCATTTTATATTCTTTTCATAAAGCTTTTGAGAGCCAAAGTCTTGTCCATAATTGTTGTGATCTTGAGCCTACTTCTTTTACTCATATCTACTCATTAAGGAATGTATTGTTTGAGTGTTTAGTATTTTGTACACTTGTAAGAGAATTGTGATTCTCTTGTTGTAAGGAACTTGTGTTTCCTTGATTGAAGTCTTGGAGTGTTGTATCTCCGAGCAAAAGTGTTAAGGCATGTGTCCTTAAGTTGTAAAGGTTTGTTGAGCACCCGTAAGCTTGATAAGTTAGTGGAAAATCTCGAGAGAGTCTCTCGGGGACTGGACTAGCCACGTGTTGTGGTGAACCAGAATACATCGGTGCGTACTTTATTATTTATCGCACTTATTTACTTCCTGCAATTTTTAAATTCCGCAAGTTTACGCTAATTTCTATTATAACGCTATTCACCCCCCCCCCCCCCCTCTAGCGTTAAGCATATTATCTAACAATTGGTATCAAAGCCCAACTCTCTGAAGACTTAACAGTTTGAGAGAACCATCCATGGCTTCTACTCGTGACTCTTTTGCAAGAATTGATGAAGGACAATGCTCCACACGACCACCTCTATTCAACGGTACAAACTATACGTACTGGAAGGAGAGGATGATAATCTTCGTTCAAGCAAACAATTTTCTTCTTTGGAAGGTGATAAAGAAGGGAAATCAAATTCCAACCAAAAAGGTTGAAACCGAATGGGTTCCCAAGTCCGAAGAAGAATATGACGCGGATGATATCCGAAAGGTGAAAAATAATGCTAAAGCAATTAATTTATTATATTGTGCTGTAAATGCTGACGATTACAGGAAAATATCGTGTTGCACAATGGCGAAGGAAATGTGGGACAAGCTGGAAATTGCGTACGAAGGTACGGACTAGGTAAGGGAAGCCAAAATTGATTTCCTAACCCATGCTTATGAATTATTTCACATGAAGGAAGGTGAAAAGGTGGATGAAATGTTTGAACGATTTTCAATAATCGTAAATGATCTACATGCTCTCAAGAAGACATTCACGGATAGAGAACCTGTTCGAAAAATTCTTAGAAGTCTCACTCCGGTATGGCGATCAAAGGCCGACGCAATCCAAGAATCCATTGGCGTCTCAAATGTCACCATCGACGCATTAAGAGGTAACCTTAAGACTTATGAGTCTACTATACTTAACCCTCTTGTTGATGATCAAAGGAGGCAAAGAATAGCGCTTAAGGCAAGCACAAGCCAACCTCAAGTTGATGAGGACGGAGACAACGAGTTTGGACTCGTTATCAAAAGATTTCAAAAGTTCATGCGAAAGGAGTATGAACAAAAGGGCAAAAAGCAAGGCGAACAAATAAAGTGCTATGAATGCGGTGAAACCAGGCACATCAAATCAAATTGCCAAACATCAAAAAGGAGAAGAAACCTTTTAAGAAGCAACGTGCATACATTTCTTGGGGAGGAGACTCCGGAGATGAGTCAAGCGAAGAAGAAGAAGACGAAGCCGCAAACCTTTGTCTTATGGCGCAAGAAAACAAGCAAGATGAGGTATGTCAAATCTCTTCTAAAAACTTCTTTACTCTTGAAGAAATGCGAACTGCTTTTGATGAGCTATATACTGAATATATTAAGGCTTCAAAAACTATCAAGAGCATAAAAGAAAATGCTTCTCTAAAAGAAAAAGATTTTCAAAAACAGCTTTCTTTGAAAGAAAAGGATTTAGAAAAACTGGTTTTAGAAAATGAGAAGCTGAAAGAGGAAAACAAGTTTTTCGGAAAAAGAAGCCGCCGACAAGCTCGAAAGTTCTATTAAAAATTGTTCTTCTTGCATGCATCTCAAAAATGAAGTAGATAGACTTAAAGGTACCTTAGATAAGTTTAATTCTTCCCACAAAAATTTGAATAAGGTCCTTGTTAATTTGAAATCAACCAAGCATGGCATAGGCTTTAAGAATGAGCCTAAAGAAAAGGTTGAAGCCAAACCCCAACCACCTAAGGCTCAACCTAGGATTAATAAAACAAATGCCTATCCTAGAAATAGCAATCCTAGAACAAATATGCATGCTAGACCAAATGTTGAACATTTTAGAAGACCTAAAAATGACTTACCACCTAGAAATGACTACCCTAGAAATGATGCATATTCTAGGCCAAACACTAGAAGGAGTTTTGAGTCTTTTAGAACATCTAGACATAACCATTACTCTAGAAATGCTGCTCATTTTAGAACTAATAGTAGGAGAAATGGTTCTCATGAAATGCGCAATAGTCATAATGAAAATAGAGTAAATCATTTTCGTCCATCAAGTTACTATGAACCTAGAAGGATGCATAACCCCAACGTGACTTGTCATTATTGTAGACGCATTGGTCATATTGCTCCTGCATGTTTTACACGACATAGACATATCACTCAATCGCATCATTATAATATGCCTAACCCTCAAGGACCCAAATACCTAAGACACATTAATTTGTTTTGTAGATATGTTTGAAGGGATCAAGCGTACTATGGTACCTCGATAGTGGATGCTCCAAACATATGACGGGAGACGAATCCAAATTCCTTCAACTAGAACACAAAGAAGGAGGAAGTGTGATTTTTGGGGATAACAATAAAGGAAAGATTATTGGCATCGGATCGGTTGGTAAGGATGAAAATTCCTCTATTAAGCATATATTACTTGTGAAAGGTTTAAAGCATAATCACTTGAGCATAAGTTAATTATGTGACAAGGGAAATCTTGCCCTATTTGATTCGGATGAATGCTTAGTGTTTAGACGTAGTGATTTTAAAATTATCCTTCGTGGTTTTAGAGTGGATAATATTTATATGGTTGATCTTGCTAATTCCTCACCCGAATATGTTGATTGTCTTATGAGTAAAGAGGATGATACTTGGTTATGGCATCGTAGAGTAGCACATATCAACATGCATCTTTTGAACAAATTGATTTCTCAAAATTAGTTATTGGTCTTCCCAATTTAAAATTTGAAAATGACTCTATTTGTGATTCATGCCAAAAAGGGAAGCAAACAAAAGCACCTTTCAAATCCAAAAATATTGTTTCAACTTCTAGACCATTGCAATTGCTTCACAAGGATTTATTTGGACCTTCTCGCATTGAAAGTCTAGGAAGAAATCGTTATGCTTTTGTGATTGTTGATGATTATTCTAGATTTACTTGGACTTTATTTCTTGCCAATAAAAGTGATGCTTTTCGTAATTTTAAATATTTTCGTAAGCGTGTTCAAAACGAGAAGGAAACAACCGTCACTTCAATTAGAAGTGATCATGGGGGAGAGTTTGATCACAATCTCTTTGCAGACTTTTGTGACGAACTCGGTATCGAGCATACCTTTTCCGCTCCACGTACACCACAACAAAATGGGGTGGTGGAAAGGAAAAATAGGTGTCTCGAAGAGATGTCTAGAACCATGCTCGAAGAGGCCAAGATTCCCAAACATTTTTGGGCGGATGCGGTGAGTACCGCATGCTACGTCTTAAATAGAGTAGTCATAAGGCCTATACTCATGAAAACTCCCTATGAACTCTATAAGGGAAGGAAACCAAATATCTCCCATCTTAGAGTATTCGGTTGTAAATGTTTTATTCATAACAATGGCAAAGATCAATTGGGAAAATTTGATGCTAAGTCCGATGAGGGAATTTTCATTGGTTATTCTTCACGTAGCAAAGCATATAGGGTTTTTAATAAAAGAACCGAAACTGTGGAGGAATCCCCTCATGTTGTATTTGCCGAAAATAATGCTCGCTTGGCGAGAAAGGATTCCGGTTTTGATCTTGCAGGTATTTTAGATAGCTTGAAAGACAAAATACAAGAGGAAACGCCTAAGGAAAATCAAGACGAAATTTTGAAACAACCAACGGAGGAAGCGCCACAATTGGAAAATGAATGAAAACGCCTAACGAGTGGAGGACAATCAAAGATCACCCTCTCGAACAGGTAATTGGCGACGTCGGAGAAAAGGTAAGTACCCGAAACTCCCTTATGAACACCTTAGGACATACTGCTTTTGTGTCTCAAATTGAACCAACAACCATCTCCGAATCAATTGGGGATGAATTTTGGACTTTGGCAATGCAAGAGGAGCTTAACCAATTCAAACGGAATGACGTTTGGGATTTGGTGCCAAGACCCGAAAATCATACCATAATTGATACGAAATGGGTTTTTCGAAACAAACTAGATGAAAATGGTGTAATCACTAGAAACAAAGCTAGGCTTGTAGCAAAAGGCTATAATCAAGAAGAGGGTATTGACTATGAAGAAACATATGCTCCCGTAGCTAGATTAGAAGCTATTCGTCTATTGCTCGCTTTTGCCTCTTCTATGAATTTCAATTTATATCAAATGGATGTGAAAAGTGCTTTTCTAAATGGTGTTATATAAGAAGAAGTTTATGTTGAACAACCCCCCGGTTTTGAAGATTTTAAATCTCCCGATCATGTTTTCAAACTCAAAAAGGCTCTCTATGGTTTAAAACAAGCTCCCCGAGCTTGGTATGAAAGATTGAGTAAATTTCTATTGGAAAATGATTTCATTAGGGGGAAAGTTGACACCACCCTTTTTGTTAAGCATAAAAACAATGATATTTTATTAGCTCAAATGGATGATATCATATTTGGTGCTACTAACAATGTCTTATGCAAGGAATTTTCCGATTTAATGACAAGCGAATTTGAGATGTCTATGATGGGTGAGTTAACATTCTTTTTGGGATTACAAGTAAAGCAAATGAAAGAAGGTACGTTCATTTGCCAAGCCAAATATTGCAAAGAATTGCTGAAACGATTTGAAATGAACAATGCAAAAGCAATGGCGACTCCCATAAGCACATCCGATCATCTAGACAAAGATGAGAAAGGTGAGGAAGTCGACACTAAGAAGTATCGAGGTATGATTGGCTCTCTTCTCTATCTTACTGCTAGTCGTCCGGACATCATGTTTAGCGTGTGCTTATGCGCCCGTTATCAATCGTGTCCGAAGGAGTCTCACCTTACTGCGGTAAAATGGATTTTGAAGTACCTTGTTGATACTACAAATGTGGGTCTATGGTACCCCAAAGGGTCTTCATGCCAACTCGTTGGCTATTCCGACTCTGATTTTGCTGGATGCAAATTGGACCGCAAGAGCACAAGTGGCACTTGCCATTTGCTCGGTAGCTCTCTCGTTTCTTGGTTTAGCAAGAAACAAGTAAGTGTTGCGTTGTCCACAACCGAGGCTGAATATGTAGCCGCGGGGAGTTGTTGCACTCAAATCCTCTGGATGAAACAACAACCCTTGGACTATGGCCTAAGTCTTGATCATATCCCTCTTAGATGTGATAATACTAGTGCCATATGCTTGACGAAGAACCCCGTTCTTCATTCGCGAACAAAACACATTGAAATTAGACATCATTTTATAAGAGATCACGTTCTCAAGAGCGATGTCGAAATCGAATTTGTTGAAACCAAAGACCAATTGGCCAACATCTTTACTAAGCCCTTAGAGAAAGAGTCCTTCTTCCGAATTCGTAGTGAACTCGGGATTCTTGACTCCACGTTGATCTAAGTCATGTATTGCATCTTTTTATTTTACATGATTTCTAACTTGAGCGTCGGAGACGTCTAACGAATTTTTGCAGGTATCGCCCTAAAGGTAGGGGGAATTATAAAGCATGACGCGCAATAATCGAGTCTTCTTCAGAAAAATCGGTTTCTATCGTTTAATAATCGATTATCTCGTATCAATAATCGATTGTTCTGCTATTACTTGAGTTATTGTACTCTCTTTAAGTAATCACGTTCCTTTTCCAATAAATAAACAAGTTTTATTTACATCTTTGGCATCTTCTTATATTATTTTTGCTAATGGAAAAAGGGGGAAGATAACGGGTATGCACTCTCAATATTTATAGGCTTAATTGAGGGGGAATACATATATTGAGGGGGAACAAATGCATGTTTTGAATCATCATTATAAATTGTTTAAGTTGCATATCCCGCTTAAAGTTTGCCATTATCAAAAAGGGGGAAATTGTTGGAAACACGTTCTCAAGGCTTTATACTAAAACGTGTGTTCTTATGTGTAGGTTTTGATGAATGACAAACAAGCTCAAATTGATATATGATGAAGTTCAAGTACAAGCGCACAATTGGTGGATAACAAGATTCAAGCAATACAAAGTTTTATAGTTTAAATGAGTCGTTCTTAATTGTGATCTTGATCCGACAACTTGACTCATGACATGGCTTCTCCCGTAAAACTATTTTTACAAAATCATGCATATTTAATTTAATGCTAAATGATTTTAAATCATGCATATTTACTTTAGTCAAAATGATTTTTAAACATGCCTCTAAAAAATCTGGACTAGGACGATCGATTATGTACTTATGATAATCGAGTATGTTAAGCCAAGACTGCATGACAATCGATTGTGAACTAATGACAATCGATTGTATTAACGCAGTGAGCATCAGGTTTTTCAAACCTGCATGACAATCGATTGTGAACCTTATGACAATCGCTTGTGATGAGGCAGTGTACATCAAAGTTTTTCAAAACTCAGAATAATCGATTGTGAAGCTAATGACAATCGATTGTGAAGAGACAGTGTCCATCAGATTTTTCAAAGTCACAAAATAATCGATTGTGAACATATGACAATCGATTGTGTTGAGGCAGTGTCTTCCAGACTTTTTTAAAGTTGTTAAATAATCGATTGTGAGTATATAACAATCGATTGTCACGAGGCAGTGTCTAAAATGATTTTCAAAGTCTGATAAATAATCGATTGTTAACATTGCACAATCGATTGTGAAGGTGACCATTGTCGTAAAGTTTTCAAATACCGTCAGGTAATCGATTGTTGATTTTGTACAATCGATTATTGAAATTAAAATCTGGAAAAGATTTTTTGAACGTTGCTGAATAATCGATTATTGATTTTGTATAATCGATTCTTTTGCGTAAATCTGAAAATGATTTTTTGAACGTTACCAATAATCGATTGTTGATCTTGGACAATCGATTGTTAAGCGTAAAATCTGGGATTGATTTCTGGAACGATTGGCAAACAATCGATTGTGACTTCTTGATAATCGATTGTCACACAGTAAAATCAGCATCTCTTAATTGGCAATTAGGCAACGGTAATGCCAAGTTTTTCAACTATAAATACAGCTTCATTTCAGTGTTTTAAACACAACATACAAAACTGATCATTCTATTGCTATAAGCTTGCATACTATTGTTTATCATTTTATACTCTTTTCATAAAGCTTTTGAGAGCCAAAGTCTTGTCCATAGTTGTTGTGATCTTGAGCCTACTTCTTTTACTCATATCTACTCATTAAGTAGTGTATTGTTTGAGTGTTTAGTGTTTTGTACACTTGTAAGAGAATTGTGATTCTCTTGTTGTAAGGAACTTGTGTTTCCTTGGTTGAAGTCTTGGTGTGTTGTATCTCCGAGCAAAAGTGTTAAGGCGTGTGTCCTTAAGTTGTAATGGTTTGTTGAGCACCCGTAAGCTTGACAAGTTAGTGGAAAATCTCGAGAGAGTCTCTCGGGGACTGGACTAGCCACGTGTTGTGGTGAACCAGAATACATCGGTGCGTACTTTATTATTTATCGCACTTATTTACTTCCTGCAATTTTTAAATTCCGCAAGTTTACGCTAATTTCTATTATAGCGCTATTCACCCCCCCCCCCCTCTAGCATTAAGCGTATTATCTAGCACAAGTCGGGTATTACTATCTCTAGGTTTAACCCTTTAATTAGGGCTCTCAATCTCTTGAATACGGCCCAATTCCTTGTTCGACCAATTTCATAGACTTAGGCTCTCTTTCTCAAGAAGATTCAAAGTCTATTAGGCATAAAATAATGTTTGCAACCATTAATTCAACATTAAAACCCTAAATTAGCCCAAATATTAAACACTTGTAGACAATTAATCCTTAAAAAAAGACCCATAAATTAATTATCCACACTAGGGTTGAGCCAGAACCCTAGCTAGTGGATCTATCTACTCATAATTATAGAAGAAAACAAAGAAATAGATGAAGGAAATCCCATAATATTTAATTACTAGATAAAACTTGAAGATTCAATGATGAAACTAAGCTAAAATTACTCAAAATTGGAAAAGGAGTACTGTTCACGAGCGTAGTTGATCGCTAGATTACAACTGATGACCTAAATAATGAAAAGAAACTATTTATTCTAGGATGAAAATTTGGAAAAAAAGGCCCCTGTGGGGCTAGTGCGAACTGCAAAAATTGAGTGCGGCCACGGCAAGGCTCTTGGCTGAAATTTCTGCTCTCTGAACTTGGCCACCGCGGGCCGCACAAAATGCACCGCGGTCGTGATAGCTTCTGTTGCGGTCCGCATAAAATGGACCGCGTACCGCATTAGCCATGTTCCTCTAACTTGGAAACTCTTTGAACTTGAGCTTTGCAAATCGCACAAAATCAAGTGTGGCCGTAATAAAGTCAATGTGGTCCGCACAGAATGTTTTGCGGCCGCATTGCTTGACTGCCTGAAATGAGCACTCTCTGAACCTCCTCTTTGCGGCCCACATAATGGTGTGCGGCCGCACTAGTCCTGTTATACTGAGCCTTATTCTTGGTATTTGTGCATGTTTCACTAGTTTGTGAGCTGGTTTTGATGAATTGTCACCTTGTTGACCATACCCTGCAATCAAGTACAATATTAGAGCCTTTGGGACTATTTTGTACACATTTCTAATCAAAATTTAAGCAAGGAGTGTAAAATGCATCATAATCCCTAGTTATTAACTCCCCCAAACTTAAGCTTTTGCTTGTCCTCAAACAAACAAAATAAGACACACCCCTTAAGAGTAATTCCAAGAAAATTTAGGTGACCTAAAGTGACCTCATCTAGCATCAATTCGGACAAATAATTGCCCTCAATTCAAATGAATCATTAACAAGATTCACTCTTTTAAACACCATTGATTTAGTCTGACACAAGAGCATCTAGAGTTGACTCAACACATCAAAGAAACTCTTTCTATCGCTTTGGTTTTTGTAGAATCCAAACTCACACATCCTCAACTCTCCCTAAGCAAACCCCACCTTTAGGATTGTATCACTTAGAACGAGGTTAATGGAAATACGCTCATCTCTCTCAAAGAAAAGTCACAAGTCCGGCTCTAAGTACCATATGCTTGCCCTTTATATGAGTCACCACTAATGTAAGCTTCATTCAATTCAAAATCATATAGGGCTTTTGTAGAAACATAGGGAAGGCTTTTGGTTCATGGTATGAAAGGTTTGATCTAGGTAGGTTCCATCTTTCCTTTAACACTTCTTTTTCTTCATTTTGGCACACACTCACTTGACTTTTTAAGTCATTACTTCTTTCTAAGGCACTAGAGAGACACATTATAACTCATTCTTGATCATTTCAAATCTTTTCTCCTTTCTCAACTTTCCACACCTTTCATTCTTCGATTTTATTAAATCAATTCAGTCTTTTCTACATTGAATATTCTTTTTATCTTTTTGATTTTCTTTATTTTTCATTGCCTTTCCTTTTCTTCATTTTGCACATTTTACCACTTTATTGCAATCCTCGTCTCCTTCCCCTCCCCCAAACTTATACTTTTGACATATGCTAAGGAAAGATCGGGTACCAAGAGAGGGTATCATTAGAACGGGTAAAGGCTTAAAGTTCTAATTCTCAAAAGAGCTGACTAGGGATTTTATCAGTGGTAGGCTATGGAAGTTTTCAAGATATCATTTGGATCAAGGAGAGTCTATAATCACGTCATAAGTCAAATTACACTTAGAATTTTGCCTAGACAAACATTCAGCGCAAATTCTAGACCAATGGCTCGGGACGTGGACTTGTAATTTAAATTCTCACCACACAAGCTTTGGGAGTGCTAAAGACACGGAGTTGGGGGGGCCACAAGAACCTTAGATAAGATTTGAGCAACACAAGAGTCTCAAGATTGCAACTTTCACAATCCTAGATACAACGATTTATTTTTGACCATAGGATTAAAGACAAATGTGTTAGGCTAACGTGAATCTTTGCTTGAGGTACCTTACCAACTAACCACTAAAAAGAAAAAAGAAAATAGACTCAACCCCTTAAGAAGGTTGTCATGTCATCCATCATGGGGAAGATCCACCCTGTTCACACAAATTCCACCTTTGGAAAGAACCGTAGCATTAAGAAAACTAAGGACTTATTGCAAAAACTCAACCAAGAAGCTACGAACATAAAATAAGAAGCTAAGAAAGAACAAATGCAGAAAGTAAAATGAATATACAAAAGGGGATTTAATCGAATATACAATAGGGAGAACGAATATATACATAAGAACGAAACTTTTATATACAGACCCAAAGTAAAAAGTACGAAAACTGCAATGAAATGCTAGAATTATATACATACCAAAGATAAAAAGAAAGAAATCATAAAATATTATGATATATACAATCATCTAGATATCCAACTAGGGCTACCCCCTCAAATGAAAGTTGGTATTATCCTCAATGCCAACTAATGAAAATAAGCACAAAAATAGAGAAGAGATGAAAAAGAAACTCCCAATAGGCCCTCCGTCTGCATCGGATCTTAAGTTTGGGTCCCTGGGTCCTCTGTCTGCTCGGGAACCTGTGTTGGCTCCCTATCGTATGTTGCTCTCCTGGGACCTGGGCCTGGACCTAAACCTGGACTGAGTCCCTGGGCTGTGGCTGGCTGGAGGAACCGCCCTGCGGGTCCTCCAACTAAATAACTGCATCATCAGACGGGGGGATCACCCTCATTCTATTGGAGGCCTCTCAAATTCCTACTTTGGCTGAGGCTGGGCTGTGAGCACCGGGTCATGCAACAATAGATCTATAGGCAGATGATCCGCCTTCAACCTTTCTACATCGACCCTGAGATCCTTCACTAACTCTTTTGAAGCCCGAGTCTTCCTCATTTTATTCACCTCATTTGCAAGCTCCTTTAGTGCCTTCCCATGTGAATCTACAACGACCCTAAGTTCTCATGGATCTTCTTCTGGTTATCCAGAAGCTCCTTGAGAGTGTCCTCAATGGACTTTGGGATATGTGGAGGAGGAGGTGCTGACTGGGCTGCCACCGTAGTAGATAGTACAGATAACTTAGAAGTAGATGTCTGCATCCAATTGTTGATATTGGCAAGGCCTTGACTCAGATGGTAGGCAGTCAATGGGTATGCAATGGTGGAGGGTATCTCTGGATCTGTAGAAGTGGATGGACCTAGGCCCATGTCTGTTAAGGTGGAAGGAGGCTGAGTAGGAGCCACTACCACTACTGGCTCTTCCGACTGGCCAATTGAAGTAGTAGCTTTGTCCTTGAAGTTCTTGCCTTTAGGGTTGTCATCACCCTGCAGGCTGTACTAGGAGAACAGTGCATTTAGCTTCATTTCATATCAAACTTCTACTTCTCCACAGATAAGTCCTCCAGTTACATGGTTAGGAAGTTGGGGAAGGGATAATTTCTGTCACCTTCGTTCACCACCCATGTGATAACTCGGGACATCACATTCCTGATGTTAATCGGGTACCCCACCATGATTGATGGTACTAATATAGCCCGGTGAAGAGGGAGAGAGTTGTCATGGGTGGTAGGGTCTAGCCTGTAGCACACAAATGTGTCCCGCCCCTTAGCCTCAAAATTCAAAGTTCTCCTCAAGATCTTCACTCCCGCAGTCAACTAATAGGGGCTGGTACCTGGGATTGTCAAGTACTCTACCAACCAAGGATGAGCTGCATCACCCAATTCCATCTTCTCCAAGTACAAGGATTCATCATCCTCTGTGAAGCCCAGATAGTCATTTATGGTCTTGCCATAAAATTTTACCTTTAAGTTCGCACTTTGGTGACTGTGGTGTCCTTTTTTATATAGGCCACATTTGTGTAGAACTCCTTTATCAAGTGCTCATTGGCCCCCTCTACCTGCCCTATCAGATACTCCCATCCATCTATCTCTATGAACTGCCTTAACACATTAGTGTTGTGAGGCTCGAGGTCATTTATATTAAATTTACACTCCGGTATTAGCTTTCTCTCGGGCCACCACTCTCTGAACTTGTGGTAGGAAATCTTAATCACAAACAAGTCCTCCCATTCCTCCGGTTTTCTAGTCCTATCTACCCCACCTACATAGGGATCACACACTTTTATTGTTTCCCGTTCTTCAGCTACGGGACCCTCTCTAGATAGTGAAGCTGTAGGAGAGGTGGAGTATTCATTTTCACTACCTTCAGCTGTGCCCTCAGATGACTCAAAAGATATATGCACTGAAGCCTAAGTAGTGGGGGAGGCTGGAGGTGTATCCCTCAACCTGTTACTCTCCGGCTAGTCAGGAACATACTCTGGCATGATCTCTGATGAATCCTCCCGGGAAAGCTCATACTCACTCCCTGATTGGTCAGTAGCTCTGTCTGTAGCTTTGATGAGCCTCCGGGTGGTTTTTCTATTTTTTCGGGCTTTGCGGGATCAATCTTATCATGCCCTGTCCCCTACCCCCAGAGGACTCTTTTTTGGATTTATGCGTATCACTTCCGCCTCATGATTTTACCATTGTCTGCAAACATCATTCAGTCATACTTTATTAGTAGCAGTAGGAACAGTGAAATGCAAAGTTTAAGAAAAATATGTTGCCGACAGTTTTAATGTTTCAGAATGTGGACCACAAAAAATGCAGTGTCGCCGCAAGGAGGTCACTACAGACCGCACAAAATCTATTGCGGTTCGTACAGAGGTGGGGTTCAGACTACCCACTCTCTATATCTATGTATCGCGGACTGCACCACGGACCACACAAAATCATTTGCGGCCATGGTCCTCAAATGTCAGCATTCAGAATAATTCCAATGCGGTACGCACAAAATGGCATTACGAATAACATAGGGGCATTGTGGACCGCATAATTTCTACTGCAGTCCGCACTGAGTTCCCAGCAACAGCAAAAATATAGGGTTCATGTTTTGTTCAAGCTTAGTCCAATTATTCACCTATTAATGACTCCCTAAGTGCTGCCTCAGTGTTTTAACTACCTAGTCCTAATTAAAACAGTATTTAACTAATCTATGCTACCACGTTGAAAGAAAAATGGGAAGGAAAGGAAAAAGGAACTAGGAAAAAGAAAGTTCAAAGAAATTAACAAAATTAAATAAATGAAAAGGAATTAAATTTACCAAATATGAGATGCAGTGATGATTAATGAGCCTTAGCAGTGAATTGCGTGCAATTTAGCGAGATAATCAATACTTTTTATGCTTTTTAAATTAAAAATATCAAAAGGTTAAAATGGAGGACTTCAGGTCCTACTTATAGAAAAATGTTCTGGACCCAGCTAACCTACCCACCGTAGGCCGCACAAAATGGCATTGCAGTTCGCTGTGCTCAAAACCATGAGACACTAGCAAATCGCGGACCGCACAAAATCCAGTATTGTCGCAGTGAACCACCGCGGACCACATAAAATGCAATGTGGCTGCGGTGGAAAACTTCAAAGACGCCGTAATTTAATCAAATTACTTCTGCGGTCCACATTGAATTCTTGCCCCCGCATAGAGGCCAATGCGGACGCAAAATATGAAGTGTGGTGCGCATTGCAACCTTCAGAGAGAGATCATTTTTCAACTTGATCCTTCAGTACATCAATACAATCTTACAACATCTCACAACCAGTCGGTCCAAAAATTATTGCTACGTTATAAAGAAAACCAAAGAAAACACAAAGAAAGATACATGGGTTGCTTCCCAAGAAGCGCCTAATTTAACGTTGCAACACGACGCAAGTTACCATCAAATCACTTTAGATGGGGAAGTGCCACCACGTGGTTGTCATCAATCTTTTCCAATTAGTGCTTGACCATGTGCCCATTCACTCTGAAAACCTCACCATTTTTTTCTCCAAGTCAAGTGCACCATACGGAGACAGAAACACTACTTCAAAAGGTCCATTAAGCTTTCCCAGAAATAGACGTAACAGAGAGTTGAACAAGACAATAAAATCACCCACTTTGAACTCTTTGCCACGAGAATATTTATCATGAAGGTACTTCATCTTGTCCTCCTACAAGGACGAACTGGAGTAGTCATAGAATCGGAATTCATCAAGTTCATTAAGCTACTCCACTCGAACATTTACTGCCACATCCCATCCAAGATTCAGCTTCCTCAAACCCCACAAGGCCTTGTGCTCTAACTCAGCAGGTAGATGTCAAGCTTTCCCAAAAAACCAACCAATACGGAGACATACCAATCGGAGTCATGTAAGCAATCATATAAGCCCATAGAGAATCATCCTACTTTTTTGACTAATCGGTCCTATTTCATTGACCGTCTTTGACAATATACTCTTGATTTCCCTGTTTGATACTTCAATTTGGCCACTCGCTTGAGGATGATAAGGAGTATAAACTTTGTGGTTGATACATACTTTGTAAACAATGTGTCAAAAGCTATAATACAAAAAATGAGACCCCCTGTCACTTATGATTGCACAAGGAGTGCCAATCAATATTCCGGGCTTCATTGTTGGGTAAAGACATAGCTTTAACCTACTTTGAGACATAGTCAACCACCACAAGAATGTTTGTTTTCCCATACGAGCTAATGAACGGGCCCATAAAATCAATGCCCCATACATCAAAGATATCAACTTCAAGGATGGTATTGAGAGGCATCTCATCTTTCTTCGAAATTCCACCCGATCTTTGACATTTGTCACACCCCTTCACAAGTTCACTTGCATCTTTGTACAAAACTGGCCAATAAAACCAACAAGTAAGAACTTTGGAGGCCGTCCTCGCCCCTCCATGATGGCCACCATAGGGAGAGGAGTGACACGCCTCCAAGATACTCAATTACTCTTCCTCCAGGACACATCTTTGGATCACATCATCCGTCCAAATCTTGAACAAGTACGACTCATCCCAATAAAAATCCAAACTATCCCATTTGAGTTTCATCCTTTGGTTAGAAGAGAACTCACCTAGGATTATACCAGTCATAAGGAAATTAGCATCATCCGAAAACCATGGCATACCATTCACCTTCACTGAAAGGAGTTGTTCGTCGGGAAATGGATCATTGATCTCTAGGCCATCACAAGGCCTCCCCTCCTCCAAGCGGGACAAGTGGTCCGACACTTATTTTTCACTACCCTTTTGGTCCACAATCTCCAAATCAAACTCTTGAAGTAGCAAGACTCATCACATCAGTCTAGCTTTGGAATCCTTCATCATCATCAAGTACCGGAATGCAGCATGATAAATATGGACTATGACCTTGGCAGCCATAAGATACAGCCGAAATTACTCTACTACGAACACAAAAGCCAAAAGTTCTTTCTCAGTCGCTGTGTAGTTCACTTGAGCAACATTCATTGTCTTGCTCATATAGTACACCACATGAAACACTTTGTTCACTCATGACCCAAAACTTCCCCAACCGCAACATCGCTCGCATCACACATGAGCTCAAAGGGCAAGCTCCAATTAGGTGTAGTAATGATATGAGTAATGGTCAACTTGTGCTTGAGAAGTTCAAAGGCTTGCATGCATATCTCATCGAACACAAACTTGGCATCTTTTTCCAATAGCTTGCATAAGGGGTTCACTACCTTCGAAAAGTCTGTGACGAATCTCCGGTAGAACCCCCTATGCCCAAGAAAACTTCGAACTCTCTTTACAGAGGTAAGGGGAGGGAGCCTTGAAATCTCATATGTTTTTGCTTTGTCCACCTCTATACCATGCTTTGAAATTTTATGCCCAAGAACTATGCCCTCTTTGACCATAAAGTAGCATTTCTCCCAATTAAGAACAAGATTGGTTTCTTCACAATGGGCCAACACTCTATCAAGATTTTTCAAACATTCCTCATATGAATCACCCACAACAGTAAAGTCATCCATGAACACCTTCAAAATATCTTCAGCCATATCGGTGAAAATGGCCATCATACACCACTGAAATGCACCCGGTGCATTACACAACCATAAAGGCATCCTAGAAAAGGAAAAGGTACCATAGGGACAAGTGAATATGGTCTGATCCTAATCTTTCGGAGAAATCAAGATTTGGTTGTAGCGAGAATAACTATACAAGAAACAATGGAAGGTGCGCCCAACAAGTTGGTCTAACATCTGATCAAGAAAAAGCAATGGAAAGTGATCATTGCGGGTCACTTTATTCAACTTGCGGTAGTCCATGCATACCCTCCAACTGGTGAATATTCTAGTAGGAATCAACTTATTTTGCAAATTTGCAACCACAATCATTCCACTCTTCTTCGGTACAGCAAAATCCAAGAGCTATAAGAGATGGGGTACACAACCCCAAAATCCAACCACTTGATCACCTCATTTTTCACAACTTCTTGCATTTCCTCATTCAAACTCCTTTGATGTTCCAAGGAGGGCTTTTCATCATATTCCAGAATAATCTTGTGCAAACAGAATACGTGGCTTATTCCCCGAATATCAGCTAAGGTTAATACTATTGCCTTTTTCTATTTTTGAAGCACCGCCAACGCATCAACCTGCATGTTAGTAAGACAAGAGCAAAGAATAACTGGAAAAGTAGCACTAGGGCCTAAGAACTCATACCTGAGGTATGGAGGCAACAAACTCAACTTCAACATCGGAGGTTCCTCGATTGAAGGCTTAGTTGGAGGAGTCTTTCTATTTTCAAGATCCAAAGAGAGTTTCCTTGGCTTATAAGAATAAGAGTCCATTCCATGTATACCATTCACACACTCCACTCAGCCCTCATCATCATTGTCATTAAGAATCCACAAAACAGTCTCTACAGGATCTTCCACATTGATCACTGCACTAGTATCATCAACTATCACGGCCGTGACAAGATCTACAAAAGAGCACACCTCAGAACTGTTGGGTTGCTTCATTGACTTGCATACATGAAAGACCACTTTCTCATCACTCACCCGGAAGGTGAGTCCCCCTACTTCCTCATCAACTAAGGCCTTTCTCATAGCAAGGAAAGGTCTCCCTAATATGATCGAAACTTCATAATCTACCTCACGTTCCAAGATCACAAAATAAGCTAGCAAGATAAATTTGTCCACCCGGACAGGAACATCATCAATAATAACCAACGGTCACTTAATAGTTCTATCCGCCATTTGCAATCTCATGGAAGTCATCCTCGGTTGTGCAATACCCAAACTCTTGAAAACTTAGTAGGGCATCAAGTTGACATTGGCCCCTAAATCACATAGAGCCTTAGCAAAGTCCGCACACCCAATATTGCAAGGAATGGTGAAAGCACCGAGATCTTTTAGCTTCGGGGCCATTGAGTGCACAATCGCACTAACTTGGTGGGTCATCTTTATAGTTTCACCATCCATGGATTGTTTCACTGTCACCAAGTCCTTAATAAATTAAGCATAGCCCGACATTTGTTCAGGAACCTCCACCAAAGGAACATTAATGGATAAGCTCTTTATCATGTCAATGAACTTTTTTAACTAACTCTTATCTTTGTGCTTCATGAGCCTTTGAGGATAAAGTGGAGGTGGCCTTGGAAAAGGAGTCTTGGCTTTAGGCACAACCGGCTTTGGAATGTCTATTACGTGTTCCCTAGACAGATTCACGTCATTTTGAGTTTCCACCTCGGCATCTTGAATATAAATCCTCACTTCTTTATTCAAACTCTCATCAATCACATTTGCAACCACTAAAGGAACTTCATCTTCTTGCAACTCAATTTCATCACTCAAAATCTGCTTTGTTTAGAGACATTCACATCATCACCTTGTCCACTCCTTGTAGTTACCGCCATCATATGATTGTTCCTACCCTTCGGGTTGACTACTATATCACTTGGTAGAGCCCCCTTAAGGAGAGTAATTAAGGATTGTGAGAATTGGCCTAATTTAACCTCCAAATTTCTAATTGAAGTATTGTCAGAAGACAACTTAGCATCGGAATCCGCATTCTTTTTCATCATCTGTTCAAACATCATTTCAATTCTCCCCATGTCATTGTTGGAAGAACTAGGCCCTTGGGATTGAAATGGGGGTGGAATTTTTTGTTGTTGATACATTGGGGGCCTTCGAAAGCCTTGCCCCCGATTTCCTTTGATTTCCATTGTTCCAACCTCCTTGATTATTGTTACCACCCCAGTTCTTGTTGTTGTTTCCTTTCCAATTACCCTGATTGTTTTGATTATTGTTCTGATTGCCCTAATTGGAATTTTGGTTGTTTTTCCACCAATTACCATTGCCTTGTTGTTGTTGATTGCCCCAATTGCCTTGGGGTCTCCATTGTTGTTGGTTGGAAGAATTGCCCCTTTTGGCCTTGATAATTATTCATGTATTACACCTCTTCATTCTACCCATCATAACCATCATCTTGGAATACACCACAATCATTGTCAAATTGATCCGAACTCCCTTGGTCTGTTGACCTATTTGTCTTCTTTTGTTCACTAGCATGTTAACACCCTCCATGTCATTCACTTGGCAAGGATTTTGAACTTGTTGCAACTGTGCCTTTGCTTGTTGGTTCATTGTAGTTGTCAGCTCAGCTATAGCCTGCCTATAATCATGTAACATTTTGTGCAAATGAGTGACTGTGGGGTTACCCTGGGACACAGTGGCTCTTCTTTTCCAAGTGGAGGAAGTGTCAGCCATCTCGTCAAAAATGTCACAAGCCTCATCATAGGTCAGTTTCATAAAATTACCCCTAGCAAGTTGATTCACTTTGCGTTGGTTTGTTGTGTTGATGCTCCGGTAAAAAATCTGTTGGATCATCGCCTCTATCATATTAGTTTTGGGGCATTCCTTGACCATTGTTTTATATCTCTCCCAAATCTCAGTAATGGTTTGGTGGGCTTCTATTTGAAAGCTAAGATCTCATCCTTTAATGATGCCATGTGCCCTGGTGAGAAAATCTTTGCAATGAACTTATCTGCCAACTCATCTCAAGTAGTGATAGAATGGTTGGGAAGTCGCTCAAGCCAATCCAATTCCTTCCCTCTAAGTGAGAAAGGGAAGAGTCTCAATCGAAGTGCATCCTCAGACACATTAGTTTGCTTGCTCCATCAACAGGTATTCACGAAACCCTTAGAGAAATTTGTAAGCATTTTGATTGGCAGAGCCCGTGAAATACCCATGCTGCTCCAGCAATGTCAACATAACATTTATGATTTGAAACTTTCCTGCCCAGATCTGGGGTGGGACAATTGCACTTGCATAGACTTGGTTTGGAAGCACTCGTTGAGCCATTCTTGGATGTGGTGGAGGAAGGTCTAGGATATTGTCATTGACATTGGCCTGACAGCCTCTTCGTTGTCCTTGAGGTACAAGAGGCACCTCATCCTCTCTGTTATCGTCTACCTCCTCTCCCGCAATCACATTTCCAAGAGGTTCGTTGTTGTTTGCTGCCATTTTTGTACCTGAAGTTGTGACACATACAAATTAGTAACGTAGAAGGAAAGAAGAACAATACACAAAACTATTTAGATAGATAGCCAAAACTGTAAGCTCACCTGCAACAATGCCAAAAAGTGATCGGGGCTGGCCCTGTACTACTACAAAGTAGCAAGGGAGGTCGAAGAAGCTTTTACCCGAGAAGGTCGGGATAGATTTCCACAGGGAGCTAGACATTGTAGTTGAGTTTCTATCTAAATCGGCGTTGCGTAATTGTTCCTAATTTCACTTCTATTCATAATTGGTTTTGATTTTTACTTCTAGTTTTATACTACTAAGATGCTAAATTAGGCTAAGCGAAGCTAAGAGTAAACTATTGAAGGTTGTCTATATAGTTAAAAGGCACTAGGGAAGTAACTATCTCCTAGGTGGATAATTGGCATATTCTTGAGTCTTAGGCTAGATTGTCATATTTGGGGATTACGATATAACCATTGCACGATTCAACTCATTATATACCTCTCGGTAGTTCGAGTGATTTTTCCCTAATTGACTTTCTCAAGACCAATTGGGTATGATAATTTGTGCAAGTAATTGAGGTTCAAGTCGGGTATTACTATCTCTAGGTTTAACCCTTTAATTGGGGCTATCAATCTCTTGAATACGCCCCAATTCCTTGTTGGACCAATTTCATAGACTTAGGCTCTCTTTCTTAAGAAGAGCCAAAGTCAACTAGGCATAAACTAGTATTTGTAACCACTAATTCAACATTAAAATCCTAAATTAGCCCAAATATTGAATACTGGTAGACAATCAATCCTTAAAACACAAGACCCATCAATTACTCATACTCGGATTGAACCATAATCCTAGCTAATGGGTCTAGCTACTCATGATTATAGAAGAAAACAAAGAAATAGATGAAGAAAAACCCATAATATTTAATTACTAGATAAAACTTAAAGATTCAATGATGAAACTAAGCTAAAATTACTCAAAGTAGAAAAGGAGTACTTTTTACGAGCACAGATGATTCCTGGATTACAATTGATGACCCAAAAAATGAAAATAAATTATTTATACTAGGCCAAAAGTTCTGGACAAAAATACCCCTGCAGGGCTAGTGGAGACCGCACAAAACCAAGTGCGACCGCACTAAGGCTCTTGGCTGAAATTTCTGCTCTTTCAACTTAGCCACCGCGGGCCACACAAAATGCACCGTGGCCACAATGGCTTTTGTTTTTGTCCGCATAAAATGGAGCCCGGACAACATTGGCCATATTCCTCCAACTTGGAAACTCTCTGAACCTGAGCTTTGCATACCGCACAAAATCAAGTGCGGCCTTAATGTAGTTAATGCGGTCCGCACAGAATGTTTTGCGTCCGTATTGATTGACTACCAGAAATGAGAACTCTCTGAACCTCCTCTTTGAGGACCACACAGAATGGTGTGCGGCCGCAATAGTCCTGTTATACAGAGCTTGGCCTTGTTCTTGGTACTTGTGCATGTTTCACTCTTTTGTGAGCTGGTTTTGACGAATTGTCTCCTTGTTGACCAAACCCTACAATCAAGTACAACATGTGAGACTTTGGGACTATTTTATACACATTTCTAATCAAAACTTAAGCAAGAAAGAGTGTGAAACTCATCAGAATCCCAAGTTATCACCTTGTTCCCGAACATTTCAGGAAATATGTAAGTATGTGATTTCTACATCATCTTCAGCAGCTAGATGAGTTACCCCAATACAGCTGGGGTGTTGCTGTTCTCGCTTACATGTACATGAGTATGTGCCGGGCTAGCATGGGTACCTAGAGAGACGTAAGTGGTTTTCTGCCACTTCTACAGGTGACAATATATTCGAATAATATGTTCATTACTTCCAATTCTATATAGTCAAAATGACTCTTAAATTTTACGTCGACCTTGTATGTTAGGTTTGGGCCTGGGAGCGATTCCTGCCATTGCAGCCACTTCTACCACCATTACCTCCGGATGTAACACCTCCATTTCTCCCTCTATATAAGAGGTGGGCTCTTTGGCGTGGAAACTACCGAGCCATTGATGCTCATCATAATCTTCCCTTTCTCGAGGATGTGTTGGATACATTGGAGGCCGCACAGGTAAATATGTACATAAACTTACTTGTTATAAATTCACTTGTGTTGCACATACTCACTTTTATGTTATTATTTGATAGTTCATCTGGACTTCAAACAACAAAGACTTGATAACTGGCCTTCCCAATTATTGCTCGATTGGCCAGTGGATTTGGAGCATTTCTGCCCCGCTGATGTGCCTCGATGCTGTAGAACATCATGCCACAGAGTAGGTACTTCGCTAGTTCGACCATCTGCAGACTATACCAAGGGAGCTTACATGGGAGGCTATACATTATCAGCGGGATAATTGTTCTAGGGCGGACGACAGATTAATAGCATAGCTAGGGGCACAGGTCCATACTTGTGACCAGCGAGAGGACCTGATTGCGCCCCTAACTTCATAGATCCAAGCGGCGATTGTTGCGTTTTATACATCATGGTACCGCTGTCACACCCGGCTGATGATCGGGAATCCCGTTCATCAAGCTGGCAGTCGATACAGACCTTACGCTATGAGGCACGAGGCACTGGTAAGTTTTTTGGAACCCATACTTATAACTGTGATATAGCATTTTCTAATTAATATTTTAAATATTGTGCAGGATATTGGACGTCATTCATTCTACAATTGGGAATGCAGATGCAACAGCATGTCGTGAATCCTCTAGTCACTGAGTATGATCGTCAGGTGGTAGAGCTGGCTCTTTGGACACTGCAGCGAGCTAGAGAGGATGAGAGGTTATATCACGCTGCCGAGTATGTGGCACCAGAGCAACACCATCCGGGTAGGCCTTTCGCATGAGGAAGGGGTCGGGCATGAGCCAAGGCTAGCCCACGAGGCAGGGGTGCCCCACGGGGTTGTGGGGGACGGCTAGGAGGTGGTCCCCAGCAAGGGGGCTTTGAGGCACCTGTTGAGCCACCTGTTGCCTGATGTTTATCTTGGAGAAGATCAGTCAGGTTACATCACTCAGCAAGATGAGCCTTCCAGCAGCATAGCGTCGTACAGCCTTCAGCTGGCCAGCATTGCAGGTCACACCGTCAGATCCATTGTTGATCACAGGTACATTCGACGGAGATGTAGAGCACTTCTTTTCAGGACCATCTACCACAGTCGAGGATCAGCCAACCCGAGACATGGATGGTGGGCGCAGATTGAGTTTTGGCTCATCCCCGCTGGTTGCTGCGGATCTATCACAAGCGCAGGTATATTTGTATTACTATTAAATTTAATTTATTTTTTTCCTTAATGATTTGTCATAAATTAATTTTTAATTTTCTTACTAAGTTTTCGTCCCAGCCCCTCATGGAGCCCACTTTATACGATGATAAGGACACCACTGATGCTTATATTCAGGAGCCCAACGACACTTTGGTAAGAAAATACTTTTGACTTAACACGTACATTGCTAATATAAATTTTCATATGTTAAGCTTAGTAATTATTTTGTAGGTTGCTGACAGACCGACAGCCCCTTCTACTGATCATGCCAGCTCTACTGACGATCATGTTGCAGCACATCCTCACATAAATAGGCAATGTGATGAGGATGATCCTAATAGTGTACCCAGGCGATAGGGGATGCGCCTCAGGCCAGCGGCTGTATTGAAGCACAGAGGTTGTGGGACTCACTGATTTTATTTTATTTGTATTTTGTGTAAATAATACATTATGTAAATAATGGCAAGAATTGTATTCTAACAATAATTTTGATTTAACACAATTTGAACAATAATTTTATTTTAACAGTATAACACAAACACAAACATAGCAAACCTAACATAACATAAATTCAGTACAACTAATGAAAACACATGACAAGGGAAACATAAAGATGCACTACTACGCTCTACATGTCATTGTTTAGTCACGACCGCCTAGTATTCTCTGCTCCAACCACTTGAGTTGGTCTTCCAGCTTATTTTTTTCTTCTTCCACCTCCTTGAGTTTCGTCTTCAACTCCAAAATTTCTCGTTTGGATTGTCGCTCTCTTTTCCACTGCTTCAAACACAAATTATGAAGAGAATACAACTTGTCTTTGTAGTATTCCTGCTGATACGATTCATCAATCCTTACCTAAAAATTGCAAACAGGTTCGTCAAGAACCCTACAAAACTTCTTCATACAGGCCCAGTTGCCGCGTCCAGCTTCTTCCCAACAATCATGCATCATGCATTTTTTCTTCACTCTCACCTTGGAACATAAAGGGGTTGAGACATTTGTTAAAGACTAAAGGAAAACCATAATTTTATGGAAATATTTGCTATTGGTTATTGTTAAGCACAGAAAATAACTATAATACGGATGTTATTTATACGCAAGATTTCACACAAAACGTAGTATTGTACTGCGCTATACATATTAAAATTTTCTAAAACAAAACAGTTTTCCTGCAGTCGGTTCAGCTTTACAGAATGACAAGACAACACACAAAATATAGTATTGTACCGCGTTATACTTACTCAATTTTTCTGAAATAAAACGGCTTTTGCGCAGTCGGTTCAGCTTTACAGAACGACAAGACAACACACAAAATGTAGTATAATACCGCACTATACATGTTCAATTTTCTGAAACGAAATAGCTTTTACGCAGTTTGTTCAGCTTTACAGAATGACAATACAACATACAAAATGTAGTATTTTACCGCGCTATACATATTAAATTTTTCTGAAACGAAATAACTTTTGCGCAATCGGTTCAGATTTACAGAATGAAAAGTCAACACATAAAACATAGTATAGTACCGTACTTTACATATTAAACTTTTCTAAAATGAAACAATTTTTGTGCAACTTATTCAGCTTTACAGAATGACAAGACAACACATAAAACGTAGTATTGTACCGCACTATACATATTAAATTTTTCTAAAATGAAACAGCTTTTGCACTGTTGGTTCATCTTTACAGAACAAAAAGAAAACACACAAAACATAGTATAGTACCGCGCTATACAAATTCAATTTTTTGAAATGAAACAACAAGGTCTTGATTTTTCCTTTATTATCTTTTATTTTCATATATGTTACTTTAGTTATGGTTGTTGTGCTTTTATCTCTTCGAATATTATGTTATAAAATTTCAATCTTCAGATTGGTCTTCTTTACTAACACCAATAAGTTGAATAATGAAACTACCATATCATCATCCCAATTCAAAAGTTCATGTTAAAAAATAAGATGTAACAAGATTGTGGAACATAATTTTATTTGGTAGATATTTCAACATACACAAGTATATACACTTATTACAAAAACATTACGAAAATAAAATACTAGGTGTATCCTTAGTAGTTGGGTACTTGCACTAGGAGTTGGACTACCACCGTCACCCACACCAGCTGAAGGACATTTATGACGGTCGTGTCCAGTTTGTGAGCATATGCCACATTTACGTGCATAAATGGTATCACCAACATTCATTTGGTTCCATATACGCGTTCTCTTTTGTACTTGCAGCTTGTGCAAATAGTCCTTGTTACACACCATTTTAAATGGTTCCGGCGGCCAATAATGCTCAACACCCAATGGCTGAAACTGCCCACTATTTGTATCTATGCATGCAACAACATTGTATTGGGTATAAACATAGTTGGTTGCCCGTAAACCAACTTTTTGAAAGCACTCATAGCATGTGCGCACGGCATGTGATAGATGATCCATTTTCCATATGAACACAACCTGTTGGCTTCATTCACCGTCTGTAAATTATTCCCCAGGGTCCGGAGATAGCGGTGCGAACTTCAAAAATACCCTGATCGTAATCGTACTGTAAATATGAATACCAATGTGCTTGCCTGTTGTACATCTCAAATATTCTCAACGGTATTGGCATAAATTGAACACCCTAGTCCATCAATGTCGATGCAGCTCTATGCCTTTCAACAAACCTCTCTGTAATCTGTTAGAATGTCAACCGGAGCATAGTAGTGACAGGCAATCCACGTCCAAACTTCAATAAGCCGTTGAATGAATTCAACACTTTAGTAGTCAGGGCTCCCCATCGTCTGCCACCATCAGCATGCAATGTCCACATGTGAAGCTCATGCCCCATTAACCAAGTATAGGCTTGTGGATCTAACTGCCGCATCGCTTCCATACGCCTCGTGAATTTGCACTGTTGGTGCTCAATTGCAGGCATCCACATTAAATTATGCAAGGCCTTATCATGATATTTCTTCTGGAAATTTGCCTTCAGGTGCCTCACACAGTAACAGTGGTATGCATAAGGTTCCTGCAATTCAGGCAAATATCGTACAGAACTTGAAACACCACCATGCCGATCAGATATTAGACAAATACTTGAATGCTGTTTGATAACGTGCTGCTTCAAGTGGTTCAAAAAAAGTGTCCACGTCTCTTCGCTTTCATTGGTACAAATAGAAAAAGCTAGTGGAAATATTTATCCGTTGGCATCTACTGCAACTGCGATCAAAAGCTTAATATCATATTTTCCATAGACATGAATACCGTCTATGGAAATTACCTAACAACAATGCACAAAACGACCAATTGATGGTTTAAATGACCAGAACACAGTTGAAAATATATTTCGGTTTTCCCACACACTGTTCACGCCTCCATTCAACAAGAGTACCAGGGTTAAAGTATTGCAGTGCGGCCATGTACCTAGGTAAAGATGAAAATGACATATCTCAGTCACCACCAATAATTTCAAAAGCACATTTACGCCCGAGATATGCCTTTCTTTTGGTTATAGTACACACATACTCCTGGTGGACGGCTGTAATATACTCTTTGACCTTGAATCTAACGGACACTTCCAAGTATGAGATCAAGAGAAGAAAAATCAAGTCTACATCCAAGTTGAAGTGATTCTCATTTAATATGTTCATTTCACATCTGTGGGTGCTAATATAATTACCCACTTTCCATAACCCTAATTTCTTCTTTCTAGCACGCAATATCCAGTGACAATCCATAAAGTCTCTACGGCATGCAACCTTGTATACCTCCGTAGTTGACTCCCTTACTGTCATCTCACGGCACTCTCTTACGCTGTAGATTATTACAGCCTTGATTAGGTGAGCTTTGTGGGGAAATTACATGCCCTTTGCCAGCACTGGTGGTCTAGACTCATCCCATATTGCTGAACGACATTCGTCAACATCCCTTTTGAGCGCATCCACGTCCGACATACTTGGTAAATTATCAAGGTAGGCAATATTCCGATCATGAAACGGCACGTGGGACTCGTACACTCGATCTAACGGGAGGTGGAGGAGCATGATCCCTCGTCAGCTCATGTTCGACATTCACATCCTCCTCATTATCACCATATCAGGGAAGGGTGTGCCATTTCCAGACTCATCAGCATTGTTGTCATAATCACTATCATCTTTATGACTCTGTGCATTTGCTAAATCACGAGTCAATACGTCTTCTATAGGCAACTATATGAGGCCAGGAATATCAAATTGCTCGTTTTCATTGCACAAAAAGAACAAAATGATAAGCTACTCAACTTGATAAACACTTTACATATAGCTATATTACTTCACTTCAAGTCGTACTGTGTTGATGTTCCATGATGGACATTTTTTGTTGGCAATGACTCCTGTATGGACCACTGTGGTCCAACACACTAGAACTACGCATATTCTAACAATGAGTGAGGCCATAACTTGTAAAATTCATATCCGGACGGTACCCGTAATGAAAAATATGAGTGTTCATACAATTTCAATTCAAAAATAAAATAAACATTGCTATAGCATAGAAAAATGAAGTTTACCAGTCGTCTTGTGGATTATATAAAATTGAAATTTTTTTTCTTCGTTGCTCATTCGTCGATGGTGATAAGTTTAAATCAAGACAAACTCTTTCATCAGGAATCTATCCGATAAAAACTGCTCCAGAATAACCACCCGATGACGGAGGATTATCCATATTATGCACACCCTCATTATTGGGAATGTCTTCAACCTTGACATACATTTTCAATAATTTTATTATAATAAATTCCTTGTATTCATTCCGAATCCGCAGAAAATCTCTAAGATTTTCATCATCTTAGATGTTAAACTCGGAATAATAAACAAACCCATGCAGAGTCACAGAATACCGAAATCTACCGGTTACTTTAAGGTTCACCGAACGTTTTCTCACGCTCATTTTCTTATGTAACAACAATACCAATTTATCGTACTCTATTATAAGCGGCAATTTAACATGACATTGTGAAGGTGAATTATACCTCACAGAATTATTCTCCATTACAACCTCACCCTTCCCTCCCCCAATATAATGAAACCCTAATTTTTGGCTCTTCAGACATTATAAAATATGCTTGATAACAAGAAGAAAATTATAAACGAAAATTTAAAGGAAAGTCTTGAATGGATTTTCATAAAATCCTAACGCCTTTAAATGAGGCAAATCCAATTTTGGGGTGCAAAATTTTTTTATGTAAAATGCAGTATAATACTGCACTTTATATATTTAAATTATTGTTATGTCAGTTATCCGCAGAACACTTACTGATGGGTCCAAAGTGTTGGAAATCATGTATACCTTTGATATGTGCGCTTTGGTTGTATGAGCATGATTTTCAGGTATAGGTTTTGATGAATGACAAACAATGAAGTCAAGTGTCAAACAACGATATAATCAAATGGCGAGAAGCATACTGATGACGGAATTGCATGAACGAGCCAAAGAAGTTCAAGACCGAAGACCCAAGACGTAGGTCGTTTGGTAGAACCAATGTAAGGACAACGTTTAAGTTATCTTATCCTTTGGCTCAATATTAGGTCATCATAAACATGCATAAAATCACTTTATTAAATTATATATATCATAAATATTTTTAATATATACTTCAAACGAAATGATTTTAACGTTTTCATTTAACCCAAAATGGGTTTTGAAGTAAGTTTTCAATTCTGGTATACTCTGGTATACACAATGTATATCAAGTGTATATAATCGACCGTTGCCAAAGTTTTGAACACTGGAACAACATAATCGATTGTCTACTTTAACAATCGATTGTTGAAAATCGATTGTCCACTTTAACAATCGATTATTTTGAGACAGTGCGCAACCGAAGTTTTTAAATATCAAAACAATCGATTGTCTTTGTCCCACAATCGATTGTTACTTTCATACAATCGATTATTTTTTGGCCGTTCCACAAAATCCTAAATTGATTTTTGAATGTTGAAGAACAATCGATTATTCAGGGTTAACAATCGATTGTTTAGCCTAAAATCAGGAATCTGTTTTTTGAACGTTGGTCAGACAATCGATTGTCACCTCCAAACAATCTATTGTTGAAGCACAGAATCAGGGATTTTATTTGTCAATTAAGCAACGGTCAGCACCACTTTTTCACCTATAAAAAGAGGTCTTTTGAGCTGATTTTAAACACACAACTCCTGCATATATTGATATACATACTGATCATTTTCAAGCATCATTTTAGAGCTTTTGTTGAGCCATTTGATAGACAACTTTGTGTTGTTCATAGAGCTTATTTTGTTTCTCTTTATCCACTCTATTGAGAGAGTATTTGTTGTAAAAGAGAGTTGTTTGAGAAGAACATATCTTCTCATTTGTCGGGTTTGCTAAGTACCCAAAGTCTTAGTGGTTGAAGTCTTGGGGTGAGGTATCGTCAAGCAAGTGAAGTCTTAAGGTGCGGTATCCTTGAGCAACTGTAACGGTTTGTTAAGCACCTGTAAGCTTGACGAAGATAGTGGAATCTCGAGAGAGTCTCTCGGGGACTGGACTAGCCACGGGTTGTGGTGAACCAGGATAAAATACGGTGTTTTCTTTCTTGATTATTTCAATTACCGTATTTACTTATTCCTACAATTTTAAATTCCGCAATATTTCAATATTCTCGTGCCTCACTATTCACCCTCCCCCCCCCTCTAGTGAACGGCATAAATTCTAACAATTGGTATCAGAGCCTAACTCTCTGAAAGCCTTAACCGGTTGAGAGCTATATATATTTTTGTGTATAGAATATTGAAAGCAGGAATGATGAATGAAGGACAATCCACCACTTGCGTTCCACTATTTGACGGAACAAACTATACATATTGGAAAGGGCGGATGAGTATCTTCCTCAAAGCAAACAATTTTTGTTTGTGGCAAATCATCAAAAACGGTGAACCAATGCCGACAAAGAAAGTTGGAGAAATCACGGTTCCAAAGAAGGAAGATGAATATGATGCCAAGGACATGAAGATAGTTGAAAATAATGCAAGGGCCATCCACGTATTATATTGTGCGGTGAATCCAAATGACTATCGGAAAATCTCTTGCTGCACAACCGCCAAGGAGATGTGGGGCAAACTCGAGATCATTTATGAAGGTACGCCTCAAGTCCGAGAATCCAAAATTGATTTTCTAACTCATAAATATGAAACTTTTAAAATGGAGAAGGAACCTATTGGTGTTATGTTTGAACGATTTTTAAGAATCTTCAGCGATCTCCATGCTCTCGGGAAAGTTTACACGAACAAAGATCTTGTTCGAAAAGTCCTACAGAGTCTCACTCCCGAATGGCGTTCCAAAGCCAATTCCATCCAAGAGTCGATGGAATACACGAATATCACAATTGATGGACTAAGAGGTAACCTCGAAACTTATGATAGCACAATTCTTAATCCTTATCTTAGAAGTGATTCGAATTTTGCCTTCAAAGCCTCATCCTCTAAAAGAGAAGAGGTAAGTGATTCGGAAAGGGATGATGAAAATACTTCCAGTGATATATTTGAAAAGTTTTGTAAGTCTTTGAAGAAGGACAAGAAAAAGAGGAAACACCATAGGCGCGTATCACGGGACTCAGATAGCTCGGGCAATGAAGCCGACGCATTATGTCTCATGGCAAACGGAGAAGAAGAGGTAAGTACATCTAACTCTCACTCATTTGAAGATTTTCAAAATGCCTATGATGAATTGTATGGTGAATTTGTCAATGCTTCCAAATTGATAAAAGAATTGAAGAAAACACTTTCTTTGCAGAAATCACTTTCTTTGCAAACAGATTTTCAGAAAACTCTTTCTTTACAAGAAAAAGATTTTGAAAAATCCTCTTCTTTGAAAGAAATAGATTTTGAAAAATTGACTAATGAAAATGGTGTTCTTAAAAACAAAATTGAAGTTTTAGAAAAAGAAAACAAATTTTTGGAAAATGACATTGCTGTTTTTAAAAATAAAATCAAGGAATTGAATGAAGCTTCTTCTATTGATACATGTTCAAATTGTTCTTCTTGTAGTTCTTTAAAACTAGAGAACACAGAACTTAGGAAAGCACTAGAAACACGTAGTGTTGACATTCCTAAAGCTGAAACAAAGAAGAAAAAGCCTAGGAATAACTATAGGCGTAAAATGAATAAGAATCATGATAGAAATGGAGTTGCGCAACCTAGAAATGATTCTAGGATTTTTGCTAATGAGTCTAGGAATAATTATTCTAGAACCACCTAGAGATGATTCTAGGAATTTCAACGCGTCTAGGAATGACTTTAGATCACCTTGAACGCATTTGGCTCAACCTAGACATATGCACAATCCTAATGTTATATGTCATTATTGTAATCGGGTAGGACACATTGCACCCGTTTGTTTTGCTAAACATAGAAATTTATGTGTTGATTATAATTGTTATTATCCTAACCCCCAAGGACCCAAAAGAAGTTGGGTACCAAAAATCTATTTTTAGGTTCTTTTTGCAGGTGTGCTTGAAGACTACAATATTGTAGTGGATGCACCAAGCACAAAACCTTAATGCATTAAGGGGGAACGTCGGTTAGTTATCGTATTTTGAATAAAAACACAATGAGTTGATATGTGCAAATAATCTATATCAGTTTTGGTTGATACATGCTTTAATCAGTTCTTTTTGAATAACAATTAGTATCAATTTGGTTTATAATAATTGATTGATTCATGTTTTGATGAACATTCTTAGTTTAAAATAACAATTGATATAGTTGAGAAAAATGACCGTTATCATTAGTATGCCATTTACTAACATTTGATATGATCTTGTTTATAACGATTGGTATCGTTAATGGTTTAAATTTTTTTTTGGTATAGTCTTTTTGCTAATGCCAAAAGGGGGAAGAATATGGGCGATATGCATGCCTTAATTGAGGGGAAATATTCAATTAAGGGGAAATTATATTGAATTGATTTCTATGAATTGTTTGCATAAATTGTATGTTGAGATATAGCATGAATTTAGGGGGAATTCAATATGCATATCTTCCGTTGTTTGTCATTATCAAAAAGGGGGAAATTGTTGGAAATCATGTATACCTTTGATATGTGCGCTTTGGTTGTATGAGCATGATTTTCAGGTATAGGTTTTGATGAATGACAAACAATGAAGTCAAGTGTCAAACAACGATATAATCAAATGGCGAGAAGCATACTGATGGCGGAATTGCATGAACGAGCCAAAGAAGTTCAAGACCGAAGACCCAAGACGTAGGTCGTTTGGTAGAACCAATGTAAGGACAACGTTTAAGTTATCTTATCCTTTGGCTCAACATTAGGTCATCATAAACATGCATAAAATCACTTTATTAAATTATATATATCATAGATATTTTTAATATATACTTCAAACAAAATGATTTTAACGTTTTCATTTCAACCAAAATGGGTTTTGAAGTAAGTTTTCAATTCTGGTATACACAGTGTATATCAAGTGTATATCAAGTATATAATCGACCGTTGCCAAAGTTTTGAACACTGGAACAACATAATCGATTGTCTACTTTAACAATCGATTGTTGACAATCGATTGTCCACTTTAACAATCGATTATTTTGAGACTGCAACCGGTTTTTAAATATCAAAACAATCGATTGTCTTTGTCCAACAATCGATGGCCAACAATCGATTTTCACTTTCATACAATCGATTATTTTTTGACCGTTCCACAGAATCCTAAATTGATTTTTGAACGTTGAAGAACAATCGATTATTCAGGGTTAACAATCGATTGTTTAGCCTAAAATCAGGAATCTTTTTTGAACGTTGGTCAGACAATCGATTGTCACCTCCAAACAATCGATTGTTGAAGCACAGAATCAGGGATTTTATTTGTCAATTAAGCAACGGTCAGCACCACTTTTTCACCTATAAAAAGAGGTCTTTTGAGCTGATTTTGAACACACAACTCCTGCATATATTGATATACATATTGATCATTTTCAAGCATCATTTTAGAGCTTTTGTTGAGCCATTTGATAGACAACTTTGTGTTGTTCATAGAGCTTATTTTGTTTCTCTTTATCTACTCTATTGAGAGAGTATTTGTTGTAAAAGAGAGTTGTTTGAGAAGAACATATCTTCTCATTTGTCGGGTTTGCTAAGTACCCAAAGTCTTAGTGGTTGAAGTCTTGGGGTGAGGTATCCTCAAACAAGTGAAGTCTTAAGGTGCGGTATCCTTGAGCAACTGTAACGGTTTGTTAAGCACCCGTAAGCTTGACGAAGATAGTGGAATCTCGAGAGAGTCTCTCGGGGACTGGACTAGCCACGGGTTGTGGTGAACCAGGATAAAATACGGTGTGTTCTTTCTTGATTATTTCAATTACCGTATTTACTTATTCCTGCAATTTTAAATTCCGCAATATTTCAATATTCTCGTGCCTCACTATTCACCCCCCCCCCTAGTGAACGGCATAAATTCTAACACAAAGAAGAAGTAAATGCATTATAATATTGCGCTTTAGTAAAACGCAATATTATTCTACGCTTTACTTTAACGGCTAAAATTCCGTTAAAGTAAAGCGCAATATTATACTGCATTTTAAATAAAAAAGTAACTTTTTTTTTAAATAGTAGAAATGTAATTTGTGTCCACAAAGTCATTATTTATGTTTTAGATTCTAACATACACCATGACACCTACCTTTATATGTGTTGCGTCAACACATCTAACGCTAAGGCAAACAAAATGGGGCTAAGCTCCAGTGTTAGTTTAAAATTTTGGTTCACTTTAAATTTTCATTTTAGAACTTTAAAATAATAGTTGATTTTATATTTTTCAACAAGAAGAAAGTAATTGATAACTACTTCAACAGTTGGATTCTATACTTTTCTAAACTATTTTGTTAAGCACAAACATTAATTTTATACCACGGTTTTGTGCTCGTCACCGAACAAATCGATACTAGAACTAGTAAGTCGACATGACAAGTATGAAATGTAAAAGCTGGCATAGAATGATTTTTTTCTTCCACTGTCTCATTGGCAAGAAGAAGTCTACGAACTTTTTGTGGCCATAAAAAAAGATACTCGAACGAGTACAGTGACATAACAAATCTCCAGATAAGCTTGTCAATATTGATGGAGGCGCAAACAAATTAAAGTTAATTTTGTAAATGCTAAACTATAGTAGAAGTTAAGGACGCTATGAGAGAGAATTTGAGAAAAATCTAAGGTTAACTAAAGAGAGAGACATCTCATCATTTATGAGACACATTCAAGTCAATTGTAGCAATATAAACAGAATTAATAACTCATTAGACTCATTAAGTGGATAACATTAACACCTACCCTAAAGAAGAAATTATTCCAAAATCTATGCCGACACATCCCTGAATAAATAAGATTTATTGAAATAGCTCAACTAATTGTACTCTGATGCATTGCATGTGCAGTTCAGCAGCACCCTCTGGTTGATGCAAATCGTATTTATTTATCTAAGAAAGAAGCAGGAAAAAACATAGAGAACGTCCTATTAATAACAAAGCTATATTGGTTTAAAAAATAATCCAATAAACCTTAGCGATCTTCAGATTTTGAGCTTACCACACAAGCAATGGGGTGTGGTTGCTTAAATAATGCTTAATATGATTATGCTTTGTCAAAACTCCATTCTGGTAAATAATACGAGTAGCACATAATTGAGGAGTAGTAAAGAACCATATCCATCAAATGGTGAATCACTAATTGATTATCATGAAGTAGTCATGTTTAATCCTTCTATATATCGATCTGGATTATTAAAAAAACATAATTAAGCACTCATGTTGCTAAATGCTGGAGTTGAAAAGGAAGTCAGTGGTTCATTGTGCAACTTAATTGTTAGTAGTGTCGCCTTTATTAGTCGTAATTGAGCATGGGAGCGTCCCCCCTCCTCCCCTCCCCCTGTATTTTCTGTGTCAATAAACTTAAATATACAATGCTAAATATTGTGTCTTTGACTGAGAGGCCAATGATTCTAACAACAACAACAACAACTCAGTATAATACCATTTAGTGGGTTCTGGGGAGGATAGTGAGTACGCAGATATTACCCCTACCCTTGGGTAGAGAGGTTATTTCCAAATAGACCCCCGGCATCCTTCCCTCTAAGAACTTCCCACCTTACTCTTGGGGAAACTCGAACTCACAATCTCTCGGTTTAAAGTGGGGGTTGCTTACCATCAGAGCAACCCCTCTTGTTTAGGCCAATGATTCTACTATACAAATATTTCCATTCTGGAAATGTTGAGATATAAAGTACGCTAAATTTCGTAATTAAAGGATTCCAATATATAATAATTTCATAATTAAAGGATCATCCAATGTATTTTGCCCGTTTACAGCCTGCTTAATTGCTCTCTCGGTTATATGAGTGAGCCGATATCTTGTTTTGTGTTTTCATGCTAAAGCTCATAGCCTATTCCCCGCTACAACGTATCATTAGCTTAACACAATTTTTACGTTTCAAATAGAATAAAAACACTGAATCCTCATTTTATTTAAAATTCTTTGTTTATCCTCTAATTGGCTTCCAATATTTATTCACTTGATGAGTTAGTCTACTATTAAGAGATAATTCTGTTAAAAAATAATTTAGCTAAGACAAAAGCTAATGAATTAGTTTGGAGGCAATTATCTCCTATAACAAGTTATTATATGAACTGACAAATATACTCTTATAAAATTTCTTATATTTTTTCCGGAGTGAGTTCTTTTCTGCTGGATTTAGGGATTCCTGTCTTTTGCTCATATTGTCTCCTATGGAGATGGATTGATGTGGCTTTCTACATCTTACCTATTCACTTCTACTTGAACCGTTCAACGAGCATTGTAATAATCCAAAGGAAAATATCCTGGCTCACCACTAGTCAACTTGTAGGGTGTCACATGCCCTGCAGACAGCAACCGCAGCAATCACCAGTCTAGTCCCTTACCCTACAAAGTAGCTTGATAGCCGAATCACTCCCAAGGCGAATAGTGCCCAAGGGGCCGACTCCGCACTGACCGGCTGAGACTCCTGCGCAGTAAGAGCAGACTGAGTTGGTATTCGTCTACGAGAGGAGCACTCGTATGCCTTTCCAGGCTTCCCCTTGTCTAGTTCATTTTTATTGAAGTCTAAAATTAATCTCTCTCAAAATTTTGCTCAAATATCTAGAGACATAGTTAGAATTTGAAACTTACGGGTTCGATATTATATTTATTTTAAGTTACTGAATTCTAAATTAATAATTTATACAAAATTTCTTAAGACAAAATATAAAAAATCAGGGTTGATGAATAGTTTAATGGGGTATTATTACTTGTAAACCGCGTCAAAAACTATTATCGTCCTGTTGCCGAAAAATATATAAAACTTGCATAATATATAAAAGTGACATCCCATTCATTTTCTTCCTCAATATCTTGTTATAAATCAAGATTACAATCGCATTTCAAATTGAAGTCAATACACCTTAAGCAAACAGTCAAAATATAAGAGGGTTAATTAAAAGTGAGACCTACCTCAAAAATTCAAACCAACTACCCTCGTTAAATATCATCACGAGCCCTTCCACTCGCGATAAAAGTATAAATTCTCACGTACTGATAAGCTGACCGTTAGAAACAGTGATTCCATTTTTCTACTCCCTTCCTTTAAAGTTATATTTATCAGAATATATTTATCTGAACACAGAATTTTAAAAAAATAATATTTTTAAAATTTATAATCTTAAATAAATTTAAATGGAGTTCAGATATTTATATGATTATAAAAATATTTCATTAAAAATAGACTTATAAGTATAAATTAAATTGTTATAAAATTTAAAAAAAATTCATTCTTTTTTAAATATACTAAAAAAATAAGTTCACATGAATCAAAACAGTACTAATTTTCTAATGTTCTCTTTAGTCGAATCGCTCTCCCTATTTGGTTTTCCTACAACTATTTGGTTTTCCTACAAAAATAAAGCACTCGAGAGAATGAATAAAAAAATATCGAATCTTAACTCAAGTTTTGTATTTTGTTTCGGGCTCGGACCTAATCGGGTTTCGCGGGTCTGGGTTTTATGGGCTTGGGCTTTGGCTCGTCCCAGGCTTTGTGAGTTCAATGGGTGAGACCAGCCGTCCATGACGGGCCTAAGCCCATGTGGTCCTGGGCTTAGCGAGCCGAGCTTGGTTGGTCTAACGGATTTTTTTTTGTAATTTTTATTTGTTTAAGGTGTATAGTAGTTATTAGTATAGTATAATATACTAGTATAGAATATATTTATATGGTATACTAGTTATTAGTATAGTATATATAATATATATTTCATTGTATATTGTATTGTAGTAATTAGTATATATTGTATGTTATGTATATATATATTCCCTTATATATTTTCTTGTAGTATAATGTATGTTATGTATATATATTCTGTTATATATTTTCTTGTAGTATATATATTGTATCTTATGTATATATATATTATAACTTATATAGTTATATATTTTGTTGTAGTATATATATTATTTCTCTTATGTATATATGTTATTACTTATATATTTTCTTGTAGTTTAGGTTGTATGTTATGTATATATATTCTCGCATATATTTTCTTGTAGTATATATTGTACATATATATATATATATATATATATATATATATATATATATATATATATATATATATATATATATATATATATATATATATATATATATATATATATATATATATATATATATATGTATATATATATATATATATGTATATATATATATATATATATGTATATATATATATATATATATGTATATATATATATATGTATATATATATATATTGTAGCTTATAAATAATTCAAAGTAAAAACAAAGAAATATTGAGAAAAAAGATATTCAAGGGTATGTCTTATAATTTTTATTACCCAAAATGGCATATCTTTCTTAGTCTTCCTTCCGCTAATGGAATGAGCACAACAAAGTACTAATACCACCATTAAAAGAAAAAAAACTAAAAGAAGATATGCCAAAGTACATGTTATATCATAATCTACATTGTATCTCTAACAAATCTCATAAATCTATCAAGGTTGGGAGAAGGTTGTGTTGATGGTGTGGAAAAGAAGCTTGTTCATCACCACTTCCGGGCGAAGCCGAATCCTCCGCAAGTTCCGCTATCATTTCTTCATAAGCTTCATCTATCGCCGGTTGTGGTTCTGCAATTCCAAACTAATGATGTTTCTTGACGGTTAGCAGGTTGTCTATTAAAAGTTGGAGTTTCTACAGGTGGATCGGCCGGTGCATTACTTGAGTTATGAACATGACTAGTAGCTGTATCATCTAATCTGGTGCTTATGTTTCATCATCATCATCCTCATTTTCCTCTAAGATAGGTTCATTAGGATAAAGAGCATTCATAATTTCATCATCTAACCTATCACCTACTGCAAGATCATGTAGAAATTCACTATCGGTAAATTGAAAACAAGGGTGATCACTATCAAGCATTACGGGAGGAGGAGGAGGACGTTTAGGTTAGCGACTACTTTCAACTTGCTTGTCTTTTCTAGGTCGGGGAGCCGGGGGAAGGGTAGTATTATGGCCACTACTTTCACCGATTTTACCTTTTCCTTTACCAAATATTTTTTTCAAAGAAAATGCCATATTAATCATAATTATGCAAACTAAACCACACAAAAATATATTATTAAAACCTAAGAGTTGAAACGAGTTTACCGGATTACCGAACAACTTTTTGAAAATTGAAAATCGTTGAACACTTGAAAACTTCAATTCATCAACTTCACATTTTTCACGAATTTTTAACAATAAATTAAGCAATTGTAGTAGAAAGATTGAGAGATATTGATGAATTGGTGAATAAAAGTAAAAAAATAAGGGGGTATTTATAATTAAGAAATGGGTAAAAGTATAATTATATAAAGTTTGAGGTTAAATTAAAGTTTGAGGGCTAAATGACTATTTTTTAAACCTTCAAACGGTCAAATAGTAGCCCAAATGGCTACTTTTTAAAAAATATCAGTTGCTGATTTTTAAAATAAAAAAAAATTAAAAATATAGCCGTTGGGCCCATTTAGGCCCGCCAAGACCGGCTCAGGCCCGGCTGACGGTCTCGGACCTAACGGTCCCGGGCTAATGTACGCGGACCGACCGGTAATGAATTTCAAAGTAGCACCAGACGCGAAACTACCAAGACCGGCCCACCAAACCAGTTAAATCTGTCAGAGCAGCGGGCCCGATTCGATCCGGTTCAAGCCCGAGCCACAGTGCACCGCAGGGCCACAGATTCTTAAGCTCAGTCGGCGCGTGATAATATAGAGGAAGTTCTGATCAACGCGAATGACCGGTGAAATAGTTGCACAATTACGCGCGTGGATGAGTCAAAATATTTCAACTTTAGCAAAAATGCTTGTCTTATTTATTGTTTTTATTTATTTTTAAAAATAAAAAAATTAAAGCGGATCCAACAAAAGAAGACCGTTCATCGATATCGCTGCATCCTTTACACATTCAAAGTTCCAACAAACAAATACCCTCTATACTAAAACACATAAACTGAAGAAAGTTACAGTATCTTCACTTACTCTTTCATACCCCCCCCCCCCACTCTATAACTCCCCCTAGCCCCCTAACCCCTATCTTCCAGGCGCATAGATAGGGACCTCATTTTGGAGACTAGTCCTTCTCCTTTGTAAATTTGAGGGGATAGGCATAGCATTCTTGAAAACCAATAGTTAGAGATTATATTGAGCGAGAACAGAGTAAAAAGAGCTCTTTGTATTTGTTTAGATGCAACAATGGTTGCCGGCAAAGTAAAAACTGCTATGGGTTTACAGAAATCACCTGCAAATCCAAAGCCATCAAAGCAAGATTCAGTTCCCAAGCCTCCTTCTCCTTCACTCAGCTGCACAAAACAGCAGACTACTCCCAAAAGTGCAGGATTTTCTCGCTCTTACGGTGTTTATTTTCCCCGTTCCTCCGCCCAAGTCCAGCCTCGTCCACCGGACGTTGCAGAGCTCCTACGCTTAGTCGAAGAGTTACGTGAAAGAGAGTCCCGCTTGAAGACAGAACTCCTCGAGAAGAAACTGCTTAAGGAATCAGTAGCTATTCTTCCAGTGTTAGAGAGTGAGATCAACCTAAAAGATGCAGACATCGAACGGAAAAAACGAATGATTGAATGCTTGGGAGTGGAAAATGAAAGACTTAGACAAGAAGTAGAGATGTTACACATTGAGCTAGTGAAGCAAAACGGGAGGCATGAAGAGAGGGTAAAAGTAATGGAAGCTGAAATTTCTGAGCTGAAGAAAGCTAATGAAGAGTTATCAGCTCATAGGCTTGTCGATGCTGCAACAAATGGTGCTCAAAACAAATCTAACATGACCAAGTATTTGAGAAAATGCGTGACTCAACCTAGCATTAGTGTGACTTCGAAACCAGAGTGTGAGATGAAAGAGGAAATAGTTAGTGCAATGGAAATGTGTGACAGGCCTAGACATTCTCGGAGTAATTCAGACGAGTTAGCTGACATATCTGCTGACATTATGAGTTTGAGATCACGTGTTCCCCGTGTTCCTAAGCCACCACCACGGCCATCGTCGACGCTATTGCCATCATCATCGTCATCGTCGTCATTATCTTCTTCTTCATCTTCTCCCTCGTATAGTTCTTTATCAGATTCAGCTGAACGTGCTTTAGCTGAAATTTCTAACATTCCACCTCCACCTCCACCACCTCCGCCGCCAGCTACGGCGTCCAAAATGGTGGCAATAGTTCCTCCACCACCGCCGCCACCGTCAGTGACAGTGGTCAAAACAGGACCACCGCCACCTCCACCACCACCTCCGAAAGGATTAAAGCCTGTGCCAGCAAAGGTTAGGCGTATACCTGAAGTGGTGGAATTTTATCACTCTCTAATGCGGAGGGACTGCCGGAGAGATTCCGGTGCTGGAGTTAGTGGTGCCGCCGATGCTCCAGCGACAGCCACGGCGAAGGATATGATCGGAGAAATTGAGAACCGGTCTGCCTATTTACTGGCGGTAAGGTCTTTGGCCATGGTTATTGTGTTAAATTACTGCTTTGCCATTTCCCTGTTGCATTACTGTCAGTGAAAATGACTAGTCTGTTATGTCTTTTTCTGGTACCCCTATTGCACTTTTTCTTGGAATTTTGCTTAGTTTCTTACAAGATAAGACAGTATGTAGATTCGAATCAATATTGGTAGAGGTAAAGTGCACTTATGAATCAGGAAATGCTGTAATTTCATCATCTCACTATGGGCAATTTGGTCAATTTTGAAAGAATAATCGCTTTAACAATCTTTATCAGTGACATGGGATTATAAGTGAAAACTGATTTTTTTTTCCAGATCTGATATTACCATTTGAACAAAAATGAGAGATTTTGATAATTGCATACAAAGTGCAACTATGGAATAGTTGAAGATATGAATTAATATCATATGCAATTATGATTAGGATAAACTTCATTTCTTTCGTTTAACAGTAAAAACATAAAATAGTTGAAGATATTAATTAAAATGTATTTCTTTGACTGTTGGGAAGTAAAATTGGACTAAAATTATGGTTTGATGGATTATTTGAGAAAATAGAATGACATATTAGTGACTAGTGAGGTTGCCTAAAGATGGTTGAAAGTAAAGGGCTACTTGTTTTAGCTTTAGTAAACTTCAAAACTGTGATGTAAAATCTTTTAAAAATTGTAGCATTTAATAAGGATCAACTGTAAACTTTCATTTGTATGGTTAGTAAATTTAATTTCTGATTATATTCCCCTTTTTGTTTTCTTGATTGCAGATAAAAACAGATGTTGAGACACAAGGAGATTTTATAAGGTTTTTGATCAAAGAAGTGGAAAATGCTGCATTCGTGGACATAGAGGATGTTGTGCCTTTTGTAAAATGGCTTGATGATGAGCTCTCTTACCTGGTAAATTCTTCTCATTATTTAACATGCTAATTTATATATTCTCTGTCAATCTATCTTTGATGATTTGAAGTTTTTTCAGGTTGATGAAAGAGCTGTTCTGAAACACTTCGAATGGCCGGAGCAAAAGGCTGATGCATTGAGAGAAGCTGCATTTGGATATTGTGATCTAAAGAAACTTGAATCTGAGGCATCGTCCTTTCGTGATAATCCCAGACAACCCTGTGGCACAGCTCTTAAGAAAATGCAGGCCTTATTTGAGAAGTACAAATTTGCTCTATTGATTGATTTTCTGTCATTATTATTATTATTATTATTATTATTTTAGTTGTAAATTAATTAATGAGAACTTGCATCATAAATGAAATATGGTAGGTCTTAGTGATTGTTCTCCATTCTAATGTCAATTGTTGTCATTTAAACAGATTAGAGCATGGACTTTACAATTTGTCAAGAATGAGAGAATCAGCTTCAAAGAGATATAAAATATTCCAAATTCCAATTAAGTGGATGCTGGATACTGGTTATGTTACTCAGGTAATTAAAAGAAATTTCTTGTCTCCTTTATGATCTCTACTATTTTGTAGTTGTTTGATGTATTATTTTCCAATTGATGTTCCATATAAAAATGTCTTCACAATATGTTAAGTTGACTTGGGACCTCAATTCTTGCCATCTTTTCTGGTGTTACTGGTCTGGTCCATGGAGGTTTAGTCATGCCGTTGAATAATGGATAGCCAAAGGAAGTAGCATGGGATAATATCTGTTTTGTATTATTCTAAGATTAGAGGTTACTAGAAGACAGAAATTATGGGGAAGTTTTGCCTTATTTAACTATGCCCATGCCTGCATGCGCACATGCTTAAGTCTCAGTTTTCCAAAACCTATTTGCTTGTCTGCATCCCTTTTTATACTAGTGTTGGTAGTAAGTAGGAAAAAAAGGAATCAGATTCTTAGTGTTGACCTTTTATAGATCCCTATGATTTTTATAATGTCACACTAAGATAGATCTGCATATTTTAATAGCAAATTAACCTGAAACTTCTTTATTGTGTTGGTCTAAGCAGGCAGAAGCTTCCTAATTGGCAATACCTTGTTTTTTTACTTCCCCTTTCATGGTTCAAGATCTATCAAGATTTATCAATGTTAAATAAAATTTATCTAAAATTATAATTGAGCTGCATTATTCTTATTGACATGAAAATTCTATTTTCTTTCTTTGCCTCTTCATTTTGACATGAAAATGTGCTCAAGTTTAAATACCTAGACATAGATTGAACTTGTGAGCTTTTTGGATTGAGGTTTCTGCAGAGTGATATCTATGTTGTTGGTATTTGTCCCTACAAGATGACATAATTAAGAGCAGGCAAAGTTCACAGACATTCTACTTGCCTGCAAATTTTACTGTTCTCCTCATTTTTTTCACTGTTATGTGGGGCAAAACGTATAGTGTATAGTATTAATAAGCTTCCCATTTCTTGCAAACCGTGTGGTCTCAGATTTTGTACCATGCTGCTGTTGTGCTTTGATTGAGAAATAACACAAAGAGAGACATGGTGATAACGTGAGGTAGTTGTGTTGTTTTTGTTTTTGCATTATTGCAGATAAAGCTGGCATCAGTAAAATTAGCCATGAAGTACATGAAGAGGGTATCAGCAGAGTTAGAAATGGTTGGTGGTGGTCCCGAAGAAGAAGAGCTTATAATTCAAGGAGTTAGGTTTGCCTTTCGAGTGCATCAGGTATAATAAAGAATTTTTTACACGAAAAAAGAAACAAACATTTTAATGAAAATTTTGTTCTTTCACATGCTGTCTTGTACTAATTAACTTTGTGCTATGTGGTTTTTTTGTTTTTGTCAAGTTTGCGGGAGGTTTTGATGTGGAGACAATGAGAGCATTCCAAGAGTTGAGAGACAAAGCAAGATCTTGCCATGTACAATGTCAAAATCAGCAACAGCAGCAGCACAAATATGTTTGCAGATTTACTCCTTGCTAATTAACAATCTGTAGCAAACTCAGCTTCAGAATGCTGTTATTTTTGTTGTAAAGAGTGACATGTATGTGAATATAACAATGGCAGTAACCATTTTTCTGCATAAACATTTATTAATTTATTCCTAATTCGTGCGGAAACGGACTCTTCATCAGTTTATAACTTGTCCTTACAGACATCTGATTACCATAATAGTTTATTTACCGAATTAATCTGTTAACCCGCTAGCTAATTTAAAACGCCTCAGTACTATAACTTGAAGCCATGGATTTGACGAATGTTTATTTCGAAAATACGAGTAACAATTAAATTTGATTAGTGGTTTTAAAAATATGTGATTTAGTTCAATACTAATTAATAATTAAGAAATATAACATAGAAATGAAAGTTAGAAATGAATCAAACCAATATTATATAACAGCAGCGACCTCGAGCTTAGCAGCCTCGAGGTGGCTTAGGGCAGTAAGAACAATCAAATAGAAAAAGTAGGAGAAAAGGTAAAGAGTATATTCTTTACTTAGTGATTATGTGTCTTACAAATGAATTGGTCCCCTTTATATAATAGAGGAGCCCTAAATAAGAAATATTTCTATTTACAGTAAGAAATATTTTTGGTACAGCTGTCTAACCGCCTAATACGGAATCATACAATCATATTTCGGGATTTGCGCGATGACATAGGGGATGTGGAAAGAATCTAACTTGCTCTGGTATAAATCCATAACGGTACTATTTTGGTGTCGAACACACTCGACCTCGGTATCCATCATGCTCGGGTCTAGTCACTCGAGCTCGAACTTGGTCTTACCCAGACTTGGACTCCGGACGACCTCTCAAGTATATAGATCGAAAGCATTCGATCTCGACCTTATACAGATAGTCCCCGCGTTTCTTAGAGTAAGATAATAAGAAACGATTTGAACCTCGATTTTCTCAAACCTCTTAATAAGGACCTCATGCCCGTGATGTAGGCGCTTGAAGTGAACGGAAATGTCATGTCAGCTCACTTCCCTAAAATATTAAATGCGCTCCAGCACTGGTCGGCCATTTGCGCCGCCGATCTATCGCCGCCTTTCTATAAATAGGAGGCTACTTTATTGAACAAAGAACTGTACTTTTTTCATCTTCATACACTTTAGATCTTTTCCCTTCTTTAATCATCTATTTTCATGGTTCGAACTTGCGATCACAAGGTCATATGACAACAATTTTACCAGTTACACCAAGTTTTCCTTTTTCAAAGCTTCGATTCGAAATAACGAGAGAAGGACGCTGAATCCTTCCTGCACCAGAAAATATGCAAACTTTGGTGATTGGCCCGAACACCAGACTCAGAACATAATAAACCCTTAGGTTTTAATCAAGCAATAAAATACCCCTAAAGGTTTTTGTTAATCATCGAGCTAGACTTAAATTGATTTGATCGATCTCGTGACATCGGGACTCCTGAGTCCGAGCTAAGGGAGAGCAAGGTTCCGAATTTGAATTAAAGTTAGCCCTTAGGCTTCGTACATAGCCCCCGAGAGACAATTTTCTCAAAATCAGGTAACTCGTGGGCTCAGTAATCGAGTGAGCATTTGTTCAAACTTGAAATAAAGTTAGCCCTTAGGCCTTTTTCTATAGTCCTCGAGTGAGAATTTTCTTAAACCCGGGTAGCCCTGGGGCTTAGTAGCTGAGCGACCACTTGCTCGAACTTGAGATAAGACGATAAGAAACAACTTGAGGCCCGATCTCCTTGATGTCTCGACCATGATACCGATCTCGTGATGTCAGCGTCTGAAGTGATTGAAAGGTCACATCTACATAGTTTCCAAGGTCATTGATTGGCGGCTGATGATCGGCCTTTTGGCTTCCCCAATATGCTTAAGTGACTTCTATAAATAGGCTAACTTCACAGTTTTGCAAACTTTACTTCTAAATTTGTTTGCCAAATCTTGCTAGTTCTTTCAATTCCTTAAAACCATACTTTTCTCAATTTTTTCTTTACTCCTTCAACAACCTTTTCTTCTTTACTTGAAATACAATGGCTAAATCACAAACCGTTACCCAACAATAAAAAGCCTCTTCGTCATCACGGGCATCCAAAATTAAACCGGTGATGCCGCCTCGCGTCGAGGAGTGTATTCTCCCGCCATGTGAGATAACATTTGATTTTCAAATTGAAATACCTGTACCGACACCAGGCTTGTGGGACATGAGATGTAACGATCCGACCGGTCATTTTGAGCTCTAGCGCGTCATTCAGCAGTCAGAGGCCATGAGCAGCTTCATTTCAGGTATTATGACTTGTACGCGCGATCGGAATCGAATTTTTTGGGAAGTTTAGAGTTGATTTGGAAAGAGAATTCTCATTTCGGAAGCTTAAAGTTAAAAGAATTAATTAAGATTGGATTTTTAAGAAAACGACATCGGAATCGAGATTTAGAGGTTCCAATAGGTTCATATGATGATTTCAGACTTGGGCGTATGTCCGGATCGGTTTTGGAAGACCCAGGAATGTTTTGGCTCCTATCGTGGAAGTTAGCATTTTGAAAGAAATTTCATGAGTTTGGCTTGAAGTGCATTTTAGTGTTATCAATGTCCGTTTGGGATTCCGAGTCTGGAATTAGCTTTGTATGGTGATGCTGGAGTTGGGAACGCGAGCAGAAGAGAATTCAGAGGTTCATAGGTCGTTTTGGAGCCATTTGGCTAAAGATAGAAATTTGAAGGTTTTTGAGAAGTTTGACCGAAAGTGAACTTTTTGATATTGGGTTTGGAATCCGATTTTGAAAATTGGAGTAGGTCTGTAATATCGAATATGACTTGTGTGCAAAATTTAAGGTCAATCGGACGTGATTTGATAGGTTTAAACATCGAAAGTAGAAGTTGAAAGTTCTAAAGTTCATAAAGCTTGGATTGGAGGTTGATTCATGATTTCAGCATTGTTTGATATGACTTGAGGCCTCGAGCAAGTCCATAATGTGTTTTGGGACAGATTGGTGTGATTGGTCGGGGTCCCGGGGGCCTCGGGTTGTATCGCGCTCTTATTTGATATTTCAACGCCATTTCTTTGTACATAAAGGGGCCCTATATTAAGCAAATATGCTCCAAATTAAGTTTTAATTAAACCATTAGATTCGTATCATAATTTCGGAGCCATAGCAAAAAGAATCGTCGAATCTGGACATCGTATGAGGAAGTTATACTCATTTCCGTGTTGAGAAAAGTGTTGGTTGCTGCCATAACCGCAAATGTGGAAATTTTCCGTAGATGCGATCATATTTCCGCAGATGCGGTCAATTTTTTCCCTAATGTAGAAACTGCTGGAGGTAGAGAGGTTTATTTTAAAATTGGAGTTTGGCTCATTTTTTCTCATTTCTTCCATGGGAGCCGGTTTTGGAGCAACTTTGGAGTGCCATTTTCATCACCAAGCATGAGGTAAGTGATCTCTACTAGTTTTGAGTATATACAAGGTTTATATATGGATTTAGACATGGAAAATTGTGGAAAACTTGGGGTTTGAGGGAAAACCTAGAAAATTAGTATTTTTGGAATTTGACCACGATTTTTGGGTGTGGAATTTAGAGAAAATCATATATTTGATTTCGTAAGGCTATGAGTAAATTTTATTTTCGAAAAATTTCGAATTCCGGGCACGTGGGCTCGATGGAATTTTTGTCAACTTTTCGATTTGGGTTAGGAATTGTTATAAATTTGGATTATAATGAATACCTTAGCATATATTAATGGGTTTACATAATTATTGGCTAGTTTTAGAACGTCGTGCATTGATTCGAGTCTTCAGAAAGGCGTGGAGTGCCGGTTATGGATCTTCGGAGCAAGGTGAGTCTCTTTTCTAATCTTGTAAAAGGGAATTGTCCTCATAGGTGAATTAATTGGTATGTGCTCCTATTTGTGGGGCTACGTACGTACGAGGTGACGAGAGCCCGTGCATAGCTACTATTATGCTATTGACCGGGTAGTCTAAGACCCAAAAGCATGCTATACTCGGATTAATTATAAACATATTGACAGCTTGAAATTCTTAGATCACATTAAATTAGTAAATGAATTTCTAAAACGATTAAACTTTGTTTTTCTTAAATTGTTAAAAGGGAATTGACTTTTATTCGGATAAATGTTCCCCGATAAATTCTTAATTGGCTATTTGAGCATGTATTTCTATGTGTACCTGTATTGCATGTATAATTCGCGAGCAGGGTATTTGTTTATTTTATGTTGACCGCGACGCAGTATAGTTCGCGAGCGGGGTAGTAGATGCATCTATGGTTTAAGTCGTTCGACCCTCGGCAGTGCACATTGGATCGGGCCGTACGACCTCGGCATGATTTGTGCATGCTTGTATTGCTTGCCATGAAACTTATAGAAGTTGTTGTTGCCTCTTCCTGGCTTAAAAATATGTGTATAAATGACGAAAAGGAATAATTTCCAATAAATGAAAGAATTCCCATTGAATTATAACCATGTTTATAAAAAATCCACGAGTTAATATGTTTGGGATGTATCATTATTGGACCATTAGTAAGTGTCGAAGTTGACCATCTCGTCTCTACTTCTTCGAGATTAGACGGGATACTCAAGGGCGAGATGATATATCCAGGAAGTTGAAAGGCATAGAACAGTCCTTAAAGAACAAGCAAGGAATGGGAGGCCAGGTTAACATGTCTTACGAAGAATTGTCTGTGTCCCTTGACGTTTGCCTGCCCGTGGGGTTTAAAGTGCCAAAATTTAACTTGTATGATGGATGCGGATATCCAGTAGCCCACCTGAGGGTTTAGTGTAGTGAAATGAGAAGTGTTGGAGAGCAAGATGACTTGTTGATGGCATATTTCAGTAAGATCTTGACTGGGACAGCTTTGGAATGGAATAATCGTCAAGATGTCGGTAAGTGGCCTTCATTGGGCGACATGGCTCAAGATTTTATGCGACACTTTCAGCACAATATAGACATTGTCCTAGCCGCTCCTCCCTATCTCAGATGGAAAAGAAACCCAAGGAAAGTTTTAGGGACTTTTGTCTTAGATGGAACGAACAAGTTGCTCGGGACAGTCCTCTCATTGATAGAAAAGATGTTGCTGAACCCCGCTAACAACAGGATCCAATGGGCATTCTTGCTAAACGCTTTTAGCCTCAATATCGACCCCACGAATATCCTTGTCATCCTCCCCACTATTACTTCTCTCCATAGAACCTCCAAAATTGTACATCACTTTCCCGATACACCGTCCATAATGCACCACCATATGCTCCACATCCACGAGGCCCCGTAATGGCCCACACCACGTCCACAAATGTCTTACCCTCCCCCACGAGCCTACCAAAATCCTCCTTAACCAGGTTTCCGGCTTAATCAATCATGTAAGAATGAGAGGTTGCAAAGAAAGAAAACCTTCACTCCGTTGGGAAAGTTATATGCCAGTCTGTTCTAGAGGCTAAGGAAATTAGACACGTTGAAGCCAATTCATATAAAAATGCCAAACCCTCTTCCAAAGAGGTTTAATTTTTCTCAAAGGTGCATATATTGCTCAAGTGCCCCGGGGCATGACATAGAGAAGTGTTGGCATCTGAAAGGAGGAGTCCAGAAGCTTAATGATTCAGGCGACATTACCGTGCAAAATCCAAATGCAGTAGATACTAGCCAAAGTCCATTGCATGTTTATAATGAGACGCATATGGAGGACATGATTTGTGTGGAAAAGGAATATGACAACTATTTTGAGATCCTCGGAGGGACACTTGCGGCAATGCTTTCAACGTTATCACTCTTGGTTCTGGAAGTTAATCATAAGAACGAGCCGGCCAAAGGGACCCAAAAACTATTTGCTAAGGACAATAAGATGAAGACTTGTGAAGGTTCTAGTAATGTTGATGTTGAACTCAGTGGCTAAGATGCAGTGCTTTGTAATTGGAAAGACGCTCATCTTGGCTAGATGAAGAGTCTTGGTGGTTTGTTTTGTTGTTATTTCTGTTATTAGGGTTATTTTCAGGTTGTAATCCGGATATTGTCTTGTTACTCAAACCCTTCTATCCTCTTTTTTTGCCTAGTTTGTTTAGTTGTAGTAGCTCGTTTAGTGTTGTGTAGGTTTATTCCAAAGTTGTAACCCTAGTTTAGTTTGCTTGTTTTGTTGTTAAACCCTTTCACCATCTGTTTAATGCAATTTTCTGTTTTCTGTTATTTCTAGTCATTTTTGTTTAGTTCTCTTTTCCTTTTTTAGTTCTTTTCCTGTTAACTCAAGTGACATGACATGCACATGTAATTCTCAGCCTAGTCTTAAAAAGTTAGTTTAGTCATGAACTAATGAAACAATTTTGAAAATGATATGGACATTTGAAGAAAATAAGTAAAGGCATTTTGAGATCACTTAAAGCCTGAACTATGTGAAATTGGAGCAGATAGAATATAAAGAAATACTATTAAAATGCATCCTGCCTCATCAGGTTGAAGCGAAAAGCAAGTTTGCCCTTAATCGGCAGGGGGCATTCGTGGTAATGAGAGTGTTGCCTAATGGTATTTTTTATTTAACATATATAGAAGGCAAATATATGGATATGGCTATCAATTCTGATGCAGTCAAAAGATATTATATGTGATTTCTTTGGTTTGTTTAGTTGTGTTGTTTGTATTTGGCATGCTTTGAAGATTGGAATGACGAAGGCATTTTATTCTGCTATATAAATACTTTATCCTTTGTTACCCCTTTGAGCCTTATTTATTTTCTTTCATATCCCTCTTTTGGAATCAGAACCAGAGTCTAGAAATACAGATATAGAAAAAAAGAGGAAAAGAGAAGAGAAAAAGAGAAAGAAAATGGGAAAAGAGTAAAGAAAAGAAAAGAAAAGAAAAAAGAAGACAGAAAAAAAAAAGAATCGAAAAGCACCAAAAAAAACAAAGAAATTCCTATGTCATGAACTACGTTCGACCCGATTCCTTTTCAGGTTGCCTCACCGTTCGGTCCACCAAAATAAAAAATCCAAAAAGCCCGGACAAAGAAATTGGAGCAGAAGTTGTGGTTATGTAAAAGATCTGATTCCAAAATTTGTAAGTTTGAACCCATTCAAGTTGTTTTGAGCCTTCGTGATACCCTTTCTCTCTAACCCTATCCAAAAGCCCACATTACGGTCCAAAGAAAGACCTTCCGGCTAGTCTTCGAGAGATGCCAAGTCAAGAAAGTAGAGGTGATTCACATTAGGGGCAACACTCTATTCTACACAAGGAAAACAAAAATAAGAGTCTTATCGGTGAAAACCTTTACACGTACCATAAAGCGATGGTGAGTTGAGAGAAAGAAAAAAATGAGAGAGGCTTGATGGTGAGAACCTTCGGGCTACACGTTGAATAAGGATCGTGAACCAGATTAGATAATCGAAGCATTGAAGCCCAGTTTCACGGTTTAGGGGTATAACAAGAGTGAACATCAGATTTGCTTGATAGAGTAGGCCACAAGTTCATGTAATGGTCACTAGAGTTGGTATCCACATCTGATAGGTTTCTAGTTTGTAGTTTTCTTGTTAGGAATCATCTATTTCCATTGTCCTTTACTCTTTTGCCTTGTTTACTTCCTTTTCCTGAGTTTGTTTGGCCAGAACAAGTGAGAAATGACTTCAAATTTGCCACCAGCTTTCTAATTGCACAAAACGGGATCTGGCTAGTACATCAAAGCGACATAAGTCAGGGAAGAACAACATGCGCACCCAGTTGGTAACAATCAACATGCCTTGGGGATTCATATGAAATACAAAGGTTTGGCATATATCAATTCATAAACAAGGCAACAGATAGAGGATGTTGGGTGAACGTATCAAAGGTAGTCTCAGTGATGAGATTGACAGAGAAAGTGGTTAACCAATGAAAAGCAAGGTCTTCCAAGCGGAAATCAAAGTTAACATGGCAAGTGAAGGAACAATAGACCTCAAGGCGGCTAGTGGTTTAAGTCAAGAAAGAATAGCATAAGCACTGAGTAGGTGGAAATTGGCGTGCTTTAGGATTCATGTAAAATGCAAAGGTTTGGTAAATGTCAGTTCATGAGCAATGCAATAGATAGAGGGTATTGGATCTAAATGGAAAAGAAGTATTTTCTGTGATAAGGGTGACAAAGAAATTGGTTAGTCAATAAGCAAGCAATGTCTTTCAAGGTGACATCAAAATTATCATGGCAAGGGAAGGAACAATCGCCCTCAAAGTCAAGGTCACAAACCAACCACCACGTTTAAACTCACAAGTTTTCTTTGTCTAAAACATGGATGAAGGCTATGTTCGTATCAAAGCTCAGAAGCTTGAATTTTTCAGGTGTAATTCCCCAATTATGCTTACGCAAAGGTTATTGAGAAGATCACACATCACCCCTAGGAAAAAACACTGCCTAGTATAAGTCTTTCAAGTTATATTTTGTTGTAGGAGATGCACTTCCTAAACTGAGATTTTACCCTTAGGAGACGCACTTCCTAGTTTGGATCATATAAGTTTGACTCACTGATGGTTTTACCCATAGGAAACACACTTTCTAAATTGATAGTTAATTCATAGGAGACGCACTTCCTAGTTTGAGTCATTGATGTTTCACCCATAGGAGACGCACTTCCTAAATTGATAGTTCATTCATAAGAGATACACTTCCTAGTTTGAGTAATTGAAGTTTCACCCATAGGAGACGCACTTCCTAAATTGATAGTTCATTCATAGAAGACGTACTTCCTAGTTTGAGTCATTGAAGTTCTACCCCTAGGAGACGCACTTCATAGTCAGGGTCTTTCAGGATACACCTGTAGGAGACGCACTTCCTAAATTGAGAGTTCATTAATAGGAGACATACTTCCTAATTTTAGTCACTGAAGTTTTCACTTCCTAAGTTGATTTTCACCCATAGGAGACGTACTTCTTAAACTGATAGTTCATTCATAGGAGACACACTTCCTAGTTTGAGTCATTGAAGTTTCACCCCTAGGAGGTGCACTTCTTATCTGGGTCTTTCAGGATACACCTGTAGGAGATATACTTCCTAAACTGAGAGTCCATTCATAGGAGACACACTTCCTAATTTTAGTCACTGAAGTTTTCACTCCTATGAGACACACTTCTTAGTCTTGGTCATTTAAATTCACCCCTAGGATACGCACTTCATAGTCATTTAAATTCACCTCTAGGAGACACACTTCCTAGTTTGGTTCATTCAGGTTTTATTTTAGCAGAAATATTTGCTAGTCAAAGTTTCTTGATTTTACTTGTAGGAGACGCACATCCTAGTCTAGTCTTTAGTTTACTCTCATCATTGCATAAATAGTATAGAACGGCACCTCGAACGTATCTCTACCTCGGTATACTCCATCACCTCACTCACCTCTGAACAAACCGTGGCATGATTTCTTTATAACCAAGGATATGTAGGCAGCTCAGATACCAGAGCTCGGTCACATTCCCCTTTTCTCAGTTTTAGTCTCTCCCAAATAGGGGTCGGGTAAAAAAAACCTGTCTAGTCGTTCTTTGTCTGATTTCAATTAAAGAGGACATGTGATTTTTGACCCTCTCCAAGACTTTTCATATTCTAGTATGTAAATATTTAATTTAGGCCTTATATAGCTATTTCAACTCATTTTTACTCTTTTACTTTTATTTTATTACAAGAAAACTAAAATTAAAAAAAAGGTTTATTAATATTTTGTAGTCATTTTAATCTCGAAAAATACAAAAAATAATTTTGTTTTAACGATCAGTCTTATTTTAATAGTTATTTTTCTTAGATAGAGCTAATTAATATTTTTGATAATACTTTTAATTAATTAAGTTAATTTTAAACATAGTTAGTCATAAAAACTCAAATTTCTAGCTTATTTTTTAAGCTCAATATCTAATACCGATTAAAATAATGCTAGGAACTTGTAAATCTTTCTTTCGAACAAAAAATAAATATAAATATTCTAAAGACTTAACGCAAAAACACCTTAAAAAAAAAATATAACACACTAGACACAGTACAAAAGCTGCGCACCCCACCCCTACCGGTCGTCTTCTTCCTCACACTTCCAGTGAACGCTTCCACCATTGAAGACCAGAAAACGACCCCCGTTCTGCTTTTTCTTCAGGTTTTGAACACACAAACTCTAAGCTTATCATCCTCTTCTTTCAGCCATTAAAGACCCTTGAACCTCCAGCTTCAAAAATCGAAATCACCTTAGAACTCCATAGTTTTTGCTGCGACAATATCCTCATTTTTTCGTCAACTAAATCAGAACCAGCATACTCTGAATTTTGACATCGATACTCAGATTTGAGCGATAGAGAGCTCCGCTCCAGTTCTGCTGTCAAAGTTCCGATCGGCAGCCCTGTCCGTGTTCGAGTTTTGTTCGACATGTCGGGTTATATTTAATACCATCTCAACGAATTGTAACTGTTCCTGGCCATTGCTATTGGAGGTTCATTTGACTGACTCGAAAGCAAATGCAGTTACAGAGGTTCTCTCGTTTTCCTTTTACCAAATTATTCGAATATTTGTGAGTGAATTTTCTTGTTTAATTTTGTTTGATATGCTTGGATGGTTCTGTTCATCAGTCTACTATATTGATTTGTTCATTTTATTTTGTTTAAAGTTTAGACTCTTGAATCTCTAAGAATGTGGAGTTGTTTGCTGTTTTATTTAGACAATTGTTCAGTAGAATTGGGATTAAATTCACATCCTTGTTCTAATACAAGTGGGTATTGGGATTAAAAGAAACGAAAAAAATTATTTCTGGAACTATAACTTCCTGGTGCATTTTTTAAGAAGGAATCAGATTTAGGTTTTGGCATTACCTTGTTAATTTTAAACTTTAGGTTGGTGCTACAATATTTGGGACAATTAGGGTAGTAGGTTCATTTACCAAATGGGCCGTCCGCTTTGCGTAAGTTAATTAGTCTTGGGTTCAGTGGTTACTACTATTTTTACTTATAGTCACATGAGCTACTACTATTTTTACTTATAGTCACATGAGCCAAATAAATATCTTAATAGAGCCGGCCTGTCTCTTATCCATTTCTAGATAGCAAATTAACTCAAAAGATCGAATTGTTGTGGCTATTTCTAAATGTAGATAATTTATTAGTGCTCCAGATAGCTAGAACAACTTCACCTCTTCCATAATTTCATGTCCATAACCCATGGCCCTCATGTAATTAATTTTAATCCGTAGAAATCGAGGTGTGCTATTAGTGAATTTTCTATGGCCCTCGCAAAGTTGAAAATCTGTAGTTGCTTTGGGCAAGCTATTTTAAAAATTACCTTCCTAAATTCGGGTATGCATTTATGTGACACAAATCCAAATCTCAATAATGTTAAATAAAATATATCGGGGACTGCGGGTGCATTTATATGACTTGGTCCAAGACGTGTTTTAAATATCGTTGAAATCTTCCTAAAGAATATGATTAAATAAAAACGGTTATAGAGCTAAAATTGCATCATAGGCTAAAACATGTATTAAAAAGCAGATAATAGGCTAATTATAACAGTTGAGCGACTATGCTAGAACTACGGAACTCGGGAATGCCTAACACCTTCTCTCGGGTTAACAGAATTACTACCCGGATTTATGTGTTTGCGGATTATAATACAAAATCAATCTTTTCCTCGATTCGGGATTTGAACTAGTGACTTGGAACACCATAAAATTATCCCAAGTGGTGACTCTGAATATCTTTTTAAATAAATCCCGTGTCAATTGTCACTTTGGAAAAACTCCGTTACTATACCCTTCCGGGGTATAGGAAAAAGGAGGTATGACAGAGTCCACACTATCCTTGCTGTTTATCTTAGCCCCGAGCCTTAGATACTGGTTGCTGCATGTCATTTATCTTTTGGTTGTTATGCTTCTGTTACTATTATGGTTTCTACTGGAGTTACTAATGAATTGTCTTTTTTTGTTTTTTATTTTCGTCTTTCTGAGCCGAGGGTCTATCGGAAACAACCTCTCTGCCTTATCGGGGTAGGGGTAAGGTCTGCGTATACATTACCCTCTCCAGATCCTACTTTGTGGGATTTTACGGGGTAGTTGTTGTTGTAAGCTTAAGAGAGCCTTTTTTACTATTCGGGGCCAGCTTGTGCCCATGTCGACTATTTTCACAGGGTATCTGGGACTTTCCTTCAACACATGTACCAGGGGTTAGACAACAAAGAAGAAATCAATTAGTGTTTTTTGTCTTACAGAAATTTGAACTTGAGGCCTCATGGTTCTCCACCCACTTTATTGACCAATAGGATACACTCTTAGCCCTTAGGTGTGCAAATCTTTTAACAACTTGTGAGGAAATTGGTCTAATGTGATTGTATCTTTTACGCCCCCGGGCTTTGGTCTATGTTGCTAATGAGTGGATTAGGCTCACGTCACGAGTTCGATCCTCGCCACAGACAAAAAGCCTGGTATTAAGAGAGACGAGCCCAATTATCCATCGAGTGTCGAACCTTGTGCCCCAGGTCCTCCGGACATTTTTTGATTATCACCAAAAATGTTATTCTATCTTTTATTAATAGAGCTCAGCTTGGGTTAGGCATGTCATACGGGTTTGAACGTTGCCGCAAATAAAAAAAATACTGGTTATTTAAGTAGAGAAGGGGGGCGGGGGGGATTATCCGTCGAGTTTTGAAACATGCGCTACTTGTTCCCGGGGATTTCTTGGTTATCAAAAAGAAAATGTTATTATATCTTTTGTCAATAGAGCTCAGTTTGGAAATGCATATTAGACTAATAGAGTGCCTTCTTGAAGCTCTCTGTACTGTTGACAAGATTGATTCATGTGAAGCTTCATACTCCATTATGCAACTGAAACTTCACGTGGCAAAAAGTTAAGCACATATATCCAAAATTTGCGAAAGATCTCTTTTCCTCCTCTTCTTTCACCATTCTTTAGGTTAAAGTTGGTTGGTGCTATTTCAAATATATTCTTATTGCTTTTTATGGTAAGTTTGCGCTTTTATGTGCTGATCTAAGCTAATTCTTAGTTAATTTGGTAATATAGTTATTATTCCTGCTCGAATGTATATCAATATGTTTCTGTAGGCGACATGATATTGGTTCTTTAGTCTAATTGTTGTTAATGTGTGGATTAGGCTCACGTTGTGCCCCAGGTCCTCCAGACTTTTTGGTTATCACCAAAAATGTTATTCTATCTTTTGTTAATAGAGCTCGGCGTGGGTTAGGCGTGTCATACGGGCTTGATCCTTGCCTCAAATAAAAGAAATACCGGTTATTTATGTGGAGAAGGTGGGGGGGGGGGGGTGGGAGGGGATTATCCGCCGAGTTTTGAACCATGCGCTACTTGTTCCCGGGGATTTCATGGTTATCAAAAAGAAAATGTTACTCTATCTTTTATCAATAGAGCTCATTTTGGAAAAGCATATTAGACTAATAGAGTGCCTTCTTGAAGCTGTCTGTGCTATGATTCTTGTTAAGCTTCACACTCTATTATGCAACTGAAACTTCAAGTGGCAAAAAGATAAGCACATATATCCAGAATTTGCGAAAGATCTCTTTTCCTCCTCTTCTTTCACCATTCTTTAGGTTAAAGCTAGTTGGTGCTATTTCAAATATATTCTTATTGCTTTTTATGGTACCAAGTTTGCGCTTTTATGTGCTGATCTTAGCTAATTTTTAGTTAATTTGGTAATATAGTTATTATTCCTGCTCGAATGTATATCAATATGTTTCTGTATGCGACATGATATTGGTTCTTTAGTCTAACTGTTGCTAATGTGTGGATTAGGCTCACGTCACGGGTTCGATCCTTGCAACAGACAGAAGCTTGGTATTAAGAGAGACGGGCCCAATTATCCATCGAGTGTCGAACCTTGTGCCCAGGTCCTCCAGACTTTTTGGTTATCACCAAAAATGTTATTCTATCTTTTATTAATAGAGCTCAGCTTGGATTAGCCGTGTCATACCCTTTCCGCAAATAAAAAAAATACTGGTTATTTAAGTGGAGAAGGTGGGCGGGGATTATAGGTCGAGTTTTGAAACATGCGCTACTTGTTCCCGGGGATTTCTTGGTTATCAAAAAGAAAATGTTACTCTATCTTTTATCAATAGAGCTCAGTTTGGAAAAGCATATTAGACTAATAGAGTGCTTTCTTGAAGCTCTCTGTGCTATTAACAAGATTGATTCTTGTCAAGCTTCACACTCCATTATACAACTGAAACTTCACGTGGAAAAAAGTTAAGCACATATATCCATAATTTGCGAAAGATCTCTTTTCCTCCTCTTCTTTCGCTATTCTTTCTGTTAAAGCTTGTTGGTGCTATTTCAAATATATTGCTTTTTATGGTACAAAGTTTGCGCTTTTATGTGCTGATCTTAGCTAATTCTTGGTTAATTTAGTAATATAGTTATTATTCCTGCTCGAATGTATATCAATATGTTTCTGTAGGCGACATGATATTGTTTCTTTAGTCTAACTGTTACTAATGCGTAGATTAGGCTCACGTCACGGGTTCGATCCTTGCCACAGACAAAAGCCTGGTATTAAGAGAGACGGTTCCAATTATCCATCGAGTGTCGAACCTTATGCCCTAGGTCCTCCGGACTTTTTGGTTTTCACTAAAAATGTTATTCTATCTTTTATTAATAGAGCTCAGCTTGGGTTAGGCATGTCATACGGGTTTGATCCTTGCCGCAAATAAAAAAAAATACTGGTTATTTAAGTGGAGAAGGTGGGCGGGGGGATTATCCGCCGAGTTTTGAAACATGCGCTACTTGTTTCCGGGGATTTCTTGGTTATCAAAAAGAAAATGTTACTCTATCTTTTATCAATAGAGCTCAGTTTGGAAACGCATATTAGACTAATAGAGTGCCTTCTTGAAGCTCTCTGTGCTGTTAACAAGATTGATTCTTGTCAAGCTTCACACTCCATTATGCAACTGAAACTTCACGTTGCAAAAAGTTAAGCACATATATCCAGAATTTGCGAAAGATCTCTTTTCCTCCTCTTCTTTCGCCATTCTTTAGGTTAAAGCTGGTTGGTGTTATTTCAAATATATTCTTATTGCTTTTTATGGTACCAAGTTTGCACTTTTGTGTGCTGATCTTAGCTAATTCGTAGTTAATTTGGTAATATAGTTATTATTCCTGCTCGAATGTATATCAATATTTTTCTGTAGGCGACATGATATTGGTTCTTTAGTCTAACTGTTGCTAGTTTATTTTTGAAATAAGTTTGAGAAGTACTTCTGCATTTTTCACTGTCACGATAATTTACGTTGAACAATGACTACAATTTAGTGACACATGTGCACGTTTTGAAGCTTATCTATGAAATTGTGGAACCTTATTTTTTTCGATTGACTTCTCATATAGAAACTCTTCACAATAGTTAAAGTGATTATTTTGTTCTGAACCTAACAATGTTCACTCGTTGACATGGAATGACTGCTTCCTTAAAAAAAAGGATGGAATTGAACTTACCGGAGAGGCATCATAGTCTCAGTGGCTAGATCGAATCATGTTGGTTTTGTGTGATTTGACGTTGTGATATTTGTATATATGTAATATTTATGCCAGATACTTAAGAGCATGTGTTGATTACAATGATATTGTTTCTAGATTCACCAAATTTGATGAGATATTTTTGCTTTGATTGCTTCGGTTGGACCTTTTGAAGTTCCAACATGTAGCAGGAGTGGGTCTATATTAGTTGTTTGAACATGGTTCAAGAACTGAAGCATGAAATTATAGTAGTAATTTGTTTCTTCTTAGTGATCTAGCTAATGCAATCTCCACATCAAAAGTAACTAATTGTTAGATTGATATTAGAATGACATAATTTCATTTTACAGGGTTCACATGAAAAGTTAGCTACCGGAGAAGTGAAGGACGCCAAAGTCAGCCGAGGGAGGCAGTACAAAGAGAAAATGGGATTTCAGAAATTTCTCAGATCCATTCCAAAACAAACCGCTTCTGATCGGACTTCACTGTTACCTCTTTCATTGAGAACGATAGATTCCTCAGTGTGCACCACCAACAACCTCACCCCTGTTGCCCAAAACCAACTGAACCAACTCATGGAAACCCACCTTAAACCTTCTTTCACGGCCAAAGATTTCCTCTCATTCCTCAAGAATCACGTTCATTACCACCCTGTCCTCACTAACCTTGACTTCTACCTCTTCAACTATGCTGCTTCTGTTGATTCTTTCCGCCATGATCACTCCACCTTTGAGTGGATGGCCCGCACGCTGGCCATCACCCACCGCCTCCAATTTCTTTCTTCTCTCCTTCAATTTATCGCTTCTAATCCCTGCCCGTGTGCTGACGGTATTTTCTCTTGCCTCAAAACTGAACCTATTTTTCGTTTTGCCATTAATGCTTATTGCAAAGCTGGTAGATTTGATGATGCATTGTTAGCTTTTGACACAATGAGAAGATCGATTGATGGGAAGCCTGATGTTGCTGTTTACAATATAATAATTCATGGATTTGTGAAGTTTAAGCATTTTGATAAGGCTCTGGAGTTTTATCATAGGATGATTAGAGAACGAGTGAAGCCTGATGTAATTACGTTCAATACTCTGATTGCTGGGTACTGTAAGAACTCACAATTGAGCTTGGCTTTGCAAATGTTTAAGGAGATGAAAACTCATGGATGTGCACCAAATGTAGTTAGCTTTAATACTTTAATTAAATGGTTTCTTTTGGATGGTAAGTTTGAAGAGGGGATTGGGATGGCCTATGAGATGACTGAGATGGGATGGGAGATTTCAGCAGTGACTTGTGAGATTTTGGTTGATGGTCTTTGCAGGAAGGGAATGATGTTGAAAGCGTGCGATTTATTGGTTGACTTTTCAAGGAAAGGGTTGCTGCCAAGAACATTTGATTATTTTGGGTTACTTGAGAGGCTTTGTAGTGAAGGGAATGTGGCTAGAGCAATGGAATTAGTGAATGACTTATGGAGGAACAGGAATTCTCCAAGCTTAATCGCTTGTACAACTTTGATTGAAGGTTTAAGGAGAACAAGAAAGATTGATGAAGCATATGAAATTATGGAGAAAATGCTACAGGAATGTATGCTTCCGGATAGTGTAACCTTTAATTGTCTACTTAGTGACATGTGTGATGCAGGAAGAGCGAAGGAAGCAAATAAGATGAGGTTATTGGGTTTAAACAAGGGTTTGGATCCTGAGGCTGTGATGTACAATATTTTGATATTGGGTTTTAAGAGGGAGGGTAGAAAGAAGGAATCGGAAGCTCTGGTCGAAGAGATGTTGGATTTGGGGTTTATACCTGATATTGCTACTTATAACAGGTTGATTGATAGACAAGCTAAATCAAAAAGTTAATTTTCTTTGCACTTATTATCTTCAAGTCGAGAAAACTTATAAGGTTGCTATTTATCGACCCGTGTGCAAACAGGAGACATGAATATTAGGGAGTACCAATGGATAAAGTCATTGATTTCCCCCCTATCATCTACAAAGAATAATGGTGAGTTTATGTATTGTCCATATCTTTTTGAGAGTGAGTCGACTGAAGCAGCAGCTTGGAATTCTCATGGCTTGTAATGGCACAAAATTTTGTCATCATCAACTCTTCTATTTCTGAATAGCAACACATCATAGCACATATGCTGCTTATTTTCTTTACTTAGATGGAGTACAGTGAAATCTGCCGTGCACATTGAAGGAAGCTAAAGAGATTCAACAATGAAAAAAAAGATTGATTGTTTTGGGTCCTTCCTTTCTTTAAACGGAACAAAAAGAGATAGAATCAGGCTGATTCGCGAAATGCCTCTTTGGATATTCCTCAATGTCCCAGCTATTCACTGAACGTGAGAAGCAGATTATTAGAATCAGGCCGATTCCTGAAATGCGTTTCTGGATATTCTTCAATGTCCTGGTATTCATGGAACATGAGAAGCAGATGATTAATTATCTTTTCCGGAAGAAATTGAAGAATTTCTTGGGTATCCTACAAGATCTGTTCGTGCTTTTTTTCCCGATAGATGGCTAGTACTTCATCTAGGTTCCCTACTGTAAAGAAGCAACTCAAGAGAATATGGAGAACAGTACTCTGTGTATCCCCTGGGCAGTTTATCAGAGAGGAAACACTCATGTTTTGGTAGCCATTGAAGAAGCAATTTATTATCTGAAATAACATAGAATCTATGACGGATCTGATTGGCCCTGCACTCATGAATTCTTGCCCTGTACCTGTACATAGTTATTGAGCACCTACCTGGTGCTTTATCTTATGAAGTCTAGCTACCTATAAAATAATTGGTCATCGTAATATTAATAACTCGTTCACCATAACCTTATTAAGGTTGTAATGCTGTAAGTGAAAAACTCGGTTGTTGAATTTAAATGGTTGTGAAACTCCCCTTTTTCTTTCTACTACTTGTAATTGTTGGGCGGTGAGCGAGTTAAAACTGTCGGAGAATTTCGTTATTGGTGAGCAGAGCAAGTACCTACCAACTTATAATCGTTCGTAGGGTGCAAGTCACATTTGTGGTGAAAACATTTGTTTCTCGTGACTGAGTAAAAAAGAGGGGTAATACAACTCCCTTGGGAGTCGAGGGAACTTGAATATTGATAATCCGAACAAGTATAAAACCTTTATTTTATTTCTGTATTTCTGATATTGGTTTTTTATCTATAAATATATTCTTATTGAACTATCCTGAAAATTATTGGAATTAGATTTAGAAAGAAGTGTTTTTGAAAACTTCATCAAAGTGGTCCACTGAAAGTTTTCTTTCAATTGAAACAAATTCTAAAACGAAAAACATTTTTAGCATTTAAGTTGAATCGTCGCTCAACTTTCACTTTATTGCACCAAAATCACTAAACTATTATTTTGTAATGAAAAAGTCACTCAATTTTACCTGACATTAATGAAAATGACTAAACTATTTTTAAAAGTCACTCAATGTTATGAAATAATATAAGAACAAGTAGAATAATGCAAGAACAAGAACAATATAGAGAGAATAGGGGGAGAGAGAAGTATTCTTATTAATACTTGGGGTGATTTACAATGGGGTAAGACCCCTCTATTTATAGGAAGAGGAATGACTTAGCTTCAAGCTAAAACTCTTAGACATTCACTCTAAATAGACTTCTATTTTATAACACTCCCCCTTGAATGTCTATTCAATAATGTGCCTCATAAAACCTTAAAACCAAAACCCATTGGAAAAAATTAAAGAAAGGAAAAAGAGTACACATGTTTGAATATGCGCCTATTGGTTGCCTCGTTAAAAACCTTGCAAGGAAAACCCGGTGGGACAAAACCTTGTAAGGGAAAAAGAGTGCAACGCGCCTTAACTCCCCCTGATAAGAACATCAATTTATGTCCTTAAGTCTTCGCATCCCGATCTTGTGAACTAGCTTCTTGAAGGTTGACTTTGGTAGAGATTTTGTAAACAAATCAGCCATATTGTCGCTTGAACGAATCTGTTGAACATTGATATCACCATTCTTTTGAAGATCATGTGTGAAGAATAACTTTGGTGAAAAATGCTTCGTTCTATCTCCTTTTATAAATCCTCCCTTCAATTGAGCTATACATGCTGCATTGTCTTCATACAAAGTTGTAGGTAGTTTATCACACTTCAAACCACATTTGTCTTGGATATGATGTATTATCGACCTTAACCACACACACTCCCAACTTGCTTCATGAATAGCAATTATCTCGGCATGATTAGATGAAGTAGCCACAATTGATTGCTTAGTCGATCGCCAAGATATGGCGGTTTCTCCACAGGTAAACACATAACCCGTTTGAGATCGAGCCTTGTGTGGGTCGGACAAATATCCAGCATCAGCATAACCAACAAGATCCGGGCTGCAATTCTTGCCATAAAATAAGCCCATATCGGTAGTTCCCTTTAGGTACCGCAATATGTGTTTGATCCCATTCCAGTGTCTCCTCGTGGGAGCCGAGCTAAATCTTGCTAAGACATTAACTGAAAAGGATATGTCAGGTCTTGTAGTATTTGCAAGATACATTAGTGCGCCAATTGCGCTAAGATATGGTACTTCAGGACCAAGTAGCTCTTTATTCCTTTCTTGTGGTCGGAATGGATCTTTGTTCACATCAAGTGATCGAACAACCATCGGTGTACTTAAAGGATGTGCTTCATCCATGTAAAACCGTTTCAGTACCTTTTCTGTATAGGTAGATTGATGAACAAAAATTCCGTTTGCCAAATATTCAATTTGCAAACCAAGACATAGTTTAGTCTTTCCGAGATCTTTCATCTCGAATTCATCCTTTAGATAATCAATTGCCTTTTGGAGTTCTATAGAGGTTCCAATAAGGTTTATGTCATCAACATATACGGCAAGTACAACAAATTCCGATGTTGTTTTCTTTATAAAAACACACGGGCAAATGGCGTCATTTATATAGCCTTCTTTTAACAAGTACTCACTAAGACGATTATACCACATTCGTCCAGATTGCTTTAGACCATACAAGGATCTTTGCAATTTAATTGAGAACATTTCCCGAGATTTTGAGTTGTGCGCGTTTGGCACCTTGAGTCCATCGTGAATTTTCATGTATATCTCATTATCAAGTGAGCCATAAAGATAGGCAGTAACCACATCCATTAAGTGCATGTCAAGCTTTTCATGGACAGCAAAACTTATGAGATAACGAAAGGTTATCGCATCCATTACAGGCGAATATGTCTCTTCATAATCGACATCGGGCCTTTGAGAAAAACCTTGTGCAACAAGGCGTGCCTTATATCTTTGTACCTCGTTTTTCTCATTTCTTTTGCGTACAAAGACCCATTTATAGCCGACAGGCTTAACACCATTAGGTGTTTCAACTATAGGGCCAAAAACTTCACGTTTTGCCAGCGAATTCAATTCTGATTGAATTGCTTCTTGCCACTTTGGCCAATCCTGTCTTTTTCGACATTCTTCAACAGATTGAGGTTCGAGATCCTCACATTCTTGCATAATGCTAGATGCTACATTATAAGCAAAGGCATTATCCACCACAATATCCACTCGATTAATATTTGCCTCAATATTAATTGGATTTAGGGATAGTTCCGTATTTTCCAGAGTCTCGGGCTCAATGGATTCTTCATGAATCTCAGAATTTGTTAAATCATGAGATTCTTTCGTGGTGTCATTTTGATTGTTCTTTTTCCTCTTTCTAGGATTTCGATCTTTGGAACCTAATGGTCTGCCACGCTTCAGGCGTGCATTCGACTCATTGGATATGACACTAGATGATTGTCCAACAGGTACATCAATACGGATTGGAACATTTTCCGCGGGAATGTGGGATTTCGTTATCCTTTTCAAGTCCGTAAATGCGTCAGGCATTTGATTTGCTATTCTTTGCAAATGGATAATCTTTTGTACCTCTCTTTCACAAATAGAGGTATGTGGATCAAGATGAGATAATGATGCATTTTTCCACAAAATTTCCCGTTTGGTTTCACCAACTTCTCCCCCTAATTTTGGGAAAAGTGACTCATCAAATCGACAGTCTGCAAATCGTGCAGTAAACAAGTCGCCTGTCAATGTTTCGAGGTAGCGAATGATGGAGGGCGATTCAAACCCAACATATATTCCTAACCTTCTTTGCGGACCCATTTTGGTGCGGGATGGCGGTGCAATAGGCACATATACTGCGCATCCAAAAATCCTTAAATGGGATATATTGGGTTCATGACCCAAAACCAATTGCAACGGGGAATAATTGTGGTAATTCGTCGGTCTGAGACGAATTAGCATTGCTGCATGTAAGATGGCGTGACCCCATACCGAAGTGGGCAGCCTCGTTCTCATAAGTAATGGCCTTGCAATCAACTGCAGGCGTTTGATTAACGATCCTGCAAGACCGTTTTGAGTGTGAACATGAGCTACAGAATGTTCAACTTTTATCCCGATTGATAAGCAATAATCATTAGATGCTTGGGATGTAAACTCAGCAGCATTATCCAGTCTAATGGACTTGATTGGATTATCTGGAAATTGTGCTCGTAGTCGAATTATTTGTGCCATTAATTTCGCAAACGCAAGGTTGCGTGATGACAACATGCACACATGAGACCATCTACAGGATGCGTCTATCAAGACCATGAAATACCTAAACGACCCACTAGGTGGGTGAATAGGTCCACAAATGTCCCCTTGTATACGTTCCAGAAACATGGGTGACTCAGTCCCAACCTTTGTTGGTGATGGCCTGATAATCAACTTGCCTTGATAACACGAAGTGCAAGGATATTCATTATTCAAAAGAATTTTGAAATTCTTTAACGGATGCCCATATGAGCTTTCTATAATCCGTCTCATCATGACCGATCCTGGGTGTCCCAATCGATCATGCCAAAGTACAAAGGTATTGGAATCAGTAACCCTTTGGTTTACTGTTGAATGTGCCTCAATTGCACTAATTCTTGTCCAATACAGGCCACAAGATAAAGACGGGAATTTCTCAATAACCCTCTTTTGGCCGGAGACATTCTTTGTGATGACGAGATATTCAAGATTATCTTCATCCATTGTCTCAATATGATAGCCATTCCGGCGTACATCTTTAAAACTCAACAAGTTTCTCATAGACTTGGAGGAGAACATTGCATTCTCTATGATTAACGTCGTGCCTTTGGGCAGAGTTACAATTGCTCTTCCGGAGCCTTCAATCAATTTACTACTTCCAGAGATTGTAGTAACGTTTGCCTTACACATATTCACTTGAGAGAAATACTTCCTTTCTTTGAGTATTGTATGTGTAGTACATGAATCAACTAGGTAAATACTTTTACAGTTGGACGTTGATCCAAGTTCGCTTTGTGAGACATCCATATTTGCTATCCCATAGTTTGACATACAAAAGAGATACAGGAACATAAGAATAAACAAGTTCAATTCGTTTGTGTCACATAATATTTTCAAAATCTGCTGCTAACAGTTGACTAACAAAATCAGATATGTTATCCATTACTTTGCAGTTTGAAAATTTCAGTTTAAACATTTTCTTCAAACAATCGATTGTTAAACACAAACAATCGATTGTTGAACATTGACAATCGATTGTTAAACACACACAATCGATTATTTGCTATTTTGAAAAACTTCAGATCACACTGTCTTAAGACAATCGATTGTTATGCACAGACAATCGATTGTTGGCTATTTTGAAAAATTCCAGAGCACTGTTTTAAGACAATCGATTGTTAAGTATAGACAATCGATTGTTGGCTATTTTGAAAAATTCCAGAACACTGTTTTAAGACAATCGATTGTTAAGAATAGACAATCGATTGTTGGCTATTTTGAAAAATTCCAGAACACTGTTTTAAGACAATCGATTGTTATGCATAGACAATCGATTGTTGGCTATTTTGAAAAATTCCAGATTACACTGTCTCAACGACAATCAATTGTTAGACAAAGACAATCGATTGTTGATCAATTATTTTTCAGCTTTAATGCGAAAATAGTAGATAATCGACTAGTTTTTCAGGCTAGTCGATTACCCCTTCTGAAAATAAAAATATTATTGATATTTGAGCATATTGAAGATATTCTAAAGAACTACTGCTAACATTGTATCATGAACTAACTAATACGAGCTAGTACTAATGACTATTAGTTTATTCACTAACTAATACAAATAAGTAGAATAAAATCAAATAACTCCATCTTCTTTCATCACGGACCCATCGCCGATTAGGTGGTCTATTTTCCCCTCGGGTTGCTCAAAGAAGTCTGCCACATCCAGGTGGGTGATGTCCTCATTGTCGTCATAGACAAAATTTGTTTCAGGGCCTTTTCTCTTTCGAGATGCATGATAAAGGTCAACCAAGTGTCTTGGTATACGGCAAGTCTTTGACCAGTGCCCTTTCCCACCGCAACGATAACATATAGTTTCTGAACCATTTGCCTTAGGATCTTCATGACCCCGTTTCTGCTTTCGGCGGTTATCTCTCCTTGGGGGTTGACGGACTTCATTGAAATTTCTTCCTTGTCTACGTCCCTGGCTATGACCCCGTTTACGACCATGACCATGGCCCTTTTCATGTTTGGCATAATGAGAGTGCACCTTATCTGCTTCAGGCAGTGGTGTAGACCCAGTGGGTCGATTTTCATGATTTCTCATGAGCAGGTCATTATTTCGCTCAGCCACTAGTAGAAGAGAAATCAGTTCAGAGTACTTTGTAAAGCCTTTCTCTCTGTACTGTTGTTGCAGTACTATATTGGAGGCATGAAACGTTGTAAACGTTTTCTAAAGCATATCATAATCGGAGATATTATCCCCGCATAGCTTCAATTTAGAAGTAATTCTGAACATAGCAGAATTATATTCAGAAACGGACTTAAAGTCCTGGAGCCTCAGATGAGCCCAATCATATCGTGCTTGTGGCAGAGTGACCAACTTCAGGTTGTCATATCTCTCTTTTAAGCCGTTCCACAAGACGAGTGGATCCTTGACGGTGAGATATTCAATCTTCAAACCTTCATCAAGGTGGTGGCGCAAGAAAATCAAGGCCTTCGCACATTCTTGGGTGGATGCTTTTTCTCTATCTTTGATGGTGTCTCCGAGACCCATAGCATCTAAGTGGATTTCAGCATCCAACACCCATGTCATATAGTTCTTGCCCGAAATTTCAAGGGCAACGAACTTTCTTTTCGTAATGTCAGACATAATCGAAAATTAAATTAAGAAGAGGGAAATACCTTAGATTTCTCGAGAATGGTTCTTGAGACGGTAGAGTCTCGTGCTGATAACGTGTTATGAAATAATATAAGAACAAGTAGAATAATGCAAGAACAAGAACAATATAGAGAGAATAGGGGGAGAGAGAAGTATTCTTATTAATACTTGGGGTGATTTACAATGGGGTAAGACCCCTCTATTTATAGGAAGAGGAATGACTTAGCTTCAAGCTAAAACTCTTAGACATTCACTCTAAATAGACTTCTATTTTATAACACTCAACTTGATTTAAAGTATCACGGAAGGTTATTAGGAGGAAACAAAGGGAACATTTTCCGGGATACTTGGGCAAAAATGAGGGACTTTTGGTTACAAAAATTAGTTTATGGTGCGCAATAAAATAAAAGTTGGTGACCACTCGCGAAATTATCCATGGTCAATATTTTCGTCTAAATTTTTATTTATTTTTAAAATTTGTTACAGGATTGCAAGATGCTCGCTGCAAAACATTGCAGACTCTTTCGAATGTTCAATACTAATATACTATAATGGTAGGTGGAAACTTACTGCTTTAAGGAATGAGAATAGGAAAAGGAATTCCTAAGGTGTATTTTGTATGATAGAAATTGGTTAACTTATATTATGGAACATCTTTTCTCAAGAGGAAAAAAAGATTTTCCTATTTGTGGGGGAAGTCGTTTTTCCTAGTCAATATCAAACTCCGACCTTATACCACTCACATCTGTTAACACTTAAGACATTATTATCAAACTTTTAGTGCTCTGTAATATCGCCAGAACATGATTTTTATAATATTCCTACAATTTGTATGATTGCATGTCATAACAACTTCTCATATCCGGCCGAGCACTTGAAAAAGAATTTTTAAGAAACACGATCTTATAAGGTAAACTATTTTCGAGGACAATTATTTTAAACATTTTCCTCCATGCCGACACACCTATGGTTGGGTAGTTAGTTTTGATATTTCAATAAGGGAAATGAACTAGTCTGACATATCAGAGATTTAGAATGCTAGTTGATCATTAAATAAATGAACTCCTTCATGTAATTAATGGATCAGCACCAAGAATCATCTCATTAATGTATTTTGTAATACTAAAATCTGGACAAACCACCCATAGTCCTCTCCTACTTAAAGAATGAGTTTTTCCACCAAAAATCCTTAATGTGACACGTATACCAAATGACTAATGAGTCATTGTCCAAGAAATGGGCTTTCTGCCATTTAGGAGTGGGGCGGGTAATTTTAATATTTATCCACTTATTAGGTAATTAGCTAGTGTTTCATTACCCGATAATTAACTAACTACCTGCATAATTAAAAATACCTCCAACTACTTAAAATACTACTCACTTTAAACATACCTTATACACCTTACTATCATGGCCATGTGGTATCTTCTATGACACTAGCTCATAAATATTGGGTATTCTATCTCAGACCATATTTTATCTCAAAATATCAAATTTCGACGAAATTCTTTTTCTTCGATTTTTTTACCCTCTCACTTTCATGAATTTACTTATTATTTGTTTAAAATAGCGTAATACTTATAATCTCACAATAATCTTATTCCCGAACTTAAGTCGATTAACTTAAAACAAAACTGACGTACAAAAATGCGGGACGTAACATTTCATTTCCGAGCTTCCATTAATTTATTTATAGTATACTTTCATGTAGGAAAATATGGGGTGTAACATTATTTCCCCCTTTGGAACATTCGTCCTCGAATGTTAACTGATGCACTTATCATTTTCATAACTTATGTCTTGCGAATACTTTAGTACTTTCCTTGCCGTCTAGGCATCTGTTATGTGAATAATTCCAAAGTCTAGGATATTCTCCCTTTTAGTTTTCTTTCATATCATGACTTGTGGTCGAAATCTTTTCAATCTCGTAACTGTTACTACCTCTTGTCATGAAGCCTGTATGACTCTGACTTTGTAAGTGCGCCTATGTGACTCTTTTCTCCTTTTCCTCCGGCTTTTAGCCGATCATTAGGCCTCACTTTGTAATCATATATTGAGCTTGACAAGATGCCTGAGAATTTCAGCACATTTGATACAAATTTCTTAGATTTTAGCTTGTTTTAGATGCAATTATCTTTTATACTTATGTAATTTTAATATTTTTGCAGTATATGAGGTTTAAAGACTTAAAAGTATGGAAATAAAATCAAAAAGCCTAAAAAAGACAAGAAAAGAGCAAAAGTCATTGCAAATGTGGATATGCGATCGCAAATCCAGCATGCAAGCCGCAAAATGCTCAAGGGAATCGCAAACAACAACAGATTTTTGGGCGAGGTCTAGTGCAAGAAATGTGGTCCAGTCTGCGGTCGCATCACATGTTTTGCGAGCCGTATAATGGACCGAAAACTCGACATAAAGGTTGCTGAAGGTAGAAAATGCGACGCGAAATGCGATCGCATATCTGCATTGTGGATCACAAAACGTTGAATGCGATAAAGGCCTAGAAACTAGGGTTTGAAGATGCGATGGCTATGTCAAGAATGCGAACCGCATGTCTGTTATGCGACATATGTGGTTGATTATTTAACTGGAAAGGGTATTTTTGTTCGATTTTTGTCCCGAGTTTTGACTCTCTATAAATAGATTTATTGAGATTTTGTGGGATCATATTGTCTGATTTTGGAGCTACAATACAAGGCTTTGATATTCCTCTCTTTTGGAAGCTTTTGGGTCAAGAATCTTTCACTTTGTAAGATATATGGCATTAAATATTCTCTTGCTTTTGTATTCTAGTATGTGTAGCTAACTTTAAATACTAAGGTTATGGACGCTAAATGGGTGTTATGTTAATGGGTGTTTAACATTGAATAAATGTACAATGGTTGGTTGATATTTACTTACTTCTCATTCTTCATTTATTATTGGTGGTTGCAAACATTAACAAGTGCCATTAAATTCTTACTTTGCTTGAGAAAGTGGGTTAGAATTTGGAAGAAGTAAATATCAAAGACTCAAGGCGTTAAACCTTGTTTAATAGAACTGCTTAGGAATAAGTTGGTTTTATTAGCATATATTGATTGTTCTTAATTGCAACTCTTTTATATTTGGAAAAATCGTAAAGAGGAAATACTACCCAACTATTGAAAAATATTGGGTAGTCATTTGGACATCAATTGCATATCAAAAGAGCCTTCCATTAGAAATGTATCATATTAACACTGATAGCATTACACTTTGTTAAAGGGGACACAACCTTGGTTTATTTAATCAATTTAGGGGCACAACCTTGGTTTCTTTAATCAATTTATATACATTCTCAATATTATAATTAGCTATTACTTCAAGCCAAAATTATTTCATACTCTTGTTGCCATTTACTAAATAGAATTACGACTTTAGTCAAATAACACACTATTTGAGTAACCTTTTCACACCTATTCCCTGTGGGATTTGACCCTAACGTTGTTGGGTTATTATATTTGACATCAACTATCTTACACTACTTAATTAAAGTGTAATTTTAGCGTACAAATTTTGGCGCCATTGTGGGAGAATACAGTTTTGAAATTACTAATTAGTGTGTGCTTTACTTTATGTCTTATTCTATTCCATCATACTTTGCTTGTTTTGCTTGGTGTTTATAGGAAAACATGGCCGAATATGACAAAGAAATGGAGGCAGAAATGGAAGAAAATTCTTTTGCAGACATAGATGAGTACATTGAGGATACAAATGCTATTGTACCTCCGGCCGTTGGCGCTGCAACCTTCAAGGTGGAACATGGTTTAATCCTTATGCTCAAAACGGAGGTACTTTTCAGGAATTCCACTGGTGATAATCTGACACAACATCTTAGAAACTTCTTGGGTGTGTGCGCGATGCATAAGCAAACAACTTCTCTGATGTATGATTGAGGTGCTTCAAGTACTCACTATATGTGGACGCAAGGAAATGGATTCAAAATAAGCCACCAAACTCTATTCATTCTTGGCCCGAACTTGTCCGAGCATACTTAGCTAAATGGTTCCCACAAAGTAAGAAGTCTAAGCTCTGGGATAAAATCTTCTTTTTCAAGCAAGTACCGGGATAACATCTACATGAGGCATGAGATCAGTTCAAATTATATTTGGTGAGGTCTCCCAACCATGGTTTTCCGGATTCTATCTTGTTGGAAAAATTCTACATGGGCTTGGATCCTATGTACCAATCTATAGCCAAGAATGCAGCTGATGGATCTTTCATGGACAAATCATTCGCAAGGGTCACATAAATCCTTGACAAAATGGCAAAGCATAATCAAGCATGGCACTCTGAGGACACCACATGTGGAATTTCATATGGTTCTCCTTACTTGACCACTATGATCAAGGAAAATCAATGGAGGGATCAAGTGATTGTAGGGCTTGCTAAAAATGTCAATGTGTTGACAAAGATGATCACCGAAAACCAAACGAAGAAGATAAATACGGTGGAATATGTGCATCCCATATCAACCGAGGATTTTATGTCATAGAAGGCAACAATACCAAGGTCAAAGACAACAAAATCAATGGAGGCCTAACCCGCAAGGGCAAGGCAACCAACAGTGGCGAAATGAGCATGGTGGCTCACATCAAGGAAATTGGAATAACAACAACTTCTCAAATTGGAGTTCAAACCCTTAGAGATTGAGAAAGTAGAAGCTTTATGCAAAGTTCTCCAAGTGTGAGTTTTGGCTCAGTTCAGTGGCTTTCTTGGGACATGTGGTGTCCATTGAGGGCATTCAGGTTGATCCAAAGATGATAGAGGCGGTGCAGAGTTGATCTAGACCGTCCTCAGCCATAGAGATTCGTAGTTTTCTTGGGTTAGCAGGCTATTATCGCCGGTTTGTTCAGGTATTATCATCCATTGCATCGCCCTTGACCAAGTTAACTCAAAAGGGTGCTCCATTTGTATGGTTGGACAAGTGCGAGGAGAGCTTTCAAAACCTCAAGACAGCTTTGACCATAGCTCTAGTATTAGTTTTACCATCAGCTTCAGGTTCTTATACAGTGTACTGTGATGCTTTGAGAGTTGGGATTAGTTGTGTATTGATGCAGAAGGGTAGAGTTATTGCTTATGCTTCCCGTCAGTTGAATCCCCATGAGAAGAACTACCCCGTTAATGACTTGGAGTTGGGTACCATAGCTTATGCTTTAAAGATTTGGAGGCACTATCTGTATGGCGTATCTTGTGAGGTATTCATCGATTATCGCAGTCTTCAGCATTTGTTCATACAGAAGGATCTTAATTTGAGGCATCAGAGATGGCTAAAGTTGCTTAAGGATTATGATATCACTATTCTGTATCATCCGGGAAAGGCCAACGTAGTGGCTGATGCTTTGAGCTGAAAGGTAGTGAGTATGGGGAGTTTGGCGTACATTTAAGTCGAGGGGAGGCCCTTTGCAGTTGATGTTCTGGCCCTGGCCAATCGGTTTGTGAGGTTAGATATTTCGGAGTCCAGTTGGGTATTGGCATGTGTGGTTTCTTGGTCTTTCTTATATGATCGCATCAAAGAGTGCTAGTATGATGATCCGCATTTGCTTATCCTTAAGGACAGAGTTCAGCGAGATGATGACAGAGATGTGGCCATAGGTGATGATAGTGTGTTGAGGATACAGGGCCGGATCTATGTGCCCAATGTGGATGGGCTTAGGGAGTTAATTCTGGATGAGGCCCATAGCCCGCGGTATTCTATTCATCCGGGTGTCACGAAGATGTATCAGGATTTGAGGCAGCACTATTGGTGGAGAAAAATGAAGAAAGATATCTTAAGGTTTGTTGCTCGGTGTCTCAATTGTCAACAGGTGAAATACGAGCATCAGAGACCAGGCAGTTTGCTTTAGCAGATGGTTTTTCCCGAGTAGAAGTGGGAGAGGATCACAATAGACTTTGTGAGTGGTCTACCTCGGACATTGAAGAAGTTCGATGCTATATGGGTGATTTTGGATCGGATGACCAAGTCCATGCACTTCATTCCGGTGTGTACTACCTATTTTTCGAAGCGGCTGGCAGGGATCTTTATCCGAGAGACTGTTCGGTTGCATGGCGTTCTAGTTTGCAATATGTCAAATAGAGGCACTCAGTTCACTTCCCAGTTTTGGAGGACTTTTCAGCGAGATTTGGGTACTCAGGTGGAGTTGAGCACAACGTTTCATCCTCAGGGGGACAGACATTCCGAGCGTACTATTAAGATATTAGAGGACATGTTGCGTGCCTGCGTTATTGATTTTGGAGGTTCTTGTGATGAGTTTTTGCCGCTTGCAGAGTGTGCCTACAACAACAGCTATTAGTCCAACATTCATATGGCCCCGTATGAGGCATTGTATGAGAGACGTGTAGATCTCCAGTTGGTTAGTTCGAGCCAAGCGAGGCTAGGCTATTGGGGACATATTTGGTTCAGGATGCCTTAGAGAAGGTGAAGTTGAATCAGGAGATCCTTCGTACAGCTTAGTCGCGTCAGAAGAGTTATGCAGATCGGAAGGTTCAAGATGTTTCTTACATGGTATGTGAGAAGGTCTTGCTTAAAGGTTCACCCATGAAGGGTGTTATGAGGTTTTGAAAGAAAGAGAACTTTAGCCTGCGGTTCATTGGGCATTTTCAGGTACTTAGGAAGATTGGGGAGGTGGCTTATATGCTTGCTTTGCCACCCAGCTTGTCGGGCGTGCATACGATATTTCATGTTTCTATGCTCTGGAAGTATGTTGGGGACCCGTCTCATGTTTTGGACTTCAGCACGGTTCAGTTAGATGGTGAGTTGACCTATGATGTCGAGCCAGTGGCTATTTTCGGTCGTGATGTTTAGAAATTGAGATCAAAGGATATAACTTTAGTGAAAATTCAGTGGAGAGGTCGGCCCGTGGAGGAGGCTACCTGGGAGACCGAGCGGGAGATGCAGAGCAAATATCCTCTCATGTTTGGCGCTTCAGGTATTTTTCTTGTCTCGCTTGAGGACGAGTGCTTGTATAAGTTGGGAAGGATGTGACGAACTGACCCGTTATCTCATGAGTTACTGCCCTATTTTGTAGAAAATCATTCTATCCATGATATGTGTGCTTTGGTTGTATTAGCATGATTTTCAGGTATAGGTTTTGATGAATGACAAACAACGAAGTCGATGAATGACAAACAATAAAGTCAAGTGTCAAACAATGTTGTTATATGACAAACAATCAAGATTGAATGCCAAGAAGCATATTGATGACGGAATTGCATAGTCAAGCCAAAGACGAGCTCAAAAGTTCAAGACCAAAGACCCAAGGCGTAGGTCGTTAGGTAGAACAAATGTAAGAGCAACGTTTAAAGTTATCTCGTCTTTTGGCTCAACATAGGTCATCATAAATATGCATAAAATCATTTCATCAAATCATATTTCAAATACTTCAAACAAAATGATTTCAAACATTTTCATTTTAGCCAAAATGAATTTTAAACATGTCTTTCAAAGCTGGACAGAAATAATCGATTATGCTTATTGTGATAATCGATTATGTTAAGACAGTGTAAACCGGAATTTACAAAATAGCAAAATAATCGATTATCAGAATAAGCATAATCGATTATCTTGTATCTGTTGCCAAGTGTTTGAACACTGTAACAAAATAATCGATTATGCATATCTGATAATCGATTATGTTGCATAAAATCAGCTTCCAGATCTTGTAACGGTAAGCTGATAATCGATTATCCAAATATGATAATCGATTATCTTGGCATAAAATTAGCATAATTGATTGCCAATTAAGCAACGGACATACAACTTATAACACCTATAAATAGAGGTCTTTTGAGTTGAATTGTAATATACAACACCTCTCATTATTCATATACATATTGATATCATTTGTGCATCATTATAGAGCTTTTGTTGAGCCATTTGAGAGACAACTTTGAGTTGCTCATAGAGCTTATTTTGTATCTCTTTATCTACTCTTTTGAGAGGGTTATTGTTGTAAAAGAGAAAGGTGTTTGAGAAGACCATATCTTCTCATTGATTGTCGGGTTTGCTAAGTACCCTCAATCTTAGTGGTTGAAGTCTTGTGGTGCGGTATCCACGAGCAAGGTGAAGTCTTGAGGTGCGGTATCCTCGAGCAAGTTGAAGTCTTGTAGAGTGTACATCTACGAGCAAGTGTAACGGTTTGTTAGGCACCCGTAAGCTTAACGGAGTTAGTGGAATATCGAGAGAGTCTCTCGGGGACTGGACTAACCACAAGTTATGGTGAACCAGGATAAATTCGGTGTGTTCTTTCCTTACTATTTTAATTACCGAATTTATTTTATTCCTGCAATTTTAATTCCGCAATATTTATCAATATTCTCGTGCCGCACTATTCACCCCCCCTCTAGTGACGGGCATAAATCCTAACATATTTCCCCCATTTTCAGCTTCTTTATGCTTTATTATCAGTGTCTTGTGTGATCGTGTTGGTTTGGAGTGGTTTCAACAGGAAAGAGACACTTAGTCTCTTTAAGGAAAGCTTAGTTTGGAAAAGTCAACCAGATGTTGACTTATGAGCTAGAGGGCTCGGATGTGATTTTCAGTGGTTCGGTTAGCTTCTGGGATGATTTGTGACTTAGGAGCGTGATCGGAAGTGGTTTTGGAGGTCCGGTGTGGAAATTAGCTTGTTTTGGCGAAGCTAGTATTTCAGCGATTTCCGAGTGGTAGGTGAGATTTTGATGCGAGGGTCGGAATGGAATTTCGAGAGTTTCAGTAGCTTTATTAGGTGATTTTGGATGTGTGTGCAAATTTTCAGGTCATTCAGAGGTGATTTGGTTAGGTTTTTTATCAAATGCGTGTTTCGGAAGTTTTTGAAGAACTTAGGCTTGAATTCGATGCAAATTAATGATTGTAGTGTTGTATTATTGGCACAAGTTTGTATGATTTTTAAGGATTTGTTGGTACTTTTGGTCAAGGTCTCGGGGGCCTCGGGGTGATTTCGGATGGCTAACAGGAGGTTTTAAACTTAGAAAGATAGTAGAAAATTGCAGCAGAATTGCAGGTCCCTTTTGGCCTTCACGATTGCGAGCCAGGGGCCGCATTCGTCTAGGAGGATGTCGGCAGGCCAGCCAGTTACTCTTCACATTCTTGTTATGGGGATCGCGTTCGCGGAAGGGGAATTCCTTGAGATTCACGTTCGTGGGAAGCTATTCGCATTCGCATAGAAGGATCTGAGGTCCCTTGTTATTTGTTGTTCGCGTTCGCGGCATAGAGCTCGCATTCGTGTAGTTATAATAGTTGAAGAATCACGTTTACGGGTAGGGCACCTCATTCACGAAGGGTAAATTTGGTCAGTGAAAATTTTGTGCATCGCGAACGCGAGAAGGCCTTCGCGTTCGCATAAAAGAAATAAGAGCTGGGCAGAATGGTTTTTAAAACATTTCGTCCACGAGCTAAGTCATATTTTCCTCCATTGTTTGGCATTTTGAGAGCTATTTTGGAGAAATTGAAGAGGGGTTTGAAGAGGATTTATTGGAGGTAAGTTCTACGAACTAAAAACGTGATTATATTGTGAAATTAACCTTGAAATTCGTGGAAACGTAGCTAAAATTGGAAGAACTAGGGCTTGGGATTTTGAGATTTTAAATTTGGATTTGAAGTGTCATTTGAGCTCGGATTTAACATTTTTTGATATGTATAGACTCGTGGCAAGATAAAGAACCTGTGGATGTAAAAATTTCTGAGATTTGAGAAGTGGGCCCGGGGCTCGGGTTTTGCCAATTTCGGAATTTTTTATATTTTTTGATTTTTCTTCGATTGGGTTTTTTTCCTTTAGCATATTGTGACATATTCGTTATGGTTTAGGTCAGATTCTTTGCGCGAGGAGGCCGATTTGAGAGACAACGGCATAGCAAGCTTGAGTTTTGGCCGGCTTGAGGTGAGTAATGATTGTAATTGATGTTCCGAGGGTTTGAAACCCCGAATTTGCACAACGTAGTGCTATATTGAGTTGAGACACAAGTTGTGTGATGAGCGTGGGGTCTATTTCTATTGGGGATTGTTACTTGGTCCATCCCAATTGATATTTTTACTACATTTTCACCAAAATTTATGTATTATCATTATGATTTGGGCTAGTTTCCATGTTTGGGGCCTTGTGCCGACCTGTACAACCCTAGGGGGATTTTTACTGATTTTTCCTCACTTTACCCGCTAAAAATCATATCCTTGGTCACGTTCTAGCTGTTTAAAGCAATATAAACCGATTTTGGAAATGCTAGTCCTAAATGAAAGACAAATGTTAGCTAAGATAACTATCTTACATTATTATGCCCGAGAGGTTGTGATTATAATGACTGAGAGGGGCTGAGAAGATAGTGAGGATGTTAATTATGTTATAGATCGGGCTGCACGCCGCAGCAAATACTTATATGGATCGGGTTGCACGCTGCAGTAAATATATGTGTGGATCAGGCTGCGCGCCCCAGAAATACATCGCTTGCGCTGTAGGAGCTCCTACGAAGTCTACACACCCTCATTGAGCAGAGTCGACTATTTATTTGGATCGGGCTGTGCGCCACAACGATGTATGGATCGGGCTGCACGCTGCAGCGGTTATTTTGAGTTTAGTTAATTACTTGATAAGCTACCGGTTTTGCCTGATTTGAAAGATATTATTTGACTTCTTCATTATTTTACTGCTTTAAGTTAATTTACTATATTGATATAGAACCGCATAGTGCTTTTCTTGTGCTTTCATACTGTCAGATATTTTGTTATGATTATTACTCACTGGGTCGAAGTACTTACATTACTCCATGCACCGTGTGTGCAGAACCAGGCGTGCTTGAGGTGTAGTATGAGCTCTTCAGCAATTTAGTTCCCACTGGAGTTATCGAGGTAGCTGCATGGCATCCGCAGACCCGATGTTCTCCCTCTATCTTTTACAATTCAGTACTCTAGTCTATCTATGTATTAGGAGTTGAAATCTTATATTAGAGGCTCAGACTCGTGACACCGGATCTTTTGGTCTTTTGTAGAGATATTGTTATGGTTTTTCCGCCTATTTCATATATTGTTTAAACTTCTGTTGGAGTTAAATTTGCTTTTAGTTTTGTTAGTTACGAATGAATTCTATATAAAGGGGATTGTGAGTGTTAATGGTTGGGCTTGCCTAGCATTGTGTTGGGCACCATCATGACCGGGGTTGGGGTCATGACATTTTTTCTAAGGGTCTCAAATGCATCTAGGCAATCACCTGAAAAATTAAACTTAGTATCTTTCATCAAGAGGTTATTCAGCGGTTTTGAAATTTTTGAATAATCTTTTATGAACCGTCTGTAAAAAACTTGCATGACCTAGAAAACCTCTAATGCCTTTAACAGTTATGGGAAGGGGGAATCCTTCTATAAGATCAATTTTAGCCTTATCAACTTCTATCCCTTTTGCAGTAATTTTATGTCCTAAAACAATTCCCTCAGTAACCATAAAATGACATTTTTCCCAATTAAGAATCAAGTTTGTATCTTCACATCTCTTAAGAACTAAAGTCAAGTGATAAAGACAATCCTCAAATTTTTTCCAAAGAGTGTAAAATCATCCATAAAAATCTCAAGAAATTTCTCGGTCATGTCAGAGCAAATTGCTGACATGCAACGCTGAAATGTAGGAGGGGCGTTGCACAAACCAAATGGCATTCTCCTATAAGCATATGTTCCATGAGGACATGTGAAGGTTGTCTTATCGTGATCTTCTAGTGTAATTGGTATCTAGTTATACCCTAAATAGCCATCAAGAAAACAATAAAACCCATATCCTTCAATTCTTTCCAACCTTTGATCAATAAATGGCAAAGGAAAATGATCTTTTCTAGTAGCATCATTGAGACGTCTCTAATCAATACAGACACTCCATCCTGTGACACTCCTGGTAGGTATGAGTTCATTATTTTCATTTTTAATAACTCATACCTCCTTTCTTTGGCACTACCTGAACATGACTTACCCAAGGACGGTCTAAAATAGGATAAATGATACGTGCTGCCAAAAGTTTTACAATCTCCTTTTTTACCACTTCCTGCATTGTTGGATTCAACCTCCATTGGGGTTGGACTATTAGCTTGTAGCTATCCTCCATGAGGATTCTGTGAGTACAAACAGCTGGACTAATCCCTTTGATATCTGCTATAGTCCACCTTATGGCTCCTTTGCGTGTTTTTAAGACTTTAATTAATCTTTATTCATGTTCTGTAGTCAAAGAAGATGAAATAATCACTGGACATTGTTCTTTTTCAAGATAAGCTTATTTTAAATGAGATGGAAGAATTTTGAGTTCAATTTTTGGTTGAACTTCTTCTGCTTGCATCTCTCGATCCTCATAATCCTTTTCCAATATTTCAGTTTCTCTTTTGATGATGGGATCATCATCTTGTATGGTGCCTAATTTGGCCAAGAATATTTCCATTAGGTCTCGAGTTAATTGATCATCTCTATATTCATCTGTAAGATAACTAATCATATCAATTGAAAAACATGAAGATGATGATTCATCTCCTAAAAATCTTAGCATCTTTTGCATGTCAAAAATGACCCTTTCTTCACCAACTCTTAGAATTAGCTGTCCTTGGTGGACATCCGTAATTGTTCTACCTGTAACAAGAAATGGTCTACCCAAAATGGTTGGTTCATCAGGACATTCTTTCATTTAAAGTACTGTAAAATCTACAGGGAAAACAAACTTATCTACTCTTACAAGCACATTTTTAATTATTCCCTTAGTTTTCTTAGTACTTTGATCTTCAAACTGAATAGAAACACCTATGTCCTTCATTTCACCAAGATCCAATTTTCTAAAGATAGAAAGTGGCATCAAATTTATTGAAACTCCAAAATCACAGAGTGCCTTGTCAAAATACACTCCTTCCAAAGTTCATAGAATTGCAAAACTGCCAGGATAACCAAGGTTTTGTAGTAACTTATTTTGAAGTATATCACTGCATTTTTCAGTAAGCATTACTATAGAGATTTCTTCAATTTCCTTTTACTTAACAAAATTTCTTTTAAAATTTTTGCATATGAAGGCATTTGCATCAAAGCATCAGTGAAAGGAATATTAATATGAATTTATTTCAAGATTTCTAAAAACTTTGCAAATTCGCCATCAAACTTTTCTCTTTTCATTTTTTGTGGAAAAGGAATTGTCACAGGGAGAGGAATAATTTTTTCAATATTTTTCTCTTCTTTTTTCTTGACTTCTTTATGTTGTAATGGTTCAGAGGGCGTTTCAACATTCTTACCCTTTCTGACTGGTTCTTTTCTTGTCTGACTTTATTGGGTTCATCAAGCTCCTTACCTCATCGTAAGGTGATGCCCTTAAGATGTTTCTTTGGGGTTTTCTCCGTATTTCTTGGCAAGGGGCCTTGAATATTTTCCGACACAAGAGTTACCAATTGGATCAGTTGGATTTCCAAATTTTTAAGAGCTGAATTTTGGCTATTTTTTCATCAATGACCTTAATTTATTTGTACAAAAAGGTCATCAAGACCTGGATTTATTTTATGAGGTCTTTTGCTGATATGGAGCTGCTTGCTGATAAGGTCTAAAATTTGATTGCCCATGTATAATGACCCGGTCAGTTGTTCTAAAGAATTTAGCCCGTTTTACCCAAATTCTGCTTCTTGATGTGTTATTCAACTGTGTTGAGTTGTATCAAGATGGTAGGTTTGGATTCGGAGTAGTTTTGGAGTTAAATGATCACTTTGTCTCTTAGTTAGAAGGATAAGTTAGAAAAGTCAACCGAAAATTGACTTATGAGTAAACGAATTCGGATTTGGATATTTATGATTCGATTAGCTCCGTTGGGTGATGTTAGAGATCATGCTTAGGCTTTATTCATGCTCATATTACTTGTACTCAATCATAGAAATTATTGTACATGTTTACTTCAGTCTCTATTATTTGCTAATATGTTATGATATTTGGTGTGGGTTGTGTCCCCTTATTTGTTGATGATAGTGAGGTTAGTATATGATTGAGTAAGAGCGAGGGTCTGATTGTGAGGATATTAATACCATGGTGCATGAGTTGTCTGTGTAGCACGTGATTTGACCGTGCGGGTCCAGGTATTTATACCATAGCGCGTGAGTTGTCCGCGTAGCACGTGAGTTGACCGTGCAGATCCAAATACGGATATGATGGCATGGTTGTGAGGATATAAATACTATAGCGCGTGAGTTGTCTGCATAGCACGTGAGTTGACCATGCGGTTCCAAGTATTTATGCCATAGCGCGTGAGTTGTCCGCATAGCATATGAGTTGACCGTGCGGATCCAAGTATTGATATGGACTTGAACTTTGGGAGACCCTTCGGAGTCTATACACACCCCTAATGAGCGCACAATATTGAGTGTTGAGTACTGAGTACTGAGTGTGAGTGTTGAGTGATGGAGTGACATTGCTGTATAGTTGCATCTACTTTTGTTGTTGCTGCATTTATCTATTAAATTTCTTTGTGGTATTTACTGAGTTATGGAATTTACCTGTTTATTCATTTTTATTTTTTTTAAAATTGTAAAAATAAATATTGTATTGTTTTTCTTATCTCATCACTACAGCTCAGTTCTTTAGTTATTTCTGTTACTATTGAGGTGGTTGTACTCATACTACACCCCGCATTTTATGTCTAGATCCAGGTGATTTAGAGCACGACGTTCGTTGAGTTCAGGCCGACTATCTTTAGAGACTGCAAGGTAGCTGCTAGCATCTGCAGGGCCTTGTTACTCCTTTTGACATTCTTCTTTTGGATAGTTAGACAGTTTATATATCTTAGCTGGGGCTCATTTTCGTATTTTATATTAATTATATTTGGAGTTGATTTAGTTTATGAGAAATTCAAATGTTGAAGATGTTTTATTAAATTCTTATAATCAAATTAGTAGTGATATTTTGGGAATAGGTTTTCCTTGTGACACTATAGGCGCCATCACGACCAAGGTTAGATTTTGGGTCATGATAAGGTGGTATCAGAGCCTAGCTTACATAGGTCTCACGAGTCATGAGCGGGTTTAGTAGAGTCTTGTGGATCGGTACAGAGACGTCTGTACTTATCTTCGAGATGCTGCAGAACCATTAGGAAAACTTCACCTTCTTGAATTCTTATTGTGTAATATTAATTCATCTTGAAGTTTAACTCTTTGAATTCCTTCCACGCATTTGTATATGCACATGAGCGCTCGGTATCAGTTGTGCATCGATGGATTGTGATTCCCTGAATGAGGTGCAAGATGTTATTTCTATGTGTTGGATTTGGGCTAGTCTGAAGGACTTGAGGCCGGGTTTTGACTATATATTAAGCAATAAAGCATTGATTGTGTGAGCGCGTGTTTGTGGACCTATATGTCCTTTAGTAATCCTATTAGTAGAAATGGTGGCTGGACGGATACGTGATGAGTAGGATGTGACCGCGAGATGAGTTCATATTATTTGAATGTGATAAGAAGGTATTGCTAAAGGTGTCACCCATTTGAGACTCCAGGTATATTTTAGACTCGTTCGAGGACGAACGATTGTTTAAGAGGGGGAAGATGTAACGACCCAGTCAGTCGTTCTGAGAATTTTAGCCCGTTTTCCCCAATTTATGCTTCTTAATGTGTTATCCAGCTGTGTTGAGTTGTATCAAGTTGGTAAGTTTGGATTCAGAGTAGTTTTGGAGTTAAATGATCATTTTGTCTCTTAGTTAGAAAAGTCAACCAGAAGTTGACTTATGAGTAAAGGAATTCAGATTTGTATTTTTATGATTTGATTAGCTCCATTGGGTGATTTTAGATTTAGAAGTGTGTCCGAAATATAATTTGGAGGTCCGTGTTGCAATTAGGCTTGAATTGGCAAAAGTTGGAAGTTTAGAAGTTCTTAGGCTTCGAGGTTAATTTGGTGTTTTAGTGTTGCTTTGGGTGTTCTGAAGGTTAGACTAAGTTCGGGTAGTGATATATGACTTTTTGAAATTATTGGTTGAGGTTCTAAGGGTCTCGGGTGAGTTTTAGATAGGTTTGAGTTGTGTTGCGCTCGCTTTTCTTATGTTTCGACGCCGTTTTTCAACCATAAATGATATCATATGGAAAAAATGAGCACCTATTTCTTTTTTTGATTGAAGCATTATATTCATGTCGTAATTACAGACCTTGAGCAAAAAGAATGATCAAATTTGGACATCATATGAATAATCAAATTTGGACATCATATGAGGATTTTATGGTTATTTTACTAAGAATTTGGTTGTCGGATTTTTCAGATTAATTACGAAATTGTCACTGATGGCGTATTTAAAAATTTGCACTATTTGCAAATATTAAAACCTACATATCTCATTCATTATAAGGTCAAATTGAGTGATTCAAAAGCCTAACTTGACTAGAATGTTACAAGGAATCTATTGAAGGCATAAAATACGAGTTTTTGGATTGTTTGGCATGAGACACAAGGCAGAATAACTGGCAGAAAAATATATAAAATTAGGGTTTGTTCATTCGGTCATTTTTTAAGTTGGGGAGCTCAGATTTGGGCGATTTTACGGGCGATCTTCACCATATGGATTAGGGCAAGTGTTCTCTACTCGATTTTAGTTATATTTCATGAATCCATCTTCATTTTTGGGATTTGATTGATGATTTCAAAGTGAAATTGAGGGAGTTAGGGTTTGAGTTTTGAAGAGTTTTAAATGAGGATTTGAGGGACCAAACAAAGTCCAATTTTGATAAATTCTATATGCTTAGACTCGGGAGAGAACGAGGTTTATGATTATGCCATTTTTGACTGATTCTGATAGGTGGGTCCGGGGCCATATTTTGGCCAATTTCGAATTTTTGGAATATTTTGTAGTTTTTATTGTGGAATTCAATTCTTTAGTACATGGTGACATATTAATCTGATTATGGTTAGATTCGGAGGTTTTAGAGACCGAGTCTAGAGACGAGGGCATCCCAGAGTAGGATTTTATGCGGTTGAGGTAAGTAACAGTTTTAACTCTAGCTTTAAGGATATAAACCCAGAGAATTTCATATCATATGATTGTTTGGAGGTGATACCCACACTAAGTGACGGGAGTGTGGATGTATACCTCGAGGGATTGAGAGTTGGTCCGTCCCGTGAGGCTGCGAAGCCTAATAGCTATTTTCTATGGTTGTGTTTACTTTTTGTTGGATTTGTTTGCCTTCATGTTAGAGATAACGCTTAGGCTTTATTTATGCTCACATTATTGTACTCGATCATAGAAATTATTGTACCCGTCACGTCAGTCACTATTATTTGCTAATATGTTGTGATACATGATGTGGGTTGTGTCCCCTTATTGTTGATGATAGTGAGGCTAGTGAAGTATATGATTGAGTAAGACCGAGGGTTTGGTTGTGATGATATTAATACCATAGATCATGAGTTTTCTGCGTAGCACGTGAGTTAACTGTGTATGTCCAAGTATTTATACCATAGCGCGTAAGCTGTCCGCATAGAACGTGAGGTGACCGTGCGGGTCCAGGTATTTACGCCACAGCATGTGAGTTTTCCGCGCAGCACGTAAGTTTACCGTGCTGATCCGAGTATTGAAATGGTAACATGTGAGTTGTCTGTGCTTAGTGCTTGGGTTTTAGGAGCCCCTTCGGAGTCTGTACACACACCTAGTGAGCGCAGGGTGTTGAGTGTATTGAGTATTGAGTGTTGTGTACTTATTGCGAGTGCTGAGTGATGGAGTGACATTGCTGTGAAGTTGCATTTACTTTTGTTGTTGCTGCATTTATCTGTTAAATTTCTTTGTGGTATTTACTGAGTTATGGAGTTTACCTGTTTATTCAATTTTATTTTTTAAATTGTGAAAATAAATAATTTGACTGTTCTACTTAGCTCGTCACTACTGCTCAGTTCCTTAGTTTCTTCTGTTACTACTGAGGTGGTTGTACTCATACTACACCCTGCACTTTATGTGCAGATCCAGGTGAGTTAGAGTGTGGTGATCGTTGAGTTAAGGCCTGCTATCTTTGGAGACTGCAAGATAGCTGCTAGCGTCTGCAGGGCCTTGTTACTCCTTTTTCCATTTCTTCTTTTGGACAGTTAGACAGTTTATATATCTTAGTTTGTAGTTTTAGACGCTCATGACTTAGTGAAACCCTGATGTTTGGGGCTCGTTTCCGTATTTTATATTAATTATATTTAAAATTGATTTAGTTTATGAGAAATTCAATTGTTGAAATTATTTTATTAAATCCTTATAATCAAATAGTAGTAATATTTTGGGAATAAGCTTTCCTTGTAACACGATAGGAGCCATGATTCAGATGGTTTCCTCTACACATATCACAAGCCTCATACTGGCTTAATTTTTTTGTATTCACCTGAAAAGATTTAAATTTTTGTGCCAAAGAAACAATCTGTTGTGTTAGCGTGTTTAAATCATCTGCTTGATTTACCATATCGGCCTTTTTGATGATTACATGCTCAGATGGCTATTGAATGGCATTTGCAGAAATTTTATTCAATAATGCTTCTTCTGTTGTTTTTCCCATTACAGAACCTCCTGCAGTTGCATCAATCACATTTCTAGAAGAGAGTTTTAACCTGTGATAAAAAAATATACAATTGCATGTGTTTAGGAATATCATAGTGCAGGAATTTTCTTAACATTCCTTTTAATCTTTTCCAAGCTTGATAAACTGACTCAGTATCAGTCTGTAAGAAATTATATATTTCTTGCCTTAACTCTGTTGTTTTAGCATGAGAAAAATATTTATTCAAAAACGTTTGAGTCATCTGGTCTCATGTGGTAATTGACCATTGAGGTAAACTTCACAACCACGTCTTGGCATCTCCTTTTAAAGTAAAAGAAAATAGCTGAACTTGATTGCTTCAGGAGGAACTCCATTATACTTAGCAGTTTCAAAAAGTTTCAGAAAATAAATTAAATGACTGTATAGATCTTCACTTGAATCTCATGTAAAGATACGAGATTTTTGAATTGTTTGAATTAGGCCGGTCCTAATTTCAAAGTTGTTGGCTGCTACTGGGGGTTTTCTGACACTAGATTTAAAGTTGAAGCGGTCAGGCATAGAATAATCCCTTAGAATTCTGTTTGCTGATCTTAGCGCCACTTCATCAAATTGATCTTCTAAATGGGTTGGTGGTGGCACTTCGGGAGGATTGATATCTTCTACTCCCTAGTTTTCCTTTCCTTCACAAGCTATACTTTGAGAAGATGATGTTTGTTGTTTCCTACGTAATCGAAGAGATCTTTCAATTTCAGAATTATAATGTGCCAACTCTTTTTGTAGAAGCGTAGGTTATAAACTAAGTGATTGTTTTTAAGTAAAGAAAATTAAAGTTTTAAAAAAAAATACAATTAAACTTAATTCCTTCAATAATAGTATCACTAAAAGAAAATTGTAAAAGAAAATTAGTAGTAGTGAATAGTACACTTAGTAATAATAATTATCAATATTAAAGTATAAGATAGTTAGTACAAATAGTATATTATGATGAAAGTACTATGATGTGAAGTTGTAGACAATATCATAAAAGTTATAGATATTGTGACGACCCGACCCATCGTCTCATGAGTTACCGCTCCATTTCCCAATTTTCTACTTCTTTATGCTTCATTATCCGTGTCATATGTGATCGAGTTGGTTTGGTGTGGTTTTTGTAGGAAATGAGACACTTAGTCTCTTTAAGGAAGGCTTAGTTTTGAAAAGTCAATCGGATATTGACATATGTGTTAGATGAATCGGATATGATTCTCGATGATTCGGTTATATTTACGGGACGATTTGTGACTAAGGAGTATGATCGGAAAGGGTTTTGGAGGTCTGGTGTATAATTTGGCTTGAATTGACGAAGTTAGTATTTTAGTGATTTCCGGTTGATATGTGAGATTTTGATCCAAGGTTCGGAATGGAATACCGAGAATTGATGTAGCTTCTTTATGTGATTTGGGATGTGTGTATGAAATTTCAGGTCATTCGGAGGTAATTTGGTTGGGTTTTTAATCAAATGCGTGTTTCGAAAGTGTTAGAAGAACTTAGGCTTGAATTCGATGTAATTTGATGGTTTTGGTGTTTTTTGAGGTGATTTGGTGATTGGAACAAGTTTGTATAATATTTTAGGAGGTGTTGGTACTTTTTGTTGAGGTCCCGAGGGGCTCAGGGTGATTTTGGATGGCTAACAGGAAGTTTGGAATTGAAAAAGATAACAGAAATTGCAGCAGTTATTGCAGAGGGATTTTGGTCTCTCGCGATCACGGGAGGTCCCTCGCGATCACATAGAAGGATTATGGGTGGCCTGAGTTTTGCACTTCGTGTTCATAGCCTGGGGCTCCCGTTCGCACAGTTCGGAGAGCTGGTGTTCCGCGTTCGCACCAGGATGTTTGCGTTCGCGTAGGAGAAGTTGAGGTCTAATGGTTTTATTCATCGCGTTCGCATCAGCTGAGCCACGTTCTCGTAAGAGGGAAGATGAAGCTTCACGTTCGCATCCATTTTTTCGCGTTCACATTGGCTATTTTTGAGGTCTTGAAGATTTTTGCTTCGCGATCGCGAGCCTGGGGCCGCGATTGCATAGAAGGAATCAGAAGCTGGGCAGAAGGGTTTTTAAAACATTTCATCAGTGAGCGTAGGTCATTTTTCCTCCATTGTTGGGCATTTTGAGAGCTATTTAGGTTTAATTGAAGAGGGTCAAAGAGGATTTATTGGAGGTAAGTTTTATGAACTAAAAACGTGATTTAATTGTGAAATAAACCTTGAAATTCAAGGAAATTTAGCTCAAATTGGAAGAACTAGGGCTTGGGATTTTGAGATTTTAAATTGGGGTTTGAGGGACCATTTGAGGTCGGATTTGAGAGTTTTTAATATGTATGGGATCATGACGAGATAAGAAACCCGTTGATATGAAAATATATGAGTTTCGGAAGTGGGCCCGAGGCTCGGGTTTTGCCTATTTCGGGATTTTTGATATTTTTTGATTGTTTTCGATTGGGTATTGTTTCCTTAGAATATTATGACGTATTTGTTGTGGTTTTAATCAGATTCAATGAGCGAGGAGGCCGATTTGAGAGGCAAGGCATAGCGAGCTAGAACTTTGGCTGGTTTAAGGTGAGTAATGATTGTAAATGATATCCTGAGGTTTTGAAACCCCGGATTGCACATCGTAGTGCTATATTTAGGCGAGACACGCATTGGATGATGCACGTGGGGTCTTTTACTACTGGGGATTGTGACTTGGTCAGTCCCGATTGATGATTTTTACCGCATATTTGACTGAACCTTATTTGTTATCATCATGATTTGGGCTAATTGCCACATTTTGGCTTCGTACCAATTATTTGAACCCCTCATGGGATAATTTTTTATATTCCTCACTTATTTGATTTTATACTTGAACCCAGTCATGTGTTTTCCACTGTTTTCAAAACTCAGTCAAGTTTATTTTGCTTTAAAACCTGAAATGATATTTCCAATACTATTTTTGGGTTGAGCATCATTTTTTACTGTTGTCTGAGGGGCTTATGTGATTTTGACTGAGTAAGGCCGAGGGCCTGTTTTGTTAGGATACTTTTGGATCGGACTACACGCCACAACAATATTATACTGATACTGATATGAGGCGGAGGTCCTAGGCTTGATGCCACGAGATGTCTTGATATTGCGCATGGTCCGTAAGGGGCCCTTCTCGGGGTCTGCACACCCCCACGAGCGTCGTCGACGATAAATGGATCGGGTTGCATGCCGCAACGATATGTGGATCGAGCTGCACATCGAAGCGGTATTGGTACTGTTTTATGTGTTACTTTATTTCATTTGTCTGCCATTATCTGTTGTCTGTACTACTTCATGTAGTATTTACTGATATTCTGGCGTTACCTTATAACTGAGTGTTTTGCCCGAGGGGCGGAATTCTTTGATTATCTGCACTATTTCTTTTGCATTCGCTTGCATAACCGCTGAAAAACTCATTTCCAAAAGAGGTTTAAAATGAGCTAAGATGTTCTCTGGAGATTTCATAGCTTCACAATTCCTCTCAAAAGGGTCTTACACTACTTCTATACATCATGACGATCTATTATACATGATTTCTTACTATTCAGTTGTTATTTACCTTTATTACTCACTGCGTTGGAGTACTCACTTTACTCCACGTGCCTCGTGTGCAGATGCACGTATTTATTCACATGGTAGCGGGTTTTGACTGAATGGAGCTAGAGCCATAGGAGTTTAGCAAGGTAACTGCCAGCGTTCACAGCACTGCTTCTCTCTCCTTTGTTCATTATACCTGTTCTGTGCATTTTATTGACTTGTAGAACTGTAATCACACTCTAATAGATGCTCGTGACTTGTGACACTCCGATTAGGGCTGTGTTAGGTTGTACTTCTATTAATTGATATTATTAAATCTTATTTAAGCTGTTATTCATGTTTAACTATTTGTTTTTGAAAAAGGCGATATGGCTTAGTTGGCTAGCCTTGTCTTCACAAGAGGCGCTATCACGACCAGGGTGGGGTTTAGGTCGTGACAAGTTGGTATCAGAGCCTAGGTTACGTAGGTCTCACAAGTCATGAGTAGGTTAAGTAGAGTTTCGCAGATCAGTATGGAGACGTCTGTATTTATCCTCGAGAGGCTACAGAACTTTTAGGAAAACTTCGCATTCTTGAATTCTTATCGTGCGTCCTTGATTCAGCTTGAAATGTAACTCTTGAAATTTCTTCCACGAATTCGCAAGCGCGCGTGAGCACTCAATATTAGATGTGCCTTAATGTCTTGTGATTCCCCGATTGAGGGGCAATATGGGATCTCTATGAGTTGATGTTAGGCCAGTCTGAAGGACTTGAAGCTAGATCTTTGCCAATGGCTTGAGCACCGAGGTGCTGACTATGTGAGTAAGTGCTTTGAACGTATATGTTCGGTATTGTCCATATTAGTGGAAGTGTAGGCTGGATAGCCATGATGAGTATGTTAGTACTGCGAGGTGTAACTATATGACTTGGAAGTGACGAGGAAGGTCCGTTGGATGATAGATGAACTATTAAGTGTTTGATTTTCATTGTGATTAGATGCGTGGCCTCGATTTATGGGCACGTGAAGAATATTTTCATGTCTTCCAGTTGGAGTGGAGTAAATTTCATGTTGCAGTATGCGTTTGCTGATACTACACTCTTCACTCTTTTGTGTAGACCCCGGTGTTGTAGACTTCGGACCATAGTGGAATTGTTGATTCTTGCTCATCAGGCGACCTGAGGTAGTCCTGCAGGTGTCCGTAGGCCTTGGCGTCTTCTTCTATCTACTATCCATGTTTCTTTTATGCATTTCCAGAGACAGTGTTGTATTTATTTCTTTTAGACCTTTATTTGTTGTATTCTTATACCGTCTGTGAAACCGTGACACCAGTTTTGGATAGCTGAGACTCAAACACTTGTATCAGATATTCATGTTCAGATATCTTATTATATTTCTTCCGTTTACGTTGAATTCTGTTGTTTAAATTTATTTCTTCTTACGGAGGACCCTAAATATTATTTTGACAGCTGGGGTCAAAAAACTACGGAGGACCCTAAATTTTGAGGCGAGGGGTTGGGAAACATTGGTGTGCAACCAGCTTGATCCTAATACCCATGACCAAACCCTTCCACTTCCTCAGGTTGTTTTGGTTGCATCTATCATGGTGAGGTACCCCATCAACGTGGGGAATGTGATGTCCGGCGTCATTTCTATTGTGGGTGTCGAGCATGACCGGAACTATCCTTTCCCCAACACCCTCACTATGTACTTCCGGGATCTGAAGGTGGACAAGAGACCTTTTGACATCAAGGTCAAACCAGTGGCCCCGTTCTCCTGGTATAGCTTGAAGGGGCTGGACAACCCCAAGGACAAGAACTACAAAGCCCCTGCTTCTGCCTCAACTAGCCAGTCTGAAGAGCCAGTCGTGGTAGAGGTCCCTGCTCAGCCTACTACCACTACTGCTGATATGCCTCTCGGACCTTCCACTTCTACTGACATACCTCCTGGTCCTTCTATCTCAGCTGGACCGAAGATTCCATCTTCTAGGGCCCATCCTATCACTGCCCATTGGCTGAGCCAGACGCTTCATAGCATAAACAGATGGATGTATACTACTTCATCCAAGTTGTCCATTCTGACCTCCACTATTGCAGATCAGTCGCCACCTCAGCCTGCAAAGATCCCACAGTCAATTGAGGATACGTTGAAGAAGATACTTGAAAACTAGGAGAATATCCTCACTACTCATGATGCACTGACCAAGGCAGCCGCTTCATACAACAAGGCTCTCAAGGAGCTTGCTCAGGAGCACAAGAAGCTTAGGAGACACGAGCCTCCAAGGAGTTCGTGAAGGAGCTGCAGCAGATGTAGATAGACTGAAAGCAGACCAGCTGCCTTTAGGCTTATTGTTTAAGGACCCAGCTCCAGCAGCAGATACACAGCTGGAGCAGACAAAGAGGCCTCCGAAGAAGAAGAGGAAGATCCCTAAAGCAGATAATGCCATCATCCAGTTGGCGGACCCATCGGAGGCTTCCTCCAGTCAGCCACAGGATGTACCAGATCCACAGCCTGTCCAGCAAGTCCCAACAGCTAAGCAGCAGGTTACTGGGAACCAGTCTGAGGTTCCTAAGAATACAGAGGACCTAGGAACCACATATGATCCTATGCAGACAAACACGGCTTAGGGAACTTCTCATATCTTTTTTCCTCGTATACTTTTACTATTTTATTTGGTTTAGTTGGCATTGAGGATAATGCCAACTTCTGTTTGAGGGGGTGCGCCCTACATTTTGACATTTTGGATGATTGTATATATGGATTCATTTTATGCTTTCTTGATTTTGATCTTTGGTCTGTATATAATTTGATACTTAGTTTAACTTATCGCATTTTTATTTTACTATTGGGTATGCATATAAAGTTACATTATATTCAAATCCCCTCTTGTTTTCGTTTTTAGCTTTTTGTTTATGTTCATAGATTTTTGTTTCGTTTTGGACGTTTTCAATAAGTCTTTGGTTTTTCTTAATTCCACGGTTATTTCCAAAGGTGGAGTGTTGTGTGAACTGGGTGGCTCTTCCCAATAATAGATGGCGTGACAACGTTCTTATGGGTTTGAGTCCGTTTTTTTCTTGTTTTTAGTAGTTGTAGTCAAGGGAACCTCAAGAAAAGCTTCACTTGCGCCTAGCACATTTGCCTTGATCTTATGGTCAAAAATAAATTATTGTATTTAGGATGGTAAAAGTCGTGGTCTTGAGTCGTGGTCTTGAGACTCTTGCGTTGACCGATAATCATCAAGTGGTTTTTCAGGACCATTGTGTGCTCAAATCGTATCTAAGGTCATTGTGCACCCCCAACTCGGTGTCTTTAGCAATCCCTTAGCTTGTGTGGTGAGAAATCGAATTGCGAGTCCAAATTTCGATCCATTGGTCTAGAACTTGCCCCAAATGTTTGTTGAGGCGAAATCCTAAGTGAAATTTGACTTGAGAAGTGATTATAGGCTCTCTTTGATCTAAATGACAGTTTGAACAATTCCATCCTACCATTGATAAGATCCCTAGTCAACCCTTTTGAGCCTTAAACCTTTTTCTTTCAAGAACCATGAAACAAGCACATACCCATTCTAAAAGACAACCTCTCTTAGCACCCAAATATTTCCTTTAGTATATGGAAAAAAGTATAAGTTTAGGGAAGGGGGGGGGGGAGGGAGGGGGGAGACAAGGATTGCAACGAACTAGTAAAAAGGCACAAAAGTGAAGAAAAGGAAAGGCAATGGAAAAAAGAAAGAAAAGCAAAATGCTAAATGTGAAAATGACTTCAAAGGGATTCAAAAAAAAAACAAAGAAAGAAAGATGTGAAAATTTGAAAAGGAGAAAAGATTTGAAATACATAAGAAAGAGTGGCAATATGTCTTTCTAACCCCTTAGAAAGAAGTGAAATGACTCAAAGAGTCAAGTGAATTATGCCAAATGAATCAAAAGAAGTGCTTTAGGGAAGATGGAACCCATTTGAACAAAAACATGTCCTACCCTGAACCAAAAGCCTTCACAATGACTTTACAAAATCCCTATATGATCTTGAGTTGAATGAAGCTTACATTAGTGGATACTCGCATAAAGGGCAAGCATATGGTATTTAGAGCCGGACTTGTGACATTTTCTTGAGAGAGATGAGTGAAGTTCCATTAATCTCGCTTTGCATTCCAATATTCAAAAGATGAGGTTTGCTTAGGGAGAGCTGAGGATGTGTGAGTTTGGGCTCCACAATGACCAAAGTAATTGAAAGAGTTCTTTGATGTGTTAACTCTTGATGCTCTTGTGTCGCACTTGATCCATAGTTGTTCAAAGGTTTAAATATATTTAATGATTCATGTGTGTTGATGGCAATTTTTAGTCCCAATTGATGCTGGTTGAGGTTAGTTTAGGAAAGCTGAAAATTTCTTGGATTTTCCCTTAAGGGGTGAGTCTTATTTTGTTTGCTTGAGGACAAGCAAAAGCTTAAGTTTGGGGGAGTTGATAACTAGGGATTTTGATGTATTTTATACTCCTTCTTTCTTACGCTTTGATTATAATTTCATACAAAATAGTCCTAGAGGCTCATAAGTTGTGCTTGATTGCAGATTTGATCAACAAAGTGACAAGATGTCAAAGATCGGTTCAGAAGGAGTGAAACCTGCACAAGTACCAAAGACAAAACAAAACTCAGGAAAACAAGCCTAGTGCGGCTGCACTACACTTTGTGCGGTCCCCACTAGGGAGATTCAGAGAACTGGCAAATCAAGTGTCAAAGCAGTTTGGCTGCAGTGGAGGTTGTGCGATCCGCACTGAAGGCTTCGCGGCCGCACTACCATTATGTGCAGTTCGCGGAGGCAAAGATCAAAGAGATGTAAATTGCCAAGGTTCAAAGCTTCACGGTCCATGGTCATCTTTGTCTGGACCGCATTAGATGCCTCCGTGGCCGTGGTCCATTCTATGCGGTCCGCAGAGCCTGAGTTCAGAGATGTGAATTTGAAGAGTCAAGAGCCTAGTGCAAACACAATCCATTTTGTGCGGCCCTCACTGAACCCGCAAGGGCCTTGTTGTCCAGTGTTTCCAGCATAGTATAAATAGAACCTTTTTTTATTTTTAGGGTATGAGCTATTTCCAGACTTAAGCTGTGCTCGTGAGAAGCTATTTTGTAGACATTTTGGGCATTTTAACTTTGATTTAACGATAGAATCTCTGTATTTACATTAGTGTTTAATTAATATGTCTTCTTCTTCATCTATTTCTCTGTTTTTATCTTTAATCATGAGTAGCTAGACCCGTTAGCTAGGGTTGTGGCTCAACCCTAGTATGAGTAATTGATAGATGTTGGAATTTAGGGCTAGATTGACTATGTGTGTTTGTTATTGGGTCAATTTTATGGTTTAATTTATGATTGATGGTTGCAAACACTGGTTTTTGCTAAGTTGAGTTGGCTCTTCTTGAGAAAGAGAGCCTAAGTCTCCAAATTGACACAACAAGGAATTAGGATGGACTCAAGAGAATTTATAGTCCCAATTGAAGGATTAAACCTCGATAGAGTAATTACCCGACTGAACCCTAGTTGCTTGAGCAAATTTGCCTACCCATTTGGTCTTAAGAAAGTCAGTTGGACAAAATCACTCTCTCTATCGAGAGGTGTGAGAGTGGGTAAAATCGTGCAACGGTTTGCATATTTCTCCAAATCATGTCAAACAAGCCTTAGAAGCAATTACCCATTAATTGGCCACCTAGGTGAAAGTCACTACCCTAGTGCCCCTTTATCTATTAGATACAACTTTTAGCAATTATCACTTAGCATAATCTAGTTTCAACCTTAATCTGTAGTTTGATAATAGTAGTTCTATATAGAAAATACCAAAAATGATTGGAAGTGACATTTGGAACAATTACACAATTCTATTCTAGATAGATACTCGACTCCCTTCCTAGCTCCCTATGGAAATCGATCCCGACCCACAAATCGGGTAAAAGCTATTGAGACCCTCTATCGCTACTTTTAGTGGTGCAGAGTTGGCAGCGATCAAGGATCAATGGATTCAAGCCATGCAATATGAGATGAATTCTTTGCATGAGAACCATACTTATGAGTTGGTGAAATTGTCTAAGGGCATGAGAGCTTTGAAGAACAAGTGGGTGTTCAAAGTTAAAGCTGAAGAACATAGTTTGAAGCCCAGATACAAAGCTAGATTGGTTTTCAACGGATTTGGTCAAAGGAAAGGTATTGACTTTGATGAAATATTTTCTCCTGTCGTGAAAATGTCCTCTGTTCGGACAGTTCTTAATTTGACTGCCAGTCTTGATTTGGAGATTGAGCAGATGGATGTGAAGACTGGTTTTCTTCAAGTTGACTTAGATGAGGAGATTTATATGAAACAACCTGAAGGCTTCAAGGTAAAAGGTAAAGAAAATCTTGTATGCAAACTTAATAAGAGTCTATATGAATTGAAACAAGCTCCCAGGCAGTAGTACATGAAGTTTGATCAGTTACGGAGGAGCAAGGCTACAAGAAGACTTCTTCAGATCACTGTGTGTTTATACAAAGATTTTCTGATGATGATTTTATCATCCTCTTGCTATATGTGGATGATATGTTGATTGTGGGCAGGAATGCTTCCAAGATTCACGAGTTGAAGAAATAGTTGAATAAGTCTTTTGCAGTGAAAAACTTGGGTCATGCTAAGCAGATTTTGGGCCTGAGAATTACTCATTCGAGAAACGAAAGAAAGCTTTACTTGTCATAGGAGAAATACATAGAACGTGTATTGGAGTGCTTCAATATGAAAAGTGCTATGTTAGTTCGCACACCCCTTCCTGTTCATCTGAAGTTGAGTAAGAAGATGTGTCCTACAGAAACGGAGGAAAAAAAGAGAATGACCAAGATTCCTTACTCCTCTGTTGTCGGAAGTTTGATGTATGCAATGGTATGCACTCGACTAGATATTGCTCATGCAGTCGGTGTTGTTAGCAGATTTCTTGAAAATCCAGGAAAAGAGTATTGGGAAGCTGTAAAATAGGATACTCAGGTATCTAAGAGGAAGCTCACATGAATACTAATGTTTTGGAGGATCAAATCCAATTCTGAAGGGATACACAGATTCTGATATGGTAGGTGACCTTGAAAACAGAAAATCCACTACTGGATATTTGTTTACTTTTTCAGGGGGAGCTATATCATGGCAGTCGAAGTTGCAGAAGTGTGTCGCACTATCTACAACTGAAGCGGAGTATATTGCGGCTACTGAAACTAGCAAAGAGATGATATGATTCAAGAGATTTCTTCAAGAACTTAGATTGCGACAGATGGAGTATGTTGTCTACTGCGACAATTAGAGTGCAATAGACCTGAGCAAAAACTCTGTGTATCATGCGAGAATAAAACGCATTAACGTCAGATATCATTGGATTCGTGAGCAAGTGGAGAACGAATCAGTTCAAGTCAAAAAGATTCACATGAGTGAAAATCCTGTAGATATGTTGACCAAGATAGTACCAAAAGACAAGTACGAGCTTTGCAAAGAACTTATCGACATACGCTCTATCTAGAATCTCCGGTGTTACCTCCTTTTGGTGAATGAGACCGGAGGGGAAGATTTGTGGGGTCCATCCCATAAATTTAGGAAGACTTTTCTTCCTTTGTTGGGTTTTCAAAGTTGGCAGCAACTTTTTCTTCTGCATTGTAAGAAAGGGTAGGCTGGAAAACAAAAATGTCAAGTGTAATAGGTGAGGCTCTGCCTATAAAAGGAGAGCTTCGACTCTCATTTCTATACACCAAAAACCTCAGACAATACATTCGAGTGAGAGAGAGAGAGAGAGCAAGGTATTCCATAACTATAAGAAAATAGTCTCTAAAGAAAAATAGAGTGTGACAAATATTATAGTAAGGTGGAAAAAGTAAATGAGTATTTTTTATCTTTTGAAGGTGTAGTGGTCTTTGGAGTATTTGTACTCGTTACTACACAATATAAAATTCTTTGCTATAGTGATATCAGTCACTCTTCTTGGCCGTGGTTTTTCCATTATTCAGAAGGGTTTCCATGTAAAATCTTGGTGTCATTTTGCTACATTTTTATTCTTGCTGATTTAACCATAACTTAGTGGTCCACATTATCACTAATATCGTGAATATTATTTTTACGGAGTTTATTCCCAACAATACTTGTGTCCTTACAAAATATAAATTCTGAGTAGCTAGCATCATGAGTTATATAAATGTGTTTAGGAGGCCATGAAGGTTAGATTGAGATGTTTTTTTCCAAGTTTGGAAGTAGGTCGTGGTGTTCTACAGCTTTGGAAATATTTACATTGGTGGTTAATCAAAGATGTTTAATTACCAAAAAAAAATTAGGTAAATATTCTAGTAAGGTGCATCATAAGCCACTGACAACATAGCAGTTGGTGATGGGCAAGAAAATTAGCGCGTCATCCAAATGGAAAGGCTCGTTAGTTTTCTAGAGTAAAATATTTCATTTTTCTTAGTTGATACATGGAATGCAAATTAGTCCTTTTTAATGTAGACTTCCTTAAATTAAAAATCTCTACCATCACAAATAAGATGCTAATAAAAAAGTTAGCTATATATTGAAAAATAAAATTATTCATATTAGTTCACCATTGAAGGAATGGTAAAATACGAAATACCTAAAGGGAAAAAGTAATTAGCCCAACAGCTACATCACGTATTTTCACTACTACCATGAAAATTTTTTTAGTAGTTTATTTTGGGTTTTGATTAATAATGAATGAAATATTGTCCTTTTTATTTGTTTATTTATTTATTTATAATCTATTGAAAATATATTAAAAATTATTAAGTTTTACCAAAAAATTTATATCTAACAAAATATTTTTTGACTTGTAAATATTTTTTCTTTCACTTTTAAATTAGAACTTAAATGAAAGAAAATATTAAAAAAAATGTCCTTAAAGAATTGTGGACGGGCCCGTGGGAGCCCGTGGTCCACATAGGACTGAGTTTTCAACGAGAAACATAACTGTTCAATATTTTAAAATATTTTAACTGTTACAAAATTTAGCTCAAAGTAATAATGTAGAACAATAAAATAGACAATAATGTAAAGAGAAAAAGAAGAGAGAATCTTATTTCTTCTATGTATTCAAGTGTGTACAATATGATGCCCAAATCCACTATTTATAGGATGATATGTGTAATACAAAAGGATGCCATGAACATAATATTAACTATTAAGAATATGGGAGAAGATCATGGAGGTGTGAAAATTACATCTATAATGTAAAGAAGTAATGGGGACTTAATGGAGAAAATTAGTGAATGTTACTTCTTAGAAGTTATGGACATCCACAATAATCAAATATTTCATAATAAGTTTTAGCAGCATTACTTGATTAACATTTGAGTATTTGCAATCATAACATAATTCAGCTGGATTCCGGTATTCCCATCGCCCTAACGCACAACGCATGATTTTTATCTTTGCTTTCTCTTCTATAGATGATTTTGTATCTCTCTCTCAATAATTATTTGGTGGAATAAATAATTTTTTATTTGTATATGTGAATGCTTGTATGACGATTCATATTTAGATAAATAACTGATGTTTGTGATGTTATAAATATTATATACACTTTATATAATAGGTTTTATTTGTATATGTGATGTTATATAATATTTAAAAATTGTGCAACGAGTTGAATTTCTTTTTTTGGGTTTGTCAAAACAAAATTGTAAACTAAACTGCCCTATATATATACCATATATATATATGTGTGTGCGAGAGAGAGAAAGAGAAACGTATCCTGATATATTTTATTATATATATGCATGTTATATATTTAAAAAATATACATCTCATGTATGTTGTATATGCATTTCTTATAAATTAGTACCATTATACATTGTATATATTGTATGCATAGTGATATTAATTTATCAAAAGACCACTAGGGTCAATTCATCGACTTTCACCTCTAATAAGAGGAGAGAGATTTGAATGCTAAATACAATTTGGATAAGAGGAGAAAGAGTGAAAAAATTAAATAAGAATAAGAACAAATCCCATGATTTGTGTATTATGTTTACTCATTAATTATGTGCTCAATCTGTAAAAATAATTGCTATTTATGTATAAAAATCTAAGGCCCATAAAAATGATGGACCGACCCGGACCCAGTCCGTCAAATACCAAGGCCTGCATAGGCTAGCCCACATTGACTGGGTTGCCTATTACTAATGAAAAACCCGCCGGTTCCCAGTTCCCACGCCTGTAATAATATTTATGCTAATATTGTTTCCCTTTCCGTTATTGTTTTTCTTTATTCCAATTTACACAGTGAAAGCTGACATTCCTTTCAAGTTTCAGTTACCAAATAATTGCATCCTCTGAACTGAATTGAAGTTTCAATCTTTCAATTCTATCAATTACAGATAGTTAACTGCATTTTTGTGACAGCTGACTATGAAAGTCCGTCCAGCGAAGCCTCACTTTTTCAAGCCTATTCTGCCAGGCTTCAAGCGCGCTCTGGTGAGTCAAAATTAACCGTATTTTGGTAATTATTTCATCTTTGCTTATATATTTATATACTACTCCGTTTTAAATTAGATAAGTTATAATTTAGCTTTAAACTGTTCATTTTACTCGATAAGCTTTTATAAATTGGGGTTTGATAGCTGAGAAGGTTCTATCGGGGTAGCTAGGGGAGAGGAGATGAGACAAGACGAGGGTGGTCATTGAAAAATGAAAATTCAGGCAACTGTAAAAGTTACTGGTAGCAGTGTTGTCAAAGGCGCACTTAAGCCTTGATGCGAGGTGCAAACATGTTAAGTGCTTTGCCTTGCCTAGTGGGCACTTGTCGTCATCAAGGCGGTAAGAAGACATAGACATACAATTGATATTTCACTTTATCGTTAATATTTTTCAACTTCTTTGCGTATATATTTGTTATTCATACTGTAAACGTGTAATTATTTTTCTTGGACTACACAGACACATTTGTATTTTTTTCTCCATTTACACCTTTCTTAATTAAAACCCACGCTTTATTTGTGCTTTGCGCTTAAAGCCCAACGAACCTTAGAGCCTGTTTGCACTGGTAGTGGTAGTTCTCAGCTGTAATGGATCTGAAAATTCACTGGGCTGGGTCTGAATATTTTCAATCGGAAAGATACTTGATAGAAGTGCTCTGAAAGGTAGCACATCCCAAGGTCCACCATAAGGGTGGTGTCAGTGGACGATCTTTTTAGCGGACTAACCATATCATGTAATCAATCTATATTACCCTCTCATTCTCTTGTTCATCAATTTCGTGCGAAGGGTATGATGAAGAAGTCCTTATACCTTCTTCCTCAATTAAATAGAGCAGCTCTCTTGCCACGTTTCCTTCGAGAATTCATATCTACCGGCATGATTGACCAAAACAATTAATGGAGGCAATATCTAGACCATTTCGCTTAGTTCAGGGCAAGTTTGACCCTTCTCTCGTTATTAAATTTTGGACACGTGGCAGTAACTCAGGTTCATTAGTAAGGGCAGATATTACCCATTTTGTTACGGCAAGGGCATATGATTGACCCCAACTATTACCCGAGGAAGACAGAGCATTTATCATAGTTCAGGCCTTCAGGGGTAAATTTGACCCTTTTCCCTTTTTCATTGTTTATCTGGGTAGAAAAATAGTACTATTTCACATACTAAACAAAACAGCTTGATGGTTTCTAACAAGACAACTCTAAGTTTATGTTGTACTGCAGAAAATTCCTTAAGGTTTTCTGAAGTATCTAAAGGGACATGGGCATGAACATGCAGTACTGAGAAGGGGTAGTAAGAAGTGGCTGGTGAAGCTGAATGGCCAGCGACTGGAAGAGGGTTGGAAAAAGTTTGCAGAAGAGCATGATTTATGGTTAGGAGATTTATTTATTTTCAGACATGAAGGAGAGATGGAGTTTGAGGTTACCATCTTTGATTCAAGTCACTGTGACAGAGAGTATGCGGAGTATCTGCAAGACGAAGAAGAAGCACATACTGTTAAAGATCCTTCCAAGAAATTTGAAATCAAAGGTGATATATTTAGAACCTCCATTAGCTTAAACTTGATGAATTTGCAACTTAATTCCCTTAACATTCAATTTGTTTAGATTAAAAATTAGCTCAAGGATGGGGTGGATGTTTGTATCTTATTCATGTTTTGATGGTAATCATTTTGTCATATTTAATTTATTGATATGGATTTGTCTACAATTGACGAAGCAAGACTTTTCCCCATGCAGAAGCTGCTCCTCAAAACCCTATCGGTCAATCTCATGTTGTATGCACAGTTAGATCCTACTGATTTTCGAAAGGTTACTTTGTAAGTCTCAAAATTCATTTCGGCCTAAACCTTCAAGAATCTTCGGGCTAAAGGAGACTTGTGCACCATTTTATTTTTCTCCCCCTTGGTTTATTGGCATTATTTACTGCAAAAATATGAAGCATATGATATGTTTGATGAAATTTGCAAATTGTTATAAACTATTTCAGCGCCTTCCTGGAAAATTTACAAAGGCAAACGGCTTCAAAAACAAGAAATGTTGTTTGATTATTAGAGATGAAAGACAAAGGTCCTGGAATTTAAAGCTATATACCTCCTATTCCCAAGTCTATATTGGAGGTAAATGGGGTGAATTCCGTGATGCAAATGACATAAAGGTTGGAGATCATATAATGTTTAAGGTTGTTGCTAATGGAGAAAGACCAATATGGAAATTCCATCATAAGTTTTCCCATTTAAGCTATCTCTTAATTTTCAACAATCTTTTTACTTTGTTATATATACCATAACACCGTACTACATCTTCAATCACCCGTTTGGCCATAAATTGGGTATATTTGTTCAATTTTGGGTGGGGGCGGTGGCGGGGGTGAGTAGGGGGGCAGGGAGTGGTCCTGCGGGTAGGGCAGGAGGTAAGGGTGGGAAAAGGGTAGCAGACGCTCATAGATTAAGGATTGGGTCGTGGAACATAGGCACTCTGACGAGTAAGTCCATTGTGTCCAGGAGACTAGGTGGAAAGGGACGAAGGCGAGGAATGTAGACGGGTTTAAGCTGTGGTATTCTGGGGTCGTGGGTAAGAATGGAGTGGGCATCTTGGTAGATAGAGATCTAAGGGAGTCTGTGGTCGAGGTTAGGCGAGTGAATGATAGGTTAATGTCAATTAAGTTGGTTATTGGGGGTTGCGTCCTCAACGTCATCAGCGCTTACGCGCCACAAGCGGGCTTAGACGAGGAGGCTAAGAGGCGTTTTTGGGAGGGCTTGGATGATCTGGTGAGTAGTATTCCCCAATATGAGAAGCTAGTTATTGGAGGAGACTTTAATGGTCATATTGGGGCTGATGCTGGTGGTTATGGTGAGGTGCACGGTGGCTTCGGCTTTGGGGTTAGGAACGGAGGAGGCACGTCACTACTTGATTTCGCCAGGGCTTCCGAGCTTCTGATTGCGAACTCGACATTTCAGAAGAGGGAGGAGCATTTGGTCACCTTCAAGAGTTCGGCGGCGAGGACTCAGATTGATTAGCTCCTCCTCAGAAGGAGCGATAGGGGTATGTGCAAGGACTACAAGGTGATTCCGGGAGAGTCCCTTTCGACTCTTCATAGACTCCTAGTGATGGATGTTGGTCTCTGGGTGAAGAGGAAAAGGAGGGGTGCTCGGGGACAATAGCGGATTAGATGGGGTGTTTTGACTAAGGAGAAAGCACATGAGTTGGAGAGGAGGTTAGCTGAGGGCGGAGCTTGGCGAAGTTCTGGGGCAGCAGACGCTATGTGGTCAGAGACGACGAACTTGGTTAGGGAGGTAGCACGGAACGTGCTCGGGGTGGCCAAGGGCTATTCAGGCAGACATCAGGGTGACTGGTCGTGGAATGATGTAGTCGAAGGAAAGGTGGAGGTGAAGAAGGCGGCGTTTGCTAAGTTGGCAGGGAGCACGCGAGGAAGAACGAAGAGCGAACAGGGAGATCTACAAGGTAGCGAAGAAAGAAGCAAAGCTGGCGGTTGCGGAAGCTAAAAACGCGGCATTTGATCGCATGTACGAGGAACTAGGGGAGAGAGGCGGGGACAGGAAGTTATTCCGGTTAGCTAAAGCAAGGGAAAGGAAGGCACGTGATCTTGACCAAGTTAGGTGCATCAAGGGCGAGGATGGTAGAGTTCTGATGGGGGATTCTCAAGTCAAGCAGAGGTGGCAGGCGTACTTTAGAGACTTACTTAACGAGGAGGGGGATCGTAACATAGAGCTAGGGGAGTTGGGGCATTCAGAGCAACATAGAGACTTTGGGTACTGCAGGCGCATTAGGTCGGAGGAGGTCATCGGGGCTTTGCGTAGGATGAGTAGGGGTCGAGCGACCGGGCCTGACGAGATCCCGGTGGAGTTCTGGAAGTGCTTGGGTGGGTCAGGAGTGGAGTGGCTCTCCAGGTTGTTCAATGCGATCTTCAGGACCAAAAGGATGCCGGATGAGTAGATGTGGAGTACAGTGGTGCCCTTGTACAAGAACAAAGGGGACATCCAGTGCTGCAACAACTATGCAACAACAACAACAACAACAACAACTACCCAGTATATTCCCACCAGGTGGGAGTCTGGGGAGGGTAATATGTAGACAAGTCTTACCCCTACCCGAAAGGGCAGGGAGGCTGTTTCCAATCGACCCTCGGCGCATAGGACAAAAGGAAAAACAGCTGTAAAACAAAACAAAAACAAAAAGCATTAGTGACTCCCGCAGAAAATAGTGAAAATAATTAACTAAAAATAAGAAACATACATACAATCGCAGGCAATAAAATCGTGCAGTAACTATCATAACTAACAGCCACAGGAGGGCACACGCTAACACACACATCGTCTATGAGAAAGCCTACTGACGTGCGAAGGACTCTAGGAGCCCCTAACCTACAACCCTGATTCTAGACCTCCAGACGCTCCTATCAAGGGTCATGTCCTCGGAAACTTGCATTCTAATCATGTCCTGCCTAATCACCTCTGCCCAATACTTCTTAGGCCTCCCTCTACCTCGCCGACCGCCAACAATCTCCAGCCTCTCGCAGCTCCTTACCGGGGCATCCGGGCCCCTCCTCCGAACGTGTCCGAACCACCTCAGTCTCGCTTCTCGCATCTTCTCATTCACTGGGTGTCAAATTAATAAGTCACACCATGAAGGTCTGGGAGCGGGTGATCGAGGCGAGGGTGAGGGATATGACATCTATATCTGTGAACCAGTTCGGATTCATGCCGGGTCGCTCCACTACAGAAGCTATCCACCTTGTCAGGCGGCTGGTGGAGCAGTTCAGGGATAAGAAGAAGGACCTGCACATGGTGCTTATCGACTTGGAGAAGGCGTATGACAAGGTCCCAAGGGAGGTGCTATGGAGGTGCTATGGAGACGAAGAGCGTGCCGGAAGCCTACATCAGAGTAATCAAGGACATGTACGATGGAGCTAAGACTAGGGTTAGGACGGTGGGTGGCGACTCGGACCATTTTCCAGTAGTTATGGGGCTCCATCAAGGATCGGCGCTTAGCCCTCTCCTCTTTGCCTTGGTGATGGATGCTCTAACCCGACATATTCAAGGGGATATGCCTTGGTGTATGCTATTTGCTGATGACATAGTCTTGATAGACGAGACGAGGGTCGGTGTTATTGAGAGGTTAGAGGGATGGAGACAGACTCTCGAGTCTAAGGGTTTCAAAATAAGCAGATCTAAGACTTAATACCCGGAGTGCAAGTTTAGCGCCGAGCCGAGCGAAGTAGGCAGAGACGTGATGATTGGATCTCAAGTCATCGCCAAGAGGGACAGTGTCAGATATCTTGGATCGGTGATACAGGGGGACGGAGAGATTGACGGGTACGTCACTCATCGTATAGGAGCGGGGTGGTCAAAGTGGAGACTTGCATCAGGAGTCCTGTGTGACAAGAAAGTTCCACGTGAAACTCAAGGAGAAATTTGTGCTGGCCAGTGAAGAACTCTCATGTTCAGAGAATGAAGGTTGCGGAGATGAGGATGCTCAGGTGGATGTGCGGGCTCACCAGGTTAGATAAGATTAAGAATGAAGTTATTCGAGAGAAGGTGGGGGTGGCCCCGGTGGATGAGAAGGTGCGAGAAGCGGGGCTGAGGTGGTTCGGGCATGTGCGGAGGAGAAGTCCTGATGCCCCAGTGAGGAGTTGTGAGCGGCTGGCGATTGTCGGCGTTCGGCGAGGCAGAGGGAGACCTAAGAGGTATTGGGGAGAGGTGATTAGGCATGACATGGCTAGAATGCGGGTTTCCGAGGACATAACCCTTGATAGGAAAGTCTGGAGGTCTAGTATCAGGGTTGTAGGATAGGGGCTCCTAGAGTTTTTCGTACTCCTCACCCGGGGTTTGGTGAGGCTTGGCAGGGCTATCCATAGATGATTTTTGTTTTGGATTGAGTCTCCCTTATGGTAGTTATTTATGGTAGTTACTGTATGATATTATTGCATGCTATTTATTTATGTTTCTTATGTTTAGATAATTATTTACGCTATTTCTGATGGAGGTACTAATGCTCTTTTGTTTTTGTTTTTGTTTTTCCTTTCCTTCACTGAGCCGAGGGTCGATTGGAAACAGCCTCTTTGCCATTTCGGGTAGGGGTAAGGCTCGTCTACATATTACCCTCCCCAGACCCTACTTTGTGGGACTATACTGGGTAGTTGTTGTTGTTGTTGATCAGTTTTTGAAAAAAATTTGAAATATTTTCTCAAGTTAAACCAGTTTTTGGGTTAAAAATTTTCTTCTACTCACAGAACTTCATCTTTTTTTTCAAATAAAATGCATGTCCAAACACAACTTCTAACTTCCCAAAATTATTTTTCAGCACAACTTCAATTTTTTTTTTTTCAAGTTTCAACCTTATTTATGTCCAAACGCTATCTTAGTGTTTGATTGTCCAAACTCCAAACTGTAAAACATGATTCTCATATCAACTACACTTCTAAAAATTTACCCAACCAAACAGTTGGAAATTTGATTTTAAATGGTAAAGATCTTTAGAGTCACATTAGTGATGCAGTGTAGTCCTCAACCTTTCCGGAGATATATTGATGACGTGAGTGTATACTAAAGCAGTAGTTTATGATCTTCTAAAGGAAATTAGAACTTTAAACAGGAGCACCTACACTGTAATTACTGAAACAGACATCAATAGCATCACAAAATTAATCAGTTTATTCTTGATGAATTTGCAAGTTATTTCTCTTAACCTTAAAATAAGTTTCAACTTTTATTAGATAAACAATTAGCCAAAAGCTGAGGTGCATGTTTAGATGCTATTCATACTTCAACTGTAATCTTTTTGTCATATTTAATTTCTAGCCATGTATTAGTGTACAAGGTCCCGAGGGAGGTGCTATGGAGGTGCTTGGAGGCGAAGAGTGTGCCAGAAGCCTATATCAGAGTTATCAAGGACATGTTTGATGGGGCTAAGACTAGGGTGAGGACGGTGGGTGGCGATTCAGACCATTTTCCTGTGGTAATGGGGCTCCATCAAGGATCGGCGCTGAGCCCCCTGTTGTTCGCCTTAGTGATAGATGCTCTAACCCGTCATATCCAAGGGGATGTGCCTTGGTGTATGCTCTTTGCTGATGATATAATATTGATAGACGAGACGAGCGCCGGTGTTAGTGAAAGGTTAGAGGTATGGAGACAGACCCTCGAGTCTAAAGGTTTCAAAATAAGCAGATCTAAGACAGAATATCTGGAGTGCAAGTTCAGCGACGAGCCGAGTGGGGTGGGCAGGGATGTGATGCTTGGTTCTCAGGCCATCGCCAAGAGGGACAGTGTCCGATATCTTGGGTCTGTGATTCAGGGGAACGGAGAGATTGACGGGGACGTCACCCATCGGATAGGAGCAGGGTGGTCGAAGTGGAGGCTTGCTTCTGGGGTCCTGTGTGACAAGAAAATCCCACACAAACTCAAGGGGAAATTCTACAGAGCCGTGGTTAGACCTGCGATGTTGTATGGGGCAGAGTGCTGGCCCGTGAAGAACTCCCATGTTCAGAGAATGAAGGTTGCTGAGATGAGGATGCTTAGGTGGATGTGTGGGCACACCAGGCTAGATAAGATTAAGAATGAAGTTATTCGACAGAAGGTAGAGGTGGCCCCGGCGGACGAGAAGATGCGGGAAGCGAGGCTGAGGTGGTTCGGGCATGTACGCAGGAGGGGTCCCGATGCCCCGGTGAGGAGCTGCGAGCGGCTGGAGATTGTTGGTGGTCAGCGGGGTAGAGGGAGGCCTAGGAAGCATTGGGGAGAGGTGATTAGGCAGGACATGACTAGAATGCAGGTTACCGAGGACTTGACCCTTGATAGGGGAGTCTAGAGGTCTAGGATCAGGGTTGCAGGCTAGGGGCTCTTAGAGTCCTTCGTTCGCCCCACCCGGGGTTGGGTGTGGGATAGTAGGGTTACCCGTAGATGACTAGTGTTTTAGCGTAGGTCCCCTCTTGGTTGGTAATATGATAGTTGTCGCTTGTTATTATCGCATGCGACGGTATTTATGTTTCTTATGTTTACATAATCATTTACGTTATTTCTGCAGGATTACTTATGCTTTGTTTTGTTATTGTGTTTTGTCTTGCCTTGGTTCCTAACTTTATCTTTGTTTTCCAATGCAGCTTTTCATTCTGTCCTATGCGCCGAGGGTCGCTTGGAAGCAGCCTCTCTGCCTTTTGGGTAGGGGTAAGGCTGTCTACATATTACCTTCCCCAGGCCCCACCTGGTGGGAGTATACTGGGTAGTTGTTGTTGTTGTTGTTGTTGTAACTATTCATATGTTCTTTTGTTCGTATATTGGAAGTATCCATTCCACAAAATATTTCTATTTTTTACATGGCTTTATGTGTAATTGGCAAATGTAATAGAAAAACCAAAGTCCAACCTCATGTCATACCACCTCATTTCATTTGAGATAGTCGTCAGTGGAGAAAAGCCTATATAGATGTTTCATGGCAAAATTTTCATCTAAGCCCTTCTCTTAAATTTCTTCCAGTTTTCACTTTTTATCTATATCTTACTTTTTTTTTGAGATGGGAATTTTTATCTATATCTTACTTTAGATCATAAATACAATTAAAGCTCCCGTTGTTACTGTTCTTATCTTCATATGTAGTTTCTATGGTTTGAATTTTAAAATACTGGATAAATTGTTGGTGAACAGTAGTGTCCTGGTGAAACAGACTACACCAGATTTGCTCATCTTTTAGTAATATATCTTTAATGTTTTCTCAAATATATCTTAAATGTAGTATTTTACTGAGGTATCTACCAAAGATTTTCCACTTTCTTGAGAGTAACAGTTACTGAGAAATGTTTTTGAGTTTCGTCGAAGGCCTTTTGACATATTTACAGTGGCTCTTCAAAAAGTTCTTTCTCAAGTTTTATGTTTGGCTTATTCAAGCACTTCATTCAGTAGCTCATACTATGAGATAGGGTTTCCTAACAAAAAGCTATATGTTTCTGAGAGTCGAATGAGCCCTTCTAAAATAACTTTCATCTCTCCTTTTCCCCTCAATTTATTTTCTTTCTTTATTGTGACTAAAGAAATTCTTTCTACTTGGTTTTAGATTCATATTCTGTTGCAATTCTAACATTGTTGATTGTCTGTGTCGATTTAAAAACTGGATCTGAGAAAAAATGCATCACTCCAGCCTGAGGGAAAGAAGACTAATTTGGATATTGAAAGAGTTTCCACTCCAGGTCTGGATTTTACGAGCAATTCCTTCTTGTTGTATCTAATATGTTTTTGGCATTTCATACCTAGGCTAATAGTAATGGTAACTAGAGTTATCTCCTACCAGATGTGTGATAGTAGAACATAGCTAGTAAGGTCTTGTTTGAGCTTTCCCATAGATCTGATACACTGCAGGTATTACATGATGAAAAATGTTGTGCTAAGATGTGATTCACAATAACTAATTGAGAATTTGAGATAACTTACATGATTTTTTTCTTTTCAGGAAGGATGTATTACACAATGAATGCTGTATATAGTTGATTAAACGAATTTAGAAAATATTAGACTTTTTCACAAATAATAAGCATTTGAATATGAATAAAACCATGATCACATAGTGCAAGAGGGAATATGGGAAAAGTGGATTCATCGTCTTCATAGCTGGAAAGTAGTTTTACTATGCAAGAAATCTGCATACGGTAGGATAGATCTATAGCCTCCAAGACGGATGCTATCATGTTGAGCTATTGATATGCTCTTCTGTTTGTATACTGTAACTTTTCTTTCCATTATATATTTCTTACATGACTTTTTGTGTAATTAACAAATGTAACAGAAAAACCAAAGTTCAACATCATATCATCATGCAAGGCTGTTCCCAATATAGAAGCTGCTAAGGACTTGCATCTTGGTCATCCTCATTTCATTTGTACCATGAAGCCCTATAACCTTTCAAGGTGCTTTCTGGTAAGAACTCATCTCGTTATGAGAAAATTCAGAAAAAACATATGAACTGCTTATGTAAAACTTAAACTGTTCCAGCGTGTTCCTAGCCCATTCGCATGACAACATGGTCTCAGAGACCGGAAATGTACGATAATGATAAGAGATGAGCAAAGGTCATGGACATTTACGCTATATTCATGTGGCATAGTCACCTACATTGGAGGTGGATGGCATGACTTCTGCATTGCAAATTGCTTAAAGGAAGGAGATGGATAGTTGCAATGGAGAGAAGCCTATATTGAAGTTTCACAGTTAACACTTAACTTCTCATCTAAGCCCTTCTTTTAAATTTAATCCAGCTCTCCAATTTTTTCTCTAGTTCGTTTCTTTTTTTTTTTTGGGGGGGGGGGGGAGGGGGGGAGGAAGTAAGATAGGGGGGATGAAGTAAGATAAGATAATCTCATTAAATGGCATCATCTTGATGCGTAGCAAAAATAGACAAAAGAATGACTGCTCACATACAAAAACTTACTATAACTAAGGAGCAAACACAAAGTTCAATGCTAGTTACAGGAACTTGGTTGAACCAACTAAATAAATTGTTTAGACAAATTGCTTTAACAGAGTGATTAGGAGTTGAAATTCCATCTGTGATTCCTCTCATTCAAGATGCACGAAAAATAGTCTTGATGGGGATGAAGTAAGATAGGGGGCATGAAGTAAGATAATCTCATTAAATGGCATCATCTTGAGGCGTAGCAAAAATAGACAAAAGAGTGACTGCTCACATACAAAAACTTACTGAATAACTAAGGAGCAAACACAAAGTTCAATGCTAGTTAAGGAACTTGGTTGAACCAACTTAATAAATTGTTTAGACAAATTGCTTTAACAGAGTGATTAGGAGTTGAAATTCAATCTGTGATTCCTATCATTCCAGATGCACGAAAAATAGTAGCTACCATTTTGCCAAGTTTGTTTTGATGTTAGTAGTATATCTTTTATGTTTTCTCAAGTTATTATGAAGTCTTTCAAATGACCAATTCCATCAACTGATAGTAAAATACAAACTCATCATTGATGTTTTTATTTATTAAAGAGTCTTAAATGTAGTAATTTTATTAAAGTATATTTAGAAGTATCTATGGAAGATTTTCCCCTTTCTTGAGAGTAACAGTTAGAAATGTTTTTGAGTTTCGTAGCACGCCTTTTGAACTTTTTACAGCAGCTCTGGAAAAAGTTCTTTCTCAAGTTTTATGTTTGGCCCGGCGGCAATTGACTTGAGCCTTGGGGTTTGCTCCCTTTCAAGGTCTCAAGTTCGAAACCCATTTGGTGCAAACAATCTCTGAGGGCCATCGGACCGGGTAAAACCTGAATTAACCGTGGTGCACTTGCGGAAACTCCTTGTCGAGGGCCTGTGCACCCCGGGATTAGTCGGGGCTTGAAGAGACTCGGACACCCGGTGCAAATCAAAAAAAAAAGTTTAATGTTTGGATTATTCAAGCACTTCACTGAGTAGCGCAAACTATGAGATAAGATTTCCTAACAAAAAGGCTATATTTTTCTGAGAGTCGAATTAGCCCTTCAATAACTTTCATCGCTCCTTTTCCCCTCAATTTATTTTCTTTCTTTATTGTGTCTAAAGCAATTCTTTTCTACTTGGTTAGATTCATATTCTGTTGCAATTCTAAAATTGTGGATTGTTTATGTCGATTTAAAAATAGATCTGAGAGACAATGCATCATTACGGCCCGATGGAAAGAAGACTAATTCGGATGCTGAAAGAGTTTCCCCTCAAGCTCCGGATTTCCTCAAGGTCTGGATTTCACGAGCAAATCCTTCTTGTTATATCTTTACGTTTTTTCCCTTTCATTTATAATACATAGGCTAATTGTAATGGTAGCTAGAGTTAACTTCTAACAGATATGTGATAGTAGAACAGAGCTAGTAAGGTCTTGTTTGAGCTTTCCCATAGATCTGATACACTACAGGTTCAAAACTTACATGACTTTTTTCTTTTCAAAAGGATGTATTACACAACGAATTCTGTATATAGTTGATTAACTGAATTGAGAAAATACTTGACTTTTTCACAAATAATAAGCATATGAATAAAACCATGATCACGCAGTGCAAGAGAGAATATGGAGAAAGTAGATTCATCGTTTTCATAACTGGAAAATTAGTGTTACAACAACAACTACCCAGTATAGTCCCACAAAGTGGGGTCTGGGGAGGGTAATATGTAGACGGGCCTTACCCCTACCCAAGGGGCAGAGAGGCTGTTTCCAATCGACCCTCGACTCAGTGCGGAAAATTAGTGTTACTACGTAAGAAATCTGCATAAAGTAGGAAAGATCTATAGCCTCCAAGACAAATTCTATCATGTTGAGCTATTGATATGTTCTTTTGTTCGTATATCGTATGTATTATTACCATAAATATTTCTTGTAATAGCCCAGCCCGCTAGTGATATTGTCCGCTCTGGGCCTAGGCCGTCACGGGATTAAAACGCGTCACTAGGGTCTAAGGCTTGTTAACTTATATACCCAGCATCTCTCTTGTGTTTTGTCAACGAGGGACTCTGTCTAAAGCCTGGAGTGTTACATGGACTCAGCATCCTCGCTGAGGTTTGCCCCACCGCATGGGATTTGCGTAGACTCAGCACTGAGGTTTGCTCCGCCTAAACGGAATTTGCCTAAACTCAGTTGAACTCTGACCCACCATCAGCATGGCGGACACAAGAGTGGCTCTAATACCATTTGTAATAAGCCAGTCCGCTAGTGATATTGTCCGCTCTGGGCCTAAGCTCTCACGGGTTTAAAACGTGTCACTAGGGTCTAAGACTTGTTAACTTATATACCCAACATCCCTCTTGTATTTTGCCGATGTAGGACTCTCTCTAATGCCTGGGGTGTTACATTTCTTACATGATTTGTGTGTTAATTAACAAATGTAACAGAAAAACCAAAGTCCAACATCATATCATCACGCAAGGCTGTTCCCAATGTGGAAGCTGCTAAGGACATGCATCTTGGTCAACCTCATTTTGTCAGTACCATAAAACCCTATTGCCTTTCAAAGCATTTTCTGGTAAGAACTCATGTAGTTATGAGAAAATTCAGAAAAACATCTGAACTGCTCATGTGATGCTGCTTACAAACTGTTCCAGCATGTTCCTAGCCCATTCGCACGACAGCATGGTCTCAGAGACAGGGAATGTACGATAATGGTTAGAGACGAGCAAAGGTCATGGATATTTATGCTATATTCATGTGGCAGATTCACCTACATTAGAGGTGGATGGCATGAGTTCTGCATTGCTAATTGCTTAAAAGAAGGAGATTGAGTAATGTTTGAGATACTAGCCAATGGAGAGAAAACTATATTGAACTTTCATGGTTAATTTCTCATCTATGTCCTTCTCTTAAATTTAATCCAGTTCTCCAGTTTTTTCTCTTTTTTTTTTTTTTTTGGTTTTGATGAAGTAAGATAATTTCATTAAATGGCGTCAAGAAGATGCATAGCAAAGATATACAAAAGAGTGACTGCTCACATACAAAAACTTACTGAATGACTAAGGAGGAAACACAATTCTAAGAAGTTCAAAAGGCACCAGCTCTCATAAGCATCCTTGATACCGTAAGGCATGACTAACGCAAGTCCAAAAATTGATAAAAACATATTCCAAATGTCAGCTGCTAGTGTACGTCTATTTCTTTCTTTAAATCGTAAATACAATGACATGGTATTAACTTATAAGGTCCTTCTCTAGTTATTAAAGCTTCTCTTTGCAATGTTTTTATCTTCATCTGTAGTTTCTATGGGCTGAATTTTAAAACACTAGACACAATTTTTTAGTAAAAGAGAGGATGACATTTTTGCTCATTTATTGGTAGCACATCATTTATGTGTTCTCAAGTTTTATGAGTTTTTCAAAAATTCCATCAACTGAGAATAAAATCTGGAGCTACTTGTGGTCAAGTTAGGCTTTGGCTACTGTTGACCTTTTTTAGGTCCTTGAAAGAAGCCCTATAATAAATAAAAAAAAGCCCTATAATTCTGGGAGCTGAATAAGCCCTTCCTAATTTCTTGTCATCTCATCTTTTCCGCTAAAAAATTATTTTCAATCTTTAATGTGACAATAACATTTCTTTCCAAATTATCTTTTTTTGTTTTAGTTTTGTTTCTTATATTGTTGTGTCTTTAAAAACTAGATCTGAGAGGACATGCATCACTTCAGCCCGAAGGAAAGAAGATCAAGTTGGATGCTAAAAGCGTTTCCACTCAAGGTCTGGATTTCAAGAGCAAACCCTTGTTACTGTATTCATACATTTTTTCCTTTCATTTCTCTGATTCTGTCTTTCTTCATGTACTTTTAAAAGGAATAACAGGCCTTAAGATTCAAACCTCAAAAATGACTGCTTCAACATCTATTGATGATGCTAATGGTAATGCTAACACGACATTGGTCTATACAATGTAATAAACTGGAGCAGTGTCTTCCATTGACTTTTGTAAAATCAAATGGCTTGATGGATAGACGTTGTGAGAGGATTCTCGAAGTTCAACTAGGGCCAATGACAGATCACGTTGGGATTAACAGGGGATGGCAACAGTTGATGATGTCCAAGTAGGAGATACTTATAAGTTTCAACAACAAAAGAGTATCCGCAGCGTATTTCCATTGTGAGTATGCCTTTGCTTCCCTATATTTTCATGATAAAAACTTATTTGCACAAAGTGTTTCACCAAACCAAAAAATGCATGACAAGTCCCTTTCATCACATGCAATTATCATTTAACCATGGTTAAGTGATATGTATTCTCACTTTATTTTTCAATTGCTTTGGTTAAATATCTTGATTTGTGTAAAAACTGGGTGCGGGTAAGTATACTTATATTCATGATCTTCCCCCGTGCAATACATGCTTTCTGTTTTCTTCTTTCCCATCAGGCTATTAAAATGGAGAGAATGGAATCATGAACAAATTTTCTATGTTAGTGATTTGAAAATATTATGCCACTCTGAAAGAATTAATCACCTGCAAATTGTATTTTCTGTCGACAATAGTATTCTTGCTTATTTCAGTGATCCTCAGTATAAAAAGATTGTTTTTTATGTTAAAAGGACCTTGAAAGGTTTAAATAATCTGAATGTATTGCTTTACAAAATCGGATTATTTGCACTATATGGCCTTTTTTGTGGCCACTCTTTATATACTACCCCGTTAGTCTATTGGCGTCAAAAAGGCCATTTGTGCAGATGCCCCGACTAAATTCATCCACACCCCACAAAGAAAATCTAGCTTAGGGTCGTAGACTTTTATTACAATATAGTGGCGTCTACAAAATATTGATTCATTGTGAGGAGAGTATGTTATGTTAAAAGAAAATTTTCAGGTAAATATTCTGGGAAGGATGCCAAGCAAAGCCCTTGACAAGTTAGTGAAGCAGTTGGTGATGGGCAAGGAAAGGAAAACTGAAGAATATGATGTTTTTGGATTTACTACTTGTTGCCTAATCTCAACAGAAGATTAGTTTTTTTGTTCTTCAAAAGCCAACCCTTTTTCTATATGCTGTATTATATTTGCTTCAGTTGCCTCTCATTTGATTTGACATGTACATGTTTCTTCAAAATTGTAGTTCTATTCAATGGAGTAGTTGTCTTGTAATTTAACCGATTTTAATAGGTTATTTCCATACTTTTTCTTGAGATATCAACTCATCTTTGGTATAAACAATTATTGTATTTGACTTAAAAATGATTTAGTTTGATAGTGTTATGAAATAATATAAGAACAAGAACAATAATACAAGAACAATAGAGAGAAAAAGTAGAGAGAGGAGTATTCTTATTGATACTAAGGGATGATTTACAATGGGGTAAGACCCCTCTATTTATAGGCATAGAAAAGACTTAGCCTCAAAGTAAAACTCTAGAATCTCTCTAAATATAGACATTTACCTTAAATAGGATTCTATTTATAACACTCCCCCTTGAATGTCTATTCAATAATGTGCCTCGTTAAAACCTTAACTAAAACAAAACCCAATGGGAAAAAATTAAAGAAAAGGAAAAAGAGTACACATGTTTGAATATGCGCCTTATTGGTTGCCTCGTTAAAAACCTTGCAAGGAAAACCCAGTGGAACAAAACCTTGTAAGGGAAAAAGAGTGCAACGCGCATTAACTCCCCCTGATAAGAACATCAATTCATATCCTTAAGTCTTCGCATTCCGTTCTTGTGAACTAGCTTCTTGAAGGTTGACGTTGGTAGAGATTTTGTGAACAAATCAGCCATATTATCGCTTGAACAAATCTGTTGCACATTGATATCACCATTCTTTTGAAGATCATGTGTGAAAAATAACTTTGGTGAAATATGCTTTGTTCTATCTCCTTTTATGAATCCTCCCTTCAATTGAGCTATACATGCTGCATTGTCTTCATATAAAGTCGTGGGTAGTTTATTATACTTCAAACCAAATTTGTCTTGAATATGATGTATTATAGACCTCAACCACACACACTCCCGGCTTGCTTCATGAATAGCAATTATCTCGGCATGATTAGATGAAGTAGCCACAATTGATTGCTTAGTCGATCGCCAAGATATGGCGGTGCCTCCACAGGTAAACACATAACCTGTTTGAGATCGAGCCTTGTGTTGGTCGGATAAATATCCAGCATCAGCATAACCAACAAGATCAGGACTGCAATTATTGCCATAAAATAAGCCCATATCGGTGGTCCCTTTTAGGTACCGCAATATATGTTTGATCCCATTCCAATGTCACCTTGTAGGAGCCGAGCTAAATCTTGCTAAGACATTAACTGAAAAGGATATGTCAGGCCTTGTAGTATTTGCAAGATACATTAGTGCGCCAATTGCACTAAGATATGGTACTTCAGGACCAAGTAGCTCTTCATTCCTTTCTTGCGGTCGGAATGGATCTTTATTCACATCAAGTGATCGAACAACCATCGGTGTACTTAAAGGATGTGCTCCATCCATGTAAAACCGTTTCAGTACCTTTTCTATATAGGTAGATTGATGAACAAAAATTCCGTTTGCTAAATATTCAATTTGCAAACCAAGACATAATTTTGTCTTTCCGAGATCTTTCATCTCGAATTCATCCTTTAGATAATCAATTGCCTTTTGGAGTTCTATGGGGGTTCCTATAAGGTTTATATCATCGACATATACGGCAAGTACAACAAATCCGATGTTGTTTTCTTTTTAAAAACACACGGGCAAATGACATCATTTATATAGCCTTCTTTTAACAACTACTCACTAAGACGATTATACCACATTCGTCCTGATTGCTTTAGACCATACAAAGATCTTTGCAATTTAATTGAAAACATTTCCTGAGACTTCGAATTATGAGCGTTTGGCACTTTGAGTCCATCGGGAATTTTCATGTATATCTCATTATCAAGTGAGCCATAAAGATAGGCAGTAACCATATCCATTAAATGTATGTCAAGCTTTTCAAGGACAGCAAAACTGATGAGATAACGAAAGGTTATAGCATCCATTACAGGCGAATATGTCTCTTCATAATCGACACCAGGCCTTTGAGAAAAACCTTGCGCAACAAGGCGTGCCTTATATCTTTGTACCTCATTTTTCTCATTTCTCTTGCGTACAAAGACCCATTTATAACCAACGGGCTTAACACCATTAGGTGTTTCAACTATAGGGCCAAAAACTTCACGTTTTGCCAGCGAATTCAATTCTGATTGAATTGCTTCTTGCCATTTTGGCCAATCATGTCTTTTTCGACATTCTTCAACAGATTGAGGTTCGAGATCCTCACATTCTTGCATAATGCTAGATGCGACATTATAAGCAAAGACATTATCCACCACTATATCCACTCGATCAAAATTTGCCTCAATATTGATTGGATTAATGGATAGTTCCGTATTTTCCAGAGTCTCGGGCTCAATGGATTCTTCATGAATCTCAGAATTTGTTAAATCATGAATTTCCTCATGAGATTCTTTCGTAGTGTCATTTTTATCATTTGCTTTCCTCTTTCTAGGATTTCGATCTTTAGAACCTAATGGCCTGCCACGCTTCAGGCGTGCATTCGACTCATTGGTTATGACACTAGATGATTGTCCAACAGGGACATCAATACGGATTGGAACATTTTCCGCGGGGATGTGGGATTTCGTTATCCTTTTCAAGTCCGTAAATGCGTCAGGCATTTGATTTGCTATTCTTTGCAAATGGATAATCTTTTGTACCTCTCTTTCACAAATAGAGGTATGTGGATCAAGATGAGATAATGATGCATTTTTCCACAAAATTTCCCGTTTGGTTTCACCAACTTCTCCCCCTAATTTTGGGAAAAGTGTCTCATCAAATTGACAGTCTGCAAATCGTGCAGTGAACAAATCCCCTGTCAATGTTTCGAGGTAGCGAATAATGGAGGGCGATTCAAACCCAACATATATTCCTAACCTTCTTTGCGGACCCATTTTGGTGCGGTATGGCGGTGCTATAGGCTCATATACTGCGCATCCAAAGATTCTTAAATGGGATATATTGGGTTCATGACACAAAACCAATTGCAACGGGGAATATTTGTGATAATTCGTCGGTCTGAGACGAATTAGCATTGCTGCATGCAAAATGGCGTGACCCCATACCGAAGTGGGCAGCCTCGTTTTCATGAGTAATGGCCTTGCAATCAACTGCAGGCGTTTCGTTAACGATTCTGTAAGACCGTTTTGAGTGTGAACATGAGCTACAGAATGTTCCACTTTTATCCCAATTGATAAGCAATAATCATTAAATCTTGGGATGAAAACTCAGCAGCATTATCCAGTCTAATAGACTTGATTGGATTATCAGGAAATTGTGCTCGTAGTCGAATTATTTGTGCCATTAATTTCGCAAACGCAAGATTGCGTGATGACAACATGCACACATGAGACCATCTACAGGATGCGTCTATCAAGACCATAAAGTACCTAAAGGACCCACTGGGTGGGTGAATAGGTCCACAAATGTCCCCTTGTATACGTTCCAAAAACGTGGGTGACTCAGTCCCAACCTTTGTTGGTGATGGTCTGATAATCAACTTGACTTGATAACAAGAAGTGCAAGGATATTCATTATTTGAAAGAATTTTGAAATTCTTTAACGGATGCCCATATGAGCTTTCTATAATCCGTCTCATCATGATTGATCCAGGGTGTCCCAATCGATCATGCCAAAGTACAAAAGTATTGGAATCAGTAACCTTTTGGTTTACTGTTGAATGTGCCTCAATTGCACTAATTTTTGTCCAATACAGGCCACAAGATAAAGACGGGAATTTCTCAATAACCCTCTTTTGGCCAGAGACATTCTTTGTAATGATGAGATATTCAAGATTATTCTCATCTATTATCTCAATATGATAGCCATTCCGGCGTATATCTTTAAAACTCAACAAGTTTCTCTTAGACTTGGAGGAGAACATTGCATTCTCTATGATAAACATTGTTCCTCTAGGCAGAGTTATAGTTGCTCTTCCGGAGCCTTCAATCAATTACTACTACCAGATTGTAGTAACATCTGCCTTACACATACTTAGTTGAGAGAAATATTTCTTTTCTTTGAGTATCGTATGTGTAGTACATGAATCAACTAAACAAATATTTGATCCAAGTTTGCTTTGTGAGATATCCATATTTGCTTTCCCATGGTTTGACATACAAAAGAAAATACACGAACATGAGAATAAACAAATTCAATCCGTTTGTCTCAATGTAATCGATTGTTAAACACACATAATCGATTATGTCTTAATATAATCGATTGTTAAACATACATAATCGATTATTTGCTATTTTGAAAAACTTCAGATCACACTGTCTTAATATAATCGATTGTTAAACACACATAATCGATTATGTCTTAATATAATCGATTGTTAAACATACATAATCGATTATTTGCTATTTTGAAAAACTTCAGATCACACTGTCTTAATATAATCGATTGTTAAACACACATAATCGATTATGTCTTAATATAATCGATTGTTAAACATACTTAATCGATTATTTGCTATTTTGAAAAACTTCAGATCACACTGTCTTAATATAATCGATTGTTAAACATACATAATCGATTATGTCTTAATATACCGATTGTTAACAAATGTATAATTGATTGTTTTGCAGTTTTAATGCGAAATATTAGATAATCGACTAACGGTTAGGTTAGTCGATTAACTCTACTGAAAAATAAAAATATCTTTGAAATTTAAGCATATTGAAACATTCTAAAGAACTAATACTAACATTGTATCATAAACTAACTAATACGAGCTGATACTAATGACTATTAGTTTATTCACTAATTAATACAAATAAAATCAAATAATTCCATCATCCTTCATCACAGATCCATCACCGATTAGGTGGTTTATTTTCCCATCGGGTTGCTCAAATAAATCTGCCACATCCAAGTGGGTGATGTCAAAATTGTCGTCAGAGACAGAATTTGTTTCAGGGCCTTTACTCTTTCGAGATGCTTGATAAAGGTCAACCAAATGTCTTGGTATACGGCAAGCTTTTGACCAGTTCCCTTTGCCACCCCAACGATAACATATAGTTTCTGAACTATTTGCCTTAAGATCCTCATAATTCCGTTTCTGCTTTCGGCGGTTATCTCTCCTCGGGGGGTGACGGACATCATGGAGATTTCTTCCTTGTCTACGTCCACGGCTATGACCCCGATTACGACCACGACCATGATTAGATCCATGGCCCTTTTCATGATTGGCATAATGAGAATACACCTTATCTGCTTCAGGCAATGGTGTAGACCCGGTGGGTCGATTCTCGTGATTTCTCATGAGCAGGTCATTGTTTCGCTCAGCCACAAGTAGGAGAGAAATCAGTTCAGAGTACTTTTTAAAGCCTTTCTCTCTGTACTGTTGTTGCAGTACCATATTGGAGGCATGAAACGTTGTAAACGTTTTTTCAAGCATATCATAATCAGAGATATTATCTCCACAGAGTTTCAATTTAGAAGTAATTCTGAACATTGCAGAATTATATTCAGAAACAGACTTAAAGTCTTGGAGCCTCAGATGAGCCCAATCATATCGTGCTTGTGGCAAAAGTGACCAACTTCAGGTTGTCATATCTATCCTTTAAGCCGTTCCACAAGATGAGTGGATCTTTGACTGTGAGATATTCAATTTTCAAACCTTCATCAAGGTGATGGCGCAAGAAAATCAAGGCCTTAGCACAGTCTTGGGTGGATGCTTTATCTCTGTCTTTAATGGCGTCTCCAAGACCCATAGCATCTAAGTGGATTTCAGCATCCAACACCCATGTCATATAGTTCTTGCCCGAAATTTCAAGGGCAACGAACTTTCTTTTCATAATATCAGACATAATTAAAACCAAATTCGGAAAAAGGGAAATACCTTAATTTTCTCAAGAGGATTCTTGAGACGGTAGAGTCTCGTGCTGATAACGTGTTATGAAATAATATAAGAACTAGAACAATAATACAAGAACAATAGAGAGAAAAAGTAGAGAGAGGAGTATTCTTATTGATACTTATGGATGATTTACAATGGGGTAAGACCCCTCTATTTATAGGCATAGAAAAGACTTAGCCTCAAAGTAAAACTCTAGAATCTCTCTAAATATAGACATTCACATTAAATAGGATTCTATTTTTAACAGATAGATGTTTTTGTACATTTTAAGAAGCTAGATTATGTCCTACATTAGAACTGACATTTACATTTTGCCAAAATAAATTCAGTGAGATTTGTTTTTTGACTTGTGAAGGAAAATACAGTCAAGCATTTTAGTAAAAATGCAAAAATTTCATTGTCATCTCATTAATGAGCTCAATCTTATTCTACTTCTGGTTCAATTACCCTTCATTTGATCACATGACATGCACATGTTTTTCAAGATTTTACTTGTATTCAATGATCATGTAGTTGCAATTTAACCCATTTCAACAGGTTTGTTACATGCTTACATATTTTTTCATATTTTTCCAAAGGCAGATTCAGATTTGAAATTTATAGGTTTTTACAATAATTATAATTGAGTTCAACATCATATATTTATATTTAGTAGCTTTTTAATACATATACTCGGTCCTGTCCATAATAAGTGATCGATATACTTTGGGCACATCCATTAAAAAATATTAAATTCTAGACGAAAATAGTTAGTGTGACTAAATTATCATTTATTAAATGTTGCACCATAGTTATAGTAGCACTTCTCTTCTCATATGTGAGGAGTAAATGAAAAACAAATTAAATGTTAAGAATAGAATTCTATTTAGAGTGAATGTCTATCTTGTAGAGAGTTTTACTTTGAGGCTAAGTCATTTTCCTCATATAAATAGAGGGATCTTACCCCATTGTAAATCACCCCAAAATTCAATAAGAATTTTTCTCTCTCTTTCTCTGCAATATTGCTCTTGTTCTTTTATTATTTTACAACACGTTATTAGCACGAGAGTCTAATCAATTGAGTAGAAGCTTTGGGATTGAGCATAATGATTGCTAATTGTTCTATGAATTTCCTTCAAGATTAAATTCTGGATTTAAGGTAAGTATTTTACTTTTATCTTTCAAATTCTTGTAATTCTATAATTTGATTTTAAATACAAGCAAAGATAAATTTTGATTGCAACTCTAATGGAGCTTGAAAGATATTATAACCACCCAAAGTAGTAAATTTTCTATGTCTTGTCATGATCAAATTCATGTATGATTGTGGGCAAAGAATTAAAAATCCGTCCCATTGAATTTGCTCCATTCTCATTCCCTATAGAGAATGTGATAGCAGTATGTGATAAGTCTGAAAGAAGACATAATTATTACTGTGAAGGTATCAATGGATGTGGACGTGGTAATAGACGAAATTATAATCGTAATCATTGTAATAATGAGAATAATAAGGATTCTCAAAATAATCCTTCACTCTGTGAAAGTAATATCCGTCATCAATTTGACATGAGATTTTATATAGCACATATAGATGATTATGGCCCATTCATGATGGGAATGTGACAACATCTGATTTATAAAGAGACATATTCATTTTTGGAAGAATATGAACGTGCTATTGGTATTGAATATACCACACTCACCTCTAGAAGGAGGTTTGAGATAAAACAATAATAATGTCATTATTATGGCATGAGTGATCATTGGTCACGTACCTATTGTACGCCAAATTATTTTGGAAATATGATTATTAAAGGACAACGATAATACAAGAAACATATCTTGCATATAATTTTGACCATGATCATAATGGTACAACATTCTCTTTAGAAGAAATATTCACTATATGGATATTGATTAATATGTGATAGTACCAAATTAATTGAGAACTCTGCAAGAGCCAATTATACTATTTTGAAGAAACACAACTGATTATCAATAAGATATTGTGTTGTAGTAAGTCTCAAAGAAACTTATTCAGTTTCCAAAGTATACGCGAAAGCGGTTGATTATATTGAGACTATAAATAAAGGAAAGATTTAATATCTTCTATTACTACAACTTGTAGCGGGATAATCTGTATGTGAAAATCTACCCGCTTTATTCTCCAGTTTGTACTACACAAATAAAAGAATGCCACAATAAAGTAGAACTTTATTGTCATAAAACTCATATCATAATAAACTTGGAGTTTATTGATATCCAGTTGGTATAACTGGTTTAGTCATATTAAAAGTATAATGTGCAAAAATAAACGAGAATCTATATGTGTAAATATTAAAGAACTAGAAAGATCTTTACGAATTCTCTTAGGTTGTTTGTTCTCGTTAATTGACAGACCAATTAAAATTGGGATTGAATCCCATGAATGCTGGAAATATCAAAGGTGAATATGGGCTCATTCATCTGCCATGTATACCACATAAGATGCATCTATGAGATGGTTACATGTGCGATTATTATTAACCTGCAACATGGTGTTTGCAAGGTAACTTGCTCAATAATTTAATATAGAGCATAATTTCCAGATTTTTTATTCAAGATAATTCTTCTTCATAAGTTGGTTTACATCACAGCTGGTTTAGCAAAGTAAGTTATTGAGCGCCTCCACTTAATAGCTAAACTATTGCTTATGAGAATAAAGTTATATATATCAGTTTGATATAGGTTATATACGAAAATATATTACATTCTCCCCTCACAAGTGATTCAGGGTTAGGAACCAAATAATTCCATCTCAATATTTTTGATGTGCGGTGTATATTTTTATTAACACCGTAATACACAAATATGGGTTCCAAAGTTGAGGAAATAAGTTAGTTTTTCTAACATGAGGGGGAAACATGATAAACACTTGAGAAAAAGCTACATGGAACGAATTATCATTTGTATATATAGATCCTCAAATAGGATAATATGAACTTCAAGTTCATAAAAGATAATTCATTTGCAATATTGCAAAGCATGCCATATATATTTATTGACCCAAAGAAAGTAATTATTTTCTCATTGCAAATGCTCATATGAAGTCCTAGAAGGACAAAGTCTATGGTACGCGTAAAGCGTATAGACAAATCGGTTTCAAATAGAACTTCTTGATAAAGAAGATGAGCAAATGATCAAAGTGATTATAATAAAGGAGGCAAGTGATCTAGAATGTCACATGACATAACACTTCATAAAATCTCATGAGAGATTCAGGTACCTGAATTTATGAATGAACAGATCTCTATGTTATGTCTTTATGAAAATTTATTGGAACCGATATAAAATGTTTGTCGATGACATCTATCATAGCGCTGAGTATAGATGAGGATCTTAAGTCTATTGAATATAGACACAAAAGTATTGGCCAAATGGAAGAGTTACAATTCAAGTAGAATTGATTCCATATGAAAGACATGTAGTTTGGATATGTAGTTCAATTACTTGAAAGTATAAAGTCAATGGTATGTGCAATCAGTTTTTGATATCTTATATGTGTAACATGACATAAAAACTTGATATGCATCTAAAGTCTATTGTATGGCTTATATGACTTAACTTATATGACAATCCATGAAGGATTTAAGTTGTTTGAAGCATCTACAATTCTTGATCTTGAGGTACCACTTCCTCGGTGCAATTTATACACAAATGTATCTTGCTGTAACTATAAGCATGATAATATGATAGCGAGGATACCTTTATGGAGATATTGAAGAGCCATTCCAAGATATTTGTGAATACGTTATATATCTAACACGAGTGATGATTTCAAGGTGCAAATATTCATTATAGTTAATATGACTGATTTATTTATCAAATATCTACCAACGATCTCTTGAAGATGGTGCACAAGATTAGAATGCGAAGGCTCAAAGATGTGAATTGATGCTCTTTTCAGGGGGAGTTAATGCGCGTTTCACTCTTTTTTCCTTATAAGGTTTTGTCCACTAGGTTTTCCTTGCAAGGTTTTTAACGAGGCAACCAAAAGGCGTATTAATAAATATGTGTACTCTTTTTCCTTTTCTAGAATTTTTTCCCACTGGATTTTATTTTAGTTAAGGTTTTAACGAAACACATTATTTATTGAGTAGACATTCAAGGGGGAGTGTTAAGAATTGAATTCTATTTAGAGTGAATGTCTATCTTGTAGAGAGTTTTACTTTGATGTTAAGTCATTTTTACTCCTATAAATAGAGGGATCTTACCCCATTGTAAATCACCCCAAAATTCAATAAGAATTTTCTCTCTCTTTCTCTACATTATTGCTCTTGTTCATACCTGGTGGACTTTTATATGAACATACTCTGGTAAACATTTGTACATACCGTGTCATCTTGTATTTTGATTTGTATATAGTACATTCTACCATTTTTTCGAAAAGTGCGAAGGTTTCATTCTGTTTTTTCATAAATGATCTCAACTTTGAATTTCTTTATGAGAAATGTTCTTTATTTATTCTGATAACATCCTTTCGATATAATCAACGTTTTAAACTTTCTTGCTTTATACTTGAAAGCACTCCGAAAGGAGCTTTTTCTTTTCTTAAATCAAAATTTTGATAGTATATGTTTCACTTTATAAGATACTACAATTTATTTTTGGAAATCAAATAAGTTATTTTTGCATTACAACAATTCAAATATATATTTTAATTGAGAATTATTTTTTTAATTTGTAGGACTTTCTATTTATATAAATTTTATTTCCAAAAAGATTAAAAAATATTGCGACTAAACATTACAAGGTTCGACCTTTCTAATATGTATTCTTTCATTCTCTTTGAATGAACAAAGCAATTTTTCATGGGTTTCCCTTTTGTTATATTATATTAGTAAATTTTCACATGTATATTTGAATATTCTGTAAAAAATTAAATGATGGGTTCGTTGAACCCGTCAAATCCGCCTCTTGATTGCATGTCCTAAAAGAGGATGTCAGTCATTCCAGGATAAGGTTGTTCTAATTGTACATATTTTTTGTATTGCAGAAACTTCCTATAGGTTTCTTGAAGTATCTGAAGGGATACGACTGTATTGAACATGCAATACTGAGAAGGGGTAGTAAGAAGTGGCTGGTGAAGGTGAACGGCCGACTTCTAGAAGAAGGTTGGGAAAAGTTTGCGGAGGAGCATGATTTGCAATTGGAGATATGTTGGTGTTCGGACATGAAGGAGATATGGAGTTTGAAGTTTCCATATTTCATCCAAATAAATGTGAAAGAGGATATGAAGAAGAACAAAAAGTCCATAATGTTGAAGAAACTTCCAAGAAATTTGAATTCAAAGGTGAACTTCTTTAAGGCACATTTGTGATCCTGATTACTTATTAAACTATACTGGATGCATAAACAGAATGATGTTTAAAGACTACAATAAGTGAAGAAAACATAATTTAATTGGTTTAATTAGTTTCTTGTAGAAAAGAAATATAGCGACTACAATACTCGATTCATTTTTACTTCAATAATGTTCTTCAGTTTCAGTTCTGATACTGTTGTTTCCTTTAAAAACTAGATTTGAGGGGAAACGCATCTCTTTGACCGGAAGGAAAGACGACTAACTTGCACGCTAAAAGCATTTCCACTGAAGGTCTGAATTTCAAGAGCAAATCTTGTTGCTGTATTTTGTCATAGGATCAAGACCTTAATGTTTAAGACTTTAACATCTCCTAAAGCTAATCCTCCTATCTTTTCTACGATAGTTAACCTTATTCTATCAGTAGCTCTGTTTTGGTAACTAGTAACTAGACTCAATTAATTTTAGGTAAGACCTCACAAGATAGTACAAGAGAATTTTGAAATTAGTAGATTAATCAAATTTGTAGACTTAAAAGTAGTTGTATTGTACAAAAAATGCACATATAGTAGGAAAGTTAGCCGTTCAGACAGGTTCTATCAGGATGAAGTATTGATGTTCTTTTGCTCGTGATGTAGTTTTTTCAAATCTTTGACATGAAATTTTGTGTAACTAACAAATGCTACAGAAAAACTAAATCCCAACATCATGCCATCGCTCAAGGTTTTCCCCAATGTAGAAGCGACTAAGGACGTGCCTCCGGGTCGCCCTCATGTAATTACTACTGTCAAGCCCTCTTGGATTTCAAAGTGTTTGATGGTAAGTGCAAATATATATTCTACTCTACTTGTAACACTTGAAGAAATGAAAAAAAGATCAACTCATTTTGTTATGACAGATATTTTTTCCTTAATAATTCGAAAGTGTGGAGTATAAATATGAACTATATAAGTGCAACTGGTTATAAACTGTTTCATCATGTTCCGAAACTGTTTGCATGCGAAAATGGCCTCAGCAACAGGAAATGTACAATAGTGATAAGAGATGAGCAAAGGTCATGGGAATTTAGGCTGTATTCCTGTGGAGGCAGCACTTTTGCGCTGCTAATTTCTTAAAGGAAGGAGATCGCGTAATGTTTGAGATATTAGCCAAGGCGGAGAAACCTATATTGAAATTTTGTGATAAGTTTCACATCTTAGCCCTTCTCTTATATTTCATCCTCTTCTCCACTATTTATCTACTTCTTATAAATCACAATTATAATGAAATGACATTCTGTTTCTTTATAAGGATCCTGTCTAGTTCTCAAATCTTCTCTTTCTGACTGTTGTTATGCCATAGTTTCTTTGTAGATGGACAACTGTGCTATCATAAATATCTGATACTGTTTTTGTGAACTGGATGGATTATCAAGCCATCAATAATAATCTGATACTGTAAAACTAGACTGGATTGGACGCTGGCCATCCTGAGTCACCTCATATTGCTTTCATGCTATCGCAAATGTGAACTAACTCTACATAATACTGGTATCTATGCATCTCCATACGGTCTTAGGCATCCTTAACTCATGTGTTAACTTTTGAAATTGAGTTAAGCTCGATGTCCATTTTTTATCACGGTATCAGTGCCATGCCCATCTCTATTCTTATTTAATCTGATGTTGGACCCTCATATTATGTTGTTCACGCTCTAGTACGCTCTAGTTGGCAGGCATGGGTGTGCGGGAGTGTTAGTAGTCCCACATCGTTTGTTGGGATAAGCAATGAGACTCTTTATATGATCTTAAGCAATCCTCACCTTATGAGCAAGAGTTAGGCCCAAAGTCCATTTCTTATCGATATATATCATGCACAATAATTGAACTGTAATATATATCACCACATTCATAGAGTATATGATACATATATCTGAAACTAAAAACTGGTACTCATCAAGTCTCCATGTATACACTCATCTCCTAATGTACATTTCACGCAAAAATTTGATCATACATATATAGCTTCTAGCTATCTGGTATGCTTATCTTTAGGGAAACCTCTTTTTGAGATCTGCACTTACCTTGCATCCAGCTAAGTGTACAGCTTCTCAACTATTTTCGCCTCCAATCTTAATTGAACACCTCCAATCTTAGAAGTGTATCTTTTATGTTTTCTCAAGTTTTTATGAAGTCCTTCAAATGACATTAACATGTCGAGCTCATCTTTGGTAGGTTTTTACTTAAAAGTGTCTTGAATCTAGTAATTTTTTAAGAATCTTTGAAAGTAAGCGAAATGCTCGAGTTCGTCGAAGGCCTTTTCGAGCTACTTATAGCTCTTCAAAAAGTTCTTTCTCCAGTTTTTTATTTCGCTTATTCAAGCACTTTACCGAGTAGTATACCGTGAGATACGTAATCCTTTAAAAAAAGAGCTCTATATATGTTTCTGAGAGTTGAATTAGCTGTTCCAAGACTATTCATCTCTCTTTTCCCCCTCAATTTATTTTCTTTCTGTATTGTGACAATACCAATTCTTTTCTACTTTATTGGTTTTTGATTCATCTTCTCTTTCAATTTAACATTGTTGATTATTTCTATCGATTTAAAAACTAGATCTGAGAGGAGAAGCGTCACTCCAGCCCGAAGGAAAGAATACTAATTTGGATACTGAAAGAGTTTCCACTTAAGGTCTGGACTTCAAGAAATCCTTGTTGTATCTAATACATTTTTTTCCCTTTCATTTCTAATGCCAAGGCTAAATGTCTAATGGTAAATAGAAAACTTCTGTTGAATGTGTGATAGTAGAGCAGAGCTAATAAGGACTTGTTTGAGGTTTCCCAAAGATCCGATACTCTACTGGTATTACAACAATAACAATAACAACAACCTAGTATAATCCCACTAGTGAGGTCTGGGGAGGGTAGTGTGTACGCAGACCTTACCCCTACCCTGGGGAGGTAGAGAGATCGTTTCCGATAGACCCTCGGCATCCCTTCCTCCAAGAACTCCCTACCTTGCTTTTGGGGTGTCTCAAACTTACAACCTCTTGGTTGAAAGTGGAGGGTGCTCACCACTAGAGCAATCCACTCTACTGGTATTACATGATGAAAAGTATAGTGCTAAGGAATGCAGTATATAGTTGATTAACCAACAGCAAACCCGGGATATTCCACAAGTGGGGTCTGGGGAGGGTAGTGTGTACGCAGACGTTTACCCCTATGCTGGGGAGGTAGAGAGGCTGTTTCCGAAAGACCTTCGGCTCGAGAGGAAGAGATATATACAAACAATACTTGTACAAAAAAGAACTTCGGGAAAAGATATCTCGATGCAGCAATACGGAATCGAGGCTTGCAATATAGTTTGATTAATCAAATTGAGGAAACTATGTGACCTTTTTCACATATTATAAGCATTTGCAGTTTAGCAAAACCATGATCACATAATGCAAAGAACCTGCAAATAGACGATTAATCAACGTAATGGCTTGAAAAGTAGCTTTAATATGCAAAAGATCTGCATATAGTAGGAAAGGTAGAAAGCTCCCGAGATAATGTTCTTGTGGTTTTAAATCATCTTCATCTTCTGTTCTGATACTGTTGTTCCAGAACAGCACGCTAAAAGAGTTGCCTCTGGAGTTCTGAATTTCAAGAGCATATCCTTAGCTTGTTGCCTTATCTTTGTCTTTTTCAGTTCATTTCTCTGATTCTAATGCTAACTCTCATATTTAACTTCTATTCCTTTTTCTGAAGTGTAATTTGTCATATTTAACTTGATGAAGAACGAAGGTGGGTTGGATATGTAATTTGTCAAACAATAACGTAACTACAGATCGATTCCTAGTAAATTTGAGCCGACTATATGACTTTTCACTGTCTATGCCACATAGTTTAAATCATCCAAGAAACTTAATTTATTGATGATGTAACAGAAAAGCCGAGCCCCAGCAACAAGTCGTCAAACAAGGTTTCTGCCGATGCAGAAGCTGCTGCTAACGAGCCTTTTGGTCATTCTAAATTTGTATGCACTATTAGACCATATTGCCTTACATATGGTTTCTTGGTAAGTCTGAAAACTCATTTCACCCTAACTTTTCAAGAATCATCAGTCCAAAGGAAGCATGTGCCCCATTGTTCTTAATTTTATCTTAGTTAACTGAAAATATGAAGAGTACTAACTGTGTGTATAAATGATTATACCCCATGTCAGAACGTTCCTAAACATTTCGCATGCGCAAATGGTCTCAAACTCAACAAGAAGTGCATTCTGATCATAAGAGATGAAAGGCAAAGATCGTGGACTTTAAGGCTAAGTGTTTGCAAAACTCAAGTCTATATTGGAGATGGATTACGTAAATTCATTGCTGATAATTGCTTAAAGGAGGGAGATCGTATTATGTTTGAGGTTGTTACTAATGGAGAGACACCAATATGGAAATTCAGGTTGTCACTAGTGGGAAAGACTCCAATGAGGAAGTATCAAGGCAAGTTTTCTCATCTAGTATGAAAATCGTTTTTCTTTTTAAGTGAATTCTCTGAGAAATACTAAAATAGCATAAATGCCCAATGCTAGGATGTTTTATGATTGTTTCATTAAAAAGATTGTAGTGGGCTGACAGTGTTAAACTTCAGAAACATATAAAAAACGAAAAGTGTGTCAAGCGTTCTTTCTGCTCTCACTTTTCATGTGAATATATACCGACTTGTTTCTTTCACACACCAAAACTAGTAATCCCTGAAGTAGCAAAACTTAGTGTTTTTATATCAATTAGGAGATACTTGTAAGTTTGAACTCATCAACAACAGCAAAATACCTATAGCCTATGTCCATTATGAGTATTTCTTCATGACCATCCTATGTTAGTATATGGTGTTTTTCTTCTTTGTCAATTAGAATACTGGAGATATTTTGGAACCAAGAATTTTCACCAAGAATTTTGAAAATGTATGTAACTTCCTTTGTGGTCAGGCCCAATAGATCATTGTGGATCAGCCCTTCCCCAGACTCCACGCATAGCAAAACTTAGTGCACCGGGTTGTTCTTCTTGTATCTAACTTTATAAGCTACACGAAATCTTCTTGTTGGATAATTGTGATTTGATCAAAATTTACTTGTCCATGTTATAGCTGACACTGAATGGTGAGACAGTAATTGAAGGGAGTTCCAGGATGCAATCTTATGTAACTCCTATATCTGATATGAAAGTTCATTCACCTTTGAGCGAAAAAAGATAGAAGGAACTTCAGAAAATTAATTCTCCCACCTATCCTTTCTGTTCTACATGTTAAAAACTATTGTTGATATCCGAGTTTATGTAGATTGTGAAAGGACTAGATTTGTTTTTCCATGAAACATTTTGGGACATGCAGTTATTTTCTTATATATCCCCGGCTAAAGGGACCCAAAAAGAAAAAATAAGAGAATCCCGATGCACAAGATATCCCGCGTTCATGGAAGGTCCGGGAATGGTCGCAACACAAAGAGTGTAATTTAGACAGTTTAACCTAATGCAAGCATTAGCGGATGCTTCTACGGTTTGAATCTGTGACCTGTTCACACGGTGATGACTTTACCGTTTATCACGCAGATTTGTGTTTGATTTTGCGTCCATATAAGCATTTTGGTATTTGATAATTATGTATCAAATTCCCTAACAAGTCCTTTATGAATTTTTCATATAAAAGATCTACAAGCTTAGACTTTTATGATTCTTTAATGTTTTTTTTTAAATTTTTAATTTTTTTTATTTTTATTTTTAATTTTTAATTTTTTATTTACAATCAAGTTCCCGAGATTTCGACTAGTAACGGAGGATATGTTTTGCTTTAAAAATTTGTAGGTAAATATTTTGGGAAGATTGCCAAGCATTACAGAGGCCATTGACATTAGTAATGAAGCAGTTGATGGGCAAGAAAACGAGCACCGAAGCAAATGAAAATGTAGTGTTTTTGTAAACCCTACTTTTTGTATGATCTGTTCTACTTATGTTTTGAAAATATCCTTTCCTATATGACTAGCAATTAGATTAATTGTGCATATTGTAATTAGACCCTTGAAATCACTAAACCCTACTAATTGTGTATATTTTAATACTAGTTATGATTATCGGCCTGACTTTTAATTTTCGTTCCCTTTGGAAACATGCTTTCTAATGTGATCAATAATTTTAACACGGAGCAAAAAATTATGTGAATGATTAGTACTCCCTTTGTCCCATTTTAATTGTCTCTTAGCTCAAGAAAGTTGTTCCAAAATAATTGTCACACTAGGAATTCAAAACTAAATTTGTTAATTAATTATACCCTTAATATTACAGAAGTAGTAGTACTTTATAATATTGCCCGATTCTCAAAAAATATTTAATAGAGGTAACTTTGTAAATTATGTCTTGTATTTATTATTTAATTAATGATCATGAAAAATACTAAAGTAACAATTAAAGTGAGACGAAATAAGTAAATTTTTTAGAAATATTAAATTCTAAACCAAGATTTTCAACGAATGCAATAGATGCAATGGTAAAGTTTTAGAGGTTGGACACCCATCACCCATCCAATTTCGCCTCAAATTAAAGTTAAATAACCTCATTAGATTTAAATAAAGTGATAATTTAAGCCCAAACCCACTTAATCCATCTGATCTGTTCAAGGTTGGTCTGGTTATTTATACATCCATTGTTAAATTAAGCCTATTTTGATCAACTCATTTTAGTCCATCTAAAGTTGAGCTGATTTAGTTCAAATTGATCCATGAGTAACTTTGGTAAAATAACTTTATTTTTTTTTGTTTGGTATATCATATATGACCATAATAAAATTTAAAAAGTCTTATTTGATAAACCACTATTTTTAGTAGTAATTAGCTATCTATAGATACTATTTGCTATATTCGACTGTATTCACGACGTGAAATAGGGAATTACACTACTTTTAAAACGGAAAGTGAATCAATTAACATAATAGATTCCTAATATAACTCAACAAACTCAATTATAACACACAAAATTTGTATTTTCAGTTATAAAAAAGATTCTCAACCGAAAAATACCCCAAAGACATAATAATCTTCAGAAAAATTATGTAATATATCTGAATATATAAATGATATTAATTTAAAAAAATATACGAATACATTCATGGCATATAGCGAGACAGTGGATACAATAAAATACATAAAATACAACGATATACATTGAAATACAATGAAAAAAATAGATAGTGAGAATGAAATACGTGGAATACAACGAGATACATTGAATTACAATGAAAAAAAGACAATGAATATAATAAAATACATAAAAATACAGCGTGATACGTTGAAAATATATTGAAATATAGTAATAGAAAATCAAGTTGCCCCGCCCCAAAATCCGTCGTCTTTGTTCAGGAACAAACCCTAATTTCCAGCCATTGCAACAGATGCAACAACAACGTCAGATATATTCGTCACCTGCTTTGAATCTTAATATCAAATCTGGGTTTCAGATCTCTCTTGCTATAGGCACTATTGTTTCTTAAAATTGAGTTTCAATGGCGGTAGCGAGTGACTTAGCGGTAGCGAGTGACTTAGCAACCTCTTTTGTAGGTGACAGTTTTCATTGTGATAATTTAAGTTCTGCGCCTTGTTCTTCGTCTCTTCCTCCTCATGTGGGTTGTTGATGAAATCGCATTTTTTGAGCCCTAGATGTGAGGTTGCTTCGAACTCGGTGGTTAATAATGGTGAAAAGGAATCTAACCATAGAGATAAAGAAAATAATGTAATTGAATAGCGTATTTTCGTGGCTTAGGGGTAGGAGTTATCAGAATTAGATATTATGCTATAAACAGTAAAATGTATCTATAGAATGTAATTTTTAAAATAGTATTTATTTAAAATAAATAATGTGTTAAACTTTGCTATAGGAGGTAAAAATTTCATTAAGAGAACAATTCATAAGAAAACAATACACATTAATTAAAATTTTGTAAAAGTTGCATGGGTTAGGCAATGACCCAAATTTTAGGTCAATTTAACATAACCCATCTCAATCCAAGTTACTTTTGGAGAGATTATTGATCAATCTATTTATTAATTCAATCCATTTTCATCCGACCAAAATTAGCCTAATATACCCCTTTGACACCCCTAGTTCTACGTCTTTCCATGGTATCCGTCAAAATTTTAATACAGGACAAATAACCTTGCAATAGAAGGGACATGCTGATTTCTGGACGAACTGAATATCCTTTCGGTAAATATTTTGTCCTAGAGATAGATTTGAGTAATTAAGATGGCTATTTTTTTTTATGGCTAATATGATTGAGTTGCATTATTAATGCTTTATTTGATGGCTCTTCAATACTTTGAGAGGTTGAATATATAGGCTGACAAATATAGGTTAGAGTTATTTGGGAGAGGCGTCAATCACTACTAGACTTGGATTAGCGTGATGTGTTATTATAGGCTCTATAATGGTAGTGTAAGTTGCTACTTTCTTCGATTCAAGTGATTTCTTTTTATGTTTTTACCCAAATTAAAAAAATTCATCTTTTAGTATTAATAACAATGAAATTAATTACATTAATTTTTACTATCTCATATAAATACTTTTAATATATATTTTAATACTATTTACTTTATAAATAATATAAAAAAATGATTAATTTATTTTTAAAATATAAAAAAAATTATTTATTTTAAGCTAAAAAAAAAAACTTATTTTAGATCGAAGGAATAATAATTAAATTTGGACGGAGGAGGACAGCCAACAGTGCTGTTTCGCTTTCCAAGGATAACTTTCCACAAGTAGAAAGTTACCTTTCCAAATTTATGCGATTTATATGTTACTAACTCATGTGTTATTATTTTTAACATAACTAATTTTGATATTATAATTTGTATATAACTTATCTTCGAACCAAACAATTCTTAATCGCTACATTATATTGCCTGGAGTAAGTACTTTTTTTTCCTTAGATATGATGGCTAGCTAATAACGTGAATTGGCTCTTGCAAAAAGTGTTAATTAAATATAACGTAAATTTACAAGAACTAATATTGATACTCATACATCTTATTATGTTAAAAACATAATACAGGATAAAATCTTGAAATAAAAGTGTACATATACTGATTTCTAAGTGAGGTAGATATACCATATGGCAAAATTATCACCATAGGTTTGACTTAATATGTGTATTTCTTTTGTCCCAATTTAGCTGGTCCAAAAAGAATATTATCTTTTATTTTTATAAAATATTTAATTTAAATTTAAATTTTATTTTTAATGCGATAATCTATGAGCTCATAAATATTTATGGCTTGTTTTCATATAGTTTTTTTTAATTTTAGATTTAAATACAAAGTTGAACTAATTTAATTTAACTTTAAAGTTTAATCAAAATGTCAAGTTAACTCTCGATAAGCAAAATGTATCATCTAAAATGAAACAAAGGAATAATAGAATAATTAACCTTTACGTATCTAATTCCAATATAGTTAACTCTAGTATAACTAATTCCAACATAATGTGGTCAGATCAATATCCTGATTGAAGTGACAATTAATACTTAATTTATTCAATGGTATTTGGTTCCTACTTCCTACACGAAAAGCTGCCTTCTTTATTCACTCAAGTAGTAACTTTCAAAGTTAATTTCCTGCGCAACACTGTAGTGTTATTCTACAGAAAATACATCTCCTTAAATGGCAGCCATGAAAAAACTCCCTCCAAAAAGACCTCATTTTTTCAAACCTATTCTGCCTGGTTTCAAGAATGGCCTTGTGAGTTATTATATATACTTTTAATAGTTACATCTTTCTATATATTACTCTGATATATGTATGGTATAGAGGTGAAGGAAGGTGAATGTGCGAGACCTTGTAATACTATATAATCACGTCCTAAAAAAAGATGTGAATAATACTTTGTGACATGACTATTTTACAACAACAACAACCCAGTATAATCCCACTTAGTGGGGTCTGGGAAGGGTAGTGTATACGCAGACCTTATCCCTACCCTTGATAGAGAGGCTGTTTCCAAATGGACCCCCGGCATCCTTCCCTCCAAGAACTTCCCACCTTGCTCTTGGGGACACTCGAACTCACAACCTCTCGGTTGGAAGTGGAGGTTGCTTCTCTATACCAAAAAGTAGAGAACCTACAAAAGAAAAAGTATGTGCTCTGCAAAAGACACCCAATCTTCTATAGAAACAAGAAACTCATGGGTTTGACTAAAAATGAGAGGTTATTCCTCAAATGTACAAAACTAGACGCAAACTACAATAAGCCATTTAAAAATACGGGCTTTTTTTTGGTTATTTTAATTATACATATTTTTGTATTGCAGAAAATTCCTATAGGTTTTTTGAAGTATCTGAAGGAACATGAGAATGTGCATGCAATACTGAGAAGGGGTGGTAAGAAGTGGCTGGTGAAGGTGAACGGCCGTCGAATGGAAGATGGTTGGACAGATTTTGCAGAAGAGCATGATTTGCAATTGGGAGATATGTTGGTGTTTAGACATGAAGGTAATATGGAGTTTGATGTTTCCATATTTGGTTCAAGATTTTGTGAGAGAGAATATGCGGCGTATATGCAAGAAGATGAGGATGAAGAGGAGGAGACTCCCAAGAAATTTGATTTGGAAGGTGAAGTTCTTTAGGGCTCATTTGTGATATATTCCTCAACTTTCTTTTTATCTTTAAGTTGTCTATTATGGAAATTGTTTTTATGCAAAGTGTAATGGAAATTTTGCTATACATAAACCTAATGATGCAATAGAAAAAACAAAGGCTAACATCAGGACATCAGACAAGGCTTTCCCCAATGCAGAAGCTGCTAATAAGGGCATGCATCTCCGTCACTCTCATCTCATTTGTATTATCAAACCTTATTGTCTTACAAAGTGTTTTCTGGTAATTTCGCGACTATATTAATACTATGATTGTTACACGGAAGAAAACAAAGAAATAAGGAAAAGAAATGACTTCTTTTCCTGTATTTAAGCTTATGAGAACAATTATATCTTTGACAATTTGGAGGTGTAAAACATACATTCAACATATGTATATATACATATTGACTATTTATTTGCTATTGGTTATAAACTATTTCAGCTTCCTCCAAGGCATCTTCTGGTGATCCTGCTTTAGCTTTTTTATATATAGTTGATGGTTATGTGTTCCTTGGAGTAGTGGAAATTGTTTTCTTGATTAATTATGCAAAGTGTAATGGAAATTAAACTATACATAAAACTAATGATGCTTAATTATCTTCAAACTTAATCCTTTGCTCTAGCATTAATTGACTCAAAGTTAATTCTCCTAAATTACTGGTAACCTTTCAAGACATGCTCCATCTCATTGAAGCAATATAATTTATTTTGTCATTTTGTTAGTGAAGTTTTAATTTTTTCGCATTATTTTCTTAAGTGATTTTATGTGAAATTAACAAATGCAACAGAAAAACCAAAGGCCAACATCAAGGCATCAGACAAGGCTTTCCCCAATGTAAAAGCTGCTGAAAAGGACAAGCATCTCAGTGACTCTCACTTCATTTGTACAGTCAGACCTTATTGCCTTTTAAAACATTTTGTGGTTAGTGCACAAGCTGAACCCTTGCCTTCGACTCCATATTGAAAAGGCCGGCCATGAAGGGACATCACAACTATCCTTTCCGGGAATATTTACACGATCCTGATCAGTGATTAGTATATTTTAGTATTCTGGATAGTTATGTAAATACATATGTTTATTTGCAGTGGATTAATTATAAACTGTTTCAGGCTATTCCAAGACACTTCGCTCTGAAAAACAGACTCAACAACAGGAAATGTATGATAATTATAAGGGATGAGCGAAGGTCATGGACATTTAGTCTGTATACAAGCAGCAACACAACATATTTTGGGCGTGGATGGCATGAATTCTGCATTGAGAAGTGCTTAAAGGAAGGAGATCGCATAATGTTTGAGATAGTTTCCAATGGAGAAACACCTGCATTTGAATTTCAAGGCAAGTTTCTCTTTTAATCCCTTGTCTTAAATTCCATCCTGTTTAATTATTTACATGATGCGACACTAGTTGAATATCTAGACTAATTAACTACATGTTTAATATGAATATATGTTGGAAGAACTCTTGATCCAAAATAAATAAAAGTATGATATATGTTCAAATATCTAGAAAATATACTCCTTGTCACCAGCATGAGCAATAACAGATATTTTCAGCTTCAACTTAATGTTCTATTTTTGGTTTTAAATTCATTTTTCAATTTCAGTTATGACATTGTTGTAGTTGTTGTTGTTGTAGTTATGACATTGTTGTTTCAATTAAAAAACTAGATTTGAGAGGAAGTCCATCCCTCCATCCTGATGAAGTAAAGAAGAAAAATTTGGATGTTAACAGAATTATGACCACGGACGCGACTTCTCCAAAAGTACAAGTACCTGCTTCAACATCTGCTGATGCTAACCCTCATTTTATATCTACTATTAAACCTTACACCATCAAATCCTGGTTTGGTAAGTGATTTGAACAACTTTTAGTAAAAACCTTAGCTAATAGAATAGTAGTTTTTTTCATGTGATAACACGGCGTTGATCTCTATATTGGGATAAAATTTGAGCAGTATCTTCCATTGGCTTTTGCGAAATAAAATGGCTTGATGAATAGACACTGCGAGATGATTCTTATCAATGAAAAACGGAGATCATGGTCAGTGCAGCTAGGGCAAATGGCATATCACTTTGGAATTAAAAGGGGATGGCGAGAGTTCGTACAAGCAAATGGTGTTCAAGTAGGAGATATTTATAAGTTTGAACTCATCAATAATGGCACAATACCTATAGCGTATTTCCATTGTGAGAATATATTGTTATTTTTCCTCTTTGTCCATTTTGTTATTAGAATAAGGATCTTTATACAAATAGCCGACTATATTCATTATTTACTTTAATTTTTCTAGCCAGAAATATAAATTATATACAAATATACATATATAATATATAAATTATGCATATAAATGGACGGCTGTTTGAGTTAATTCTTCATCAGAATACGGGAGTTGTTATGGAACCAATTTTCTTTTTACCGAGATTATAAAATGTTATTATGTTAACTTTTGAAGATATACACTAAATCTTAAATGTTTCAGATAGTGTCGATTGTACTTTGATATTTTAAAGAAACACATAATATTTTGATATTTTATTATGTGTCAAATTTCCTGATAATTGCTTTATGATGAAATTTTTCCATATTATCTACCAGCTTAGACTTCTATGATCCTAGATATAATGGTTATATACAACCAACTCCTTAAAATTTCGACTAATAACTGAAGCCATGTTTTGTTATTGAAAATTGTAGGTAAATATTCTGGGAAGGATGTCAAGAATTACCCTCAGAAGCCATTGAAAAGGTACTGAAGCAGTTGGTGATGGGCAAGGAAACAAACACTGAAGCAAATTATATAATTTCTTTTGGATTTTGTACATGTTGCTAAATTTTTAAAAACCTATTTTCTGTATGATGTGTTCTACTTTTGTTTTAAGAAAATCCGTTCATACAGGACTAGCAATTACATTAAGGTAGCTTTTTGGATTCTTGCCCATTGTAATCAAACCCGAAAATAAATAGAAATTGAGTTCTCGTGGTCTCCTCGGGCTTTGGTCTAGTTTATAAGAACGTAACATATAAATATGTGGGTAATCTAATACGTTACATATTCAAATCATGTTATAGAGAAGAAGTCTTGTGTTTAACTATTTAAAATTATTTAGTAAAGTCACTTTCTTTCGTTGGTAACAAAAAGCCACTTAACTATTTATTAAATACTTAAAAGATTATTTTTTAGAGTGAGAAGGCCTGTCTTCCCACTACTTTTCTTCTCCATTTTCTACATTAACAATGATAAACCTTCCTTACCCTGTCCACCAATCTCTTCAAATCCCCCAAAACCACCAGATATCAATCATGAGCATGAAGGTAATAATCCTCCTACGACAAACTCATAAAATACACTTCAATATCATGAAGGTAATGATTCTCCTACTCCAAATTCAACCACTAAAATTTATACTACCACTTCATCATTCGAAGACGTCCTCCTTCTTGATCTATCAACAAACACATCTCCCAACCACCCCTAGATCAAGCCGCAACCAAAGACTCCTTCATGCAACTAGATGACCCCTTACAAGATATACCCAACTTCAAGATTTGCTCTCAGTATAGCCAAGGTATCAATGAAAACCTACAAATCCACCTATCTATAGATGACCTCCATAGGATATACCAACCTTGGAAATACTCTCTCATAATTAAACTAATGCGTAAAAGAGTCCTCCACCAATATCTTAAAAAAAACTTTGCCAATTATGAAAACTGTCTGAAAACTTTAACCTAATGGACCTTGGGGCAGATTACTTCATATCTTAATTCACCAAGGAGGAAAATATGGCCAAAGTTCTCAGTAATGGGCTTGGTTTATTAATGGTTTCCACCTTTACGTTCAGAAATGGGAACCTCACTTCGTACTAGTGAAACCAAACAACTTAAATCTGTTGTATGGATTCGTCTTTCTCAATTCCCTACTAAATTTTATGACTCTACCATATTACAAAAGATTGGCAATAAAATAGGAAAATTATTTAGAATTGATGCATGCACCTCATCTAACTAAGAGGTTGTTATGCTAGACTTTGTGTGGAAATCTCAATGGAATCGCCAGTTAAACCATTTGTATACATTAGAAAGTACAAACTGTTAGAATTTTCAAACTCTCCTCAAACTCTTCCACCGTCCATCTAGAAGTTCTAAAAGTTGCAGTAGTTCTGTTGTGCCATTTGGGATGTGTGTGCAAAATTTCAGGTCATTCGGACGTGGTTTGGTTGGGTTTTTTATCAAAAGTATAATTCGGAAGATTTGGAATCTTAGACTTGAATTTGATGTGATTTTGGTGGTTTAATGTTATTTTGAGCGTTTTGAAGGTTGGGACGAGTCTGAATAAGGTTATGTGACTTTTTTGTACGTTTGGTAGAGGTCCGGTGGACTCGAAATGGTTTCAGATAGTTTTCGAGAAGGTTGAACTTGAGAAAATGCAGTTGATGTTGTTGCTTGTGTCATATCCACACCTACGGATTAGGGACCGCAGAAGTAGAAGAAAGGCGTAGGTGCGAGGAGGACCGTAGGTGGGGCTCGGTAACCGCATCTGTGATCGATGAGGCGACCACAGATGTGGGTCCTGGTGACATAAGTAAAATCCGCAGAAGCGGATGTTTTTTCGCAGAAGCGGAAGTGGAGATACTCTTATGGGATCGCATGTGCGAAAGTGCTAGGCAGATGGTATAAAAAGGACCCTTCGCGATTTTCAGTCATTTGTTCATCATTTTTGTGCAATTTTGAAACTCCAAGCTGTGATTTCAAGAGGGAATCAACTGTTGATAGAGAGGTAAGCTACTTTGGCTTTGTATCTTGTGTTTATGGTGATTATTTCATTTTTTAATCATTAAATTTGTGGGAAAACTTAGATAAAGAGTTGGGGAAATTAGGGCTTGAAATTTGAGATTTGAAGGGTCGTTTTGAGGTTCGATTTTGATGATCTTGATATGTATGGACTCGTGGTAGGAAGAGGATTCTATTGATGTTAATTTTATCGGATTCCGAGACATAGGCCCGGGTCCAAGTTTGAGCAATTTCGAATTATTTTATGTAAATTGGATATTTTCGAGTGTGCTTTGTTCCCTTAGCACATGTTAATAGTTATGCATTGATTGTGGCTAGATTTGGAGCATCCGAAGGTCGATTCGTGAGGGGAAAGGCATCACGGGCTATAGTTTGGGTTGCATCGAGGTACGTAATGATTGTAAATATTGTCCTGAGGGTTTGAAACCCCGAATTTCACATCGTTGAGCTACTTTGAGGTGACGCACACACTAGATGACGAGCGTGGAGTCGTGCACCATTGGGGTTTGTAACTTGGTTTGTCCCGTACGACTGTTTGGTCACGTATTTGATTTGAAATCTTATGATATTTCATATTTTAGAGATTGATATTATAATTTGGGTTGTATGCCATGTTTGGGGTCTTGTGACGACCTGTTGAGACCCTTAGTTTTACTATTTTTCCTCACTCTATTTGTTTGAAAGCATACCCTCAATCATGTTTTACCTGTTTATTGTTTAAATCTGGTTTGATCACTTTACTTCTTTAAATATGAAAATTGTTTGGATTGAGTTCCCTGATTTAGTTGATAGACAGAGGGTCTGATTGTGAGGTTGATAACTAAGATAGGCTGAGAGTCTTATTGTGAGGTTAATGATTGAGAGAGGCCGAGGGCTTGGTTGTAACAATTATATATTTATGGATCGGGCTGCAAGACACAACAATATATAGGTATGTGTGTGTATATATATATTGATCAGGCTGCATTCCGCAATGATACGTTGGATCATGCTGCACGCTGCAGTGATATAGTGCTTGGGTTGTAGGAGCCCTTCCTGAGTCTGAACACCCCCAGTGAGCGCATTCGACTATATATATGGATCGGGCTGCACGCCGCAGCGATATCAAGATCGGGTTGCACGCCGCAGCGGTTGCTATACGGTACCTATTGAGTGTGAGAGCTGACTGGAGAGTTGGTCCAATAATCGACGGGACTGGGTGGGATTCGAGGGAAGCGGGTTACAGATTTGGATAGAGGGGGCTAAGGAAAATGGGGTTGTCAATTTGGTGGAGATTGGGGTTCCACCGCCAGCACTGGCGATTTTCGGCCGGCGGCGCATGGCGGAGGGAGGTGGTGTTAGTGTTTCTGTGATACAGGTTGCAGACGAGGTGTTTTGGGGGTGGTCAGGTCATTTGGACATATTTATATCATTATACCCTGTCTTCTCAACCGTCAGATTAAGAAACATAGACGGTTCTGATCGTTTTGCCTAAAACGATATCGTTTTGGTTAGGGCGGAGACTGGACACGGCATAGGGTGTGGACTGGACCCGGTTAGGGGGCTTTTTGGGCTGAAATTCAATCTAAATTGGCCCAATTTGGGTCTTTTTTTTTAATTAAAATTTCAGATTTCTGTTCACTTGTTTTTTTATTTTCTTTTCATTTTTTCAAAATTATTAAAATCTTAAGTTATAAATTCCAATAAAAACCTATAAAAATGCTAACTAATCTTGTATAATTATTATTAAAACAAAATTAAAAGAAAAATTACCTAAAATTAAAAAATTGAAACTAAAAGAGAAAATTGAACTTATTTTTGATTTTTATGTTTATAAAATTACCAATTGCTAACTAATGTTTGAAAATGTCATATCTACTTCTAATTACACATGCGGCATATATTTTGTATGTTTCACTAATTAGAATGCGCAACAAATGTAAACAACTAACAAAAAATTCTATAAAATTGCAAACAAATAACAGAAATTGTTTTGTCTGAATTTATAGGAGTAACTCCCGTAGGGAAAAAAATCACATGCTCACGGCTTCCCCTCTTGGAAAGATAAGGTGAGCAGACACGAGCGATTTTTGCCCCTTTGAATACTCCGTGAGAAGCATTTTAAAAAGTTGGACCGCAGCCTACTTAAGAGGTTGCCTCCATATCCTCGGCTAAAGAGGAATCAGGTCTGTAGTTCAGGAATGTTTGGTAGCTAGGACTATCGAAACTATGATCTCACTGTTGCTGCTGTTGTTGCTACTGCTGCTAGACCCTTTATTACACCATGCAAAAATAGAATCTAGACTAGGCTATGATCTATGGATTACAAAAGAACCTATCTATGTCTTCAAACTTGTTCTCGATCCTTGTTGCCTTGTTGCTTTTATATCTCCCTGTGAAACTTTGTTACCTTGTTGCTATGTTCCTCTTTCTCTATGTTGATGCATGATTATTGGACTTGAATTGTATTCTCTTGTTCTCCAGGTGGGCGCCTAATTACCAAAACTTGAAACCTGAAATGTATTCCCTTGTTCTCCAGGTGGACACCTGATTACTAAATCTTGAAACCTGAAAGTATTCCCTCGTTCTCCAGGTGGTCATCTGATTACCAAAACTTGAAACTTCAAATGTATTCCCTTGTTCTCCAGGTGGATGCCTGATTACCAAAACTTGAAGCTTGAAATGTATTCCCTTGTTCTCCAGGTGAGCGCCTAATTACCAAAACTTGAAACTTGAAATGTATTCCCTTGTTCTCCAGGTAGGCGTCTGAATACTAAAACTTGAAACTTGAAATGTATTTCCTTTTTCTCCAGGTGGGCACCTGATTACCAAAACTTGAAACTTGAAATGTATTAACTTGTTTTCCAGATGTGCGCCTGATTACCAAAATTTGAAACTTGAAATTTATTTCCTTGTTCTCCATGTGGGCGTCTGATTAAGAAAACTTGAAACTTTAAATGTATTCCCTTGGTCTCCAGGTGGTCGCCTGATTACCAAAACTTGAAACTTGAAATGTATTCCCTTGTTCTCCAGGTGGGCGCCTGATTACCAAAACTTGAAACTTGAAATGTATTCCCCTATTCTTCGGGTGGGCTCCCGATTACCAAAACTTGAAACTTGAAATTTATTCTCTTGTTCTCCAGATGAGAGCCTGATTACCAAAACTTGAAACTTGAAATGTATTCCCTTGTTCTCCAGGTGGGCGCCTGATTACCAAATCTTCGAAACTTGAAAATGCATTCCCTTGTTATCCTGGTGGGCGCCTGATTACCAAATCTTGAAACTTGAAATCTATTCTCCGAAACTGATGACTTTAAACCCGATTACAACAAAACAAACAAAGCAAAAGAAATTTTCCCTCCCAAGTTTGGTGTTGGGCGCATCTGTAAGTGTTAATCACATCCCATTACCAAAGATCTCAAAAAGCTAAATCCCATTATCCTAAGGTATTACTTCTATTGTGTCTTGTTATCCAAGTTATCTACTCGAGACCAGTAATTACCATTATCCAGGAGGGTCCTAAGAACTCTTAATTAAGACCGATTTTAAATCTATTTCATGTATGCTGGGGATTAATGTTTAGGGCTACGTCATATTATCCCGGAGGGTTCTGGCAACCTTTTAATATTAAGTCCCATCATCCAAGAGTGTCCTGGTGACTCTTGTTGGGAAAATTTTATGACTGACCATGTTACCCATGCTTGTTTGAGGTTTAAATTTTGGGGAAACTTTATGCCTGACCATGTTACCCATGCTAGTTTGAGTTTTAAACCTAGTCCCATTTTCCAGAAGGGTCCTGACAAATCTAAATTGAATCCTATTTCAACATGCAAGTTACTTTATTCTCTTTGCTATTCCTGATTATCTCCAACCTTTAAATAAGTCCCATTCTCCAGGAGGGTCTTGAGAATTTTCAAATTAAATGCCCCTTTTGACTCTCGGTTGTTTCTGCTGGAAATTTCTAGTTAAAGCCACGTCCCATTATTCAGGCCTGTCCTGACGACTCTTATTGGGGAATGATATATGCCAGATTATGCTCCCCGTTGAGTTTTAAACCGAGTCCCATTCTACAAGATGGTCCTGAAGTTCATTGTCATACCTGCCAGGTGCTTGCATTTTATGGAAGATTTTCTCGCGCCCCTTGAATTTTCTATCCATGTTTCATTCAAAGAAAATCTTGTTAGTTTTAAAAAATGGTTGTTAGCTCACGACAATCTTGCTGAAAATGGACTCCCCACTGTCATGTTCCATTATGTCCAATTTCCCACATTAACGATGAGCCGCCTAATTTGCTCGGCTGACCCTTGAACCGTATGGCTTTTAGATGAACCGACTGCTCTATTCCCCCATCATTGTGTTACACTCTGGACCCTTTTGCCAGAATCCTTACATCCTTCCTGAAATTACCGAGTCCGTTTACTAACAAAACTTTCATTGATTCTTCCCTTTGCCGTTTCTACTATTGCTGCTTTTGTTATGTTTGGACCGACATGAGTCTTGCAATTTGGGATTTGGTAGTAAGGTTTGAAATTTCTCTCTTGCGTGCTTAAGCACAACTACTTTGGAGAAATCTTAGAAGAAAAATAAAGACCCAAAAGAAAATGAAATGCAATGACTCTGAACTTTTTTATAATAAAAGAATTTCGAATTTGGTGACTATTGAGAGGGAAAGAGGAGAAACTTATCTGTGGAGGAACAATCGATTCCCATGGTCATGACATGCACTTCGGCTTAGTTGACCCAATCTGTCTAAATGATCGGCATTCACGTGTCATGATTTATTGTTGTGACCTTCTTTAACCCTACCCTGACCTTGCTTAACTTATGGTGTTTTGAATAGATTTCCACCAATAGCCCTTTTCCAGTTGTTTATTTCTCTCCTTGCCTTCACCTTATGGTGCCCATGAGGGTTTTCACCGATAAGACTCTCTCATTTTAAGTTCTCTCACCTCCTGTCTCCTTACGGTGCTCGTGAGAGTTTTCACCAATAAGACTCTCTCATTTTCATCTTTTCTTGCTTGAACTAGAGTGCTGCCCTGGGGTATGAATCACCTCTTCTTTCTTGACTCGGCATTTCTTATAGACTAAACGGAACGTCTTTCTTTGGACCGTAATGCGGGCTTTTGGATAAGGTTAGAAAGAAAGGGGTATTAAAGGCTCAAAATGATTCAAATTGGTTCAAAAATTACAACTTTTGGAATCAAATTTTCTTACAACAACCACAACTTCTGCCCCAGTTTCATTCTTGGGGACCTTTGAATTTTTATTTTAATATGAACGAGCCGTGAGGCTGCCTACGTATCCCTTAAAAGAAATGAGGTCAAACGTAGTTCATGCTGATTCCTTGTTTTTGTGGTCTTCTCTTTTCTTCTTTTCCTTATTCTGTTTCTTCCTTTTCTTTTGTTCTTTTGTGGGGTTTTCCCTTCTCTCTTTTTTCTCATTTTTTTCCTTTTTTTATTTTTGTTTTTCTTCTTCTCTTTTCGTTTTCTTTTCTTTTTCTTCTTTTCTTTTTTTTCTTCTTCCTTCTTTGTTCTCTTTTTCTTTCTTTTCATTATTTCCTTTCATTGACTTCTCACACTTGCGTTTCTAACTTTTGCTACTGATTCCAAAAGAGGGGTATGAAAGAAAAAAATTAAAGCTCAACTGCATCAGAATTGATGGTTAATTCTATATACTTGCCTTCCACATTTGTTAGATACAATGCTCCATTGGACAACACTCTTGACACGATGAACGACCCTTGCCAATTTGGGGCGAACTTTCCCTTTGCCTCTTCCCGGTGAGGGAGGATGCGTTTCAATACCAACTGACCCACTTTGAACTTTCTTGGACGAACCTTCTTGTTATATCCTCTGGCCATTGTTGATACAACTGGCCGTGACATACCACTGCCAATATTTTCTCATCAATCAACTCAATTACTTCAGACGGGTTTTGACCCATTCCTCATCTTCAATTTCTGCCTCAGAGACAATCCGAATGGATGTGATTGCAATTTCAATTGGGATTACTGCTTCTGTGCTATATACTAAGAAATATGGAGTTTCCCCTACTGAGGTGCGGACAGTAGTGCGATAGCCTAACAGTGCAAAGGGTAGCTTCTTATGCCATTGCGTGGACCCTTGCACCATTTTTCGAAGTATCTTCTTTATATTCTTATTGTCTGCCTCAACTGCTCCATTCTCCTTGGGGCAGTATGGGGTGGAACTGCGATGTGTAATTTTAAACCGCTGACATACCTCTTTCATCAAATGACTATTGAGATTCGCTCCATTATCAGTGATGAGTGTCTTTAAGATTCCAAACATGCAAATGATATTTGAATGCACAAAGTCAACCACGGCTTTCTTGGTCATCGCCTTGAAAGTTTTAGCTTCGACCCTCTTGGTAAAATAATCAATAGAAACTAGGATGAACCTGTGTCCATTGGAAGTTGTTTGCTCAATAGGCCCGATGACATCCATGCCCCAAGCAACAAAGGGCCATGGTGCAGACATTGTATGGAATTCAGATGGGGGGGAGTAAATCAAGTCTCCACGCACTTGACATTGATGACATTTGCGCATGAAACTAATATAATCATGCTCCATGGTGCGCCAATAATATCCCGCACGGAGAATCTTCTTTGCTAAAACATATCCACTCATGTGCGGTCCGCAAACACCAGAATGTACTTCGGTCATGATGACTATGGACTGTCTAGCATCTATGCACCTCAACAACACAAGGTGTGGTGTTCTTTTGTATAGCACCCCTCCACTGAGGAAAAACCCGCTTGATAGACGACGGATTGTTCTCTTATGGTCACTTGTGGCTTGTACTAGGTACACACCCATCCTAATATATTCTTTGATATCATGAAACCAAGGCCCACCGTCAAGCTCTTCCTCCACTACATTACAGTAGGCATGTTGGTCATGGACTTGGATATACAGTAGATCAACATCAGCCTTATCTGGATGATGTAACATTGATGCCAAAGTGGCCAAAGCATCAGTAACCTCATTGTGAATTCTTGGGATATGCCTGAACTCTACTGACCGGAATCGTTGACAAAGGTTATGCAAGCATTGCCAGTATGGTATGAGCTTCAAATCTCGTGTTTCCCACTCCCCTTGACTCTAGTGTACCAGAAGGTCCGAGTCTCCCAAGACCAATTCTTCCTAGAGACCCATCTCTGCAGCTAACCTCAAACCCAAAATGCATGCCTCATATTCTGCCATGTTTTAGGTGCAATTGAAGCGGAGCTGAGCTTTAACGGGGTAATATTGCCCCGTTTCATAAATGAGTACTGCTCCAATCCCGACGTCTTTCATGTTGGCAGCCCCATCAAAAAATAATTTCCATCCCGACTTCTCGTCCTGTTCTATTTCATCAATAAGCATTAGCTCCTCGTCCGAGAAGTATGTCTTTAAAGGTTCATATTCTTCATCTACCGGATTCTCGGCCAAATGATCAGCCAATGCCTGCGCTTTCATTGCATTCCTGGTCATGTAGACAATATCAAACTCGGTGAGCAAGATTTGCCATTTTACAAGTTTCCCCATGGGCATGGGCTTCTGGAAGATGTATTTCAACGGGTCCATGCGTGAGATTAGGTAAGTAGTATATGATGACAGGTAGTGTTTCAACTTCTGCGATACCCAAGTTAAGGCACAACATGTCCTTTCAAGATGTGTATACTTAACACAATAGGCTGTAAATTTCTTGCTAAGGTAATATATGTAATGTTTTTTCCTTTCGATGACATCGTGCTGACTCAGCACGCATCCGAATGAGTTGTCCAAGACTCTCATATATAGGATCAAGGGCCTCCCTGGTTCTGGTGGGACCAATACCGGTGGGTTCGACAAGTATTCTTTTATTTTATTAAAAGCCTCCTGGCACTCTCCCGTCCATTTAACAGCAGCATCCTTTTTCAATAACTTAAATATGAGCTCGCGGGTTGTCGTGAGCTAAGCAATGGATCGACTGATGTAATTCCATCTCCCCAACAAACTCATCACCTCTGTTTTGTCCCTCAGAGGTGTTAAGTCTTGTATGGCTCGGATCTTTGATGGATCTAGCTCAATGCCTCGGCGGCTGACTATGAACCCTCACAACTTCCCTGAGGGGACCCCAAATGCGCATTTCACAGGATTGACTTTGAGATTATACCTGCGGAGCCTCTGGAAGAATTTCCTCATATGGTCGGATTGCTTCCTGGATTTCACAATTACATCATCCACATAGACCTTAATCTTATTATGTATCATATCGTGGAAGATGGTTGTCATAGCCCTCATATAGGTTGCCCCTGCATTCTTCAGGCGAAAGGGCATGACCCTGTAGCAATATGTTCCCCATAGTGTGATGAATGTTGTCTACTCCGCATCCTCCTTACCCGTCAGAATCTGGTGATAGCCTGTGTAACAATCTATGACGGACCCAATCTCATGCTTTGCACAATTGTCAATCAATACGTGGATGTTCGGTAGTGGGAAGTTGTATTTTGGACTTGATTTGTTGAGGTCACGATAGTCAAAACACACCCTGGTTTTACCATCCTTCTTTGGCACAGACACAACATTAGCTAACTATGTGGGATATCGTGTGACTCGGATGACCTTGGCCTCAGACTGCTTGGTAACTTCCTCTTTGATCTTCATGCTCACAGAAGTTTTAAACTTCCTAAACTTTTGTTTAACAGTAGGGAAAGACGGGTCGGTGGGAAATTTATGAACCACCAAGTCAGTGCTCAATCCTGGCATATCGTTGTAAGACCATGCAAACACATATTTGTATTCAAGCAGCGCTTCGATTATTTCTTCCCAAAGCTGTGGCTCAAGATGGACACTTACTTTGGTTTCTCTGACATCATTTGGACCCCCTAGATTTTCTGCTTCTGTGTCGCACAGGTTTGGCTTGGTTTTTTCCTCAAAATGGCGCAAGTTTTTACTAATTTCCTCAAGAGCCATTTCCTCATCATATTCTGGGTCATCCTCATATTCTATCTCTCGAATTATTACTTCTAAATTAGACCAATTTTTAAGATTGGGCCGAATAGTTCTTATGCATGTTAGATCATTGGAACCAGCATAAAATAGCTATACAAGAAGGAAAAGAAAAGCAAAGAAAAATGAAAACTATTAGCACTAAAGAAAAGGAAATTGCATTTCATCGAAACTGATAGATAACAAGGTTTACACATCCAAATGGACGGAAGATAGACTCTGAATTACAAACCTGGAATAATCCAGAGAAAAGAAAAATCAAAGCAAACTACCAAAACTAATTCCTGGTCAGGAGAGGAGTAGCTTCCCAATTGTTGACTTTTGCACGGGGCCCAACAAATTGCACGTCTGCCTCGCTTGATCCTTCTCCTACCTCCACCATATTTATCTCATTGAAGAATCTCTTGAACACCGTATCTAAATCTCCATCAGCATCAATTAGTGAACCGGGAACCATTGGCACTGGGCGCTTTCTAGCACTAGGCTTGACAAATGATTTGGACAACCGCGGGACGGGCTTTGGAAGAACCCATGCCCTCTGTTTTAACTTTTTGGCTCGCCTTCTGTCTACAGCCGTAGGCTTGAACCCTAATCCAAAAGTTTTCATGTTTTTAGGAAGAGACACTGGTTGTACGATGCCTTGCAGAGAAACTCCCAATCCCTTGCCGGGCATGAAGCCATTCTTTAGCATCTTCAGAGCCACCATGACTGACGAGGCTACTATCTTTGGAGTTGGAACACACTCACCTTGCGGGATCTTTTCACATGACACCATGTCGAAGACCTGATAACCCATGGGCCCTTGGCATCTTCAACTTCGATAAAAGGTACAATGGCATTACCCAGGGCACACTGATTATACTCACCATGCACCATAATTTCCTGTCTGTCTCATTCAAATGTAAGCATCTAATGCAGAGTATAAGGCACTACCTTAGCGGCATAAATCCAGGGTCTCCCCAGTAAAAGGTTATAAGAAACTATGACATCTGGCACTTGAAATTCCATGGTGAACTCAATGGGACCTATCGTCAACTCTAATATTATATCACCCACTGAGTCTTTTCCCCCGTCGTCGAACCCTCAAACACAAATGTTGTTCTTGTGGATTATGTCATCCTCCACCTTCATCTTATTCAATGTGGAGAGAGGGAAAACGTTCGCGCTGGACCCGTTGTCAACTAGAACTCGGGTGACCACAGCATCTTCACACTTCATGGTCAAATAAAGGGCCTTATTATGCTCAGCGCCCTCTGTGGGCAACTCATCGTCAGAGAAAGTAACCCGATTTACCTCGAATATTTTGTTTGCAATCTTCTCCAAGTGAATCACCGATATCTTGTCTGGAACATGGGCCTCGTTCAAAATTTTCATCAGTGCCCGGCGGTGTTCATCTGAATGGATTAACAATGAGAACATAGAGATCTAAGCCAGTGTTTTTTCACAATTTCTCTACAATAGAGTAGTCTTGCTTTTTCATTTTACTTAGGAATTCTTCCGCTTCCTCTTCTGATACAACATTTTTTACCGATTTTGGGTTATCCTTCGGGATCCTGCTTTTTCTAACTCCTCAGGGGTGAAGTATCTCCCCGACCGAGTCAAACCCCGGGCTTCACAAACTTCATCTCTAACTTCCTTCCCTTTATACATCACTATTTCTTGTTCATATCTCCAAGGAACGGCTTAGTTCTTGACTATTGGCAGCTGAATTACCAGTTTTATAAAGACATGCTCTGTGTGAGCTCCCTCCACAACTGTGACGGGTTTCTTAGCTGCCCCGGGCACTACCCCTTTTGCTTTTTCCTGATTCAATGCAATCATGCTTGATGACTTCTCCTGAATCACCACAATTGGTTTGCTATCCGTCTCCTTCAACTTGATCAACGACTTCTCATTCTCACTTGGCTTGACTTCACTGGATCTGATCTTCATTACAGTTTGTAAGGGATTTTTAGGCTCTCCCCCTTTGTGCACTATCGATCATATTTTTCTCGTGATGAGCAGGCAGAGGGTTTTGATTAATGTTGGGTGATTCTGGAGCTTGGACCTAAATCCAATGGGAATTAATAAGTTCTTGAATAGCATACGTTAGATCCCAACATCCTCTGTATCATGTCTCGGGGCACCAGAGCAATACTCACAACTGACAGAATAATTCATATTTCTTGGGGGAGGTTTTGCCACTTTTGCTTCAATCGGTCTCAATATATCTAGCTACCTCAACCTGTTGAATAAGCTGGTATATGATTCTCCCAACGGAGTGATAGCTCTCTTCTTCAGCATCCTCTCAGCTTTTAAAGCTTGGTTGGCCCGGAAAGCTGGTCTCAAGGGTTGTTGGTAGGCTCTTGGAGGGTGGTTATTTTTTAGAGCTGGGTAATTATTTTGTGGAGCTGGACAATTATTTTGTGGAGTTGGCACATGCCATTATGCGTGGGCGGGAGGTTGGGTATATGTTTGTGCATGATGGACTGAGCAATAGGGGTCAGAAAGTGGGTAGTAATGTTGTGGTAGGCTATATGGAGTGTGTGGGTAGATTTGGTGGTGAGGTTGGGGTTGGTTATAATGGGTAGGACCCCGGGCTTGAACCAAATTCCTGAATCAACTGTCGCTACCTCTTCCTTCTTCTTCTTTCCAATTGCTCCTCCGGTCCCACTTTGGATTGCCTGGGTAGTTGCTTTTATTGCAGAGTAACTCATGATCTTGTTGGATTTGAGTCTATCTTCGACCATACTCCCCATTTTCACTACCTCACTAAAGGATCTACCCACTGCCAATACTAGGTGACCAAAATATGTAGGCTCCAAACCTTGAAATAATCTACCATTTCACTTTCCTTCATTGGCGGGTCAACCCTAGCTACTTGTTCCCTCCAACATAAGCCATATTCTCTGAAGCTCTAATTATGCTTCTTTTTCAGTTTTGTCAAAGACAAATGATCCGGGTTAATTTCAAGATTATATTAAAAATGACAGGTGAATGCTTGTGCTAGATCATCCCAAGTGTACCACCGAGAATGATCCTATCGGGTGTACCATTCCAACGCCGACCCACTTAAGCTTTGACTGAAGTATGCCATTAGTATCCTTTCCTCCTGCTCCTCTCATTTTGCTACAAAACCTCTCAGATGTGCGACTGGAGCACCATGTCTGTCATACAAGTCAAACTTGGGCATCTTGAACCCTGGAGGCAATTGAACATATGGGAACAAACAAAGGTCTTTGTATGCCAAACTCACTTGGCCACCTAATCCTCGCATATCTCTGAATGATTGCTCTAGACTTTTAACTTTTATGAGCACCTCCACTTGCTCCGGATTTTTTACTGGCTTTTCAGCCTTCACAGGGACTTCAAAACGGGGAGCATATGAGTAGGGTTCATGGGCCTTGTAAGCGGGTTCGGGTGGGTAATACTGATTATCATGAGCTTGGAGAAAAGGCTCACTAGATGTCTGTGGAGCATGGAGGGAGGAGGTGCCACATAAATAGGAGCAACTGGTGGTGGAGCTGGGGGTGCTTGAGAAGTGGTGCCCTGGTATTGTGAGTACACGGGGAAACTTGGGGGTGGATCAGTGGTAGGATGGTCATGTGACTGGGCTAGCGGTGGGACAAAGGTCGCATTGGCAGGATAAGTTGGTGGTGGTTGCCCTCTCACCTATGCCTGATACATCTAAGCCATCTTATGTTTTAGTTTGTACATCTCCTCTTTCATTGCATTAAAGTCCAACCCCTCTACCTCTTTCGAGGGATCAATGATACTGGCATCGATTTCTTGATTGGCCATAATCAGCTTGCTTTTGGACCGAGTGTTATAAGAGTGGGTTGCCAGAATGCCGCAAAAACTAACTACCTGTCTGAACTGGGAAAGAAACCACCAAAACTTGTTAGTTGTTAGGTTTCAACACATAGGTAGCCACATAATTCGGGGATGAATGCACCTAAGCAGTTATCTGTTTATATTATGCACATGAATTGGTCGCTTGCATCATCCCGGCTCTTATTCTATGCCACCTTTCTTTTCTCTCTTGTTTCCTTTTCTTCTTCCCTCTCTTACTTAACTTGTTTTCCTGCCCTTTTTATTTCCCTAATGTCTTCTTCACTTTACCACTATTTCTCTCACTTTTCTCTTCCCCTTTTTCTTTCTTTATTTTTTTTATTTTAGTTATGGTCAAATCCTATGGAGATTGCCTACGCATCATAACCCCACATGAATCTGACCGAGCGTAGTTCTGGCGAATATATACACAAAATACTTAGAAAGTTTTTCAATTTTCATAAAGTAAAGCACTTCATTACAACTTATTAAAAGAAACTAATAGACTCCAACTCAACTGGAAACAACAGACTCTGACTTAATATGAAAATAACTTACCTGACAACCTACTACAAACTTTAAATAAAAGAAAATACATCTTCTCAAATGGACCGACAGATTTGAAGATCATGAATACATTAGAGCCTCTAATTCTCATGGGGCCTACGGGACATCATTCGGTGTCGCTGCAGGCTTGTGTGCTAAATCCCCTTGGAGGTGGTGGAGGTCTTCCCTCACTTGATGTACAAAGGTCATGGAAGTGACAAACAACATAGATCTTATCATATCTTCACAATGGATACACTTTACGGTGATGTAATGAGCGATCATCTGTACCCTCTCTCTTATAGCACCCTTTTCTTGTATCAATCGCCTAATTTGCTGTGCCTTGGCCTCCAAAGTTTGTTCGGCTACATGATTCAGTTCTAAGAGTTGGTGCAAATCTCTTTCCAATCATGCTATTGTTGTGTAACAATGCTCTCTTTCAGCCTTGAAGTCCCTCGCTTGCATGGCCATTTTGTTTTCAACCCTGATGACCCTCTTCTTCTACCAAGCAACCTTGTTGTCATACTTTTCTTTTAATTGTTCAAGCATGCATGCTTGTTCCTTTACATTTTTTGGCCAATTGTTTTCGGGACCTGGACAGCTCACCCTCTACTTTGTTCAAGTTAAAACCATATTCTCCTACTTTTTGCCTCAAATTGTCTATGATCTTTTCATCCTTCGCACTTCTGGCGGGATTCTCCACGGCTATTTTCATTTTCTGAATTTGGGCTCGCAAAGCTTCATTTATTTGGCTAGTCTTTTCTTTTCCTCCTCGTCTTTTGTAGCTTGCAAAACATTTTTTTATTTAAGGTCTTTGACTTACTTTTCCAATTTCCCTATGGTGGCCCTTATTCGTTTTCCTTTGCTAACCAATTCCATTATTCTTGTGACGCTTCAGCAAACTCCCAAAAATGTGGCCTCTTAGCCGGCCTTCCGAAATCTATTTTCTTTTTATACCAAGCAAGGTACCCTGGTGCAACCTCGTATGTAGATAAGTATCGTACTCGGATGTCCACCGTTAAGTACTAACATTTGCTCCAAATTTGATTGGATTGCTGCTTCGGGAAACTAACCATAGGACCAATCTTCATCCCTGGGAATCATCTGGCACCTCCCTAACTGTCTCAGCACTCTGTATGGAGTATAAGGTTGGATACTCCAAAGACCCGTTAGAAGGAAATGAGGCCCGGTAGCTGGCATATATATAATTTCATCAATAGGGAGCCACCCGAATGTCCACTCTATTTGGCATGCGCTTATGACACGGAGATATGATACCTATTCCGTAACCCTTTCTGGTAACCTGGACACATCAAATCTGGTATAAAATTCCTCTATGTGGATCTTTCCTGATGACCCATAACTCATGCATTAAGGTTAGCAGTGCAAGTGTTCAACCATCCACATCTGTAACAACAAATTGCATCCTTTGAAGAAATCTCCCCCGGCTTTACAGGCTGTGAGCGCACGGAAAATTTCAGATAATACCATAGGCGAAAGGGTGCTCTTGGCTTGAGTGAGCAAAGTGCTAACAACCCCTGCTATCCGTATGTCAATATTTCCATCCTTCTGTGGAAACACCAAAAGGCCTAAGAAGAACACCATAAATTCAAAACACCGGTGTTCCTCCCACTTGATTCGGTTTTCCTTGCTACAAATTTTAATTTTTGGGTCATTTAACCCCCCCCTATATGCCCATATCTTTGGTATATAAACTGTGGAGTATAGAAACTGGCTGACAGATCTGGCTTGTGAACCCCTGTACTTATTTTTAATGAGTTCGAGAATTTGTGTACAGCGACGGCCCTTGGCGTAATCAAATACTAATGTCTTAGAGGAATTGTGGGAACCTCGATATATCCGGTTATTTCTTCCAGGGTCGGAGTGAGTTCAAAGTCCGAGAAATGAAATACGTTATGGGTCGGGTCCCAGAATGTAACCAATGATTTTATGATGTCCCCTCAAGGATTAATTTATAACAACCCCGTAATGTTAGGATTTATGCCCTTCACTAGAGGGGAGGTGAATAGTGAGGCACGAGAATGTCGGTAAATTTTGCGGAATTAAAATTGCAGGAGTAAAGTAAGTGCAGTAATTAAAAGAGTAAGGAGAGGACACACCGAAATTATACTGGTTCACCACAACGTGTGGTTAGTCCAGTCTCCCGAGAGACTCTATCGAGTTTACACTAACTCCGTTAAGCTTACGGGTGCCTAACAAACAGTTACACTTGCTCGTAGATGTACGCTCTACAAGACTTCAACTTGCTCGAGGATACCTCACCTCAAGACTTCACCTTGCTCGTGGATACCGCACCACAAGACTTCACACACTAAGATTGAAGGTACTTAGCAAACCCAACGCTCAATGAGAAGGTATGGTCTTCTCAAGAACCTTTCTCTTTTACAACAAGAACTCTCTAAGAAGAGTAGATAAAGAGATACAATATTAGCTCTATGAACAACACATAAGTTGCCTCTCAAATGGCTCAACAAAATCTCTAAATATGATGTAGAAATGTTATCAATATGTTCAAGAATAATGAGAGATATTGTTCACATGAAATGAGTCCCAAAGACCTCTATTTATAGGTGGTAGAGGTTGTAGGCAATCAATAATGCTGATATTATGCCAATATAATCGATTATCTACTTTACATAATCGATTATCTTCTCAACGTTCATAAAACTGAACGTTGGAAGGCAACGGACAGTGAATAATCGATTATTCTCTAGGGGATAATCGATTATTTACCTTCTCTGGAATTTCCAGTTTAAGCTGGAAAAAAATAGATAATCGATTTTCCTCATAGTGATAATCGATTTATGCAGCCATGCTGGAATTTCCAGTTTTGGCTGGAATCCCAATATAATCGATTATCAGCTTAAGGATAATCGATTATCTGGCTGTTCTTCCAGAATCGAAAACTTACTTCAAAAACCATTTTGGTTAATATGAAAACATTGAAAATCATTTTGTTTGAAGTATATGAAAATGTTTATGATATTTATGATTTGATAAAATGATTTTATGCATATTTATGATGACCTATGTTGAGCCAAAAGACGAGATAACTTAAACGTTGCTCTTACATTGGTTCTACCTAATGACCTACGCCTTGGGTCTTCGGTCTTGAACTTTTGAGCTCGTCTTGGCTTTTCTGTGCAATCCCTTCATCAATATGCTTCTTGGCATTCAATCTTGATTGTTTGTCACATAATAACATTGTTTGACAGTTGACTTCATTGTTTGTCATTCATCAAAACCTATACCTGGAAATCATGCTAATACAACCAAAGCACACATATCATGGATAGAATGATTTCCTACACGTGAGTCCTCCCAAATGCGTGTTGACCTTGTTTTGGCCCGATTCACCTAGTTCCACCACATTCGTACCTCCAAAGGGATCTTGTTTATGACTAGGATTGGCAAATTTTGACTCGTGCTCATTCTGCACATTTATTAGGGTGATTAAGAAAAATCATGATTTATTGGACTAAAAAACAAAATTAATATATTTTTTTCAAAATTTTCATTTCAAATAAAATTTCGGCCTTGTAAATACATTCTTTCAGCACTTCCAAGGAAAGATTTTAAGGTTGTGCCTGCTACCGGCCAAAACTTGGAAAAGAATCCAAGGCGGCTGCTCTTGCAAAAATAGCCTTTTGGCGCCCTTTTCGGCTAATTTTGACAAAAACTGCTTTACTTATTAATCACAAACGAAATCTAGTTCTTTTTCGCTATTTTCGTAAAAATGAAGTTGGGCCCCTGGGGGTTGCTACGTATCCCACACCCTGTGAGAATCAAACTAACGTAGTTCGGGCAGTTTTGACAGAATTAAAAACCAACTTCTATTTTTCCTTTTTCTTCTTCTTCTTTTTTTCAAAAAATAAAAATCCTTTTCTTGAAAACAAACTCATCTTTTTTGCAGTTTTTGTTGTTTTTTTAAAAAAATTTCGGCAGTATTTCAGTATCGGTTTGTGATACGAGTAAATTCCTTTCTCACCCCTCACAATGTCAGATTTTTATCTCTCTTGTTTTCTCTTTTTTTTTCTTTTTATCAAAAGTCGGTCGGCATGCAAATCCAGAATGAATGCACAAGTAGCACGCAATATGCATAAGGATAGTCCATTATTTTGGGTGCACCTGCCCTAGACGGACCCAACCCCTGTATTGAGTCACCTAAGTCAAATGCATAATGCAAATAAGCGCTCCTACTAGGGCTCTAGCATGAGGTTAAGTTATTCTAAGTTCAAAACCTTGGTATAGGGTCTACACTATGTACCCGAGCGGACAACTCGAGTCGATGAGGGGGCTATATACCGGGAACCAAAAGGCGGCTTTGTAACTTGTCCGAGCTTCTTTCTTATTTGAAGGTTCATCACTAACATAATAGGGAGTCTCGACAAGCGAGCATATCCCCGAAGATGAGAATAGAAAGGTTTCGCAGCAATTTATATATAGTTCAAATAATATCAAAACGGTAAAAATCAACACTTAGCACATTGGGCACAATCATGTAATAAAATCAAATATTAAACAAAGCCAAATACAACAATTATTCTAAGCTCGAATTTTCGAAGATTTCCCCAGCAGAGTCGCTAGAGCTGTCACACCTCCTTTTTTACCACTACACCCCGTGAGGGGCGTAGATAAGGGAGTTTTTCCAATTAATGGACAATCGAAAGGGGATTTATTTATTTGAGAGATTTCAGAGTTGCCACTTGGGATAATTAATGGTGTTCCAAGTCACCGGTTTAAGTTCTGAATTGAGGAAGGGTTGAATCTGTTTAACCGTCTGCGAACTAGAAATCGGGGTAAGGAATTATGTTAACCCTGGAGAAGATGTTAGGCATTCATGTGTTCCGTGGTTCTAGCACGGTCGCTCAACTATTATATTCGGCTCGATTATCTGATTTGAATGCATTTTGTACCTATGTGCAAAGTTTGGCTTTTAAACCAATTTTATTTAATTTTTCTTAGGAATATTGCAACGTCATTAAAACACGTCTCGAACCACGTCACATAAAAGCACCCGCAGTTTTTGACATATTTCAACATCGTTGGGATTTAGATTTGAGTCACATAAATGCGCACCCAAATTTAGGAAAGTAAATTAGTTAACTAGCACGCCTAAAGCAATTTCGTATATTTGAATTCGCGAGGGCCACAAAAATTCGCTAAGTGGTGCATCTCGAATTCTAAGATTAAATTAAAACTAATAACTAAAGAAGGCCACGCGCTTCAATTTCAATTTAATGGGATCCATGCTTAAAGCAATTAACGAAGGTGGAAACATACTTGTTTTATCTATGGCATGCCTCAAGTTCTAATGTTGAGTTAAAGCTAATTAAAACGAGGGTCACGCGATTGTCGTTTTTGTTTGGCGTGACGCACCTCAATTGTCTTAAAGGGGAAATTGATTGACCCAGAGAAGTCCTGGAACTTCTATCTACCTAAAGAAAATCCCAAAATCATTACTCACTTTGCAAGCCTCGAATCAAAGGACTGCTGGAATTAACAACCAATATCCAACAAACCCCAGGCATGGTCCCACTGAGCCCAAATCATACCGGACCAGAGATAAGGATTTCAGATCCAATGCTGAGCTTTTACCAAAGCAAGTGATTCTTTCACACTTACCCATACATCAACAGACTTCATAATCAATCAGTAGTTACTACACATGGCTATGTTTGACACTATCGTGCAATTGTTTGATTGCATATATATCCAATATTTACTTTTGGTTTGAATATGACTGACTTGCTCATCTCTCATGGAAATTCAGACCAATACATTCCAATATTAATCATTCACAAAACATTATACTAGTTATACAAAGGATGAAACAAAAACAACCTACACTTGTGACTTCATACAACCTTCAATATACTTATAAGCAAAACTGTGGCTGCATGGTTTAAAGCAGGCATGAAGCAGTAGAAATGGCCTTCATTTCATACCAGCTTAACTCAATTACTAATGGGCTAAGTCTCTAAATACTACTTGGGATACTAATCAAACAAGATGAAATCAGACAAAAATACATTGCTAATTACAATAAGCTATAAGATTTGAATATTGTCCTTCTAACACTGGTTGTGACAAGTCCAACATTCAGCCATACAACAAAATTAGCTCAAACTAAATTGTACATGTATCATTTTATGCAATTGAGATACAAGGAACATATGATAACAACAACTAATGAGTGGATCCTAGCATCTAAACTACAGGATCCCTACTCTTAGTGCTCAGTTTCACATGATCTCCACATAATATGAGTTTCAAAGGTGTATACCTGGGTAAGAGACAAAGAAAGAAGTGAGGAAAGCAGAAATAGCAGCGATTGCAGCAAACCAGCCAATAGTCACAAATAGATCAAACTCCCAGGGATATAACTGGCTTTAAAATGATAAAATCTAATGCACTATGACCCAGCAAAACTCACAATTAGCTTTTGATGACTAAGCTCAAAACCTTTCCCACTCGAATGAAGCAAAATGATTTCAAGAATTCAAAAAGGAATCAAAAGGTCATGCAAACCTAATGAAACAATGTCTTAACCTTTTTTTTGTATTTTTCTCAGGTTTTCAGCTCTCTATTTCTTAAAATCGCATCCCCTTTTTCCATCCCTGAAAAGCAAGTTTTAGAATGCCTTTTATAGGCAAAGATTAGGGCATCACTGCTGAAATTATTTTGCATTGCAATCTATTAAATTTTGACTTGTGGACCAACTTTTAGAGCTTGAAATTAACCAAGAACCCCTACTAGAAGCTTCTCATTTTAGTTATGCAAAGATTCTCTATTTGTATTGCCCTAAATACCCTTTTAAGCATTATTCATTACATCATACTCAAATAGACTGGGTCAATGTGACCCAAAGTCCCAATTCAATGGAGACCCACCCAAGACTCAATTTAGGAGTATGAATCTCCAAACCAAATAAAACCAAGTTCTGATTTCAATAGCAAGCAAAAATAGAGGCAATTCGGGCAAACATTAACTAAACCTTAACGAAATTTGAAAATGAATCACTTAACAGGCTCTTAAACTATTATTCTTTTTCATTTTTTTATTTTTGAAAAAAATAACACTAACACTTTGAAATTAAGGACACTAAGAGATTTAAAGACGAAACTAAAATGCTGAAAGATTCGAGGGAGAAGAAAGAACAGATAACACTGAGCACCAAAGAAAAATAATAACATAAAAAAATAATGAAATAACATGATTAATGGAAATGCATACCTACAGGAACTCGACGCATGCAAGAAAGGACTGGCGCCTCCAACTCTTTGGATTTTCTAGCCCACTGCGATATTAATCGCGTGTTCTTAATAAGAGCACACGAATAACCTCGAAATGGACCCCAATTTTTGAAGAAGAAACGAACTGGCGACCTCTGGGAATCGATGGTTTATTTGGTTTAGGATTTGAGTAGTTCTGGGAGGATTTGAGGACAACAGACTACGGAGTTGGATAGAGGGGGGTGATGGGTTCCTCTGGTGTGATTTTGGGGCAGAACAGAGGCGCCGCCGCACCACACGGCAGCTGAGCTGGTTTTTCAAACCAATAACGAGGTGGGATTCGAGGGAAGTGGGTTACAGATTTGGATAAAGGAGGCTAAGGGAAACCAAGTGTGTTAATTTGGTGGCGATGGGGTTTTGCCACCGGCGGCGGTGATTTTCGACCGTCGGCGCATGGCGGAGAGAGGTAGTGTTAAGGTTTCTGTGATACAGGTTGGAGACGAGGTGTTTGGGGGTGGGGGTCGTTTGGACATATTTATATCATTGTACCCCCGCTTCTCAACCGTCTGATTAAGAAATATAGACGGTTCTAATCGTTTTGCCCAAAACGATGTCGTTTTGGTTGGGCGTGGACTGGACCAGGTATAGAGTGTGGACTGGACCAGTTTTGGGCTGAAATTCAATTTAAACTGGCCCAATTTGGGTCTTCTTTTTCTTTAATTGAATTTTCAGATTTCTTTTCACTTTTTTTTTATTTTCTTTTTAATTTTCCAAAATTATTAAAATCCTAATTTAAGTTATAAATCCCAAACAAACCTATAAAAATGCTAACTAATCTTGTATAATCATTATTAAAATAAAATTAAAAGGAAAATTACATAAAAATTCAAAAATTAAAACTAAAAGAGCAAATTGAACTTATTTTTAATTTTTTCATTTATAAAACGACCAATTGCTAACTAATGTTTGAAAAATGTCGTATCTACTTCTATATACACATGCGACATAGTTTTTGTACTTTTTACTAATTAGAATGTGCAAACAAAATATAAAAAGTTAATGAAAAATACCATAAAATTAACAAAATTATAAATAAATAATAAAAATTATTTTATTTGAATTTATATAAGTAATACGTGTAGGACAAAAATGGCATATTCACGGTTGAGATATGAACAAATAGGGAGGTTAGATTGGATTGGAACCAATCTACTCCCTCTATTTGTCTCTTTTTCATCAGAAACGGGGGTTTAAATCTATTTTGGGGCGAGAATTTTCATTGGAGAGATTTCTTGGAGATAAAAAGAGAAGGGTCGAGAAGCCGTGAGATATATATAAGGTGAGGTCATTTCTTGTGTGAAGGGGAGAAACGGATTTTTCAGAAGAGGATTGAGAGAAAGGTTCAAAGGTTCTAAGGAGTGAAATGTGCGACTTCCTTTTTTGTTTTCTCTTGATTTCTTGTGTTCGAGTTGGTTGATATAGAACTTTCATTTTGGGACTTTTTTAAGTTTAGTTTCAATTCCAGAAAAATAAAAATACAAAAAAATATAGTGGTTCGGTTTCTCCTGCGCCTTTACTTCTACATCTATTTTACTCTGGATTTCGGGTAACAAGTATGGAATTCGAGTGAGTCGTTTGTCGAGTCGAGTTCCGATCGAGGCTCATTCATGGTTGCCGCTGGCTTTGGATTTTCACTGCCGAATTTTCTTGTATTTCTGCTCCTGAGATTAATTGAAGTTTTGAGCATTCAGGTTATTTCTTCTCCCGTACTAATTTGTTTGGGTGGTTTAAAACATAATTAGGAGATTCAGTCTTGATTGAGCTGAGATTTATGTGATGTCGATGTGATAAGTTGCATTTTGATAAACTTTATAGCTAATAAAGCACGAATCTGCGACACCTTTTATTCTTTAAAACTTGCTATTTTTCCATTAGTTTTGCGTTGCTTGGTTGAAGTTTGATTAGTTGTGAAGCGATTAGCCGAATCTCATTACAGTGACATGCTCTTTTGTGATCTTTTTATGAATATTAAGCTTACCCTTCTTTGTTGGAGTTCGAAAGAGTGCTGGAAATGAGTGGTGTTTTCTGCCTAGTGAAGATCTAGTCTATGTGCCTGATGCTCTAATTTTGTTGCTGCCCCTTGCCCTATTATGTCCTTGCGCTAACTGATAGTCCTATTTGATCGTTTTTCTTCCCTTGAATAGAATTTGTTAGCATCTTTTCTCAACTTGATTAGTTTAATCTTATTTTTCTGTTTGTGATTTGGAGTTGTAACAGTAAAGGAGAGAAACAAGTGGTGTTGGAATTCATGTGTTAAAAGCTAGAGCGATTGTGAATGTTAACTGTTTGGCGTAGATCCTATGTGTTTGAGTTGATAGTTTTATTAGACCTGAAAGTTTAAGCTTCAAGTTATACCTTTCTGCTACCGAATCTTCCTTATTTTTCAGTTAACAAAGAGCAAGAGATAAGATGTTTATGGAATAAATTGATAAGTTCTGAAACATCATAGGTTCCTTCTCAGGAATATCCACAACTAACTTGATATGTCCATAGATTTTTATTCAAAACTCTAGCTGAATAATTTTGCTTCTGCAAATAGCAAAAGAATTTGTTGAAATCATGTTAGATCAATAGCTCTGATGTTATGACTCTAAAGATAATGTACAAATTCATGTGATTCTGCATTCGAGACTTTTAAGTTGGAGTAGTTTTAGCATGAATCAAGCAGCATCTTGGCAATCAGTCCTGATGATCAGTTTTGGAGTTGGGAATTCAGCTTTTAAGATAATATTGTTATGAGATTTTGAGTTAAATGATTTCTTTTGCTTAGTTCAACAAGAGTAGTAGTAATTTGATCCTTGTAAATAAACGTAGTTAGCCCATTTTGCTCATTTAGTTCATAATAATTGATTACCGAATATGTTCCAAAATCGTTAGTATGCCTTTATGCACATTTTCGTAACAAATACTATTGTAATTATGTACACGTTCACGTGATATAATTACGATCTTAAAACAAAATCGAAGTTCGTGTTTGTACAACTTCAAACATATTTTCTTAATAGTAAAGTTGTTTTTACCTATTTAGAACATATTGAAACAGAAGTGTTGCCTTTGTACAAAGATCAAGGTTTTGGAAAGAGTAGTTGCTAGCCATTTTTTAAAGTGTATTGTATGCCTTGAGATCTTGCTAAGTACTGTGGAAATTGTTGCTTCCTGCTGTGCTTATGCCGATTATGGTCACAATAACATCAAAAATTCTTTTTCTATTTGCGCATCAAATTGAAGGTCAGTTTTTATTTTAATCTATGGTGCATCATTTGTTGTTTAGAGTTTGTTTGGCTTAGTTGATTTAGAGTAGCTGATAAGTATTAGGTGCTGAAAAGCACTTTTAAGTGTTGAAACTGATTTAAAAAATAAGCAATTACGTGTTTGGATAAAACTGCTGAAATTAGTAATAAGCAGCTGAAGAATTGGTATACGAAGAGTTTATTTTAAAATGAAGTATTTTAGGGATAGAATTGTAAATATTTTGGTCAAACCTAAAGTGCTTATAAGCTGAAATTTGATAAGTTGGGGGAGACCTACTTATGACTTTTGGCTTATAAACTCTTAACTTATAAGCATTTTCAATTTTACCAAACGCATAAATAAGCCAAAAATACTTATAAGCCAGTTTAACCAGCTTATAAGCTTAGCCAAACACTCTCTCAGTACTAGTAATTTATTGAATGAAAAGTAAGGATTTATGGTGGGTCGCATGTGCCTTTACATTGATTTAATCATATATCTTCTCTAAAATTTGCAATTGAAAAGTGCTTAACTGGCTCTTTTCCTAATCGCTACGCATGGAGTTTGCCGTGATTTTCTTTTTTTTTTTTCTTCCTAATTTTAGTTGTCCTGACAGCTATAGTAAAATTTTGGGGTTGGACATTAATTTGGAAATTTTGATTTTTGAATGATGCTCCAATATTAGGGACAATTGGGCAAAGTGAATTAATTGACCAAATGGGCAAACTAACAATTTGCATGAGTTCATTAGTATGGATTTCTAAAAATTGCTTCTAATACCTTCTTTTTTTCACGCTGACATTTAATATACTATTGTGGTCGTAGATACGTTCGCGTAACACAATTACAATTTCTAAAAATAAATCGGAGTATGCATTCACGCAACTTCGACTAAATTTTCTTAATAATAAATAAAGCATTATTAATTGTGAATACGTTCGCATGACATGATTTTTGACGCGCCAAACAAAGGGGTACACATGCACGTGACCTGTTTCAAAATAATTTTTTTAATTTAAAAGCGGTAAAAGGTAAATGAATATAGGTTCTAAACTAAGTAACTAAACAATTTTAATAAACCAAGTATGATCAAGGCGACCGTGCTAGAATCACGGAATTCGGGAATGCCTAATACCTTCTCCCTGGTTAATAGAATTTCTTACCCGGATTTTCGTATTCGCGGACCGTAAATAGAGTCAATTTCCTCGATTCGAGATTTTAACTGGTGACTTGGGACATCATAAATTATTCCAAGTGACGACTCTGATTTTTAAACAATAATACCGTTTCGATTGTTGCTTAAATTGAAAAAAAAAACTTCCTTATATCCTTACAGGTGTAGGAAAACGGAGGTGTGGCAGCTCTGGCGACTCTGCAAACAGGCACGCAAACTGATAGTATATTTTATTCAAAGACTAATGGTAATAGTCTTGTGGAATTTACAAACAGTGATTGAGCTGGTGATACAATACAAAGAAAAAGTACTCCTAGCTATGTGTTTTTTTTTTTTTTTTTGGGTTATGGTATATTTTCTTGAGAATGCTTGTATTTCTTCAACACAAGCAAGACATTCCTACAATAATTTTTTGTGAAAGCAAGTCTGCAATTGAGTTAACAAAGAGTCTAGTTTTTCATGGGCGTAGCTAACATATTGATACCAAATTTCACTTTATCCATGACTTGGTTCAAGATAAAGAGATAGTTATTGAGCATTCTACGACCGGAGAGTAAGTTGCTGATGTTTTCACAAAGCTATTAGAATTGGAGTTATTCATCAAGTTGAAGAAGATATTGGGCATGATCAAATTTAAAGATCTTGTTTGAGAGAGGCTGTTGGAAACTACATCAAGATTAATTAGTATTTCTATGTTGTCTAGGATTTGATATTTGATAGTTTATTTATTTCATGTCTAGTTAGCTTTTATTTACCAATTTATATTGGAATAGGTTTTTGGTTTTGTAGTGTTATAAATAGGGGTGCTACTGTTTGTTTTCTTGTAGAGAGATTCAAGAGTTTATGATTTATGAAAAAGCCTTTTATCAAGTTCTCCCTAGTGCAATAAATTTCTTCTATATATTCTTTATTTTTGCTTGTGCCTAAATTCCTTTTCGGATTCTTTCATCCTTCATAAACCAAAAAAAAAAAAAAGAAAACAAGAAAAAACGAATGAAAAAACAGCATTTCAACCAGTCGCAGAGGCGCACCTAAAAATTGCACCATATAAGACTCTTTAAGGTGCAAACATATATATTTAAGTAAGCACCTTAAAGAGTCTTATATGGTGCAATTTTTAGGTTCGCCCACACTCAAAGTAGTCATGTTGCCTCCATCACGACGCTATGGAGTCTTCACCTGAGCCTCCAGCCCTCAATCGTAGCGCAATAATGTTTGTGTCGCGGTGGTTAACTGGTTATGTGAGCACCAGAACAGTTTTTCTTCCTTTTTCTTTGTTCTTAGCTTGCTCCAACAACTATAATTCTCTTAGCCACAAAATATTTTCCTTGAAGAGAATGCACCGCATCTATTTAGAGTCATAACATAACGTGCTCGGTGGTCAGATAAAAATCAAGAGTACTAAAAAGTCAAATTTTATAGATAAACATACTTAGAAATCCTCTTAGCCTTTTCTTAACTTCCTTTCTTTTTTTACCTCCATACTCTTATTTATGAATTTTCTTTGAAAAATGTAATGACCCGGCTGGTCGTTTTGAGAATTGTAGCCACATTCCCTATTTTCTGCTCCTTTTGTGTTTTACAGTTGTATTGTGACTTACCGGTTTGGTTGGTTCGTTTGGAGAGATTCCAGAGTGAATTGAGACACTTAGTCTCCTAATTGAAAGCTTAAGTTGGAAAAGTTGAATGGATGTTGACTTATGTTTAAACGACCTCGAATCTAAATTTTGATGATTCCGTTAGATCAATTAGGTGGTTTTGGACATATAAGCGCGTCCAGATTGTGTTTTTGGACGCGCGTCCGGATTGGACTTTCAATTAGTCTCCTAATTGAAAGCTTAAGTTGGAAAAGTTGAATGGATATTGACTTATGTGTTAATGACCTCGAATTTAAATTTTGATAGTTTTGTTAACTCCGTTAGGTGATTTTGGACTTAGGAGCGCGTCCACATTATGTTTTGGAGGTCCGTAGTAGATTAGGTTTGAATTGGCGAAAGTTGGAATTTTGAAAAGTTTGACCGAGAGTGAACTTTTTGCTATCAGGGTCGGATTGGATTTCCGAAAGTTGTAGTAGGTTTGTGGTGTCATTTGTGACTTGTGTGCAAAATTTGAGGTCAATCGAACATGATTTGATAGGTTTCGGCGTCATTTATAGAATTTGGAAATTTTAAAATTCATTAGGCTTGAATCTGTGTGTAACCCGTGGCTTTGATGTTGTTTGAGGTGATTTGAGGATTCGACTAAGTTTGTATAGGGTAATAAGACTTGTCGGTATGTTTGTTTGAGGTCTTGGAGGCCTTGGGTTGATTTCAGGTGACTAACAGACCAAGTTTGATGTTTGAAGATTTGGTGAAGGTTGTTCTCTTCTGGTGTGCGAGCTCACAGAAGCAAGAAGGCGCCCTCAGAAGCGAAAGAGAAGGGGGCTTAGCAGTGGCCGTTGGTGCGAGGTCCTTTCTGCACCTACGATGTCGCAGAAGCGCTTCTGCAGAAGTGGATAAGGAGCGCAGGTGCGGTAGCTGGGAAGTTGAGTGGTTTCCGCAGATGCCGATATTTAGCGCAAAAGCGGTTCCACAGGTGCGGAAATATGGCTGCAGGTGCAAAAGGCCTGGGCAAAAACTATAAATACGAGACTTGAGATTTTTTACTATTTTCATCATTTTGAGCTCAGACTTTTGAGATTTTTGAGAGGGTTTTTGAATAGATTACTGAGGTATGCCTCTTGTGTTCATTTTTCTTGAATAATGATATTATAAAATTGATTTTACACCTTGTCGGTGAGTTTTTGAGATGAAATTTGAGGGTTTTAGTTTTAGGCTAGGGATTTGGTATCGGATTTTAGTAAATTTGGTATGGTTAGACACGTGAGTGAATGGACTTTCGGATTTTGTGACTTTTGTCGGATTTCGAGACGTGGGCCAGATGACCGGGTTTGAGCCAATTTTAGACTTTGGAATATAATCTTGTATTTTTTCTTATGAAATTGATTCCTTTAACTCGTGTTGATTGCATTGCATTGTTTGTGGTTAGATTCGGGACATTTTGAGGCTGAATCGGGAGGCAAAGGCATTTTGGAGTAGCGTTTTGCTCGGAATGAGGTAAGTAACAATTATAAATTTTGTCCTGAGGGTAAGAAACTCTGAATTTTGTGTCATGTGATTATTTTGGAGGTGACACACATGCTAGAGGGTGGCGTGTGGGCGTGCACCGTGGAAATTGTGACTTGGTCCATCCCAGGAAATTGTGAAGTTGAATAACTTGCTATTAGCTATATGTTCTCTATGTGTTATAGAAATTTGACTGTAAATTATGCTAGAAATCATATTTAGGTTGTGTTGGTACTGTCAGGACCCACGGAGGTCACGTTACATGTTGCTTGCTAAATACTATTTGTACTCAGTCACAATATTTACTCGTATATAATATCTCAGTCTCTATTATTGTTATTGATACATCATGGTATTGCTGTTTGGGCTGATTTTCCTGATTTCTAAGAGCCTGAGAGACTGGAGAGATTAATGACCGAGTGAGGCCGAGGGCCTGATTGTGAGGGTATTTATGGAATCGGGTTATACATCACAGTATATTTTATTGGTTTATGCCATGATTGATATAGTTCTTGGGTTGTAGGAGCTCCTCCGGAGTCTGTCCACACTCCTAGTGAGCGCAGGTACCTACTGAGTGCGAGTGCTGAGTGATCGTGAGGATTGAGTGACTATGAAAAATGAGTGATAGTGAGGTTGGAGTGAATAGGAGGAATGCGTGATGGTTGCCCTGAAAGTCTGTCTATGATTTCATTATTAATGCACATAATTGCCCTATATCATTGTTTTGATAACTTACTCAAATATGTTTTACTCGGTTTTTACTTGAACTTGATTTCAACAAACTGATTTGACTTGATTTACCGGATTTGCGAAGCATGTCTATTTTCCTTGCTCGGACTATTGAAAGTACATTATAGATGTGTAGCTTATCACTATCTTTTAGTTCCTTATTTATTAATGTTACTTACTGAGTTTGTTGTACTCACGATACACCATGCACTTCATGTGAAGATCTAGGAGTTTCTGAACGTGAAGGGTGTTGATAGTTCTTGTAGCTGATCATTGGAGATATAAAGGTAGCTTCCTAAAGTTTGCAGACCTTGCTTTCTTCATCCTTATCTCTCCTTTTCGTTGTATTTGGTTTAAGACTGTGAAAGTCGTGTTATTTTCAGACCAGTTATGTTTAGATTCTCATGACTTAGTGACATCCTTATGTTGGGGTTGTTTTTCCGCACTAGTATTTTGAGTTAAACCCTATTTTTGAAAACTTTGCTTTATTTACGAAATTTTGATTTATTGTTATGTGCAATATTGGAAGTGTTTTGAAAATGTCATCTTGCCTAGTAATATCGATAGGTGCCATTACAACAGGTTAGGATTTGGGTCGTGATTAGTTGGTACCAGAGCTTAGGTTACATAGGTCTCACGAGTCATGAGCAGGTTTAGTAGAGTCTTGTTAATCGGTGTGGAGACGTATGTACTTATCTTCGAGGGGCTGTCGAACCCTTAGGAAACTCCACATTCTTGGATTCTTGTCGTGCGAATATGTAGATTCTAGTGACTAAACTTCTATTATTCTATTCTCTTACAGATGGTGAGGACACGCACTACTAGGCAGGATGGACATCCACCATTACCTCTAGCCAGGGTCGCGAGAGGTCAAGGTCGCAGTAGATTCCACGGTAGGAGCAGAGATGCAGCTCGTACAGCAGCTAGGAAGCACCTTAATATCCACTAGATGACCCAGTTCAGGAGCAAGTCTAGTTATGGATGCGCTAATGGGGCCAGCGCAGGCACCAGACTATTGTGATTCTATGCCTTTAGGAGGCCTTAGCTCAGATTCTGACCATGTGCAACAGTCTTGCTCAGGCGGTCTCTGTTCCAGCAGCACCAGCCACTTCTCAGGACAAGGGAGGTACTCCGACTCTCACCGCCCGCACACTAGATTCGGTGTTGCAGGGACTCAAACACCGGGGGTACTATCAGCCCAGCCGGTTGCAGCTTCTTAGGCCCATGTGGTTCCTGTTATGTCTGATGATGAGCAGAGGAGACTAAAGAGGTTTGGTAGACTCCAGCCTCCATCTTTCAGGGGGCAGAGTCGGAGTATGCCTAGTGTATCTTGGACAGATGTTAGAGGATTCTCCGTACAACAGGTATTCTGGAGACCACTAGGTCTCGTTCACTACTTTTAAGTTTACTGGAGCTGCCTTCAGTTGGTAGGAGGCATAGAGAGGTAGGCCAATTGGTGTAGAACCCCTTACTTGGCAGGAGTTGATCGTTCTCTTCTTGGAGAAGTTCGTGCTGCAGTCTTGCGGAGAGGAGCTATGCCGACAGTTTGAGCAGTTACATCAAGATGATATGACTATGATGCAGTACGAGATGAGGTTTTTTGAGTAGGCCCGTCATGCAGTCTAGTTAGTTCCCACTGATAGGGAGAGGATCGGGAGGTTCATTGATGGCCTCAGCTGCGAATGCTTATGACTAGAGATAGAGTATCTGGTGCTACTTTCGATGAGGTTGTTGACATTCCTCGACAGATAGAGATGATACGTAGCCAGTAGGGGGTTGAGAGCGAGGCCAAGAGGTCTTGTAGGTCATGTGGTTTTAGTGGGGTTCCTTCTGAAGGTCAGTTTTACTACGGCAGGGTTCGTTCTTTCAGGCATACTCAGACGGCTCGCCCAATTCACCGTGGTGCATCATCTGGCCATGGTTCACACAGTTCTCATCAGGGTCACCCACCTCTCAGTGCCCTTCCAGCTCAGAGTTTTTTCCATGCTCCATCAGTTCAGGGCTCATCTTGTGGCGCCCTATTTTCTCGCGAAATCGGACTTAGACATCGTGACAACTCTTTCAAATGGGTATTAAAAGATAAGAGTCGCCAACTAACGAATAAAGGTGCATTAGGGGTACCTATTTGCAGATATAAGGGCTCAAATTACCTCAAAGAGAAGATATTAGGTACTCTTCGAGGTCCACAATTGTGGTTCCCGGCCGAATTTTAGACTATATGGGATTAATGAATTAAACTTGAGCGAAAAGAAAAAACTAGTTAAGGTTGATGGCTAACTTTTAAAGCTTTAAACTATATGTGAAATCTTAGTTGTTTAAATGAAAATTATTAATAACTATATGTTGGACCTAAATATTTAAACAATAAAATAAATAACTAGCGTGTGACTACAAGTACTTTCTAGGTGCAAATTTTCTAGAATAATTAAATAGTGCATATATGTGACAAATTAGCAGATAAACAAACAAGTAGAAGTAATAATAGCAAATAAAAATAACTAACCTCCACCATGGTGTATAATAAAAGATTGACAGAAAACAAAATCAGCTTGCTGACGTTTTGCCTTCGTTAATAAAATGTTATTTTACTGTATATTTGCAATTAAAATCGTTATCAGGATGAGTTTCATGGCAGTAATCATTCGAGTGTTAGGTGTGAAAGACCAATAAGTATTCATCAAACATACAGGTGATCCTAAGGCATGGTTTTCGGTTGATAGTATGCTTAAATATACTTAAATGGGTCATACAGATAGCACACAAAACCCTCAATACGCGAATAGAGTTATGCACATACTGGGCATTTAATTTTTTTTTTGCGGAGTGCCAAAATAATTAAGGAATAAAGATTTTCTATTTTGTGGGGAGTAATTTTTGAGATCAGTCCAAATCTACTCCTTGTAATAATAAGCCTGGTAGGGAGATACTTGAAATTGAGAGAGGGAGATTTATTATAAAAGGATATAAAAAGAAAGATTTTAAATGGAAAAAAATAAATAAAAAGATTATGAAAAGATTTTTAATTGGATTGGAGAAAGATAATAGTCAAACTTAAAATTAAAAAAATAAAATAAAATAGGTTAAACGTGAATTGGTCTTGGCTGTCCGAAACGGGACGTGAGGCTAGTTAGGCACTACTTTAAAACTACAAACTAAGACAACTTAAACACTACAATGAATTCATAATAAAAAATTACAACGAGCTAAAACATTAAAGAAAAACAATATTGGAAACATAAGAAATAAATTAAATAATGCCTCCTTGAATATATGAATCTTGAGAAAATGCCCCTTAATAAATAGGGAATGCACAGTAACGAAATGGAGTGAAATAAAAGGCTATTAAAATTTAAAATTACATGATGGTACAAATAATTACGGAGTAAGCGATAAAAATGGCTGAAATATAATAAAATTATTATTAAGGCCTTTATAGATAAAATAAAATAAAAGAGGGACAAAATTGAGTATCAACACATCTATGCTAGGTCCTTCTACTAGTTATCTCGGTGCTCGGGCCTCCCTATAGTCCCCGTCACTAGCACTAAGGAATTGTTTTAAGTGCGGGAGATTGGGCATGTATGGAGGCAGTGTCCTCGTCGTCACGGAGGTTCAACACAACAGAGGAGTCAGGTTGCATTTTCTGCACCAGGTTCTATACCACCCGCTCAATCAGCTCAGGGTGGGACCCAATCAGTTAAATGTCGTCTTAGAAGGGGAGGCCGATCAGGTGGCGGTCAGGCCCGTTTATATACTCTCCCCCCCCCCCCCCCCCCAGACCAAATGCTATTGCTTCAAACACAGTGATCACAGGTATTACCTCAGTATGTCACTGAGATGATTTTATATTATTTGTCACCGGTTCCACCTATTCATATGTATCAAAGTATTTTGCTCATTATCTGGATATGCCCTATGAGTCTTTAGTTTCATATATTCATGAATCTATGTTGGTGGGCGATACTATTATTGTGGACCATGCATATCGGTCATGTGTACTGACTATTGGGGGATTGGATATTAGAGTTGATCTATTGCAGCTTAGTATGATTGATTTTGATATCATATTGGGTATGGATTGGTTGTCTCCATGTCATGCTATTTTGGACTGTCATGCTAAGACTGTAACATTGGTGATGCCGGGGTTGCCATGGATTGAGTGGCGAGGTTCCTTAAACTATATTCCAAGTAGAATGATTTCATATTTGAAGGCCCGGCGGATGATTGGGAAGGGTTATTTATCTTATTTGACCTTTGTGAGGGATGTTAGTGCTGAGACTCCTACTGTTGATTCTGCTCCGGTGGTGCGAAATTTCCTGGATGCGTTTCCTGCAGATCTATCGGGCATGCCGCCTGACAGGAATATTGACTTTAGTATTGACTTGGTGCTGGGCACTCAGCCCATATCTGTTACTCCGTACCATATGACACCGTATGATTTAAATGAGTTGAGGAGCAACTTCAGGAACTCCTTGAGAAGGAATTTATTAGGCCTAGTGTGTCACCTTGGGGTGCATAGGTTCTGTTTGTGAGGAAGAAAGATGGCTCTATGAGAATGGGCATTGATTATAGGTAGTTGAAAAAAGTCAAAATCAAGAACAAGTATCCTTTGTCGTGTATTGATGTCCTATTTGACTAGCTCCAGGGGGCGAGGGTATTTTCCAAGATTGATTTGAGGTCTGGGTATCACCGGCTGAAGATTTGGGACTTAGATATTCTAAGATGGCTTTTAGGACCCGTTATGGTCGTTATGAGTTCCTTATGATGTCTTTTGGACTAACTAATGCCCCGACAACATTCATGCATCTGATGAATAGTGTATTTCAGCCTTATCTCGACTCGTTTGTTATTGTGTTCATTGATGATATCCTGTGTACTCTCATTGCCAGGAGCAGCATGCCCAGCATTTGAGGATTGTGTTGCAGTGGTTGAGGGAGGAGAAGCTTTATGACAAATTCTCTAAGTGTGATTTTTGGCTCAGTTCAGTGGTGTTTTTGGGGCACGTGGTATCCAATGAGGGTATTCAGGTGGATCCAAAGAAGATAGAGGCGGTTCAGAGTTGGGCCAGACCATCCTTAGCTACAGATATTCAGAGCTTCCTTGGTTTGGCTGGTTACTATCATCGGTTCGTACAGGGTGTCTCTTCTATTGCATCACCCTTGACCGAATTGACCCATAAGGGTACTCCTTTCAGGTGGTCGGATGAGTGTGAGGAGAGCGTCCAGAAGCTCAAGACTCCATTGACCACAACTCCAGTTCTAGTGTTGCCATCAGCTTCTGGCTCTTAATATGGTAAAGTGATGCATCTCGGATCGGTATTAGGTGTGTTCTAATGCATGAGGGTAGAGTGACTGCTTATGCATCGCACCAGTTGAAGCCCTATGAGAAGAACTACCATGTTCATGATTTGGAGTTGGTTGCTATGGATTTGGAGGCACTGTCTCTATAGTATGTCTTGTGATGTGTTTACTAACCATCGTAGCCTCCAACACTTGTTCAAACAGAAGGATCTAAATTTGAGGTAGTGCAGATGATTAGAGCTGCTAAAGAACTATGATATTACTATTCTGTATCATCCGGGGAAGGCCAATGTAGTGGCCGATGCTTTGAGTAGGAAGGCAGTGAGTATATGTAGTCTTGCATTCATTCTTGTTGGTGAGAAACCTCTTGCAGTCGATGTTCAGGCCTTGGCCAACTAGTTTGTGAAATTAGATATTTAGGAGCCCAGTCGGGTTTTAGCCTGTGTGATATCTCGGTCTTCCTTGTTTGATCGAATCAGAGAGCGCCAATATGATGATCCTCATTTGTTTGTCCTCAAGGATAGGGTTCAACCCTGTGATGCCAGAGATGTGACTATTGGGGATGATAGTGTGTTGAGGATGCTGGGCCGGATTTGTGCGCCCAACGTAGATGGGCTACATTAGTTGATTCTTGATGAGGCCCACATCTCGCGGTATTCCATTCATCCAGGACCCGTAAAGAGGTACCAAGATTTGAGACAACACTATTGGTGGAGAAGGATGAAAAATGATATAGTTGGGTTTGTAGTTCGGTGTGTCAATTGTCAGCAGGTAAAATATGAGCATCAGAGACTGAGCGGCTTGCTTCAGATGATAGAGATTCCAGAGTGGAAATGGGATCCGATCACCATGGATTTCATAGATGGGCTCCCATGGACTTCGAGGAATTTTGATACTATTTGGGTGATTGTGGACCAGCTGACCAAGTTTGTGCACTTCATTCTAGTGAGTACTACTTATTATTCAGATCGGTTGGCTCATATTTATATCAGAGAGATTGTTTGCCTTCATGGTGTGATAGTTTCCATCATTTCATATAGAGGCACACAGTTTATATCGCAGTTTTGGATAGCTGTGCATCGAGAGTTGGAAACTCAATTTGAGTTGATTACAGCATTTCATCCTCACACAGACGGACCGTCCGAGAACACTATTCATATACCAAAGGATATGCTATGCGTTCGCGTCATTGATTTCGAGGGTTCATGGGACCAGTTTCTGCCAGTTGTGGAGTTTGCTAACAACAACAGTTATTAGTCGAGCATTCAGATGGCTCTGTATAAAACTTTATATGGGAGGCAGTATAGATCTCTGGTGGGTTGGTTTAAGCCGGGCAAGGCTAGGCTATTGGGAAGTTATTTGGCGATGCTTTGGACAAGGTTAAATTGATTCAGGAGCGGCTTCGCATGGTGCAGTAAAGATAGGAGAGCTATGTCGACAGGAAGGTCAGTGATGTGTCTTACAAGGTCGGGGAGAAAGTTCTGCTGAAATTTTCACTCATGAAGGGTATTATGAGGTTTGGGAAGAAGGGAAAATTGAGACCTCGGTTCATTAGACCTTTTGAGGTACTTTAGAGGATTGGGGAGGTGTCTTACAAGCTTGCCTTGCCACCTAGCTTGTCGAGTGTGCATTCAGTATTTCATGTTTCTATGCTCCGGAAGTACATCGACTATCCGTCCCATGTTTTGGATTTCAACACAGTTTAGTTGGATGGTGATTTGACTTATGACGTGGACCCGATGTCCATTTTGAGCAACATGTTTGAAAATTGAGGTCAAGGGATATAGCTCCAGTAAAACTGTTGTGGAGGTCGGCCCGTGGAAACAGCTACTTGAAAGACCGAGTGGAAGATGTAGAGCAGATATCCACACTGATTTATGGCTCCAGGTATATTTCTAGACCCGTTTGAGGATGAACATATGTTCAAAATAGGGTGGATGTAACGACCCCGAGCATTTCGAGAATTGTAGCCCCATTCCCCTATTTTCTACTCCTTTTGTATTCTACATTTGTGTTATGACTTATCGGGTTGGTTGGTTCAATTCCGGAGAGATTTCAGAGTGAATTGAGACACTTAGTCTCCTAATTGAAAGCTTAAGTTGGAAAAATTAACTGAATATTGACTTATGTGTAAACGACCTCGGAATTGAATTTTGATGGTTCCGTTGAGTGATTCCGGACCAAGAAGCGCGTCCGGATTGTGTTTTGGAGGTCCGTATTAGAATTAGACTTGAATTGACAAAAGTTGGAATTTTGGAAATTCGCAGATGCGAATATTTTAGCACAGGAGCTTTTTCGCAGATGCGGAAATATGGCAGCACGTGCAAAAGGCCTGGGCAGCAACTATAAATACGAGACTTCGAAATTTTTCACCATTTTCATCACTTTGAGCTCGGGCTTTGGAGATTTTTGAGAGGATTTTTGAAGAGATTATTGAGTTAAGCCTCTTGTGTTCATTTTTCTTCAATAATGTTATTTTCCCACTGATTTTACACCTTGTTAGTGAGTTTTTAGGTGAAATTTTGGGGTTTTAGGCTAGGGATTTGGAGAGTGAATTTTTGGGATTTGAATGATCAAATGGTGTCGGATTTTAGTAAATAGATACGATTAGACTCGTGAGTGAATGGAACTCTGAATTTTGTGTCATGTAATTATTTGGGAGTTGACGCGCATACTAGGTGACGGGCGTCTAGGCGTGTACAATGGGGATTGTGACTTGGTCCATCCCGAAAAATTGTAAAGTTGAATAACTTGCTATTATATATGTTCTCTCTGTGTTATAGAAATTTGATTGTAAATTATGTTAGAAATCATATGTAGGCTTTGTGTTGGTATAGTGACCCACAGAGGTCACGTTACATGTCGAATTGCTTGCAATATACTATTTGTACTCAATCGTAGTTTTTACTCGCATATAATATCTCAGTCTCTGTTATTCTTATTGATACATCATGTTATTGTTGTTTGGGTTGATTTTCCTAATTTCTGAGAGCCCGAGAAACAAGAGAAATTGATGACTGAGTGAGGCCAAGAGCCTGATTGTGAGGATATTTATGGGATTGGGCTGTACGCTGTAACATGTTTCATTGATTATGCTATGATTGGCTTAATATAGCACTTGGGGTGTAGGAGCCCTCTGGAGTCTGTACACTCCCCAGTGAGCGCATGTACCTATTGAGTGCGAGTGCCGAGTGCCGAATGCCGAGTGCAAAGTGCCGAGTGCTGAGTGATCATGAGGAATTAGTGATTGTGGGGAATGAGTGATTGTGAGGTTGGAGTAAATACGAGGACTGAGTGATGGTTGCCCTGAGAGGTTGTATATAATTTCATTATCGATTCACACAGTTGTCTTATATCATTATTTTGAAAACTTCTGAAAGATGTTTTATCCGGTTTTTACCTAAACTTGACTTAAACAAATTGATTTGGCTTGCTTTACCGGATTTGGGAAGCATGTTTATTTTCCTTGCTGAGACTACTGAAAATACATTATAACTGTGTAGCTCGTCACAATCTTTCATTTTGTTATTTATTATTGTTACTTACTAAGTTGGTTGTACTCACGCTACACCCTGCACTTCATGTGCAGATCCAGGAGTTACTGTACTTAGAGGGTGTTGATAATTCTCGTAGCTGAACGTTGGAGATAGCGAGGTAGCTGTCTGACATTCGCAGACTTAGCTTTCTTCATCCTTATCTTTCCTTTTCATTGTATTTGGTTTCAAACTATGATAGTCGTATTATTTTTAGACCGGCCGGTTATATTTAGATATTCATGACTTAGTGATACCTCGATGCTGGGGCTATTTTTTGCATTTATATTTTGTTTAAACCTTATTTTCGAAAACTCTACTTTATTTACGGACTTTTAATTTTATCTTTCTGTTTAATATTGGAAGTGTTTTGAAAATACCGACTTGCTTAGTATGATTAGGATTTGGGTCGTGATAGAAAAGCTCTTAGCATTTTCTTTCCTCACAAAGACTTATAATTATTTGAGAAGTTGATAACAAAATAAGAGATGAAAGTGAACGGAAGAACAAGTGAAGGTAACATATTCCTTTAAAGATTAATTAGCTACGGTTACGTCTTCATGTGGTTGGAGGGGTCCGTTTGTAATCCTCCTAAGCCGATTTCTGAATACATATATAGCCGGACTGCTTTGAATTATATAAGTACTACCCAAATAAAAAGAAATAGAGCAAATTTAAAATAAAAGGGCACGATAAGTTTTGAATTTGTAACTACAGCAACTTATAGCAATATAATACACATTCGACTGTATGACCGAAAACTAACACTAATATATTTGGTTCCTAAAAGAGGAAGCAGAAGGATGGAGAAGAAGAAAGGAAATTGAAACTAAGTGGTTTAAATTTCTAAACAAACTAAAAAAAACTGCTCACACATTTTATAATTTTATTAAGAGGTAATTACCAAAAAAAACTTCAGAATATTTCCTGGGAAAAAATTCTCTACTTATTCAAAAGATCAATAATGATGATTTTTACAAGACCCAATAGCTCCTCTTTTCTTCTTCTTTTTAGTCATGGGGTTGAAAAGATAAAATATGAGGAGCTATACAAAATTGGGATGGAGGTTAGGGAAGAAGACGAAACGGGAAGGAGGACAATCATTGGGGTGTGGGTTGGGGAAGAAGACATGGGTTATATTTTTTTTTCTTTGGTTTGTAAAGAAAATAGTTCAAAAGGGGAAAAATAAAATAAAAAACTTAATTTCAGATGAATTTTGTAGTTTTCACGCGCCTCTTTTATGTATAATACATGCCTGTGGCACATGGAAAATGAGGTGTATAAATGACACTCTATTAAAAATTTTGGTGTATAATACTGTTTCCGTATTTAATAGATATGTAAGAGGGATTTGAGTACAAGGTGGATGGGTAAAACATGTATATATATATATATATATATATATATATATATATATATATAAACTATCTTCAATGGATTTAACTTATAATTATTGTCAGTAATTACAAAAATTTTACATTATCAATACATTTACCTGCTCTACGCCGCTACTATTTTACTATATAGTCGGATATCTCTATAACAATATTCCTATATAACTACCATTCATTATAAAAGCTCAGTTTTCCTCATAACCGAATTTTAATTAAACTATATTTAACTTCTCTATATCATATTTTTACTTATAACAATAACAACCATATTTATAGCAGACCACTTTTTGTAAAATTACCCATCTATAACAACCATATAGAATCTTTGAGATTATTAATAATAATTCTAAAAATATGCACATAATCTTTTCCATTAAATAAAGTTCTATGTGAAGATTTACACATGATATGTATTCTGTTGGACAAATTCCAAAAAAAAAAATTTAGATAGAAAATTTAACTTTAAACTCTCATATTGTCTTCAAAGAAAGCTATGGAAAACCTTTTTGATGAAAATTTGGATACAAATTATAAATTGTCATGACCCAATTTAGGATTCTGACCGGCACTTAGGAGCAAGTGCTCTCAAGTAAGTTTCATCGAGAATTTTACAAAAAATAGGACAGAGTTTTTTCTGTTTTTGGATTATCCCAAAAATTTTCCTGTCTCAAATCAAAAACCAAACATCCTAATATCATACGAAATAATTGAGAACTTGTCAATTAACCAATACAAGTCTCTACCATAACTAAACCACCAACTAACCACTAGAAATACTAATTTATCTCCAACTTTGATAAATGAGAACGATACTCAACATAAGACTATAATAATGAAAGAATACGCATGACACTAAAAATAATGACTATGGAGCGACTCTAAGAGTTAAATAAAAAGACCATAACAATAAGTAAAATCTCTGCTCACGCGAACAAGTGCGAGACTCACCGAGAAATATCAACATGTGCGCTCTACTTAACGAAATCCTCGCCTGTGTTAACTACTGTCTCTATAAAAAAATAGCGGGGAATAAGTCGCTAGCTCAGTGAGTAATAACATTTAACCACAACCATTTTTATTTAGGGACACGTCAGGAACATGCTAGTATCTCAAAGAGAAAATAACATAAAATGTCCTTTCAAAAATAATAAATAATATTCAGTCTCATCACACTTTTCTTATAGTAAAATATAATTAACATTTTAGTAATAAGCTCGGTAACCACCGTATAATATCAATATTCACATTTTGGAAGGTTTCAATGAAGGGATCAAGTAATCGGTATAACTGTGGACTTCTTTGCAAGAAGTTATATATAACAGTACCCTACTCGAGGGAAATTGGTAACGTTATGCTAGTTCTACCTTTCCACTAGCGAGGGCTATAATGGTAATCGGTAATTACAAGGTGCACCAGGTCTAACGAACCCACCGCTAGCTACAAGATTCTTTAATGTCTACTCTCATTTATACTTGTCTCTGTAATCCGTATATACTCGTAGAAACTATTTTAAAACAATTATAGGGCATTTCGGTTCTTATCAAATCATATAATTTCCTTTTGATAACAGTAAATTCCAGTAACGGTCAAACAAATCTAGTGACAATGAAAATATTTAAAACTACGGTATTCATCTCAAATGACTATTTCGGTATCATATCGAGTAATATACTTGTCCCACATGCAACGAAAAATAATCGGTAACATATTCATATTAAAAATCATGTATAAATCATGCAAGTTATGAAAACACAAATTGCGGTAAAATTACTGCTCACCGTACTCATGCCAGAATACGAAGTGCTTCACCTCAAGCAACTCGTAAAAATTCATCCAATCAATCTATAATTACATAATATCGATATCATGTTAATTTTTCTTTTTTAGGCTAATTCATATATGTTTTAGAGTACCCCCAATCTTCCGACTTTTATACTTTATCATCAATTCGCCGAATTGTATTTACCCATGCTATGAGTAATTTAAATTAGTCCAAAATCTTTTAAGTAAAGAGATATTCATATGGTTATTCCCTTTACTGTTCAATTTCCTTTATCGTGTGCATAAATTGAAACTAAAATAACTTTATTGTCCATCATATTCCTTCTTAATTGGTACCTATGTTTTGTACTCAAAACTAGACTCAAATGTTCAAACTCAAAATCGATATTGTCACTGCAATACAGTTAACACCAAAACTCAATCCTTGCACCCTAACTTAATTTACATCTAACAAAGATCATACATAATGAGACTAGTTTAAGTACAAATACATCAATACCGTTTTTTTTCCAAGTTAATTTATCCTACAATTACATTGACCAACTTCCAATTGCATAATTTGCCCAAAATAACTCTTATTTGTATTAAATATTTTATACCTTGTGAACCTTATCAAATATGAACTGAAATAAAAAAATAATTACAAAAAAAAAAGAACCCGAATAAAAAATTTGAGTATTACGCGTAAGATATAATGCGTATTTAAAATTTCTCAAATTTTTGGTTCCACCCTTTTTCTTCTTCTTCCTCTCCCATTTGAAACTTTATTTTCTCGGCACATCTGAAGCTTGTGCTTCAATGTAGCAAGTTCACCCTTTCTTTTGTTTTGGAAAATGAGCTTTGGCCCTTTTGCCTTACTTATCTTTTTTTTTCTTTTTTAAAAGTTATTTCCTTATAAATATTGTTGTTGTTGTTGTTGTTGTTGTTATTATTATTATTATTATTATTATTATTATTATTATTATTATTATTATTATTATTATTATTATTATTATTATTACTATTATTACCAAATACACCCTTATTTAAAAATATAGGGTTTACATCCTTCCACCTTATGAAATTCGGTCCTTGAATTTAACTTAAGTATTTACCTGTAGACTGAAATAAATTGGGGTACTTGACTTATAGTGTCTTCTATTTCCCAAGTAGCTTCCTCAACTGTATGGTTTCTCCATAAGACGTTCACGAACACAATTTCTTTTGACCATAATTTTCTTATTTGTCTATCAACAGTAGCCATTGGCTCCTCCTTACAAGACAACTTCTCATCGAGTTGTATAGTCGGTGCTTCAATCACTTGAGATGAGTCTGATATACATTTTCTTAGTATTGAGACGTGAAACACTGGATGAATAAAGGACAGCTCAGGAGGAAGTTCCAAACGATAAGCCAACGCTCCCACTCGGTTTAATATCTCATACGGCCCGATAAACCTAGGGTTCAACTTGCCTCTATTCCCAAAACACATCACATCTTTCATAGGGGATACTCGTAGGAACACTTTGTACCCGATTGTGAACTTTAAATCTCTTCTTCTCTTATCAACATAAGACTTTTGTCTACTTTGAGCTGCAAGAAATCTTTGTCTATCAACAGTAGCCATTGGCTCCTCCTTACAAGACAACTTCTCATCGAGTTGTATAGTTGGTGCTTCAATCACCTGAGATGAGTTTGATATACATTTTCTTAGTATTGAGACGTGAAACACTAGATGAATAATGGACAGCTCAGGAGGAAGTTCCAAACGATAAGCCAATGCTCCCACTCGGTCTAATATCTCATACGGTCCGATAAACCTGGGGTTCAACTTGCCTCTATTCCCAAACCTCATCACATCTTTCATAGGGGATACTCGTAGGAACACTTTGTCCCCAATTGTGAACTCTAAATCTCTTCTTCTCTTATCAACATAAGACTTTTGTCTACTTTGAGCTGCAAGCAATATTTGTCTATCAACAGTAGCCATTGACTCTGCTAAAAGATATACTTCAGACTTTTATGGTCAGTATAAATCTCACAAGTTTCGCCATATAGATAATGTCTCCAAATGTTTAGAGCAAATACCACTGCAACCATCTCCAAATCATATGTAGGATAGTTTTTCTCATGCTTTTTCAGTTGTCTCGAAGCATAAGCAATAACATGACCATTTTGCATGAGAACACATCCTAATCCCACCCTCAGGGCGTCACAAAATATTGAAAATCCTCTAAAACCTAATGGTAAGACTAATATTGGTGCAGTTGTCAAACATGTTTTGAGCTTATGAAAACTTTTCTCATATTCCTCTGTTCACTAAAACTTTGTATTTTTCTGTGTTAGTAGCTTGGTCAGCGGCGCTGCTATTATGGAGAAATCCTGTACAAAACGCTTGTAAGCCTAAAAAGCTGCGAATCTCTGTAGGAGAAGTAGGTCTGGGCCATTTCTGCACAGCTTCAGTCTTCTTAGTATCTACCATAATTCCATCTTTGGATACAACATGCCCCCAAAATGCTACCGAGTCTAGCTAGAATTCACACTTCAAGACTTAGCATAAAGCTGATGTTCTCGTAATGTCTGCAAAACAGTCCTGAGATGATTCTCCTGTTCTCCTTGGCTATGAGAATATATCAGGATATCATCAATAAAAACTATTACAAATCTATCCATAAATGGCTTGAACTCCCTATTCATTAAATCCATAAATGCAGTTGGAGCATTTGTGAGTCTGAAAGGCATCACAAGAAACTCATAGTGCCCGTATCGAGTCTTGAAAGCAGTCTTAGAAATATCTTCATCTTTGATTAGAAGTTGATGATAACCAGAATGGAGGTAAATCTTTGAAAAGTGGGAAGCTCCTTGTAACTGATCAAATATGTCATCTATACGAGGAAAAGGATATTTATTGCGTATTGTCATCTTGTTCAACTGCCTGTAGTCAATGCACATTCTCAAGAATCTGTCTTTCTTCTTTACGAACAATACTGGTGCACCCCATGGTGATACACTAGGTCTAATAAAACCCTTATCTAACAAATCTTGTAACTGTTGCTTTAGCTCCCTCAACTCTACTGGTGTCATTCGATATGGGGGTATTGATATGGGCTGTGTGTCAGGTAGCAAATCAATACAAAAGTCTATTTCTCGTATAGGAGGTAGTCCTGGTAAATCCTCAGGAAATACATCAGAAAATTTTCTCACTACGGGTACATTTTCTATTCTAACTGTTTCCTTTCTTGTGTCATTTACAATGGCTAAGAGACCTAAGCAACCTTTTTTCAGAGGTCGTTGAGCCTTCATAAAAGATAAAATTTTGCAAGTCTCTGGAACCTGACTCCATCTTAGAATAAAACTGGGTTCAATTGGTAGCTCAAACTTAACTATCTTTGCATGATAATTGACTATAGCATACCAAGAAGATAACCAATCCATTCTCATCAGCATGTCAAAGTCAATCATATCAAGTACAATAAGGTCAGCTAGAGTATCCTACCCTCAACCCGAATCTAACAAGCACGATACACGCATTCAGCTGATAGAGACTCTCCAATAGGAGTAGCAACTAGAAAAAGATAACTCAATAGCTCGGGCTGTCTACTAAATCTCAAAGCAAAGTAAGAGGACACATAGGAGTGAGTAGATCCCAGATCAGTCAACGCAAGTGCATCAAATGAATAGAAAGAAAGAATACATGTAACCATTGCATTCGAGGGCTGAGCATTTTGTACAGTAAATGCAAAACTTCTCGCCTGACCTCTACCAGCATTGCCTTGTCCTTGATTTACAGTAGCATGGTCTCTAGCACCTCGACCTCTATTTTCTGTACATATAGCACCTAAAGTATTATGAGTAGTCTGAGTCGGTGCGGCTGACTAAATAGAAGCTTGGTTGAAATTTCTTGGAGGTTGAGGGTAATCCCTCAAGTGATGTCCCAACTGGCCATATCGAAAGCACTCTCCAGTTAGAACAGGACATTAGCCCAAATGTGATCTACCACAAGTCTGGCAGACTGGAGTAGTCTGCCTAAAATTACGATGTCTAGAAGATGATGGTCCCCTATTACATTGTCTGTAATGTGGTCTGTATGTAGAATGTGAAGACATGTGTGTCCTTGTCTGAGAATCTTATTGTTGTTGTCCTAATTTCCTGCTTTTCTATTTTCACTAAAACCACCACTAAAAGCCCCCCCCCCCTCTTAGCATTCTTACGTAAATTACTAGCTGCACGCTCCTCACGTCCCTTGTTTTCAATCTTTCTAGCAAGGTCGACTATATCAAAGTATGATAAAGTCTTCATCTGTGGGGCTACTGCAGTGTATAGACGACTAACCAATCCATCAACAAACCTTTGAACTCGAGCTTCTTCGGTAGGCACTAAGTGAGGATCATATATAGACAGCTTACAGAACTTAGTGTTATATGTTCGCACATCCATATCTGGAGTCTAAACCAATCTCTCAAAGTCTCTAGCATATTGTTGCATCAGACTATCAGGAAGAAAATGATTCTTGAACAACATAGTGAACTTGTCCCATGTCAATGGTGCTGCTCTTGCTGGCCTTCCTAGCAATACAGTTTCATACCATGTGTTAGCCATATCATCTAGTTTGTATGTTGTGGCTCCATGACTCTCTTAATAGAACATCCAAGAGCATGTAATGCCTTAAGTGTCCCATCCAAGAAATCTTGAGGATCTACTGAATTATCGGAACCTGTGAATTTTAATGATTTCAATTTCAGAAACTATTGTAGGGACACGTCCTTACTTCCGAAAGTCTGAGTCTATGCAGATGCTTGCGTTAGTAAAGTAGCCCGAGGAGCTGAACTTCCTCTCTGAGTAGGAACTAATGCCTCTAAGACATTCAATAACCTTTCCACTGCATCTGTAGGTAAGGCAACAGTAGGCACTAGTGGTGGAGCGATCTGAACTCCTTGCTCTTGCACTTGATCTGGCATAACAGCTTGGGTTTGACCCATGTTCCTAACTTGAGGTTGAGGAGTAGTCTGTCTTCTAGTTTGATGAACCCCAACTTGACCGCCACCCCGGGTAGCACCACGTCCAGCAGATGAGGGTGTGCATGTCCTAGCCATCTGCAAAAGGAATATTCCAAAGTCAATATCAAATTATCTCAACGCACGATCAAAGAATGAAAGAAGGGAAAACATTCTTAAATGTTCAGTAGCCTCGAGATCATAAGTATGGGCGCCTACATACCCATAAACAAGACTATACTAAATATTGCTTCATGATTCGAGACTTAAAACCTAAGCTCTGAAACCAACTTTGTCATGACCCAATTTAGGATTGTGACCGGCGCTTAGTAGCAAGCCCCCCCAAGTAAGCCTTATCGGTAATTTGATAGAAAATCGGACAGAGATTCCCCTATTTTTGGACCATCCCAAAAATTTTCCTATCTCAAATCAAAAACCAAACATCCTAATATCATACCAAACAATTGATAACTTGTCAATTAACTTATACAAGTCTCCGCCATAACTAAACCACCAACTAACCACTAGAAATATTAATTTATCCCCAACTTTGATAAATGAGAACGATACTCAACATAAGATTATAATAACAAAAAATACACATGACACTAAATATAATGACTATGGAGTGACTCTAAGAGTTCAATAAAAAGACCATAACAATTAGTAAAATCTCTACCCACGCGAACCAGTGTGAGGCTCACCGAGAAATATCAACATGTTCCCTCTATTTAACAAAATCCTCGCATGCATCAACTGTTGTCTGTGTAAAATAAATTAGCGAGGACTGGATTGCTAGCTCAGTGAGTAGTAACACTAAACCACAACCGTTTTTATTTATGGACAAGTCTGAAACATGCTAGTATCTCAAAGAGAAAATAACACAAAAATGCCCTTTCAGAAACAATAAATAATTTTCATTCTCATCACGTTTTTCTTGTAGTAAAATATAATTAACATTTCAATAATAATCTCGGTAACTACCGTATAATATCAGTATTCACATTTTGGGAGGTTTCAATGAACGGATCATGTAAACGGTATAACTATGGATTTTTTTGCAAGAAGTCATATATAACGGTTGTCCCTACTCGAGAAAAATCAGTAACGGTATGCTAGTTCTACCTTCCCACTAGTCAGGGATATAACGATAAACGGTAATTACAAGGTGCACCCGGTCTAACGAACCCGCCGTTAACTATGAGATCCTTAAATGTCTACTCCCATTTATACTTGTCTGTGTAATCCGTATATACTCGTAGAAATTATTTTAAAATTATATAGGGTATTTTAGTTCTTATCAAATCATATAATTTCCTTTCGATAACAATAAATTCTAGTAATGGTCAAACGAATCTAGTGACAACGAAAATATTTAAAATCACGTTATTCATCTCAAATAACTATTTCGGTATCATATCGAGTAAAAGACTTGTCCCACATGCAACTCAAAATAATCGGTAACATATTCATATTAAAAATTATGTATAAATCATGCAAGTTATGAAAATACAAATTGCGGTAATATTACTACTCAGTACTCATGCCAAAATACGAAGTGCTTCACCTCAAGCAACTCGTAAATCTATAATTACATAATATCGATCTCATATTAATTTTCCTTTTTAGGCTAATTCATAGCTGTTTTAGAATACTCCAATCTTCCCAGTTTTATACTTTATCATCAATTCGCCGAATTGTTTTTACCCATGCTATGAGTAATTTAAATTAGTCCAAAATCTTTTAAGTAAAAAGATATTCATATGGTTGTTTCCTTTACTGTTCAATTTCCTTAATCGTGTGCACAAATTGAAACTAAAATAACTTTATTGTCCATCATATTCCTTCTTAATTGGTACCTATATTTTGTACTTAATACTAGACTCATAATGTTCAAAGCCAAATTCGATATTGTCATTGCAATACAGTTAACACCAAAACTCAATCCTTGCACCCTAAGTTAATTTACACCTAACAAAGATCATATATAATGAGACTAGTTTAAGTACAAATACATCAATACCGTTCTTTTTCCAAGTTAATTTATCCTACAATAACATTGACCAACTTCCAATTGTATAATTTGCCCAAAATAACTCTTATTGGTATTGAAGCTCTTATACCTTGTGAAACTCATCAAATATATGAAGTGAGACTAAAAACCAAATTACCAGAAGAAAAAAAACCCAGATAAGAAACTTAAATATTACCCCTAAAATATAGTGTGTATTTAAAATTTCTTAAGTTTTGATTCCCCTTTTTTCTTCTTCTTCCTCTCCCTTTTTAAATTTTGTTTTCTCGGCAAATCTGAAGCCTCTGCTTCAACTTAGCAGATTTGCCCTTTCTTTTGTTCTGGCAATTAGGGGTGTTCATTGGGCGGATTGGGCGGCTTTTTACTCTAACAGTTTGGCTTAACGGTTATCGGCTTTTAAATGTATTCATCCGTTAGCCACCCGATAAGATATCGGGCGGATTGGTATCGGGTTAGCTCTTATCGGGCGGTTACTGGGCGGTTTATCGGTTTAATACCTAAGGGCTCAAATATATTCTGTCCGCACACTAGGACATAACTAAAATTTCCTGTGCATGACATTCAAAGGCATCTGACCTTGCCATGGATTTTACAATTGACAATGAAACAAAGAAAAAGAGAAGATAAGATACATTGTCAGCTTTACAATAATTGGTCACAAATTTTTCAAGATACAGTGTGCCCATAGCATAGGCAAGAAAGATAAGAGGTTCTTTCCCCACTTCTCATGCAACGAAAACCAAAGTTGACACAAGTTAACTCTCTCATAATAAAATGAAGATGATAAAGTCTCATGATATATTAGTCTGAGAACTACAACCTTGCTAATAACAGAACCTAGTCAAAGCAAAAGATTCATAGAGGCAATACGAACTGGTCGCAAGTAAGACTGGGTGCTGGTGTTACACTTGCATCAGGTCAGGTAGGGATAACAAAGTGACTGAAAGAACCTCTACCTTTAGAGAACCTACTGTATAGTAATATACACTTATACTTATTCATTTTTAAGGTTTTTAGTTTTTTATATTTAATATATATAATTATATAAATAAAAATAAATTATATATATATATATATATATATATATATATATATATATATATATATATATATATTTTCTTAACGGGTTAACGGATTACCCGTTAAGAAAATTGAATAATCCTCCCCCAATCCGATAAGCCGTTAATAAAAAAATTTTAATCCGTTCCCCGTCCGTTAAGCCGTTAAGCCGTTACCACTAAGCCATTAAGCTTCGATTTCGGATCGGCTTTCGGTTTCGGATCGATTTTGAACACCCCTACTGGCAATTGTGCTTTGGCCGTTTTGCCTTTCTTATCTTCTGCTTTTTTTCTTAAAAAAAAGTTATTTTCTTATAATTATTGTTGTAATTATTATTATTATTATTATTAATAAATACACCCTTATTTAAAAATATAGGGTATTACACAAATCTTTGCCAATTCAAGTATTATATTGCTAGTAAAGAAATAAAATATATTAAAAAAATTATAATTACAAAGTTCTTCCATCAATCTTAAAATTTTTTTTTTGGTAGCTTTAAAATACCGCCTTAGAGTTTATATCTTTATACATTTAGTTATGAATTTATTAATAATATATTAGTTTTTGTCATCTTTAACTCGTGAAATATACATATTTTTTAAGTTTTTAAACTTGAATAATTTTCTTATCTTTTATACGTAATATTAAAAAAAGGAAAAATAATTAACTTTTGAATATTTTTTGTTTCTAATTGTCAAATAATATTTAAACGTCAAATATTACTACGTGTATATAACAGTTATTTTGCCGTAAAAGAGAGACCGTACCAAACAAGAAAAATGGCTAATACCAGTCTCTCTTCGACACAACAACCAAGCATTAAACAAACGGAAAAAGGTCATGTACGTTTAAAACAAGATTATGGTAATGAATGAAGAAAAGTCAACTACCCAACAAGCAAGAATTTGCCTAACTCATTTCCCTTCTCTCTTCTCCCTGCAGCTTCATAGAAACTCAAGAATTTATCATCTCGACAAATGGTTGAACAACACAAGAAACGTCTTCACCATTTGAACATCATCACTTGGACGACTACACGTTTATACCTGACTCTTGACAAAAGAAAACGTCTTCAACTGGCCATAATTTTCAGAATGTATATAAATGGCGGGGAATCTCATCGGAGGTGCAGCTTTAGGACAAGCATTCAGAATGTTATCCGAATCAATGTCACAAGTTGGCCAAACTTCCATCTGTTTCGATTCCAATTTTCTACGATTAAATTCGATTGTACTGTCAATTAAGCCTGTGCTTGAGGACATAGATAGACTGAACAAAGCCTTGGAAGGTAGAGAATCAGAGATTGAGATATTCAAGAAGTGACAAGAATGGACCTTGGGTATAACTCAACCCCAAAAGCTAGCTTATGAGGTGAGGATTGTCCAAGCCATATAAGGAGATCAAGGACCTTAAATTCTTCGAGGTGGGACAACTCAACAAGAAGTGATTGGAGGAAGGGGAGAAGCTTGTTCGTAAATGCTCGAAAATCTGTATAAGAGGTGGTATTATTCTAAGAAATTGGCAGATCTTGAAAACTCAACACTCAAGTTCTTTTCGGTTCATGGGTTAATACAAACATGCAGAGATCGGAAACAAATACTTATTGCACTCAAAGAAGAAGGCGAGAAGTTGGATGAAATTTACTCAATTTTGAAGAATATGAAGCTTGATAAAAGCTGACTCATCTCTTCCACATAATTAAACTGCATATTATCTGGCATCACCAGCTAGCATTTTTCTTTATCCTACTAGCTCTTCTAAATGGTCACGACTCACGGCAAACGAAAATAATTTGTCAGAAAATGTTTACTTATCTCAAACTGCAATTTTTATAGATCATTACATCGGGTTTGCTGTTGTTGTTCTTGTTGTAAACTACTATTTTTGCTTCAAGTACATAATCTCACACATCATCAAAAAAGATATAATCATACATAAATAATGCCAAAAAAAAATAATTTATCCAAAGTAAATGCAACTGAGGTTTCAGATTTATCAATTGTTAGTGTAAAACATACTTATCTGGTCATTTAACTTAGCTTGCTGGAAAGTCTCATGTATAAGTTGGTAATTTACGTGCAAAGAAGTTGGTATGCCCTTTAAGTCATTCAAATTAATGTGTTTGTGTAAGTGCGTGAAGAAACCTTAAATTCATATAGCTATTTATATTCCTGAGACAATATTTCTGGATTTTCTTTTTTGTCTAAATAAAATTATGAGAAACATAATTGTGAAGGTAGTCTACCTTTTCTTTTGTTTCGATCAGTTCCAAATTTTTTTTCAATCTTTTGGAATTTGGAATCGCAGAGTGATCATCATAATTCATAATGAATATTGTGGAAACACCAAAAGGCATAGTTTTTGTCGAGCTAACGTTTTGATTTTTAGAAAGACATGTTCAAATAAAACTTAAAAATAGAAGCGTATAATAGATAAAAGACAACTATCTCTATATTATAATCGGCAAAGGCCAAATATACTCATGTACTATCAGAAAAGGTTTAAATGTATCGCTTGTTATACTTTGAGTCCATATATATTCTTGTCGTTATACTATTAGTTCAAATATAATTTTTTTCCCGTTAAGTTTATCTAAAGTGGACATCCAATTCTACATGACCCTGATATTTGATGAGGTTGATGTCATATGGTTTGTCACCTCAGTGTCCCTAACCCATTTTACCCTTCCCTTCTTCTTTTTTCCCATCATTAAAATTTCCTTCCCCTCCACCACTATTGCCACTATTACCGCTATCATGAAAAGTATTGTATTTTAAATTTTAGTCTTTTATATATGAATTACGGCATTCACCTATTAAATATCAGTGCCACGTAGGAATAGATGTCCATCTTGGACAAACTTAACAGAAGAAGGGTATATTTGAACCAATAATATTATGACAGAATTATATTTGGACCCAAAAAATAATAAAAAATATGTTTAAACGTTTTCTCGTACTAGAGAAATACATTTGACCTTTTGTCGTATTTTAATTAATGAGGTAATGTTATTGACCAAACATTTTGTTTATTGTATTTATCTACGAATAAATTTGATCAATAGCCTATAGGAAAAAGAAGAAAAAAAACATGATTGTAGATCCTCCGTTTATAGAATTCATTTCTTGTAATCCTTATACTACAGTTCTCTTGATATTCGAAAACTCCGTCATTGTACGTGTTTATCTTTAAAAATTAACAATTAGACTTGTAATGTGGTTTTAAAAAGATGTAATTTTATCTAATATTAATTGAATAACGTAAAGATAAATAATAAAAATTAATAATAATATAAAGCGAATCAGTATTTAAACAGAGCCCTCGAGTAAGAATATCCTCGAACTAGTAGAGTAAAAACAATTAAAAAACAACAAATTGATGAACAAGAGATCGTGAGTTAAAAGAGGGAATATTATAGAGAAAATCTCACTTTATACCCATTAATTCTAAACTATTTACCCTTTAATGCCCAGACACAAACTATTTATTACTCCTACCCATGTTTCCCAAACTATTTACCTAGTTTTTTCCTTTTCTCGTTTTCTTTTTCTTCTTCACAGAGGCATCTGAAAGTACCCGATTTTTTCCTGTTCTCGTTTTCTTCTTCTTCTTCTTCTTCACAGAGGCATATGAAAGTATCCGATTTTTTTCTTTTCTCGTTTTCTTCTTACAGAGGCATCTGAAAGTACAGTGAAATAAAAAAAACTAAGAAATGGCAAAGAAAGGTAGTCATGGATACGGAAGAAGGAACACAATAACCCGGGCTAGTTCTTGCACACAAACTCTTCCTTTTGACACACCCAGATGTCAATGACTTGGATAAAATTCGCCTCCATGAAAAAGACCTGGACAAACTCTTCCACTTTTCTTATATTCTTCTTCAAAAAGAAAGTAGATCTAATAATTTTAAAGATTTCTTGTTTGATTCAAAGAGAGTGTTGTTAAATATTACTTATAGTACCTTCTGGAAGTTCATACTGAATTTGATGGCATTTAAAGCTGATTTAAGGTAATTGAGATTGAAATTTTCAGTTGAAAACCGAAGAAGAACACATCTATCATATACCGCTACGGTATACAATATGCTGTAGGAGTATATAGTTATACTGCAATAGTATGCTATTATAATTCACAATATACTGCAACGGTATATTGTAATAATCGAAGAAGAACACAGTTACCTAACAGTATACCGCTACATCATACAATATACTATAGGAGTATATATTTATACTGCAACAGTATACTATCATAGTATACAATATATTATTATAGTATATTGTAATAATATGCAATACACTATAACAGTATGCTGTAATAATATATAATATACTTATTACACGTAAATTCACTTGTATTTTCTCTTTTAATTTATTTTAAGCTTTTACCCAGCGTGAGAGCCGAATTGAAAATGCAAAAAAATAAAAAATATTATAGTATGATATGTAATGTAACGGTATTCTCTTACAATTAGATCCTTTTAAAAATTTTTGAAATTTTTATAGACAACTGATATTATTTCAGTTTACTAATCGAATTAAATATTTTTTTAACTCTTTGTATACAATTGTATACCATATTGGTATAGCTATATACTATACGATTATCATATGTTGGTTAATATATTTTTGGTTACATTAGCTACAATTAATTAGTACACAATTTAATTTAATGTAGTAATAATAAAAAAAAAATAGTAAAAAAATTAGATTATGAAGAGAAAAAGAATATAAAATTAGAAAAGGAAAAAAGACAAAAAAATTAGAAGAAAAGGAGAAAAAGAAAAGGAGAAAAGAAAAGAAACATAGAAATAAAAAAGAATTGGATAATAAAGAAAAATTTCTCCATAGAAGCTATTATGGATAGGTTATGCAATTAGTTTATGGGTAGAGAAACAAAGAGTCTTTTTACCATATATAAAATTATATTACCAAAAATGTGCATAGTTTCATATTTACCCATCATGTTCATAGTTATTCTACAAAATATATACCATTTATTAAATACACATATTAGGAGCTAATTCCTTCCTAATTTGGCGCGCTATAAATCTAGAACTAAATATTCTTCCAGATATTCCTATTTAGGCGCGCTACAATTATGGAAGTAAATATTCTTCCATATATTTTCTACCATTGAAGCCATTAAAAAGCTTGAAAGCTTTGAATTCAAATTTGAATTTTTAAAAATAATTATTTGTTTGGATTGGATGTTGTTGAAAATAATCAGGAATAAAATTTGGAGTGTATATTTCAATATTGAGGGATTTTGGTGAAGATTAGACTTGGTGTTGACTGAATTTCTGATTGAAACTCGAAGAAGAAGAAGAAGAAGACATATTGCATAAATTGTAGATTATTTATATTCTGATTGTAGATGCTTTATTTCTGTTTATATAAATAAAAAAAAGCTAAAACTTCTACAAATCTTCTTAAAAAGCGCAATTATGTCAAAACCACAATTATGCTACAATTGAATGGGAATTGGGATATAAAAATTCAATATACCCAGTTTATAGATATTTTATAGATTATTTGTATTCTAATTGTAGATGCTTTGTTTTCTCTTTTCACGAATAAAAAACAACTAAAACTTACACAAATCTCCGCAAAAAACGCAATTATATCGAAAATTCCAGTTATACTACAATCTAATGATAATTGGGATATTAAAATTGAATATACCTAGTTTGTAGATATTTTGTAGATGATTTGTTGATTTGTTGTATTCTGCTAGCGAGACACCAAGGTAGTCTTGCAGGCGTCTGTAGGAACGGCGTCTCTTCTATCCTTTATTTTAGATTGTTATCTCATTGTATTCGAGATAAACAGATATATTTCTTTCAAACATTGTGTTTAGTATTCTTAGATGTTCGTGAGTATTGTGACACCAGCTTTGGGTAAAGGTTTATGTTGAATTCTTTCGCATTTCTATTCAGTTTTCTTTAATTTAAGAATTCCGCTCATTTAGTTAAATCAATTGCTTTTATTTTAATGCTGATAATTCTTAAAAAGGGTTGTGTTGTTAATGAAATATTAATTAATGTTTGGTTTGCCTAGCTTCCAATAGTACGTGTCATCACGATTTCCGAAGGTGAAAAATCCGAACCGTGACAAGTTTACATTATTTCCTAGCTGAACTTAAATTGGGCCACTTTAAAGTTCTTTTGGGTAAAGAAAAAGTGATGTTTGCCTTTTGCAATTCCTATGTCTTTTTCCGGTCTCTCCGGGTTCTCCAATTTTTCTCTGATTTCTTTGTTTTTGCTTATGAAATTATTGAGTTCTGTTGTTTCTATTGTGGTTCGAAAACCAGTGGCGATGTAACAAGTACGGACATGTGCACATTTTGTTTTGACTTTTAATTTGGTCATTTAAAAGGCTTTTGCTAATTTCTGTGATTCAAGGAGAAAACTTGCACATACTTTTTGGTAATTTATAGCTTAAAGCAGTGTCTCAGCTTGGAGAAATAGTGGAAAACATGTCAGTAGTTGGCCTCTACTTATTGAGATGTAGTAAATTATTTCAACATCTTATACGGAAAGAGTACTTATGGTCTGTGGTGACATCTCATTATATTTGATATCTATATTTTCAGATCCAATAATTGTGAACTTCGGTCGATGGTTATTGTTGATAGAAGGTATGTGTTTCCAAGACCTGTTGATTTATTCATCTTCATTTTATGGGTATCATCTACAGTATGATTGGATTCTATTCTTCAACAACTGATTACCGGGGAAAATTTCCTAGAGGAGCAGACTTTCCAAGCGATGATGCCGGTGTGGATGGATTGCCTAAATGATTTGAATCACCCGGAAACGGACGATTTTAGTTTGGAATGTAACTTTCGACATAAAATAGTGAGTGCTCATGTGATTAATTAGGCTGACCAAGGGGTATCAGTTTTCTGAGAAATTTTATTCTAGCAATTGCTAGTTTGGTTTCTTATACGGCACTACCGTTGAGTATTATTAGGTATTTATTGTTATTGTAATATTTTATATAACACATTAATGACCGGAGAGCGGAGACAGAAGGACAGGAAAGCTGCCTGCCTTCCGGGCGTTCATGGCTTGAATTTTATTCATCATTTTGAGTGATTAATTGTTTGTGGTGTATGTTCATCCAAGACAGCTTTTTCCTTGCAATATTTTTCTTCTCCAATGCGAGTTCAACCATGGCTGTCGAAAATCTATTTTAGTTTGTATTTCTCAATTGAAAAACTTAACGTCTGAAAATCATAGTTGTTGGCATGAAAACAGAACTTTGTATAACAATAATCTTTGTATTAGTGTAAACAAGAGGTGGCAAGCGAGCAGGTCGAGTCAGATATGAGTGGGTGTTAAACGGATTATTCATATAAGTGGGTGTTAAACGGATAATTCATAAAATGGATAAATTATCTGACTCGACCCGTATTTGATACGAACAAAAAAAAAGGGGTTGTCCGGTAGATAATATGAATATCCATATTATCAATGACTTCTTGAATATGATCATTTTTTGGAGAATTCCTAGTCTTCCAAACTTGAAGAACTCCCAACTTGAGACTTTACAAATGTAAAAATTAAACCCATTAGTTATCCATTGGTTATCCATTTTCTAAGTGGATAATAAGATTCTTATCCATATTCGACCCGTTTTCAAAAGGTTCATTATCCAACCCAGTTTTTAATGGATAATATGAGTGAATAATTATTTTCTTTTAACCATTTTGCCAACTCTAGCGTAAATTCCCCCCCCCCCCCCCCCCCCCCCCACAAAAAAAATTCTAGAGGTTTTAATTCATGGCAAAGTACATAGAAGAGACAAAAAAAAAGTACGACCCAGTACAATACCACTCAGTGGTGTCTGGGGAGGGTAGTGTGTACGCAGCCTTACCCCTACCCTGGGGTAGAGAGGCTGTTTCCAAATAGAAACCCGGCATAAATCCCCAGAATTTGCTCCTGGGGAGACTCGAACTCACAACCTCTCGGTTGTAAGTGAGGGTTGGTTACCATCAGACCAAGCCCCTCTTGTCTTTATATTAGTTCTCACACAAATTTTCGTAAGCCACCGTATTAGCTAGGATGACCTAGCAACAAACAGCACAACTCCTAGAACAATTGATATAACAAGAACCAAAACAGCAATCATGAAGCTAAAACTAGCTAGTTTTGTAGATTTCTGGTCACTTCCCAAGCTCGTACCAGCTCTATTCCACCTTGAGAGAGAATTGTCTGGCTTTGGTAGCAAGGAATATGGAGTTGACACCTCCCTAAACGATTTTGTTGTGGTAGATACCAATGCAGGAGCTTCAGTTTCAGGCTCCAAGATCATGGCAGAATCGTTTGGGAACTCTATAGACATGAGCTCGGCAAAATGATCCTTGAGAACCTAAGTCAAACTATAGCACATCAGAGCTGAATGTATGGTATAATCTCAAAATTATGACATGTTTAGTTGCATTGAGCAATATGGTAGGTAAAAAATGATCTAACAAATACTGGTCAAACAATTAATTTACCAATTAGCTTAGTTGCCAAGGGAGACCCAATTCTTTAGATTGAACCTTTAATGTCCAGCCCCCCATACACAATTATCACAGGGAGACAACAAAATGTTGCAGTAAGATCTCAGCAAGAGTGACATCGACAAAGTGTGCTCATGGTTCAGTGAGATAAAGGAAGAAGCTTCAGTTAACGACAACCAATATAGAGAGGTATTGGTTGAATCATTTTTATCCTAAAAATTCATAAGGAACATATTCCTTAAGGCGGTCAACTACTGAAGAACTGTACAAGAATCATGTATTCTACCACCAAGCTCTCATAGTGTTTTAGAGATGCAAACAAGCAAAGAAAGCAGTGCCTGCAGCTTCAGTATAGTTAGAGGACTTTGAAGTAGTGCCTATTCCAACACATTCAACATCAAAGACATAACTTCTGCTTTTAAGGCAAAAAGGCAATAAGACTAAAGAAAAATGTCATTTATGTTTCATTATAAGACCAATAAAACAAACTATAGCTGAGAAATATTACTTGCTTTGCCAAAGAATATGGCACAACTCACCTCAACTGATTCAGACGGTTGTATATAGTCACAAAGGAATGTATCAGCCAGCCAGGGTAGAAATGCTCTTCGAGGAAATGACAGGCTGGACTCTTTTCTGTTTAAAAGATCAAGTTAACCATTTCAGCATCATTAAGAAGCCAACTGCTACCGACTACCGTCCAGTAAAAGATGAAGGTCAAAGTGTGAGAAACTACAAAAATGATAAGCAAAATGAAATTCTTTTAATCTGAGATTTAAATAACAAAATCACCACTGAAAACAGAGGAACACTTGTCGAGAATGAGTTGTCACTATATGCCCCGAGTATCCCATTTTCAACATGTAACTAAACAAGCTGTGGCCCTGTATATTGACGTAATGGATCTTCCTTCTGTGAGTATAAGGTTATTTTCACCGACAATGCAAAATAACTTAACTATCTGTACCTCATCAGGGAGTACATTTTGATTATGAATATGGTGTAAGCAGAACATGATAGAACGCTGCTCGGATACAATAAACACAGCTAATGAGACCCACCAATAAGGTCAAAAAGAGGTCACATTCTTGTTGTTTCGACAAATGCAATGCGCTTGAAGATGGGTGCTGAACGCATGTATGCCTTCACTGTTGGTTGAACAATTTGTGAAAGCAATAAAAGCTATTGTTTTATCAAAAGAAAGGTGCATAACGTTTTACCTCTCTTCAATAAACAATTATCTTATTGAATACTCATGCGCCTACTAAATCCTTTTGTCTTTGCTTATTTCAGATTCCTCCTCCAGGAAAAGGTTAAGTCATTTTAGTCATTTTAGTCATTTCACTATTTACATTGATAATATTTACCGCTGATGACAAGTTTGGATTATTTTCATATTAGCTAACTCGCTGCACTAATAAATTAACATGTCGAATCCTTTTTGACAGATGGGAAATAATTCTCTTGCTAATGTACACTTTGTAAAGTTTTATCATCTTTAAGTTGTTGCACTTTGCACTTTAAAATTTGGTGGATTATTCTGATAATTTCACGTGAACTTCTGCCTGGGAGATAATGACACCAACAAAAACTATATTTTTCACTAAAAAAAATTTCGCACAAAAATTATTTCTTTTAAATGTTGTTTGTTGCTATGGAGAACTTTAGGCAACAACCAATCTTCTTACTGATCATAGAATTTTTAATTTTGTACACCAGCTGGTATCAAGATGTGCTTGTTGTTATACATATGCCATTGACTCAATGAGTGACATTTGTTGCACAGATTGTTTTGCTAAAACTGTCTGAAAATATTATACTAGCCCTGCAGATTTCTTACATATAACCTTTTGTTAACATGATTATTTTAGTGTTTATTGGAAAATATAAAAACATAGCAGAATAAAGATGAAAATGAAGAAGGAGATTCGGTTGAGAGAGAGCTTCTAAAGAGTTCGAAGAACAAAAACTCATTCCCCAAAAATATATGGTTTTACAGAACCTTCTAGGGAATATAACAATAGCTTAGGCCAATACTAACTTGGGCCAGATATAAAGCCAAATGAAAAACAAAGGAAAATGGGCCCAGACTTGTTTCTGGCCCAACAAACACGATATACACAATATACAGACAGTATGCAATAAATATACACTACAAAATCAATGTATGTGTCTAGGTTTGGAAGCTAGATAGTCTTGTAGCTCAACACCCCCCTTCAAGTTGGAGGGGGAGACCACCGTCAACTTGACAAGCAAAGGATGGAGGACAGTGCCAGGTAAGGGCTTGGTGAGAAGGTCAACCAGTTGATGAGAAGTAGAGACATGAGAGAGAGAAATCATCCCAACATTCAACTGATTTCGAACAAAATGGCAATCGACCTCAATATGCTTAGTCCGCTCATGATAGACTGGATTCTTGGCAATATGTATAGCAGCCTGGTTGTCACAAAAAACAGAAAAAGGAAGAGAGACAGAAACACCAATGTCAGTAAGCAGTCGAGAAACCCAAGATAATTCAGCAACCACCTTACTAAGTGCCCTATATTTTGCCTCAGCGGAGGATAAAGAAACCACTGGCTGCTTTTTGGACTTCCAACTAATCAGCTACCTCCCAAAAGCACACAAAAACCAGTAACAGACCTGCGAGTATCAGGACAGGCAGCCCAATCACTGTCAGAATAAGCATGTAAGGAGAAATCAGAAGTGGCAGAGTAGAAAAGACCCAAATGCATAGTGCCCTTAAGATATCTGAGGACATGAGGGCAGCAGTCATATAAGGAACTCTGGGACACTTAAAAAATTGACTCAGATGCTGAACGGCAAAGCAGATGTCAGGCCTGGTGTGGGTCAAAAATAAGAGCTTACCAATGAGGCTCCTATATTGATCAGGGGAGGAGAAGAGGTCACCATAATCAGCATGGAGTTTGACATTAATATCCAAATGACAAACAACAGGAGAAACAGTCATACAGTCAAATTGATGCAGCAGGTCAGAAACATATTTATGCTGATTAAGATGCATCCCATCAGGAACAACAGACATCTCAATGCCCAGGAAATAATGCATAGACCCAAGGTCTTTAATCCTGAAATGGTCATCCAGAAAAAGTTTCAGGGCAGAAAGCTCATCATTGTCATTCCCAGTTATGATAATATCATATCACATAGACTGCCACAACCAAAAGACAACCAGGTTGACCCTTGATAAACAAAGAATAATCATTCAAAGAGTGTGTGTAGCCTCTGGAGTAAAGGGCAGAAGACAGTTTAGCATAACATTGTCTGGAGGCCTGTCTCAAGCCATAAAGAGATTTCTTCAACTTGCATACAAGAGGAGGGGATGCGCAGGAAATGGAATCAGTAGAAGGGACAGAAACTGTTAAACCTGGAGGAAGTTTCATATAAACCTCCTCATCCACATCACCATGCAAGAAAGCATTATTAACATCAAGCTGAAAGAGATCCCAATGATTTTTAACAGCCACATCAATGAGGCATTTGACAGTGGACATCTTAACCATAGGAGAAAAGGTGTCAGTGAAATCAACCCCTTCAATTTGAGTATCCCCTCTAATAACAAGCCTAGCCATATATCTTTCAACACTACCATCTTCCTTGTATTTGATCTTATAAACTCACTTGCATCCTATGGGTTTCTTGCCAGGAGGAAGGGGAACAACATCCCAGGTATGGTTAACATCTAATGCATCAAACTCCTTTCTCATAGCATCTTGCTATACTGGGACTGATGCAGCTTGAGAATAATAAAGAGGTTCAGATTCCAAAGGAGAAGAGGATCCAGAAAAAGCAGGAAGGTGATAGACATAATCCATAAGATATGAGGGAAGGTTGTGCTACCTTCCAGATTTTCTGTGAGCATTAGGTGCTGTGAAAGGAGGTAAAGCAGGAGGAGGAACATCAGAATTAAAAGGAGGGCTGGAAGCAGGAAGTGTGGGAGGAGGGGGCAGTGATGTAGCTTCAGAGAAAGTAACAGGACGGGAAGAGGAAGAAGGAGTAGCAGAAGAGGAAGAGGGAAAGGCAGAAATAGGAACAGACAGGTCAGTGTCAGAAAAGGACTGCTCAGGAGAAGAAACAAAAGGAAAGGAAGAGGAAGAGATGGAAGGGTTAGAGGCAGTTTTAAAAGGAAATGAAGTCTCATGAAATACAACATCCCTGGACACAAAACATTTTTTTGAACTGATATCATACAATTTGTATCCCTTTTTGGCAAAAGGATATCCTAGAAAAACACAGGAAATTGCTCTAAGTTTCAACTTATCCCTCTGTGGGATTGGAACAGAAGCATAGGCAAGACAACCAAATACCCTTAAATGAGAGTAAGTGGGGGCCTTGCCATGCAAAATTTCATAAGGGGATTTGACCTGAAGGAGCCTGGAGGGTATCCTGTTAATAAGGTATGTGGCAGTCAACAGATAGTCTCCCCAGAAAGAGAGGGATAAACCAGATTGAAAGAGTAAGGCTCTACAGGTCTCAAGAAAAGTCCTATGTTTCCTTTCAACAACACCATTCTGTTGAGGAGTATGGGGACAAGTTGTTTGATGAATAATACCTTGTTGGCTAAAGAAAGATGCACCATCAATGCTAGACCCCAGTTCCAAAGCATTGTCACTTCTAATAGTTTGAACAACATCATTAACTGGGTTTTAACCATACACAGAAAGGACTTAAGCATGCAGAAAGCATTGCTTTTAGACCCCAATAAATGTGTCCAGGTTGTTCTAGAAAAGTCGTCAACTATTGTAAGAAAGTATCTAGAGCCAGAAGAAGTGGGAGTGTGATAAGGACCCCAAGTATCTACATGAATCAATTGGAAAGGTCTACATGTACTTATTGTGCTATCAGGAAAGGGAAGTCTAGTTTGTCTAGCCATAGGACAAATAGAACAAGGAAAGTGCTGTTTAGAAGCAAATGGAAATGACAAGGCAGAAATGTGTTTCATGTTTGCAAATGAAATATAAGCCAGCCTCAAATGCCAAATGTAATTCATGTCAGTTGCAACAACATTATTACAGATGGAACTATTTACAGTTGAAGGTAAAGCAGCAACTTCATGGCTTGAAGAACAGCCATGATTACAAGAGTCAGAAAGGGAACATACAGAAGCAGAAGAACAACAATTAAAAGAAGAAGGGGAATTTGGCACCCAAGCAAACTTGTACAGACCAGCCTCCTCTTTACCAAGATCTAGAGGCATCTTCAGAGAATGGGCCTGTAACATGTGGAGGAAACAGGAAGTTGCAGTAAACATGACTATACAGTGCAACTGTTTTACTAGTTTGAGGACAGAAATCAAGTTGTGTTTGAAAGAAGGAACAAACATGACATCATGAAGGATGATGAATGGAGTTAATGCAAAATATCATGTGCATGTCACTTTCACTTTATATCCATTAGGAAGGGTTACAAAATAAGGCACAGTTAAAAGTGTGATGTTAAAGAGTAAATTTTTATTAGAGGTCATATGGTTAGATGCCCCTGAGTCTATTATCCAGGTGGCAGAACCAATATGAGTAAGCATGAAAAATTTGGAATCAGAAACAGGGCTCTCAGTTAGCATAGTACCAGCAAAATTGGCAGCATAAATGGGTGGAGAAGTCTGGGCAGTAGAGTCCCCTAACTGAGTTTGTTGCAGCAAAGTCATCAATTGGTCATATTGTTGTCTACTCGACCCTGGTATCACAGAACTCTGGCCATCCATGTTTGAAACAGGGTGATGGCTTTCAGGAGGATTCCCATGAGGAATAGACATATTTCCTTCAGAAGAAGGGAAATCCACACCAGTAGTGAGATGAGCACCATCATGTCTCCTTCCCTTGTTAAATTAACACTGTGTGGATACCCATGAATCTTGTAACACTTATCAATCAAGTGCCCAGATTTTTTGCAGTATCTACAGAATACAGAACCTCTGGCTGGGTCCAAATTAACTCTTTGTCTGAAAGCAGGAGGATTAGGCACTGTGACCTGATTGATGCCAACTGGATGTTTGTTTGTGTTGACATTGAATGACATAGAGTCTGGATTAAACTGAGAAATGGACTGGACCTGTCTCTGTTTCTCATCATTGAGGACTATATTATAGACACTGTCAAGGGTAGGAGGAGGCAGCATCATCAATAAGTTGCTCCTTACCCCCATGTATGCTTCATTAAGGCCCATGAGAAACTGAAACACCTTATTCTCATCATCTTCCTGTATGATGCCATTTTTGGCAGCACAAATACATCTTTGACCATGATTTGTACATATTGTTCCTAATTCATCCCACAATTCTTTAAGTTTGTTAAAATATAAGGCTACATCTAGAGATCCTTGAGAAGTATAAGAGAGTTCTCTTTTTAGTTCAAAATTTTGGTTCTGTTAGCAGTACCATATCTAGCTTCGAGCTGTGCCCATATACCTTGTGCAGTATTCTGATACTGCACAGAGATTACCATATTGTTACATTTGTCCCACAACTTTTGTTCAGCCACATTAGTGCCTGGTCGGGGAGATGTACCATCAACAAAGCCAATTTTATTCTTAGCAGACAGGGCAACAATCATTTTCCTCTTCCAACCCCCATAACCACTACCCGAGAAAGGAGTGGAGATAAGAGAAACTCCAGGAATATCAGAGGAGTAAACAAAAAGAGGGATGGTAGAGTCAACAGAGGATGTATTAACACTCATGTTAGAAGTCATGAACAACAATGAGTTTGAAATCACAAAACAAATAGTCTTGGTAAACAATTTGGAAAACTAGAGTTGTATCAAAACCACATGCAAAGAATATAGCACCTAGAACAAGAATAGATTTACCTGCCTTCTTCGCGTCCGGAGAAGAACGGCCTTCGATTGACAGAGAAAACCCTAGCTCCGAACAGCAGAAACCCTAGAACCTGAAAACTTACCGGAATCAGGTCGAGGACTTCGGAAAGCTACCCAAAACGTCCACCCAGGGAAGATCGAACCATCATATAGCGGTAAAAGTTCAGATTGACTGCTCGATACACATAGGGATTGTCAACAACAAAATCTCTCACAAATACCCAAAAAATAATCTTGATAAACAACTCTGACAGAGTTGATAGCAGATGACGGAGGAGCGTCGGAAGATTTTCCGCTCTGGTAACATAAAAACATAGCAGAATAAAGATGAAAATGAAGAAGGAGATTCGGTTGAGAGAGAGCTTCTAGAGAGCTCGAAGAACAAAAACTCAATCCCCAAAAATATCTGTCTGATGGTTTTACAGAACCTTCTAGGGGATATAACAATAGCTTGGGCCAATACTAACTCGGGCCAGATATAAAGCCAAATGAAAAACAAAGGAAAATGGGCCCAGACTTGTTTCTGGCCCAACATACACGATATACACAATATACAGACAGTATGCAATAAATATATACTACAAAATCAATGTATATGTCTAGGTTTGGAAGCTAGATGGTCTTGTAGCTCAACAAAATATCGTAAAGCTGATTGTGAGAAAGCACTTTATTGAATTTGTTTAACTGAATAGAACCTTCTGCTTTACCAACTGAATTTCTTATGGTCTACATTCACTGTCTTTTTCACAATAGGAACCATTAGTTAATCCTTTCTTTGCTGAATTTTCTTTAGAATCCACTTTGCGCCATGGACATACATCAACTCCTGAAAATGATTGATTGAAAAGATAAAAATAAAGCTAGCTTCGCGATCATCTCAGCTTCGATAAAAGGTAACACCTTCATTTTGTTAGACAATGGGAAAAACTATTGAAGAGATGTTTATCTTCGTGCCTAATCATATACCTTTTTTGACATAGTTATTTCAATATCGTGAATCTTGAAGACTTGATCGTTAAAGAAAGACTATTACATCTTTGAATAGAAAATCGGTAATTTATAAACAATATTATTTTATTTACCTAATTATCATATTTTCCTACATGCAAGCTTGTATTCATACATTGTTGCTACTTAAGAACACTCCTGTTAAATCGTACTTGCATTGTCACTTCAAAATGGATCTATAAATATTGAAATACAAAAGCACACTCACGAATACATAGAACACATATTCATGGAGTAAATCAAGATCCTAAAGATCCTTAGTCCTTGGCTGATGATATGTCTAGCAACATTCATGTCATTGATGCGTTCCTCCTAATCGATTGATGTGCAACTTTGTTCCATTCTTTTTGGCACACTGATGAATGGAAGCTTCTTCCTTTACTCATTTGGAGTTTACATTCAAGCAACACATTGAAACATTTCTGTATATTCATATTTTATACTGGTTATATGTGTTTGGTTAAGTGTAAAAATAAGTGTAAAAATGAATTCAGTGTGCTTTCATTAATTTGTTGATTTAGTTTGCAGTTGTTGAATTTAATCTTCCCCTTAATATCCAATTTGTTTTCTCTTTTTTTGTTGCTCCATAACTCATTCATTATCATTGATCATTTATGCATACCTAATTTTGCAGCATGACAGAACATTGCGTTTTTGAGCCTTGAGCTTTAACCCTTCAATCTCTTTCAATTTCCCCCAATTCTCAACATCCAATACAATCAAAATGGTTAGTCAAACTTCATCCCTTTTTTGCTTTTATTGCAAATTTTAAGTTGTTATTTTCCTTGTTCTATTTTTCTTGGTGTGTGTGGTAGAATTTATTTGTTAAAGGGTTTTGTTTTTGATTTGTGACTGATTTGATAAGATTAGCTATCTGAGTTTTGAATAAAAAGATGATATTTATGGAGTCTAATGTTTTCTTGGTGTGTGTGTGTGTCTGTGTGAGTGTGTGTGTTTAAGTAGAAAAATTTTGTTAATAGGTTTAGTTTTTATTTGTGATTCATCTGGTAAAGTAATCAAAATAAGATATGATCTTTGTGGAAATTTTGTGTTTGTTTGTTTGTTTGTTTGTTTTGGGAAGGTCAAGAATTTCAATACAATTTGAAATGCTCCCTACGTTCAAGTGAAATGAGGGACTAAAGTCTGGCCAGAAAATCTTGAGGATCTTCTTACAAAATTTACTGCATTTGCAACTGTATCCAATTCGCAAAAAAGCCAAGGGTCCATAACGTGGGAGGAGAGAATATATTCAATGAAATTCCTTGAAATGCATATCTCAGGCACGAGTTGACTCTTCCGGTACTCCTTCAGACTAGTTGAAAGATAGAACTATATCCTTCGATAGTATCTACTTTCTGCCATCTTATACATATTTGTATCTGCAAATATTACTGCACATTCATTACGTTTTTTGTATAACATATTTGTATAATTTTTTATTTCTCTTCTGAGTACAGCTCGAGCTTATCCGCGGGAGATATAATTACTATGCCTTTTATTTATAACAATATAGTTCTTTTTATGTTGGGCTATTCCAACTAGTGGGTAAAGATCCCAAAAAAGGTACGCAAAACCTTAGGAAACATTATGGGAAATTGATAAATATGGGGTTGGTATTCCCAAGGAAATGATGTACTCCTAGCTTCCTGAACCAATAAATTTGAGTTTACACTGGGAAATCCACTTTGGGAAAACCAATAATAAAATGTCAAACATGCCACCCAAAAAAAAAAAGTTGAACACATTGAGCCCATTAGACGTGCTAATATTGCCATTGACTTAATTCCCATGTGCTTAAATTACTTATAAGATTTTCCAGTGCCTTTTGCTCTAACAAGAATCTTGGAGAGCCATGTGAGCGGCTAGGCTTGAAACATTGATTATTATCAAGTTAATTAAAGTATTTATGTCAAATTAGTAAACACGGCTTAACCCAATTGAATAATTTAGGATTATAAGCATTCTATAACCGGAACACCCTAAGGTTCCTTGAGTGTTTTCATTAGTTTATTTTTTCTTGGTCAAAATCATGATCATTTTATAACATGGACGGATCTACACTCATTTTAAATTGATCTGACACAGATCATGATGATCTTCTTTAGACTAAAATATTGAAAGCACGTTCCATGAGAAACATTATAAAAAGAGTATCTCTTCACTATAAATCAGGGTTTCTAATGCGTTGTATAGAAACATATCTAGAGGAAAGTAGTAAGAGAAAAGAAAAGAAAACAAAGCAGAAAAAAAGTAGAGAGAGTCTGAGTGAATAAGCATGAGTAGCATAGCTAAAAACTGGGAGAAACTTAGTGGCAAGGAGAATTGGAAAGGGTTATTAAACCCTCTGGATCTTAATCTTCGAAAATATATCATTCAATATGGGGAATTAGCTCAAGCTACTTACGATACCTTTATTTCAGAAAGAGCATCAAAATATGCAGGAAGTAGCAGGTACTCGAAGGAAAACCTCTTTAAAAGGGTCGGGTTGGACCCAGAAATGTATCACATAACTAAATATATTTACGCGACATCATCCTTTCCACTTCCCGAGGCGTTTATGATAAGATCATGGTCAAGGGAAGCATGGAGTAAGGAATCAAATTTTATGGGATTTGTAGCTGTGGCCACAGATAAGGGTAAGGCTGTATTAGGGAGGAGGGACATTGTTGTTGCATGGAGAGGAACAATTAGAACATTGGAATGGGTTAATGATCTTCAGTTTTTATTAGTCCCAGCACCCAAAGTTTTTGGTGGTGGGAATTCTATATTGCCTTTGCTCAAACCTTTGGTGCATCAAGGATGGAACAGTTTGTATACATCAGATGATCCACGATCACCATTTAATAAGGCCAGCGCTAGAGACCAGGTACATTTCTTTTCACTTGTTAGAGGTTCATAATTTCAGTTAATTGTTATATTTGACTTTTGTGGTGATGCTATATGACTTCCTATTTTGGATTAATATCTTACCCACAACCTTTTTTCCCTCTTGTTTTATATAATACTATTAGGGATCGATTGGTAAGGATGTATAAAATAGTATTGAATAGGGTGTAATTATAATGTTGGAACTAGTAATACTGAGATTAGTTATATTCAGATTATTTATTATCTAACTGTTTGGTTTGATGTATTAAAGATTTTGAAAGGGCAGTTTTGTCTTTATATATGCTTATACTTATATTAAAAATTATGATATTGCTAATATCATGATGATTTGATGTATATAAGAATAGTGCTCCATATGGTGTATAATAGTTATAGTGGAAGGGCACTAGCATTGATAGTTGCTTTAGAAAATTAGATTAAGTGCTTTTTAAGAAATAACATTCTAAAGCAAGGTGGTTTCTTTTGGTTTCCATTTAGTATTTGGTACCTGCACTGGAGCCCGACTATATTCAGTTATTTAGGGGGAAACATTTCCTATCGAAGATTGTTCCATACCCAGGGATCGAACTCGAGACATCTGCTTAAGGAAAGAGTATTCCACTTCACCACCTCCTCTGGTGGTTGCGAAGTGACTTTAAGATCAATAGGACCAACTCTTTTTATCAAGATTTTTTTTCCCCAATTCTCTTTTACCAAATATTTAGTGGAAATAATATCCCTAATCTCTCTTGAAATTTCCTACTTTTATTTTCTTCATCATAAACCTATATTATGTTAAATCTTGATTGTAGGTTCTTGAAGAAGTGACAAGATTGGTGGAGAAGTATAAGAATGAAACAGCAAGCATAACAGTAACTGGACACAGCCTAGGTGCAGCACTTGCAACCTTAAACGCAGTTGACATTGTTTACAATGGAATCAACAAAACAAGCAATGGCAAGGAATTCCCAGTGACAGCTTTTGTATTCGCAAGCCCCAATGTTGGGGATATCAATTTCAGGGCAGCTTTTTCCAAACTGAAAAATCTTCATATTTTGAGAATTGATAATCTATTAGATATTGTTCCAAAATATCCACCCATTGGCTATATAGACGTTGGCCAGGTACTAGTAATTGACACTGCTAAATCCGATTACTTGAAGTCTCCAGGAAACATACTCACTTGGCATAATTTGGAGGTGTATATGCATGGAGTTGCAGGCACTCAAGGTGTAGGAATATTACCAGGAGAACTTTTGGGAGAGTTTAAACTAGAAGTGAATCGCGATATTGCTCTTGTTAACAAATCCAAGGATGCATTGAAGGAAGAATATGGTGTGCCTGCTAACTGGTGGGTTGAAAAGAATAATGGAATGGTTCAACGGGCAGATAGATCTTGGGTTCTCATGGATCGTGAGGACTATGAACTTTGAAAGAGTTTTAATTTGTGTCCAAATATTATGTTTAATTTGTTTTCGTGTATTATTGAGCTAATTTCTTTTAATTTATGTCGTTGGAGGGATATGTATTACTACTAATTTGTATTCTCAGCATGCATCTATTTTATACTTTGTCTTCTCTGAATGAAGTTTGGTTCATTATTCTCACTGTTATTATGTTACTACTGTTAAGTTACTCTTATCAACCAGCAAACATCTTCCCTAAAACACTTAATCGTTTTCTCCTCTTTCTTGTCTCTTATACTCTTAAAAGAACGTACCTTAGAAAAACAGAGTATAAATGAAATCCAATTGAAGGAATTATAAATAGGTTATTCCAGCTCGTTGGATTTTGCATATGTTACTATTATGTTTTCTAAAATAAGTATTTATTTATTATTTTAGGAGGAGTCTGCTAGAATATTCAGAATTTTAATTATAGTAAGGCTTTAGGTATTTAGTTGTAGGAGGAGTTGTTTATTTGGCTATTTAAAGCACTATGATTAATAAAATTTTAAAGAGATAAATTTTTATCATATGTTGACAAGAGGGGTTGCTCTGATGGTAAGCAACTCCTACTTCCAATCGAGAGGTTGTGAGTTCGAGTCTCCCCAAGAGCAAGGTGGAAAGTTCTTGGAGGGAAGAATACCGGGTTTCTATTTGGAAACAGCCTCTCTACCCCAGAGTAGAGGTAAGGTATGTATACATACTACCCTCCCAGACCCCATTATGTGGAATTATACGGTGTTGTTGTTATTTGTTATTTTTCAACATTGCATATTTTCTAAAAATCCATAACAGTTAAGGAGATACCATTTAAAGGATGGGATAAATTCACAATTTATCCATACAACCTAAAATATTTACCCACTTCTACCTATTTCAAATTATTTCCCCGACCCTACCCATCCCCAATTCCACTTAAACACTTCTTTGTTAAAAGAATATTCTGCAGTAATATCAGAAAGATGAATCAGCTTTACATAGCCAATGACTCATCGGAATTGTAACCTAATTGTTGAGAGGCTCAACAATTACTCTTTGATCAAGGTTATTAATTTTTTAACTTATGTGAAACCACCAAATTCACTTCAAAACAATTCTAAATGAACTTAAACTTCAATATTAATCCTTACAAGGTTTAATAATACTCATCCAAATTCAAAATTAAGCATTTAATTCTTAAATCAAAGCTTCAAAGTATCTTCATTAATGAACAATTCTTTGTTTTTTTAGGTATGAACAACAAAATTCGGATTATCACTACGACTTTAGCTTTCACAATAGCACCTAGGTGTTTAACAAATAGCAGGTATCATATACGATTATAATATATTGTATAATATTACAACATATTTTATGTGCTTCATTCAATATTATATTATTATATTAAGATGGTATACTATTACTGTATATTGTTACAGTATATTGCACATTATTATACACCGTTACAATATATTATATGTTATAATAGTATACAGTTGAATTATATACTGTAATAGTATACTGATGGATAGATGTGTTCGTCTTCAATTATTACAATATATTATAAACTATAATAGTATTACTATTTCAGTAGCTATCATCCTTGCATTATTAGAATGTTGACATTTCTCTGTAGACAAAAAATAAAAAATTAAAGGACTTTTGTGGAATTAGCATATTGGACTTTAGTAGTAATCCGAAGGAAAAAAGAAATTACTGTTCAATGTTGTTGGAAAGGTCCTGCTTACAACCCTCCACGTCGGATAGTCTCACCTTGATTTTGTGTTTGAATTTTGGAAATAGAAAATTTGTTAATAAAGAGTGTTATGAAATCTCCTATTTAAGGTGAATGTCTATAATTAGAGAGATTCTAGAGTTCTATTCTTGGTAGCTAAATCATCCTCCTTCCTATAAATAGAGGTGCCCTCTACCATTGTAAATCACCCCTAACAATCTCTAAGTATCAATAAGAATACTTCTCTCTCTCTATTCTCTCTATTGCTCTTGTTCTTGAGTTATTGTTCTTGTCTTTTATATTATTTCATAACACGTTATCAGCACGAGACTCTACCGTCTCAAGAACCATTCTCGAGAAATCTAAGGTATTTCCCTCTTCCTAATTTAATTTTCGATTGTCTTAACTTTTGTTTGTGCAAGGTTTTGCTTCAAAGAAAGAATGAAGAAAGAAGGAAAAGAAACGAAAAAAAGGGAGGAAAAGAAACGAAAAACAAAGAGAAAAAAGAAAACATTGAAAATATAATTGGTATACCTTAAAGGTAAGTATTTTATTTTTCCCTTTCAAATTCTTGAAATTCTATAATTTGATTTTATATACAAACATAGACAACAAAGTTTGATTATAACTCTAAAGGAGTTTGTAAGAAATTATAACCACACGAAGTGGTAAAATCTCTATGTCCTGCCATGATTAAATTCATGTATGATTGTGGGCAAATAATTGAAAATCCGTCCCTTTGAATTTGCTCCATTCCCTTTAGAGAATGTGGAAGCAGTATATGATAAGTCTGAAAGAAGACTAAAATATTACCATGAAGGTATCAATGAATGTGGACGTGGCAAAGAATTCCGTCCAATTGAATTTGCTCCATTCCCTTTAGAGAATGTGGTAGCAGTATGTGATAAGTCTGAAAGAAGACTAATTACCGTAAAGGTATCAATGGATGTGGACATGGCAATAGACGAAGTTATAATCGTCATTATTGTGGTAATGAGAACAATAAGGATTCTCAAAATAATCTTTCACTTTATGAAAGTAATATTTGACATGAGATTGTGTAAAGCACATGATTTTGATCCATTCCCTGAAGTGAATGTGATAATTGTAATAGAGCCCGTAAGTATGAACACGCTCTTGATGTAATTTTGGTTTATGTCTGACATTATGAAAAGAAAGTTCGTTGCCCTTGAAATTTCGGGCAAGAACTATATGATATGGGTGTTGGATACTTAAATCCATTTTGGATGCTATGGGTCTTGGAGACGCCATTAAAGACAGAAATAATGCATCCACCCAAAACTATGCTAAGGCCTTGATTTTCTTGCGCCATCACCTTGATGAAGGTTTGAAACTATGCTAAGGCCTTGATTTTCTTGCGTCATCACCTTGATGAAGGTTTGAAACTATGCTAAGGCCTTGATTTTCTTGCGGCATCACCTTGATGAAGGTTTGAAGATTGAATATCTCACCGTCAAGGATCCACCTATCTTGTGGAATGGCTTAAAGAAGAGATATGACAACCTGAAGTTGGTCACTCTGCCACAAGCACGATACGATAAGAACCCAAAAGCAAATAGTTTATAAACTATAAATTATCGTTGCGGTGGAAACGGGCACTGGTCAAAGGCTTGCCGTATACCATGACATTTGGTTGACCTTTATCAAGCATCTCGAAAGAGTAAACGCCCTGAAACGAATTTTGTCTCTGACGACAACTTTGACATCACCCACTTGGATGTGGCAGACTTCTTTAAGCAACCCGAGGGGAAGATAGACCACCTAATCGGTGATGGTTCCGTGATGAAAGAAGATGGAGCTATTTGATTTTGTTCTACTTATTTGTATTAGTTAGTGAATAAACTAATAGTCATTAGTATTAGCTCGTATTAGTTAGTTCATGATGCAATGTTAGCAGTAGTTCTTTAGAATATCTTCAATATGCTCAAATATCAATAATATTTTTACTTTCCAGTAGAGGTAATCGACTAACCTGAAAAACTAGTCGGTTATCTCATATTTCGCATAAAAACTGCAAAACAATCGATTGTCAATGATCAACAATCGATTGTCTTTAAAACAGTAATCTGGAATTTTTCAAAAATCATCCACAATCGATTGTCTTTGTCTAACAATCGATTGTCGTTAAGACAGTGTAATCTGAAATTTTTCGAAAATAGCCAACAATCGATTGTCTATGCTTGACAATCGATTGTCTTAAAATAGTGAGGTCTGGAATTTTTCAAAAATGACCAACAATCGATTGTCTATATCTAACAATCGATTGTCTTAAACAGTGTGATCTGAAGTTTTTCAAAAATAACAAATAATCGATTGTGTGTGTTTAACAATCGATTGTCTATGTTCAAACAATCGATTGTGTGTGTTTAATAATCGATTGTCTTATGAAAAACGCTGAAATTTTCAAACTGCATAGTAATTGATTATGGATAACATATCTGATTTTGTTAGTCAACTGTTAGCAGCAGATTTTGAAAATATTATGTGACACAAAAGAATTGAACTTGTTTATTCTTATGTTCTTGTATTTCTTTTATATGTCAAACCATGGGAAGTAAATTGATTGAAGGCTCCGGAAGAGCAACTGTAACTCTGCCCAAAAGGCATGACGTTTATCTTAGAGAATGCAATATTCTCCTCCAAGTCTAAGAGGAACTTTTTGAGTTTTAAAGATAACATTCAAAATGGATATCATATTGAGACAATAGATGAGAATAATCTTGAATTCTTCATGAAAACGAGGCTGCCCATTTCGGTTTGGGTTCACGCCATTTTGCATGCAGCAATGCTAGTTCGTCGGCTGCCCACTTTGGTTTGGGTTCATGCCATTTTGCATGCAGCATTTTAGTTTGTCGGCTGCCCACTTCGGTTTGGGGTCACGCCATTTTGCATACAGCAATGCTAGTTCGTCTCTGACTGACGAATTGACACAAATATTCCCCGTTGCAATTGGTTTTGGGTCATGAACCCAATATATCCCATTTAAGAATCTTTGGATGCGCAGTATATGTGCCTGTAGCACCGCCATCCCGCACCAAAATGGGTCTGCAAAGAAGGTTAGGAATATATGTCGAGGTTGAATCGCCCTCCATTATTCACTACATCGAAACATTGACAGGAGATTTGTTCACTGCACGATTTGCAGACTGTCAATTTGATGAGACACTTTTCCCAAAATTAGGGGGAGAAGTGGGTGAAACCAAACGGGAAATTTTGTGGAAAAATACATCATTATCTCATCTTGATCCACATACCTCTATTTGTGAGAAAGAGGCACAAAAGATTATCCATTTGCAAAGAATAGCAAATCAAATGCCTAACGCATTTATAGATTTGAAAAGGATAACAAAATCACATATCCTCGAAGTGAATGTGACAACATTTGATTCACGAATACATATTCATTATTGGAAGAATATGAACATGAAATTGGTATTAAATATACCACACTCACCCCTAGAAGGAGGTTTGAGATGATACCACACTCACCCCTAGAAGGAGGTTTGAGATGATATATGGCATGAATGATCGTTGGTCACGTACCTATTGTACGCCAAAGTATTTTGGAAATATGACTATTAAAGGACAACGATAATGCAAGAAACATATCTCGCATATAAGTTTGACATGACCATAATGGTATAACTTTCTCTTTAAGAAAGATATTCACCACATGGATGTTGATGAATCTGTGGTAGTACAAAATTAATTGAGAGCTCTAGAAGAGCCAATTATTACTATGTTGGAGAAACACAATTGAGTATTGTGCTGTAGTAAGTCTCAAAGAAACTTATTCAGTTTCCAAAGTACACGCGAAAGCGATTGATTATATTGAGACTATAAATAAAGGAAGGCTTTGATATCTCCTATTACTACAACTTGTAACGGGGTAATTTGCATATGAAAAGCTACCCGCTTTGTTCTCCAGTTTGTACTACACAAAAAGAATGCCACAATAAAGTGGATATCTATTGGTATAAAAACCCATGTCATAATAAACCTGAAGTTTATTAAGTGCACATGTCATGGGGTAAATTTGAAGTTTACCAATATTGATAATTTGTTCAGTTAGCATTCGTATTAGCCATCTCATTTTGAGTATGATGTGCAAATTCACATAGGTGAATATTAAAGAACTAGAAAGTTCTTTACGAATTCTCTTGTATCACTTGTTCTCATTAATGAACTGACCAACTAAAGAGTTCGGGTTGAAGCCCATAAATTCTGGAAATATCAAAGGTGAATATGGGCCCATTCACCTGCCATGTATACCACATATGATGCATCTATGATATGGTTACATGCGCAATTGTTATTAACCCGCAGCCTGGCCAGTGCTTGCGAGGTAAATTGCTCAGTAATCTAACTTCGAGCATAATTTCCAGATTTTCTACTCAAGATAGTTCATCTTGATAAGTTGGTTTATATCAAAGTTGGTTTAGCAAGATAATTATTGAGTGCTTCCACTTAATAGCTAAACTGTTTCTTATGAGAACAAAGTTATATATATCAGTTTGATATACGTTGTATACGAGAGTATATTATATTCTCCCCTCACAAGTGGTTCAGGGTCAGGAACCAAATAATTTCATCTTATTATTAATGTGCCGTGTATATTGACATGATAATGCACAAAGATGATTTCCCAAAGTTGAGGAAACAAGTTAGCTTTACTAACATGAGGGGGAGATATGATAAACACTTGAGAAAAGGTTACATGGGATGAATTATCATTTGTATATGTATATCCCCGAATATCATGATATGAACCTGAAGTTCATAAAAGGGATAATTCAATTGCAACATATTGCAAAGCATGCTATACGCATTTGGTGACCCAAAGAAAGTAACTAAATGGAAGAGATACAATTCAAGAAGAATTGATTCTATATGAAAGACATGTAGTTTTGAACCTATAGTTCAAATGCTTGAAAGTATAAAGTCAAAGGTATGTATAGTCAGTTTTCGATATCTTATTTGTCTAGCATGACATGGAAAACTTGATATGCATCTAAAGTCTATTATATGGCTTATATGACTTAACTTGAAAGATTTAAGTTGCTTGAAGCATATGCAATTCTTGGTCCTGAAGTACCACATCCTTAGTACAATTTGTGTACATATGTATCTTGCTATAACTATAAGCATGATGGCATTGAGAATGCATCTATGGAGATATTGAAGAGTTATTCCACGACATTATATGAAGATGTTCATATCTATCAAGAATGATGATTTCAAGGTGCGGAATATTTATTCAAGTCAATATGGTTGATTTATTTATCAAATCTCTATCAAAGATCGTTTTGAAGATGATGCACAAGATTGGAATGCAAATGCTCAAGGATATAAATTGATGTACTCATTAGGGGGAGTCAATGCGCGTTGCACTCTTTTTCCCTTACAAGGTTTTTTCCCACTGGGTTTTCCTTGCAAGGTTTTTAACGAGGCAACCAATAGGCGCATATTCAAACATGTGTACTCTTTTTCCTTTCTTTAATTTTTCCCATTGGGTTTTGGTTTTAAGGTTTTAACGAGGCACATTGTTGAATAGACATTCAAGGGGGAGTGTTATGAAATCTCCTATTTAAGGTGAATGTCTATAATTAGAGAGATTCTAGAGTTCTATTCTTGGTAGCTAAATCATCCTCCTCCCTATAAATAGAGGTGCCCTCTACCATTGTAAATCACCCCTAACAATCTCTAAGTATCAATAAGAATACTTCTCTCTCCCTATTGTCTCTATTGCTCTTGTTCTTGAGTTATTGTTCTTGTCTTTTATATTATTTCATAAAATGTTTTATCTTTTGTAATGGATTTATTTAACCGCAAATACAATTACTGAATTGAATAGGTTTCAAACACTGTATTGAATCCTCCCTTAACTTTTCTCTTTCACACACTGTGGGTTATAGGTCGTTTTTTACCAATGCGATGTTAGTAGCAACATGGAGTTGCATATTTTGTCGTTCCAAAATATTGTATTCATAAAATACAAACCTACCTCACTAATTGATATTATCGATACAGTTGGAACTTGAAAATTAAAAGGCGTCGGGTAAATAGTTTGGCCCATGAATAGAAGTAATAATTAATTTTTAAAGAGTAAATAATAAAATCAACCAGTATTAAGTGAGATTTCTCTTAAAGGATGTCAATTTGGGCTTTCTCAATTTTTCTTTTTATTTTTTGATTTCCAAAATACAACAAATAAATAATATAATAACAAGAGATTTTGTCTTAGAACGTGTGAATTTGTGTTCTAGATTACAACTCGTTTCGAACTTACATTTTTCCTGGGTTAGAGACCAAGATTGAAGTTCTTAGAGATGAGTTGGACAGTGGTGAAAAAAAAGAAGGAAAATGCTCAAATATATCTCTGTGCTATCTAAAAGATTGAAATGTATCAATTGTTATAACTTGAGTCCATATATATTTATGTCGTTATATTATTAGTTTAAATATATTCCTTTTACGTTTAGCTTGTCCAAAGCAGACATTCGATCCTATGTAGGGGTGTTCATCGGGCGGATTGGGCGGCTTTTTACTCTTAACGGTTTGGCTTAACGATTATCGGCTTTTAAATGTATTAATCCGTTAGCCACCCGATAAGATATCGGGCGGATTGGTATCGGGTTAGCTCTTATAGGGCGGTTATTGGGCGGCTTATCGGCCTAACATACATGTTTACTAGAATTTGATAGATCTCTTCAGGCAATTATAGATCAAACACCTATTCCAGTATACCTTCATATGAGCTAGCTTGTTAATGTCTTTTCAGGACATTCATTTTATGCCTGAGGTAGTATAGCTTTGCCCTCCTCACTTTTTTCTTGTCCAGCACCTTCATCTCCTTTATGTTGGGCGAGTACCTGCAAATCATCTAGATCCCGAGATTAAAAATTCTTAGAAGTAGAAATAAACTTTATTTAATCATTTTCAAGGGTTTTAGTTTTTTTATACTTAATATATATAAATAAAAATAGATTTTATATATATATATATATATATATATATATATATATATATATATATATATATATATATATATAAATATAAAATGTATTTATATTCTTAACGGGTTAATGGATTAGCCGTTAAGAAAATTGAATAATCCATCCCCAAACCGATAAGCCGTCAATGAAAAAATTCAATCCGTTCCCCGTCCGTTAAGCCATTAAGCCGTTACCAGTAAGCCGTTAAGCTTCGATTTGGATCGGTTTTCGGTTTCGGACCGGTTTTGAACACCCCTAATCCTATGTGGCACTGACATTTGATGAGATGGATGTCAAACGACTTGCCACCTTAGCGCCCTTAACCCATTTTAACCCTCCCTTCTATTTTTTTTCAATTATAAAAATTTTCTTTCCTTCCACTGCTATTGCCACTATTACCGTTACCATATAAAATTTTGTATTTCAAATTTTGGTTTTTTATAGATGGATTTGGAATGCTATATCGCATTCACCTCATCAATCCAGTGTCACGTAGGATTAGATGTTCACCTTGGACAAACTTAACATAAGAAGGTTATATTTAAACCAATGGTATTACTCAAAAGATATATTTAAACCCGAAGTATAATAAAGATACATTTAATCTTTTCTGATAATATAAAGGTATATTTAGCCATTTATCGTAAAAAAGTGTGATAAACTAATAATTCTGGAAACCCCAAGTAATAATGTACCCAACAAATAATTAAAGGAATAAGAATAATGTGATAGCTTCCTAATTTGGTTTAAATAAGAAGTCGGTGCAGTGTTAACAGGGGTGCAATATTACTACTGTTAGCACATGCAACTGGAGTCAGATAATATATTTTATTCAATTTATATATGACGATCATGTTATATAACGGTTCTAATTTAAATTTCCATGTTTATCGTATTATCTTCGTAACAAGTAGCGGCCAGAAGGGTGGCATATATATATATATATATATATATATATATATATATATATATATATATATATATATATATATATATATATATATATATGATTCATAACCTCCAAGAGGTGATCAGTAAAACAAAGTAAGGAAAAATAGTTTTCTTTAGAAAGAAAAATGAATTTTTGTTACGAAATAAAAGTAATTTAGTAAAATATGAACAAGAAATAAAAGCAATCTAGTAAAATATAAACAAGAAATGGAGATAAAGAGAAGGAAGAAATTTTCTTCTTTAATTGTGTGTATTTTCCTATTTATTATAAGGCCTTTATATAGGCATAAAAAGTGAAGAAAATATGTTATGGAATATGTAATTGAACATACAAAATATGTCATTAAGCATTTGAGATGAAAATCATGGAAGAAGAGTAGGGATCCACCATAATGTTATATTTATCACAACACTCCCCCTTGGATAATCATAGATAACGTGACTCGTTAAAACCTTACTAGGAAAAAATCATATGGGAAGAATTCCTAGTGAAGGAAAAAGAGTACACATGTTTAGAAATACACGTTTTGGTTCCCTCGTTAAAAACCTTGCAAGGAAAAATCCAGTGGAACAAAACCTTGTATGGAAAAAAGAGTACAACGCGTATTAACTCCCCCTGATAATAGCATCAATTCACATTCTTGATCATTCGTATCCCAATCTTGTACACTAGTTTTTTGAAGGTTGACATTAGTAGAGATTTAGTAAACAAACATATTATCACTTGAATGAATCTGTTACACATTGATATCACCATTCTTTTAAAAATCATGTATGAAGAATAACTTTGGTGAAATGTGCTTTCCCCTAGCTCCTTTTTATGAATCCTCCCTTCAATTGGGCTATACATATTGTATTATTTTCATACAAAATTGTTGGTATTTTATAATAATTCAAACCACATTTGTCTCGAATAATATGTATTATAAACCTCAACGATACACATTCTCGACTTTCTTCATGAATCGCAATTATCTCAGCATAATTAGATGAAGTAGCCATGATTGATTGCTTAGTCGATTGCCAAGATATGCCAGTGCCTCCATATGTAACCACATAACAATTTGTGATCAAGCCTTGTGCTGTCAGATAAATACCCCCATCGGCATAATCAACAAGATCGGGATTGCATTCATTGCCATAAAATAAGCTCACATTGATAGTCCCTTTTAGATAACATAATATGTATTTGATTTCACTCCAATGTTTCCTTGTAGGATCAGAGCTATAGCTTGCTAAGACATTAACTAAAAACATTATGTTACGCCTTGTAGTGTTAGCAAAATACATTAGTGCATCAATTGCCCTAAGATATGGTACTTCAAGACTAAAAAGTTCTTCATTATTTTCATGAGATTGGAATGAATCTTTATTTATATCGAGTGATCTCACATCCAACTGGGTACTAAATGGATGTCCTTAATCCATATAAAACCGCTTTAAAATCTTTTTAGTGTATGCTGATTGATGGATAAAAATTTCATCTTTCATATACTCAATTTGTAGACCAAGAAATATTTTTTTCTTTCCAAGATCTTTCATTTAAAATTCTTTTTTTAAATAGTCTACTGCTTTAAGAAGCTACCTAGGAGTTCTAATGATATTTGAATCATCGACATACGTAGAGATTATAACAAATTCAAATCCAGATCTTTTTATAAAGAACAAAGACAAATTGAATCATTCTTGTACCCTTCTTTCAATTGGTACTCACACGGGCGATTATACCACATGCGCCCTGATTTGTTTCAATTCATAAGAATTATTGAAGCTTTATTTAATAAATTTGTTGGAAACATTAATATGCTTCGGAAAAATTTAAATCCTTCAATGATTTTCATTATACGCATATCAAGTTTTCATATATTTCCAAATAATTATCTCTACCATAAGAGAGCATGTCTCCATATAACCAATGTGAGAACATTTACTAATTTCTTATGTCACAAGTCGTCTTTATGTCTATTGACTTGAACTTTTTGCACAAAAATATATTTATACCTCCATTGTCTTTATATTTTCAGGTATTGGGACTATCCACACAACTTTACATTTTTCAAGTAAAGTCAATTTCCCTTGCGTATTTTTCATTTGGCCAATCATTTATCTGTTCAAATTTCAAAACAGATCTGAGTTCAAGATCCTCGTCAATATTAATAATATTGAGCGCTACATTATGTTAACAACATCGTCGACGATCATTTAATATCAGTTTAGTTATTACACAATAAAGACATAACTTATTCAGATCTCTTCAACTAATTATTTTCAGATACTTGAACCTCTCACATGAGGTCTTACGAAATGTTATGTCGTGGTGTTCTCCTAGAGCACTTGCCTCGTTATTATGACCATCTTGGACATTTGTCCCTCTCCTTCTTCAAGGAGTTTAATCTTTAGAACCGATTGGTTTATTATGCTTTATGCGTGCCATAGACTCTGTCCCTCGTGGACTTTATTCTATTTGGAGCATTAGCAACTGAAATATGACATTTAGCTTTGGGTTAGCAAATGCGTTTGGCAATAATTTGTAAATTAACTATCACTTGGACTTCAAGTTCATATTTTATTGTAAGAGGATCTATATGTATTCAAAATAATTCATTTCATGTATCATTTTCTCAGCTGTCCATTTTCTCCCCCTAAAGTTGGGATTACCAACACATTTTTCAACCTTTTTTGGGAACTCTTTTCTCTGCATTGTGGTGGCATAATTAAATCATATATCACGTCCATATTTTTATATATAAATTATTTGGTTCCAGACCCTGAACCAATTGTAATAGGGAGAAATTTTTATAACTTGGCTAAATGCGTATAAGTGATGTTGTATATTAAATAATACAACTCATACCAAATTTCATTTTTTGGAGTTTTGTTCTCATAACCAATGATTGAACTATAATTGGAGGCGTACAATTTCTGCTAAATCAACTTGGATTTAAACCAGTTTTATCAAGATAAATCATCATAATTTATATTTTAGAACTGTTCTCTAATAATTCAATCAAGCAATCTTGCAAATCTAAACTGCAAGTTGATAATAAAAGCACATGTAACCATAGAATAGATGCATCTATTAAAATCATATAATCGTAAACGGTCTACATGACAGGTGAATGGGCCCATACATGTATTATCTTCTGTTCGTTTCAGAAATCAAGGGATTTAATCTGGATGTGCTCCTTTGTTCTGTTTTCTTACAGTATTTTGCCACCTTCTGTATCGCTCCTTTGTTCTGCTTTCTTAAGGTGTTTTTCCTCCTTCTGTTTTATTTTTTAAAATTATTTTTATGCATAATTTTTGATAAATTAATATTTAAACAATTGAGGGTATTTTTATAAACTTATCAGTTACAATGCAGTATGATACAATCAAATCAAACAACAAAATATAATTTAATAATAACAAACAATATAATTTATTCGAACATAATATTTATAAAATAATATAATATAATACATTATAAATCGATGTGGAATAATGATTCAAACATAGCGTAAGTACACAAAATGGTGAAGTTCCAAACGGCTATCCAACGGGGTCAACCCGGCCAATTCGACAATGAGGGAATGACATGTTGACTAAAAATTAGTTTATAATCGAATAAAAGTTAAAATGGATCAAACTGGTACAGCTTTCTCTATTTCAAAATGATTAAAGTTGAACCATTCGAACCTAGCAATCATAACAAATTATAGTTCCCACCATTTTTAATTGTCTCACAACTACTTTTTCCAGTGATTTAGCAGCACATCATTCCTGACTTCATATAATTTTCCAGCAAAGACTCAGTTGATATCTCTAATTATTTTCGTGGTATCTGCATTACATTAAATTAAAATATTATTTAATTTAAACCGGAAGGGATAACCTATTTTGGTGACAACGCGGACACACCAATAAAATAGTGATTAATAATTTCCTCCGCCCACCTCGTTTCTCGCTCGTCCATTTCTTTTTGACACCGTCCACACACCGATCGCCAAAATGGTCTAAGCATTGGTTGTCCATCCTTGAATAGAATAACTTTTATAATAACCAACAATATTTAAAAATTCATAAAATATATTACGTGTTTTAGTTTGACTAAACATAGAATATAAAAAATATAAAGAATTTTGAATCTTATAATCTTAAATAAACAACATATGTAATGTATCATAATATCCGTTGAATCGTATTGTCGTAAACCTGAAATATAAGTTGTTCGAATTAAAGAGTTATTAAGACAAATAAATTGAAAAAAGATAGAGCAGCAGAGGTGGACGCACATATTGATTAACCGACACCCGAAAACTTCGGTAAAACTTCATATATATTTAAAAATATATTCAAAATATATCCAAATATTAGCATAAGCTCCCGTACCTATCATCATAAATAATAATAAATTTATATTGAGTGTTACGGTGTTCCTGCGACTATCAATTCTCGGGTCTGTGGAGTAGTGGCCATTGAATAAATCAACTCTTTGAAATACATGGACATCTGGCAGATGTACTATTCTTTAGACCAATAACACAAACTTGAAGATTCATCTATAGTTATATCCGATCTGCATGATCTTCGGATCTAGTATGCCTCATTGTTATTGATATCTTCTTAGGTCCCAGTGGACTAATCAAGTGGGGGAAGAAAATGGATTTTAAAAAGCTTAAGTTATTTACATTGTAAGTGTATATAAGAAATCTCAAGACATTTTTATATATTATAGCAGATAATCTATCTTATTTTTAAGATTATAGATCTAATTTTTAGATAAGAGGGGTTGCTCTGATGGTAAGCAACCTTCACTTCCAACCAAGAGGTTGTGAGTTTGAGTCTCCCCAAGAGCAAGGTGGGAAGTTCTTGGAGGGAAGGATGCTGGGGGTCTATTTGGAAACAACCTCTCTATCCAAGGGTAGAGGTAAGGTCTGCGTACACACTACCCTCTCCATGTAGAGAGTTTTGGAGAAGTTAATTGGTTTGAGGCTTCTCACAAAAGATATTGCTTACAAAGATATATATAGAGTACAGAGAGAAACCAAATCCTACCAACTATAGGACTGTACAATAAATCAAATCTTACCAACTATAGGACTGTACGATAATAAAGGAAATCAAATCCTACCAACTATAGGACTGTACAATATATTCTAATACGCCCCCTCAAGATGGAGGGCCGTAGGACACGCCAATCTTGGACATCAGCAGAAGAAGTCGAGGAGGTCGTAACCCGTAAGGAGGGTTCGAAATTGGAATTTCCAAGCCAGGTAATTAGTGGAATCCAATTTGAGTGGGATCTGAGCCGATGAATTAATGGCAATAGGCTGGAGAAGATCGTTGGATGTCGTAACGGCCATGAAGCGCGAGACAAAGGATAGGAGGCGCTGATCGACGCCGAGAGAGAGAGGGCTGCCGGTTAGTGCAGCGCCTGCGCGGCAAGATGCTGGAGAGAGGTGGTGGGCCGAGAAGGTCGGTGGTGGCTGGCTGCCGATTAGTGCAGCGGCGGCGGCGGGCTGCCGATTAGTGCAGCGGCGACGCGGCAAGATGCCGGAGAGAGGTTTGCTTCTAGAAGACGAAGCCTCCATTGTTGTTGTAGATTTACAAAGTAAAAAAATTGTTGATAGGAAAAAAAAAAAGGAATAATTTTCTGAATTTAGAAGAAATACCTTGCTAGTGCCGATTATGTAGAAGGTCGGCGGCGGCGGGCTGCCGATTAGTGCAGCCGCTGCCGCGGGTAGGGAAGAAAAAATTAGGGTTTGTTTGGCGATAAGCCACTGGCGTATGATACCATGTAGAAGTTTTGGGAGAAGTTCATTGGTTTGATGCTTCTCACAAAATATATTGTTTACAAAGGTATGTATAGAGTACAGAGAGAAACCAAATCCTACCAACTATATGACTGTACGATAATAAAGGAAATCAAATCCTACCAACTATAGTACTGTACAATATATTCTAATACTCCAGACCCCACTAAGTGAGATTATACTTAGTCGTTGTTTTATAAATCTCATTTTTGGAGCTTGTTAGGAAATGCGCTAATATCCAGTCCATATCAAGTTTTTTTCAGTTTATATATCTCTAGAATGTGGATCAAACTGACGATACAGAGCAAAAATGAAGGAGATGACAATTTATTGAATAATAGAATTACCAAAGTTTATAAGAATTGTTTCATTTAACCACGAATGTTGTAGTCCTTTTTTAGTTGTTATTTCTAAGCGAAAAAGTTTCACGAGCTGCCTGATATGGGAATACAAGTTAATAATATTATCTATCTTTTTAAATGTAATTTGAAGCTAGCATACAAGTTAAGTGGACACGCAAAGTAAAAGTCCTATTAAACATTAAATAAAAACAGATCGACATACAAGTATATCCTCTGTGTGGTAATTAAGAGGAACCATAATACATACATTTAGTATATGATGTCCTGTGTTTTCATGAGGTACTCATGAAATCGATTAATTCAAGCATTACTATCATTATTTTTATCATTAATTCAAACATTATTTTGATGGAAATAATCCCAGTTTTAAACTCCAAAGCTCTCTTAGAAGTCATACTCCTCGCGATCCATGAGAAGCCAAGATCCATCTTGTTGTTGAACCATTCCTTTGTTCTTCTCAACCCACCATGATGCGGGTACACCATATTCATATTTTAATATGTCCCACTGCTTGTTGACTAGTGAGATATCACGATTCACTTCTAGTTTAAAACCTATTAAACCTTGAGTCCCTGCAATTCCATGCAAGTATGGCTCCAACAAATGCCAGCTAACAACTTCTCCAAGAGGCTTCACATATGGGGATTTTGTTGTGTCAATCATTAGTTCCTCACCAACGTCTATATAGCCAATTGGAGGTACTTTCGGAACAACATCCCATAGATTATGGATTCTCAAAGTACGAAGACTTTTTAGTTTGTCAAATGCTGCCTTAAAATTGAGATCTCCAACTTTGGGACTTGCAAATGCAAAAGCTGTCACTGGAAATTCCTTGCCTTCGCTTGTTTTGTTTATACCATTGAAAGCTATGTCAACTGCATTTAGGGTTGCAAGTGACGCACCTAGGCTATGCCCACTTACAGTAATACTAACCTCTTCATTCTTATATTCCTCAACCAATCTTTTTACTTCTTCAATTACCTAAAAGGAAAAAAAAATGATGAGCTGTTAGATTCTTTAATTAGCTTCGTCAAGACAAGTATAATACTTTTCTCCTTTTGTTTTCAAAGTTGATCCCTTTGATAAAAATTAAAACAAAGAAAACTCCAAGATATATGTTTCACTATAATCATTAAAGTCTGTTATTGAAAAAGAAAAATACTTGAGAAATAAACAATTAATCATAATCATATAAAGCCACATAGAAGTATAATCAAGCAAGTTAAACATGCACCTGATCCCTGGCACTAGATTGATTAAACTGTGATCGTGAATTATCTGTTGTATAAACATTGTAGAAGCCGTGATGTACCAAAGGTTGGAGCAAAGGAAACAAACCTCCATCACCAAAGACTTTGGGTGCTGGGACAGCTGCAAATTGAAAGTTATTCACCCATTCCAACTTCTCCATAGTTCCTCGCCAAGCAATCACAATATCCCTCCTTCCCAGTTCAACTTTACCCTCATCAGTAGCCACAGCTACGTACCCCATAAAATTTGAATCCTTACTCCATGCTTCCAATGACAATGATCTTACAAAGAAACCGTCAGGAAGTGGAATCGATGAGGTAGCATAGAAAAATTTGGTTACGCGATATTTCAATGGGTCAAGTCCAACTCTAGTAAAAAGGTTCTCCATTGAGTATCTACTAGCTCCTGCATTTTTGGACTTCTCCTCTGTAATAAAAGTATCATAAGTTGCTTGAGCCAATTCCCCATATTGAATGAGATATTTACGTAGATCATGATCCAAGGGGTTTAATAGCCCTTCCCAATTGTTTTTTCCACTAAGTTGCTCCCATTTCTCAGCCATGCTAGCCATGTCTCTCCCCCTATTTTCCTTTTCTGTATTTTTTTCTCTTTGTTGCTTCTTAATTTCCTACGATATGTTCTTCATTTTTGCCATCTTGAAATGCCAATTTATAGATAAGCATCTTCACTTTTTTAAGTCTGTGTATTTGTCATGAAACACGCATTTGATTCTTTTAGTGTTAACAAGGTCACCATCTCTAAGCAGCCCCTCCAACCGAGAGGTTGTGAGTTCGAGTCTCCCCAAGAGCAAGGTGGGAAGTTCTTGGAGGGAAGGATGTGGGGGGTCTATTTGGAAACAGTCTCTCTACCACAGGGTAGGGGTAAGGTCTGCGTACATTCTACCATCCCCAGACCCCATTAAGTGGGATGATACTGGGTTGTTGTTGTTGTAAGGTCACCATCTTAACGTCGTCCAAATGAGCATAATATCAATCGTGCGGATTCGAATTGTCTTTGTTCATTTAATCTAAATTAAGTATGTTTACATTGTCGATATAGACATCCGATTAATCGACCCGAGTTTCTCAAATGCCCTCAAGTGGCTGTAAAAGATTAATTATTACGTAACCTTTTTTGAGTCACTCATGCACACTTGCAGCTGAAAATTATACAGGCTTGATACACAAATTATTATTATTTTTTTTGGACCGGTAAATCGGCTGTATTACTAAAATGGTTGGATATATAGTTTAACTTTTATGGGAAACACAATCCCATATTCCAATAATGTAGCAGATCGTTAAGTAGTTTTGATATGGTAAGAAATTTCTGAATTATTAGTGTATTATTAGACCCATTTCTAGTGCGAACCTGCCAACTAAGCCCACACCTTTTTAAGTAGGCCAGATAAAAGGAAAATACAAAAATATTTCCTAGAAAATTGGGACAGGGGAAGAGGCAATATCATTGGGAAAGCATATAAATAGAAAATAACAAAATGGATGGCAATATGTCTTATATGTTGACACGTCATATTGTCTCATATTTTACTGTTGGATTTGCTAATATTTTACTCGTGATCAAGTAACATTATAGAAATCTCTACTTGCAAGTGGTAAGGGACGCGTCATTTTCTGTAGTAAATAATTAATAATAAAATAATTATACTAACATGATTAGCTATCATATTTCAGTAACTTGTTCGAGGTAGATAAATTGAAGTTCAAACTAAATTATTTTCTTTTAGTTTGTTGCTCGGTCTCACTCTGTTTCTTTTTTTGTTAAAATTATTCCTTCCATCACAATACTGGTGTACTTTTAGTTTATATGTAGTAATAAGGTAAATCTGGGATAATAAACAAAAGGCGAATAAATTATTACTATTGAAGTTCACTGTTTAATAATTTGAACATTATTTAAAACTAAAATTTGTTCTAATATACTTTTAATTAGTTGGCAATACAATGATGAAAAATTAACCAAATTAAGCATATAAGAAGTATTAGAAAATGTGACAGTTGATTTTATCATACACCAAGCATTCTATTTGTCTAACAACAGAATGAGTTACGCTTGATCTTAGCCAGTATGTCAAAGTAAGTTGTGAGAACTGAAATATTCTTTCACACTTTGTATAAAACGTTAAAACTTATTTCTAATGCCACCTAACACCCTTCTCTCACCCCTTTCCAGCAGGTTAAAGGGATTTTTTCTAAATAAAATTAAAAGAACAAGGTTATATGCATTGATAATGTAAAAATTATTTTAATACATATCAATAAATCTTAACATGTGATAACATAAGGTTACTAAATTTCTTTTACCTTTCTTAACTAGCATTAGTACTCACACGATGCGCAGATACAAATATTAAATTGTAGTTTGAGTTATTATACATCTTAAAATTTAAAACTTCACGATAACATATTTTTTTATTTTATATCTATAACTATCCAACTCCTTGATTTAGTACCTGTATTTGGTCAATATTAAAATATCACGGTTTGTGATATGTCTTGATTGAGCATATTATCTAACAAAATTCTTACTACCATTTTATGTTTTACCGCGAAATCGAATAAGTCTTATCCTTCTACATTGTCACTCAAAACAACTATTTCTCTAATCTTTGCTTATTGCATTATCTATTACTTAACTATGTTATATTCATATGATATTTTATTAGCTTACCAATTGATTTGATATTTTGCTTATACCCTTTTAATAAACATATATAAATATAAATTTTCTTATTGCTAAAATTTAATTTTTTTTGTTAAAGGCCTAAAATTGCTATTCATCTTTCAGATTTGGTCTATCCATGTAATCAGTTAAAAAATGCTCATTTCATGCCACTGTCTTTACACATTTGGCTCATCCAAGCTATTATCGACTAACAGCTCAATTTTTATTTGGCCTATTCATGCTACTGCTGTTAGTCATTAATGATATGGATGGGCCATATGTGTAACGATAGTGACATGAAATGCGCATTTTTTAACGGATGGCATGGATAGACCATTTTAAAAAATTGAGTGACATTTTCAGGCCTTTTGTGATTTATTTTTGTACTTTTATCCTTTTACTTGAAACTCTTTTTTCATTTAAATCTTTCAATAATATTTTTGAGTATTATTTAATTATTTAATATATTTATACTTAATTAATTCAAAGTATAAATATTCTCACACTATCTTGATTTTCCTCTTTGTACACCCTCTTTCATACTACGAATGTTTAATTCGTTATTTACGTTAAATTTTACCAATAAATAAAATATATAATATCACATTTTATTTTGAATTATAACTTTGAATTACTTTAAAAAATTAATAGATAAGTTTTTATTATTATATTTTAGATCTATTAAACTTTTCTATAATTGTTTTTTGTATCACGTTAATTTAATTTTCTTTCTTTTTTAACATTAGATACAAATTAGACTTTAATTTTTGTTCATAAAGTTACCCACATGAGATTTTTTGTATTTTCTTAGTTTTAACTTGTTATCCAATAATTGTAACCATATCTACAATTTGAGTATTTTTTTTTGGAAAAAGTATTTCGTATATATTTCACCAAGTTGTCAATATACATCAGCTGTTCTTTTTGGACTATCGAACAGCTCTCATACGTTATCTTCTATTTAAATGAAAAAAGTACTATTTTGGAAAGCACTATTTGGAAAGCACTATTTTCCTAATGTACATGGAATTTCAACGGGTACATTGGGGGTAGCTATTCAAATACTGTAGTGTGGTTATCCATTTTGGCTTCCTTTGTCATGTGATGTGTACTTGGAGTACAATCTGCCTTGCTCTCTGTGATGCTTCGTTCTTCGACTGTTGAAACCTTCGGGCGTTCCTTTCCATCCAAACATTGTATACAACTGCTGCGAACGCCACTCCCAATATCATTTTACTTGGGTGCCTATTGCTTACCCTTCTAGTTACCCATTGCACTTCTGCATCCCATCATTCTATTATTCTGGTAAAGTTCTGCCAATGTAGTATTCCTTGCCATAGTTGCCGGGAATAAGGACATTCAAAGTATAGATGGTCATATGTCTCGACAATGTCTCTTTCAGAGAGCACGCATGATTGGTCAGTGTGTATACCCCATTTTGCTAGCCTGTCAACTGTGGCCAGTCTTCTATGCAGTGCCATCCATAGTATGAATTCTTGTTTGGGCAGCATTCCAGTTATCCTTAGTAGTTTTTTCCATACAACCTTGGGATATTGTGGAATAGATTGTATATATGCGTTCCTAATGCTATCGGTGCTATTCTGCGTGCAAGTTTGCAGTGATGTATTTGTCCACCATTCTCTTTCTCCAAATAGCTTCCTAACTAACCAGCTTGCTTGTTTTGGTATTTCCATGTTGTGGATATCCCTCTTTTTAATGCAATGGCTGTGGATCCATTTAATCTACAATATGTCTTGTTTCATCATTAAGGCCCATAGCAGTTTAGATACAGCTGCTTTATTCCATCTTTCATAACAGATAATGTTCAATCCTCCAGCTGCCTGTGGTCTGCACACTGTTTCCTATGCTATCGGATTCCTGTGGCTTGTTTCATGGCTTCCAGTCCATAGGTAGTTCCTGCAGATAGCATCTACCAGTTTGATGACTTTTTTGGGAATGAGAAATACTTGGGCCCAGTATGTTTGCATTTCAAAGAGCACACTTTTGATGAGTTGGAGTCTGCCTTCATAGGATAGGACCTTTGATGACCAGCATCTAATTCTATCAACCATTCTGTCAACGAGTGGCATGCATTGTGTGATGGTGAGTTTTCTGGTTGAGAGTGGTACACCCAGATAATTGAATGGAAGTTGCCCTTCAGTCAGTTTGAATCCTACCAGCATTCTCTCTTTAACTTCTCTTGTAACTCCTACTATATACAGTGAACTCTTGTCCAGGTTTGCTTGGAGGCCAGACATCTGTGAGAATTGTTCAAATTCTGTCAGCAACAGCTTCATTGGGATTGTATCAGCTCTACAACACAGTAATAGGTCATCTGCAAAACAAATGTGAGTGAGCTGTAGTTTTGAGCATTTAGGATGGAAGTTGAAGTTTGGATTCCTATTAAGCCTCTTGAGAGATCTATTGAGGTATTCCATAATAAGGACAAACAGATAGGGAGACATGGGGTCTCCCTGTCTTAGTCCTTTTCTTGCTGCAAATTTTGTGGTCAACCCTCCACTGATCAGGATAGAGTAACTTGCTGTTGTATGCATTCCATAACAAGAGTTACCATCTTGTAAGGTATGCCAAATTCCAGCATTACTGCCTTCTAGAACTCCCACTCAACAGAGTCATAGGCTTTCCTGATGTCTACTTTGATGAGGCATCTGGGAGAAACTGATTTTTGAGTGTAAGCTTTCACCAATTCATGAGCTATGATTACATTGTCAAGTATGTTCCTTCCTTTAATGAAGGCAGACTGTGATTGCCCCACCAAGTAGTCCACAACCATTTTGAGTCTGTTTGTAAGTAATTTGGCTATGATTTTGTACATTGTTGAGCAGCAGGATATTGGCCTGAACTCTTTGACATATGTTGGGTTTTTCACTTTCGGAATCAGGGTGATTGTTGTACAGTTAATCTCCTTCAGCATTTTACCATTCTGAAAAAATAGTTGCACTGCTTGTGTGACTTCTTTTCCCACAAGTGGGCAGTATTCTTTTGAAAATTCTGCTGGATAACCATCTATGCTTGGTGCCTTGTCATTTGGTAGTTGTGCCACAACTTGATTGATCTCTGTCTCTATAACTGGACTTAGTAGATGCTGTTGTTGCTGTAGAGATAGACATGGTCCATCTCTTGCCACATTTATATCTATGCCTAGGAGTTGATCAGCTACTGTGCCCAGAAGTTGTTGGAAGAATTGGGTGAATTCTGTTTGGATTTGTTGTGGTTCTGTGATCTTTGTTTGTTGGTCATTGAAGATACTGCTCACCCTGTTTCTTGCTTGTCTGGATTTCATGTAGGCATGGAAGTATCTTGTATTGTGATCCCCAGTTGGATCCAAGTGGCTCTTGACTTTTGTCTCATTATTTGTTCTTGGGATTGCCTCCCATTTTTCAATATTCTGTAAAGCTGTTTTTGTGTTGAAGTAGTCCTCATTCAGCTTGCCTTGTATTTCCTTTAACTCTCCTCTCAATTGATGCAGTTAGTGTCAACAGTTGAGTGATCCTGATGTATGGTTCTGGTAGCTTTTTCAATTTTCTTCAATTTACACAAAATAGAGTACATTGGATAGCCTTTAATCTGTTGATTCCATATTCTGTTGACAGCTTCCTTGTAGGCTGGTTGTTGCATCACTTTTGAAAGTAGTCTGAATGGTCTTTTCACTCTGATTTTAGTGGTTTCAGTGTCAATCAGTATGGGAGTGTGATCTGAGCATCCTGGTAGCAGGTAAATAGCTTCCACTCCAGTGTATGAGTTGAACCAGTCTGCATTGCCAAATTCCCAGTCTATATGGCTACATATTCTGGCTTCAGCTTCTCTTTTGTTGCTCCATGAGAAATTGTTCCCTCTTTTGGTGATCTGTCCTACTTCAATATTATCAATACATTCCTGAAAGTCAACTGTTTCAGATGAATGTACTGGCTGTCCATTTTTTCTGTCTTCCACACACAGCACAGTATTGAAGTCTCCCAATATAAGCCAAGGGCCATTGTGGTTCACAGTCTTCAATGTCTTCCATAGTGTTGCTCTTTGTTGTGCAGTGTTTTGGCCATATACAAAGGTGATGTAACTAGCAAAAGTTGAATTTTTGTCATTTACCTGACAGTGGATCATCTGGTCAGTGGTTGCCAGAGTAACTACCTAGACATTGTTCTTTTTCCACAGTATCCATATCCTCCCATTGGGAGCATTTGCTTAGTTATTTTGTATCTGCCATTCTGTTCCCAGTTTCTTGTAGATTGCCTGTGAGTTGTGTTGCTTGACTCTTGTTTCTAGGCATGCTATTATATCTACTTGATTGGTTTTCAGAAATTTTACTAACTCCCTCTGTTTGAAGGACTTGTTTAGTCCTCTGATGTTCCATAAAACAATTATCATGAGGAAGTAGTGATTAAGGTGCCTTCTGGCAGTGCACCTGATTCTGACTTGTCATTTCCCTGCTGCTGGTTATCATCAGGGGGCTCCTTGGTGGTTAGGATTGCATAAGCATTCCTTTCAGTCAGTTCACTATGTTGGTTTTCATTGTGCTCAGTGTTGACCTTTGGATCCTGGACAATTGCAATATATTTGCCTTTATTATTTCTTTGTAGTTCTACTGATGGTAGTTCTGCTGGTTTCTCATGCTCAGGCTGATTGTCCTCAGTTGCAGCTTTGGGCTGCCACTGCATTCTTGTATGCTTCTTCTTCCTCTTTCTCTGTTGTGGTGCCTCTTCATTTTGATGTTCCTCTTTCTGGCAGTCTCCTTTTTTGTGCCCAAAGGAGTTACAATCTAAACAGAAATTTGGCTTCCATTCAAATTCCACATTTTGTAGCCAGCTTCGACCATCAGGTATCTCTATATATACATTCTCAGGAAGTGGATGTGTTACATCTACTTCCACTAGTATTCTTGCATAGGAGATTCTTTCGCACCTAGCTGTTAACTTGTCTATACAAAGGGGTTTGCCTATCAAGCTAGCTATTCTACTTAGGTTCTCTGTTGCCCAACATTGAATTGGAAGCCCTGGGAAGTTAATCCAGATGGGAACAATCCTCATCGACTCATTTTTATCTGGAAATTAGGGTCCCGATCTTTCAATACCATATGTCCGCCTTTTACAGTGTATGGCCCTTGTTGCATAATTAAGCTCTTGTCTTCCATAGAGTCGAATTTAAAGATAAAATAGCCATCATCATGTAAGTATACTGTAGGTATGGCGACATCTTTCCACACTCCATATACAAATTTTAGCATTTCTTTAAAAGAAGGGTTACCTCCGATGACGTATCCTATCGATGCATTTCTCCATTTGTAGGATTGAGTCTCTAACTCCTGTGGGTTCAATTTTGCAATTTTAACTCCATCTTTAACCATCAGGGGGTAAAACTTGAGCTGCATGCCCTGCTGTTGAGCTCTATTTTCTTTGATTACCTCAGCCGACATTTGTTTATGTGTTCCGGTGGAGTACGTAAGTTTCCGAGCCGTCGGTGTAGCTGCTGGTTCATCTTTCTTTGGTGGGATTTGTAGTACTGTAGGGGCACTCCCCATACCTGGAAACCAAGGTAAGAGGGGAATTGGAGTGAGTTCCTGTGGGATTCCGTTTTCTGGTATGACTAATCGCGTCATTTTACAGTGGAAGGAAGGTTGTAGTTGATGGCGGTGATTTCCGGCGATGGCAGCGGCGTGCTTACCTGTTCGCCAGAGCTTCTCTATCTACCTTTTCTGCAGATGTTGTCCAATCAGAATAGGCTATTAAGAATAGTATTTTCACCATAATTTAATCTAAATCTCAAGTTCAAATAGTATTTCTCTTCTATTTCTAATATTAAATATTTTTAAATTTTTTATTATTGCTATTAAGTTACCTAAATATATAATATTATATTTTCTTATATAGCTATCATTAACATGCTTCTTTAATTGATATCATAATCTATTTATATCCTTTAAAATTATTATATAAATTTAATCTTGAAATAAATATTTATTTTATTAAAAATTAAAATTAAATATATTAAAATTTTAAAATTTATTAATAATAATTTTAATCATTATAAATTTACTTTATCTTATTTTTAAATTAACTTCTTAATATAAATAACCTCTCATTATCTCAGTTATGTGGCCTTATCCACATCACTTTTTTATATCAAATTTAAATAAATTTTATTCTTCTTTGTTCTTTATGATATAAATTTTGATTTTCTTTCTCTGTTTGTTTCTTATTTTGCTATTATATATTCAATACTTAATAGTATTAATATTGTCATGTGCTTTTTGTTAGTTTACTTGAATTTAATATCCACTTTTGTCACATTCATTTTAATATAATACAAATAATTAAAAAAATATTTTAATAGTAATTTTGACTCTATTGCTCATATTCTTAAATATGATTTTCTTATCATATTTTTTTTAAAAAAAAAGTCCCATCTCAAATTCAAATATATCTTATTCTTCTATTTTCTTTATTGGACTACATTTTTAAAAATCATATTATAGTTTCAAACTTAAAGTAGCAATATTAAATTTAAATATTAATCATAAAAACTCTAATTGTTGCAACAATATTTTCACTATTACTTTACGAAATATTTATTTATGAATAAAATATTTATTTGTTTGAATTGTCAGAACTAATATAACCTCATTATAATATATATATATATATATATATATATATATATATATATATATATATATATATATATATATGTGTGTGTGTGTGTGTGTGTGTGTGTGTGTGTGTGTATGTATATTTTCTACAATAATTGAATTATACACAAAATTTAATTAAAGATATTTGTGGTAATGTGTATTGTTCATAAATAAGGTCAGATACAAAGCTTGTACTAAATAAAAAATTATATTCTAACTTAAAATTAGTGTAAGATTCAAAATAGAAATTTAATTAATTCTTTCTCAGAAAAGGATACTTACCATAATTGAATTATATAAAAAATTTTAATTTATGATACCTACAGTAATATATATTTTACCTAAATAAAGTCAGATACAAAGTTTGTACTAAACAACAAAATTATTATTTTAATTTAAAATTAATTTATAAAATACAAAACAAAAATTTAATTGTTTCTTTTTAAAAAATAGGATACCTACCACAATTGAATTATATATATAATTGTAATTAAAGATACCTATAGTGATGTATATTGTACCAAAATAATGCCAGTTACAAAGCTTGATCAATTAATTAACATTCGTCCCTACCGTAATTACACAAAATAAATGTTAAGTAAATTAAATAGAGATTTTTATCACAATTTAAAAAATATTGAACTATTACTTCCATTAATTATGTTTCACTTTGCAATTCAAATTTTTAATGTTGTCTTAAAATTGACAAGTGGCTTTTTTTGCTTTCCACTTGGCTAAACCTCATGTTTTCCTACTCTCCTTTTAATATAATATAGACAGATAGATAAATTTTTAATATATGAAGTAAATTTTAATTTTATTTGAACTTACTCCAAAGTATAAATAGTCATAGGTTATTTAAATCTACGTCTTTCCATATTTTTCTTTTTTATTATAAATTTTAATTAATTTTTTATCTCCATATTTCTAACTAATATAGAAAAATATCTTTGGGCATATCAATACAGATATAAATAGATAGCTACAAATATACATATAAATATAAATTTAAATATAGATATATTGATTAGATTTTTCTAAGGATTTATTTAAGTTATGTATAAGATTTATTGAACTACTTACATTAATTATGTTTCTATTTATAATTCAAATTTTTTATGTTGTCTTAAAATTGCCAAGTAGCTTCAATTTAACTTGTCACTTTGCTTAACCATATTACAAACTACTCTTCTTTTAATATAATATAAATATAATATAGATTAGAACAAGAGACTTACATGTGTAGTTACATAATAGCTACTACTAACACGAGACGTTTTATTTTGTGTTTCATACAACTGACACTAGTTGTATGAGGCTCCTTTTTATCTCACAAATTTGTGAACTCCATTCTTACACTTCTGAAGAAATTTGAATTCACAGACTATAAGTTAAAAGATTGTCTCATACAACTAATGTCAATTATATAAGATATAAAATTGTTATGAAATAATATAAAAGATAAGAACAATAACTCAAGAACAAGAGCAAATAGAGAGAAGAATAAAGAGAGTTCTTCTTATTGATACTTAGAGAATGTTATGAGTGATTTACAATGGTAGAGAGCACCTCTATTTATAGGGAGGAGGATGATTTAGCTACCAAGAATAGAACTCTAGAATCTCTCTAATTAAAGACATTCACCTTAAATAGAAGTGTATTTATAACACTCCCCCTTGAATGTCTATTCAATGATGTGCCTCGTTAAAACCTTAAAACAAAACCCAATGAGAAAAATTAAAGAAAGGAAAAAGAGTACACATGTTTGAATATGCGCCTATTGGTTGCCTCGTTAAAAACCTCGCAAGGAAAACCAGGTGGGACAAAACCTTATAAGGGAAAAAGAGTGCAACGCGCCTTAAACTCCCCCTGATAAGAACATCAATTTATGTCCTTAAGTCTTCGCATCCCGATCTTGTGAACTAGCTTCTTGAAGGTTGACTTTGGTAGAGATTTTGTGAACAAATCAGCCATATTGTCGCTTGAACGAATCTGTTGAACATTGATATCACCATTCTTTTGAAGATCATGTGTGAAGAATAACTTTGGTGAAATATGCTTCGTTCTATCTCCTTTTATGAATCCTCCCTTCAATTGAGCTATACATGCTGCATTGTCTTCATACAAAGTTGTGGGTAGTTTATCACACTTCAAACCACATTTATCTTGGATATGATGTATTATCGACCTTAACCACACACACTCCCGACTTGCTTCATGAATAGCAATTATCTCGGCATGATTAGATGAAGTAGCCACAATTGATTGCTTAGTCGATCGCCAAGATATGGCGGTTTCTCCACAGGCAAACACATAACCCGTTTGAGATCGAGCCTTGTGTGGGTCGGACAAATATCCAGCATCAGCATAACCAACAAGATCCGGGCTGCAATTCTTGCCATAAAATAAGCCCATATCGGTAGTTCCCTTTAGGTACCGCAATATGTGTTTGATCCCATTCCAATGTCTCCTCGTAGGAGCCGAGCTAAATCTTGCTAAGACATTAACTGAAAAGGATATGTCAGGTCTTGTAGTATTTGCAAGATACATTAGTGCGCCAATTGCGCTAAGATATGGTACTTCAGGACCAAGTAGCTCTTCATTCCTTTCTTGTGGTCGGAATGGATCTTTGTTAACAACCATCGGTGTACTTAAAGGATGTGCTTCATCCATGTAAAACCGTTTCAGTACCTTTTCTGTATAGGTAGATTGATGAACAAAAATTCCGTTTGCCAAATATTCAATTTGCAAACCAAGACATAATTTAGTCTTTCCGAGATCTTTCATCTCGAATTCATCCTTTAGATAATCAATTGCCTTTTGGAGTTCTATAGGGGTTCCAATAAGGTTTATGTCATCAACATATACGGCAAGTACAACAAATTCCGATGTTGTTTTCTTTATAAAAACACACGGGCAAATGGCGTCATTTATATAGCCTTCTTTTAACAAGTACTCACTAAGACGATTATACCACATTCGTCCAGATTGCTTTAGACCATACAAGGACCTTTGCAATTTAATTGAGAACATTTCCCGAGATTTTGAGTTGTGCGCGTTTGGCACCTTGAGTCCATCGGGAATTTTCATGTATATCTCATTATCAAGTGAGCCATAAAGATAGGCAGTAACTACATCCATTAAGTGCATGTCAAGCTTTTCATGGACAGCAAAACTTATGAGATAACGAAAGGTTATCGCATCCATTACAGGCGAATATGTCTCTTCATAATCGACACCAGGCCTTTGAGAAAAACCTTGTGCAACAAAGCGTGCTTTATATCTTTGTACCTTGTTTTTCTCATTTCTTTTGCGTACAAAGACCCATTTATAGCCGACAGGCTTAACACCATTAGGTGTTTCAACTATAGGGCCAAAAACTTCACGTTTTGCCAGCGAATTCAATTTTGATTGAATTGCTTCTTGCCACTTTGGCCAATCCTGTCTTTTTCGACATTCTTCAACAGATTGAGGTTCGAGATCCTCACATTCTTGCATAATGCTAGATGCGACATTATAAGCAAAGGCATTATCCACCACAATATCCACTCGATTAATATTTGCCTCAATATTAATTGGATTTAGGGATAGTTCCGTATTTTCCAGAGTCTCGGGCTCAATGGATTCTTCATGAATCTCAGAATTTGTTAAATTATGAGATTCTTTCGTGGTGTCATTTTGATCGTTCTTTTTCCTCTTTCTAGGATTTCGATCTTTGGAACCTAATGGTCTGCCAAGCTTCAGGCGTGGATTTGACTCATTGGATATGACACTAGATGATTGTCCAACAGGGACATCAATACGGATTGGAACATTTTCCGCAGGAATGTGGGATTTCGTTATCCTTTTCAAGTCCGTAAATGCGTCAGGCATTTGATTTGCTATTCTTTGCAAATGGATAATCTTTTGTACCTCTCTTTCACAAATAGAGGTATGTGGATCAAGATGAGATAATGATGCATTTTTCCACAAAATTTCCCGTTTGGTTTCACCAACTTCTCCCCCTAATTTTGGGAAAAGTGTCTCATCAAATCGACAGTCTGCAAATCGTGCAGTAAACAAGTCGCCTGTCAATGTTTCGAGGTAGCGAATGATGGAGGGCGATTCAAACCCAACATATATTCCTAACCTTCTTTGCGGACCCATTTTGGTGCGGGATGGCGGTGCAATAGGCACATATACTGCGCATCCAAAAATCCTTAAATGGGATATATTGGGTTCATGACCCAAAACCAATTGCAACGGGGAATACTTGTAGTAATTCGTCGGTCTGAGACGAATTAGCATCGCTGCATGTAAGATGGCGTGACCCCATACCGAAGTGGGCAGCCTCGTTCTCATAAGTAATGGCCTTGCAATCAACTGCAGGCGTTTGATTAACGATTCTGCAAGACCGTTTTGAGTGTGAACATGAGCTACAGAATGTTCAACTTTTATCCCGATTGATAAGCAATAATCATTAAATGCTTGGGATGTAAACTCAGCAGCATTATCCAGTCTAATGGACTTGATTGGATTATCTGGAAATTGTGCTCGTAGTCGAATTATTTGTGCCATTAATTTTGCAAACGCAAGGTTGCGTGATGACAACAGGCACACATGAGACCATCTACAGGATGCGTCTATCAAGACCATGAAATACCTAAACGACCCACTGGTGGGTGAATAGGTCCACAAATGTCCCCTTGTATATGTTCCAGAAACGTGGGTGACTCAGTCCCAACCTTTGTTGGTGATGGCCTGATAATCAACTTGCCTTGATAACACGAAGTGCAAGGATATTCATTATTCGAAAGAATTTTGAAATTCTTTAACGGATGCCCATATGAGCTTTCTATAATCCGTCTCATCATGACCGATCCTGGATGTCCCAATCGATCATGCCAAAGTACAAAGGTATTGGAATCAGTAACCCTTTGGTTTACTGTTGAATGTGCCTCAATTGCACTAATTCTTGTCCAATACAGGCCACAAGATAAAGACGGGAATTTCTCAATAACCCTCTTTTGGCCGGAAACATTCTTTGTGATGACGAGATATTCAAGATTATCTTCATCCATTGTCTCAATATGATAGCCATTCCGGCGTACATCTTTAAAACTCAACAAGTTTCTCTTAGACTTGGAGGAGAACATTGCATTCTCTATGATTAACGTCGTGCCTTTGGGCAGAGTTACAATTGCTCTTCCGGAGCCTTCAATCAATTTACTACTTCCAGAGATTGTAGTAACGTTTGCCTTACACATATTTAGTTGGGAGAAATACTTCCTTTCTTTGAGTATTGTATGTGTAGTACATGAATCAATTAGGCAAATACTTTTACAGTTGGATGTTGATCCAAGTTCGCTTTGTGAGATATCCATATTTGCTATCCCATAGTTTGACATACAAAAGAGATACAAGAACATAAGAATAAACAAGTTCAATTCTTTTGTGTCACATAATATTTTCAAAATCTGCTGCTAACAGTTGACTAACAAAATCAGATATGTTATCCATTACTTTGCAGTTTGAAAATTTCAGTTTAAACATTTTTCACACACAATCGATTGTTTAACATTGACAATCGATTGTTGATTAATTTTGAAAAATTCCGGATCACACTGTCTTAAGACAATCGATTGTTATGCATAGACAATCAATTTTTGGCTATTTTTGAAAAATTCCAGACCTCACTGTTTCAAGACAATCGATTGTTATGCATAGACAATCGATTGTGGACTATTTTGAAAAATTCCAGACCTTACTGTTTCAAGACAATCGATTGTTAGACAAAGACAATCGATTGTGGATGATTTTTGAAAAATTCCAGATTACACTGTCTTAATGACAATCGATTGTTAGTCAACGACAATCGATTGTTGATCAATTGTTTTTCAACTTTAATGCGAAAATAGTTGATAATCGACTAGTTTTTCAGGCTAGTCGATTACCCCCACTGGAAAATAAAAGTTTTATTGATATTTGAGCATATTGAAGATATTCTAAAGAACTACTGCTAACATTGCATCATGAACTAACTAATACGAGCTAATACTAATGACTATTAGTTTATTCACTAACTAATACAAATAAGTAGAACAAAATCAAATAACTCCATCTTCTTTCATCACGGATCCATCGCCGATTAGGTGGTCTATTTTCCCATCGGGTTGCTCAAAGAAGTCTGCCACATCCAGGTGGGTGATGTCCTCATCGTCGTCATAGACAAAATTTGTTTCAGGGCCTTTTCTCTTTCGAGATGCTTGATAAAGGTCAACCAAGTGTCTTGGTATATGGCAAGTCTTTGACCAGTGCCCTTTCCCACCGCAACGATAACATATTGTTTCTGAACTATTTGCCTTAGGATCTTCATGACCCCGTTTCTGCTTTCGGCGGTTATCTCTCTTCGGGGGGTGACGGACTTCATTGGAATTTCTTCCTTGTCTACGTCCCTGGCTATGACCCCGTTTACGACCATGACCATGGTCCTTTTCATGTTTGGCATAATGAGAGTGCACCTTATCTGCTTCAGGCAGTGGTGTAGACCCAGTGGGTCGATTTTCATGATTTCTCATGAGCAGGTCATTATTTCGCTCAGCCACTAGTAGAAGAGAAATCAGTTCAGAGTACTTTGTAAAGCCTTTCTCTCTGTACTATTGTTGCAGTACTATATTGGAGGCATGAAACGTTGTAAACGTTTTCTCAAGCATATCATAATCGGAGATATTATCCCCGCATAGCTTCAATTTAGAAGTAATTCTGAACATAGCAGAATTATATTCAGAAACGGACTTAAAGTCCTGGAGCCTCAGATGAGCCCAATCATATCGTGCTTGTGGCAGAGTGACCAACTTCAGGTTGTCATATCTCTCCTTTAAGCCGTTCCACAAGACGAGTGGATCCTTGACGGTGAGATATTCAATCTTCAAACCTTCATCAAGGTGATGGCGCAAGAAAATCAAGGCCTTCGCACATTCTTGGGTGGATGCTTTTTCTCTATCTTTGATGGTGTCTCCGAGACCCATAGCATCTAAGTGGATTTCAGCATCCAACACCCATGTCATATAGTTCTTGGCCGAAATTTCAAGGGCAACGAACTTTCTTTTCGTAATGTCAGACATAATCGAAAATTAAATTAGGAAGAGGGAAATACCTTAGATTTTTCGAGAATGGTTCTTGAGACGGTAGAGTCTCGTGCTGATAATGTGTTATAAAATAATATAAAAGATAAGAACAATAACTCAAGAACAAGAGCAAATAGAGAGAAGAATAAAGAGAGTTCTTCTTATTGATACTTAGAGAATGTTATGAGTGATTTACAATGGTAGAGAGCACCTCTATTTATAGGGAGGAGGATGATTTAGCTACCAAGAATAGAACTCTAGAATCTCTCTAATTAAAGACATTCACCTTAAATAGAAGTGTATTTATAACAAAAATAAAATTTTCCTACTAATAATGTGCTTGAGTAGGGAATACAACGAAATAGTGGACTAAACCATAACTCACATCCCGCCCACGCTAACACAAACCATATACTAGAAGTGAGCACGCAATAATGTAAGGTCCCTTCGTTGCAGCTAATTTTGTACAAGTACTTTTTTTCGGGTAACTAAAAGATTTTTTTTATACTTAAAACCAAATTGTCCTTCGAGATTGGAATATGGTAAGCCAAGGTTCAACCTCGTATTATATCGAACTGTATTAGTACAAAGTTAAATCGCCAAACTCGTGATCAAGAGACCGATCAAGATCAAAATCGGCCAAGATCAAGAACGCAAAAGATAGAAATTGAGTGAGGTCGAGGGGAGCTTACCAAGCCAAATAACGTAAAGCAGAAATATCTATCAATCGGACGAAGATTACGGTAAAAATTCCGGAACGTATCAAGAAAAGGCCGATTAATAGCTAATCATGAGATTTCTTACCCTATATAGAATTGTATCAAGAGTAGTACTCCCCTACAATATAAAGGCGGTATGATTACAAGACAACATATTCACGCAATACAAAGTAATATACCGTCATTTTCTAGCTTTCATTACCTTGTTATTCTGTACATAAGCCAGTTCAAACATCTTTTGGTTTAAGGGTGACTGAACTCGAGGGCCAAAGGTATTCAATTTGTGTAGTTTGCATTTATTCTTTTATCGTCAATTTCAATACTAATTTATTCTTCTTAATTTGTACCAAGTTATATCACGTGTCCTTAAAACCTCTTATAAATTCAATTGTTAGGATAAACAGTTTGGCGACCACCATGGGGCTAATGAAAATAGTAATTACCTGATACAAACATTCGCGACACACACTATTTAACACTTGTTCTTAAAAGTATCTTTTATTACAAGACTAAAAATTATGGAACTCTCAGTTAGCACCCAACACATTGACAATGATTCGCCACCATATCAAAAATGATAACATAACACCAGGAAATGATATGCCCCCAGTTGTCCTCAATATAATCTCAGCTGTAGATCGCATCGGCGTCAGTTCAAATGTAGCCAACAACCGAAATTTGACCGTCAATTTCGAAGTCAGCGTCTGCGGGAATGCTCGATCAACCGCTCAAAGCTCACGTGGCAATGAAGATGGCGGGATTGGCATGCAGGCGATCTTTGAAATGTTTCAGGCTCAGCAGGCAGCAACACCCAACTTTAAAACTAGAATCACACACCTAGCAGAGTGGAACTCGAGCTATCCCAGAATGTTGTACATATGGTCGAATTAGTTTCACAGAAATCAAGCGAGAAAGAATCGAAGACGAATCCTGTTATTATGAATATGCTCGAAGAACTAACAAAGCAAATCGAGTCAGGGGATAAGAAGATTGAGGAAAATGACAGAAAGGTAGAAACTTGTAACTCCAGGGCCGATCAAATCCCAGGAGCATTGCCATATTGAAGGGACTGTATTCCAAAAAGTTCAAACAAAAACCTTGCCCCGAGTGCGGCTCCGAAACCAATCCCAAAAAGTTTCACATGCCCGAGATTCCTAAATATAATGGGTAACCGATTCGAACGAGCACGTCACCTCTTACACGTGTGCTATCAAAGGGAATGACTTTTTTACTTCTCGCGTTTTCGTTCATTAAAGATTCGCCTTCCGTTAATTGACGTAGATTTGGGGATGAGATTATCCTGTGGTTAACATATTTATACTATTTATAAAACGCGATAAGTAAGTTCCTTGAAGGATGTCTACACGAATTAAAGAAAATGAGTTTTGTTAAAAGTTGTTGATTTGAGATAAAATACGGTCCGATGTATAATACCTAATATTTATGAACTAATATAAAATACCATATAATCACGATAATATAATATATAATAAAAATAAATAGAATTTTAAGTAATTTCAAATAATTTTTAATTATACATATAATTAATTAATTACAAAATAATTCAATATATCCTAATTAACTTAGTAAGTTGGATAAAGATTAAACCCTAAACCCCCACGCGGCAGCAAGGCACCACACCAAACAAATGACTCTTGGTCATTGATGGTCAGGTGGCAACATACTACAATAATTTCAAGAGACCCCATATTTATCATGCTTTGTATACAATCAATACAATCAAATTCCTAAATCAAAATATTGGACATTCCTACAATAAAAAACGTTAGCTAGTACTTGATAATTAAAAAGCAAAAGCCAGACGCTACACTCAATCCAGTAAAGTTTTTAACAAATTTCTTAAGAAAATTATTAGCTCCTTAGAAACGAAAGTTTTTGCAGTTCTAGAGTACGGATTAATGCTTCTCAAAAATATCACACGAATTTTCTTTATATATATATATATATAGGCTATTCCTTCTTTTATTTTGTTATGATCCAAATTATACAAAAGAAACGAGCAGACGCACAATTTTTATAAATGACTCTATTTATAGAAATACTAGGGGTCTCTGATTCTTCATGTGACATATTATTATATCCTTTGTTCATGGGTTTCAGAATAATACGCACTTGATAAAGTTTATCGAAAAGAAATATTGAGTTAATTAACATATCTTTTCATTCATTTATACATGTACATTGACCCATGACCAGATGACACACACACACATATATATATATATATATATATGTGTGTGTGTGTGTGTGTGTGTAAAAAAGATTACGGCTTTATATACGTACCACCACTTGATCAGTTGGTATATGTTCCTGATGTTGCCCACAGTGGCCGAGACGATATGATGGGATGCCCCCAGAGGCTTGATGATGTTATGTAAACTTATACCTATGCATGACATGACATTTATATGCATGTACATGATATAAATGTTTCAGAATTTGCAAAGTTATTTAGACTTATAGATGAATTTCTATATTTCATGTTTCATCTATGTCTTTTATGTACTGATTTTCATGCCATACATACTCCGTATATTCTTCATACTGACGCCCTATTTCCCAGGGCATGTGTTTCATGCCCGCATGTGCAGGTAGGCAAGTCAACGATCCCCATTCTTAGGATCCTTGATCAGCGAGAGTTGATGTGCTCCACTTGATCCGGAGCTGCTTTTGAGTTTGGTACGATATGCTTGTATACATATATAGATATGATATGACTCAGTCCAGTCTTAGTACAGTTGTATTTCTCTTAGAGATCTGTAGATAGTTATGTATAGTTGGATAGTATGTGGCCATGTTCGGCTTTCAGTATTGGTATATAGTTGTCTATAGTAGCCTTGTCAGCATGCCCACTGTAGTCCGTATATATATGTACATATGTCTTTTGAATAGATTTCCATCACATATGTTATTCACATTTATATCTTAAATGCATGTTTAAGGATGTTCGGCATATAGGATTCAGGCATCCGTCGCGGCCCATCTATTTGGATTGTAACAAAAGTTGTATCAGAGCAGTTCTGTCCTAGGGTTACCTACAGACTATGTCTAGTAGAGTCTTATTTATGGGTGTATTGTGCACCACACTTATAGACAGGGGCTACATGAGATATATGATGTTATCTTCACTTTTTATCTTAGATCATGCGGTGTAAGAATTCATGTTCTTAATTCGTTTTCAGTGATGCGTCCGAAGACTACAACCGCCTAGAAGAGAAAGTTTGTGGCTGGTGAGACTACTAGTCGAACGCCACAAGTTACCTGGGCTCGGGGAGAGTCTCATAGCGAGATTCTATCTCAGACTTCATATACCATGCCCTCTTTAGAAGAGCTCCGAGGGGCACCAGCTCTAGCGCCCATCCCTGTACGTTCAACCCCTCAGCCAGATATATCAAGTCAATAGATGAAAAGATGTTATGCAGCTATTAACTCGATTAGTAGCCGGGAAGGCTCGACGTCAGAACATAGGTATTGGTCATGCAGATAGGTCTGTCAGAGTGAGAGTTCGTGATTTCATGAATTTGGACCCTCCGATATTTACTAGGGCATATCCAAATGAATACCCTCAGGTATTTATCGATAGAATGCAGAGGAATTTGAGGATAACGAAGGCCACTGCAATTGAGTTAGTTGAGCTAGCTTCCTATAGACTTTAGGATGTTACAATTAATTAATAAGACTCTTGGGAGTTATCCAAAGGTGAGAATGCCCCTCCACTGGTATGGCAAGATTTTATAGAAGCTTTTCTTTGTCATTATCTGCCATCACAACTTAGGTGGTCCATAGTTGATAGGTTCTTAACCCTTCGACAGTGTAGCATGAGTATTCGGGAGTACAATCTTTAGTTTGATTTGTTGGCTAGGTATGCTCGCACTTTTGTATCTAAGATGGAGGATCGGGTTTACCAGTTTATAATGTGGTTATAGTTTCACTTGCTTAACGGTTGTATGTCGGTCTCACTTCAGGAAGACATGGATATTTCTCATATTCAAGCATACGCTCAGGGTGTAGAGGAGCGTAAGAAGAAGTAGAGGGCCAATCGTGAGCAAGATATGGCCTAGAATAAGAGAGCAAGGTCTTCGGGGTCCTTCTGGTGAGTTTATAGGTGGTCAGAGAATACAATATTCAAGGTATCGAGGGCAGCCATCGGCTAGCGAGTGCCCTCCGTTTAGAGGTAAGAGATTTTATTGTTCCACATATTCAGGGCCTTAATTATCAGTATAAGGGTGATTCAAGTCAGATGAGGTCGCCCTTTCCGCGATGTGCTTAATATGGTAAGCAGCATGCCGGGCAGTGCCGTATGTGATTGGGTGTTTGCTATACATGTGGTTAACCGAGCCACGTTATGAGGGATTGTCTGACAAGAGGTGCTGCAAGAATAGCTTAGCCAGCGGGATCTGTCATTGGTTCGGAATCATCAGTACGCCCCTATGGGAAAGTTTGACAAGCACCAATGAGTCGTGGTAGAGGTAGAGGCGGAGCATCTAGCTCGATCAATCCTCAGAACCGCATTTATGCGTTGTCTGGATAACAGGATCATGAGTCATCGCCTGATGTTATTACAAGTATATTATCAGTCTCTCATATGATGTATATGCACTGATTGACCCAGGTTCCATCTTATCATATAATACTTCGTTGGTCGCTAGTAAGTTTGGAATAAAAGATGAATTAGTTAAACCTTTTGAGGTGTCTACACCTGTTAGGGACTCTATGACAGCTAAGCAAGTATATAGGGGTTGTATAATAGTAGTTCATAGTCGATATACCTTAGCGGACCTAATCGAGTTAGATATGGTAGAATTTGATGTTATAATAGGTATGGATTGGTTGGTTTCTTCTCATTCCAACATTGATTGTAGATCAAAGATATTCCTATTTCAATTTTCAAGGGATCCTGTTTTAGAGTGGAAAGTTAATGCGTCGTCACCAAGAGGAAGATTTATTTCCTATCTCAAGGCAACGAAGATGATCAGAAAGGACTTTACTTATTACTTAGTTCGGGTTCAGGATGTGGAAGTAGATTCACCAACCATTCAGCCTATCCCTGTGGTTAACGAGTTTCTCAATGTTTTTCTTGATGAGCTTCCAAGTCTTCCGCCAGAGCAAGAAATTGAGTGTGCATTGACCTACTACTAGATAGTCATCTAATATCTATTCATCCCAATAGAACGGCCCTGTCAAAGCTGAAAGAATTGAAGGAACAACTAAATGACTTGCTTGAAAAGGCTTTATCAGACCTAGTACATCGATGTGGGAGCACCGGTGTTATTTGTTAGGAAGAAAGATGGTTCCTTACGGAATTGTATTGATTATAGACACTTGAATAAGGTGACGATCAAGAATAAGTACCCCACTCCCGAGGATTGATAATTTATTTGATCAGTTGCAAGGTGGCAAGTGTTTTTCAAACATATACTTGAGGTCCGGGTACCATTAGGTAAGGGTTAAGAAGAAAGGTATTCTGAAAATAATATTCAGGACCAGATAAGGGTACTTTGAGTTTTGTGTTATGTCGTTCAGTTTGACAATTCCCCAGCAATATTCATGGATTTGATGAATCTCATGTTCAAGACCTTTGTAAATATGTTCGTAATTGTATTAATCGATGATATATTGGGGTATTCGCGTTCAGAGGCTGAGGATACAGATCATTTGCGTACTGTGCTTAGAGTTCTACAAAAAGGAAAGTTGTATGCAAAACTCTCTAAATGTGAGTTCTGATTGATCTTTGTAGCTTTCCTTAGGCATATCATTTCGGGTGAAGGCATCCGGGGATACCGTCGAAGGTTCATAGATTTCTCAGTTTAGCAGGTTATTACAGAAGATTTGTAGAGGCATTTTCTTCCCTTTCAGCACCTTTAACAAAGTTGACTCAGAAGGGAGAAAATTTTCAACAGATTGATGCTTGCAAACAGAGTTTCCGGGCATTAAAGAACAGATTAACTTCAACACGGGTAATAATGCTCCAAGAAGGGACCGAAGGTTATGTTATCTATTGTGGTGCTTCAGGCGTTGGATTGGGTTGTGTGCTGATGCATTAGGGTAAGGTTGTAGCTTATGCTTCTATACAACTAAGAAAGCACGAGAAGAACTACCCGACCCATAGTTAGCCACAGTGATTCATGCACTAAAGATGTAGAGGCACTACTTGTATGGCATTTGTATTAATATCTATACGGATCATAAGAGCCAGTATATCTTCAAGCAAAAGGAATTGAATTTACATCAAAGGATATGGTTGTAGCTACTTAAAGACTATGACGTTGACATTTTATACCATTCGGGGAAGGCGAACATAGTAGTCGACGCCCTCAGCTGTAGATCTATGGGTAGCCTGTCATATTTACAGCCAGAAAAAAGGGGAATAGCCCATGAGGTTCATCAGCTAGCTAGTCTTAGAGTTTGATTAATGGAGTTAGGTGATATGGGGAGTACTATTCAAGATACGACAACATCCTCGTTAGTAACTGAAGTAAAGGAACGCCAGTATAAGGATCCTGTGTTAGTTCATTATAGGAATACCACCCCTCAGAAGGAGAAGACACTGTTTGAAATTATAGGAGATGGGCTCCTCAAATATCGAGGACGGTTATCTATCCCTAATGTTGCAGGGCTGCATCGGCAGGTTATGAAAACAACTCACTATTCTAGTTATTCTATCCATCCCGGAGCGACAAAGATATATCATGATATTAGGAAAGTATATTGGTGAGAGAGAATGATAAACGATGTAGTGGAGTTTGTTGCTCAGTTTCCTAACTGTCATAAGGTGAAGATTGAGCATAAAAAACCTAGTGGATTATTTCATGCTTGATAAGTTTGTATTTCACCAACTTATCTTGTCTTTAAACCTGTATTTTTGCTATCATTGAGTGATAATATCGTATGTTTCATGTCATTTACTTATATTTTACATGTTGTATTTAATTTAGAAGTAATGGTGAAGAAACCAAGTGAAAACAAGTCAAAAAGGAGCTAAAATGGAAAAAACGGAACATGCCAGTGATTTACTCTTCGCGAACGCGAAGGTACAACGAGAATGCAAAGAAGCGGGAAGCTAGACCTTCACGAACACAAAGTACCCATAGCGAATGCGAAGTAACCATCACGAACGTGTAGATTCAGAAACAAAACCTTCGCGAACGTGAAGGACAAAACGCGAACGTGAAAGCTGAGGATAGCAAACCTTCACGAACGCGAAGGTGTGGCCGCGAACCCGATGAAGAAACCAGGCGAGAAAACTGGGTAGTTCTGAAATTTTACAATTTTCACCCCAAACCATTTAATACCCAAACCAGCTCATTTTAGATTATCTTTTCACATATCTTCTATTCCAAACACTAGAGAGAACAAGTTTTGGAAGCTAGGGTTTGCACACACACTTTGGTCTTGAACATTTGAAACTTGTGCTTAAGAATTTCTTACCCATTTATATTTGTTTCTTCATTTTCTTGCTTTGTATTGTATCTAAGTGTCTAGTATTTTATCCAACACTTGAATGATGATTATAGGAATATTCATATTTAAAGTGTGGATTAAATATCTTGTTGTGTTTATGTATTGAATGATTTTTATTCTTTTATGAAGTGAGGTATTGTTACTTTAATTATTCTTGTTCTTTAATATTTCCAAAGGGATTAGATAACCCTAGGACTCGCCCATTAACTCCGAATAAATTTTGAAAAAGATTATTTGGGGTTGGGAAAGATTAATTTACAAGAATTTGAGGTTTTAACCCTCATTTTATATATTGTACCTAGGGATAGGATTGAACTACTTGTAGCCATTCCGGGTGTGCTTAATCTCTTAATGATTTTAGGGATACTTCAATTGGGAAGTCTTGTTAGTCTTTTGAACAAGATAATAAGAATTATTACCCTTGGTTAATTAACATAAACTCGCGCATATTTGTAAAATTATGAAATACATTGGATCATTACTTGAGTGTAATTCCCGATGCACCCATCTTTGTAGCCATTGATTATATTACTTGTTTTCTAGGTTAGTTTATATTTCCGCATTTAGGTATAAATATTTTCTCAAATTAATTTTAAGTGTTTGGCATTGCATAACAAGTGATAATTCTATTATGTTGGTAATCTCCTACATACTATTCTCTATGGGATTCAACCCCAAATCATAGTTGGGTAAATTATATTGCATGCGAACGTATCCATTTACTTTTTAGTAGTGGATTTGGACTTCATCAAAATTGGTGTTGTTGTTAGGGAAAAATTTGGCATAATTTAGGTTGTTTGAGAAATAAGCGTAAGTGCTTTGGTCCAAACTTGTGAATATTTGTGTAATTTATTTTTCTTACCTTGGTCTATTTTTCTTATTTGTTTATTGTATATTTTTTTATTTTTGAAAAATGACATCATATAATGAAAATCGGCCGGATGGTAGTTATTCATACTTTGATGACCCTTGTCCTTATTGTGGAGGACCACACTTGTGGCTATATTATTTAAATTCCCCGGGGTGGATTGTGTGTAAAATCTCAAACCCATAAGTGGGGTATTTTTGATAAGTGTGGTTTTCAAAATTGTCATTGGGAGTATTGTGCTTATTTGTCCTTTCCTTCCCCAAGCCCCCGCCATAATGATTCTACCTTTTGTGATAAAAATGATAGGGCTATGGAAGTGGAAGAAGTTGAGCATGGTCAAAATGGAGATTTCAAGTTCATGTTAGAATGCATACTTGAAGGAGGAAACAAAGAGCAAAGTGCCTTGGAGGAGCTTTTGGAAAATAGTCTCCAAAATGACTAGGCACTTGAAAAATCGTACTCACAAACGGGAGGAATCTTGAAGCTTTAGAGGTCCAAAATGCCTCGGAAGTTAATGATCGCCAAGAATGTTTCTTAGATGTGAAAGCCAAAAATTCTTACATGGCACTTGATCAAACCAAGAAGAACTCTCAAATGCTCAAAATGAGAAGATGATGCTCATATTGGAAATCATTGTTGAAAATGAGGAAAAGCAAAACTTTGCACTCGAGGACTTGAAACAAAGCTTGACTCACAATGATGAACATATCCGCACTTTGAAAAATCAAATGAAAATATTTGTTGAGACTCACTATGTCCACCAACTTGAGAGTGTTGAAGAAAGTCAAGAAGAGTCCGATTTCGAGGAAGAAAGTGTGCTCTACTTTAAGGAATCAAGAATTAATTATCCGCCAACCAAATCCATGAGTGTTAGTGCTGCCAACAAAAATATGAAATTAGAGTCAATCAGTGTAAATGAAAATATGGTTGAGATTAACTCTAATCCAGGGGAATAAGAGGATGTCAAAATCCAGAAGAATTGCAACTTGGAGGTTTGATGTCACATTCCAAGCAGTTTTCAACATTGAAATTGTGTGGTGAAATGAGAATCGAACTATACAAGTTAATAAGGGATTCCGAGGAGAAAAGGAAAAAGCCATCCATCTTACAATTTGAGGGAACAAGAAAGCAAAATGACATTACTCACATAAAATCCAAGAAGTATAAAATACAGAAAAGTGGCACAGTTCATATCGTCCAGGTGGCAAGAAAAGCGGCACAATTTTTTTGCATCGTGCCACGACGTTAAATGTGGCGCTTGGTGGGAGGCAACCCATCATTTTTTAAAATTTTTTAGTCATTTTTAAAATTTTCTTTTTTAGAATATCTTATAATATTATTTTTAACTAATCTGCCAAGTTTTAGGGTTTTTTGGAGTTGACTTGAGCAGGCCGGAGTGGTCTTGAGAGACAAACCCAGTAGCTTCCAGAACTGTAGAATTGCATAAAAGAACAACTCTTTGTGTTTGCGTGAACATCTCGCATTTGCATAGGTATAGAAAATCTTAAACCTTCGCATTCGCATGAACATCACTCGCATTTGCGGCCTTTGAACGTTTTTACCCTTCGCATAGGCGTCAGAGCCGTCACGAACGTGTAGGGCCAGGTAATTTAAAATACAAAAAAAAAACTAATTGAAATGAGAAATTCACCCCTTTGCTCAAACACCAGTTCCCTATATTCCTTAAGCCCCTAAAAATCGAATCATCCATAATCTTCAAGTCTTTTACAATTTTCCATCTCTATTCTCAAGGTATGTGATTTCCTCTCTCCCCTATTGAATCCTTCTTCTCTTTTCTTGGTGTGAAACAATGGAATAACAACTATGGTTGACTGGTTCTTTGGGTTCAAAAATTTGAAATCATAAATGTCAAATTCATGTGTGAAATTTATTGTGCTTGGTGGGTGAGGCTGGTTGAGTCTGAGTGTTTTTGTTGAAGAAACCTTTCGGCAAGATCTATGATTAAATGGGATGTAAATCAACAAAGAAAATAAGGCAAAATAATTGTTTGAAGAAATTCCTGAAAGAAAACTAGGCTTGGGCAAGGAATATATCCTTCGCGAACGCGAGGGTCTTTTCGCAAATGCGAAGGCAAAACAGTGGGGAAGAAATATTTTATCTCTGTGAACACGATGGTGGTTTTGCAAACATGAAGGTATAATTCTAGGAAATTGTTTTGCTCTTTTCAAATGCGGTGGTCCGCTCGCGAATGCAAAGAGCAACCACTGGTAGTCCCAACACTGGCTAAAAACATTAATTTCGCACAACTCTGCCGAAACCTTCTTCGTCCATTTCTTCGGCGTAACTACTTCCTAATACATTATTTTAAGTGCATGTATGAGCTTATTGTTAGAATATACGCATAACACTAGAGCGGGGGGGGGGGGGGGGATGAATAGCGTTATAATAAAAAACAATGTAAATTTGCGGAACTAAAATTGCAGGAGTAAAATAAGTGCGGTAAATAAAGAAGTAAGGAGAGAACACACCGAACTTATACTGGTTCACCACAACGTGTGGTTAGTCCAGTCCGCGAGAGACTCTCTCGAGTTTTACACTAACTCCGTTAAGCTTACGGGTGCTTAACAAACCGTTACACTTGCTCGTAGATATACACTCTACAAGACTTCAACCTGCTCGAGGATACCTCACCTCAAGACTTCAAATCAAGGAACTAAACTTTCCTTCTTACAACAAGGGATTAGAACTTCCCTTCAAGTGTATGCAAACACTTAGCACTCACATAAACATAACTCTCTTGAAGAGTAGATATGAGTAAACAAGTACGCTCAAGAACACAACAATTTATTCAAGAATTTGGCTCTCAAAAATTATGAAATAGATATGAAATGATGAGAGAAGAGTATGTAAGCTTTATGCAAGAATTATAATCAGTTGTTGTGTTTAAAAACGTGAATTAGAGGTGTATTGATAGTGCTCAAAGGCACCAAGACCGTTGCTTAATTGCCAATCACTAATTGCTGATTTTGTGCTTGCATAATCGATTATATGATCTGCATAATCGATTATCTGCAGATCGTTCAAAAACCATATGCGGATTTTAAGCAGAATAATCGATTATTCAAGTTGCATAATCGATTATCTGTTAACGTTAAAAAATCGGATTCAGATTCTGTGCAAGCATAATCGATTATGCCTTGTGTATAATCGATTATATTTCAGCGTTTTAAAAATACTTTGGCAACGGTCAGTGAATAATCGATTATGCTATCTCGTATAATCGATTATTTTGTTGTTTTGAAAATCCGGTTTTACGCTGTCTTAACATAATCGATTATAAGTAAGACATAATCGATTATATTGCTGTCTTGAAAAATTTCGGTTAACACTGTCTTAACATAATCGATTATAAGTAAGACATAATCGATTATATTGCTGTCTTGAAAATTTCGGTTAACACTGTCTTAACATTATCGATTATAAGAAATACATAATCGATTATTTATGTCCAGATTTGAAAAACATGTTTGAAAATTATTTTGGCTAAAATGAAAATGTTTGAAAATCATTTTGGTTTAACTCAACGATGCATAAAAATGATTTTACGAGAGAATCCAAGACTTGAATAAGTTGTCGGATCAAGATCACACTATAAAGTGACTCATTTATAACTTTGTTGTTATTCTTGATCTTGCTCTTTGTTTCTCATGTTCTTGGACTTTGGCATATGTCAATGTTCCATGCGCGTCGGTTTGTCATTTATCAAAACCTACAGAAATGAACACACGTTTAGTTTTAGCGACTTGAGAACGTGTTTCAAAAATTTCCCCCTTTTTGATAATGGCAAACCAATATCGGGATATGCATAAGATAAGTATAAGTTCCCCCATAAGTATAAGTTCCCCCTCAATTTATGAGTTTCCCCTCAATTTATGCCAATATGTATTAGTGTGCATAGCCCTTATTCTTCCCCCTTTTGACATTAGCAAAAATAATGAACTTTCATTAAAAATTTCAAACATACATGAGAAAGTAAGAAAAATAGACAGAATATAATTCAAACGATACATAAAAAAAATTTATTATTCATTGTCATCATTAACATCCGGCTCGGCATCCGGCACTCCATCCGGAAGAACAATTTGGGCATATGGATAGTTGACATAAACAAAGTACCCATGAAGCTCATAAGTCAAACGAGTGACGTTTTGATCAATACGAGTCACTGAGGTTGACAAAGAAGCAAGTTGGTCCGAAATGGTTTGAAGAGTAGGAGCTTGAGGACGACGTATTTGAGTAGGAGGAGGAGGATGTTCACCAATTTTGGGAAATGAAGATTCTTGAATTTCCCAATGCTTTGTTGCCTTTTTGTGAGGACCGACGGAGGTGTCGATACCGGAGGCTTCAAAAATAGCCATTATGACAAAAGCATATGGGAGTGGCTTATCGTCCCCAATTGCATCATACAGGTGAGTCATGACGAACTGGCACCAATTGATGCGAGCCCCGGTGGTAATTGCATGCAAGAGTTTTAAATCCTCATGAGAGAGAGTGGTATGATTGAATTTGCGGGGTTTGAGAACTCGGGTGATGAAATAAAATATTAGACGATATTCTGGGAGCATGTGCGTAATGGTTGGGCGACGATTCTCCGGACAGTCGACAATACCAATTTGGTGGAAAAGAAGTTTTTCATCAAATAAAGCGCCTGCTTCTCTAGTGTAGAGAGAGATGTCTTCACCATTTCGTGGAAGGTTAGTGAGGAGTTGCAAGTTTTCCTTATTTTCAAAAATTGGAACTCCATTGATGCTAGAGACAAGGTCACCATCTTCGTCCTTCTGTAGATTTGAATAGAAGGCATGGATAGGAGTTTGAAGATATAGAAAGTCAATGAGTTGGCTTTGTATAAGAATATTTTCTGTTGATGGGGGTGCGCTATTTCGAAGATATCGAGTAGTTGAGAAACGAGGCGGAAGGATTTCTCGATTCTCAGATTTTTTCAATGAATCGAAGAAGTTCGGGTTGAGTATCAAAACGCAAATAAGAGCCGTCTTTATAGTGGAAAACGGGTGGAGGAGCAACGGAAGAGGAGGCAATATGTTTGCCGGAACGAGCGCGTTTGGAACTGTTGCCCGTCATTTTTATGGAGGAAGGAGAGCTGTTACAGAAAGTTTGAGGGCTTTTGAAGATTGTTTGAAGCTAAGAGTGAAGTTTGAAGTGAGAAATTTGAAGGATGAACACACCTATTTATAGAATTGAAGAAGTGAGGCATTTATGGAGCCAAAAAGCTGCAGATTTCATAAGCCAAACGGTCAAAAACGGTAACAAAATTTTAAACACGGACCGTTGCTAATCGATTATGGAGGCTGAATAATCGATTATTGCCAATATTTTGAATTGTTGTCGGAGAAGAAATCGATTATGCGATAGGCGATAATCGATTATTTGAAGACAGAAGTATTATGAGGGTCCGGACTCGGGGAATAATCGATTTTGATTAATATGATAATCGATTATTTCAGTCCAGTGATATGACGAAAAGCCGAGACGATAAAAGGTAATCGATTATGCAGTACTAAATAATCGATTATAATAAAACCTGTAACACTGAATCTCAACTTAATCGATTAGTAATATATGATAATCGATTATTGCCAAATTCCTGCAAACCGAGATGTTAGAAATAATCGATTGTTCTTAGTCAATAATCGATTATTTGGTACCAGCGCCCGAAAATTCCCCCTGTCTTTGGGGCGATACCTGCAAAAAAGAATTAGGCGCCTCCGACGCTCAAGTCAGTAATTATTTAAAGAAAAATGCAATGGATGAATTAGATCATCGTGGAGTCAAGAATTCCGAGTTCACTACGAATGCGGAAAAAGGACTCTTTCACTAAAGGCTTTGTGACGATGTCGGCTAATTGATATTTGGTTTCAACAAACTCAATTTCGACATCACCTTTGAGAACGTGATCTCTTATGAAGTGGTGCCTAATTTCTATGTGTTTCGTTCTTGAATGAAGAACAGGGTTCTTCATCAAGCTTATGGCGCTAGTATTATCACATCGAAGAGGGATATGATTGATACTAAGACCATAATCCGAGAGTTGTTGTTTCATCCAATGGATTTGAGCACAACAACTCCCCCCGGCTACATATTCAGCCTTGGTTGTGGATAACACAACACTTACTTGTTTCTTGCTAAACCAAGAAACTAGAGAGCTACCGAGCAAATGGCAAGTGCCACTAGTGCTCTTGCGGTCCAATTTGCAACCCGCAAAATCGGAATCGGAATAGCCAACAAGTTGGCATGAAGAACCTTTGGGATACCATAGTCCCACATTTATTGTTCCAACAAGATACTTCATAATCTGTTTTACCGCAGTTAAGTGTGACTCCTTCGGACATGATTGATATCGAGCGCATAAACACACACTAAACATGATGTCCGGTCTACTAGCAGTAAGATAGAGAAGGGATCCGATCATACCTCGATACTTCTTGTGTGTCCTTCCTTACCTTTCTCATCCTTGTCAAGATGGTCGGATGTGCTCATTGGAGTGGCCATTGCTTTGGCGTTGCTCATTTCAAAGCTATTTAGCAACTCCTTGCAATATTTAGATTGACAAATGAAAGTTCCATCTTTCATTTGTTTCACTTGCAACCCCAAGAAGAAGATTAGCTCACCCATCATTGACATTTCGAATTCGCTAGTCATTAACTTAGAGAATTCCTCGCATAAAAGATCATTAGTAGCACCAAAAATAATATCATCGACATAAATTTGAACTAATAGAATGTCATTGTTTTTATTTTTGATAAACAGTGTAGTGTCAACTTTCCCCCTTTCGAACTCATTGTCCAAAAGAAATTTGCTTAAACGCTCGTACCAAGCTGGAGGACCTTGTTTAAGTCCATATAGCGCTTTCTTAAGCTTGAAGACATGATCGGGAGATTTAAAGTCTTCAAAGCCCGGGGGTTGTTCAACGTACACTTCCTCTTGAATAAACCCATTGAGGAAGGTACTTTTGACATCCATTTGAAATAATTTGAAATTCATAGATGATGAAAAAGCAAGTAATAAACGAATGGCTTCTAGCCGTGCTACGGGTGCATAGGTTTCTTCATAATCAATTCCTTCTTCTTGATTATAGCCCTTAGCAACAAGCCTAGCTTTATTTCTAGTGATTATACCATTTTCATCTAATTTATTTCGAAAAACCCATTTCGTACCAATTATGGTATGATTATCGGGTCTTGGCACCAATTCCCAAACATCATTACGTTTGAATTGGTTAAGCTCCTCTTGCATTGCCAAGGTCCAATGCTCATCCCCAATTGCTTCGAAAATGGTTTTAGGTTCTATTTGAGAAACAAAAGCCATATGCCCTACGGTGTCTTTAAGAAGATTTCGTGTACTTACCCCTTTCTCGATGTTGCCAATTACCTTGTCAAGAGGATGGTCTTTAGACGTCCTCCAAGCCTTAGGCATCATCGATTCTTCTTCTTGTGGTGGTACTTCTTCCGAAGGTTGTTCCATGACTTCATCTTGAACTTCCTTTGATCCTCCTTTTGTACCTCGTCTTGAAGATTGATTTTCACTAAAGCATCTGCAAGATCAACACAAGAATCCTTTCTCGCCAAGCGAGCATCATTTTCACAAAATACTACATGAGGAGATTCCTCAACAGTTTTGGTTCGATTATTGAAAACTCTATATGCTTTGCTACGTGATGAGTAACCAAGAAAAATTCCTTCATCAGATTTCGCGTCAAATTTTCCCAAGTTTTCTTTTCCGTTGTTGTGAATAAAACATTTACAACCGAAGACTCTAAGATGGGAAAGATTTGGTTTCCTTCCCTTATAGAGTTCATAGGGAGTTTTTATGAGTATCGGTCTTATGATAGCTCTGTTTAAAACATAGCTTGCGGTACTCACGGCATCCGCCCAAAACTTTTTGGAAATCTTAGCCTCATCGAGCATGGTTCTAGCCATCTCTTCGAGACATTGATTTTTACGTTCCACCACTCCATTTTGTTGTGGTGTACGTGGAGCCGAAAAGGTATGTTCAATACCGAGTTCGTCAAAAAAATCCGCGAAGAGATTGTGATCGAACTCTCTCCCATGATCACTTCTTATGGAAGTGATGGTTGTGTTCTTTTCATTTTGAACACGTTTTTTTAAGAAAACTTTTAAAAGCTTGAAAGGCATCACTTTTATGAGCAAGAAATAACGTCCATGTGAATCTAGAGTAGTCATCAACAATTACAAAAGCATAAAGATTTCCACCAAGACTTTCAACACGAGATGGTCCAAAAAGGTCTATGTGAAGAAGTTGTAAAGGTCTAGTGGTTGAAACAACATTTTTGGATTTAAAAGAGGCTTTTGTTTGTTTCCCTTTTTGACATGAATCACAAATAGAATCTTTTTCAAATTTCATGTTTGGAAGACCAATTACTAAATCTTGTGAAACTAGTTTGTTTAAAAGATTCATATTTACATGAGCTACTCTACGATGCCATAACCACATGTCGTCTTCTTTACTCAAAAGACAATTCACAAAACTTGATGAAGAACTTTCAAGATCAACCATATAGATATTATCCATTCTAATACCACGAAGAATAATTTTAAAATCACTACGACGGATAACTAAGCATTCTTCGGAGTCAAACAATACAAGATTTCCCTTGTCACATAATTGACTTATGCTCAAGAGATTATGTTTAAGACCTTTAACTAGCAAAATATGCTTAATGGAGGAGGATTCGTCCTTACCGACCGATCCAATGCCGATAATCTTTCCTTTGTTATTGTCTCCAAAAATAACATTTCCTCCTTCCGTGGGTTTTATTTGAAGGAATTTTGATGCATCTCCGGTCATATGTTTGGAGCATCCACTATCAAGGTACCAAAGTACACTTGATCCCTTCAAACACACCTATAAAACAAATTAATGAGATTTTGGTACCCAAGCCATTTTGGGTCCTTGTGTGTTAGGTGCAAAATGGTGGTGTGATTGACCTGCTGTGACATGTCTATGTCTAGTGAAGCATGCGGGAGCAATATGTCCAATTTTATTGCAATAATGACAAATGACATTCGGATTGTGCATTCTTCTAGGATGATAATAATTTGGGGGTCTAAATTTATTCACTCTATTTTTAGGAATATAGTTTTGATGTGGTTTTCGAAAATCTTGTCTAGGTGATCTATACATGCCAATATTTCTTCTAGCATTCACTCTATTTTTAGGAATATAGTTTTGATGTAGTTTTCGAAAATCTTGTCTAGGTGGTCTATACATGCCAATATTTCTTCTAGCATTTGTTCTAGGATGAGTTGCAATTCTAGGATTAAAATTTCTAGGTTGAGTGTTGACATTTATTTTGTTTTGCCTAAGGTGAGTCTTAGGTGGTTTAGGAATGGACTCAACTTTTTCTTTTGGTTCGTGTTTAAAGCCTATACCGTGCTAAGTGGATTTCAAATTTACAAGCACTTCATTGAGATTTTTGTGTGAAGAATTGAATTTGTGCAAAGTGCTTCTAAGACTTTCTACTTCTTCCTTTAGAGATTTGCAAGAAGTACAATCCTTATTTGAGCTTTCGGGTTTATCGGCGCCTCTTTTGCCATAAAACTTGTTTTCCTCTTTTAATTTCTCATTTTCAAGAGTTAGTTTTTCAAAATCCTTTTCTTTTGAAGAAATTTGTTTTCTTAAATCCTTTATAGATTTAGAAGCGCTAATAAACTCTTTATACAACTCATCAAATGCATCTTGCATTTCTTCTAAAGTGAAATAGTTCTTAGAAGGGGTACATACCTCATTTTGAGTTTCTTCGTGTGCCATAAGACACAAGTTTGCGGTCTCGTTTCCTTCTCCATCACTTGATTCGTCTCCGGAGTCGCCTCCCCAAGAGATGTATGCTCTTTGATTCTTGACGGGTTTCCTCTCCTTTTTGGTATTTGGACAATTTGATTTGATATGCCCGATTTCTCCGCATCCATAGCACTTTACTTGGTCTCCTTGTTGCTTACCTTTTCGCTCATACTTCTTTTGCATGAACTTGTGAAATTTCTTAATAACGAGTCCGAACTCGTTATCTTCGTCGCTTGAATCCTCATCATTTTGAGGTTGAGCTGTGCTTGCTTTAAGGGCGATTCTTCGTTTCCTTTGATCATCCAAAGGAGGGTTAAGAATAGTTGATTCATAGGTTTTGAGATTACCTTTAAGCCCGTCGATTGTGACATTTGTAATGCCGATTGACTCTTGAATAGCGTCGGCTTTGGAGCGCCATTCCGGAGTGAGACTTCGAAGAATTTTACGGACAAGTTCCCTATCCGTGAATGAATTCTTAAGAGCATGAAGATCATTAACGATTTTTGAAAATCGTTCGAACATATCATCTATCTTCTCGTTTTCCTTCATATGAAAAAGTTCATATTCATGGGTTAGAAAATTTATTTTAGCTTCTCTTACCTGGTCCGTACCTTCATAGGTAATTTCCAATTTATCCCACATTTGCTTAGCCGTGGTGCAACATGAGATTTTCCGATAATCATCAGGATTTACAGCACACTACATCATGTTGATGGCTTTTGCGTTGTTCTCCACCTTTCTAATATCGTCTGCGTCATACTCATCTTCCGATTTTGGCACCATTTCATTTTCTACCTTTTTGGTTGGAATTTGCTCTCCATTCTTGATAGTTTTCCACAGTAGAAAATTATTTGATTGGATAAATATTCTCATCCTTTCCTTCCAATAAGTATAGTTTGTGCCATCGAATAGTGGTGGCCTTGTGAAGCATTGTCCTTCACCTAGTCCTGTATAAACGTTACGAGTAGAAGCCATGGATTGTTTCTCTCAAACTGTTAAGTCTTTCAGAGAGTTAGGCTCTGATACCAATTGTTAGAATATACGCTTAACGGTAGAGGGGGGGTGTATAGCGTTATAATAAAAAACAATATAAATTTGCGGAATTAAAATTGCAGGAGTAAAATAAGTGCGGTAAATAAAGAAGTAAGGAGAGAACACACTGAACTTATACTGGTTCACCACAAAGTGTGGTTAGTCCAATCCCCGAGAGACTCTCTCGAGTTTTACACTAACTCCGTTAAGCTTACGGGTGCTTAACAAACCGTTATACTTGCTCGTAGATATACACTCTACAAGACTTCAACCTGCTCGAGGATACCTCACCTCAAGACTTCAAATCAAGGAACTAAACTTTCCTTCTTACAACAAGGGATTAGAACTTCCCTTCAAGTGTATGCAAACACTTAGCACTCACTTAAACAGAACTCTCTTGAGGAGTAGATATGAGTAAACAAGTACGCTCAAGAACACAACAATTTATTCAAGAATTTGGCTCTTAAATTATGAAATAGATATGAAATGATGAGAGAAGAGTATGTAAGCTTTATGCAAGAATTATAATCAGTTGTTGTGTTTAAAAACGTGAATTAGAGGTGTATTTATAGTGCTCAAAGTCACCAAGACCGTTGCTTAATTGCCAATCACTAATTGCTGATTTTGTGCTTGCATAATCGATTATATGATCTGCATAATCGATTATCTGCAAATCGTTCAAAAATCATATGCGGATTTTAAGCAGAATAATCGATTAATCAAGTTGCATAATCGATTATCTGTTAACGTTAAAAAATCGGATTCAGATTCTGTGCAAGCATAATCGATTATTGCCTTGTGTATAATCGATTATATTTCAGCGTTTTAAAAATACTTTGGCAACGGTCAGTGAATAATCGATTATGCTATCTCGTATAATCGATTATTTTGTTGTTTTGAAAATCCGGTTTTACACTGTCTTAACATAATCGATTATAAGTAAGACATAATCGATTATATTGCTGTGTTGAAAAATTTCGGTTAACACTGTCTTAACATAATCGATTATAAGTAAGACATAATCGATTATATTGCTGTCTTGAAAATTTCGGTTAACACTGTCTTAACATAATCGATTATAAGAAATACATAATCGATTATTTATGTCCAGATTTGAAAAACATGTTTGAAAATCATTTTGGCTAAAATGAATGTTTGAAAATCATTTTGGTTTAACTCAATGATGCATGAAAATGATTTTACGAGAGAAGCCAAAACTTGAATAAGTTGTCGGATCAAGATCACACTATAAAGTGACTCATTTATAACTCTGTTGTTATTCATGATCTTGCTATTTGTTTCTCATGTTCTTGGACTTTGGCATATGTCAATGTTCCATGCGCGTCGGTTTGTCATTTATCAAAACCTACAGAAATGAACACACGTTTAGTTTTAGCGACTTGAGAACGTGTTTCAACACTTATAACATTGTCGGTCTATTTTATATGTACATTGGGCACAAAATGGATCCGAAACACAATGAAATTGAGCATGAACATGTCTTTGGAGCTGAATAAGAGGAACCCTTTGACCATGAATAGTTTCTATCTGCAGCATGTGAAAGAATACGATGAACTCTTGTCAAAGACCATCGTCCATGAAAGAGGCATAAACTTGGTAAAAGTCGAAGCTAAAATGCTGGGCATCTACACACGGTTGATAGAAATCATGTGGATTTGTTTTGCCTAGCAACCAATTAATGCCAACCACACATTCTGGAATTCTATGCAAAGTTCTTGATGACCGACTTCCAAGGTTCCTTTGTTACTACTGTGTGGGGCGTGCAAGTCAACTTCACCCCTAAGATAATTAACGGTATTTAAGTCCTTCCCAATGCTGATAATGAGGTCTACAATGGTATTTATGGCTTTCCTAATGCTGATAACGAGGTTTGTAGCAACAGAGCTAAAGCATAAGGAAACTAGTGGCTAGTGGATATTTTACATTATGGGGTTACCCCGAAGTGGCTGATAGTGCACAAGGGAGTTGATTATCATGAATTTATGGCTTAGGAAAAGACATGGCTTATCTATTTAAGAGTGTTGCCCTCTACAAATGACACTGCTTTGACATCAGACAGAGCATTGATAGTTGTTGTTGTCATGGATGGACTACCTATGAACTTAAGGGAACACATTGTCCGAGAAATTGAGGAAGCCACTCATGGGAGGTCCAAGATCCTTTTCTTCCCATACTTTATCACTAGACTTTCCTATGATGCCGGGGTTCCTAAACGCCCCAATGATATTGAGAAAGGTCTTGGAAAACCAATGATCCATCCTTTGCTGAAAAGGGAACGCAGTGATAAACAGAAAACAAGGAGAATTGATGTTGCTTCCTCTTTATTTAAAGAGTTCTATGAGGCTGCAAATGATCTCCTTGGATCATTTGCACCTTCATCAGGGTCTTTTGACCCCATGGGACCACTCCAGTTCGGTCCTCAAACTATGCTCCACTTGTCTAGTCAGATACATGTAGTTGATATGCATATTAGGTAGCTTATATCTAGCCTTCCTACTAGCCCTCCTGGGTCTAGCACATCTACTAGGGGTGCTACCCCACTATCCATGGAGGATGTGGTCAAAGAGCAAAAAGAAATCATGGGCAAGATGGAGGCCATTACCAGGTTGGAGAACATGAGTCGCCGGCAAGGAAATATTGAGAAGAGGCAGAGAAAGTTCAAGGAGAATGAGAAGAAGAAAAGCAAACTGCTGTCCAAGATGATGCAAAAGCTAAGTAGATTTTGTGGTTCACATAAATCGAAGGATGATGATGACACTGATGCGGATTTGGTGCTCAAATTTCCCACCACCTCCAGCTCCGAATGATGCGGTTTCAGGGAGCACCTTCTTCATTTTATCTTGTTTGATTAGTTGCATTGAGGACAGTGCAACACTTTAGGTTGGGGGTGACTCATTTAGATATGATGGATGTATGCAGAGTAGGAACATGTTTTTTTCTCTTCTTTGTTATGTGATAACATGCGTAGATTGGTCGATGTTTTAATTTGTTAATTGTTATTGTACTTTCATGTGAAGTGTTATATTAGTATGTTTACTAGCTTCTTAATTTATATTTATATAGTATGCTTTACTTTTGTGGCGATATCATCGGTTTTCATTGTACCATGGTTCTTTTTTCGAGGATGCCAATTTTCTTTTTGAACCAAGTAATTGTAGAAAAGTTTTGTCTATTTTTCCTGATGATGGATAGATAGATAACTTTTTTAAGGGAATTCATCTTGTATTTTAGATATAGCTATGTTAATATTAGGAAGATTAAATGGATTGGGTTGGAGTTAGTACCCATTGACACAGTTGTGGCTTGCTTAGTACCAACATGATTTAACCCTCGGCATATGAATTTTTGGTTGTTGAAAAAGAAAAATAATTGAAGTAAAGATGTTATGACTTTTAGACTCAAATATTGGCTATTTGATTCACTAAATATCTTCCTATGCTATATGTAACCTCTTTGAATCATTTGTTTCAATTGGATTTTGGATTTGTATTCCACTTGAGTGTTCATGTGCCATGCGTGGTGAGATTTATTGTGAGTTCTTTTGCATTACTTGTAGTCTAGAACTTTCCCGTAATGTTCTTCAAGGCGAACTCATAGACTAACTTGGTTTGAAAAATGATATTAGCCCTTTCTTGGACCGCCATTGTCCCTTAAATTTCCTACCCTTGAATATTTTTCCTAGTCAACCCATTTTGAGCCTTTAACCTTATTCTTTTGCAACCATGATACAAGCTTTATTCCGTTGTTCTTTATTTATCTAGATTTTGGAACCCTATCTCCTTAAGTACTTTGAAAGTATCGACACAGGCTAAAAGTCTATGTTTGGGGGTGAAGGTTAGAAAAGTTGTGATATGGAAGATGTTTAAAAGGTGGAAGGTAGAAAAAAACTAATAAATAGTTAAACCCTCCTTGATTTTGAAAAGGAAGGAAGATTAAAATAAAATAATAATAAGAAGTTATGAATAAAGGGAAGATTAAGTGTGGAATAAAAAACGTAGAAAGGATGAAAAATATTTTTGAAGGAAGTGGACATTAATAGTAAATTTTGTAGTGCTTGGGGAAGTTTTGAGTCACTCTAACAAAAACTGTGCCCTACCTTGACCAAAAGCCTAAACTACAACCCTAAGTCCTAATTGATTTTGAACCAAGTTGTCTATATAGGTGAAGAGATACATGAAGGGAAAGCCTATGGTACTACTTGTATGCATTTGAACATCTTTGTGAGAGAGAGCTAATTCTTTCCATTTGATATCCCATTATTGTTTTGAATTAAAATTTATTAGTGTGGGATTCTCTCTCTAAATGTGAGGACTCATGAGAGTTGAGTTGTGAATTTAATCCCATTTTCAGTTGGAAAAAATGACCAAAGAAAGTTAATTGTGATAAAGAGGCAAATTGTAAAGTCTTAGTGTCATGACTTGATTGTTATTTTGATTTGCATAGTGTTTGAGCACTCGAAATGTAATGAAGTTCATGAGAAGTGTTTGGTAATTCATATGCTTTGGAATAGTTGTTGGCACCAATTGTAGTCATGTGTCTGTGCTTATAGTAGACCTTTTTTGGCTTGGCATGATATGGATGCATTGTTGAGTTAACTACTTGGGAAGAGATTTTATCGCTTTTATTGCTTGATAACAAGCAATAGTTTAAGTTTGAAGGTTTGATAAGTTGGTATTTTACCAACTTATTTTATCTTTAAACCTATATTTTTGCTATGTTTGAGTGATAAAACCATGTGTTTAATGTCATTTACTTCTATTGTATAGGTTGTATATGATTTAGAAGTAATAGTGAAAAAACCAAGTGAAAACAAGTCAAAAAGAGGTTAAAATGGACGAAATGGAACCTGCCATTGATTTACGCTTCGCGAACGCAAAGGTACAACGAGAACGCGAAGAAGAAGGAAGCTAGACCGTTGCGAACGGGAAGTACCTATCGCAACACAGGTAGATTTAGAAACCAAACCTTTGTGAATGCAAAGGACAAAATGCGAACGCGAAAGCCGAGGATAGCAAACCTTCGCGAACACGATAAAGAAACTGGCGAGAAAACTAGGTAGTTACAACGAGAACACAAAGAAGCAGGAAGCTAGACCTTCGCGAACGCGAAGTATCTATTGCGAACATGTAGATTTAGAAACCAAACCTTCGTGAATGCGTAGGACAAAATGCAAATGCGAAATCCGAGGATAGCAAACCTTCGCGAACACGATAAAGAAACTGGCGAGAGAACTGGGTAGTTCCAGAATTTCAGATTTTTCAGTCTAAACCATTTAATACCCAAACTAGCTCATTTGTAAATTATCTTTTGGCATATTTTCAGTTCCAAACACTAGAGAGAATAAGTTTTGGAAGCAAGGGCTTGCGCACACACTTTGCTGTTGAAGATTTGAAGCTTGTGGTAAAGAACTTCTTACCCATTTATGTTTATTTCTTCATTTTCTTACTTTGTATTGTATATCTAAGTGTGTAGTATTTTATCCAACACTTCAATCTTGTTTATGGGAATATTCATATTTAAAGTGTGGATTAAATATCTTGTTGCGCTTATGTATTGAATGATGTTTATTCTTTTATGAAGTGAGTTATTGGTACTTTAATTATTCTTATTCTTTAATGTTTTTAAAGGGATTAGCTAACCCTAGGACTCGCCCGTTAACTCCAATTAATTTTGGGAGAGACTATTTGGGGTTGAGAAAGATTAATTAATAAGAACTTAAGGCTTTAACCCTCATTTATAGATTCTACCTTGGGATAGGATTAAACTGCTTGTAGCTATATCGGGTGTGCTTGATTTCTTAAGTTTTAGGTATAATATAATTTGGAAGTCTTGTTATCATTTGGAAGAAGCTAAAGCAGAATTATTACCCGTAGCTAATTAACATAAACTCGCTCATATTTGTAAAATCATGAAAACATTGGATCACTACTGGAGTGTAATTCCCGATGCACCTATCCTTGTAGCCATTGATCATTTTAATTGCTTTCTAGGTTAGTTTACATTTTTGTATTTAGGTATAACTCTTTTCTCAAATCAACTCTATGTGTTTGACATTGCATAACAAGTGATAATTCTCGTATATTCTTAGTCTGCTACATATTGTTCTCTGCAGGATTCGACCCCGACTCATAGTTGGGTAAATTATATTGCATGTGACCGTGTCAATGTACTTTTTAAGTAGTGAATTTGGATGTCATCAATGCTATGGAGATTCTGACTTGGAAATGCGAAGCAATCAATATGGATTTCATCATACGCTTACCTCGTACCCAACATAAGTTCGATTCGATATGGCTGATTGTAGATAAGATTACAAAATCGGCTTATTTTCTGCCCATTAAGACTACATATTCCATAGAGGATTATGCAAGGCTTTATATTAAGCAGATAGTTCGACTACATGGTGCCCATGTATCTATTATCTTGGATAGAGAAGCTCAATTTACATCTAATTTCTAGAGGTCCTTCCAAAGGGGATTGGAGACTCAAGTATCTCTAAGTACAGTATTTCATCCCCAGACAGACGAACATCAGGAGCATACTATTTATACACTTGAAGATATCTTACGATCTTGTGTGATAGATTTCAAAGGTACCTGGGATGTTCACCTGCCGCTTATTTAGTTTGCATATATAATAGCTACCATTCTAGTATTTTGATAGCTCCATACGTCTCGGATAGAGAAGCTCAATTTACAGCTAATTTCTAGAGGTCTTTCTAAAAGGGATTGGTGACTCAGGTATCTCTAATTACAGTATTCCATCCTGAGACAGACGAACATGCGGAGCATACTATTTATGCACTTGAAGATATGTTACGATCTTGTGTGATAGATTTCAAAGGTAGCTGGGATGATCATCTACCGCTTATTGAGTTTGCATATATAATAACTACCATTTTAGTATTTCGATGGTTCCATACGAAGCTCTTTATGGACGGAAGTATAGATCGCCTATTGGGTGGTTCGATGTTGGGGAAACTGCAGTAGTAGGACCAAAACTGGTATAGTAGGAAATTGAGAAAATTAAGCTTATACAAGGAAGGCTGTTAGCGACTCAAAGTCGTCTGAAGTCTTATGCAGATAATGGACAACGAAACCCGGAGTTTCAGGTTGACAATTTGGTATTCCTAAAAATATTACCGATGAAAGGTGATATGAGGTTTGATAGGAAAGGAAAACTTATCCCTTGGTATATTGGACCATATAGGACCATACGCAAGGAAGGCTACGTAGCATATGAGTTAGACTTCCCTTCGGACTTGGAGTCCGTACATGCAGTCTTTCAAGTGTCTATGCTCTGTTAATGTATCGGAGATCCTTCTAGAATCGTTTCAGTTGACGATGTTTAGGTCATATAGAAAATATCATATGAAGAAGCTCCTATTGCTATATTAGACAGGCAGGTTCGAAGATTGAGAAGCAAAGACGTAGCTTTGATAAAAGTACGTTGGAGAAAGAAAAATATGGAAGAAATTTCTTGCGAGGCCTAGGACTACATGAAATCTATATATCCCTACGTATTTCCTCCTCTAGAAAAAGGATTCGACTGAGACATCACAACCTTAAAGTACGCGTATAGATTCTTGTGTTAGTTATTGTCATTGGTCGAATGAGGCCATCGTTGTTAATTGTGGTCCTATGTGGCGTTGAATCATTGAGTTTCTATCAGAAGAGTTGGTAGTAGTATTATTACAAATACGACTCTGCCAAAGTTCTATAGATCCCGAGGAGTTGAACATTCGATGACGAATGTTTCTATAGGGGAAGGATGTTACATCTTGTATTTTCGTACATTAATGTTTTTCCTTCAGTTAATAAACGTAGACACGTGGATAAGATTATCTCTTTGTTATCGTACTTATGCTATTTATAACAAGCAATAAGTAAGTTCCATGAAGAGTAAAGGATACACGAATTAAAGAAAATGAGTTTTGTTGAAGGTTGTCGATTTGAGATAAAATACGTCCGGGCAATAATACTTGATATTTATGGACCAATACCATATGACCACGATAGTATGATGTATAAAGTGTATTAAAAATAAGTAGAATTTTAAGTAATTTAACACAATTCTTAATTATGCGAGTAATTGATTAATTATCAGGTAACAAAAAATTACCAAATTAACTAATAAGTTTGATAAAGATTAAACCACGTGGCAACAAGGCATCTAGCCAAACAAATGACTCTTGGTCATTTGTGGTTAGGTGGCAACATAACACGATAATTTCAAAACACCTCATTTTTTTTATACTTACAATCACTACGATCACAACATTAGCCATTCCTACAATAAAAACATTAGATATCCTTACAGTAAAAAAAGTTAGCCAGTACTTGATATGAAAAGCAAAAACCAGACGCTACACTTAATCCAGTAAAGTTTTCAACAATTTTCTTACGAAAATTATTAGCTCCTTACAATAAAAGTTTTTACTGTTCTAAAAGAGTACGGTATAATTATTCTCAAGAATATCAGACGAATTTTTCCCTACTTTAGGTATGTTAAGGCTATCCCTTCTTTTTTTTTGGCGTGATCCAAATCATACAGAAGAAACGAGCAATACACGGATTTCATAAGTGACTCTATTCATAGTTATACTAGGGGTTTTCGTGTTCTTGATTCCCCATGTGACATCTTATTATATCTTCTGTTCATGGGTCTCAGAATAATACGCAATTGTTAAAGTTTATCCAAAAGTAATATTGAGATTATTAGCATACTTTTCATGCATTTCATTCATTTATACATGTACATTGACCCATGACAAGATGGAGCTACACACACACACACACACACATATATATATATATATATATATATATATATATATATATATATATATATATATATATATATATATATATATATATATATATATATATATATATTGTTCGAAAATACGCTTAACGCTAGGGGGGGGGGGGGTGAATAGCATTATAATAAAAAACAGCGTAAACTTGCGGAATTTAAAAATTGCAAGAATGAAATAAGTGCGATAAGTAAATAATATGGAACGAACGCACCGATGTATCCTGGTTCACCACAACCCGTGGCTAGTCCAGTCCCCGAGAGACTCTCTCGAGATTTCCACTATCTTCGTCAAGCATACGGGTGCTTAACAAACCGTTACAGTTGCTCAAGGATACCACACCTTAAGACTTCACTTGCTTGAGGATACCTCACCCCAAGACTTCAACCACTAGGACTTTGGGTACTTAGCAAACCCGACAAATGAGAAGATATGTTCTTCTCAAACAACTCTCTTTTACAACAAATACTCTCTCAATAGAGTGGATAAAGAGATACACAATAAGCTCTATGAACAACACAAAGTTGTCTATCAAATGGCTCAACAAAAGCTCTAAAATGATGCTTGAAAATGATCAATATGTATAACAATGTATGGAGGAGTTGTGTGTTTAAAAACAGCTCAAAAGACCTCTTTTTATGGGTGAAAAAGTGGTGCTGACCGTTGCTTAATTGACAAATAAAATCCCTGATTCTGTGCTCAAACAATCGATTGTTTGGAGTAGATAATCGATTGTTTGACCAACGTTCAAAAGACGATTCCTGATTTTAGGCTAAACAATCGATTGTATGGACTAAATAATCGATTGTATTCAACGTTCAAAAATCAATTTAGGATTCTGTGGGAACGGTCAAAATATAATCGATTGTATGGAAATGACAATCGATTGTTTATGAATATAATCGATTGTATGACAAAAATAATCGATTGTTTAGATGATTAAAAACTTCGGTTGCACACTGTCTCGAAATAATCGATTGTTAAAAGTAGACAATCGATTGTTTGCTATTTTGAAAAAATTTTTCAGATCACACTGTCTTAATACAATCGATTGTATGATTCAAATAATCGATTGTTGAGGCCCAGATTTAAAAGACATTTTTAAAACCTTCAACATCATTTTGTTTTAACACAAAGATGCATGTTTATGATAAATATGATTTAATAAAATATTTTATGCATGTTTATGATGACCTAATGTTGAGCCAAAGGATAAGATAACTTAAACGTTGTTCTTACATTGGTTCTACCAAACGACCTACGTCTTGGGTCTTCAGTCTTGAACTCTTTGGCTCGTTCATGAAATTCCGTCATCAGTATGCTTCTCGACATTTGATTGATTGTCATATTATATCGTTATTTGACACTTGACTTCATTGTTTGTCATTCATCAAAACCTATACCTGAAAATCATGCTCATACAACCAAAGCGCACATATCATAGATATATATATGATTTCCAACAATTTCCCCCTTTTTGATAATGACAAACAACGGAAGATATGCATATTGAATTCCCCCTAAATAGATGCTATATCTCAACATACAATTTATGCAACCAATTCAATTCAATATAATTCCCCCTTAATTGAATATTCCCCCTCAATTAAAGCATTCATATCGCCCATATTCTTCCCCCTTTTGGCATTAGAAAAAAGAGTATACCAAAAGTTATTTAAACCATTGACGATACCAATCGTTATAGACAAGATCATATAAAAAGTCAGTAAATGGCATACTATTAATAACGATCATTTTTCTCTACTATGCCAATTGTTATTTAAACTAAAAATATTCATCAAAACATGAATCAATCATTTATTATAAAACCAATTGATACTAATTGTTATTCAAAAATAAAACTTGTTAAAGCATATATCAATCAAAGCTGATATAGATTATTTGCACATATCAACTCATTGCGTTTTTATTCAAAATACGATAACTAACCGACGTTCCCCCTTAATGCATTAAGGTTTCGTGCTTGGTGCATCCACTACAATATTGTAGTCTTCAAACACACCTGCAAAAATAACCTAAAAATAGGTTTTTGGTACCCAACTTCTTTTGGGTCCTTGGGGGTTAGGATAACAATAGTCATAATCAACACATAAATCTCTATGTTTAGCAAAACAAACGGGTGCAATGTGTCCTACCCGATTACAATAGTGACATATAACATTAGGATTGTGCATATGTCTAGGTTGAGCCAAATGCGTTCTAGGTGATCTAAAGTTGTTCTCCCTAGAAGCGTTGAATTTCCTAAAGTCATGTCTAGGTGGTCTAAAATTATTCATTCTAGACTCATTTATAAGATTCCTAGAATTGTGTCTAGGTGGTCTAACATTATTCATTCTAGACTCATTAACAAAATTCCTAGAGTTGTTTCTAGGTGGTCTAAAACAATTAATCTTAGACTCATTAGTGAGGTTCCTAGAATTCTTTCTAGATGGTTCGACCGCATTACTTTTATCCTTTTTAACATCTTCAATTTAAGGACTATCAACACTAAGTGTTTCTAGTGCTTTCCTAAGTTCTGTGTTCTCTAGTATTAAAGAACTACAAGAAGAACAATTGGAACATTTATCAATAGAAGAGGCTTCATTCAATTCCTTGATTTTATTTTTAAAATCAACAATGTTATTTTTCAAAAAATTATTTTCTTTTTCTAAAACCTCAATTTTATTTTTATGAACATCATTTTCATTAGCCAATTTTTCAAAATCTATTTCTTTCAAAGAAGAGGATTTTTCAAACTCTTTTTCTTGTAAAGAAAGTGTTTTATGAAAATCTGTTTCTTGCAAAGAAGGTGTTTTAAAGTGTTTTCTTCAAATCTTTTATCCTTTTGGAAGCATTAACAAATTCACCATACAATTCATCATAGGCATTTTGTAATTCTTCAAACGAGTGAGAGTTAGATGTACTTACCTCTTCTCCTTCGTTAGCCATGAGACCCAATGCGGCGGTTTCATCGCCTGAGCTGTCCGAATCTCGTGATAAGCGCCTATGGTGTTTCTTCTTTTTCTTGTCTTTTTTTCATAGACTTACAAAACTTTTAAATTTTATCATTGGAAATATTATCATCATCCCTTTCCGAATCACTTACCTCTTCTCTTTTAGAGGATGAGGCTTTGAAGGCGAAATTAGAATTGCTTCTAAGATAAGGATTAAGAATTGTGCTATCATAAGTTTCGAGGTTACCTCTTAGTCCATCAATTGTGATATCCGTGAATTCCATCGATTCTTGGATGGCATTGGCTTTGGAGCGCCATTCGGGAGTGAGACTCCGTAGGACTTTTCGAACAAGATCATTGTTCGTGTAAACTTTCCCGAGAGCATGGAGAACGTTGACGATTCTTAAAAATAGTTCAAACATAACACCAATGGGTTCCTTCTCCATTTTAAAGATTTCATATTTATGTGTTAGGAAATCAATTTTGGCTTCTCGGACTTGAGGTGTACCTTCATAAATGATCTCGAGCTTATCCCACATCTCCTTGGCGGTGGTGCAGCAAGAGCTTTTTCGATAATCATCTGGATTCACCACACAATATAATACATGGATGGCCCTTGCATTATTTTCAACTTTCTTGATGTCCTCGGCATCATATTCATCTTCCTTCTTTGGAACCGTGGTTTCTCCAACTTTCTTTGTCGGCATTGGTTCACGTTTTTTATGATTTGCCACAAACGAAAATTGTTTGCTTTGAGAAAGATGCTCATCCGCTCTTTCCAATATGTATAGTTTGTTCCGTCAAATAGTGGAGGGCAAGTGGTAGACTGTCCTTCATCCATCGTTCTTGCGTTCAATATTCTCAACAGAAAAATATATATTTCTCTCAACCGGTTAAGGCTTTCATAGAGTTAGGCTCTGATACCAATTGTTCGAAAATACGCTTAACGCTAGATAGGGGGGGTGAATAGCGTTATAATAAAAAACAGCGTAAACTTGCGGAATTTAAAAATTGCAGGAATGAAATAAGTGCGATAAGTAAATAATAAGGAACGAACGCACCGATGTATCCTGGTTCACCACAACCCGTGGCTAGTCCAGTCCCCGAGAGACATCTCTCGAGATTTCCACTATCTTCGTCAAGCTTACGGGTGCTTAACAAACCGTCACAGTTGCTCAAGGATAGCACACCTTAAGACTTCACTTGCTTGAGGATACCTCACCCTAAGACTTCAACCACTAGGACTTTGGGTACTTAGCAAACCCGACAAATGAGAAGATATGTTCTTCTCAAACAACTCTCTTTTACAACAAATACTCTCTCAATAGAGTGGATAAAGAGATACACAATAAGCTCTATGAACAACACAAAGTTGTCTATCAAATGGCTCAACAAAAGCTCTAAAATGATGCTTGAAAATGATCAATATGTATAACAATGTATGGAGGAGTTGTGTGTTTAAAAACAGCTCAAAAGAACTCTTTTTATAGGTGAAAAAGTGGTGCTGACCGTTGCTTAATTGACAGATAAAATCCCTGATTCTGTGCTCAAACAATCGATTGTTTGGAGTAGATAATCGATTGTTTGACCAACGTTCAAAAGACAGATTCCTGATTTTAGGCTAAACAATCGATTGTATGGACTAAATAATCGATTGTATTCAACGTTCAAAAATCAATTTAGGATTCTGTGGGAACGGTCAAAATATAATCGATTGTATGGAAATGACAATCGATTGTTTATGAATATAATCGATTGTATGACAAAAACAATCGATTGTTTAGATGTTTAAAAATTTCGGTTGCATACTGTCTCAAAATAATCAATTGTTAAAAGTAGACAATCGATTGTTTGCTATTTTGAAAAACTTCAGATCACACTGTCTTAATACAATCGATTGTTGAGGCCCAGATTTAAAAGACATTTTTAAAACCTTCAACATCATTTTGTTTTAACACAAAGATGCATGTTTATGATAAATATGATTTAATAAAATATTTTATGCATGTTTATGATGACCTAATGTTGAGCCAAAGGATAAGATATCTTAAATGTTGTCCTTACATTGGTCCTACCAAACGACCTACGTCTTGGGTCTTCGGTCTTGAACTCTTTGGCTCGTTCAAGCAATTCCGTCATCAGTATGCTTCTCGCTTCTCGCCATTTGATTGATTGTCATATTATATCGTTGTTTGACACTTGACTTTATTGTTTGTCATTCATCAAAACCTATACCTGAAAATCATGCTCATACAACCAAAGCGCACATATCATAGATATACATGATTTCCAACATATATATATATATATATATATATATATATATATATATATATATATATATATATGTGTGTGTGTGTGTGTGTGTGTGTGTGTGTGTGTGTGTGTATGTATATATATATATGTATGTATGTATGTATATATATATATATATATATGTATATATATATATATATATATGTATATATATGTATATATATATATATATGTATATATATATATATATATATTGGATATGAGAAAAAGGTTATGTCGTTATATACGCACTATCACCTGATCAATTGGTATGTACTGATGATGTTGCCCTCAATAGCCGAAGGTGATATGATGGGATGCCCTTAGAGGCTTGATGATGCTATGTACATATATACCTATGTATGATACGACATTTATATGCACGTGCATGAAATTATAAATATTTCAAAATTTACACAGTTATTCAGACGTACAGATGAATTTCTTTATTCCATATTTCATTATGTCTTTTATGTATTGATTTTCATGCCTTACAAATTCATTACATTATTCTTACTAACGCCCTATTTCCCGGGGCATGTGTTTCATGCCCACATGTACAGGTAGGCAAGCCAATGTCCCCCTTCTTAGGATCCTTGATCAGCGAGAGTTGGCATGCTCCAATTGATCTTGAGCTTCTTTTGATATTAGTACGATATGCTTGCATACACATATGGGTATGACATGGCTCAGTCACGTCTTAGTACAATTGTATTTCTATTAGAGTTCTGTAAATAGTTGTGTATAGTTCGATAGTATGTGGCCTTGTCGGCTTTTAGTTTTCGGTATATAGTTGTCTATTGCAGCCTTGCCGGCTTGCCCACTGTATTTCACGCATATATGTACATATATCTTTTGGATAGATTCACCTTACATATGTTATTCATGTTTATATCTTAAATGCATGCTTAAGAATGTGCAAAATTTAGGATTTGGGCACCTGTCGTGGCCTATCGGTTTGGGTGTTGACAAACATAGAGGATGACGAGATCGAATTTGTCCTGCTAAAGAAATTTGGGCAGACACTTTTGATGGGTGCTATGATATGGTACCATATTTTACAACCTAATTCTATTGACACCTTTCTATGTTTACAGATTCTTTCGTAAAGGCACACGTCAAGGCCATCAAGGTCAAAACTAGGAAGTTGGACCTTTTCAAGGTAAGGCATAAGGACAACGAGAAGCTCAAAGAATTCGTGTCTCTATTTCAAATGGAGCGGATGGACTTGCCACTGGTCGCTGGAGATTGGGCTATTCGAGCCTTAACTCAAGGTCTCAACATTGGAAGTTCAGTGGCTTCACATTAGTTGAAGCAGAATTTGATAAAATACCCAACTGTCACTTGGGCCGATGTGCACAATCGGTATCATTCAAAGATTAGGGTTGAGGATGATCAAATTGGTGCTCCTTCTGGGTTAATTTATCCTATTAGACCCGTCGATAGAATCAAGAAGGATATTGACTGAGAACCAAGGTCGACTAGAGATTGATATCAACCATATGATGGAGAATGTAGGAGCAGTAGATCTAGGCGATACTTTGTACGTAATGAAAGAAGAAATGATCGAGGTCCAAGCTCACGGGGACTCATGAGCAAGAACGGCTTCAATAGATCTATTGGTCCCAAAGAGGCACCATGATTATCAGAGTACAACTTTAATGTTGATGCGACTGCCATCGTATCGGCTATCGGTCACATCAAAGAAACCAAGTGGTCTCAACCTTGAAAACTGATCCAACATAAAGGGATTTCAATAAAAATATGCAAATATTATGGCACACATGGACACAAGACGGATAATTGTCAATAATTGAGGGAAGAAGTAGCTCGGTTGTTCAATAAAGGCCACCTTCGAGAATTTTTGAGTGACCGAGCTAAGAATCACTTCAGAAATAGGGACTCAAACAAAAAAATGAGCAAGATGAACCCCAACATGTCATCCATATGATCATCGAAGGGATCGATGTTCCTCTAGGTTTGATGATGAAATGTACCAAAGTGTCAATCACAAGGAAAAAATGGACTCGAGGTTACCTACTAGTAGGGACTCTTTCTTTCATTGACGAGGATGCAAAAGGAATCATGAAACCTCATAACAATGCACTAGTAATTTCTGTAATTATGAATAAAACTAGGGTTAAATGTGTGCTAATTGATCCAGGCATCTCGGCCAACATCATTCGATCAAAGGTGGCAGAACAACTCAACCTACATGACCAGATCGTACTTGCGGCCCAAGTGCTAAAGGGATTCAACATGGCTTGTGAAACTACTAAGGGAGAAATAACGTTGCCGGTAAATGTAGTCGGTACCACCCAAGAGACCAAGTTTTCTTTAATTGATAGGGATATGATATACAATGCCATATTCGAAAGACCATAGATCCACAACGTGAGGGTCGTGCCCTTGATCCTTCACCAGGTATTAAAATTTCCAAGACCAGAGGGGATAAAGTCGGTTTACGGGGAAAAACCTGCCATAAAGGATATGTTTGTCGTTGATTAAGGAATTCCAATATCAACACTCTCATCGACAAAACACTCAGGTTCGAAAGAAAAATAGGAAGCCAAATAGAATCAATCGATGCCAAGCTCGACCCAATAGGACAAGCAAGGGATTGACAAAGACTATGACTACGGGGTTCCTCGATCCTTTATCGCCCTCAATGATTCTGATGCTACCCAAGCAACGATCGAAGACCTTGAGCAAGTCATGCTGATCAAACATCTGCCTGATCGAAAGTTATAGAAAAAACTTGTTTAGTTTCTTAAGCTAATATTGATTGTTTATTTGAAACCATCTCGATATGATAGGGATCCCACCAGAGATCACTACTCACAAACTGAGCTTGGACATGAATTTCCGTCCTGTAAAACAGAAAAGGAGACCCTGGTCTGAAATTAAAAATGTCTTCATCAAGGACGAGGTAACTAAACTCCTTAAAATAGGGTCCATCCGAGAAGTCAAATATAAGGACTAAGAATATGTGTAGATTATAAAGATTTAAATAAGACATGCCCCAAAAATCTATTCCTTTTTGCCTAACATCGATCGCATGATCGACGCCACAGCCGACGACGAGCTTCTCAGTTTTCTCGATGTCTATTCTAGGTACAACCAAATATGGATGAACTCGGGTGACCAAGAAAAACCTTCTTTCATCACTAAGTATGGAACATACTGCTATAACGCAATGCCATTTTGATTAAAAATAATACTGGTGCCACTTACAAATGACTAGTAAACCTAATGATTGGAGAATAAATAGGGAAAACCATGGAAGTTTATACTGACAATATGTTAGTTAAGTCCTTGCGAGCAGAGGACCATTTAAAGCATATGCAAGAAATGTTCAATATATTGAAGAAATGCAACACGAAGCTGAATCCAGAAAAGTGTGCAGTTGGGGTCGGGTCTGATAAATTGATATAAAATATAGGGATCAATATTAACCCCGAGAAGATTAAATATGTCGAGAATATCGCAGTAGTGTGATAAGTGGGTATTTTACCAACATATCTCGTCTTTAAATTTAGATTTTTGCAATGTTTGGTTGATAAAATTGTGTGTTTAATGTCATTTACTTCTATTTTATAGGTTATATGTGATTTAGAAGTGATGGTGAAGAAACCAAGTGAAAACAAGTCAAAAGGGAGCTAAAACAAACAATGGAAGTCTGCCTAGTGATTTACCCTTAGCGAACGCAAAGGTTAAGCGTAAACCCGAAAAAACAGAAAGCTAGACCTTCGGGAACGTGAAGAACACACCGCGAACGTGATGCAACATAACTCAAACATTCGCGAATGCTTTACCCTTAATTGGTTGACCTCTAACCATTTAATACACAAAGAAGCTCATTTGTAAAGGATTTTTGGCTTATTTTCAGTCTCTTAGTCTAGAGAGAACAAGTTTTGGGAGCTAGGTTTGCACACACACTTGGGTTTTGAAGATTTGAAGCTTTTGGTTGAGAATTTCTTATCCATTTATGTTCATTTCTTCATTTTCTTACTTTGTATTTAATATCGAAGTGTGTAATATTTTTTTCATCACTTGAATCTTGTTTATGGAAATAATCAAATTAAAAGAGTGGGTTAAATACCTTGTGCTTATGTATTGATTTATTTTTATCGTTTATGAAATGAGTTATTGTCACTTTAATTATTATTATTTTTAATATTTCCAAAGGGATTAGCTAACCTAGGACTCGTCCATTAACTTCGAATTAATTTGGGAAAGATTATTTGGGATTTGTAAAGATTAGTTAACCAGAACATGAGGTTTTAACCCTCATTTTAATAATTCTACCTAGGGATAGGATTGAACTACTTATAGCCATAATTGTGTGTATTTAATCTCTTAATTGTTTTAGGGATAAATCAATTAGGAAGTCTTGTTGGTCTTTGGAAGAAGCTAATATAGAATTATTACCCGTGGCTAATTAACATAAACTCGTTCATATTTGTAAAATAGTGAAATACATTGGATCATTACTTGAATGTAATTCCCTGTGTATCCATAATTGTAGTCATTGATCATTTTACTTGCTTTCTAGGTTAGTTTACATTTCTGCATTTACGTATAAATATTTTCTCAAAACAACTCTTAGTGTTTGGCATTGCATCATAAGTGACAATTCTCTTACATTCCTAATCGCTACATATTGTTCTCTGTAGGATTCGACCCCGACTCATAGTTGGGTAAATTTTATTGCATGTGACCGTGTCAATTTACTTTTTAGTAATGGATTTGGACGTCATCATAGTGCATAATGTTAAAGCTACAAAAAGGCTAACTGGGCATATTGCAGCCCTAGGGAGATTCATCTCGAAGTCATCCGATAAAGGCCATCGATTTTCCCGTTTCTGAAAAAGAAAAACAACTTTACATGGACCCTAGAATGCCAACATGCCTTAGAATAACTTAAGAAATACTTATCAAGCCCGTCATTGCTCCACACACCAAGGGAAAATGAACGACTATACTTGCATCTAGCAATATCAAAAATAGCGATAAGTTGAGTCCTAGTCTGGGAAGAGCAAGGTACACAATTTCTAATTTACTATGTTAGTAGGACCTTAGGTGAGGCCAAAACTAGATATCCTCACCTAGAAAAATCGGCACTCACCTTTCTAAGTGCCTCTAAAAAACTAAAACCATACTTTCACTGCCATTCTATATGTGTTGTAAAAACCGACCCTTTACAAAATACAATGCATAAACCTGAACTCTCAGGGTGATTGGCTAAATGGACCGTGGACATTAAGGGGTACAATATCAAATATCAACTCCGAACAGCAATTAAATCCCAAATTTTGGCAAATTTCGTAGCCGACGTTATGCCGGTTGTAATACCCAAAGTCGAAAGAGAGTTTTTGGTAAACTTGGGAACATCTTCAAAATCTGGCGGTGCCTCGAACATAAAGGGGTCCAGACTTGGAATCATTCTGAAGCCACCAATAGGCAATATGGTTAGACAATCTATTAGAACTGTAAAATTGACTAACAACTATGAGGCCACGATTCTAGCTCTGGAACTGGCCAAAGGCTTTGAGGCGAAGGTGATCGAAGATAAGTGTGACTCCCTCCTTGTAGTAAACCACATTAATGGAACGTTCGAAGTAAGAGAAGAACGAATGCAAAGATACCTAGGAAAGTTACATATAGCATTACATTAGTTGAAAGAGTGGACTTTGCAGCACGTGCCCCGAGATCAAAATAATAAGGTCGATGCCTTTACGAGCTTAGGATCATTGGTCGAGGACGACGAGCTCAAATCGGGGGAAACTGTAAAGCTCATGAGGTCAGTAATAGAGGAAGGTCACACCGAAATAGACTCCATAGGCTTAACTTAGGATTGGAAAAATAAATACATTAAGTATTTGAAGACTGGGAAACTTCCCTTAGACCCAAAGGAATCCAGGGCCATGTGTACTACGACAACCCGATTTAGCTTGTCCAAGAACAGAATATTACTTAGAAGAATGTTCGATGGTCCACTAGCAATATGTCTGAGACTGGGAGATGCCGAGTACGTTTTGAGGGAAGTCCACAAAGGCACATGCGGGAATTACTCAGGAACCGAATCATTGGTTTGAAAGGAAATCAGATCCGTCTATTACTGGGTCGATATGAAAAAATATGCAAAGGAATTCATGAAAAAATTTGATAAGTGCCAAAGACAAGCTCCAATGATTCATCAACCCAGGGAGCTGCTGCATTCGATTTTATCACTGTGGCCATTTATGAAACGTAGGATGAGCATCGTAGCTTGTCTTCTATTGGCACCAGGTAAGGCTCAATTTGTCTTATTTATGACTTACAATTTCTCTAAGTGGGTTAAAGCACAGACATAAAATAAGGTCAAGGAGAATGAAGTCATCGACTTCATTTGGGACCATATAATATGTCGGTTCGGGATACCATCCGAAATCGCATAGGACAATAGAAAATAGTTTATCAGTAATAAAGTGACTAAATTTCTTGAAGAACATAAGATCAAAATGATCTTGTCAACATCTAATCACCCTAGTAGGAATGGACAAGCCGAATCGACCAACAAAACCATAATCCAAAACCTTAATAAAAGGTTAACAGATGCTAAGGTAAAATGGAGAAAGATCCTGCCCGAAGTTCTTTGGCCATATCGCACAACTTCGAAGTCATGTACCGAGGCTACCCCATTCTCATTAGTTTATGGCGCCAAAACTCTAATACCGGCCAAAGTTAGGGAGTCGAGTATCAGATTCCGATATGTAATGAAGGAGTCGAATAACGAGGCCATGAATAAAAACCCGAAGCTATTGGATGAATGGCGTTAAGCTGCCCATGTTTGGTTGTCCGCCCAAAAGCAACGGATAGAAAGGTATTACAATCGAGGGGCCAATCTGCGATATTTCAATATCGGGGTCTTTTTACTAAGAAAGGTCACAATAAACACCCGGAACCCAAATGAAGGGAAATTGGATCTGAACTGGGAAGGGCCATATAAGATTCTCGAGATTGGAACATAACTCATATTAAACGATAATGTTGCTAATGTACGGTCCCATTTAAATTCATTTTATTTTGGCACTAACACTTGCAAGTGATAGATAAGGAGTGGAGCGAAGCCTTTAGGTATGAAAGCATGCGTTGCACTCTTTTTTGAATCGTTTTTGTCGCAATTGAATTTTTCAGTATGGTTTTTAACAATGAAATAGTGGATCGTGCTAACTAAGAACCGAAGGCTATCACCAATCAATGTCTAAAACAACACTAATACTATTTGAGGTTCCTCTACAATCAACCTCGAATACTTGGGTCCACAACCCTCGAATGTCAATATTTTGCAAGGAAATTACTTCGTCATAGAAGGGTCTCGATAGGTAAGATTTTTTCTAAGGGCCAAATGGTCAAACGAACTATGCCCACATAGGTATCTCGAGCCCTAGCATAAAAGATGTATGCATGTGTAGCTATGTTTCACAACAATAAAGAGAAGTACTTTCCATGCTACTATCTTATGTCATAGAAAAAATTTCCACTCTACAATTTTGTACTTTCGATCTATTAAAGAAACGAGCTTAAGGGTCCATTAGAACCATTGTTCGGATGATTGCCCCCATACTGGGGTTCTATCGTCTGAAAAACAAAAATAGATCAAATCATTAGTTATCGGGGGCATAAGACCTCTCAACCAATCCCCAAATTTTAAAGGCCACGGTCATGACCCACTCAAGGACTGTTATCTTAGGCAAACTCAGATAACTTGGGAAAGAAAGCTCTCTGGGCTATGCTGGGCTATGCCCAAATTAAAAGGCTACGACCGCATTAACACGGCTCGGAGACATTAGAAAATCATTACAAAAAAGGGCTTCAAAATTTTCATAACCGATTTTAAAGGCTGCCCTCGGCAAACTACGAACTGAGTTACTTACTTTGGGAGAAGGTTCCCGTTAACCTGGAAACTCCAAGATGAGTCAAAAATAAACATAATGTAAATGTGATATTGTTCGAACTTACACAACCTAAGCTATTTTATTCCAACCTTTGTGAATACAACTTATAAAGCAAAGGAATATTAAAAAGTGAAAAGGGAAAAGAAAGCCTTGTATATATCTACACAATAGCCTTTTACAGAAGCCAAAATGGCTTAATTCGAAATATTTTAGAATGGCCTAAATGGACTAAAAATATACAAAGAAAAGAAAAAAAATATAAAGGTTTAAGTGGCCTGGTCTTCATCAGAGGAAACATCTCTTCCCTCGGGAATTCCCCACCTTCAAACTCACTTAAATTGTCTAAGTCTTCCTTGGGAAATGCCATCTTTCGAGCCCTGGATCCTCTGCTTTGGTGCTCTCAAGTTTAGCTAGTATATCTTGAGCATTTTATATTGGGCAGCTTTAGCATCAGCTTTGTTGTTGGCCACGACCACCTTAGATTTGGCCTCCTCGAGTTCATTAGCCAAGTTTGCTAATTAGGACAGAAGCTTCTCGATTTTCTCGGCCTAGACCAAGGCCTTCTCTCTTGCATCTCGGAGCTGGATCTCGACCGACTCAATTTGTGTTTGGGCAGCTTTACTTTTCGAGGGTAAAATGTCGATGTTTTCTTGAACTCCTCAGCCTTAACTTGAATTGTATCTACTTGTTTCTGAAGCTCCCCGATATGTTCAAGCCTCTACCAAACCTATAGAATCAGCTCGTTAGTCATTATCTCTAATTGTCTTCACTATCATGAAGCATTTGGAATACCTGCTCGGCCATCTCGGCATGCTCATCCTGAGTCGTTACTAGATCATCCTGAAGCCTCTCACTGAGAAGCTTATAGGTGGCAATTTTCTCGGTAAGGTCTCGTACCTCGACATCATGATCAGTTAATTCTTTCCGATATCTGAGAAAAACCTCGTGATGTAGCACCGAAGCCTTCAAGCATAAGGGAATATGTTATATACAACTTTAAAATTTAGAATATATGAGAAGAAAAGACACGTAAATTTACCCGATTTCATGCTTGTTGGGCTTCATTAAATATGAAGGGGGTTCACACCTTGTCCATCACTGCCTGTTCTTCTACAGTCACTAAACACCAAAGTTAACTAGCAACGCCTACGGGAGAAGAGAAAACCCAGGTGTCCTCTGGGATACAAAACAATATTTACCATCTTAGGCCATGATTAACTCTTGGGGCCGGGAATCGATCCACCAGTTTTTGGCTCGATGAAGACCTAGTAGTACCCGATGAAGGCTCTTTCCTCGACATCAACAGGTCACCAAGCCTGGTGAAATCTTCCAAAGTACCAGACACAACCCCATCCAAGAAGTCGTGGATATCAGTCACCCCCGAGGACTCAACATACTAGCCTCACGAAGCATGGTGTTCAAAATCTGAGGTGACCTGCTGATGTCGACCGCTCCAAGTTTGTCTATCGAGGCACTTTTTGCAGTTCTAGGACCATCGCCCCCAGTCTCTCTCTCGACCCTATTAACTTGGGGTAGAATGCGTTCGACCCTTTCTGGCTCACAAGCTTCAGCCAAACCTCTATCACCGACCTTTTCATGTTGGGATATTTCAAGTTCAGTGCCTGCCAATTCGAGAACTTTTTGTACGGTGATGACATCCTTACATGATCCACAACTTTGAATTTATTTTCCTCGTATTCATCCCTTAATTAGTGGATTTAGTCCGAGTACATAGCACCGGTGTCTCCCCTAGGCTTGCACGACCTCTTCGTCAATTTATTCTTTTCCAAGCCTAGGGAACTCGGATCCCCTTTTCTTTTCTTTTCTTTGGCCTGCTTTGGAGCGAATGGTCAGGGAAGGACTTCTTTGCCACAAGATAGGGACCTCACTGCAATATTCTTCAGGATGACTACAAAGAAAAAAAGATGAGTAAGCTCAAGAAGAAGACCGAACGGTAACCGTACTAAGAAATAAATAACCATGAATATGGGCCTCCCATCAACCCTTCGATAACTCCATCCAAGCACGCTCGGTTTATGGTCTCTGCGACACCAGGCCCTCGACCTATTGCTTGAGTTCAAGAACGACTTCGAGTACCTAGGCCATAATTGCATCACCAAAAATATAGATGAGGAAAGAAGATAAGAAATACAATAACAAAATTGAATATTCAAGGTAAAGTACTACTCATGATTCGTGTTCTATTTCTTAGGAAACGGAACGTCTTCAGCAGGGATCAAGTCCGAAGTCATTATTCGGAAAAGTCATCCTATCCAACCTCGGTCACAACCCTTGTCTATACTCGAGAATGGGGCCTTGCTGGCCTGGCGACCAAGCTTGATCAACCCTCTTTGATAAAGTCGGGGAATGTAAATGCGCATAAGGTGATCACGGGTGAAAGGACATCCCTCGCTTTGCATATGAAAAATTGGAGGTGAATCACTATTATCCAGAAAGAAGAATGGATTTGGCCAAGGGTCATGTCGTATATCTTGCTGAAGGTGACGATGACAAGGTCTAAGGGACCCAATATGAAGGGGTATGTGCAAACACTTAGAAAACCCTCCACAGGGGTAATGATCGATTCTTCAGGCGAAGGTACCACCAAATGTTTATCGACCCAGTTACAATCCTCTTTAACCTTGGCAAGGAGGTCATTAACAATTGTGCATATAGACCTCAAGACCGGTTCATATTGACTCGATACCGAGGAGGTCTTTTCAATATTTATTCAGCAATAGTGGGGCACCCTCCCAAAATTAAATCCTCAAGGGGATACTCCGCTGTAGCTCCATCACCGACGAGCCGTGATTAAGAGAAAACCTCCTTTTGCGGCACAGTCTTAGAGGTTTTCGCCATTGTAGAAGAAAAAGGATTTTGGATGGTATGTGATCTACTAAAAGTTCAAGAAATTTGGGTGCAAGAGTTGCAAAGCAAAGAGATTTTTTAAGAGAAGTAAGAATGGGAGAAGCTTTGAACGTAAAGTCTAAAATAGATGGAGATGACAATACTTATAGCTTGCCAGTGATGGTTTAGAACTCAAGGTGGCCGGCTAGCAATAGACAAGCATTGAATACCTTGGAAATTAGATCGAAAATACATTCCGAGTTGTTGCTTATATCATGATCGGGTCTATCGATGACGTTCGTTGCTTACGTCATGGCCCATCCAGACGGAGCTTAGAAATTCATATCGTTTCTTGTCATCTTCTTTTCGAGAAATGATGAGACTATTTGTATACGGTTAAAAATAGACTTTTCCTTCGAGACTGGAACATGGTAGGCCAAGGTTCAACCTCGTATTATATTGAACAATAGTGCAAAGTCAGATCGGCGAGCTCATTACCCAAAGAACGATCAAGATCGAGACCAAGCAAGATAGAAATCGAGTAAGGTCGTGGGGAGCTTACCGATCCAAATAATGAAAACTCAAAATATCCACAATCGAGTGATCATCACAGTGGAAATCATGGCATGCATCAAGAAGAGGCTGATTAATTAGATAATCATGAGATTTCTTACCCTATTTAGAATTGTATCAAGAGTAGGACTACCCTATTATATAAATGGGGTATGATCATTTGTAAAGACATCATATTTACGCAATATAAAGCAATATACTTTTATTTTTTAGCTTTCATTACCTTGTTGTTTTATTCATAAGCCAGTTGAAACATCTTTTGGTTCTAAGGTGAATGAACTCGAGGGCCAAGGCTATTCAATTTGTGTGGTATGTATTTATTCTTTTATATTCAATTTCAATACTAATTTATTCTTCTTAATTTGTATCAAGTTATATCCCGTGTCCTTAAATTAGGTATAAATGCAATTACTATCCAATTTTAGGATAATCAATTTTAAATACCAATTATTATTATAGACAAATAAACACATAACAGTTTGTTCACTTAGCGTAACTTCAACTGGACATGATGCCCCAGCTTGTAGTTACCTAACTCTTACTACCTTTCTACCTCAGTCTTGTCGTTCTGGCAAAACAAGTTGTAATACCAATTCAACTATTCCATTGTTCTCACTAGACTAGGGAAAAAACTAGCCCTCGTAATTTCCTGAACGAATAGTCATAGCATGGCTTTGGCCGACCTCTTCTACTTTTGGAAAATGACATAGTTTCTTTCTTGCCAAATATGATAAACGGCCATTGCTAAAGTCATTTTGCATACTGCAGCCCCTCCACTTTTGCCTTTATCGAATTGCTCTACCAATTGTAGCTCTTCTTACCAAGGTTTCTTCGGTCTCTGTATTCCTTGACAATACAACAAGATGAAATGTTGCACTATTTCATACAACAAGATGAAATCATTGCCATATACTTCCAGTTACTTCACATTCAAAGAAGAGATGTTGCACTATTTCATTCTCCTTCTCACAGAGGGAGCATATCTGATCCGGAATGATTCCCTATTTGGCTAACCTTTCTTCGGTAAATAGCCTTTTATGCAGTGCTAGTCTCAAGATGAAAATCCATTTAGGCATTCCTTGATTGTTGCATACTGGCTTCCTCAATGTCACCTTTTGCAAGTCACCTTACATATTTTCCTAATTGAGAAGCTCTCCGTTTGATGAACATCATCTTCAGTATAGCTAACTGCCTCAAAGTAATGCTTAGCCTAGAATATCTTCAACATGATCCGGGAAGCTCTCTTTGGTTATGTCTCCCTTATAACTTGGTCTTTTATGTAATATCAATTTGCCCTTATCACCCATAATATCTCCTTCTTTGTACATATGTTCCTTTAAGCTTGCATATTGATGCTTTGTTCCACATCTTTACATTTATAAAGTTAAGGCCTCCTGGTACCTTAGGAGCACGGAGGTTTTCCCAAGCGATTAGTGTTTTTTTGGTAGGTTCAGCTGCCCCTATCCATAGAAATATTCTATTTATAACATCTATGAACTGTATGATTTACCCTTTGGAAGATGAATACCTGAGTACAGAAGGTTTGAATAGCAAACATGGAACTTTTTACTAGCATAGCTCTTCCAACATAAGATAGGAACCTAGTAGTCAAGTTCTGAATGTTGCCTAACATCCTGTCAATTAGTGGCTCACACTGTATAGTTAACCTCTTTGTGCTCAGAGGTACTCCCAATATCTGTTAAAGTATAATATCTAATTTGTAATTTGTATTAGTTAGAAGTCTCTAGATATATGAGTATAATATCAAATCATGCAGTTCTCTAGAATACTAGAGAACATGTTTGGAAAAATATCTATATAAGTAAAATATCTAGAGTCTAGAATAATGTAGAGCTTGAGAAATATCTCATGTATGTCGAAAAATCTAGAACTATCCAACAAGTCGATAAATAGCCATGTAATCCATCATTTGTAAAGGATTAATAAGAAGCACTCAAAGTTATTCCCATAACATTTTCCTACTCTAACAATCTAATATCTTCTTCCATACACTTCACACCAACAAACTTGGTATCAGAGTCTGGTTAGCCTTGTGTCTCAACACTAGTTCTTCAACATGGCAACATCATCACCATCCATGGTCAACTATTCACAGAATCTTGTCTCTATTTTTGATGGAGATAACTATGATTATTGGAGCCTTCAAATGAAGACTCTTTTTATTTCTCAAGATCTTTGGGAGCTTGTACAAGATGGCTATGATGGACCCGATGACTTGGCTACGCTTGCAACATGGATGGCGTCCAAGCAAAAGGAGTTCAAGAAAAACAAGAAGAATGCTGCAAATGCACTTCTCTTTATTCAACAAGGGGTAAGTAAAACTATCTTCCCTCGTATTATGGCAGCCACAAGTTCAAAACAGGCTTGGGATATTCTTCAAATAGAATTTCAAGGCTCCTATAATGTAATCTCTATCAAACTTCAATCTTTATGGAAAAAATTTGATAATATATCAAGGAAGAATGATGAATCAATGAAGGTATTTTTTTATAGAGTTACCGCACTAGTTAATCAAATTAAAAGTTATGGAGATGAAATTAAAGAGAAGAAAATTGTTGAAAAAATATTACGTAGTCTTCCTGCAAAATGGGATCGTGTTGTTGCTCCGATTGAAGAGTCTAAAGATTTATCCTCTTTAAGTTTTCATGAACTAATGGCTTCTTTGGAGACACACGAGCTTAGAATGAACAGATTTTCAATTCAAGAGGTAGAGCAGGCATTTCAATCAAAGGTTACTCTTTCAAATGAAAAGGCTGGAGAATCGGAGAAGGGAGATCAAAAGAATAAATTCCAGCAAAATCGCAACTTTCAACAAAGGAAGTTTGGAATTAAAAATCAAGGCCAAAAGGGAAGGTTTGTTAAAAATAATTTCTCAAAAGGTACGTCTTCCTCCCAATGTCGTATTTGTGGGAAATAAAATCACAATACGCAAGATTGTAGATTTAAATGCAAAAGGTGTAAAAATGCTAATCACTCCCAACGAGATTGTTGGTATAATAAATCTGACGAAGCTAACTTTACGGAAGCAGATATTCTATTCTATTCATGTTTTAATATTGATTCGGATGCAAAAGATATTTGGTATTTGGATAGTGGTTGTAGTAACCATATGACAGGGAACAAGAATAGCTTCGTCAAGTTGAACGAAGACATAGATTCTCAATAAAGCTTGGAGATGGAAAAATTCATAAGGTTGCAGGTAAGGGAATGATAGCTGTAAAAACCACGGGAGGTAAGATCAAGTTTATTTCTGATGTTTTGTATGTTCCGGGCCTTACACAAAATTTATTTAGTGTGGGACAATTGTTGCAAAAATGATATAGAGTAAATTTTATCAAAGATGAAAGTACAATTATTGAAGAAAAGAGCAATCAAGTAGCGACCAAAATTAAAATGTCTCCGAATAAAGTTTTTCCACTTAACCTGCCCATGGAGACTCTTGCACTAAAATCAGATGTTGAAAATGATCAATCTCTACTATGGCATCTAAGATTTGGTCACTTGAATTATAGAAGTCTTGATTTACTCAAAAAGAAAAACATGGTGTATGGGCTCCCACACATAAATAAGAAAGGAAAAATTTGTGAAGGTTGTATATATGGGAAAATGCATAGATTACCCTTCACAAAAGCATCATGGAGAGCTAGACGCCCTTTAGAATTGGTGCATGCTGACGTATGTGGCCCAACTAAGACTCCATCATTAAATGATAAAAGATCTTTCTTACTTTTTGTGGATGATTATTCTAGAATGATGTGGGTTTATTTTCTAAAAAAAAAGTCTGAAGTTTTCTCAAAATTTCTTGAGTTTAAATCTTTTGTGGAAAAGCAAAGTGATCAAAGGTTAAAGATACTGCGGACTGACAGAGGAGGAGAATTTATTTCAAAAGAATTCTATGAATATTGCATGGCCAAAGGAAAAAAGAAAAAATTGTCTGTGAGATATACTCCTCAACAAAACGGGGTTGTAGAACAGAGAAATCGCTCTATTGTTGAGATGGCACGGAGTATGTTAAAAGGTAAGCATCTTCCTAACAAATTTTGGGCTGAAACGATCTTTACAACGGTCTACATCATAAATCGTTCACCCACAAAAGCTGTTCCTAACAAGACCCCCTACGAGGTATGGCATCAAAGAAAAGCAAATGTAGATTTCTTCAAAGTATTTGGATGTATTGCCTATGCTCATGTTCCAGTGCAGACCAAAAATGAAAAAGTTGATGAGAAAGGTGAAAAATACATTTTTATTGGCTATAGTAATGAATCCAAAGCCTACAGACTCTTTGATCCTAATACTAACAGGCTGGTGATTTCAAGAGATGTCATTTTCGATGAAGCAGCATCATGGAAATGGGAGGAAAGTCAAGATGCGACTCCAAAAATCCTTGAAAAAGAAGATAAAGAATCTCCTACAAATGAAGGACCAAGCATGGAGGAATCTTCAGATACAGACTCACCACTAAGAAAGGTACGTTCTTTACGAGATATTTATGATTCATTTGATGTGGCATTTTTCTCTTGTGAACCAGAGAAATTCGAAGAGGCTATAAAAGATGAAGGTTGGCAAAAAGCCATGGACGAAGAAATCTCTATGATTAAAAATAATAAAACATGGGAGTTGGTGGATCTTCCACTAAAATAAGGAGGTCATTGGTCTTAAATGGGTTTATAAGACCAAGTACAACGAAGACGACACGATTCATAAGCTAAAAGCTCGGCTAGTTGTAAAAGGTTATTCACAGCAACCGGGCACTGATTTCAATGAAACATTTTCCCATGTTGCTCGAATGGAGACGGTTAGAACTGTGTTAGCACTTGCTGCTCAATTAAAATTGAAGGTGTATCAACTAGATGTTAAATCTGCATTTTCGAACGGAGATCTCAAAGAAGAAGTGTACGTCGAGCAACCGCAAGGCTATATTGTCGAAGGGCAAGAAAGAAAAGTGTATCGTCTTCGTAAGGCTCTATATGGATTCAAGCAGGCGCCTCGAGCATGGTATAGCAAGATTGATAGTCACTTTCGCAATCACGATTTTGAAAGAAGTCCAAGTGAGCCATCTTTATATCTCAAGAAGCAAGGTGCAGATTTTCTTATTATTTGCCTTTATGTTGATGATCTTATTTATTGTGGCACGAATATAAAGTTGGTAGAAGAATTGAAGAAGGCAATGATGCAAGAATTTGAGATGACAGATTTAGGCCTCATGAGATATTTTCTTAGCATCCAAGTAAAACAACGTGAAGGAGAAATATTTATAAGCCAAGAAAAATATTGTGACGATTTATTAAACAAATTTCATATGACAAACAGTAAACCAGTTGCTACACCATCTGCTTTGAATGAGAAGTTATCTCTCAACGATGAGGCACAAAAGGTGGATCCATCAATGTACAGAAGACTTATTGGATCATTGATTTATCTCACAAACACTAGACCTGATATAATATATGCGGTAAGCGTGCTATCTAGATTTATGAGCAATCCAAGCATGCTACACTACGCATCAGCAAAAAGAGTTCTTAGATATTAGAAAGGCACAAAGACGTTTGAAATAAAATATGCTTCAGAGGAAAACAATTCTCTTGTTGGCTACACCGACAGTGATTGGGCAGGATGCGTTGATGATTGTAGAAGCACTTCGGGATATGTCTTTGCTTTGGGATCAAAAATAATCTCTTGGTCATCAAAGAAACAACAAACCGTGGCGTTATCTTCAGCGGAAGCAGAGTACATCTCAGCTGCTAATGCGGCATGTGAAGCAGTGTGGCTTAGAAGAACACTCCTTAACTTGGAGCAAGGACAAGATGGTCATACAACAATTTATTGTGACAACATGTCGGCAATTGCTATGACAAAGAATCTTGTGTTTCACGCAAGAAGAAAGCATGTAGAAATTCATCACCACTTCATCAGAGAATTGGTTGAAGGCGGAGAGATTGAGCTGAAGTTTATCAACACCAATGAGCAGCTGGCGGACATCTTCACAAAAGCACTTCCAGTGGACAAATTTACTCACTTCAGAGATAAGTTACAAATTACAAATTAAGAGGGGGTGTTAAAGTATAATATGTAATTTGTAATTTGTATTAGCTAGAAGTCTCTAGATATATGAGTATAATATCAAATCATGGAGTTCTTTAGAATACTAGAGAACATGTTTGGAAAAATATGTATATAAGTAAAATATCTAGAGTCTAGAATAATGTAGAGCTTGAGAAATATCCCATGTATGTCGAAAAATCTAGAACTATCCAACAAGTCTATAAATAGCCATGTAATCCATCATTTGTAAAGGATTAATAAGAAGCATTCAAAGTTATTCTCATAACATTTTCCTACTCTAACAATCTAATATCTTCTTCCATGCACTTCACCCCAACAATATCTAAGGGGTAGATCAACTTTAGAGTATCCTAGTAGCTCCATGATTTGTTGCTGGATCAGGCTACTTACTCCACCAAAGTAAACATTGATTTTTTTAGATTTGCTACAAAATCTGAGGCTACAGAAAATGTTTGGAATTGGTTGTAGAGTATGGTCACAAACTGCAAGTCTCCTCTACAAAATAGCAGGAGATCATCAGCAAATCCCAATTGCACCAGGTTGACCTTTGCACACTTAGGATGAAATTTGAAACCCTTATTTCCTTCAGAGGCTTCAATAACCTACTCGAGTATTCCATAGCCATCACAAAGAAAAATGGGGATAGGGGCTCACGTTGTCTCGGCCCTTTCTTTGCCTCAAAAGGTTCAGGGGTCACGTTGTCTCGGCCCTTTCTTTGCCTCAAAAGGTTCAGTTGATTTGCCATTGATAAGTACTAAATAAGATATTGTGCATGCACAGGCTATACTCCATTTGACAAATAAATCAGGGAATCCTAGAAGCTTCAACAGAATCATAAGCCTTTTGCATATCAATTTTTAGCATCCATCATGGTGATATATTCTTCTTCCCATACTCTTTAACTAGCTTATGATTTATAAGATGTTATCTGTAATCAATATCCCAGGTACGAAGGTTGTTTGACAATTAGATCATGCATAACACCCTACAATAAAAATGTTAGTAATTTAGAGATTAGCTTGTAAAGGTCTGTAGAATAGGAAATTTGTCTGAACTCCTTAATATTAGCTTGATTCTTCACTTTTGAATCAAAGTGATAGTTGTGCAATTGATGGCTGTGCACATTGTAGCAGAGTGAAACAAATCTATTACTACTTCGATGACTTCATCTTCCAAGATATGCCATGTATTTTTAAAGAATAGAGCATTGTATCCATCACACCTTGGTGCTTTGTTATCATTAATATCCATTCGCTTGTTTTATTTCCTCCTTTGTCATAGGCCGGATAAGCTACAATTGTTGACTATGATTAAAGGTATCACCATTCTGCATAACATCTGGTAGAACTACTGGCAATTGAGGTGCAGCTATCCTAAGCAGGCTTTATGGACGCTCAGAATTTCCTTTTCAAATTCATCAACACTGTGTAGTAAGTTCCCTGCAAAACCAGCTAGCTTGCCACTGTGGTTCTTTGCCTGTATATTTTTCATACATGCATGAAAATATTATGTTTTAGAGTCTCCGGATTCAACCACTTTTGATTTTTTTCTTCCACACACTTTCTTCAACCATCAAACATTTCTCCAATTCTATTTTTGCTGATCTTTTTTGTTGGATTTCTTATAAACCACAATCTGGGGTATACATCTGACTTTGGATGGTGCTTAATTTGTTCCTTGCCATCTGTATCTTATTTTCTACACCACTAAACTCATTCTTATTCAGCTGTTTAAGATGGCCTTTTAGCATTTTTAGTTTTCTCCATACATTCATCATAGCTGGTCCTCTTCCCTTAAGTCTCCAGCATTGCTGCACTGTTATGTCAAAATCCTCATGGCTGCCAGGAAATTGAGGAATTTAAATAGCCTTGTTCCTTGTTCAGTAGTGTCACAAAACATACACTAATTGGACATTGATCAGAGAAGCCAACTATAACAACCCCTTGCATATGGGTCCATTTTTGCATCTATTCTGGGTTAACCAAGATTCTATCAATTCTACTATGAATATGATTATTTGTCCATGTGAATTTCCTACCTAGAGTCTGTAGTTCTTCAAGCCAAATATCAAAAATAAAATTTTTGAAGTCCCTAACCTCATTCTCCTGAACTAGATTCCCCTGTTTATATCCTCACTGGACAGGATGGTGTTGAAATCTCCCATTATTAGACTTGGACCATTCATATCATTCAATGTCATTTTATGTCTTCCTATATCACTTTCCTATCTTGAACTGTATGTGTTTCCATAAGCTGCACAAAAATAAAATGTGATATTGTGCTAGTTCAAACTGATCTGCCCTAGTATGAATTGTTCGTGAGTTCTTATCAATGAAAAGGTCACTTGCACTTGATCCCATGTGATCCATATTCTTCCTCCTGGTGCATCATCATAGTTGTCTACCCACTGCCAATTATTTAAAGTCTTCTTTAGTATTTTTGCTGCATTAACCCTCTTGACTCAATTTTCTATAATTGTTAGTAGTACTATCTTATTTTTCTTACAACTTTTTTGAGTTTTTTTATTTATATACTTCGTTCAACCCCTCATAATCTACAACAACAACAACAACTACCCAGTATATTCCCACCAGGTGGGGTCTGGGGAGGATAATATGTAGACGAGCCTTACCCCTGCCCGAAAGGGCAGAGAGGCTGTTTCCAATCGACCCTCGGCGCATAGGATAAAATGAAAAGCTGCATTAAAACAAAGACAAAATTAGAAACAAAGGCAAGACAAAACAAAATAATAAAGCATAAGTAATCCCGCAGAAATAACGTAAATAATTATGTAAACATAAGAAACATAAATACAGTCACATGCAATAATAACAAGCAGAAACTACCATACTAACAGCCATAAGGGGACATAAGCTAAAACACTAATCATCTATGAGTGACCCTACTATCCCACACCCAACCCCGGAAGAGGCGTACGAAGAACTCTATGAGCCCCTAGCCTACAACCCTGATTCTAGACCTCCAGACTCCCCTATCAAGGGTCATGTCCTCGGTAACCTACATTCTAGTTATGTCCTGCCTAATCACCTCTCCCCAATGCTTCTTAGGCCTCCCTCTCCCTCGCCGGCCACCAACAATTTCCAGCCGCTCGCAGCTCCTCACCGAGGCATCGGGACCCCTCCTCCGTACATGCCCGAACCACCTCAGCCTCGCTTCCCGCATCTTCTCGTCCACCGGGGCCACCCCTACCTTCTGTCGAATAACTTCATTCTTGATCTTATCTAGCCTGGTGTGCCCACACATCCACCTAAGCATCCTCATCTCCGCAACCTTCATTCTCTGAACATGAGGGTTCTTCACGGGCCAGCACTCCGCCCCATACAACATCGCAGGTCTAACCACGGCTCTGTAGAATTTCCCCTTGAGTTTGTGTGGAATTTTCTTGTCACACAGGACCCCTGAAGCAAGCCTCCACTTTGACCACCCCGCTCCTATCCGATGGGTGACGTCCCCGTCAATCTCTCCGTCCCCCTGAATCACAGACCCAAGATATCGGACACTGTTCCTCTTGGCAATGGCCTGAGAACCAAGCATCACTTCCCTGCCTACCCCACTCGGCTCGTAAATTGCAATATTCATCAGCATAAGTTGGTTTGTTGTGAGGTTCTACCTCTATCACATCTACTGTATTGCCTTCTAGCACTATGAGTTTCAGATATTTGAACTATTTGTTTGTGTTGTGTCAATCAGGGCCTTGAAAGCATTCCAAATGAAAACTTTATTGTCCTCTGTAGTTTTCACATTCTTCTTTGATGCTGACTCTTCTCTAGCAAGTTGCCATTGCAAATATGGCTCTTGTTAGAGCACTTGGTCACTGTCTGCATTCTCCAGTTGCTCAAGAAATCTTCCCGTAGCATAAAATTTTGTCCACTATAGGAAAGAGTTCTCACTACTCTCTATTCTTATTTCTGTTTTCCATTAACACTTTGTCACGATCAAATTTAGGATCATGGCTGGCGCTTAGGAGCAATTCCTCCGAAGAAAGCCTCATCAGTACTTTATAGAAAATGGGACAGAGTTTTCTGTGTTTTAGAACTATTCAAAAGTTTTCCTGTCTTATAAACAAATAATGACCTACAAATATTCACCTAAATCAATCACAATCTTCACCAACTAACCAAAAATGAGTTTTCACCAATATTACCAACTTTATCAACATAATAATGCTAAATTCATCTAAAAAATATTGAAGGAAGTACAATACTAGTAACTAGTCTACTATTACGATTTAATACTCATGATACTAATAAAAATGACTATGGAGTGGCTCTAAGAGTTCATAAGAAAAGACAATAACAAATAAATAAACTCTTTTCCCATGCGAACAAGTACGAGACTTATAAGGAACTATCAAATCGTGTACTCTAATTAACGAAATTCTCTTTCGCGTTATCTGATGTCTCTATAAAATAAAATAGCAAACTGAATCGCTAGATCAGTGAGTAGTAATACTTAACCACACCCGTTTTTAATTGGGGACAAGTCAAAAAATATGATTGTTTAATAATAATTAGAAACTATTATAAAAATAAAATGCCTTATAAATATAATCAGTTTATTCCTATGTTTCCTATAAAAGAAATCGCTTTAATAAATCGGTAATAAATTCGGTAAACTTGTGTCATAGAAAATCCTTATATTTAGGAAGTTTCCAAGAAAGGATTATGTAAGTTGTATCAATTTATGGACCCTTACGTAAAACGAGTCAAATATAACTGTAGGTCCCTACCCGAGAGAAAGCTATAATTGTATGCTAATTCTACCTTTCCACTAGCAAGAACTATAACTGTAATCTGTAATCTGTAAACATAAGGTGCACCAAGTCTAACAAACCAATTGTTAGGATTATGATTCCTACTAAAGACAATAACCTTCATATTGAATAATTCGGATATATAAACTACATGAGCGGAAGCTAACCTGAATCCATATGTGGAAATGTTGAGCCTCCTTTTGATGATTGTCCTTTGTTGTGAACTCCTTTAGCCTTCCTTCAAGTTTCTTGAAGTATATTTGTCCCCACAAATATGTATCCACAATACTCAACAATATATGAAAAGGTTCACAATAATAGTGTTATGACAATTATCAAAATTTGGCTTATGGTTTTCCACCCTATTTGCAAGACAATGGATTGTTTGAGTTCTTGATTCAATGGGAGGAAGAAGAACTTGTCTTGCACTAGAATGGGAACCATAAACCCCCACTTTATAACTCTAGGAGTTACATAACCCAAGAGACAAGAGTTACAAGAGTTATGTCTTGCAAGAGTTACATAACTCAAGAGTCACAAGCATGTAACCATGGTTACATATGTAACCTTAGTTAGCCCATCATAAACTAAGGTTACCCTTTTGTGTATCTACACATTAGTCCTACACTTTAGTATGACAATACATTGGCCCCCTTAACATAATGTCCATAAGACCACATAATTAGGCCAAACCAAAAGATAGCACATAACATATAATTATCCATATATTGTTCATATGTGTGTAGATATAAGTCCATATATCTAGATATAAATCCATATATCTTACAATCTCCCACTTGGACGAGATATACAAGCATATGTACAAACCTTAATATTATATGTTACAAACCTTAGGTGCACAAAATTGCTATCACAATAAAATTGTCATGAACAATCCGGTCCATCAATCATACCAACATAGGACCTAAGAGCTCGTCGTTACTCATTCGTAACTAGAACCAATCATAGATCATGTATATCAATATAACCAACGACATGGATCAAGTGTAGGTATGTAGCATGGAAATAACATAAAGTGTGGTCAATAGAATGTCTATTTCCAACTGGTTCTCCTTATTGAGATCAAACTTAAACTGTAAGAGTACAAAAACTTTAAAACTGAATATCTGCGCAGATATAACTGAATTACTGAATTTCTGAATATAATGAACAATACATAAATGTGCAATACAAACTCCCACTAAAATACATAATCCTTATCTGATTTGACACCCATACAAGCAATATGCTCAAGAAATACTTTTGGTGTCAATCCCTTAGTGAGCGGATCCGCAAGCATGGAGTTTGTACTTATGTACTTAATGCACAATTGTCCATTTTGTACTCTTTCTTTAACAACCCGAAATTTGACGTCCTTATGTTTTGCTTTCGTCAAATTACTGTTGTTATTAACATATGCAACCATGGTTACATATGTTATTAGCATAAATGGCAAAATTGGAGTCGGTATACCTGATGATCTCAAACTGGTCCGAACTCCAATATGTAAGCATGTAATCCTTTGTTCTATGTATGTTCCTCATGACCCTTTTGGCTGCCTACCAATGGTCCATACCCGGATTGCTTAGATATATGCCTAACATCCCAACAATGTATGCTATATCAGGTCATGTACATACCTGAGCATACATCAGACTACCTACCGCCGAAGCATAAGGCGTCTTCTGCATTTCCGAAATTTCATAATTATAATTTGGGCACTGTTTGAGACTATATTTGTCTCCCTTAGCAACAGGGGTGTTGCCTGGTTTACAATCCTGCATGCCAAATCTTTTCAGAACCTTATCGATATAGCCCTTTCGTGACAGACCGAGAACGCCTTTGGAGCGATCTCTTAGAATCTGAATTCCTAATACAAAAGAAGCTTCACCAAGATCTTTCATTTCAAATTTCTTTGAAAGAAATTTCTTAGTTTCAAGTAATAATGCTATATCGTTACAGGCAAGCAGTATGTCATCGACATATAAAACCAGAAAAATATACTTACTCCCACTGAACTCATGGTATATATAGTCATCAGCAATATTCGATTCAAAACCAGTGGTCCGAACTCCAATATGTAAGCATGTAATCCTTTGTTCTATGTATGTTCCTCAGGACCCTTTTGGCTGCCTACCAATGGTCCATACCCGGATTGCTTAGATATCTGCCTAACATCCCAACAATGTATGCTATATCAGGTCGTGTACATACCTGAGCATACATCAGACTACCTACCGCTGAAGCATAAGGCGTCTTCTGCATTTCCGAAATTTCATAATTATAATTTGGGCACTGTTTGAGACTATATTTGTCTCCCTTAGCAACAGGGGTGTTGCCTGGTTTACAATCCTGCATGCCAAATCTTTTTAGAACCTTATCGATATAGCCCTTTTGTGACAGATCGAGAACGCCTTTGGAGCGATCTCTTAGAATCTGAATTCCTAATACAAAAGAAGCTTCACCAAGATCTTTCATTTCAAATTTCTTTGAAAGAAATTTCTTAGTTTCAAGTAATAATGCTATATCGTTACAGGCAAGCAGTATGTCATCGACATATAAAACCAGAAAAATATACTTACTCTCACTGAACTCATGGTATATACAGTCATCAGCAATATTCGATTCAAAACCAAAAGATGTAATAACTGCATGAAACTTATAATACCATTGACGAGAAGCTTGCTTGAGCCCATAGATGGATTTCTTTAATTTGCAAACCTTCTTCTCTGATTCATCCGAAACAAAGTTTTCAGGTTGCACCATATAAATTGTTTCCTCAATGTCACCATTGAGAAAAGCAGTTTTAACATCCATTTGATGAAGCTCAAGATCAAAATGTGCTACTAATGCCATTATAGTCCTGAAAGAGTCTTTCGATGAAACTGGAGAGAAAGTCTCTTTATAATCAATGCCTTCTTTCTGAGTGTAGCCTTTTGCGACAAGACGAGCTTTGTACTTAATAACATTGCCCCCTGAATCCCTTTTGGTTTTAAAAATCCATTTACAACCAATAGGTTTCGTACCTTCGGGCAATGTAACAAGCTCCCAAACGTCATTATCGCTCATAGACTTCATCTCATCATTCATGGAATCAATCCACTTTTGAGAGTTAGAACACTTAATAACTTGACGGAAGTTGATTGGATCATCTTCCTCAAGTCCAATATCACTTTCTTGTTCTTGGAGAAATACTACATAATCATCCGAAATTGCATTTCTCCTCTCTCTAGTGGATCTCCTTAATGGCATTTCAGTTTCTTGAGGTTGTTGAGTTTGATTTTCATTAGTTATATCAGGGTCCTGATGGGGGAGATTTTCGAGATTGTCTTGAACTGGAGTTGTGTGATCCGAGTCAGGAAGACCAAGATCAACAATTTGAGGGAAAGACACATGTTCTTCCTCTAAGATATAATCTCTAACAACTTTATCTCCCCACCCCCCAAACTCAATATCCTCGAAGAACCTAGCATTACCCGTCTCAATAATAGTTCGTGATGTGGGATCATAAAACTTAAAACCCCTGAATTTTCCAGAGTATCCAACAAAATAGCTACTAACCGTCTTAGCGTCCAGTTTCTTTTCATTCGGCCTATAAGGCCTTGCCTCAGCTGGACAACCCCAAATGTGAAAATGCCGAATACCGGGTTTATGCCCAGTCCAAAGTTCATATGGGGTTTTTATTGTAGCTGCAGTTGGAACTCTATTAAGAAGATAAGCTACGGTTTTTAATATGGATTGGGACTTTTCATGAATAAGATATAGGTACCCATAACGAGAGTAATAGTCTATGAATGTGATAAAGTATTGTTGACCATTCCGACAAGGAGTAGGAAATGGCCCACAAATATCCGTATGTATCAATTCTAAGACGTCTGAATCTCTCTTAGCACCTAATCTAGACTTGTTTGTTTGTTTTCCCTTGATACACTCAACACAAATTTCCGAATTTGAGGTATCAAGAGAATCAAGAATTCCTTCTGACACGAGTTTCTGAATTCTTTGAATGGATATATGACCCAAACGTTTATGCCAGAGTGAAATAGAATTCTCATTAGTTAATTTTCTTTTAGTACCACTTAAACTTATATGCAAAGTTTCTTTATTTGAAGTTATTGTATCAACCAAATATAAGCTATCAAATGTTGATAAAACACCAGTACCAATAAGATTTGAATTCCGAAAGAGACTAACTTTATTATCCCCAAATGTACATTTACAACCGGATATATCCAATTGGGGTGAAATTAAGTTCCGTCTAAAAGACGGTACAAAAAAAGTCTCATCCAAATCTAAATGAAAACCGGTCTTAAACAACAGCCTAAATTTACCAATAGCTTCAACTGGCACCTTCTTGCCGTCACCCTCATAGATGTATCTTTCACCATCATTTGGTTTTCGGCAGTTCAGGCAACCCTGCATAGTTATACTTATGTGAGTAGTAGCATCAGAATCTACCCACAAAGTATCCTTAGGTACCAAAATTAAATTAACCCCAGAACAAACTTTCTTTACATGATTAGTTCCCTTACAGAGAAAGCAACCTAATTCAGTAATTTCAACCTTAGGTTCCTTACGTTGCTTAATCTTGGGCTTTACAACCGCAACTTCCTTATTTTTCCTCTTCTTAGTTTCCTTAGAAGAGGATGCCAAATGAGCACTTTCAGTCGTATCTTGCTTAATCCTTTCCTCTTCTTGCACACAGTGTGAAATGAGCTCATTTAGAGTCCATTTCTTCTTCAGGCAGTTATAACTGACCTTAAACTGATTAAAGTGTGCCGGAAGAGATATCAAAACAAAGTACACAAGCAGTTCCCAGGTAATTCCAGCTTGAGTGACTTTAGTTTCGAAGCAAGATGAGACATTTCCAAAATGTACTCCCTAATGTTTCCCTTGCCCTTATACCTCATGGAAACAAGTTTACTCAATAGTGTACTTGTTTCCGCCTTTTCGTTTTGAATAAAACGCTGTTCGAGGTTTTCAAGGAAAACTTTGGCATTAGGTTCATCATTCATAGTGCCCCTGAATGATTCTGGAATTGCACGCTTCATGATCATTAGACTCAAGCGATTCGAGCGTTCCCACTTCTCCATCGCTCTCTTTTCATTAGGAGAGGATGTATCCTCAAGAGGAGTAGGTTGCTCAGTCCAAAGGGCTAAGTCAAGATCCATGCAACCGAGAACGATCATTACATTCTCTTTCCATTCCTTAAAGTTAGTGCCGTTAAGCACATGGATGCTATTGATATTGGCAGAGATCATAGAAGCAGAAGAGTTTACTGAAAATTGAACAAAGGATTACTAAATACATGCTTACAAAACTTGAACTTTAACTTTATAGATTCAAAGTTAGGCATTTCCCATTACAAGATACCTAGCACAACATTGATTTTAGTCTTTGGACAGAAAATCAACTTGTAAGTGGTACTCTTGGTGTAGTGATCAAACATAGACAATAAACTCCTGTCAAATATTAAACCTTCCTTTGGGCCGATTTAATATTCACATGGAAAACCAAATAACCATCTCATATTTACCACCACAAGAATGTTCGAATTCCTGCCAAATAACACCTTCCTTTGGGCCGATGTTAAACGCATGGAAGACTAACATCCACAGTCATCTCATATTTTATAATTAATCAATCTACACAATAGAGGTTACTTTGGCAACATAATGCTTCAATTGAAAAACTAAAATATTAGATGCAATCAACTTTAGTTCCTTAAGCCATTTTATGAATCTTAACTTAATGTGTTACATGATTGGATGTGTAACACTTGAATATTAATCGTTGTTTACTGAATTGGACAATTCTATAATATATAAGAATTGATGGACTATAAAACAATTAACATTCACTGAAACTTAAGAGAGTTGAAACGTTTTTCTTAAACTTTACTGGACCAGACAATCGATTGTCAACACAGACAATCGATTGTTTGGTTTTTTCTGAAAATTTTAAGTCACTGGATGTGACAAGGAAAAATTTTTCTAAGTTACTGGACCAGACAATCGATTGTCAAAACAGACAATCGATTGTTTGGTTTTTTCTGAAAAAATTTTAAGTCACTGGATGTGACAAGGAAAAATTTTTCTAAGTTACTGGACCAGACAATCGATTGTCAAATCCAGACAATCGATTGTCAGGTATAATTTAAAAACATTTCATCTCACTGGAGTGTATACAATCGATTGTACAGTGTATACTTTTTCTGAATTATAACATAATTTTTAACATGAATCTTTAAACATGAAAACATGTTATTTACCAACTAAATAATGTTATATACAACGTTTTAACATGATATAAAAACATCAAACTGAATCAAATCATAACATTCATAAGATCATGCTATCATGCTATTTCATGGTAGAATTTCATAAACAAAATTCTAATTATACTTTAACATGAATCCTAATATAACATGAACCTTATGAACATCCAAATTAACCAAAATTGAAGGGTGGCTCTGATACCAATTGTTAGGATTATGATTCCTACTAAAGACAATAACCTTCATATTGAATAATTCGGATATATAAACTACATGAGCGGAAGCTAACCTGAATCCATATGTGGAAATGTTGAGCCTCCTTTTGATGATTGTCCTTTGTGGTGAACTCCTTTAGCCTTCCTTCAAGTTTCTTGAAGTATATTTGTCCCCACAAATATGTATCCACAATACTCAACAATATATGAAAAGGTTCACAATAATAGTGTTATGACAATTATCAAAATTTGGCTTATGGTTTTCCACCCTATTTGCAAGACAATGGATTGTTTGAGTTCTTGATTCAATGGGAGGAAGAAGAACTTGTCTTGCACTAGAATGGGAACCATAACCCCCCACTTTATAACTCTAGGAGTTACATAACCCAAGAGACAAGAGTTACAAGAGTTATGTCTTGCAAGAGTTACATAACTCAAGAGTCACAAGCATGTAACCATGGTTACATATGTAACCTTAGTTAGCCCATCATAAACTAAGGTTACCCTTTTGGGTATCTACACATTAGTCCTACACTTTAGTATGACAATACATTGGCCCCCTTAACATAATGTACATAAGACCACATAATTAGGCCAAACCAAAAGATAGCACATAACATATAATTATCCATATATTGTTCATATGTGTGTAGATATAAGTCCATATATCTAGATATAAATCCATATATCTTACAGTTGTTAGCTATGGAATCCTTCAAAGTCTCCTCTTATTTATACTTTTCTTTGTAAACAGTAAATAATCAAATGAAAGTATTTTCAAAATAGTATAGGTCATTTAAATTATTATCAAATCATGTAATCCCATTTCGGTAATAGTAATTGTATCTCAAGCAATAGTAGAACATGTTTAATAATAGTGAGAACATTTTAAATAACTATAAACATCTTATGTAAACTGATCAGTACCATATCAAGTAAAGGACCTGCCTCGCATGTAATTTGAAATATTTGATAATACTGAGGCTTCCAATTATATTGCACCATCTGTTCCGATACCTCATCCTTTGGGTCATGTAACTTAATTTTCTGAGGCAGAGGCATGGTAATATCATTTCCATCAGGATTCTAGCATATGTAGTTTTCTCTGCAACGGTAGTACACGCATCGGCATACAGAGGTTTGCCTAAGACACTTCCAATTTTGCTCCAAGCCTACTTACTCCAACAATTCAAAGATAGATTATGTAGTTTGACCTATATAGGAATGGTTTTCAGAATCTCCTCATTGAAATCAAAGGTTACCGCCCATGGCCTTATGATAATAGGCCTACTATTTATAGAGTATGGTCTATTCAACAATACATCTTCCCGCTCTTCATTACTAGAAAATATGATCACAAAATAACCATCATTATGGAAGAGTACCTTTGGGTTTTTGACTCAACTCCACTGGCTCCCAATGAATCGCTCGATTGCCCCAAATATATAAGATCACTGCTCGATTTCGTTTCTGATTTTCCTCCTCAAGGTCTTTTCCCAGTAATTGAACTACAACTTCCATCCTGTATCACCAGAGGGATGTAGGACAACTTCATCCCTTTGCAGCTAATTTGTTCTGCTGGAATAGACCTAGGATCTGCCTCCATCCTCTACTTTCTAAGCTGCTTTGTCTTATGTAGTTATCACAACCCAAAACCAAACCGTTGTGATGGTGCATATCGTGGAACTAGGCAAGCTAACTACTTAACCGTTTCAAAATAATAAAAGCTTTGAAAAATATGGAAGTAGTTAATATTTAAGAAAAATCTTGTAAAAGCAGAATAAAATTCGCAGCTCTATACTTCCCTCTCAAAACTGGGGTATCACCAAGAACATGGCATCTATACAGGGATATAGTGTAATACAACATCTACAAAATAAGAACTGAAACATAAATAAAGTAGGGAAGGAGAATCAAGGTCCGCTAAGGCTATGCAGCTACATCGGTAGTCTCCACAGATACTGACTCCACAACTCAACAACCGTTATGACCGGAAGGACCCGGATCTGCACACGAGGTGCATGGTGTAATGTGAGTACAACCAACTCAATCAGAAACAAATTCAACCTTTGGACAGAAAGTAGTAACGAAATCAACCGATGATGTTCAATATAGAAATAGCAGTTCAGAAACGTAGACATGCTTTCAAGTTCAATAGTTAAACTCAATACAGTTAGGTAGATCAATTCTAAATGATATGAAGAATATAACTTCTCTACTTCTACATGCCAATGAACGTGCTGTATGTGATGTACCATGTTGAAAGCCTAATGTGCTCACACTACCGAAATGCCGAATCACTCAGTATTGTATATGGCCAATCCGACTCTGGGAAGATCTATCCCGGAATATACACATCAACTGACCATCAATCACTCAGCACTGGGTAGATTCAATCAAGTCTGTGGGTAAGATCCATCCCTCAATATAGTCAACCACGCTTACTGAGGGTGTGTGCAGACTCTAGAGGGGCTCCTTCAGCCCAAGCACTATCATAAATCAGTAAAACCGATCACCTAAATGTCACTCAGGCCCACGGCCTCACTTAGTCATCAATCTCTCCAGTCTCTCTCTCACGGGCTCACAATATCATGAAGCTAGACCGAAAATCATGATATGATGTATCAATAAATAGCAATAGAGACTGGGATATGCTATGTAATGAATGGATATAACTGAGTACAATTTTTCAATGAAATCAATAAGTCAATAGCAAGAAACAACCACAATCGGTCCCAATAGTACCAACATGTAGCCTAAATATGATTTCTAGCATGATGGACAGCTAAATTACTTTACATGATGAAAACATTCGATGCATCAGTTAATGATTATAGTCTAGGAGCATTATCTATCTTTCGAATAATTTAAACCGTGGTTAAGTGGACAGAGAAGTTAAAACTCATATTAAGCATTAAAAGAAATAGATGAACATACAAGTCAATCATCTGTTATAAGAAGAAGCATAATACATATTTATATAGTAGTGAAACCCTTTATTCAATCATTACATGAAAGGAAATAAAGCCACATTTGAAACCTTAGCTCTCTCAGAAGTCATACTCTTCACGATCCAAGAGAAGCCAAGATCCATCCTGTTGTTGAACCATTCCTTTGTTCTTCTCAACCCACCATGATGCGGGTACACCATATTCATATTTTAATATGACCCACTGCTAGTTGACAAGTGAGATATCACGATTCACCTCTAGTTTAAAACCTGCTAAAATTCCTATTCCTTGGGTGCCTGCAATTCCATGCAAGTATGGCTCCAACAAATGCCAGCTAACAACTTCTCCAGGAGGCTTCGCATATGGGGATTTTGTGGTGTCAGTCGTTAGTTCCTCACAGACGTCTATGTAGCCAACGGGTGGGTATTTAGGGACAATATCCAAAACATTATGAATCCTAAAAATATGAAGATTATTCAGCTTGGAAAATGCCTTATGAAAATTGAGATCCCCAACTTTAGGACTCGCGAATACAAAAGCTGTCACGGGAAATTCCTTGCCTTCGCTTGTTTTGTTTATACCACTGAAAGCTATGTCAACTGCGTTTAGGGTTGCAAGTGACGCACCTAGGCTATGGCCGGTTACAGTAATACTAACCTCTTCATTCTTATATTCCTCGACCAATCTTTTTACTTCTTCAATTACCTGAAAGGAAGAAAATGACGAACTATTATATACTCCTTAGTGTTTCAATATTTGCTTTAGTGTTTGAATATTATTAACGATCAAACGGGGCTTTGAACTGTTGTTAATTATGACTCAAAAGTACGTATCTCTAGATTCTGATATTTGTAAGAGAAAAATTACTAGACAATCATATTCTAGTAAAAATATGGAGCTTTATGCCTTTATCAAATAAGCAAGTTAATACGCACCTGATCCCGGGCACTAGTCTGATTAAACTGTGAGCGTGGATCTTCTGTTGTATAAATATTGTAGAAGCCGTGATGCACCAAAGGTTGAAGCAAAGAAAGCAAACCTCTGTCACCAAAGACTTTAGGTCCTGGAACAGCTAAAAATTGAAGATCATTCACCCACTCTAACTTCTGCATCGTTCCTCTCCAATTAACCACAATATCTCTCCTTTCCAGTGCAACTTTACCCTCATCAGTAGCCACAGCAATATATCCCATAAAATTTGATTCTTTACTCCATGCTTCCCTTGACAATGATTTTACAATGAAACCATCAGGAAGTGGAATGGATGCAGTTGCATAGAAAAATTTGGTTATACGATATTTCAGTGGGTCAAGTCCGACCTTACTAAAAAGGTTTTCCATCGAGTATCTGCTAGCTCCAGCATATTTAGACGCTTTCTCTGTAATGAAAGTGTCATAAGTTGCTTGAGCTAATTCTCCATATTGAATGATATACTTGTTGGGAATAATACCCATACCAAAATAATATTCACGGTAATAATAGCGGAATAATAATATAGCACCGAGATACGGTAATTAACAAGAATAAAAGAGTAATAACGACACCAAGATTTTTTACATGGAAAACCCTTCTGAATAAGGGAAAAAACCACGGCCCTGAGAACAGCAACTGATATCACTATAGTAAGGAATTTTACACTTTGTAGGTCCGAGGAAAATACTCCAAAGACCACTACAACACTCAAAAAGAAATAACCTTCTTTTGATATTTCCACCTCACTACAACATCGCTCACTCTCTATTTTCTTCACAGACTATTTTCTTATACCCTGTCTGTGAAACCTTACTCTTTTTCTCTCTTTCTGTTGGTGTATCAAAATGAGTGCCGAAGCTCTCATTTTATAGGCAAAAATTAGGAAAGAGCAGCACACCCATCTTGACATTTTTAATCAAACAAATTTAAAATGTGGGTGCTTGCAGCCCTTTTTGACAAAAGAAGGAAGAACCTTCTTCCATAATTAATGGGATGGACCCCATTAATCTCCCCCTCCAGTCCCATTTATCTAGAGGGAATAACACCACAGTTTCTAGTTTGAGTGTATGCGGATAAGTTCTTTGCATAGCTCAAACTTGTCCCTTGGTACCACCTTGGTCAGCATATCCGCAGGATTTTTGCTTGTCTGAATCTTTTTGACCTGTAAAGATTCGTCCGTCACTTTCTCACGAATCCAGTGATACCTCACATCTATGTGTTTGGTCCTTGCATGGTTCATAGAGTTCCTGCTAAGGTCTATTGCAGTTTGACTGTCACAATAGACGACATACTCCTTCTGATGCAATCCAAGCTCTTGAAGGAACCGTTTGAGCCATATCAACTCTTTGCCAACTTCAATAGTGGCAATATATTCGCTTCAGTTGTTGAGAGTGCAACACATTTCTGCAATCTCGACTGCCATGATATAGCTCCCCCTGGAAATGTAAACAAATATCCAGTAGTGGATTTTCTGTTGTCAATGTCACCTGCCATATCAGCATCCGTATAGCCCTTCAAGATTGGATCCGATACTCCAAAGCATAAGCAATCTCTCGTGGTGCCTCTCAGGTACCTGAGTATCCACTTGACTGCTTCCCAATTTTCCTTTCCAGGATTTTCAAGAAACCTGCTGACAACACCAACTGCGTGAGCAATATCAGGTCTAGTACATACCATTGCATACATCAAGCTTCCAACTGCTGAAGAATAAGGAACTCTAGCCATGTTCCCTTTCTCCTCCTCTGTTGTAGGACACATCATTTTGCTTAATATTAGATGACTAGCAAGAGGTGTGCTGACTGGCTTAGCATTTTTCATGTTGAAGTGTTCTAGTACACGTTCAATGTACTTCTCCTGAGATAGCCACAAGTTTCTACTTGTTCTCTCTCGAACTATCTTCATCCCTAGAATTTGTTGTGTTGGGCCCAAGTCCTTCATATCAAATGACTTGGACAGATCTCCCTTCAACTTTGCTACCAACCCCTTGTCTTTTCCTATAATTAATATGTCATCCACTTACAACAACAATATAATAAAATTATTTTCAGAAAATCTTTTGAAGTATACACATGGATCAGAATAGGTCTTTATGTATGTTTGACTTTTCATGAATGAGTCAAACTTCATGTACCACTGCCTTGGTGCCTGCTTTACTCCATAAAGGCTCTTATTCAATTTGCACACCATGTGTTTCTTTCCAGCTACTTCAAATCCTTCTGGCTGCTCCATATAAATCTCTTCTTTAAAATCTCCATGAAAAAATGCAGTTTTCACATCCAACTGCTCCACTTCAAGATCTAGGCTAGCTGCTAAGCTCAAAATTGTTCGAATAGAAGTCATTTTGACAACAGGTGAGAAAATTTCGTCAAAATCAATACCTTTCTTCTGTTCGAAGCCTTTAACCGACAATCGAGCTTTGTATCTGACCAGCTTGCCATTTCCATCTTTTTTGAGTTTAAAGACCCATTTGCATTTGAGTGGTCTTTTCCCCTTTGGAAGTTCAACCAGCTTGTACGTGCCATTTTTCTGTAGAGATTCCATCTCTTCTTGCATGGATTTCATCCACTGGTTCTTTTCTGGATGGGACAGCACCTCCTTAAGACTTTCTAGCTCCCCCTCATCGGTGATGAGGACATACTCTGTGGAAGGGTACCTGCATGACTCTACCCTTGGCCTCTCCGATCTCCTCAGAGGTTGAGGTTGTTCTTCTTCCTGAGTGGGTGCTCCACTTCCTCGACACCTTCATCAAGTTGCTCCCCCTGCTCAATAACCTCACCAGGTTGCTCCCCCTGCTCGACAACCTCGTCGGTCGTACTTTCCGCACTTGTGGGATTGTTAGAAATAGAAGGAATAGTAACAAGGTTAGGAATTATACCATTCTTCGCTTTTTCTAACGTATCAGCAGCAGTTCCAACTTCACTTTCTCGGAAGGCTATATCTCTGGTTCTGATGACCTTCTTCTTTACAGGATCCCACAATCTGTACCCAAACTCTTCATCTCCGTATCCAATAAATATGCAGGGAACAGATTTATCATCCAACTTTGTTCTCTGCTCTTTCGGTACATGTGCAAAAGCTCTGCAACCGAACACCTTTAGATGCGAGTAGGACACCTCCTTATTGGTCCAATCTCTTTTTGGGATGTCAAACGCCAATGGAACTGATGGACTCCAATTGATCAGGTAACATGTTGTTTGAACTGCTTCACCCCAAAATGACTTAGGTAGTTCAGCCATTCTGAGCATGCTTCTCACTTTCTCCACGATAGTGCGATTCATCCTCTCTGCTACACCATTGTGCTGTGGGGTTCCAGGAACTGTCTTTTCATGTCTGATCCCATGACTTGAACAGTACTCTTCAAATTCCCTTGAAGTGTACTCACCTCAATTGTCACTTCGGAGACGTTTTAGCTTTTGACATGTTTCCCTTTCTACTAGAGCATGAAACTTCTGGAAAACTTGAAACACCTGATCTTTGGTTTTCAAAATATAAACCCACAATTTTCATGAAGCATCATCAATAAAAGTAACAAAATATTTTTTACCGCCTATTGATTCAATTTCCATTGGGCCACAAACATCAGAATATACTAAATCAAGTATATTCAACTTTCTTTTAGACGATATGCTGTTTACCAAATAAACAATAGTCACAAGGTTTTATCGTTGTACCTTTGGCAAGAATCTGCAATCCCTTCTCGCTCATATGGCCCATTCTTTTATGCCACAAATCTGCAGAAATATCATCTTGTGCCGCATTCAATTCACGTTGGCATATTTCTGCATTTGTCCTGTATTACGTGCCACGAGCAACTCCCTTTGCAATCACCAATGATCCCTTGATGAGTCTCCACTTTTGATTTGCAAAGTAGTTCTCGTATCCATCTCGGTCCAAAGCAATCCACGAGATCAAGATCATCCGCAAATCAGGTACATGCCGCACATACTTTAGAACCAATGTGCATCCGACATTTGTCTTGATACAAATGTCACCAATCCCTGCAATCTTTGAGTAACTCGTACTACCCATTCTCACAGTGCCGAAATCACCTGCTACATATCTACAAAAAAGATCTCTTACTGGTATGGCATGGTAAGATGCCGCTGTGTCAACTACCCATTCCGACTCTGGACCTGACAGGTGCATGCATTCTTCTTCCTCATTTATAAAGAGGACAACATTATCATTGTTTTGCACCATGACAGGTGTGTTGTCGTCATTCTTGTGGCCACTAGTTTCACCTTTGCCCTTCCTTAGATTTGGGCAATCTCTTTTGACGTGACTTGGTTGATCACAATTGTAGCAATTTCTGGCTTTTGACTTGGATCGATTCTTTGACTTTTCACGAGCTCCGGATCTACCATAGTTGCACGAACTCCTTTGATTACTCCTGCCTCTACCTTCTGTGATAAGAGCATGTCCTTGATTTTCAGGCTTCTTTCTCATCTTCTCATTGAGTAAAAGAGCCGATGTGACATCTTTCAACTCAATAGTAGTCTTATCGTGCAGGATGGTTGTTGCAAAATTATCGTACGAAGATGGCGACGAGCTCAATAGCAAGATGTCTTTATCTTCTTCCTCGCTTTTTACTCCGAGGTTGGCAAGCTGTGTGATTAGTCCGTTAAACACATTTAAATGCGACAAAAAATTCATACCTTCACCCATGTGTAGGGCATATAACTGCTTCTTCAAGTACAATTTATTTGTCAGCGTTTTGGACATGTATAGGCTTTCCAACCTTGTCCAAATTCCATGTGTAGTGTCTTCATCAATGATGTTATTTACCACATCATCAGATAAGTGCAACCTGATTGTACTAGCAGCTCTTTCATCCAAGTCAGCACAATCCTCAGCTTTTATGGTATCAGGCTTTGTGGCATCAACAAGTAGTACCTTGTGTAATCCTTGTTGGATGAGCAGATCCCTCATCCTTCGTTGCTATGTTGAAAAATCGTTATCCCCGTTGAATTTAGCTACCTCGTACTTTACTCCGGATATTTTTATTTTTCACTGAGTATAGTACTACCGACAGTGAATAGTATTTTAGTGAACGAGCAGAACCTGTGCTCTGATACCAGTTGTTGGGAATAACACCCCTACCAAAATAATATTCACGGTAATAAAAGCGAAATAATAATGTAGCACCGAGATACGGTAATTAAGAAGAATAAAAGAGTAATAACGACACCAAGATTTTTTACGTGGAAACCCCTTCTAAATAAGGGAAAAAACCACGGCCCTGAGAGGAGCAACTGATATCTCTGTAGTAAGGAATTTTACACTTTGTAGGTCCGAGTAAAATACTCCAAAGACCACTACAAACACTCAAAAGAAAATAACCCTCTTTTGATATTTCCACCTCACTACAATATCGCTCACTCTCTATTTTCTTCACAGACTATTTTCTTATACCATGTCTGTGAAACCTTACTCTTTTTCTCTCTTTATGTTGGTGTATCAAAATGAGAGACTCTCATTTTATAGGCAAAAATTAGGAAAGTGCAGCACACCCATCTTGACATTTCAGCACACCCATCTTGACATTTTTAATTAAACAAATTTAAAATATGGACTGCTTGCAGCCCTTTTTGACAAAAGAAGGAAGAACCTTCTTCCATAATTAATGGGATGGACCCCATTAATACTTACCTAGATCAAGATCCAAGGGACTTAGTAATCCTTCCCAATTGTTTTTGCCACTAAGCTGCTCCCACTTCTCAGCCATGTTAGCCATGTCTCTCCGGCCCTTTTTTCTTAAGTTTATGTAGTTTTTTCTCTTTGTTGCTTATTAATTTCCTACCATATGTTCTTCATTTTGCCCATCTGCAAATGCCAATTTATAGTAAAGGACTTCAATTATTACTGCTTGTCATGGATCATGCTTTTAATTTTTTATTGCTAACAATGTCACCATCTCACCGTCATCAGACAATTCAAAATGGACATATATCAACCTTGTAGATTAGAATTGTTATCTTTTTTCGGAAGGGTTTGATTCTTAATGAATTACTGAATAAAAATTATTTACGTGATCAAATAATTTAAAGATTAATTAAATTTAATTGGCTATAAAAGTTTTTTTGTTTGAGTTATCAATGCCAGTGACAATACAAAATTACATTAAGCAGATTGTTTTTTAAAAAAAATTGTGTGGTAAGTTGCATGTATTATAACGAACTAGAACGTAGTGCATCAATTAGTTTTATTTTTCTGGACCACACAATCTCAATCATGTGGCAAATCTCGTAGCAGATTATTAAGTAGCTTTGATATTGTAAAAAATACTTGAATTATTGCTGTATTGAATTTAAACCCATTACTAGTAACCAATCTAGCGACTACGACCATCCCTTTCATGGCTGGCCAAATGTCATGACCCAAATTTAGGATTTGTGACCGTCGTTTAGAAGCAATTGCTCCCAAGTAAGATTTATCGCTAATTTTATAAAAAATTGGACAGAGTTTCTCCTATTTTTGGACTATCCCAAAAAAATTTCTGTCTCAATCAGTAACCAAACATCCTAATATTATATCAACCAATGGACAACCTATCAATTTTAACAAACCAGAAGTCTCCATCATTACTAATCAACCCACTAGCAACCAGAAATGCTAATTATCTCCAACTTTAATACTACAGAACGATTTATTTCGTTGCTGAAATATTCAAAGACGTCTACTCATTTGTAGAGAGTTTTGGGAGAATTGATTTTCTCGTATTGCTCACAAAAGTATATCAAATCCTACTAACTTTAAGACTGTATAATAATGAAGAAAATCAAATCCTACCAACTATAGGACTGTACAATAATGAGAGAATATTCTTCCAATAATAAAAAAGATACACACAATAATATTCTAATACGCCCCTCAAGATGGAGGGCCGGAGGACACGCCAATCTTGGACATCAGCAGAAGAAGTCGAGGATGAGATAAGTGCTTTGTGAGAGCATCACCAAGCTGATCAGCAGAGGATACGTGAGCAACACGAGGAGACCCATTCTGAACCAATTGACGAAGAAAGTGATAATCAATGGAGATGTGTTTCATGCGCGAATGAAACACAAGGTTGGCACAGATGTAAGTGGCGCCAATGTTGTCGCTGTAAATGACAGGAGCAGCCGGAAGAGGGACATGAAGCTCACGAAGCAGGGAATGAAGCCAACGAACTTCGGCGGCAGCAGAAGCAATGGCACGATATTCAGCCTCAGTAGAAGACCGTGCAACGGAACGCTGCTTTTTGGAGCTCCAGGAAATAGGATTAGGCCAAAGAAATACAACATAGGCACCAGTTTAGGAACGGCCATCACAGTTTCCACCCCAATCAGCATCAGAGAAACAATGCAGAGGTATAGCAGATGAAGGACGCAGCCAGACTCCGAAGTCACGCGTCCCATTCAGATACCGGAAGAGGCGCTTAACTGCACCCCAATCAGTGACAGTAGGGGCGTGCATGAACTGTGAGAGTTTATTCACAGCAAAGGAGATATCAGGACGAGTGAAAGAGAGATACTGGAGGCCTCCAAGGGCCTGTCTATAGGCGGATGCATCGGCAGGAGCCGAGCCGTCGGCCAGATGAAGGTGGGTGGACGCCGCTGTTTGCGTCTGAACAGGGTTGGATTCCAGCATATTATGAAGAGTCAAAAGATCAACAACATACTTACGCTGAGAAAGAAAACACCCCTTGGAGCTGCGCAGAACCTCAACACCAAGAAAGTAGCTTAGATCACCCATGTCTTTAGAGAACATTTAGTCCCAAGAGAGTCAATCACACGGTTTAGAAGGCAGAGTCATTACCAGTCAATATGAGATCATCAACATATACCAAAAAATAGGCTGTAATACAAGAATTCTGAAAGACGAAGAGCGAAGTGTCAGAGGTAGTGTTGACGAAACCCATGGCCAAAAGGCATTGGCGGAGCTCAGTGTACCATGCCCGGGGTGCCTGTTTGAGACCATAAATAGCTTTTTGTAACTTACAGACATAAGATGGATAGGCTTTGTCAACAAAACCCGGTGATTGTGCCATATAGACATCCTATGCAAGCCTCCTGTGAAGAAAGGCATTGTTCACATCCATTTGACGAAGTGGCCAGCCCTTGGATACAGCTAGACTGAGAACCAAACGCACAGTTGCCGGATTAATAACCGGACAAAAAGTCTCCTGGAAGTCGACACCTGGTCGCTGATGAAAGCCTTTCGCAACAAGTCGAGCATTGAACTTATCCACAGTGCCGTAAGGCTTTCGTTTGATACGTTAAACCCACTTACAGCCCAGAACATTCTGTGAAGAATCAGGTGGAACAAGATCCCAGGTGCCATTCCGTAGCAGAGCATCAAAATCCAATGACACAGCAGGGTGCCAACGCTCATCAAACATAGCACTAGACAAAGTCTGAGGTTCTGTAACAACTGGAGAGGTTACAGCAGACATACCAAACTTCCTGTTGGGCGTAAAGATGTTATTTTTGCTGCGAGTTTACATGTGATTACCACCCTGAGAGGATGAAGGTGGTGGCATAGTGGGTGTAGCGGCGGCGGCGGCTGCTGGCGGTGCCGTAAGAGACGCTGGTAGCTCGGGCATTGGTGCCAACAGTGCGTCCGGTGAAGGATATCTAGAGGGAGCGGCGGCAGGTACTGACGGAGGCAGCGGAAGGACTTCTAGGGTGACCGGAATGGGTACGGGTGGAGACTCGGGGTTAGACAATTTGGAGAATGGGAAGATATCTTCATGGAAGGTGACATGACGCGAGACGAAGACTTTAGACGTTGAGGGATCAAAGCATAGATATGCGCTTTGAGTAGATGAGTAGCCGAAGAGGACACAGGCACGAGATCTGGGTTCCATGAGGTTTAGGGCCGAAGCCAAGGGAAGCATTGACAGCCGAAGACACGCAGTTTGGCAAGGTTGGGGCTCCTATGGAATAGAGACTCAAAGGAGGAGAGCCTCGAGAGATTTGTTTTGGGAAGACGATTAATGAGATAGACTGCTGTGGCAAAGGCATAAGGCCAGTAAATGAGAGGGACAGAGTCATAATGAAGGAGAGTGAGACCAGTATCGACAATATGACGGTGACGACGTTCAGCATAGCCATTGCGTTGAGGTGTATGAGGAGGTGAGGTGAGATGTGAGATGCCATGGGAGGCAAGAAAAGAGCGTAAGGCTAGGAATTCACCCCCATTATCTGTATACAGAGTAATGATTTTAGCAGAGAAATATTTTTCTACAATGGACTTAAAAGTGGTGAAGGTTTGTGAGATATCAGATTTACGGCGTAAAGGGAAAAACCAAACGTACTTAGAAAAATGATCAACAAAAATGACATAATATTTAAATCCTTCATTAGAAATAATTGGAGAGGTCCATACATCAGAAAAAATAAGCTCCAGCGGAGCAGTAGAAAATAGATTTGACTCAGAAAAAGGTAACTTATGACACTTATGAAGCTTGCAAGAGACACAAGCAAAATCAGACACACTACTGGACGCTATACTGCTAGAAGACACTAAATGACGCAGGATTTTAGCTGACGGATGACCAAACCGAGAATGCCACAATGACGCAGGGAGCTTTTGTGTCGTGAGGGCGGACGGTAGATGGGAAGCCGCCGGCCAGTAGTAGGCATCGTCCCTGCCTGGGCCGCTGACGAGGGTTGCCCACGTGCGACGATCCTTCACCTGAAAATCAGTATCAGATAAAACAACATTAACATTATTGTGACGACATAATTGAGCAACAGAAATCAAATTTTTACGAATATGTGGAACACAGATAGCCCCAGGCAATAAAAGAGAGGAATAACTGAAAAGTTGTCCAGTATGTGTAATTTTTAAACCATCACCGTTACCAATAACCACATCATCGAAACCAGTGTAAGGACTGTGAAGAGACATATTGGCAAGATCATTGGTTATGTGATGAGAGGCACCAGAGTCCAGGATCCAATCAGATGTAGAGGGAATTGTCGGAGAGTGATGAGCTATGTGAGCAGCCGGATAAGATGACAGAGCGTATGCTGGCCGCGGCAGTGGTCCACCCTAAGGGGGCTGATTGGTGCCGAAAATAGGATAGGAAGGACAGTGGTGCGCGGAGTGGCCAAATTCACTGCAGAGTTGGCACTTCCCATTGTACCCGCGAGATTGGCCATTGTTGGAGTAACCACCGCGACCGGAGAATGAGCCACGGCTGCCACGGCCGCGTCCGCGGCTACCAAAGCGGTTACGGCCGGACTGCTATCTGGCGGCGTATGCAACTGATGGAGCCAAATCAGATGCGGCGGAGGAGGCCGGCGCACAAGCAGTAATCTGAGCCTCCATGCTTAACAGCTTGTCATGTAATTCAGCAAAAGAGATTGGAGATTTACGGGCTTGGATAGCATGAGAGAGCTCCATATACGGATCATCAAGACCATTTAGAACCTTAATGACAAGATCCTCACAATCGACAGTAACACCCAGGAGAGATAATTCATCCACAATCACGCGGATACCGTGCATAAAATCAGTAACAGATTTAGAACCTTTTACCGGATTATGGAGCTGCTGTTTGAGAGCCATGATACGACCACGAGAAGCAGCGCCGTATGTGTGCGCGAGGATGTCCCAGGCCTCTTTAGAGGTTTCTGCAGCGGCAATAAAGGAGATGATCGTCGGTGTGATCGACCAGATGATGGCACTGAGAATAAGATTATCCAGGCGTATCCAGTAAGGGTATGATGGATTGGGGGAAGTTACCTTCTTGTCGACGATAGTGGCTGGTGGGCACGGCTTCGATCCGTCCAAGAAGCCGAGGAGGTCGTAACCCGTAAGAAGGGTTCGAAGTTGGAATTTCCACGCCAGGTAGTTCGTGGAATCCAATTTGAGTGGAATCTGAGGCGATCCAATGATGGCAATCGGCTGGAGAAGATCGTTTGAAGTCGTAGCGGCCATGAAGCGCGAGGCAAAGGAGAGGAGGCACTGAACGACGTCGAGAGAGAGAGGGCTGCCGGTTAGTGCAGCGGCGGCGCGACAAGACGCCGGAGAGAGGCAATGGACCGAGAAGGTCGGCGGCGGCGGGCTGCCGATTAGTGCAGCGGCGGCAGCGGCGCGAGTAGGATAGAATTAGGGTTTCTTTGACGATAAGCCACTGGCGTATGATACCATGTAGAGAGTTTTGGGAGAATTGATTTTCTCGTATTGCTCACGAAAGTATATATAGAGTACAGAGGGGTATCAAATCCTACCAACTATAGGACTGTACAATAATGAAGGAAATCAAATCCTACCAACTATCGGACTGTACAATAATGAGAGAATATTCTACCAATAATAAAAAAGATACACACAATTATATTCTAATATCATCGAGGTCCATTTCTTCTCCTTTTCTATGTTACTTTCTTATGTTTGGCCTACTGTTTTCTCAAAATTTCTTGGTCTAAATTTGTTAGAATTTCTATGAGAATACTACGTGGGCTCCTCTAGATTCCATTAAAGTTGTAGGTTCAAGTTCTCCCTTCTAAATCTTGCATGACTAATTTAAGGCCTAAGAGTTATTCTTTTCTTCAAGCCTTCAACATTTAATTATTTCTGTTCTTATCAAGTCATTAGTCTCTTTCTTTGCGATTTTATTTAAATCATAAGCAAGAATGTATAACAATGAACCTATGTTCTCATTCTCAAATTATGGTAGCCACTTCGATGGGGTTTATTAGAGTTTCATGTATTTCTTTAGTACTTTTCTTTTCCTTAAAAAGACTGTTGATTTCTTTATCCCAAAAAATACTGTAGTGCGTTAGCATAACGTTTTTAGTGTCGTTAAATTAATAATCTGTCCTATTCATAGATTACCTGTCTAGAGTTAGTTTATGTTTGAGTTTCAGTGGGATATCATGTTTATCACACTCCTCTTTGTTTGTCATTAATGGGGCTTAATATCTGTTTGAGTCAATTGATTGGGATTGTAGTACTAGTTATCTGTATATTTATATATTGAATATATTTGTGAATAGACATTGGACATGAGATTATAGTTTAATGGAATTTGTTGTGAAAAGGGTTATGGGAATTGGGAAACATCGAGCTCATTAGTAGAATATCCGTAGCTTTGCTTCAAGCACGTTTAAAATACAAGTGTGATTATATACATGTTCGCGTGGTATGATTATTATTTCTAAAAACAAAATCGGAGTATGCGTTCGCGCAATTTCGACCAAAATTTTCTTAATAAAATAAACAAAGCGTTATTAATTATGGACACATTCACGCGACATAATTTTTTACGCGTCGAAAAAAAAGAGTATACGTACGCGTAACTCAATTATTTAATTACTAATAAATCAAGTGATTAAAAGTGTTTAAAAAGGATAAATGCATATAGGTCCTAAAAATGAGTAGTTAAACAATTTAAGCCAAGTAATAATCAGTAATTGACCGTGCTAGAACCACGATACCCGAAAATGACTAACAACTTCTCCTGGGTTAACAAAATTTTTTATCTAGAATTTCTAGTTCACAGACTTTAAAATAAAATTTTCTTCGATTTGGGATTTTAAAATAAACCGATGACTTGAGACACCTTAATTTATTCCAAATGGCGATTCTAATAAACTAAATAATCCCATCTTGATTAATGTTATTTAATTAGAAAAAATTTCCTTATATACCGCCCTCGGCAGATGGTGTAAAAAGGAGGTGTGACAGCTCTGGCGACTCTGCTGGGGAGGTAACCCACGATTTTTGGTTCAAGGTTCAGGAATTCGAGCTTTTAGAATAACTGTTATAGTTGAATTTTATCTATTATCTGATTTTTATATGTTTGAGCCCAATATGCTAAATGATGATTTTTACCACTTTGATATTGGTTGAATTGTATATAAAACTGTTACAAAATCCTCTTCTCTCTAAGTCTTCTAAATCATATGGGAAGTGTACACTTCGTGTGACTTCTTTTCGGTTAGTCTCATACCAATTTTAGAACGAGATTCTGACAAGTTGCAAAGCCGGTGAAGCTATTGTATTCCCAATACGCTGTCCCCTCTCCCCAGGACTCGAGCTGTCCGCTCGGGTAAGCCAGGTCTAGAACAATAAACTCAAGTTTTTAAACCTAGTATAACAAAGCCTCATCCTAGATCCCTACTAGGAACTTTTGTTCGCATCACGTGCATTTGATCTTGGAGACTCAACACATAGGTTGGGTCTGTCTAGGACATGTGCACTCAAATTAAAGAGGTCATCCTAATGCATCTTACGTGCTACTTGCGCATTTATTTGTTTCGGCTTGCATGTTGACCGGCTTCTAGAATAGGGAAAGAAAATTTATAAAAAATGATGAATGAATAAAAAAGCAAGAGTGAGGTAGGTATTTAGAAAATTCTAAAACTCTGACGAAATTCTGAAAAAAAAAAAGAAAAGAAAAACCATTTAAAATGAGCCAAAATTTTCAAGTGTCATGTTTCCTATTCCATCGAATATGACTGATTTACGCGGGTCTAATTCTCATTAGATGTGAGATATGTAGGCAAATCTCATCGATTCCGACCCCAATTTTCAAAAAATACAAAAATATATTCCATTAGTTCCTTTTTTAGATTGCTTTTATTAGAAAATTCAAAAAAGAGAAAGAAGAAGTTTCTAAAACTCAAAAAAGTAGTTTCCGTCTTTCTGAATTCTTTCATATAAAAACAAAAATAAAAAGAAAAATAAAAAATTAAAATAAAAAATACGGGTTTTCTATCTTGAAGTTCTCCCAAATATTTCAACAAAAAAAATCAGAAAATAAAAATCCAAATTTTTTTTCTTTAAAAGTCTTTCTTCGTAGATGTCATGAAAATTAAACAATTAAAGTCCAAAAAGGTTTTGCTTTTCTTTAGAAGTACTTTTGTAAACAAACAAAAACTTAGAAATCCAAAATATTTTTTTAAAAGTCCTTCTTTCAAAAATTAAGAGGTAACATCTAAATTCAAAAAAGTATTTTCTTTCTTCTTTAGAAAAAGGTAAATCAAATGAAATTCAAACAAAAATATTATCTTTTAACTTTTACAATTCCCAAAGTTCAAATCAAAGGGAAAGGAATTCTTTTTCAAGTCTTTCATTCAAAAAAAAAATATTTTTTTTGCTTCTATAGAAGCCTTTCTTTCAAAAAAAATTTCAAAAACTATTGAAATAAAAAAAATCCAAAGATATTTTCTTCCTTCCTTTAATGTCTATCTTTCAAAAATAAAACAACAATAACCTAGTATAATCCCACAAGTGGAGTCTAGGGAGGGTAATATGTACACAGACCTTACCCCTATCCTGAGGGGCAGAGAAGTTGTTTCCAGGAGACCCTCGGCTCAAGAAAGCAACAAGAGACGATATATTAGTACTATCAATAGACTCATAAAAATATAATATAGAATACATAAAATAACGTAAAATAATAAATAAAAGCAATATAAGAAATATAGGAAATACGAAAAAGATAGAAGGTATACTAATATCTAACAAATAAAGCCCAACATTAGTAGCTGATCAGTAGCATTCTATGACTAACTCCTAACTGGCTAGTCTCGCTCTAGTGCGCTGTAGAAATATTCACAACTTTCCCCTAACCTACAATATTAATGCTAGATATCTATGATTCCATGCCAAAGGCCATGTCCTCAGTAATCCTAAGTCGCACCATGTCCTGCCTGATCACTCCTCTCCAATACTTCTTAAGTCTTCCTCTACCTCTCTTCGTGCCCACCACAGCCAGTCGCTCACACCTTCTCACCGGTGCATCAATGCTCCTCATCTGAAGGTACCTGAACCATCTGAGTCTTCCTTCCCGCATCTTGTCCACTATAGGGGCCACGCCCACCTTCTCTCGAATATCTTTATTCGTAATCTTATCCATCCTTGTATGCCTCCACATCCTCCTCTCTACAACTTTCATCTTCTGGATGTGGGAGTTTCTAACCGGCCAACACTCAGTCCCACACAACATGGCAGGCATAACCAATGCTCTATAACACATACCTTTTAGTAACGATAGCACTTTCTTGTCACATAGGACTCCCGTCGCTAATCTCCAATTCATCCACCCCACCCCTATATGGTGTGTGACATCCTCGTAGATCTCTCCGATCCCCGGAATAACTAACCCAAGGTACTTGAAACTACCCCTCTTAGTAATAACTTAAGAGTCAAGCCTCACTTCCAGTCCCGCTACTATCGTCTCTGCCCAAGATTTTCACTCGAGGTATTCCTTCTTCGTCCTGCTCAATCTGAAACCTTTAGACTCAAGGGCTTGTCTCCAAACCTCTAGCCTCTCGTTAACATCGTGTCATGTCTCTTCAATTAGGATTATGTCATCAGAAAATAGCATGCACCATGTCACCTCCTCTTGAATATGATGCGTTATGGCATCTATCATCAATGCAAATAGGAAAGGTCTGAACGCAGACCCTTGGTGCAGCCTCATAACAACCGGAAAATACTCGGAGTTGCCTCCTACTATCCTAACCCGAGCCTTAGCTCCATCATACATGTCTTTAATCACCCTAATATAGGCAACCCCTTTAACCTCTAAGAAGCTCCATAAGACCTCCTTATGAACCTTGTCGTACGCTTTCTCTAGAACGATAAACAACATGTGGACATCCTTCTTCTTATCCCTGTATTGTTCCACCATCCTCCTAATAAGGTGGATAGCTTCTGTGGTAGATCACCCCGACATGAACCCAAACTTGTTTTCTGAAATAGACACCATCCTTCGCACTCTCATTTCTACCACTTCTCCCAGACTTTCATGGTATGACTTAGTAATTTAATACCCCTATAGTTGTTACAGCTCTGGGTATTGCCTTTGTTCTTATACAACGGAACCATTGCACTCCACCTCCACTCTTTAGGTATCGCATTAGTCTTAAATATAACATTAAACAACCAGTAAGCCATTCCAAGCTTGCTCTACCCACACACCTCCAAAGTTCAATCGGAATTTTGTCTGGCCCGGTAGCTATGCCCCTTCTCATCTTACGCATTGCCTTCATGATCTCATAGACCTTAATGTCCCTAAATAACTTAGTTCATGGGGGCTGTCGGCATTCCCTAAGAAACTCATTTCTTCTTTCATTCAATTGCCCTGGCCAAGGTCTTAGTTTAGTCGTTTGTAATTCATGATAACATGGAGCTTAAACTCATTACCAAGAGTTGACAGATTCTATCTTGATCAATCACTAATTCTACAAGTATTTAGTCGTACCCAATATCCTTTCAACTATCGCCCTAGGGCCATAGGTGTCTAGTATCAAAGCATAATAAATAACTTATCAATTATTATGACGATCTCAGGTCAAAAGAAATTCTTACATCAAATTCTTCAAGAGACTATCCTATTGACAGTTTATGGTAATTCTAGCCATTAGGAATTTTCCAATGAGTCGGTTTAATGATCATATCTCTATATGCATCATCTATCTATGTGATTTAATTAATGAGATCAACTAATCTTTATTCCATAAAGACGATCACATAAATATTGATCTAACCGGATTACTAATGCCCAAATTAATAATCCTACGATCAAGAACAAATTTAGATATTATCATGATCTTTATCACGATGACAAATCTCAAAATTTATTTTCCTTTCCATCAACCTTTTGAATCTCGTCGTCTCCACGTTCAATGAACTCTCTTATCAAGTGATACCTTTGCAGAACGTGTTTGGACTTTTGATGTGATCTTGGTTCTTTTGCTTGAGCAATGGCTCCAGTGTTATCACAGAACAACAGAATCGCACCTTCGATTGAAGAAACCACACCAAGTTCAGTTAAAGAACTTTTTCATCCATACAACTTCCTTAGCAACTTCACTAGTTGCTATATATTCTGCTTCAGTCACTGAATCAACTACTATAGCTTGTTTGGAACTTTTCCAACTCATCACACCACTATTTAAGGTGAATACATAACTAGAGATAGATTTGCTATCATCTTTATCTGAAAAGAAACTTGCATTAGTATAACCTTCAGGTTTCAACTCAAAATCCCCATATATGAGGAATTGGTCTTTTGTCCTTCTTAAGTACTTAAGAATGGTCTTCACCACCTTCAATGTTCCTCACATATTTGCCTGATATCGGCTAGTCACTCCAAGTGCATAAGCTATATCAAGACGTGTATATGTCATGGTATACATGATAGCTCCCACTACTCTAGCGTATGGGATCCTACTCATGCGTCCTCTCTCTTCAGGCATTTTAGGACAATCCTCCTTACTGAGAGTAATTCCAGTGCTTATCGGTAGATAGCCTCTTTTAGAATTATCCATATTATACTTATTTAAGATGGTATCAATGTACAAAGACTGGGAAAGTCCAAGCAGCTTCCTAGATCTATCTCTATAGATCTTTATTCCTAATATATAAGTTGCTTCTCCTAAGTCTTTCATGGAGAACTGTTCAGATAGCCAAATTTTGGTTTTTGCAATGCCGGTATGTCATTCCCTATGAGCAATATATCATCAACATATAACACTAGTACACAAGGCTCTTCTTCGCATCTAACAAAATTGAACTTTTCAATTGTCTTGTTAAATCGAACATTCCAACTTCGAGAAGCTTGTTATAGTCCATAAATGGATCTTTGTAGTTTACATATTTTATTGTGATCAGACGAAGATATGAAACCTTCAGGTTGTGTCATGTACACGTCCTCTTCTAGTTCACCATTAAGGAAAGTTTTTTTGACATCCATTTGCCATATTTCATAATCATAGTATGCTGCTATAGCAAGCAAAATCCGAATTGATTTGAGCATTTCCATGGGATAGAAAGTCTCGTCATAGTCGACTCTTTCTTTCTAATGATATCCCTTGCCAACAAGACGGGCTTTGTAGGTCTCCACCTTTTCGTATGCTCCAATCTTTTCTTCAAAACCCATTTACAACCTATAGGTTTTATATCCTTTAAAGGTTCAACTAAAGTCCACACTTTATTTTGCTTCATGGATTCCATTTCAGATTCCATGGCCTTTTACCACTTCTCATAATCGAAACTTTGTATAGCCTCTTCATATGTCTTAGGATCATCATCATTATGATCAACCTCATTTGATACATTATCTTGTACCAATAAATTTAATTTAGTTGGTGCATGGCGTTCTCGTGTAGAGCTTCTAAGAGGTATTTGTACAACCTGTTCACCTTGTGCTGGATCTGGTTGTTGTTCAATTTGGTTGTTGTTCAATTTGGTTTGGAACTGGTTCATTAACTTGTTCTTGAACTTCATTTAGTTCTTGAACTTCAACTGTTGAAGATGGCAACTTCAAAACATCCAATAAAGGGTTTTCAACTTGGGTCTCAGGATCTTTATTTTGTGTTGATTCATTAGTTTCTTGAACTTTATCAAGTTCTATTTCTCCATTATAATTTCCTTCTAAAAGAAATTCCATTTCCAAAAGGTTGCTCCTCTGGCCTCAAACACTTTATGGTCAGAAGGGTGATAGAAATAATATCATATTGTTTTATTGGGATACCTAATGAACATACACTTATCAGATCTTGAGTCAAGTTTATCAGAATGTAGTCTCTTATCATAAGCTGGACAACTCCAAATTTTAATATGTTTAAGGTTAGGCTTACATCCTTTCCGTATCTCATATGGTGTTGTAGAGACTAACTTAGTGGGAACTTTATTAAGTAAGTATGTTGTTGCTTCTGAAGCATATTCCCATAAATTTGTTGAAAGGTCAGTGAACCACATCATAGATCTCACCATATCTAATAAGGTTTGATTTCTCCTTACAGACACACCATTATATTGTGGTGTTCTTGGAGGTGTCCAATGTGAGAGGATCTCATTCTCTTTGAGATATCTGGTAAAATCTTCACTAACATATTCTACACCTCTATCAGACCTTAATACTTTGATACTTTTACCAGTCTGCTTCTCAACTTCACTACAAAACCTTTTGAACATTTCCAAAAATTCAGACTTGTGTATCATAAGATATACAAATCATATCTTGACATATCATCAGTAAAGGTGATGAAGTAAGAATATCCACCTCTAGCTTGAATTTTCATGGGCCCATAAACATCTATATGAATTAGTCCCAATAATTCAGAGGCTCTTTGACCAGAGGGATTGCTCTGATGGTAAGCAACCCTCACTTCCAACCAAGAGGTTGTGAGTTCGAGTCGCCCCAAGAGCAAGGTGGGAAGTTCTTGGTGGGAAGGATGATGGGGGTCTATTTGGAAACAACCTCTCTACCCAAGGGTAGGGGTAAGGTCTGCGTACACACTACCTTCCCCAAACCCCACTAAGTGGGATTATACTGGGTTGTTGTTGTTGTTGTTGTAATTCAGAGGCTCTTTCTCCACTTCCAGTAAATGGAGATTTGGTTATTTTTCCTTTAAGCCAAGATTCACAAGTTGGATATGATTCAAAATCATACTTGTCAAGGTACCCTTCCTTGCACAACTTGTTAATTCTTTTATCTCCAATATGACCAAACCTATAATTCTAAAGGTATGTTTGATTTACATGATCATCTATTTTCCTCTTAAGACTTGAAACATGAATAATTGAATTAGCATTCACATTAGGTAAGACATAAACTTCATGTTGGAGATAGTCATTCACATATAAATTATCACTATAATAAATAAAGCAAATACCATTGCCTATATTAATGCGAAAACCATGTTTGTCTAACATAGAAGCTGAAATTATGTTCGAAACAAATTTAGGAATGTAATAACAATCATCCAACATAAGTACTTTGTCTGTACGCATTATTAAAGAAATTGATCCTACAGCTATGGCCGCAACTTTTGCACTATTTCCAACTTATAGATTAACTTCTCCTTTCTTTAGCCTCCTACTTATCTGGAACCCTTGCAACATATTACAGATGTTATAACCACTTCCAGTATCTAATACCCACAGTGAAGAATTAATAATAGCTAAAAAACCTTGAAAATATTTTTCATTGATGTCTCACCTTGTTTCTTGTCCTTTAGAGTTGCAAGATACTCGTTGCAGTTTCTCTTCCAATGCCCTTTCTTCTAACAATGAAAACATTCAGCATCATATACTGACTGCAAGATCAAATCTTCAGAAAGCTCTTTTACCAAGCTTGTACCCCAACTTCTCACGTTCTTCAGTAAGAGCAGTTATATGATTGAGAAGAGGTCCAACTGGAGAGTTTTCAATATCCAACTGTGTATCAACCATCTTCTTAAGATTTTCAATGATTGCAGTTGGATCCATATTCTGATGTTTCCTCTGGAGTTCAGAACTCATAGAAGCGAGAATGATGTGTTTAATAGCAAGGCATTCTTCCAAACATTTCTGATAAACCTCAGTGCCTTGAACATCATTCGCTGGTGGGATTATCTTTACGGGCTTATCGATCAGAACAATAAGCTTTTCATGCATGAGAACAATTCTCAAATTTCTATACCAGTCATTAAAGTTTGGTCCTGCCAACTTGTTGATCCCAACTATTTAACGCAGTGATTTAACAGACATATTGAGAAATCTAAAATATAGGAAAGAAATGGCAATGATATAAGAACATATTTTCATATATCATAAAGACATGGACTTTTATCTAAATGATATTTTCACTAATTATTTAAATTATTTACCCTCATTATAGTTTACGAAATCTTTATTTTTACTACTGGAGTAAAGGAATCCTTTAACAATATATATGAGCCCTTGGAAGTCAAGTCGTTTCTCACATATATTTTAAAGTTAGGTACTCTTACCAATTGTATCCATACAATTTCCTTAACAAACTCTATGTCAAGGAGTCCCTTGGTAGTCAGGTCGATCCTATTGGCATAGTTGAGTTCAACTATCATGATAGCAAAGAACTTATTAAATTTTATATTCCTCCGGGTGGTCTAGGCGTCTAGTGTAAAATTGAATAATTCTTTCAATCCATACATCTAATGCAATAAATAATTTTAACATATTCCTAAACTATAAGTCCCCAGGTAGTCAGGCCTCTCCTTATAAACAAGAAATAAGTAAAATTATTTACCTTGATGGATAGCTCAATAATAAAATATCTTACATTTTATTATTTAAGAACTCAAATTTTAGTAAGAGGGATTGTTACTAAAACAATTTTTAATAACATGAAGATCAAATCTTTTATAACATGCGAATTTAGTTCAAGTTGTTTATATGCTTAGTCCTAAATTGATTTACATCACATGTATAAATAATTTAAAATTATGTAATAAACAAACACGAGATATAAAAACAAAATTCAACATTCTTCTAACATGTTTAATCAATATATCATATATATCACAAAAAAGTAATTCATGCCAGAATATCATTATTAATTAACATCTCATAAACTAATAACAATTAAAAATAACAATAGAATCACATAACCTATTATAAACTGTCTTCGCATCTAATACAAAATTTCAAATTCAAGTTATGAACTATCTCAATAATTATATTAATACGTATTTTATCCACAATAAAATAATGTCAACATTCCAACGATTTGACTATTGCACAAAACACATGTATTATGGTTTGAACTCTTTAAATATAATATTAAAATATTCCGTAAATAAATTTTAGACACAATAAACCACGGCTCTGATACCACTAAAGGATTGCATATAGGTGTTCCTCACACGCAGCGGAAGACAATAACAATCCTAGGCAGATCTTTTCGTGTTTAAACTTTATTTACATGTCAAAGATCGGATCTAAGACGTACCTAGTAAAGAGAGTCTCGTTTTAAATTCTTCGATAGTGCGAATACTCTATGTGTATCCACACCGAGACCGATCCTTGCTATCAACTCTTTGACCAATGAAATCCATGAACAAATTGAACGAAAAACTTGTGCTGAAATTTTTCTTAAAAATTTCAACTCAAATTAAAAAAATAAGAAACATTTGTCTTGTAATTGTATTTTTTTCTCTTGGCTTGTATTGCACACTCACTTTCACAAAGTGGTTTTTCTTCTCAAGAAAAAATTATCTTTTTTCAAGCGACAACATTGGCTTCTCAATGAACAAAAATGGACCACAAATTAATCATCTTTGTTATGCAGAAGATTTGATCATGTTCACTTCTAGAGACAAGCACTCAGTCAGGTTAAGGATAGACACCCTAAGATCTGATCAAGAGGCATCTGGGCAAGAAATCAACAAAGAGAAGACCAATTTTTATACCCATGTTCACCCTAACGGAAGGACTATTAATAGAATAAGGAGATGGACAGGGTATAGACATGCAAATTAAACTTCCCATTCACATACCTAGGTTGCCCAATTTACACAGGAATAAAGAAGAATGCCTACTTCACATATATGGAAACTTAGGTGTTATAGAAAGCTGGAGGGTGGTAGGGTAAAATGCTCTCTGCCGGAGGAAAAGCTGTAATTATCAATCACATCCTCCAACCCCAAACACTACACCTTTTTGCAGCTATGGCTCCTCCAAAAATAGTGTTAAACCAGATTGAAATGTACTTGTCTAATTTATTTTGGGAAGAAATAGAAGGTAAAAATAACTGCCACTGGAGCTCTTGAACTAGCATGTGCTATCCACAGGAAGATGGAGGAGTTGGCTTCTAAATACTTCAAGATATTTGTGTATCCTTCTCTGCAAAGAGATGATGGAGATTTAGAACTGAAAACAATCTCTGGTCAAGATTTCTCCAAACTAAATTTTTTGTCCTAGAGTTAATGCGATATGCGATCCGAAGTTAAAAACTCTAAAGACCCTAACAATTGGAGGAACTTGATGGATATTAAGAAGCATGTCGAACCAAATATTATCTGGAGATTGAGTGAAGACCAAACTCTATTCTCGTGGAACAAATGGACCCCTTAGTGGGCCTATCTACCAGCAAGTCAACCAATCTGTGAAACCTGGCAATATTAATGCCAAGAATTATTTTTTTCAAGACATAGCTGGGATATATTAGCTCTTAAGGAAGTGATACCAGATCACTTAGTAAGTGAAATCATCAATGTTATCAGAGATATCATCCCTATCAAAGATAAAGCACTATGGTGACTTAACCCAAATGGACAGCTCTCATGTGCATCAGCTAGCCTTTCAAGCACTCAGAAAAAGGAGAAGCACCACTACACTGTTCGCTAAAATTTGGACCAAGGGACTTCCTTTCAAAATTTCTTTTCTTAGAAAACTACACAAGAAAAGACTCCCACTATATGAAACTCTTCACAAGTTTGGTAATCAAGTGGAGCCTATGTGTTCTTGCTGTTGAAATGCCAAGGAAGAAGCTTTTTTATCATGTTTTTGCTACTAGTGAACCGGCCAATAGAATATGGAGGAACATTGCTTTTCCCCTGGGAATTACTTACAATGATCAAAATGTTCGGCAAGTCCTTAACACTTGGTGGAACAAGCAAACCAATAATGTACAGATTACTCCTAGCATAGTTTGTTGGGAGATATGAAAAGCCAGATGTGCTAGAAGGTATGATCAGCTGTCTATATCAATTACAAGGGTGTGGCAACAGATAATTTTTTTCAATCAAAATCATCATTGGGCAGAAATTCAGCAACATAGATAGCCTTTGGGGTTGGAACAAAGTGTGCAATTTAGCACTCAATTACAAGCCAAGGCTCACTAATAGAGTAGTACAGTGGAATAGCACTCTTTCATCGTCAACACAGACGGCAGCAACATGATTAACAAGGCTAAAGCTAGGGTAGGTGGAATTGTTAGGAGAAGAAATGAAGACATGGTTATGGCCTTCGCCAAACCCCTTCAATTCTCAACTAACAGTTATTCTGAGGTACAAACTGCGCTTTTTTTGGTGTAGAATATGATGGAGTCCAGCCCCCTATAATCAAAGAAGAAGTTTCTTTATTCTTTATTCTTTTGTCAAAAGTGGCTGTTAAAGCAGCCCACATCTTTTTTTTTTTTTTTGTCAATTTTGGTGTGCTGCAGAAACAGAAAATCAACAAAGGATGCCTAAGTTTGCCAATAAAATGAGAGCTTCGATACACCAACAAAAGAGAGAAAAAGAGTAAGGTTTCACAGACATGGTATAAGAAAATAGTCTGTAAGAAAAATAGATAGTGAGCGATATTATAGTGAGGTGGAAATATCAAAAGAGAGTTATTTTCTTTTGAGTGTTGTAGTGGTTTTTGGAGTATTTACTCGGACCTAAAAAGTGTAAAATTCCTTACTATTGTGATATCAGTTGCTCCTCTCATGGCCGTGGTTTTTTCCCTTATTCAGAAGGGTTTTCCACGTAAAAATCTTGGTGTCATTGTACTATTTTATTCTTGTTAATTACCGTATCTCGGTGCTACATTATTATTCCTCTTTTATTACCGTGAATATTATTTTGGTAGGGGATTTATTCCAACAACTGGTATCAGAGCACAAGTTCTGCTCGTTCGCTAAAATACTATTCACAGTCGCTAGTACTATACTCGGTGAAAAATAAAAATAAAAATATCCGGAGTAAAGTACGAGGTAGCTAAATTAAACGGAGATAATGGTTTTTCAACATGGCAAAGAAGGATGATGGATCTGCTCATCCAACAAGGATTACACAAGGTACTAGTTGCTGATGCCATAAAGCCTGATACCATGAAAGCTGAGGATTGGGATGACTTGGATGAAAGAGCTGCGAATGCAATTAGGTTGCACTTATCGGATGATGTGGTAAATAACATCATTGATGAAGACACTGCACATGGAATTTGGATAAGGTTGGAAAGCCTATACATTTCCAAAACGCTGACAAATAAATTGTACCTGAAGAAGCAGTTATACGCCCTACACAAGGGTGAAGGTATGAATTTCTTATCGCATTTAAATGTGTTTAGCGGACTAATCACACAATTTGCCGATCTCGGAGTAAAAATCGAGGAGGAAGATAAAGTCATCTTGCTATTGAACTTGTTGCTATCTTCGTACGATAATTTGGCAACAATCATCATGCACGGTAAGACTACTATTGAGTTGAAATATGTCACATCGGCTCTTTTACTCAATGAGAAGATGAGAAGAAGCCTGAAAATCAAGGACAAGCTCTTATCACAGAAGGTAGAGGCAGGAGTTATCAAAGGATTTCGAGCAACTATGGTAGATCCGGAGCTCGTGGAAAGTCAAACAATCGATCCAAATCAAAAGCCAGAAATTGCTACAACTGTGATCAACCAGGTCACTTCAAAAGAGATTGCCCAAATCCAAGGAAGGGCAAAGGTGAAACTAGTGGCCAGAAGAATAACGACAACACAGCCGCCATGGTGCAAAATAATGATAATGTTGTCCTCTTTATAAATGAGGAAGAGGAATGCATGCACCTGCCAGGTCCAAAGTCGGAATGGGTGGTTAACACAGCGGCATCTTACCATGCCACACCAGTAAGAGATCATTTTTGCAGATATGTAGCAGGTGATTTCGGCACAACGAGAATGGGTAATACGAGTTACTCAGAGATTGCGGGGATTGGTGACATTTGTATCAAGACAAATATCGGATGCACATTGGTTCTAAAGGATGCGCGGCATGTACCTGATTTGCGGATGAACTTGATCTCGGGGATTGCTTCGGACCAAGATGGATACGAGTACTATTTTGCAAATCAAAAGTGGAGACTCACCAAGGGATCATTGGTGATTGAAAAGGGAGTTGCTCGTGGCACGTTGTACAGGACAAATGTAGAAATATGCCAAGGAGAATTGAATGCGGCACAAGATGAGATTTCTGCAGATTTGTGGCATAAAAGAATGGTTCATATGAGAGAGAAGGGATTGCAGATTCTTGCCAAGAAATCACTTATTCTTATGCCAAAGGTACAACAATAAAACCCTGTGACTACTATTTATTTGGTAAACATCATAGAGTCTCGTTTCAACCATCGTCTGAAAGAAAATTGAATATACTTGATTTAGTATATTCTGATGTTTGTAGCCCAATGGAAATTGAATCAACGAGGGGTAACAAATATTTTGTTACTTTTATTGATGATGCTTCATGAAAATTGTGGGTTTATATTTTGAAAACCAAAGATCAGGTGTTTCAAGTTTCCAGAAGTTTCATGCTCTAGTAGAAAGGGAGACAGGTCAAAAGCTAAAGCGTCTCCGAAGTGACAATGGAGGTGAGTACACTTCAAGGGAATTTGAAGAGTATTGTTCAAGTCATGGGATCAGAAATGAAAAAACAGTTCCGGGAACCCCACAGCACAATGATGTAGCAGAGAGGATGAACCGCACTATTATGGAGAAGGTGAGAAGCATGCTCAGAATGGCTAAACTACCTAAGTCATTCTGGGGTGAAGCAGTTCAAACAAACTGTTACCTGATAAATAAGAATCCATCAGTTCCATTGGCGTTTGACATTCCAGAGAGAGTTTGGACCAATAAGGAGGTGTCCTACTCACATCTGAAGGTGTTCAGTTGCAGAGCTTTTGCACATGTACCAAAAGAGCAGAGAACAAAGCTGGATGATAAATCTGTTCCCTGCATATTTATCGGATATGGAGATGAAGAGTTTGGGTACAGATTGTGGGATCCTGAAAAGAAAAAGGTCATCAGAAGCAAAGATGTAGTCTTCAGAGAAAGTGAAGTAGGAACTGCTGCTGATATGTTAGAAAAGGCGAATAATGGTATAATTCCTAACCTTGTTACTATTCCTTCTATTTCTAACAATCCCACAAGTGCAGAAAGTACGACCGACGAGGTTGCCGAGCAAGGGGGAGCAACCTTGTGAGGTTATTGAGCAGGGGGAGCAACTTTATAAAGGTGTCAAGGAAGTGGAGCACCCCACTCAGGAAGAAAAATAACCTCAACCTCTAAGGAGATCGGAGAGGCCAAGGGTAGAGTCATGCAGGTACCTTTCCACAGAGTATGTCCTCATCAGTGATGAGGGGGAGCCAAAATGTCTTAAGGAGGTGCTGTCCCATCTAGAAAAGAACCAGTGGATGAAAGCCATGCAAGAAGAGATGGAATCTCTACAGAAAAATGGCACGTACAAACTGGTTGAACTTCCAAAGGGTAAAAGACCACTCAAATGCAAATGGGTCTTTAAACTCAAGAAAGATGGAAATGGCAAGCTGGTGTGATACAAAGCTCGATTGGTGGTTAAAGGCTTCGAACAGAAGAAAGGTATTGATTTTGATGAAATTTTCTCACCTGTAGTCAAAATGACTTCTATTCGAAGAATTTTGAGCTTAGCAGCTAGCCTAGATCTTGAAGTGGAGCAGTTGGATGTGAAACTGCATTTCTTCATGGAGATTTGAAAGAAGAGATTTATATGGAGCAGCCAGAAGGATTTGAAGTAGCTGGAAAGAAACACATGGTGTGCAAATTGAATAAGAGTCTTTATGGATTAAAGCAGACACCAAGGCAGTGGTACATGAAGTTTGACACATTCATGAAAAGTCAATAAAGACCTATTCTGATCCATGTGCATACTTCAAAAGATGTTTTGAGAATAATTTTATTATATTGTTGTTGTATGTGGATGATATGTTAATTGTAGGAAAAGACAAGGGTTGATAGCAAAGTTGAAGGGAGATCTGTCCAAGTCATTTGATATGAAGGACTTGGGCGCAGCACAACAAATTCTAGGGATGAAGATAGTTCGAGAGAGAACAAGTAGAAAGTTGTGGCTATCTCAGGAGAAGTACATTGAACGTGTACTAGAACGCTTCAACATGAAAAATGCTAAGCTAGCCAGCACACCTCTTTCTTGTCATCTAAAATTGAGCAAAAAGATGTATCCTAGAGTTCCTTATTCCTCAGCAGTCAGAGGCTTGATGTATGCAATGGTATGTACTAGACCTAATATTGCTCACGCAGTTTGTGTTGTCAGCAGGTTTCTTGAAAATCCTTGAAAGGAACATTGGGAAGCAGTCAAGTGGATACTCAGGAACCTGAGAGGCACCACGGGAGATTGTTTATGCTTTGGAGTATCGAATCCAATCTTGAAGGGCTATACGGATGCTGATATGGCAGGTGACATTGATAATAGAAAATCCACTATTGGATTTTTGTTTACATTTTCAGGGGGAGCTATATCATGGCAGTCAAGGTTGCAGAAGTGTGTCGCACTCTCTACAACTGAAGCAGAGTACATTGCCGCTACAGAAACTGGCAAGGAGATGATATGGCTCAAGCGGTTCCTTCAAGAGCTTGGATTGCATCGAAAGGAGTATATCGTCTATTGTGATAGTCAAAGTGCAATAGACCTTAGCAAGAACTCTATGTACCATGCAAGGACCAAACACATTGACGTGAAATATCATTGGATTCGAGAAATGGTAGATGATGAATCTCTAAAAGTCTTGAAGATTTCTACAAGTGAGAATCTCGCAGATATGCTGACCAAGGTAGTACCAAGGAACAAGTTCGAGCTATGCAAAGAACTTGTCGGCATGCATTCAAACTAGAAGACAGTGCTATATCGTCTAGATATATGGGACTGGAGGGGGAGATTGATGGGGTCCAGCCCCCTTTAATCAAGGAAGAAGTTTCTTCCTTCTTTATTCTTTTGTCAAAAGTGGCTGTTAAAGCAGCCCACGTTTTTTATTTTTTTTGTCAGTTTTGGTGTGCTGCAAAAACGGAAAATCAACAAAGGATGCCTAAGTTTGCCTATAAAATGAGAGTTTCGGCTCTCATTTTGATACACCAACAAAAGAGAGAAAAAGAGTAAGGTTTCACAGACAGGGTATAAGAAAATAGTCCGTGAGAAAAATAGAGAGTGTGCGATATTATAGTGAGGTGGAAATATCAAAAGAGGGTTGTTTCTTTTGAGTGTTGTAGTGGTCTTTGGAGTATTTTACTCGGACCTACAAAGTGTAAAATTCTTTACTATAGTGATATCAGTTGCTCCTCTCAAGGCCGTGGTTTTTTCCCTTATTCAGAAGAGTTTTCCACGTAAAAATCTTGGTGTCATTGTTACTCTTTTATTCTTGTTAATTACCGTATCTCGGTGCTATATTATTATTCCGCTTTTATTACCGTGAATATTATTTTAGTAGGGGTTTATTCCACCAGAATAGTGTTGTGCGAACAACATCTCCAATTTTAGCCTTAAATTAGATTCCCTACTGGTAATTCAGATGATTCAGGGAAAGATTAACTGCACCTAGAATTTTTGCAATGATGTTGAAAAGTTCAAAAGAATGTTAAGAAGTCATAACATACAAATCTGTCGCTATTTTAGAGAAGGGAATATGGGGGCAGCCAAGCATGCTACCAACCTCAGCCAACAGGTCATTTCTGTTCAGGAAAGTCAATTACCTAATGATGGCAGAGGCACTCTAAAAATGGATAAGCTCTATCTCCAATCTTTTAGAATAAGAACAGCCAAACACAGAGGTTGGTTTTATGAACCACCATGATGTTAGCTCCATGCTTCTATCCAGGACTTAACAAGCTGATCCTGATACACTTAGCTCCCCCAATCCAACTGAAAACGTCATCGAGTAGTCGCAATCTCGATGGCGGTTACTGTTATAACACTATAACTTCTTTAGCTAATAGCAACTCTGTTACATGGTTTATTCTCTTCACTATTGATTGGCTACGTGAATCCAAGCATTTCATTTTTTTAGTTAGGCTAACTAGTATTATCGGAGGTAAGGTATTATATCCCCCTCTTGTCATATTAACTGTTGAGATTTTGACAGACAAGGTAGGGGTCAATGCCAAACCCCCCTTCACCATGGGAGGTGAAAGCATGTGTGGATAGGGTTAATTATTTTACAAATAATAAAAAAAAGTACTCATGTATTGTGAAGTTCTGGTATCAATTTCTTAAATTTGGATAAGTGTCTATATAACCGAGCTAATATGATGGGGTATGTGGATCGATTGGTAAACACAAATTTGAGAGAAAAACAACCTCTATTACTCACAAGAATAGATTACACGAGTATTTACAAAACTCATAAAAAAAACTCTCAAAAAACTCACAAACGAGGATCACTCTCTAGGACCACTCTTGTTCTCACTCTTCTTGGTGATGAACACTATAATTTTTTTGATGATTTACAATGAAGGCAAGCACCTCTATTTATAACAAAAATGGTGAGGGTTTTTTGTGGAAATTCCCGTGTGAATAAGGAAGCTTCCCATGGAGGCTATGGTTGGCTTGTTCAACCATTGTGGGCTGCCCGTGTGAATAACGAAGCTTTCCATGAAGATTATGGTTGACTTGTTCAAAATTTACTAATTTGAACATGTAATAGTACGGTCGAAAGTCATCATAATACTTACGTAAAATTCTAAACTTCCAGCTTCAACTAAGAAAATTGAAATAGTAATTGATTAGTCAACAAAAACTAACCCCACAATATTACATTTTGCGCTTCATATAATATAAGCAATTCACTTGTATAATTCCATAAATGAAAGTTCCAATACAAAAGACCCACACACTGCATGCAAAACACTTTTGCATGTATGCACGACCAATATTTTCTTTTAATTCTTAGTACAACATACTCTGATGGTAAGCAACCCCCCACTTCCAACAGAGAGATTGAGAGTTCGAGTCTTCCCAAAAGCAAGGTGGGAAGTTCTTGGAGGGAAGGATGCCAGGGGTCTATTTAGAAACAACCTCTTTACCCAAGGTTAGGAATAAGGTTGCGTACACACTACCCTCCCCAGACCCCATTAAGTGAGATTATACTGGGTTGTTGTTGTCTTACTGCAACATACTGAAATATGGAATACTTCCGTAGGATAAATTAAATGAGTGGATAAGAAGACAACTTGGTGATGTCACAATGACCTCCAGTACCTCTTATAATTCTCATGAATCCATTCTCACCCCAAGATGTTCCCCATGAATTTCTTAATAACCAATAATTTTGACCTTGTTCATCAGTTCCATATCCTATGGCTGTAACAGCATGGTTAATTCGATCTGCGCAACTTCCAAGATAAGTTCCTCCTTGGTAGAATTGGAACTCTTGGCTAGCAGAAATTCCAATTGACACTGGTTGTTGAGTTACGGCTTGCAATAATGCTGTTTCACTTTCAGCCACAACTTGATAGCTACTTATTTTAACTGCTGGTGTGAGCTCTTGGCTTCTGCATGTGTCTTGTTGCCTTTCGTAAGGGTAGTCCGATTCACTGGAAATTCCACCATTTTCTATGATGAACTCAAATGCATTGGTCATCAATCCTCCGCCGCAGCCATTGTTATTGGTGGTGCAATCGAGAAGTTCTTGCTCAGAAAGTTCCATCTTTTGGCCTGTTGCAATTTGGTATGCTCCTTCTAGTGCTCCAACTGCAGAGAATGCCCAGCAACAACCTATACATAGAAACTTAGTAGTACGTAGTAGCATACTGTCAAGTAATAGAATGGTGCATCAACATTTTATTAAATAAAGAAATACTTATAAAGGAAAGGGTAATAAATAATTAACCACTTGCAAGGACATGAAGTAAGAATCCAGAATTTAGAGTAGATGGGTTCTGATCTTTATATATATTGTATAACTTTTTTCTCTTTCCCACACGCATGCACACTCATGCACATATATATAATACTAGTTAGATGTGTAAATCCGTTCACTAAGGACATGGTGCGTTAAAATCATGTGATTTTGTATCTTACCACAGTAACCTTGATGCTTCACTTCAGTGACAGCTCCTTTCTCTCTCCAATCCAAGTAATACGGCATGTCATCATTTAGATCATTAATCTTGAATTCCATCGACGACGACGTTGGAGAAGATGACGGGTATGAAGGCATGTTTAATACAGTGTACCTGGCAAAAAACTCGTCTGAAGTAATATCGGCAAATTCATTGATGCCCAACTTATAAGACAGATTTCCTGCCCTATTGATTGACTCAATGAATTGCATGTTTTCTTTAAATATCATGAGCCGTTTTCCTTTTTCTGCTTCATCCTTGTAAACTCGTCCATGACGTGCTCGTGTCTCTCTGACACAGATAATTCTGGCTGCAGGTTTCGAGCAGTTGCATGAGACTTGTACATGCCAACTACAAAGAACAACATTAGAAAACTGATCAAATTGATTTTCATAGCCATGGGTAAGTATAACAGAGGGAGAAATATGGTTTGATCTCAAAGAACATTGTTGTAAGGCTTGCACTCAATGTCTTTGGTAGCATAGCGTATATATAGAGGCGTAGATGAGAATTATATCCCAATAACTATTCTAGACTGGCCCTATAGGTGACCAACGGGTGGGCCGGGCCGGGTCCGGGTCCAATTTTTTTGACCCGTCCGGGTCCGGGCCGGTCCGGTCCGGGTTCAATTAGAGGTGGGTTGTTAACGGGCTGGGTTGATCCGGGTCGGGCCGGGCCAGGCCGGGTTTTTTTTTTTTTTTGGAATTACGTATAGTATAAATATTAAGTTATATTAATACTTTGTAATAATTGAATGAACACAACAAAAGATGGGGAAAAAATTGCACTTATTGCAAGTGCTACTTTATTTCTTAAATTCAAAATTTCAAAACTAAAATGTATCATAATTAGTTTACAATTTACATCAAATGGTTTGCATTGCAATAGAAAGTTCTTCAAAATTAATATGAACCGAATGACCTTCTTCTGGAGAGTTAAATTCGGATGGGTTTCCGTGCGTTAATATATCTCCAAGTTCTTCGTCTTCCGGGCTATCAAGATCTTCCTTTCCTTGATTTCTTCGTTCAGATCTTATCCAATCTCTTAGACACACTAAGACTTCCAAAGCATTGCTTCTCAATGAGTGCCGTGTGTCTCCAAGTTGTTGTCTTGCTTGGCTAAATGCACTCTCGGATGCAACAGTGGAAATTGGGACATTCAGGACATCCCGCGCCATAGCGAAAAGAACGGGAAATTGCTTTGAATTTTCATGCCACCAGCCTAACGGTGAAAATTCCTTGGTGCGAGGCTCCTTTTGCTTCTGCAAGTAAAATTGAAGTTCATCTATATTCCTGCTACTACTTTGAGTGTTAGAAAAAGTTGAAAAAATATTAAAACTATCAATGCCTTCATCATCATCTTCGACTACATTAGAAGTGCTACATTGCATAGTGGGATTTGCAGCAGTTGAAGCACGAGCATTATCACATTGAGTTGCATAATAAGTATATAGATATTGTAAATGTTCATTTAGTTGGTTCATAGATTCATACAAATTTGGGCTTTCAGTGGGCCCAATCTCCATATAAGTGTATAAAGCATTCATTAATTGTTGACAATCAGACATTTTAATTGAAGGATTTAAAACTGCACCAATTAAGTAAACAGGAGGAATTGGAAAGAAATATTTTTTGAATTTTGCTTGCATACTTGCAACAGCATCCGTATATCTATCTTTCTTCTTAAATTCATATAGTAGCAAAGAAATTTCAGCTATATGTACTAAAGCCAAAGTAATAGTTGGGTAATATGCCCCAGAAAACACAACAGTAGCAGTATAAAATTTATGTAAAAATTTAATCACATCACTAATGACCTCTCAGGTATCAGTTGTTAACATACGCCTAGGATCAGTACAATGTGCATTAGCAACTTCTGTTATTGGAAATCTATATTTGTAGCAACATTTTAAAAATATATACGTATAATTCCATCTAGTAACTACTTCGTCGGGCATGAATCTAGGTGTAAGGTTATATTGCATACACTTGTTCTTAAATTCTCTTATTCTAGATTGTCTATTATTTCCCTGAATTACTCCAACTGCTCTTCTAACTAGAGTAATCTCATGTAAAAATAAATCGAGCCCACTTTTAACAATTAAATTGTAAACATGACATGCACATCTAACATGAAAAATATCATCAAGAGGTGGATGTAAATTCAATTTTAAAATTGAAACTGCAGCATTGTTGTTTGAAGCATTATCAAAAGACATACACAAAACTTTTTGGTTTAGATTATAAAATTCGACAACTTCAACAATTGTACTACTAATAAATGCAGCAGTATGACTCTGATCTTCATCATATTTAAAAGCAATAATACGTTTTTGCATACAAGTATTGTCATCTATCCAATGACATGTAATTGTTAAATAATCATTTCCATTTACAGCATGGCCAATATCAGAAGTTAGACATACTCTAGAAGGAAGGTGACTAAACAAATAACGTATGTATGTTTGATATTGGCTGTGAAGTCTAAAGATGTTTGATCTACAGGTACTTCTAGGGATACCTTTAAACATAGGATTGTATATCCTTTGAATATACGTAACAAGATAAGAGGAAGAAGCAAATGAAAAAGGTAGACAACCCAAAGCAATCATTTTCGCTAATTCCTCTCGATCCCTCATTTTATCATATTTTAGGAGACCTGCAGTAGTAGGGTTAAGTGTTGTTGCACTTCCATCCCCATTATTTCCCCATTCTATAGGATGATAATTTTGCATATGTCTAATAAGTGTGCCAGTCCCCCCTAAATTACCTCCGGTCAAATGTTTAAACGTTTCATTACAAAGTCTACACTTAACTCTATCACTATCTTCTATCTCATCAAAAAATTGCCAAACAGGACTTCTTTTTCTACGATTAGATTTAGAAGTTTGAGCGACTGGTGGTCTTCTACCCCTTGTTGCACTAGCAACTCCAACTCCAATACTACCAACATTTCCACTAGTAGGTGTAGGTGGTATCTCATCTTCTATTCCAATTTCGTTATCTTCTATTCCGAAATCTTGGTGTAATTGTTCATAATCAATACACCAAGAGGACTTTTTTTACTACTTCCACTTCCACTTCCACTCCTACCAGTAACTTTTCTACACGCTCTTTTAGCAGCATTCAACATATTGGAAAAATTAATATATAAGCTAAAATCAAATATGCAATTAAAATATTAAATAAGAGAAAGAGTTGGAGAGAGTGCACCGAATTCGACAATAAATTGAGCACTTGATTACGCAAATCCGGTGTTACCACGAACAAACGTCAAGCAAGTATTTCAATGTTGAACACTTGAACTTCAAGAATCAAGCTTCGAATGCCGATTTCCAAATAAGAAATTACGATAAATTAAATTCGGGAAAATAAAGACAATAAAATTATGAAAGTAGAATATGAATTCTTGAAAATTGAAGAGAAGAGAGTGATTGATATTTGCTAATTTGAGAATTGAGAGAGAGATAGATAATTTTGAGTGAGGAAATGAAGAAGAGGGGAGGGTATTTATAGATTTTAAGAAGGGTTAATAATGTAATTTAAAAAAAACAAAAAAAAACTCAAAATTGGCCAAAAATGCAAAAAGTCCCGTTGGGCAACGGTGCTGGACCGTTGCCAACGGTCAAGTGGGCCCCATGTTTTCAGAAAAAAATTTTTTTTTAAAAAAAAAAAAAATTTTACCGTTGGGGACCGGTCCGGGCCGGTCCGGGTTGACCGGTTCGCCCGGAATTTTCCTTCCCGGGCCGGTCCGGACTAGGGGTGTATATTCGATTTATCGATTCGATCTTTCCACTTATCAATAATTACTTATCGATTATCGATTTGTACATATGTTTATCGTTATCGTTTCAATAAGGTTTCAATTTTTTCGATTTTGATTTATCGATTTTGGTGTCTTATCGATTCGGTTATCGATTACACCAATAAGAAAATTTGCGGGATTCCACAGAAAGTATATCGCTATAAACGCGCCTAACTTATATGGACAAAAAGAAGCTAAATAAGACGAAACCATTTATAACATAAAAATTGTATTAACAAGCACATGCAAGAAAACTAAAGTAATGAACACTCCAACGGTATAAAAAATAAAATAAGACAAAATACATCATCATGACTAATTTTATTTTCCATTAATTTGAACTTCATTCCCTTGATCTTTAAATATGATTATTCCTTAAATGTGATAGAGGAAATAATAGGGTAAGGGACTTAGAGTAAATGAAAGGGTATAGATTAGGCAAAATGATATTGTATAGCCACTTTCAAAATAGTAGCGGAATATATATATACTCTGTATGTTATATTAATCTTCACAAATAGGTAATTATTCATTTTATAAGTGTTTACAGTGATAGGGGTGTGCATTCGATTTATCGATTCGATTTTGGCCCTTATCGATAATTACTTATCGATTATCGATTTGTACATATGCTTATCGTTATCGTTTCAATAAGGTTTCGATTTTTTCGATTTCGATAACAAATAATCGATTCGATTTATCGATAAACCGATTTGAATGCACACCCCTAGTCCGGATCGGGTCAATTGGACGGAATCGCCTAACGTCCTAACCCCTTTCCCCCCCCAACCCCCGCCCCCCCCCCCCCCCGCTATAAACCGGTCCGGTCTGGGCCGGGTTTGACCGGGCCGGTCCGTACCGGTCCCGGGTCAACCCGGCCCGGTTGACACCTCTAACTGGCAGTAATATAACCTCCTTTTTAGTTAAACAACTGGAAATTAAAACAAGTCCGTCTTGGAAAGTAGTTTTGATTTATGACCATTTGGATTTATTGATGGAAAATCTGAAGTCGCTATGTCTCTTCGAAGTAATTATCTTTTCGGATTATTCATTTGTGGATTGCACACTGATCTTATTCTTTTCCAGGAAATTTATTGTAGATGTTTTACAAGTCTTCGCCGTTTGCCCAGGGGGCACTCTATTAGTATATTGGTCTTCCTAGGTAATAGGACGCAAATGTTTTTGTTCAAAGGTTCTGTCAACTTCAAGTCTACGCTAACTGGCCCACGGCACGTTTATTCGTATTCTCAAAGACTCATTTTTACTCTCTACATGCTTTTCAACTTTTGGTTGTTTTGTTCTAAAAAGGAGAAATTACTTTCCACTTTCTAGTGTTAGTAAATTATGCGCAAATGGAGTCTCCGCAAATTTCCTCCGCCTGTTAAGCCGGTGCAATTACTTTTTCTCCTTTCCCTTCTGTCTCTTTCAAATTAGATAAAAGATAGTTCCTATTGATTGGAAGGAGTATTATTTCTTTCTAACTATGTTAAGTCTATTGACACTAGGGACGGCGAATGAGTGGGTCGAGTTGGATATGGGCGAGTTAAAAATATGTAATTTCTTGCTGAAATATATACTCTTACTCCTTGCTAGTTATTTTCTTCGTTTCATATTGTTTGAGCTAATTTGACTCGGTACGGAGTTTAAGAAAAAAGAATAAGACTTTTGAAACTTGTGGTCTTAAAAGTTTAAGGGGTAAAAAGTTTGTGAGAATATAACATTTGTGTGGCTATAAAAGCTTCTCATTAAGGGCAAAAAGGGTAAAATAAAGAGTTTAAAGTTGAATTACTTTCAAATTTAGAAATGTATCATGTATTTTGCAATGAACTAAAAAGAAAAATAGCTCATTTAATATGACACGGAGGAAATACTAAATATGGATTGCCCAGATGTGATATATAGCTTGCTGAATGTTCAACCTTATATATATAGCTCGTTTTCTTGCGTAAATTATTATATTGCTGAAAAAGTTGGCATTCCTTTCGATTTTTCTATTATGTCAAATTAATTCAAGTAATTGAATTTTTTTGTTTTTGGTTAAAACTCAGCATTAGTCTTGCGATAATATCCAGATTTACAAGCTACACATTGATGCTGATCTATCATTACCGCGTTAAAAAAAATGCATTCATATAATTATATTGTACAATTAATTCGATGCTAAATGAGATGTTTATTAAAGAATTAAAGAAAACCTATAAATTTTATCTTTGTTTGAGACTTTCACACAAACGACGTAGGAAATAAGTAAGAGTGTTGCAAATTGCCTCATTCAGTTGTTCAAAGCTAGCATTGGCTGAAACAGTCACTCCATCATGCTTGTCGTGTACTTCCTTGAATGCCTTGACTGCATATTCCCTAAATTTGAGAAGTGTAACCCTTATCTTGGAAACATCAGTCCATGTCTCTTTGGAGATTGTCTGAATATCCCCAACAATGGACTGAGCAATAGCAATGAGATCTCTGATGGTGGTCAGCTGGTTGTCAATGGCAGTCAGTTTCTCAGCAAGGTTAGGATTACTTAGGCTATGATGGGAAGCAAAGGCTTTGGTCTTGGGATTAGGCTGAACATGCTTAACCTCACTTCATGTTTCTTAACCCAGGAGACCTTCACACACACATATCCCATACTAGCAAACGCCTTAGAATTGTAAGATTTTAAAACTGAGACGAGGGGATAGTTAGAGATAGAGATATTATGAGCTTCCAGAATGTGAATGATAGGCATGACATAAGATGGACTGGTAGGAGAATAGTTTGACATTGAGTTTGATCACAAGATAATAGACAAGAAAAGTATCTTTTTGAGAGACGGTAGAGAAAGAACTAGCACGAGGGAGCATAGTAGTTGCAACAATATGGGCCTAGCACACGAGTTTCAAAGCTAACATCACTTTGACCTAACTGGTTCGGGAGGGATATAGAAGAACACTCAATAATGCATTATTTTGCATCATCAAAGGTGATTTCAAAATCATGAGGCCAAATTTTTAAAAAGCATGGGAAAACGAGAAAGCTTGCACTGGAAGATCGGATCAAACATGGCACAATCAAGAACAATCCTAACACCAAGAATTCTAACTTGTCAGACTTCTAGAGTGAAGATTTGCATAAAACATTTTTACTAGGGGTTCATAGATTTTAGGAGGGAACAGAGAGGAATTTTGACCTGCCTTGATAAACAAACATATTTTTTACCTTACGTTTTAGGGCTTCCATGTCGTCATGGTCGACTACTCTTGCATGAGCGATTGGCTTGTCTTTCAGAGCAATGAAATTTTTTTTGCTTGGAGAATCCATGAAATATAGATCTGATTCTAAAGAACTTGAAAGATCAAATTTGATTTCTTTAGATTTAAAGGACTCAGGAGGTTCTTCCTAGGGCTTTTTCTCCTCAAGGATGAGAATGATCTGAGAATTCTACTTGAGAGGAGGCAAAACCCTTAGAGTGTTCGGACCCTAGGTCCACCTATTCTGGAGGTTGGGAAGGGGGTTTTATTCTAGAGCGGGTACTTTTTATGGTGGAGGCAGGGAGTTCTTAGAGTGTTTAGCAATGGAAGAAATTGGTTGAGAAGAGTTTGGAGAGGGTTTCTAGGTGATGAGAATGATGATGATTGAAGAAGGGTTTTAGAAATTAAAAGAGGGGATTTCTGACAGTTGAGTACAGGAAAGGAAAGGGTGCCCTAGTTTAACAGGCGTGATGATTGGTTTTTTTTTCTTGAACGCTACAACTGATGTGAAAAGAGAGAAAAAATGAGAAAATTTGGAGGCACTGTTAATTACTATAAAAAGACTAAATTTAAACATTAGGAATACAAAATATAAAAATATCACATAGTTCTTAATATTGATGATCAATAGAAGTAATACCAAGTAATTCCCTTAGAAAGAAAAATCTATCTTTAAGTAAAAAATTTAGTAAAAATATTTGCTAACTGAGCAGTAGTTCCAACAAAAGATATTTCTATATTTCCTTTAAGAACATCATCTCTAATAAAATGATGCTTGATATCTTATGCTTTTCCCTAGAGTGATGCACATAATTTTTAGAGATATATAGCACTAGAGTTATCACAGAAAATTTGAACGGGTTTAAAGAATAATTCATAGTTACCCAATTGATGAGACATCCATAGTAATTGTGCACAGATAAACGATAGTTTCTATTGCAAAAAGAGTATTATTTCGTCCGAAATATATCAATTCTATTGACACTAGGGATGGCGAGTGAGCGGGTCAGGTCGGATATGAGCGAATAAAAAATGGGTAATTTTTTGTTGAAATATACTCTTACTCCTTGCTAGTTACTATACATGGATTGCGGAGTTTGTGATATGTAGCTTGCTGAATATTAATCATTTTATTCTTACGTATATAGCTCGTTTCTTGCGTAAATTATACTCCTTCTATTCTGATTTATGTGAATTTATTTGACTGGGCACGAAGTTTAAGAAAAAATTAAATACTTTAGGAATTTATATTCCAACATAAGTTAAAGGGGGTCCAGAGTAATTGTGTGGTTATAAATGTTTCTCATTAAGGCTAGAATTGGATGTTTAAGCTAAATTATTTCCAAATTTCACTACTAGAAATCCCGGGAGAAGCTAATGAAAATAGCGACCAAATTTGGTCGCTTATAGGCTAAGAAGCGACCAAAAAGTGACCAAACAGGCCTGGTAGCTAAGTTGATAAATCAATATGATGAATGTGTATCAATTGATGATTCTCTCCCTCTAATACACGGCTAAACAGCCCTTTAAATACAAATACAATGGAGACAAATCCCACTCTTGTAGGATTTATATTTAACTTAGAATTCTAATATTATCCTAACTAGTAGGATTTATATTTAACTTAGGATTCTAACATTATCTCTAATGTTATCTTCAATACCCCCCCTCAAGTTGGAGCATGCGGATTACAAATGCCCAACTTGCGAAGTAAAAATTCAAACTTGTCTCTTCCCAAGGCCTTAGTGAATATATCCGCTAGTTGTACCGTGGTCGACACATATGAAGGGTGAATAGTACCATCGGTAATCGAGTCCCGAACCAAGTGACAATCAGCCTCAATGTGTTTCGTTCTCTCATGAAACACCGGATTTTGAGCAATGTATAACGCAGACTGACTATCACAATAAAGATGCATGCCACTCTTGTGTTCAACACCCAAATCCCCTAAAAGTTGTTTCAACCATTTCAATTCACAAGTCAATGCAGCCATCGAACGATATTCTGCTTCAGCAGAGGAACGAGAGACCGTATGCTGTTTCTTAGTTTTCCATGAGACAGGAGACAAACCAAGAAGAACAAACCAACCACTTAAGGATCGTCTGGAAATAGGACAACTAGCCCAATCTGAGTCGCACCAACCTTCAAGCTGCAATGCACTATCCGATCTCAACAATATACCTTGTCCTGGATTTTTCTTCAAATACCGAACAACACGCAATGCAGCTTTCCAATGTTCCACTCGCGGAGCCTGCATGAACTGAGATAGTATGTGGACCGAGTATGCCAAGTCAGGCCTAGTGACAGACAAATATATCAAACGACCAATTAGTCGACGATACTTCTCTACATCTTGCAACACATCTCCTCCCGCCAGGGCTAGTTTGTGATGTTGCTCCATTGGGAAATCTGCAGGCGAGGAACCAAGCATACCTGTTTCTGTAATGATGTCCATGGCATATTTGTTCTGACAAATAAAAAATCCCTGTTTGCTACGAGCTACCTCCAAACCCAAAAAATATTTTAAAAGACCCAAGTCTTTCATCTTGAAACAGTTCCCCAAGTATTGTTTAAAATTGAGCATAGCAGATTTATCATTACTTGCAACAATCAAGTCATCCACATATACCAGCACATTTAACAGTGTTTTACCTGTCGACAAAGTAAATAGAGAATAATCAGAATATGACTGTTTAAAGCCATAAGTTTTCAAAGCTGTTGCGAGCTTGGCAAACCAACATCGGGGAGCCTGTTTTAAACCATACAGTGACTTTTTCATCCTGCAAACTTTGCCACAATTTATATTATCAAAACCAGGAGGAATTTTCATATATACTTCCTCTTCAAGATCGCCATGGAGGAAGGCATTATGCACGTCCATCTGATGAACCTCCCAGTTCTTCACTGCTGCTACTGCTAGAAAAGTACGAACAGTTACCATTTTAGCTACCGGAGCAAACGTCTCATTGTAATCCAAGCCTTCAATCTGATGATGACCAAAAATGACCAAACGAGCTTTCAATCTTTGCAAGTGTCCATGCTCGTCATACTTCTCTTTATATACCCATTTGCTTCCGAGGGCCTTTTTGCCAGGAGGCAAGTTAACAAGTTCCCAAGTACCTTGGTCCTCTAGAGCCTTAATTTCATCTGCCATGGCCTTTCTCCACCCCTCGTGTCTCATAGCTTCTTTGAAATTTCTTGGCTCATTCCCTACTGAAATAGCTGCAATATAGTTTCTATGTTTTTGAGAAAATTTGTGAGAATCAATGAAATGTGTTAATGTAAAGACCATACCTGAGGGAGATGTTGTCACGGGAATAACCGGAGGCGGAGATGGACGTTTATTATTTCGTACAGTGGTCACAAAGTCACGATATTTCACATTTGCATACTTAGTACGCATTCCCTTTCCCATAGCATCACCGTGCTCGCGCACCACAACCCGCTCATCAACAAGCTGTGGTTCACTGACCACAGGTTGCGTTACAGCAGCCTCCTCGCTACCAGCAGCTACCGCGCCACTGGCAGCCTCCTCACCACCAGCAGCTGCCTCGCCACTGGCAGCCTCCTCGCCACCAGGCTGGGCAGGCTGTGCAGCTGCGGCACCAGCACAAATGTCCTCATCAACAGCCCCCCTAACTCGTAGTCCACCCTCATAGCACTCATCTTCATCGTCACTTAACACACAATCCCCCTTAAACGAGGCCGGAGTTGGATTAGATGGCACACTATTGCTAGTTATGAAAGGGAATTCATGCTCAAAGAATTGCACATCACGAGACACAAATTGTTGGTTAGTTTCTACATCAAAAACTTTCCACCCTTTTTTCCCAAAAGGATATCCTAGGAAAACACATTTCCTACTACGACTTGCAAATTTATCCCCTTTTCCCCGTTGATCATGAGCATAACACAGGCATCCGAAAACTTTGATGTGGTCATAAGAAGGGGTTTTATTGAACAAAATTTCAAAAGGAGTTTTATGTTGAAGCAATCTAGAAGGGGTACGGTTAATCAAATGACATGCGGCTTGAACACATTCCCCCCAAAATTGAAGCGGTAAATTTGCCTGAAATCTTAAAGCTCTGGCTACATTCAATATGTGTTGGTGTTTTCTCTCAACTCGCCCATTTTGTTGGGGGGTACCGACACACGAGGACTCAAATATTATTCCTTTGGCCACAAAATAATCATGCAGATTATTAAACTCTGTTCCATTATCACTCCGGACTATTTTAATGTCACAAGAAAACTAACGTTTAATCAAAGCAATAAACGAAAGAAACAAGTATTCAACTTCCGGTTTATTGCTTAACAAATATGTCCACACACTTCTAGAAAAATCATCGACGATGGTCAAAAAATAACGAGATCCACACAAAGAGGGTGTCCTGTAAGGCCCCCATAAATCAATGTGAACCAATTCAAATAAACGACTAGCTTTACTATTGCTAATTGGAAACCTATTCCTATGTTGTTTTGCACGAGGACAAATATCACAGGATTTATTTTTAATGTCTCTAGTAGAATCACTCACAAACGGAAGATGTTGTAGAACTCTTGCCGACGGATGTCCCAACCGTTGATGCCATAACTCTGCAGACCTACTTCGATCAACTTTCAAAGCTTTCACCCCTGGAACCCCGCGGAAATAATAAAGTCCATCCACCCGATCACCCGCTCCAATCACCTTCCTCGTCGCTAGGTCCTGTATAACACACAATGTTTTAGTGATTTGCAAAGTACAATTTGAATCATCACATAATTGTGAAGCAGAAATTAAATTGCAGTTTAATTCTGGAACATAGAGAACATTTTTAATAGTCAATCCTCCTTCCAGTTCCAGCGAACCCTTCGAAGAAGCATTTGCACATCGGCCATCCGGTAAACCAACCGGATAATGAGACACACGGACAGCATTAATCAAAAGAGACGCATCACATGTGACATGATTTGATGCGCCGGTGTCGATTATCCAATCAACATTTTGCTTACCATGGAGTTTTGGCTTGAAAGTATTAAGATGGTGTAGGAGTTGCTGAACCTGAGCCGCGGAAACCCCCGCAAGAGGTGAGCCATCAGTGTGAGTAGGAGGCTGCTGCGTTCCTTGAGCAGCAGACCCTCCTGTCTTGTTTGCACGAGCAGGAGGTGGTCGCAGTCCACGACCTGCTGTACCTACCGCACGGCCCCCTCCGCGAGCTGAAGACGTGCTACCACGACCATTACCACGGCCTCCTCGAGGCCTATCACCCCACCAATCCGGGTATCCATGAAGCTGAAAGCAAGAGGCTTCGACATGCCCCTCACGATTGCAATAGGAACAAAGTTTATCCGAATTATCAGGTCGATTAAACTTTGGTCGCGGGTCAGATTGCACCTTGAAAGCCATGACGCCTTCTCGATTAGAGGCCACTGTATCGGTCGAGATTAGCCTCTCTGCCTGAATAATTTGCTGATATGATTTGTCCACCCCCGGAAGAGGGTCTTGAGCAAGAAGTTGTCCTCGGATGGAGGCAAACTTGTCATCTAAACCAATCAAAAAATGATGTACGAAGTCATCATCCCGCAATTTTTCCACCTGGGAAACAATATTACATGAACAATTCCCACAAGAACATGACGGAACAGTGATATACGTGTGGAGTTCATCCCAAATTTTGGCCAGACGACCAAAATACATTGCAACAGATTCATTTTTCTCCTGCCAACACAAGCATAAAGAGAGCTTCAGTTGACAAATCCTAGTGCCATTGACAACACAAAAACGATTTTTAAGGTTTGTCCATAGCAAGTGAGCATCATCATATTCACCAATCGTAGAACGAATAGACGGTTCTAGAGTATTGGTAATCCAAGAGACCAACATTGAATGAATGACCTCCCAATCCTCTCGCTTCTGGACATCAGTAGGCTTCACAATCGAGCCATCAACAAAACCAAACTTTCGTTTGGCCTTCAACGAGGTCTTGATCGCCCTCGCCCACTCATCGTAGTTTTCACCACGAAGCTGAATAGGAGTGATGATATTTCCTGGACCATCACTGGAGCCCAAGTGATAGACTAAATCGATGTTGGGTACGGATTTGTCTTGCGCAGCAGCCATGGCAGCGAATGTAAAAAAAAAAGGCAGTGGTTGCTTCTGATGCAGACCAGCAGTATGCAAAGTTTGACGAAAGGATAAAGGAAGATGGTGTGTTCTGGTCGTTTGGCGGACAGCAGCACTGGTGGAGATTGCTGCGTCACTGGTCCGTTGCTGGAGGTTGACGACGGGCTGGTGATGTTGCTGCTCGACGGAGGAAGATGCAGCAGCGTTTCAGGTGAGGGTCGTTTGGACAGGGCTCGGAGGTCACGAATGAGGAAGCAACAGCGATTGAGGGAGTTTATGAGCGAAACAACACAGCTACATAAACAGAACAGTATCTTCCGTGAGAGGATTGATTCTGTCGAGAGAAATCGTAAGAGCACAATTATACGTGATTAATGAATAATACGTATAAGAATTTGAAAAAAAACTAGGCTCTTGATACCATGATAAATCAATATGATGAATGTGTATCAATTGATGATTCTCTCCCTCTAATACACGGCTAAACAGCCCTTTAAATACAAATACAATGGAGACAAATCCCACTCTTGTAGGATTTATATTTAACTTAGGATTCTAATATTATCCTAACTAGTAGGATTTATATTTAACTTAGGATTCTAACATTATCTCTAATGTTATCTTCAATATAAGTTGATGGTCTTTTTTATTTAGGGACCAATTAGCGACCAACTTTGGTCTCTAAGGTAAATGGACCAAATATTCCGGATTTTGACTATATAGACCAACATTGGTCGCTTTATTAATTTAATAATATAAATTTAGCGACCAAAATTGGTTTCTAAATATAAATATATTTTTTTATTTGTTATTAATCATTGAGAAGCGACCAACTTTTGTCTTTAATCCAAATATTATATTTTAAAATCTGAAAACTAGAGACCAAGATTGGTCATTTTTTTTCAATTATTTATTTATTTTATTAAGCTAGCGACCAAAGTTAGTCGCCAAGTTGATGAATTTAATTTATTTTTTCAAGATATGCAGCCAATGTTGGTAGCTATATTACCAGAAACTATATTTGTTTTAATGAAATAGTGACCAAGTTTGGTCGCCTTTTGTACAAATATGGGTAAATAGCGACCAAGTTTGGTCGCTTTTTTGTAGAAATATGGGTAAATAGCGACCATAGTTGGTCGCTTTTCTGTGTATTATTTTGGCAGAAACTGCCTGTTTTGGCAGCTACACCACCTGCCAGTCATACCAAAACCCTAACAAGCAACAAAAATAACAATTCCAACTATAATTCCAACAACAATACCAAACAACAACCCAACAACAACACAAAAACAACATTAAAAGCTACATTAAAACCAACAAAGTGTAAAGTTCAATAGAACTACCAAACTAAGTTAACTCTTATTTCAACCCAATCGAAAACCGAATGTATTTGTCTAGTTCAAATTGTCTAAAATTCAATGAGTGTTTGGTACATCTTTATCACCATCTGATGAACTTTCATCATCATGAATGTATTGAGAAGGGTCTACTTCTCGATGAAGCGAAGAATGATCACAGCGAGGACGGGAGGAACGACCACTTGGAGAACGGGAGGAACGAGCACGGGGATGGCCAGCCTCTGGCGATGATGGCCGAGAGCGGGGAATCAGAAAAGATCCAGAAGCTAGGAGATTTCTGATTAGATCTTGCATGCCCTGGAACTGAGAGACCACGCCAAGGTACTGAGAATCTCTAAGCTTTTCTCCTTGGCTGCTTCTAGCTTGGATGTGAGCTTTGTCACAGTCTCCCGTATAGTGGAGAGGCTCTCCCCATCAAGTTTCTCAGCTTGCGAGGAAGTCCCTATTCCTTGCATTCCACACCTATACTGATGGAATTTCTCAGTAGGAAGGCCGTATACCTTCCCCCATTTTGGACCGCCTACAACCTGCATCCACAGTTTTTCAGCATCCTCGGCCAAAAGTTGGATTGGCGCACCCAACTAATTAGGTGGCTGGCTGAGTATGAATTCCTCAACTTGAGCTGTGAAGTGATCCTATAAGAAAAAGTAAATTGAATTAGTAGTTCAAAATTTATATGAAAGTAAATGAAAATACTTAATGAAAAGTGAAAACTTACATGTGCAATCGAGGCTCGTCCCTCAACCCACTTTTCTTATCTGTCTCTTTCTTCTTCTTCACAATATGAGTCTCTTTGAATAGCTCATCTTAGTTAATCGGACGGCCCAACTTCTTTTCCTAGAAACTCATAAATTTTAATTAGTAAATAGAATAGATATACTTTGAAAATTAAAATAAATTAAGCAATTACGTGGCATGCTTCTTTTTATTATCCCCAGGATGACCGCACCTCTAGTGTGCAAGGATCCTCCCTTCTCAAATGCACTAGCTTTATTACCTTCTCAAATGCACTCCCTTTTCAAATGCACTCCCTTCTCAAATGCACTAGCTTTCTCTCCTCTATAAAAACTCTGCAGTAAGCCATTGCCTTTGCAAATCATCCCATAAATTCTGAAGCAACCAACCAGGCTTTTGGTTCATCTTTTTAGCATTGGAAAAAGTATGCGACAACAGCTTGCGAGCTTTGAGATGAAAATTTGCAGCCACGTCCACGCTATACTGGTGTTCCCATGCACACTTTCTCTATATTTTAGAAGTTAAATATTATATGGAAATATCATAGATATAAATAATTATACTGCATAAAAGAACATTTATACCTTAAATTCATTGAAAATTGCCTCATTTAGTAAGAATGAGAATTCACGCCAAGACGCATAAGGGGCATCATAAAGCTTTCTGGTTGCTTTGATGATGATTCTTATAGTTAGGGGTGTACAAAGAAAACCGAAAAACCTCACCAATCCGATAATCCGAGTCAAACCGAGAAAAAAAACCCGACCATGGTTTGGTTTGATTTGGTTTGGTGTTGAAGAAAAAAACCCGACCATAACTGGTTTGGTTTGGTTTTAACTAAAGAAAGTCAAACCGAAACCAAACCAACCCGACATTACGTATATAGAAATTTTAGATATATTTAAAATATAAATATACTTAGTGTGATGTAATTTATAAGTATTTCTTTAAAAATATCATAATTTTATCTTTTAATGTATTACTTCAAGGTTGGACTTAGAACCAATAAGTTTTATTGCCATTAACATAAGTAAATTAAATAATGCCAATAAAAGTCAAATTAAAACCAAAATCAAATCAATATTAATGCTAACAAAAGACGTTCAATTAAATACTATGAACGAGAATGTATCGAATATCGATTTTTGTTTGCAATAATTTAGATAAAAATGCACAACCTATTTTTATTTTTTCTTTAGCGTTCAGTCATGTAATTAATATTCCCTTATTAGTCTACTTATTTTAGCATGACTTAGTAATTTTAGATTGTGTTTATTTTTTTTATGGCTTTTTAATTAGCAATATTGATATTACATCATTTTATTGTCTTTGTTATTGAATATTTTAGGATAATGCCATGACACATCTCATATTTTGTATTATTTTCTCGAAAAATACTTTCTATAGTTGTATCTTACTAGGATTAAAGAAATATTTTGAGCATAAATTATATATTTTGTTCTATAAAGAGTTTATTGGGAAAAAAATTAGAAAAAACCCGAATAACCCGAAAATCCGAAAAAACCGAGAGCGAAAAATCTGAGTTTTATTGGTTTGGTTTGGTATTTAGATTTAATAACCCGACACAATTGGTTTGATTTGGCAATTGTAAAATCTGAACCAACCCGACCTATGTACACCCCTACTCATAGTAATATTACTTGGGATGAACCTGCAATTTAATAAATAAAATAAATTAATATCTTAATAAAAACTGTACAAGAAATAAACATAAAAATAACAAATAACTCTTACCTATCACCCTCAGGGACTATGATGATCCTGCCATACTGATCATAAGTTATTGAATGTGTAACCTGCTTTGGGCTTGAATAACTTACCATTGTTTGCTATCTGCAAGTGTAATTCAGGCCACCTGCAATATTCTTGTAAGTCCAGTCTAGCCTTCGGGTTATCCTTTATCTTACCGTTAACATCCATCACTGTGTTGAACAAATTGTCACAATAATTCTTCTCAATATGCATGACATCAAGGTTGTGACAGATAAGATTATCCTTCCAATAAGGAAACTCCCAAAATATACTCCGTTTGGTCCAATTATGAGTAACACCGTATTTGGGGAATCTATAAGGTGGAAATTCAGTAACTTGTTAAGAAGTTCTGAACCCTCTCCCAAATTTCATCACCTAAAAGTATTGGAGGTAGATAATCATATTCCATTTTATTCTTTTTGAAAGCATTTTTCATCCTTCTAAACTAATTACCGTTAGGCAAGAATTGACGATGACAATCAAACCATGATTGCTTTCAGCCATGTTTCAAAGTGAACGCTTTACTATTTTCCATGCAGCAAAGACAAGCTAGCTTCCCAGCAGGCATCTACCCAGACAACATTCCATATGTAGGAAAATCATTAATTGTCCACATTAAATTAGCACGCAAATTGAAATTTTGCTCGGTTGATATGTCATATGTTTCAACACCATTGTACCACAAATGTTTTAGCTCATCAATCAAAGGTTGCAAATATACATCTATCAAACTTTTCAGATTATGTGGACCAGGGATAATACAATTTAAGAATATATATATGGACTAGTCATGCACAACTCGGGTGGTAGATTACAATGTGTAAGAAAGACATGCCAGCATGAATATGGTGTCGCAGATACAGAAAAAGGCGTGAAGACATCCGCACACATACCTAACCGAATATTCCTTGGTTCACTAGCAAAATCTAGATATTTCCTATCAAAGTACTTCCAAGCTTCTCTATCTGAAGGATGACACATAACACCAGGTGGTCTTCTATTTTCAAAGTGTCATCTCATATGAGGAGCAGAACTAATCAACGCATATCCTCTTTAGCCTAGGTATAAGAGGTAAATAATGCATCGCCTTGGTAGCGACCATCTTCCCGTTGGAAAGCCTCTTGAAACGAGGCTTTTCGCAAAATTTACAACTGCTTAAATTTGCGTCATCTTTATAATATAACATGCAACCATCTTCATAACAATCAATTCTCATTGACGAAAGTCCTAACGTAGAAACTAATCTCTTTACCTTATAGAAATCACCAAGTAATTTGATTTCCTCGTCAACTAGTTCACGCATAAGGTCAATGAAAGAATCCATGGCTCCTTGAGAAATATTTCGATCAGATTTTATACTTAGTAATCTAACTACAACATACAGCTTAGAGCGCATATGTCCTTCACGTTGTGGACCACTAGCTTCCTCTAACTGTTTATAAAAATGTGTTCCTTCATCATTAGGAGTTTGTTCAATGTTTTCGTTGGACTCGCCCCCAAAGTGTATTCCAAAAGCATTTGCAACCATATTATGAATTATGGAATCAAGTTTTCTATTCTCCCTCGACCTACTACTTTCACCAACAACCATATTATGAAATATCCCATGGCTACCATCCGTCTCTCCATGATTAGTCCACACAAAGTAATTTGCTATAAACCCCTTACTATAAAGATGAACCTTAACTTCCTCCGGTTTTTCAAACTTCATATAATCGCACTTAACACAAAGGCACTTAATTACCCCTTCATTTATGTATGGCGGTAGTGACATTGCATGTCTAATAAAGTCATCAACCCCTTCTACAAAATCCTCCCGCAATCCCCGCCGATTAGGATAATTCCTATTGTACATCAAAGAACGATGTTCCATCTATATAGATAAAGCAAGAACAAATTAAATTAGTTAATTCATAGCATAATCTCTAAGTTCATAATTAATACATTAATAAACTCCTCCCTTTAATTTTTTTTCTTATCTTATAAATGTATAGTTTATAGTTTAAAGCATGAATTTAGGTACTCTTATTTAGGCATTGCTCCTCTTCTAAGAAAATGAATTGTATCTTTTCACAATTGAACTCAGTATAAGTTAATACAAGAACTAATATCATAATTTCTACTTTAAGTTTATATTAGCTAATGTAGTTCAAACAAAAAAAACCATAATACTAAATAGGCAAAAACTCTAAAAAATTATATAAAATTATATACCAAAATTTAAAAAATGAAAAAGCTAATAGGTAGATTACTAACCTTGGTATATTAAAAGGAGGTTAAAAAATCAGTGGTGGCAAGGAGCTCCAAAAAACAGTGATGGCAGCGGAACAGCGGTGGTGGCAGACAGTGGTGGTGGCGGCGGAACAATGGTGGTGGCGGCGGTCACAGTGGTGGCAAGGGGTGGGAGGATTGATTTGTGTAAGGAGAATTGAGAAGGGAGGAGAAAAAGTTGAGAGAGAGGTTGGAAAATTTTTGGGGAGAAAATAAGATTTTGGGAGGGGAAACCCGATTTTGGGTTCTTCACATAAAATAAGCGACCAAAGTTGGTCACTATTTTGGTAGCTATATAGTTATTGACTGTTTTGACCAAACGAGCGACCAACTTCGGTCGCCATATTGAGCATTTGACCAAAAAGCAACCAAAGTTGGTCGCTATTTTTAAAAATAAATAAATAAATAAATTTTTTCCTGTTTTGAGATATATATATATATGTTATACTACAAAACCGACTAAAGTTGGTCGCTTTTTGGTCAAACGGTCAAATATGGCGACCAAAGTTGGTCGCCACTTTGGTCTAACAGTCAATACTTATTTCTGCTAATATTAGCGAATGCATTGATACTTAATGCATACTATAGCGAAAGTATATTTTATATATATATATATATATATATATATATATATATATATATATATATATATATATATATATAGACACACATGCACGCTTCGTAGTACTATTCATCCCTTGTATTACAAAAGTATTAACAACTTTCATTTATATTATTTAGATAGTAAATTTTTAATTTTGACTATATAGAGACCAACTTTGGTCATTAACAATATATGAATTTAGTTTAGCGACCAAAGTTGGTCACTAAAATTTAATCAGAATTATTTATATTTTATATAATATTTAGATTAATAATAAAAATTGTTAAACATTAGAACTAGGTCCCACATTGGCGACCAAAGTTGATCTCTATTCCTTTAAGCGACCATCTTTGGTCGCTAAATTTTGAATTATATTTATTTATATTTTATAAATTATTTTAAATAAATATATATTTATTAAGTTTTATAGTGGGGTCCCATTTTAGCGACCAATGTTGGTCACAAACAACTTATCCTTCAAGTAGCGACCAACTTCGGTCGCCAGTTTTAAATTATATATATTATATTTTATAATTTTTATAAAATAATAATAATATTAAAATTTTCTGTGTGGGTCCCACTTTAGCGACCAAAATTGGTCGTTAATTTAAGTATTATCTTTGATCAAGTATGTCTGACTAGTCCAATCAACAGTTTGACTAAATTTGCGACCAGATAGCGACCAGCTTTGGCCGCCAAACTTGACAGACCAAATTTGGTCGCTAATCGTTGCTCGCTTTTTTCCGAAATTCTAGTAGTGCATAAAAAGGGGGTATTCTTTTTGGAACGAACTAAAAAAAAGGTTCACATAAACTGGAACGAAGGGAATAGTATTGCTGAAAAAGTCGGCATTCCTTTCGATTTTTCTATCATCACCAACCTTTTCCCCTAGAAAGTTTTTTTAACACTTATATACATACAAGGAGTTTGTAGCATACATACACAGTAGACACACCACAAATATGAACAAGGCGATAACAACAAACTCCCATGCACCAAAGCTTCTCAGCTATTTAAGCAGTTGGATAGGAAGCTTGCATAGCAATTCCACAAATTCCTTCTGCAGCATCAATATCTCTTTGCATTCTAATATATCCGTTCTCTCCCCAACTAGTCCCCCACGAGTTCTTCACTATCCAATACTTTTTCCCATCACTAGTTTTTCCATATCCGATTGCTGTAACACCATGATCTAATTCAGTTCCACATTCTCCAGTAAAAACACCGCTAGAGTAGAATTGAAAGTCTGATCCACTAGCATCAATGGCAACGGATACAGGTTGGTTAGCAACAGCACTCAATAAAGCAGATTCACTGTTGGCTGGGACATCTTCATAGCCAGTAATCTTAACAGCATGGTTGGATTCTTTTTCAGTTTTGCAAGTGCCATCGGTTCCCTCGTATGGATAATTTGATTCGGTAGTAAGTCCATGGTTCTTGATAATGAACGTAAAAGCATCATCCATAAGACCTCCCTCACATCCCATATCAGAACTTGTGTCGCAATCCACGAGTTCTTGTTCAGATAAAGATATTAACGTACCTGTTTCGATCTTGTTGATTCCCTCGGTAGCAGCAACAGCAGAAAATGCCCAACAGCATCCTACATTATCAGCTTAATAAGATTTTCTTCTGTAGCACATTCATTATAAAGAAAATGTTATTATTAGCATGACCTAATAGTTTGGCTTACCACACTGCCCTTGGTCCTTAATTTCAGTAACGGCACCCTTCTTTCTCCAATCCATGGTAGCAGGAGCAGTCACATTTTTATACCTGAATGATATGGTATTTGATGACTTCTGATGAGAAGACATTTTGTATCCGTTGTGAGTCACTCTAAATTCCTCATTTGTCAAATCGGCAAATTCGTTGATGCCCAACTTATAAGGCCTAATTCCTGCCTTGTTGACTGACTCAATATAATCAACATTGTCGTTGAATATTTTGAACCTCTTTGCCTTCTCTGCATCATCTTTGTACACACGTCCAAAGCGAGCCATCCAGTACTCGTGTTTCTGGACCATTGATGCTTCGTTCAAGTCACGAGATGCTGTTTGAGAAGCCCACATTTCTAACACTAGTAGAACTACAAAAGCAAGCTTCCAATTGGATATCAAAGCCATCTTTCACTAGCTGATTTTTTCTGTTGAATCTAATATGTCTCTGTTTGAATGTTGTGGATGAAACTCTTAGAGTGACTATGGTATTTATAGTATTAACGTTATGGTTATATTAAGATAACTCAAATTTTTATATCATATTTACTTGATGATTGAATACCCTGGAAAGCCCGGCAAGTTATATATGATAAGACTTGTAATAATAAATTAAAAATGGATCAAGCATGCTGTTTGATGTCCTAAAATGATAGTATCTTGCAATAAAACTTTCACTTTGCTACTATCTGACAAGTTTTCGTTCCATAATTTTGGAACCATAAGGACTAAAGAAGCTCCTTTATTGGCAAAGTTTTCTGATTTACCAATGGAAAACTTGATCACTATGCTGTCCTATTTGCAAATAACAATCACTTCTATTTTGACCTTAAATGATAGGAAAAGGAATCAAAAGAGAAAGAAAAAAAAGGAAAGAGAAAGGCTATTCTATTATATAAGTAATCAACTCAACAATTATGGAACTAGTTTTGCTAAAGAACTTTTTCGTCATTATTTATGGAAAATGAAACGTGAAATTGGGAGAGCAATAATGCCAATCCAGAACCTGAGTCAGATTAGGAAATGGACAACTTCGGCCCATAACTTTTCTACGCAATATAGCCCAAAAAGTTCCTTTTAGGTTATCTAACATACTTTTGAAGGGAATTCGGCCTAGGGAGAGCACAGAGCTGCCGTGGAAGCCGAGTATCATCTTTTCTTCCACCAAACTTAATAATTTTTATGTTTCTTTGTATGATTTATTTGGCTACCATGTCTATGTGGAGCTAAACTTTATGTTCTGGGGTTGTGGTTCTTTCATGACTATTGTTATTTGAATTTCGATTTTGATTTCTTAGGTTACCATATTGGTTTATTTATTCAATAATGCGCTTAATTATTTGATCACCAATTAAATACTATCTACGAATCTAGAATTGAACTCAAAAAGTGGGAATTCTAGATTGCATGTAGTATTGAGTAGAATAAGTTCTTGAATCTGGGCATCGAGGAACAGATTCGCAGTTAGGATAGACATATACCTAATTGTCTTGCTTGGTTGATGTACATGAATTATAAATGCATTCTTGTTAGTTCTAATTCCATATGACATATAGGCATTAGGTTAGCTTGAATAGGCGAGTAAGATCTCGACAGATTCTTATGAGCAATATTAACCCGGTCAATCAACAAACCAACTAAATTAATTAATCAATTCAATCAAAAAATACAATAAGATTGTAAGATAGCTCATAACCCTAGATCGTTTTCATCACATTTATAACATAAAAAGCTGCTCTTCCTTTGTTCATAGTTCACTTGTCACGATCCAATTCGCCCTATGTGAACTATCATGACGGCACCTAGTTTCTACGACTAGGTAAGCCTAACATATGCAGAAAATAAACTATAACTTGCGGAATTAAATAATCAAAAGCCAAATTTAGAAGATTTGAGAGGAACTTTCTCTAAGAATTTGAAACGGATAGCAAAATGAAGCCTACTTCCAATAAAAGTAAGTCTTTTTTTTTTCACAGGATGCAGGTTGGGAAAATTCTAAAGAAGATTCTGAATTCAGCTGACAGCCTATGGAGAACCTAGCACTACATTAAATTTACTTAGTTTCCCAAGTATTAAGAGGTCAATTAGAATGCAACTTCTTATTGTTGCTGTTTATTAGTTTGTTGATCCATAGGTGACTGATTCCAGCTTGGTTTAGGAATTTCTTAATTTCTTTTTATCGAAAAAAATGAGGGATCCTAGAGTGCTTTAGATTGGCGTTCTTAGAGTTCTTATCAATAGTAGCACTACTAGATTCGACTATCTAATCCTGGTGAATGATACTTTGCCTTCTGGATTTTATATTTTTTTCCCAGAACCACTAGACGGGTGTTTCTTGGTTTCCTTACAAATTAAGGCTCTGATTATTCAAAATAAACCCCTACAGCTCAGTCTCTCACTACTAGTTGCAACCTTAAAAAGAAGAATAACAGTATCAACAACCTGGAACAAGGTACACTAACAATATTTCCCCATAGTGGGTTCCAAGAAAGAATATCTTCTGAGTCATGGAAACAACTAAGAGAGTCCCCACTCCCGACCACACTCTCAGAGTGGGGAAAGAAAAAGAAAGGAAGACATGGATTAAATAATGCCACATGCAAGATCCTACAGCCACACTCAGGAACCTTCTTGACTAAACCAAAATTTGACATCACTTTCCTAAAGTTGCATCTCGGCAATGATGTGAAAAGATTCAACTGACAAAATGCATGTTCCACAAAAAAGAACCAAGTGAAATAACCCAATTAAATGAAAATCCATATCAGTTAGTCATTCACTTGAACGATCAGCTACTTACAGGATTTTTAAGACAATTGTGAGGATTTCCATACAGCTACTTACAGGATTTACAAGCCTGTCAAGCACGCTTTTTCCTTTATCCTATTCGCCGAGGGTCGATTGGAAACAGCCTCTCTGCCCTTTCGGGCAGGGGTAAGGCTCGTCTACATATTACCCTCCCCAGACCCCACCTGGTGGGAATACACTGGGTAGTTGTTGTTGTTGTTGTTGTGAGGATTTCCATAAGTTCGATTTAAGGCATCAGTAATGGCAGTCACAAAGCAAGAAGCACCAAAGCCACTAGTTTCTCGATCATGAGTACCATTCAAAAGAAGTACCTCGGATTAGAAGGCAAAAGAAAAGAACAAGAAGAAGATGAGGAAATCATTGACATAGAAAATAAAGTTTGTCTCTGAAAGCAGCAATACAGTTATCATTTGCATCGCCTAAATTACCTTGGGACAAGTCCGCGAAGAGATGGTTTTCCCCACTCCAAGTAAAACCTTCAATGGAGCAAAATTGCTAAGTAAATTGTTTGCTTTCTTCTTCTTTTTCTTTTTCAAATTGGAGAAGAAGAATGCTTATTATAGTAGTACAAGCAGAACTAGACTCGATAAAACCAGATACTGTTTTAAGTATGAGAGATGAACAGTATGAATATAGTTACAATAAGAAATAATATCGGGGGTTGCGAGAAGGGGGGGAGGGGGGGGTTGCTAACTAAAAAAAAGGAAAACAGCAAATCCTGGGTTGTAACAATGCACTATTCAATGCATTTCATGCCTGTGCTCTATATATCAAACTGTAGTGTGGAAGAACAACTTATGTTGCACGGTACTCTACCAGAGAGGGGCAGATGGAAGTAAAGAGGGATCCCATGGCAAATATGATACAGTCGACACTTCTCAACCGTTCCAAGACAGTGGGATTTACAGTGGGGAAGACCTGTTCAAAAGGCAAAAGAACCAACGAATATCAGCAGTCAGTAGATCATCAACAGATAAACAAGCTTTCCATGAATCAATACTGTTACAAAAGCACGAGGCTCCAACATAAAATGTTGACAGACATTTTTTATGCTTTGTTATTACATTCAATGTTAGATAAAATTGTAATTACAATTATTTTGGGGAAAATCATTTTTTTGTATTCATCATTTGACCTTTTCAAATGCTACAAAATATTTCCTTGTATGGTGATATTAGGAATGTCAGTAAGTCTCCTTTCCAAGTTTCCAAGTTTTATTTCAATTTACAATTATTTTTTAGTTCTCCGCCAGAGACCTTTTATTTACCTACAGAACTACCATCTTTATAAAAAAATTAAAAATTAATTTTTAAATTTACATTATTTCACTGTATTCATAATTTGACCTTTTAAAATAATAAAAGAATTCATTAATTCCTCGTATGTGAAATTAAGAATGCAGTAAATCTCATTTCCAAGATTTCAAGATTTTTATTCCAATTTTTTCAGATTTTTAGCATGATAAAGAGAAGCAACAATTTTTTTTTTTTTGGTTACATAAAGCTTTCAACAAGGTGAATGAGGAATTGAACTTCCACAATCCAAAGAGCATACAGTATGATGTTCCTAACATCCAAAGTTAGGATTGGACAACCATTGGAGACAAATGATTGATAAATATTTTTTTTCCTTCCTCAGGCAACAACAGTTTGAAGACGAGGGTTTAGCTTTAAGAACCTATCAGAAAGTATATATCCTTTTTTTTAAAAAAATAAAAATTTAAAAAAAAAAACACAGCGGATTGTGGTAGAGTTCAAGTACCGTCTTTCATTTCATTGATAAGAACAATAACCATATATACCTCATGCAATTAGTTGCTTCCTTCATTGGACATGTAGAATATCCGCTTTATTCTAGAAGGAAGTGCTGGGACCGAAGATGCGTCCTGTCCGAAATGTTCAAAAAGTGAACTTGGGTGACCAACCTACTGTACACACTTTAGCAAAAAATAAAATAACAAGTAGGCAAATTTATTGTATACCCAACACTTCCCATATTTTGTGGCACAAAATAGACTATTCGACAGCCTCTCTTCCTTCATAAGTTAGGGGTAAGGTCTGCATACACATTACCTCCCGGACCACACGTGTGGGATTGCACTGGGTTTGTTGTTGTTTTTGTTGAAATAGACTATTCAACAGAGGTATAAAACTGACATATCTAGCAAAGGTAAGGACCATGACCATGTTAGGTCTTTGGACTGTATCTCAACATGAACCACCAGTTCCTAGGAGCTATATGCAGGGTACTCACGAATTGCTCCAGGCCGAAGTGCATCCACAAACTTAATCCTTTGAAATCACCCAGCAAAATCAATTTAACATCCAGAACTACTACACCAAGGCCGTTCTATACAGACCCCCAAGTGCAATATCTATGAAACATATCCAAAACAGCTATGTCATACTTTAAGCAGTAAAATTATCTACAACACACAACCAGATAATGAATAATCCTTACCAGTGCACCATCAAATGAATCAAAAAGTAAGTCCCAGATGGGTTATCAAAATATAACAGGGATTTCTGATTTGAGAATAAATTATGATAACAAGGTTTGACAAAAACATCCCATTTCAGCAGGGAACATAGCAGCTCCTTTTAGGAAGATGGCATTTATCGTGGTTATAATTTATGTTAGGAATATTAAATTATAATGATAAACGTTGCAAGAAGTATCTGTTTTGAAAAAACTTTAAGGAAGAAGAACAATAAAAAGAAACAAAGAACAGTACAAATCAAGATTAAAAGTTGTGTTTATACCTTGTCAATAGGTTGCATGGATCCATGGGTTGGATGAGATATTTCATTCTGTCCGCGTATAACAGTTCCATCCTACACATCAGTTATGTGCAATATGGAATACTTTAAACAGTAGTTGCAAGCCAATATCCACTAACTACATTATTTGTAACTCCCCCATCTGATCAAAGGAGATTCATACCAATGGCTTAACGAGTATTGAGCATAGGAAACAGATTCTAAATTTGTCACTTTCTGTTCAAAGTCTGATTTGTTAGTAGGATCATCTCATCCTGGATTCCTAAAGAAAATCAACTTCATTACTTCTGAGATAAATTACAATGAGCTATTCTTGGGTAGTATTTAGAAATTCTCCTTGACATCATTGTTTAAGATGACTTTTGAGTCAAATTATGAATACTTCTCATGATTACTACCTTAGGTGTGGATTATAAGCAGCCACGTAATTGATCGAGCAGATCCAAAAGAAGATGACATAAGTTCCTTAGTTCCCTAATATTAGCAAGCACAAACATGGACCTGTTAATTTTTGACTTTGTCTATATTCTTGAGTTGATTAGATCCGGTTTTCATATTGTTGCCTATTCCTGCAGCAATTTGTTGAAGAATGAGTCAACAATGGGTACTATTGACCAATATCTTCATTGAAACCTTGGATTTACAGTATCAATGTGAAGCTTTGTACTTGTAAGAGCCTCCTACGAACCCACATACCCCACCCCTAAAATATCCATATCCATAATGGACTACAGCTGGCTAGGTAACTTCACAACCTAGAATAGTGTTTTTCAAATAAAAGGAAATAGACACCCAAATGATTTTTCAGGCAAATATGACCAATTGGAAGTAGAAAAACGATATTATGAATTGCCTGAAAAACATCAATCAGGCATAACACAGTTGAGAAATAGACTTGAAAAAGAAAAAGACAAACAGAAATTCCTCTTTCTGGCTATATCATCTATTTTTTATCCTTTTCTTTTAGGTAAGTCCCTAGTTTTATGGATTTCTGATTTTCTTCTGCAAAACCACAAATTTTCATCTCTTTAGCCACACCTATCAAACATTATTTTTCCCTTCACAGTATAACATCCATTTGGGAAAAAAAGGATAAAAGTCTAATGAAGTGCATGATGCTCTCTACACAAACTGACCAAGATATTCCGAGCATAGGAGAGACATTGATGCAAGTAATGGACTTAATGAAATTCAAAGGCACACATTCATAGTCATTTGCATTAGATGCTAAGTGGAACTGAATTCCTTGTGCTCCTTTATAGATGTCTAATCTATAATAAATAAGGACGGCCAACAATAGAACCTGAAAATAAATAACTAAAACAAAAGGCTCTAGTGATGAAGGTAGCAGACAGAATAATTAAGGAGTCAAGGCATAGGAAGAAGAGAATAGATACTAGTTTTAGAGAACATAGAGATCATACCAATAACTCACATCCCAGGGTAAGCCTTTCATTTGTAGATATCACAGGAAGGACCAAACTTTCTGCTGGAATTTCTGAAACCCGTGAAAACAAAATGATTGCTGCATCTAAAGACTGGAAGAATAAGCTGCTCCAGCAAAGAAAAAGTTCCCTATACTGCAAGTTTCATAAGGTCTTGTTACCAACTTCAGTCACTATTACAAGTATCGATGAAAATAAACCACCCAGAACAATGATTAAAGGAGAAAATTAAGCTAAAGAGACAACTAGCAAGATACCTTCCATTGCTGAAACAGAATAACTCATCTGAGCGTCGGAGAATCTGAAAACAGAAAGAGCCAAGCTGGTTCTCAATAGCAAGTCCAACAACTTATATAATCGATCATTAAAGAAGACAGAAAGAAGAGCCAATTAAATGGGTAAGAATACCAGTGGAAGTCCATCATTATGTATGACAACAATCAGCAAATAGCTTCAGAAGTTTCAACCATATTATCTGATTTCAACACCATGGAATGTTGGTACAACGATAGAATTTGAAGGAACACTAATGATTAGATCGACACTTTACAAGTGCTCAAGAGGTGAATATTTATACACTCAAGCTGAAAATCAACCCTCAGTGCTGAGTGGTCGGTTGGTCCATTGGTCATTCAACGCCATAACCAGAGTTTGATTCAATTAGGATCACCCCAGTCCCCTATCATGAAATCATTGATTGGAAGGGGGCAAAATAATTGAAGGTCTATATAATCTACTAACAACGAAGTCCAAATTAGGAACAGTACTAGGTGTTATTTAGGCATAATGAACCTATTGGGAACCTTCTCTTGATAATAGAATATAAGCAAAAACCAGAACTGGTTTCGTATAACAGAATTGTAGCATGGTAGTTTGGGCAATGGGTTAAATTTCAGTGCTTAAACTGCCACTAATGTCAGATATAATCATCCATCCCATTATGGACTTGAACTCATTATTCTACCCAAATTTGGCAACTTCTGACCTTAGATTCAACTCCTTCCACTCTAAACTGATAAAAAATAGTATACTACATGTATGCATAAACGTATCTAATCCCGCAATAAGCATTGGATGCAAAGATCTCCCATCAACAAAAAAGAAGATGAATTAAGAGAGCAAAGTCAGCAACATCTAAAGAAGAAGATTATCCTCAACAAAATTCTGCAAGTTAATTTTCAAGCTGATGCAGCATCTTAAAAAGCAATAGGATAATATCTAGCTTTTTTAAAGGGAAAGGATAGGATAGCATTGAAGCAGTTGGAAATATAGTAGTGCTTAATTGACCAACCTGATCCTGGAAGTAAGCCAAGAAAGCTCTTATAGTTTCCCTATATGGTTTTGAGACACCTCGCCATAGATCATGGCTGCCCTCCACAATATCGTACCTGTCATGATCAAATAACAAGTACAAGTGGGTATACAGAATTCAGTAGAACCGGATAAAAGAAGAAAAGGTTCTCCAAAGGAATGACTTCTCTTTTTTTTTGTTTATTTCCTTCTTTTTCATTCCTCCCTTTTTTTCTCCTTTAAGATGCCATTATTCTAGTATATATTTTCAATTTTATGTTGGTCTGCTACTTTTCCAAGTAGACCTAGTAGTTTCTTGAGCTTGTATCTTTTCCAATCAAATATGCGAGAATTAATTCTTAATACAATGAACCTTTTATTTCTTCTAGGTTACTTTTATGCAGTCTTATTTGACAGGTTTATGGGTTTCTCCTACATCCTCCAAGTTTACAGCCATTGCTAGTGTTCAGGTAAGCAGACACAACCCAGATAACCAGAGCTGCGCAAAAATAATTCAACATCTTATTCTTTCCTAAAGCTCTATCCACTGCCAAACCACTTTGTAGAATCTTGTAGTTAAAGTAGGTTTAGCCACGATATAAGAAAAATCAAGATAAGCCCAAGGAACCCATTACCATCGAATAGCAGTTAGTCTATTTAACCATCTAAATCTGTGTTGATGACAATTACCCACTTAGCATGGATAAAAAAGGACTCGAAATTCCACAATGAAAATGTGAGCAGCATTTTTGCTTCAAATTTTTCTTGGAGAAGAATCCTAGAATAACTACCATTCTGATTTGGCTCTCTGTGGATCAAGAGGTAAGCGATGACCAAGCAATATTCGGACTGCACGAGCCTCCAAGGTACTTTGGTCCGACAATCTCAAACATCTTGATCGTATATCTCCAACAGCAGGACCACCTAAATATTGACTGTCAACTTTTTTATCATTCATTCATTTTGCCGGAAAAACGTGTAAAGAATGATGCAAAAACTTAACAGCGGAACAAACTCATGAACACAAACTGTAGTCTTTCTGAAGAAACTTTACTTTCTCTTTGTTTCTTAGATAGGCCTAAAACATTACAAGATATAGTCAGAAAGAGTCTTGTGCGCTTCTTCTGAAGAAGATTACATCACCATACCTCTTGAAATGTAAACTATCATAGCCCCAAATATATTTCACATGGGAATGTCATGTCTTAAAAATACTGATAACACTAATCTTCAGACGGATAAGTTTAGTGAACAAATAAAGAGGCCTAAAAGGTTAGGGATAAAGAATAGAAAGGATTGGAACTTTTAACCATACCAAGAACACGAACAATTTCAGCAGTACTGCCTCCATCATCAGAAACAGGGAGAACATGAGCTACACGAGTTGTTAGTTTCTTAAGCTCTTCAACCACACCATTAAATGCAGTTCCACCTGTAGCAGTACCAAGTTCTCAGAATGCAAAGTCATCAAAAATCTTGATACATAATACTACAACAACCACAACTAAGCCTCATTCTCCAGCAAGTTGGGTTGTCTATATCAATCCTTACTATCCATGTCACTTCATTTAGGCTCATCCCATACCAATATTACACAAAATAAAATAAAAATAAAAGTGATAGAAGTTCTCTATATTCTCTACTGGCATATAAATATATGATAGGACTAAAAGACTCCTAGAATACATAGGACCTATAGAAAACATCCTAATATGACTAAAAAAAATTTCCAATTAATTCATATCGCCTACATAAATATTCTTTTTCCATTTTGTCCTACATTTCATAAGTCCTGCACGAACTCCAAGAGCTTGTAACTCTTTTGAGAAAATTTCTCACATGTGTTTTAGGTCTACTTTATTGTAAGCACTTTCACTCACCATGGTTTTACTACTACAGGTCGATGCATCTGGAGATCAACGCAGTACATGATCAAACCATATCCCAAACGAGCGTCTCTTATTTTATTCATAATATATCCTACATGCAGCTTCTGTTGAATGTGGTCATTCTTTATCTTCATCTATTATACCATTACTACATTGAGCCTAGATAGCTCAATTGTTTGCATTTAGGCACCGCAATCCTGTAAAATCTCACCTCAACTTCACTCTTCTTACGCTTATGAAACTTCTAATGCATATATACATCTACTTATCCTAAAACCCTTACTCTCGGGTGTTTCTCCACGATTCAAACTTTTCATTGACAGCCTCCTTGGTTTCGTCAATTAGCATACTATTGTCAGCAATAACATATATCATGGGACGCAATCTTGAATGGTGTTAGTTAGCTCATCCATAAGGGTGAAAAAGTACGGGGTCAATGTCGATCTCTAGTTTAAGCCCATGGTTATGGGAGACTCCCTGTGTCTCCTACAATTATTATCACACTAGTGACACATCCCTCATACATAACCTTTATGGCATTTATATATTCAATACAAATTTGTTTCTTCTCCAAGACCGACCAAAGTTTTTGATACTCTATTGTATGTTGTCATCCTAAGCCGAGGGTCTCTCGAAAACAGCTTCTCTACCTTCTTGAAGGTAGGAATAAGATCTGCGTAGTGCATACATACTACCCTCCCCAGACTTCACTTGTCGGGTTACACTGGGTGTGTTGTTTTCTGTATTGTATGCTGTCAATTCCAATATATAATTATTTTCAAAATAAAAAATAAACTGTAAATGAAATAATGCAGAAAATAAATGCTAAACTGAGAATGAACCAAAAATTATAGTTGGAATTGCAGATTAACCAGATAAATTCAAAACAGAATCTCAATAATAAACATTGCCTACTACCCACATTTGGAACTGGTAACCAAATATATGAGAGAAATAAACTGAAATCGCAAGAAACAGCATAAAAGATTCTCAATTTGAATCTAACGCTTAAACAACTCTGCTCTATGCCAGGTGCCCAGGTTTCAAGGACCCAAAACAGTCACAAGAAACAAGTAAACTTTTTGGTTTCTGGGTGCTTTCAAGATTCAACATGTACATACCCATTAATCAATTAAGCAAGTAAATCGACAACCTTTCCAACAAAAATGGAACAAAAGAAATAAAGGGAAGTTGGGGGATATTATAACAAACGTACCAGAGAAAACAAGAAGAGAAGTTTGATGATGGGACCCAGTGGAGGAAACACTAGTGGGGCTAGAGGAGGAGCAAGGACAATGACGAGCAGCCGTAAGGGTGAAAGATAGAGATGTTGAAAATGGGGAAAATGTGAAAGGAAAGTTAAATAAAGAAGGGGGCTTGGGCTTGAGATTGAAGGGTCCCAAATAACTGTCCGCCATACTCGTGGGAATTGTCATAATACCGTAAGCGAAACAACCCAAGTTTCCTTAGCTTTTGCTAATGCAATCTCCAATTCACACACATGCGCATCACCGGATGAAACATGCCATAAATGGACGGACTCTCTTCAAATGAGACAATTCTTTTCACTGCCCCCTCCTCTCGTTTTTCTCTTTCTTTTCTTCTTTTGTGTTTTCTTTTTTCCTCTTTTGCCACGTAAGATGTACAGAAGCTGGTTGTTTTATTTTACCGTCGAAGCTCTTCTAATATTTTGTTAGTTTCCATATCTTTAAATTAAAATAAACGTATTTTATAATATGACATGTAAAACTAATTTTAAAAAGAACTTAATTGTTATATTAAAGTATTGTTATAAAAAAATAACTATTATAGAAAGGCTTACCAACAGCTTTATGTATGTGTCTCCCACATGCTTTGATTTTTACAAAGAATGAGTAGCTACATCATTTTGAGAAATAATTAGCTAAATTATTTGCTTCATGAAGACTCCATTTTAACTCTCAACCCGAAGAATAATTGGTTAAATCATTTGCTTTACCTTGAAAGAACCCGTTTTAAGGAAAATCTCAATTCTTTATTTTTAACGTTGGACTTAACACCTGTGATCATAACATAAAAGATATTATCATTCCATACCGCATTTGGCGGTAGAAATGTTAGTTAATTGATTTTTAAGGTAGAATAATTTGAATTGAAGATAGTATAACTTTAAAAACAACACGAATACCTTGGGCTTACAACAAAAGGCTCTAGCAAAATAACATTAAATTGTAATAAACTGTGTGCCCCCAAGCATAGGCTTCTACAAGCTAAACACGGATGGAATAGTAAAGGAGAAGCCAGTATCACAATGGGAATTGAATAATGAGGCATATGGATAACATCCCTCGTACAATAAACATCAGGGCAGAATTACTGATACTCCTAAAGGGCCTACAACTTACAAAGCAAAATAACTTGACTCTTCTAAAATTATCAATATGCTAACGAATGGAAGCGTTATTTATGATCCCTTAATTTGTGAATGCATGTCACTAATCCACACGGTGGACAGGGTGGTAGTGAAGCACACATATCGGAGCATAACAGAGTAGGTGATGCATTGGCTAAGGAGGCAGCAAAAGAAGTCTTTTTGAACAAGTCTAGTATATTATCCGTTCCTCTGATGTTTGTCAATAATATATTTTGGACAGATATCCTAGAAACTGAATTGGAAAAGGCGTATGATAAGGTCCCGAGGGAGGTGCTATGGAGGTGCTTGGAGGCGAAGGGTGTGCCAGAAGCCTACATCAGAGTAATCAAGGACATGTACAATGGAGCTAAGACTAGGGTTAGGATGGTGGGGGGCGAATCAGACCATTTTCCTGTGGTAATGGGGCTCCACCAAGAATCGGCGCTGAGCCCCCTGTTGTTCGCCTTAGTGATGGATGCTCTAACCCGACATACCCAAGGGGATGTGCCTTGGTGTATGCTCTTTGCTAATGATATAATATTGATAGACGAGACTAGGGCCGGTGTTAGTGAAAGGTTAGAGATATGGAGACAGACCCTCGAGTCTAAGGGTTTCAAAATAAGCAGATCTAAGACAGAATATCTGGAGTGCAAGTTTGGCGACGAGCCGAGTGGGGTAGGCAGGGAAGTGATGCTTGGTTCTCACGCTATCGCCAAGAGGGACAGTGTAAGATATCTGGGGTCTGTGATTCAGGGGGACGGAGAGATTAACGGGGACGTCACCCATCGAATAGGAGCGGGGTGGTCAAAGTGGAGGCTCGCTTCAGGGGTCCTGTGTGATAAGAAAATTCCACACAAACTCAAGGGGAAATTCTTCAGAGCCGTGGTTAGACCTGCGATGTTGTATGGGGCGGAGTGCTGGCCCGTGAAGAACTCGCATGTTCAGAGAATGAAGGTTGCGGAGATGAGGATGCTTAGGTGGATGTGTGGGCACACCAGGCTGGATAAGATCAAGAATGAAGTTATTCGACAGAAGGTAAGGGTGGCCCCGGTGGACGAGAAGATGCGGGAAGCGAGGCTGAGGTGGTTCGGGCATGTTCGGAGGAGGGGCCCCGATGCCCCGGTGAGGAGCTGCGAGCGGCTGGAGATTGTTGGTGGTCGGCGAGGGAGAAGGAGGCTTAAGAAGCATTATGGAGAGGTGATTAGACAGGACATGACCAGAATGCAGGTTACCGAGGGACATGACCCTTGATAGGGGAGTTTGGAGGTCTAGAATCAGGATTGTAGGCTAGGGGCTCATAGAGTTCTCCGTACGCCTTTCCCGGGGTTGGGTGTGGGATAGTAGGGTTACCCATAGGTGATTAGTGTTTTAACTTATGTCCCCAGAGGGTTGTTAGTATGGTAGTTACTGCTTGTTATTATTGCATGCGACTGTATTTATGTTGCTTATGTTTCCATAATTATTTACGTTATTTCTGCGGGAGTACTTGTGCTTTATTATTTTGTTTTGTCTTGCTTGTGTTTCTAATTTTACCTTTGTTTCTTAATGCAGCTCTCCCTTTTTTATCCTATACGCCGAGGGTCGACTTGAAACAGCCTCTCTGCCCTTTCGGGCAGGGGTAAGGCTCATCTACATAATACCCTCCCCAGACCCCACCTGGTGGGAATATACTGGATAGTTGTTGTTGTTGTTGTTGTTGTTGTATCCTAGAAACTGAATTGGTTAGAACTTTTGTGGCTTATAATATAGATACAGTCGTGCATAACATTACTACTATGGGGGTACTACAATATCCCAACAATAATTCTAATGTATTATTTTTTGTTATCTAGCCATATAGAATATAATATCCCTTTTAACTCAAAAAAAAAAAAACATGAACTTGGGAATTGATAATTCAAATGGCAAAATAAACATTGTTTGGGATAAGAGAGAAAGAACATCTATATATAATCTAAAGTTATAGAAGATTGACTGTTAAAGGTAGAATAGTTGGAAAGAGAAATGATTTATTTTTGTACAGGTATATAAGAGATGTATTTGAGTTGGACGTAATTTCTTTACCCCTTTTTGAGATAAACTCTCATCATAAGTCAAGAAAGTAAAATAATTTCACAAAATAAACTTGAATTTATATTGCAAGGTTCAATTAAATCTTTTCTGATCTTTTCTTATTTGAGAAAATCAATCTTCTTCCAAGATTCATGATTTTAGTTCTTTCTTTTTTGTTCTTTTTTCAATTAGAATGCTCGTGGAAACACTAAAAGTATTTTTTTTTTCAAATACTTAACCTTAGTGACAGATTTAACTCTTTCTTCTGCTAGTAGTTATCAAATAACAGTTTAGAATGAAGCAATCTGGTACAACATTAAATTCACTGGATTGTATAATTTATTGATCAAGTAAACACTTATCACGTAAAAATATGAAGATAACCTAAGATTTTAACTAGCAGCCTTTTGGAAAACCAAAAAGGAATCAGAGGAAAAGGATGGTGGCCAACTCAACAAAAGTTCAAGCTTCATGGGGCAACAGTAACATGAGTTATTATATATTGAGTATGTTCCATTCCTGATCATAAGGACTCAAAATTTACCATAGTTAACAGATATAATAACTTAACCCAAAATTACTATACTCATCAATAAATAAAAAATATAAGTATCCATCTCCAAAACTATAGTCAATGAGAAATCCGAAAAAAAGCAGATTAACCTTGTTTGCTTAAGGAATGTTAAGAGATACCACAGTTTCGTTCGGAGCTTATTTACTAAATCTCTGTAAATTGTTACTCAGGTTACATTTGAAGCTTATTTATCTAGACTATATGAATGTCCATGCCATTACTGGAGTACTATTTGGAGCTAGTTTGTCTAGATTATCTCCCAATCTGAGTCACAAAAGACTTCTTCTGAAAATTCAAGCTTCTCATTTGGAGAAGATTTTGGCTTGCTCTCTGTATTTGATTGCTCTGATTCTACACTGAGATCATCATTAATGGTTGTGTCCTTGTTAATCTGATTTCCAGGCTTTACCTCTAGCTTTGTCATGTTTTTCTGAAAGCAAAACATATGTCAAACTCAAAAAAAAGAATCAAAAGAAACCCACTATACATCCATGTTTCATAATTCAATGAGCCCCAACTACATGCTCTACCTTGATCTCCAACCAGAAAAATAAATAAATGGCTACACGTACAAACAAATAAGACAAAAAGAAAGTTGACAAGAAGAAGCCCAAGCAGATTAGTGAAAAATGAAAAGTGGAATTTCAGGCAAAAAATTAAAGTCAGAGGAAAGAAGGAGGCAAGACCTTGTGAGAGAAATGAGCTCCATAGAATTCCGAGCTCGAAGATAAATCATCCTTATCCACCAGGACACAGTTTCCATCAAACTCCACTTCAGGAACTGAGTCGACACCTGGTTCATTTACATAATGATCCGCTGATTCTCCTGCATTGTCTATCCATTAGAAAAACAAAACAAAAAGGAGAAACAAAAGATCAATAACTTTCTCAATCTTAAAAAATTCATTTTAGGCATGTGAAAACAGGAATGCTAATTTTTAGACAGATTAAGCTTAATGAAAAAAGTACTCAAGTAAAACACATGCAACGATAAAGAGGAGAGTCAAAAAATTAGCAGGGATTGCAGCTAGGACTAAGAGGAGAGACAAACATCAATGAGGACTACCTTAAAAGAAGTTTTAGGTGGGGGATTGTTTCAAAATATGAAGAAAGTCTTCTACTCTAGGCCAGTATTAACTATGAAGTCCTCGGCTTAAAGCCCTGTTAAATAGATAACCTTTTACCTCCTACCTTTCCTCCATCAAACTAGGTTATTGGCTCAAATGAAAAACCAATATTCAAGACAAAAAACAAAAAGAAGTCGACAGCAAAAGCAAGAGGACGTTCAACTGAATGCACTAGAGACAGCTTGAAAGCTGACTCTTTCACTGACTCTAAATGAGTAAAGCGAATAGCACAGCTAAGACAAGAAAAAGCATACCATTTGATATAGCTGGAAGTGCTGCACAAGAATTTATTTCGTCAAAATCAGGAAACGCAGACTCTTGTGATTCAGTAGAGTAAGGTGAACAAGTTAAAGATGGGACATTTGAAATGTCAGCTTCAAGATCCGTGAAATCTATGGTTTTGCCCACTTGCATAGAAGGGTCAGATTCTTGGCATTCGACTGATGTGATTGTCGAAGATTTGGCAGGACCTTCAACTCCGTTATCAGCCTCGTAAGGTAGTGATGTCATATATAAATTTCCCTCAGTAAAAGCAACTACTCCTGAACTTTTACCAGAAGAGAGTGCCTTTTCCGAATTATCCTCAACAAACATCTTCATCGCCATATCTGCTTGTGGCTGAAGTAAAAAATCAATATGCACTCCTTCAGCAGTTTCCGCAGGGAACACAATGGAGGACGAGTTTGAATGGGAAACTTCCTTCTTATTATCTTCTTCCACAATGATGTTTGACAGCTCAGAAGCTAGAAGTTGTTTCTTTATATTTTGTTCTGAAGATAAATTATTGGTCTCGTCTTCCTTGGCATCTGGCAAAGATGCAGGGAATATTTCTTGAATAAACTCTGAACAAAATTGTTTCAGATTTGCACCAGCTATCTGCAATTGGCTTTCGACATAATCTAGTTGTTCCTGCCAACACACAATTAATCAACTTTTCTAAAGCATCAAGGAACATTAAACGTAGGCAGAAAATCTAATTTCACTTTCTAGAACATAGAAAAAACCTAGAGGTTCACAGTATTTACATGATACGTCAATTAATAACAACTGCAGCCACCCTATTCCATCGATTTTTTATTATTACAGCAAGAGAAGACCTACAAGAAAACCAAAGAGCTGGTATTTTGGATGAAATATATGCCTGTGGATTTTGTGGATATACGTTCATGAGAGCACCAATTGTAATGTCCTACAACATGAAGCGCTCTGGGATTCAAATTTGATAACAAGCAAAGGGAAAAAGAAAACAACAAACAAGAAGGAAAGCTAAAACAATTAACAGCCAAAGAAAGAAAATGGCACTTGAGATATATGGTAAGCTGACTCATGATACCTGAGATCTTGTGTCAACTTCAGAACACAGATTTTCCAATTTAGCCCCAACCTTTTCAATCCAGGCTATGCCTTTACTTGTGAAGTCCATTATGAACGTAAATAGTTTAACTCTTAGAATAGCTGGTACACGAACACAATTCCTGCTCAAAGATGCCAAAAAGAACTCCAATCTTCAACAACAAGCATGAATAATAGTGATATAACAGATGCAAAATAAGACAACTCTTTGTATAATTGAACCACGCTGAGAACATGCTAAGCAACTTTCATATAAATCAGAAGTACACATGTGGATGAATAAAGTGCTTGGTGTGTTTCCACTCCCCAAGGCACAAACCAGTTAATAGAGAAACAGAAAGTTAGCAATGTAGTGTTAGATTACACTTCAGTTTCAATTTTCTGTCACTAACACATAGTTGCATTTGAAAAACGAAAGAAGAATTGAAAGATGAGAATCATCTGATATTGGAAAATAAATTCAAGATATATGAATGCAAGCAAAGGATAAGTATAATTTCAAACAACTGACACCATTATTAAGGTGAATTTATGTGTACTTGTGTTTGAAAAATGTCCACCAAAAATCATAAGTGGTCCAACAAAAAAAGACTGTATTTTTTCCTTCAAATGTTCACTCCTTAGATATATAGCAGGACGCGAGTCTAATTCAGTATGACGTGAGTCTTCTTCTCCATTTATCCAGACTCCCTTGAATGTTTTTCTGTTTTGAGCCTTTTCTTTTTGTTGGTATTTAGTCTTTGTTGAATGCACTTTCTTATACATAAAAGTTTATTTTTTTAATTAATGCGATCACTGTTTTTGTTACCACAAGGCAATGTGTGGCATCAAAGTCAGATTTTCCATAAACTAGTTTAATAATCTACAATTACATATGGAAAGCATTTTGCTTAACAAAAACACACATCAATTTCATGAAAAACATGTGCATTGAGACTAATTCGAACATCCCTGAGAACCCAAATAAACAGAATTACACTGTGAAGATTGAATTAGTCCACAAAGAACAGCACGTTTCGAGCAAAATACCTAAAAATCTAATGTAATATTCAGAAGTATTGCTATAGCTTGCAAAAGGCCAATGGAACTTTAACCCTATTAAATAGACACTTAGAAGAACTTCAACTCCCTGCCTCCTCCTCCCCCCGCCCCCGCCCCCACCGCCCGCCAAACAAAACACCAACTCCAGATAAAATTGGAACAACAGGATTCTCAATGTTGATCACGAATTAGTGGAACGAAACAAAACACATCTTAGGCTCTTACCAAGTTTTCTTTTTTCACTTCATGCAACTGATGAAAGCCCAAAAAGTTTTTATTTTTACCCAATACATCAAAACCAAACAAATTGTTTCTGACTTTCCCAAATTAGCAATCAATTTAGCAAGAACGAAACAGTCTAAAAGTACTTAGAGTCATAATAATTCTCATAAAACAATGATAAAAGTATCAAATATTCAGTTAAAGGGCAGATGATTAACAACAAAAACAATTTGATCATCATTCTTGAATTAACGTTCATAACTTACAAGTTGGAGACAGGAAACTCTTTCGGGCAAAAGTAAAGTTTATAGAGAAAACCCAAATCACCTTAAGGACAAAAAGTTCATATAAAAGGGTGGATACATAATGAGAGAAGAAAGGAAGTAAGAAACTGAAGCAAATTGGGAGAGTAAAGAAGAGGGAAGTGGTTCAGTAGCCTAATAGAAGTAGGAAGTCATGCAGTAGAAATCTAGTAGGTGCAGGACCATTATGTTTCCATGCTCCTAGTTTGTGTACGAAAAGTACGAGGTGACAGGGCCCACCGTCTATGGGTCCTACCATTTCAATATTTACTCACAAATAGGAGTAGTGTTAACTTTTTTTAAAAAGGAAAAAGGGGCTACTATTTCTTCTTTTGAAACTGAAAATTCTTAAGGGTTTTGAGTTTTGAAATATCTTTTGAAAACAAACTATTTTCTTTTGTAGGAGTATTAATTTTGAGATTTGGTTAGTGATGCAATGTGGCAGAAAGCAAGAGAAAATAGTCCATCTAGGAGGTTAAAGCTTGAAAAAAGGTCATGGTTATATCAAGCAAATGCGAGAATATAGCTCAAGAGATAAAACTTAGAGAGAATATAACTTCCAAAAGTATCCATTAATTACAATTGATTCCACTATATATGTTCAGTTAAAGATTCTAGAATTACAACTTGTAAACTAATTTCTAACTAACTATGATTATTATAACTAACTTTGCCACATCAATTGCCAGCTCAGATTTCTGTTACAGCTTTAACTGCTCAGCTTCTTTTTCTAAGGCTTTATTCTTTTAACTTACCCTTAACTTGTATCAATACCCTCCCATAAAGAGACTCCTTGGCCTCAAGGATTAAAGGAAGGAAACCTTGTCTGAAGCTCCCGCAGATACTCCTAAGTAGCGGAGTCGGCATCAAGTCTTGTCCACTTGATTCTAACTTGATATACAGCCTTATTACGATGTTTAACTAACCTTCTTTCCAGTACTGATTCTGGTTGATGACAATAAGAGCTAGACAACTGAAGTGTAGGAGGATGATTGATGATAGTAGGTACTTCAAGACACTTCTTTAACTGAAAACATGCAAAATTGGATGAATAAGGACATCAGCAGGCATGAGTAATTTGTACGCTACTAAACCAATATTTGTTGCAATAGGATAAGGCTCATAATACTTAGCGGCTAGTTTATTGAATGGTCTAGTAGCTACTGAAACGTGTTTGTAAGGTTGTAGCTTAAGATACACCCAATCTCCTACTTCAAATGATCTTTCAGACCTGTGTTGATTTGTAGTATCTTTCATCCTTTGTTGAGCTCTAGCTAAATGGAATTTCAACAACTGAATTATGTCTTCCCTTGCTTCCAAAGACCTATCAACCATTTCCACATATGTATCACCATGCAAGTAGGGAAGGTGTATGGGAGGTTTTTGGCCATACAAAGCTTCATAAGGAATATATTTGATAGTGGAATAATAGGTAGTGGTATACCACCACTCTGCTAAGGGCAGATACTTGGACCAATCCTTAGGGTTATCTGAACAGTAACACCTCAAATAGGTTTTGAAGGTTTTGTTCAACACTTCTAATTGACCATCTGTTTGTGGATGGTATGTTGTGGACCTCTGTAATTGTACTCCTTGAAGAGAAAAAAGTTCTTGCCAAAAAGAGCTCAAGAAAACTGGATCTCTATCACTGGTCATAGTAAGAGGCATACCATGTAGCTTGAAGATCTGATCTAGGAAGCTTTGCGCTACAATTTAAGCAGTATAAGGGTGCTGTAAACTCAAAAAATGCGCAGATTTAGTCAATTTTTCTACTACTACCAAAATAACCTCTTTGTGATGTGACTTTGGAAGACCTTCAATAAAATCTAAGCAAATATCAGTCCAAACACATGTAGGAATTAGTAAGGGATACAATAAGGGGTGAAGCAGCATCATCATATTTATGTCTTTGACAGACATCACGCTTGTTGATAAAGTCTCGAACATTTGCTATAAGAGATTTCCAATGAAATTAAAACTGCAACCTCTTAATAGTAGCATCCATACCAGAATGACCTCCCGGAGTAGTACTATGCCATAGTGTAATGATATTCTTCTTTAATTGTTGATCCTTGCCTACAACTAATTTTCCCTTCCACCCAAGTTGGTTGTTAAACCAGGTGTAGGCCTTGTAAGTTTGAACTTGTAGTTTGGCTATTAACTCTAGTAGAATTGGATCATTGCTCCATGATGACTTAATCTGTGCCTATAGAGAATAATTAGGAGTGCACAAAGAAATAGCTAAAAGTTCAGCATCTAGTTTTCTTGATAATGCATCAATGGCTTTGTTCTCCGACCCCTTTTTATACTCAATAATGATGTCAATTAACTTGGAAATGCCAGCAACTTGGAAATCAGTATGCACATGTTGTTCCAATAAATGCTTCAATACTTTTTGGCTTGTCTTAACAATAAAATGATTGCCCAATAAGTAATGCGACCACTTAGTAACATCAAAGATAAGAGCAAGTGACTCTCTATTATAGACTGATAGAATCTGATGCCTGTAAGCTAAGGATTTGCTTATGTACGCAATAGGATGTCCTTGTTGCACCAATACAGCTTCAATGCCTTTGCCACTAGCATCCACATCCACTGTAAAAGGTGTAGAATAATCAGGCATAGCTAACACAAAAGCAGAAATTAGGGCCTGCTTCAAGCTGTTGAAAGCATTAGAAGCTTCATCAGTCCACACAAAGCTATCCTACTTCAATAGATCATGAAGTGGTCTACAAACAGTCCAAAAGCCTTTGAATCTTCTATAATAGCCTGCAAGACCTAGGAATCCCATCAATTGTTTAATATTTACAGGTATATGCCATTCCTGTACAATAACAATTTTCTTTGGGTCTGTACGCACTCCCTCAACACTGATAAACTGACCAAGGTACTCGACCTTAACCACTCCAAATGCACATTTTGACATATTGGCATATAGCTGATGTTGCTTCATTAGTTCAAACACATCCTTCACATGATCCACATGAGCAGTCACACTCTTACTATAAATCAATATATCATCAAAGAATACCAATACTGATTTTCTTAATAATGTTTAAAAATAGCATTCATTAAAATTTGAAATGAAAGAGGTGCATTGGTTAGCCCAAAGGGCATTAACAAAAATTCATAATGTCCCTCATGAGTTCTGAAGCATTTTTGTTGATGTCTCCTCAGCCATTCTTAGCTGATGGTAACCAGCTCTAAGATCTATTTTGGAAAAGATCTCAGCTCCACTTAATTCATCAAGCAAATCCTCAATCATGGGAATAGGGAACTTACCTTTCATAGTCATTTGATTCAAGCTCCTGTAATCCACACAAAAACTTCAACTACCATCTTTCTTTCCAACCAATACTACAGGAGATGCATATGGACTGGTACTATATTGTATTACCCCTTGATCTAGCATTTCCCCTACTAACTTTTCAATTATATCCTTCTTGATTCTAGGATATCTATAAGGTCTCTTATTAACAAGATTAGAGGATTCCTTAAGAGATATTCTGTGATAATAGGACCACATATGAGATGGTAAAGTAGTAGGTAATTCAAAGATACATGCATATTGTTTAATAAGAGTTGTTAAGTCAAAGGATTAGCTCTTGATGTAGCTTGTATAATGTGGCAATAAGTGTATTCATCTCTACTCTCTACTAAGGACATAATGAAGAATTGTGCATCTGCTCCCTCTTTCCTTACCAAAATTTTAGCTTTAGCAGCCTTAAATTGATCATTTGCACCCCTAAGAACTTGCTTCTTTCCTTGATACATGAATTCAATGGTTCTCTTTTTGAAATCAAACAGTATCCTCCCCAAGGTACTCAACCATTGCACACCCAACACAATATCTATATTTCCCAATGGTAATAGTAAGAAGTCAGAGGAAAAAGTGGTACCTTGTAATAATCACTACAAGTCCTTACAAACTGAAGCAGTATGCACTTTTCTACCATTGACTACACTGACAAATTATTTCTGAATAGAACAAGCCTTGCAGCCTAATCTTGAAGCTACTTCCTCATCAATGAAATTGTGAGTACTCCCAGTATCTTTCAACACTTGTAAAGGCCTATTCTCATGGTATCCTGTAATTCAAATAGTTTGATAACCTGTTGCACCTGTAAATGCTTGTAAAGATATGGCCATGAACTCATTTGAATCCACCGGTAATTCTTGTGTCATATCTTCTAGTTCTTCTACTTCCACTTCTTCATCTTCTGTCACCTCCAATAAATATAATTATTTGTTACCCTTACACTTGTGGCATGGTATATACTTATCATCACAGAAAAAACATAATCCCTTCGACCTCCTCTCATCCATTTCAGTTGTGCTTAACCTCCTACCAGGAATTCTAGTGTTCTTAGTAAGGTTAGGTTCAAAAGGCTTTTTGTTAGTAGAGTTTGGTAATAGGTTCTTTTGGTTATACTGGAGTTTATTGTGATTAGGGTAGGTAATATACAAGTGTTGGTTCTCATAATAGGCTTGAGACCCCAAGACTGAGCTTGAGCCTCAAACACCTCCTCCTGCAATCTTGCAATTCTGTAGGCCTGTAGCAATGTTCTAGGTGATTGAATTCTCACAGCTTTATTCAATTCTGGTTTAAGACCACCTGAAAAAACCACTAATTACATTTTCATTAGACAAATTAACCCCAATCAACATCCTATCAAATTTTGCTTGATAGTTCTTAACGCTACCCAGCTGTTGTAGATTTTTTAAAGCTTCCATATGATCTTCAAATCCTTCCCCAACCCGTTCATTTAAAGCCAGTGTATATTCAGTCCAAGTGGATTCTAAAACTGAATTTCTAGACTTCACATATGACCTATGCCAAGCAATACTTCTCCGTCAAAATGAATAAAAGCTTCCTTAACCCTTTGATCAAATGCTACCTCATCCATGGAGAAAAATGGATCGACTTTATACAACCAATTCTTCAAATCATGACCAGAAAATGAGGAAATTCAAGTTTAGAGTATCGAGTAAAAAATTTACTATTTAACAGTTGCACCTTGATAAACATCTCTGATCCTTCCTTCTTGTTGAATCTCTATTGATCCAGCTCGATCATTAGAAGATTTTGCTCTAACTTTTTCCTTTTCCTTCCCTTTCTGATTCATAACTCTCATATACTCCTTCAATTCCAATAACTCCTTGTCAGTTTTTACCTTATGCTCGTTTATAATCATCATTCCATCCATCAACTTTTGCAATTGATCGTTAATGGCTGTCAGGTTGTCTTCCAATTTTTCAACAGTTTTCTCTGAATTTTTAGTGCGCGTCATGACTGGAGCTGCAAAGGACATGAAGCTCTAATACCAATTGATGCAATGTAGAAAAAGCAGGGGAAAATAGTCGATCTAGGAGCTTAAAGCTCGAAGACGGTGATGGCTATGTCAAGCAGATGCGAGAATATAGCTCAAGAGAGAAGAATTAGAGAGAAAAAGTGTATTAACTTCCAAAAGTATCCATCAATTGCAATTTATTCCACTATATATACTCAGCTGAAGATTTTAGAATTACGACTTGGAAACTAACTTCTAACTAATTACGACTGTTGTAACTAACTTTGTCACATCAGCTGCCAGCTTAAATTTCTGTTACAGCTTTAATTGTTTAGCTTCTTCTTCTACTGCTTTATTCTTTTAACTTACCCTTAACTTATATCAATTAGGTTCAATGAAATTAATAGTGCAAAGTCACACATATATAGAATATCTTAAATATACTTACTAGAATACACTATATTTTAATTTGAAACGAGAGTCATAAAGTAAATGTCAGAAAGAATATAAAATTCAAAATAATTATATGACCTTTAGTTGTTTGGCAGAATAGATAATTATGCAGAATGAACAGAAAAGAGAACTTGATTTTATAAAGTTCAAACATTTAATGAATGGAACACCACAAATATTTTTATTGCGTAAGTTGCACGCGTAACTACCTTGTACCTAAAACATGCATAAAAGTTAAAACCCATAAAATATTTGTGAACATCTAAATATTTTAACTTTATAGAGTAAAAGAATAGAGGCGATGAATATCTATGTGATAGCAAGTGTAAATTTGCTCTAAAAAGATAAAGAGAAAGTGAATAACTTATTATTAATAGTAACAAACACAGTTAAATTGTACAATAATTCATGCTTATTGAACGTAAAGTTTTTACAGCTTTTAGAACTTGTCCAAAACCACTAAACCTATTTTCAAATGTTAACTACACCTATCGACTATATAATGTACGGGTCCAAATTTGGACGACCACGACCGTTGATGAATATGATAAATGACATGATCCTCATAGCTAGACGTCCTACGGAGGGCGACAGATAAGCGAATGTAGATTGCACGACTTTTACAGTAATGTAGGTCCATTAGGGATATTCCTTCGAATATTCCCTATGATTTATTTTTTAGGGCTTAGAAGGGGTTTGTCCCTTATATATAGTGGAAAAACAACCTTGTAAGGAGGTTTCTTTTTTGCTTTACCAGCGAAGAACATTCATTGTAATCTTTGCCTACATAAACGATTAGTATCTTTATTGTTCGATCATTTATCCTCACAAGATCAAAAAATATTATCCTCTATGTTCACTTTGTTTACCTTTTGTTCTAGAAATTATTATACTTAGCTAAGATTTACCCCTTCATTTTATTTGATTTATTTGTTCAAAAAGGTTCCAACATCTTTTGAGTCAAACAATTTGGTCTGTGGAGATTTCTATAGCTGAGATCTTAGTTTCATCTAGATCCTTGAAAGAGATAATTACCTCTTCTTGGCCTCGAAAAGACCAACAATGGCAGGAAATATGGAAGCAAGCTAAAGGCCATAGTAGGTGCCACAAACAACCTTATGGATTCCATCAAGGAAGCCCGCAGGAGATAATGAGAACGTAGCGCCAAGCATTACACCCAAGGGAGATGCCTCAACCCCCCGAAATCGTTGCTGTCTCGCACGAGAGGAAATACTCAACATTCGCAGTAGGAGAAGCACCACCGGCTATAAGAGGGCTATTAGAAGAGTGGTTGAAAAACACCTTAAGCAGCATACTCGACAAACCCGTTCAAAAGGGATACCGGAGGCATAGTACACGCAGAGATCGCAACTATTGTCGATGAGCAAGAAATTCCACGTGCAGGTAACACTCATACTATTAGTGATGCAGGTAGCATGAACTTGCAGCAATCTTGAAGAAAATGGAAGAAATGACAAATGAGAACAAAACGCTCCGCGATCAGATGAAGGAGCATCACGAAAGGGTTGATAACATACCAGGCACTCGGAAGTTGCTACCAAAATGTGACGTAGGCTGATTCGTCGAATAGTCATACAGGGAAGGGGTGGCCCCCCACTCTATTCTAAAAACCTTCAAAATTCCATCATATTTGAAAATATATGATGGCACCACGGACCCAGAAAATCTAATAATCCATTGCACCACTGCTCTAAAAGGCAACGAGCTATCAAAAGAACAGGTGCCATCGGTGCTGCTGAAACAGTTCGGTGAAACTCTGACAAGGGGAGCGTTGACATGGCATTCCAACTACCAGAACGATCGATATCAATATTAGAAGAAATGGCATATAAATTCATCATCTCTCATGCGGGAGCGAAAAAGGCAAAGGCCAGGGTAAATGACATCTTCGCTGTCAAGCAGGCGACATGCGAGGGAGTTCGTGATTTCCTAGCCCGATTCAACCGGGTAAGAATGAGCCTTCCAAAGGTATCAGAAAGGATGGCAGTATCAGCCTTCCAAAATGGGTTAAATAGAAATAGGTCAAAAGCAACCAAAAAGCTGCTAAGTAGACTTGTGAAGTACCCTCCCACCACGTGGGAAGAAATCCATAATGCCTATTATGTTTAAGTAAGGGCATACGAGGATGACCTAAATGACCCGATCTAATGGCTAACATCGGTCCAAACCGAAACAAGGAAAGATCTCCGTAACGACGGTCAAAGGGACCAACCACCCCGTTTCAATTGAGAGAGGCATCAGCCCCACATTCGAACATCCAACCCACCTCCTCCATAACATGTAGACGCCATGCCTTGACACACCACGCTACCATTAAAAGGTATGCCTCTAGTGTTATATGCTCATAACTTTTTTATTTCTCCTTCAGAAATAGTGTATGCACTAGAAAAGCTCGGCATAAAGGTGTAGTGGCTGCAAAAGATGAAGTCAGATCCGAGCACCTGGAGATCGAATGTTCTGTGTGCCCACCAAGAAAGAGGACATAAGACCGAAGGCTACATAGGTTTGCGATAAGAAGTGGTAAGAATGCTAAATCAGGGATACTTGAAAGAACTGCTAAGCGATCGAGGAAATTTTAACTTCGCTCACGGATGCGATCAACCTCAAGAAACCCCGAAACCACCTTCACAAGCTCTCACCATACAAATTATCATTGGCAACGCCGATGATTCGGTAATCAATCATGTGAAATTCACCAACACACACAAACTCAAGAAGACTGTCGCTCACGAACAGTACGACGACCTCGAAGATAGTATCATCTTCGATAAGTCAGATACTAATGGTTTGTCTTTCCCTCAGTATGATGATTTGGTTATAACTTTGCGTATTATGGATACCGATAGAAAAAGAAGAATGGTGGATGACGGAAGCGGTGCGTGTATTATTCATCCACGTGTCCTCGTACAGATAAGACTCGAGGATAAGATATTACCACACTGCATAACACTAACGGGTTATAATAATACAATGCAACGGACCTATGGAGAGATAGTGTTACTTGTTCTAGCATGAGGAGTCACCCTAGAAATGAAGTTTCACGTCATAAACTAGGAAACAACCTACAATGCTATCATAGGGCATCCATGGATACACGCCATGCGAGCCGTCCTTTAAAGTTTCTATCAAGTAATCAAATTTCCTATTCCATGGGGAATATTCAACATCCGAGGCGAGCAACGCACCGCCCAAGAGTGCTACCGAATCACCCAAGATTTCACACACACCCAACAACTAAATGGGGAATGTGCGGAAGTATAGCAATTAGTCATGTCGAGAACCAAACCCCACATAGAAATAGAGGCCATCAAGGACCCGAATGTTGTAGAAGCCTGCAAGGCTACCTTAGAAGACCTCGATCCCGTTCAACTGGACAACACAAATAGCATAAAAAAGCTTATATCAGACACAACCTCTCTAAACTAGGTAAGTTCCATGAGTTCTTAACTAGCAAACCGATTTGTTTGCCTTCTCCCATTCAGATATGTCAACACACGCTGAATTTTGACCCTCTTTACCCGTCGGTACTATAAGGAGAAAATTTAATGTTGCAATTAACGAGGCGGTCATCGAATAAGTTGAAAAGTTGATCACCCATGTTTCCATTCGAGAATCAAATTATCATCAATGGGTCGCCAATGTGGTCATGGGTAAAAAAAGAACGAGAAGTGGGGGATGTGTGTCGACTTCACCGACCTGAACAAATCATGCCCGAAAGATTCCTTTCCATTGCCATATATCGACCATCTCATTGATGCAACAGCGAGACATGAACTACTAAACTTCTTAGATGCTTATTCTGGCTACAACCAAATTCTAATGGCAGAAGAAGATCATGAAAAGACCATTTTCATCACTCACCAAGGAACTTACTGCTACAGAGTCATGCCATTCGGACTTAAGAACATAGGGGCAACGTATTAACGTTTAGTCACCAAGATGTTCAAGGAACAACTAGTAAGACCATAAGGGTTTATATCGATGACATGCTAGTAAAGTCGAAAAAGAAGGAGGATCACATTGGTCATCTGAATGAAGCCTTAGAAATAGTGAGGCGATCCAGAATGAAATTGAATCCCAAAAAATGCGCCTTTGGCGTAACCTCAGGAAAGTTCCTTGCTTTTCTAGTGTCACAAAGGAGTATCGAAGTCAACCCGGATTAGATCGGGGCCATCGAAGGAATATTAGCGACATTAACCAGCAAGAAGCAGGTGCAGAAATTAATAGGACAAATAGTCTCCGTGTCGAGGTTCATCTCACGATCATCAAACAAATGCCATAAATATTTCAATGTACTAAGGGAAGACCACGTGCTACAGTGGAATTCATAATGCATCGACGCCTTGAGAAAAGTGAAAGTGTATCTGTCCTTGCAGCCACTACTCGTTAAGGCAGACTTGGGCGAATGCCTCTTGGTGTACCTAGCAGTCTCTGAAGTCGCGGTAAGTGCAGTTTTGGTCGACAAAATAAAGGTACATAATTCCCGATTTACTGTATCAACAAAACCTTAATTGATGCCGAAACAAGGTACCCTCACCTTGAGAAACTGGCTCTGGAATTAGTTATGGCTTCACGAAAGCTTAGACCATGTTTTCAATGTAACCCCATAAAGGTGGTGACAACATTCCCCCTCAGGGACATCCTACACAAACCCAAGCTATCAGGTCGGTTGGCCGAATGAGCTATAGAATTAAGTGAGCATGATATAACATACCAATCGTGAACTGCAATAAAGTCGCAGGTGCTTTCCGATTTCATCGCCGATTTCAGCGCGAAAGTATTGCGTGAAGTAGCAGGAGGTGCTCCGCACTTCCGCATAATCTGACCTCTGGATCCTCTACACCGACGATGCATCTAATGCATCGGGATCGAGTATGGGACTCATCCTCGAGGTTCCTATGGGCGAAGTAATTTGCCAGTCCATACAATACCCCGAGATGACTAACGACGAGTTCGAATACGAAGCTGTGGTTGCAGGGTTGAAACTAGCCCTCATATATGGCGCTCGACAACTCATCCTCTATTGCGATTCTCGGCTTGTGGTGAACCAAGTTACTAGGACTTTCCAAATCAAAGAACAGAGACTGCAAAAGTACCAGTCAGAAATTCACAAACTGCTACCAGAATTTGACGAATGCCCTCGACCAGATACTCAGGGCGCATAATATCGAAGCAGATGGTCTTGCCAAGCTAGCGGCAACCACCAGAAATATCAATAAGGAAAACATGGTCACTATTCTCCATTCCTTAATAGACCAGGTCGTGGTACATTCTATAAACCTAACTTAGGACTGGCGCAACCGTATCGTAACATATTTGCAGGACGGAACGCTCCCACAAGATAAGAAAGAAGCCAAAAAGCTTTGAATACAAGCAGCCAGATACATCCTCAAAAATTGTGATATTTACAAGAGAATGTTCGGCGGCCCCCTGGTCAAGTGTCTTAGGCCAAATCAAACAAGGCAAGAACTAGAAGAAGTACACGAGGGTCACTATAGTAATCATATGGGAAATCGTGCCCTTATAAGATACCTCATCCGCGCCGGGTACTACTGGCCTACCATGAAAAAGAAGCCGCATTACCTCAGGGAGAGTGAACAGTATCAAAAGTACGCCCCTATGATACACCAAGCAAGAGAACTCCTGCATTCCGTCACTTTGCCATGGCCATTCATAAAGTGGGGGATGGATATTGTTGGACCCCTCCCTGCATGAATAGGTAAGGTTCGCTTCCTTTTGGTTTTAACTGGCTATTTTTCTAAATGGGTAGCAACAGGTGCATACGCTCAAATATGTGAGCAATAAGTTATCGCGTTCATATGGAAAAATATAATATGACGCTTCGGCATTCCCAAAGAAATCAGCTGTAACAATGGACCTCAGTTTGCCAGAAAGAAAATGACTTGAGTTTTTTGAAAAATGCAACATCAAGCCAATACTCTCCACACCATAACATCCCGCCAGCAATGGCCAAGCCGAATCCTCCAATAAAGGGATACTGAATATATTGAAAAAAAAAGCTCGAGGACGCCAAAGGGCTATGGCCTAAACTGCTGCCAGAAGTACTATGGGCATCCTGCACTACGCCAAAAACTAGCATAGGCGAGGCACCATATTCACTAGTCTACCGGGCCGACGCGGTTATACCCGTCGAACTTGGAGAACCTAGTTGAGGTACTCCAATGAAAGCGGACCAAGCAACGAGGAAAGTACGCTACAAGATCTGGATGAAGTAGAAGAATGAAGAGATAGGGACCATGTAAGAATGGTAGCCCAAAAGCAACAAGCAGAAAGGTACTATAACAAGAAGGCCAAATTACAACCACTCAAGGTCGGCGACTACATCCTCAAAGCTAAAACACAAGCAGCGAAAGGCCCTGATGAGGGAAAACTGGGAACAAACTGAGATGGTCGGCGACATCAAACAAATAAGTATTCCAGTTTGAGACAATGGAAGGAAAACAACTCCAAAACAATTGGAATATCTCCCATCTCAAATACTTCCACTTCTGAAACGAGGCGCCACCTAAGTCATACTCTTTTTCCCTCGTCCGGGTTTTGTTCCAATCGAGTTTTCTCGGTGAGGTTTTTAATAAGGCGACAAGGGGGATGACTCGAGGTTCAAAGTATTCTTCATAACCCCGCCCATCAACGTGATCTCCAGGCCGAGTAATGAAGTGATTGGGTACAGATAGGCAAATCTCCACTGTATACAAAGTCGACATGTATTTTCTATAGGAATATAATCAAATCTCCATTACATGTACAAAGTCGACATGTATTTCCTACAGGCATATAATCAAGTCTCCAATGTATGAACCAAAATCCCAATGGCTAAGGCCATCGACAAAACCACGAGTTTGACTTCACTCAAACTACGACGGGATATTACTTGGACACTCGCTCGAAAGAAACATCCTAATGGCGAAGGCCATCGAAAAAAGCATGAGATCTACTTCACTCAAACTACGACGGGATACTATTTCAATGACAGCTCGAAAGTAACATCCCAATGGCTAAGGCCATCAACAAAAGCATGTGTTTGACTTCACTCGAACTATAATGAGATACTACTTCGCTGCCAGCTTGAAAGTAACATCCCAATGGCTAAGGACATTGACATAATCATGAGTTTGACTTCACTCGAACTACGATAGGATACTACTTCTACGCCAGCTCGAAAGTAACATACAAATGGATAAGTCCATTGACAAAAGCATGAGTTCGACTTCACTCGAATTTGACAGGATACTACTTCGACACCAGCTTGAAAGTAACATCCCAATGGCTAAGGCCATCACAAAAAAAAAAGAGTTTGACTTCACTCGAACTACAACGGGATACTACTTTGATGCCATATTAAAAGTAACATCCCAGTAGCCAAGGCCATCGACAAAAGCATGAGTTCGACTTCACTCAAACTACAACGGGATACTACTTCGACGCCAGCTCAAAAGTAACGTCCCAATGGCTAAGGCCATCGACAAAAGTATGAATTCGACTTCACTCGAACTATGATGGGATACTAATTTGACACCAACTCAAAAGTAGCATCCCAAAGGCTAAGGCCATTGCCAAAAGAAAAGGGTCCGACCTCACCCGAAGCAAAATTGGCTTTACAGTTTGATAAGCATCCCAGGTATCATAAATATTACAAAGATCATCACTGAATCGACAACATAATTTCTTCATTACAACAAAGTATTATTAGCACATATCTTTACAATGGGCTCAAGCATGACCTTATAAAAGTTCTGAAGCAAAAAGTAAGTACAAACCAAAAAGTACACATCATCCTCGGTAGGATACGCATCTTCATACCAAGAGTCAGAGAGAAGACGGTTCGGATCATCAGAGTTGATATCATCCCCGTCAGGCGTAAGAGGGTTGTACTTGCATGCCTCACGAGCTGCACGAGCTTCAACATGCACATCCTGGAGCTCTACTTCAGATGCCCTCCCATCAGTGCAAAGAGCCTTGTACACATTGAGTCGGGCCTCATCTTGAACCCACAACTCATATAAACGATGAGGCGCAATAGGGTCGGCCGAGGCACGAGACATAGAAGGTTGCGAGTGTCGAGTCACTTCCTTCATTTTCAGTGATGCCACTTGCTTGGTTAACAAGGATTGCTCGCCTCCAACTACTTAACACTTCCCTCAAGCCCCACTACCTTGAGCGCAGATGCCTCTTTCTCCTTGGTCCGCTCCGACCAACAAAGATGTAGGGTATCCTCAAAAATTGCCACTTTAGAAATAGCAATCGCCAGCCTATCGGCACTGACACCCAGCTTACCCTTAAGCTTATCAATCTCCACCTCCTTCGTTCCCAATTCAGCAGTTCAACTGGCCACCTTTGCTTGCAAGTCAGTATTCTCAGCCATCACCCTTTTACTTAACTCGAGCTCATCTTCCTTCACCTTAAGGGACGCCTCAAGTTAACTGTTATGGGCGACAACCTTCATAAGGTCCTCATCTTACTCCCTCAGCTCCTCGACCTTACACACCAGTTGATCCTCCATTTGTTTAAGCCACTTGCGAAACATTTGAAAATCAGGTTCCTAATTATAGATGCCGGCTATCGCACAATGCTTAGTGTGATATTTTTTATATTTGGAAGATATCTTCCCATAGATGGTCGTCCTCCTCCTTTGCCGGCGCTCATGCTCAGTCTCTATGATAAGGGTCTGGCACAATAGGAAAGAAGTTAAAATAAAAAGATAAGTTGACAATAACAACACAAACCCAACAACAAAAAGTAAAAGTAAGTTATCTACCCGCAAGGCCATGCCGGCGACATTCTGAGATTCCATGTCGCTCATCGCTCTAAGTTCCTCTCTCTCGGGGGAAGCACACAAAGGGGATAAAGCAGATGCCACCTAATCACAAAAAAACAAGTTGTAGTCCCCTAGGATAATTATATGCCGATCAGATCCATCCACTCTGACCTCCACATGAGCAAGGCGTTCTAAAAACTCACGAACATCCTCTGGGTCGATATCTGAACATCCTTAGCGGAGCATACAGAGTTGCCTATTGGGTAAACCCCTTCCATTTGGGAAGATCTCCCCGCTAAGATGGCGTCAGCCATAAATGTGGGCACAAGTGCCATCTGCGACGCATCCACCATACTTCTACCAGTGTCTACGGCCCCATCCTTCCCAAGCTCCACTCTTCTCCTTTTTCTCAGTAACGATAGAGGATTCTCCAAACGATGAGGGATCTATAAGGAAGAGGCCTCTTCCCTCACGACCATATCCCGAGAGGGACCTTCTATTGGAATCGGCTAAGTACGACCCCCTTGAACGGATTCGTTTAAAGTAAACTGCATTCCTAAGCGATAGCCTGTCCGAATGTAGGGACTGGGGCCCTCTGCCTAGAAGCTCCTCGACCTGTCATCACGAAGAGTCGTATCAATAGATAATAGTGTATAGCTTACAAAGAAATTTAGGGGAAGACATTTACTAGATGAAACTCTCAGTCCATAGTATTTCACAAAGGCGGCAATCTCGGGTCTCCGCTGCGTGGGGCAATAGACGGGCTACCCAATCCCTTTTACCCGCAATAGGGCGGGGTGGATGTCCCATGACTGCAAACGAGAAACAAACAAACCCTATAACGCATGAAGAGGAAAATAAAGAGTAAAATAAGTGGGGACACTTACGATTGTCATTCCACAGCTCCAGGAACCTAGCTAGGTCAGGAATAATATGTTCGGTTTTGATAAAGAAGTATTTATGCCAAAACTTGTGACGTGCTCGGTCGTCGGTCCCAACCACTAGCCTTTTTATTCCGTGGTGCCTCAAATTTACCATAGTTCCCCTATGAAAGCTGGGCGAGAATAGGTGCAAGATGTGGTAGATGGTAACATTGCACCCTACCAACTCCACATACTCCGTCAACAGCAAAAGTATCTTAAGCATGTATGGTGAAAGTTGCACCGTGCAAACTTGATAGAATCTATAGAACTTCTCAGCTAATGGAAGGAGGGGGAAAGACTGACCGATCACAAAAGGGTACTCGTAAAAAGTGCAGTACCCAGGCCTATGGACTTCCACAAAGTCCCTTCCTGCAGGAACTACATCAACATGAGCGTGGATGTTATACTTTGCACGGAGAGCATCAATACGAACTTGCTCCATTTCAGAAAGATCATGTGTATGAGTAGGAGAAGGATCCTTGATGAAGTCGCTTTGAGACATGGGGTATCTCGGCAGCAACTCCTCCATGGTGGAAAAACTATCCCCCTCTTCCACCGTCAAATCCTCACCGCCAGAGGGGAGCGCCACAAATAACGGGGCGGCCTCAAAAACTCACTCATGGGATCGATGGGTATAGGCATCTCTTCGATGAAAAAGGTGTTAAAATAGCAGAGAAAGTTATGAACGAAGAATGGGAGAAGAAGAAGCAGAAAGTTGTTAGAATAAACATGGGGGAGAGATGAGAAAGGATGACTAGATGAAATGGCCAAGAATTTTTGAAAAAATAAACCCCCACCTATTTATAGGATTGGTTGGCGCCAAAATTGAAGCGGAAAGCTGTAGAGTGGCACCGAAATTGAAGTGCCAAGCCCTCAACCCCTGTTTCGGAAAAACACATAATGATGACACACGTAGAGATGACGTCATTTCCAGATAAGGTACGCTATTCGGTGTCTTGTTGAGCATGCTGACCTCCTATTATTGGCCAAGCCGTAATGCTTCACAAGACCAACTTTCTCTGCATGAGTGAGTGGTGTCCGCTTATCAAGGGCGCACCAAGTTGCAACATCGACAAGCGGATGGACTAACAGTATGTGTCCAAATTTGGACGACCATGACCGTTGATGAATACGACAAATGACAAGATTCTCGTAGCTCGACGTCCTATGGAGGACAACTAATAAGTGAATGAAGATTGCACGACTTTTACCGTAATGTAGGTCCATTAGGGGGACAGTAGGAATATTGCTTCGAATATTCCATATGATTTGTTTATTAGGCCTTAGAACGAGTTTATCCCTTATATATAATGGAAAAATGATCTTGTAAGGGGTCTCTTTTTCTGCTTTTCAAGCGAAGAACATTCACTGTAATATTTTCCTACATAAACGATCAATATCTTTATTGTTCGATCATTTATCCTCACAAGACAAGAGGTATTATCCTCTGTGTTCACTTTATTTACCTTTTGTTCTAGAGATTATTATACTTAGCTAAGATTTACCCTTTTATTTTTTTTGATTGATTTGTTCAACAAGGTTGAATATCTTTTGAGTCAAACATTCAAGAGTTAGAATAAATAGGTAAGCCACTTCAAACTTATAAATATGTAATTCCATTCCCCCCCCCCCCCCCCTTCCCCAATCGTAACTTAATCTATTTCTATTTTTGGAAAGCCCAAATTACATGAGTCGGAAGATAGGAACAAATTAGAGGGGAAGAAAAAAGGTAATTAACCACATAAGCTTGCTTGTGTTGTTGAGCTAAAGGAATAAACTGCCCTTCTTAACATTGGAAGGAATCATTTAGACTGTTGTTTGGTTTTTCTATCACTCCTTTTTTGTTGGAAGGACAAATATTTTCATATGATACAAAAAATTCATGCAGAACATTGCACAAGTAGTGAAAGATGAGGTTTAATCAAATGCTTAAAAGATGATTCTTAGTAAGGCAAACTCTTAGAACTTGAGCTAACAACTAGGGACTTAAGCCTTGAACAATCACTACCACCATTAGCTCTACTAGTAATTGTTTCCATATTTTTATGAAGGCTTTGTTTCACAATTTTCTTCATCAGTTTCTTGCTTTCATCAGCAGCTCTTGGACTCACTGGTGGTGAATCAATTGCCATCCTTCCTACTTGTGGCCCTGAATGAGGTCCCATTTTGCTCTGCCTTTCATCCTTAAACCATTGTAACAATTTCAATGCTCTTTTTTGAGCCAAAGAACTGCCTAACAATGCCACTTCAAGAAGTACCGGAACAATACCAGCCTTAGCCATTTTCTCCCTTTGAATTGAACTTTGGTGAGCCAAAATCATCAAAATGTATACTGATAATTCTTGACATTTTGGCTTCTCTTCCCATGTCATTATTTCGATTAAGCTCTCCGGCACCATAGGATTTTCTTCCATTGCCTTCTTCCCCATTAGGGTAACTACTAAGTTTCCCAATGTGGCTAATGCTTTCTCTGATACTTCCTTCAATGAAGACAATCTCAAGAGAGTAGTCACTGTTCCATTATTTGCCAAACTGGCAGCATTTTCCAGCACTGAGGATAAATTGTACAATGTTCCTAGACATGTACTTTTAGTTTCAGCACTTGAGTTTGATGAATCAAGAACGCTGACAACAAAGGGAATAATTCTTGAGGAATCCATACTGAATTGGGTGTTGGCTAGGGATGATATAGACAAGATCAATTCTGCAAATTCTTGCCTTGTGTTTCCATCTAAGTTGTCTGTTTTTTGAGGTAATCTTGATAAGATTCCTGCTTCTACCATCAGAGCCTTGTTCCTGAAAGTGGGAACCAAGAAAATAGAACAATTGGTAAACAAATGAATTGCTGCAATGATATGGCCAAAAAGAATATTAGAATAACCAATCATTAGGGACCCAATTTGATGACTTTCATTAGTTGTATTTATTGGTCAACAACTTGGAAAATGATATAGAAAAATGGGTAGGAAGTTGGGGGGTTGCCCAATTATGTAGGGGTCCCCAAATAAATAACCATAGGAATTAAAAACATTATTGAGAGTGAGAAGTCAATAAGATTCTGCAAACCACATCAGTGCTAGAACTGAAGGTCAACAAAGTCGATTTTTCATAGTATTTCTTAATTTTCTTCATATAATTAGTACGTGAACCACTCCACTTTGATCAGTTCGACGACGACTATTAATATAGACAAGTAAGAATATCATGTACTATATAAAAATAAAATTAATAACAACCCGCTCATAAGAGAAAACTGACATCTTGATGTCAGAAAAAATGTTACCTCTACCGTGTTAAGAATAATCATTCTAGCTCTTTTCATGAAATTAATCCAAATACAGAGATAAAAGTAGGACTAAAATAAAAGAACGGGTGAAACTTATCTATTGTTTTGTCCTTCAAGAGATATTTATGGAAGTTGAAATGTTAAAAGATCAAGTGAAAGCTGTAGGCTATCATCACAGAGTCGATTCAACCCTAATCATAATTACCAAAACAATGTGGTCATACCACATATACCTGTAGAAAAAGGAAAGTCAAGTTGACTCAACTAACCTATACTTCCCATTTTAAGGCTTCGAAAATGCTATGGCAAGAAAGTCAAGTTCGAAATATCATATGGTTGTAAAAAAGTTCTTACCAATCGCTTAACCGAAAAGTATAAAGAGAAAAGTACGAGAAAATTATAGAATAAACTAGTATATGCATAGAATGTTGGAGTTTTACTTTTTGTATAGCTGCAGTTTTTTCATTCCGTCATTAAAATTGGGCGTTTAAATAGTTTACAATTCATACTTTTCAATTGTACATTACTTAGATAAAATATTTTCCTTTTTAGTCTGTTTCAAAATAAATATTATATTTTTAAGTTTAAAAATAATTTAATTTTAAACTCTTTATTTTACTTCTTTTATCATTAATAAAAAGTTTTTATAACTATACAAATGTTACTGTCCTACAAAGCTTTTACTCCTTAAGTTCTTAAGACCATAAATTTCAAAAATTTTATTTTTTTAAAATTCTATCAAATCAAACTATTTTATCTAAATTAAAACAAAGAGCATAATATTTTTTATTTTTCTCATACACATCCTCCAAAAACATAAACATAGTAAAATTCTATCCATTACAAGATGTAATTGGAATATATTTGAATTTTATTGGGATAAAAGTTGCTAGGAATATTATAGGATAGGAGGTACAAGTCATGAACTTCTTGGGCACTAGAGACAGGATTTATTCTCTAAACCAGACCTCACGTGCCATACAGTGTGCTAAAGTCAAATATTGGCCACTGAAAGTGGTCAGTGGGCTCTACAACTTGGTACATTCCCCTTTAGGTAGTTACTAATCCAATAAGCAGTTGCCACGTCATACTACCGCACTGTGATCCCACTAGCTTAATGGGATGAAATTTGTACTACGGAACCCATTGTATTATATTGCTATTAAATAAAATCAGTATCAAAATCTCAACCCAAAATTTCAGCTCAAGAAAGAAATGATATCATATTCTAATATTCTACATGTTAGCCAATTTATCTTAGGATGGTAATTTTCGAGTTTCTTGCATGCATTTGACTAGATTACCAAATATAATTCACCTTTTGTTACCTGTATTAGCTTCGACCCTTAATTTTCAAGATTACCACTTCAGTTTTTAAACCATTAATTAAGCCAATCACCTTGACGTCTAAAGTATATAGGATATTGATATAAACTATAAATTCATTCTTCTACTTTGGTAATAAAAGATGTTCTTTACTGAAAGAAATCACGAAACAGAAAATTAACATGCCATTTGCTTTTCCAAAAAGGATAATGCGATTTAAATTTTAAAAGCAGTTCTCCGGTTCACGAATATCGTATAAAATTTGAACTTCATATACAAATTTCTTACTCAATGTGATGAAAAAATCTCACATTAAAATGAAATTACAGATTGTTATAAATTCATGATTCTTGTTCTTATCGTTTTTACGATAAACACATATATTTGTGCAGCGTCAAACTTGGCACTTAAACTTAATCATAACTGTTAGCCAAGGAGAAAGCCAAGCATGAAGAAGAAAGTGGAGTAATTGATAAAAAAGAAAAAGGATTTTACATAAACGAGTTATTAATATATTTATGAGTTATAAAATAAGTAAGTAAATGAACTTACGTGAAAGAGCCATTGGCAAGCTCAACTAATGCTTGAACCGCCAATCTCTGCCGTCGCAGCACCACCTCAGAACCACCAACCATAGCCACAAGCGGCGGAATTACGCCCAGCTCCGCCATCAGTTTCCTCCTCTTTAAGTCTTCTTTAGCCAACTTCTTCATCTCTTTGGCAGCCACCTCTTTTTCTTCCGAACTGCCAAAGTGAAGTTTCTTCACAGATTTTTGCAAAACCATCCACCCATTATCTTTAATATCACTATCTTTTCCCATTATACCCTTTTCTCCCTTTTCAACTTCTTCAATCACAATCAAAGTATCTGAATTTTCTCCGGGCTGATCAGATGGTTTCAATGGCTTTTTAGATGCTGCCTTGAGCTGGAGGAACCGACGGACTTTTGTAAAAAACCTAAGCTTTATGTAGGTCAAATACCAATTACTAGTTGTTGAAGTATTAGGCATGTTTCGATATATACTACTCGTGAAGAGGACATATAAGAAGAAGAACGGTTTTGTAGGGGCCGTGGTGGGGGTAGGGTGGTTTACTATAAATTAAGTTTGTTTATATCTGACTTTTGGTGAAAGAAAGAATTCATTGGAAAAGAAGCAGACAAAGAGAGAAGAAGACTTTGTGGGCAACAAAACAAGAAGAGCAGAAAGCACATGCAGATTCACGATATGCCAGTTACATCGGAAGGAAGAATTCAAGTTCTCTCTGATTCTTATAATCAACTGTTACATACACTATATTGAACAAAACATGTTAGGCAGAAATCCACTTTGACCCTTGTGGTTTCTTATAATTCTGGAAACCCCCCTCTATTAAAATTCTCCTAACTAGATTAGCCAACTGCTCCCAAACAAGTCACATTAACATTATATAATAGATAAAGGTATTTCAAATGTTCAAATTAGAAACAAATAGTGACGAATAGTCCTATTTTCTCAATAAGCTTGACTAAGAAAATTGTGTTCATTTATAGGGTTTGATATACATATAGACCGATCTCATAGTTTAGGTTGCTTATTCTATTTATCAAACTTGAAGGGTATACATGCAGTTCTTAAAAGACTCACCCCCAAGAAGGAATAAGAAATGCATGCTCGCCTCTGGATTTTAAGATTTTATTTTACTCTAAAAGAAAATATTGAGCACCAAATTATAGTGACGGATGACCAGAATATACACAAGTTTAGACAACTTTGTCCTACTCAATGAAGTCTTATACGACAAAAGTAGTCCGCTGCGAAATATAAAAGAGAGCACTGTTATATATTTTTCTATTTTAATTTGATCCAACGATTTAGACTGGCAAATAAGATACTTCACCTTATAGTAGAATTTGTTAACAAGTCAAATGCCAAAAAGGTCAAATCAAGGCTGCTTGACAAGATGAACCTATTTCCTTTCTAATTCATATAATATGTACGAAATTAAATTTTTTTTTTTTTTGAAATTTATTATCTTAAACAAGTCAAAAAGGTGTTAGAGTATTTGTATGACTAGCTTCTCTACAATCCTTAAGCAATACAAAGTAGGAGATGGACTAGCTTCTCTACAATCCTTAAACAGTACATTGTTGCAGCAGTATATGGACCAGGCTCATTCCAAATTTGGCAGGCAAGGAACTGGAAAATGCATAGGGACTTTACTGTACAGAGCAATATCATAGTGCAACAAATCCAGAGTGTAATTAGAGAAAGAGTGGACATGATAAAGAACTCAAAAAGAGCTAGAAAGGCTAGACAGATAATACATAGGCTATGCAGTAGTGCTAGATATTGAATGTCGTAGATGAGTTAAATTGTTTTTTCTTTCTAAGGCTTTACCTGGGATCACCAGGTAAAGTGCTTTTATTTGTAAATTTGAACTTGTTTGACGGATTGATAATATAATTTTATATTTATTAGCAAAAAATAGAGGTTTTTTTTTATTAAAGATATAATTATAAATTTAAGCTAAATTATTTCCAATTTTAAAAAGGAATTTTTTTTTTTAAAACATAGGTTCAAATAAACTTAAATAGAGGAAATAATTTTTATGGGTCTTAAGATATTTGCAAGCAGCACAAAGGGAAAATCAAAGTTGTATAAACGTCTAACAGTTTTAAAATTTTGGAAGTCATTTTACGACCTACCACCAGTGCCAGATGTTAATTGCATGCTAATTCAGTTGAATCTTGTCAATACAATCCTTTATTTAAAGACACCTCATAAAGGGTTGTTTCACAAATCATAGACTTCTACCTTTAAATCTTCGTTAATTTGCATTTAGATCCATTGATTTGAAAGTCATTAATTGTTTGACGTGAGAGTCAGGGTGCACCATGCCCCAAGTTTCCCTAAATCGGGATAAAATTTTCCTAAATGTTACACATTCAATTATAGTTCAAGTTTATAACATTATTTAACCGACCAATCGTACCATTTATTCCATCCGAATTATAATAAATGACCAATTTATTTTTGACATATCTATTAAGAAAATATTAAATTCTAAACGAAAATATTTAATATGACTAAATTACCATTTATTAAATGTTGCACTATATTTGTAGTAGTACTTACTTCTCTTCTCAAATATGATGAGTAAATGACTTTTTAAGGATACGTATATAAAGGTAATTTGAAAAAATAAATTGAATTTTTTAAAAATATATAAATAAACACTTATTTTGAATTAAAATAAAAAATCAAATTAATTTGGATCAGAGGAAGTAATTTCTAATAAAATATCTCCTTTCTTTTTTACTTTATATTTAACGAGCCACGAGGTCATTAATTTCACGGGAACAAAGCTATCCTTAAAATGCGACACGATTATAGGTTCGTACATGAAATTTGTTTTAATGTTGAATATATGGTAGTATTTATAAAAGGAATATGCAAATTTAAGGGGTGAATTAATATATAATTTTAAGAGCTCAAAGACAGAAGGAAAAAGGGATAATTCTTGAGGCCCTTGGATGTGGTCAATGATTAATCAACCAATCCCAAATCATGATAGAATTCCTTATTTCTCTGAAAATTTAAAGTTTTTGTTATGAAATCTCCTATTTAAGGTGAATGTCTATAATTAGAGAGATTCTAGAGTTCTATTCTTGGTAGATAAATCATCCCCCTCCCTATAAATAGAGGTGCTCTCTACCATTGTAAATAACTCCTAACATTCTCTAAGTATCAATAAGAAGAACTCTCTCTACTCTTCTCTCTATTTGCTCTTGTTCTTGAGTTATTGTTCTTGTCTTTTACATTATTTCATAACACGTTATCAGCACGAGACTCTACCGTCTCAAGAACCATTCTCGAGAAATCTAAGGTATTTCCCTCTTCCTAATTTAATTTTCGATTGTCTTAACTTTTGTTTGTGTAGGGTTTTTCTTCAAAGAAAGAATGAAGAAAGAAAAAGGAAAAAAAAGGAAGGAAGCAGAAACAAAAAGAAAGAAAGAAAACAAAGAAAAGAACAGAAAGGGAACGAAAAGAAAAACGGCAAAAAGAGAAAAGAAAGAAAAACGTGGAAAAAGGAAAGAAAGAAAGGAAAGGAAGAAAATATTGAAAATATATTTGGTATACCTTAAAGGTAAGTAATTTACTTTTCCTTTTCAAATTCTTGGAATTCTATAAATTTTATATACAAAGTTTGATTATAACTCTAATGGAGTTTGTGAGAAATTATAACCACACGAAGTGGTAAAATCTCTATGTCCTGCCATGATTAAATTCATGTATGATTGTGGACAAAGAATTGAAAATCCGTCCCATTGAATTTGCTCCATTCCCTTTAGAGAATGTGGAAGCAGTATATGATAAGTCTGAAAGAAGACTAAAATATTACCATGAAGGTATCAATGAATGTGGACGTGGCAAAGAATTCCGTCCAATTGGATCTGCTCCATTCCCTTTAGAGAATGTGGTAGCAATATGTGGTAAGTCTGAAAGAAGACAAAATTATTACCATGGACGTGGCAATAGACGAAATTATAATCGTCATTATTGTGGTAATGAGAACAATAAGGATTCTCAAAATAATCTTTCACTTTATGAAAGTAATATTTGACATGAGATTGTGTAAAGCACATGATTTCGATCCATTCCCTGAAGTGAATGTGATAATTGTAATAGAGCCCGTAAGTATGAACACGCTCTTGATGTAATTGTGTCATATGTCTGACAATATGAAAAGAAAGTTCGTTGCCCTCGAAATTTCGGGCAAGAACTATATGACATGGGTGTTGGATGATGAAATCCACTTAGATGCTATGGGTCTTGGAGACGCCATTAAAGACAGAAATAGTGCATCCACCCAAAAACTATGCTAAGGCCTTGATTTTCTTGCGCCATCACCTTGATGAAGGTTTGAAACTATGCTAAGGCCTTGATTTTCTTGCGCCATTACCTTAATGAAGGTTTGAAACTGTATGAAGGCCTTGATTTTCTTGCGCCATCACTTTGATGAAAGTTTGAAGATTGAATATCTCAACATCAAGGATTCACCCATCTTGTGGAAAGGCTTAAAGAAAAGAGATGACAACATGAAGTTGGTCACTCTGCCACAAGCACGATACGATAAGAATCCAAAAGCAAATAGTTTATAAACTATATATTATCGTTGCGGTGGAAACGGGCACTGGTCAAAGGATTGCCGTATGGTTGACCTTTACCAAGCATCTCGAAAGAGTAAACGCCCTATAACGAATTTTGTCTCTGACGACAACTTGAATGTGGCAGACTTCTTTAAGCAACCCGAGGGGAAAGTAGACCACCTAATCGGCGATGGGTCCATGATGAAAGAAGATGGAGCTATTTGATTTTACTTGTTTGTATTAGTGAATGAATAAACTAATAGCCATCAGTATTAGCTCGTATTAGTTAGTTCATGATGCAATGTTAGCAGTAGTTCTTTAGAATATCTTCAATATGCTCAAATATCAATAAAACTTTTACTTTCCAGTAGAGGTAATCGACTAGCCTGAAAAACTAGTCGGTTATCTCATATTTCGCATAAAACTAAAAAAATAATCGATTGTCAATGATCAACAATCGATTGTCTTTAAAATAGTGTGGCCTGGAATTTTTCAAAAATGATCAACAATCGATTGTCTATGTCTCAACAATCGATTGTCTTGAAACAGTGGTCTGGAAATTTTCAAAAATCATCCACAATCGATTGTCTTTGTCTAACAATCGATTGTCTTGAAACAGTGAGGTCTGGAATTTTTCAAAAATTATCCACAATCGATTGTCTTTGTCTAACAATCGATTGTCTTGAAACAGTGCTCTGGAATTTTTCAAAAATAACCAACAATCGATTTTCTATGTCTAACAATCGATTGTCTTAAGACAGTGTGATCTGGAAGTTTTTCAAAAATAGCAAATAATCGATTGTCTATGTTCAAACAATCGATTGTGTGGGTTTAATAATCGATTGTCTTATGAAAAACGCTGAAATTTTCAAACTGCATAGTAATTGATTATGGATAACATATCTGATTTTGTTAGTCAACTGTTAGTAGCAGATTTTGAAAATATTATGTGACACAAACGAATTGAACTTGTCTATTCTTATGTTCGTGTATTTCTTTTGTATGTCATACCATGGGAAGTAAATTGATTGAAGGCTCCGGAAGAGCAATTGTAACTCTGCCCAAAGGCATGACGTTAATCATAGAGAATGCAATGTTCTCCTCCAAGTCTAAGAGGAACTTGTTGAGTTTTAAAGATATCATTCAAAATGGATATTAAATTGAGACAATACATGAGTGTAAACTTGAATACCTCATTTACTCATGAAAACGAGGCTGCCCACTTCGGCTTGGGGTCACGCCATTTTGCATAAAGCAATGCTAATTTGTCGGCTGCCCGCTTCGGCTTGGGGTAACGCCATGTTGCATGCAGCAATGCTAGTTCGTCTCTGACTGACGAATTGACACAAATATTCCCCATTGCAATTGGTTTTGGGTCATGAACCCAATATATCCCATTTAAGGATTTTTGGATGCGCAGTATATGTGCCTATTGCATCGCCATCCCGCACCAAAATGGGTGCACAAAGAAGGTTAGGAATATATGTTGGGTTTGAATCGCCCTCCATCATTCGCTACCTCGAAACATTGACAGGCGACTTGTTCACTGCACGATTTGCAGACTGTCAATTTGATGAGACACTTTTCCCAAAATTAGGGGGAGAAGTTGGTGAAACCAAACAGGAAATTTTGTGGAAAAATGCATCATTATCTCATCTTGATCCACGAATACATATTCATTATTGGAAGAATATGAACATGAAATTGGTATTGAATATACCACACTCACCCCTAGAAGGAGGTTTGAGATGATAGCACACTCACCCCTAGAAGGAGGTTTGAGATGATATATGGCATGAATGATCGTTGGTCACGTACCTATTGTACGCCAAAGTATTTTGGAAATATGACCATTAAAGGACAACGATAATGCAAGAAACATTTCTTGCATATAAGTTTGACATGACCATAATGGTATAACTTTCTCTTTAAGAAAGATATTCACCACATGGATGTTGATGAATCTGTGGTAGTACAAAATTAATTGAGAGCTCTAGAAGAGCCAATTATTACTATGTTGGAGAAACACAATTGAGTATTGTGCTGTAGTAAGTCTCAAAGAAACTTATTCAATTTCCAAAGTACACGCGAAAGCGATTGATTATATTGAGACTATAAATAAAGGAAGGCTTTGATATCTCCTATTACTACAACTTGTAGCGGGGTAATTTGTATGAGAAAAGCTACCCGCTTTGTTCTCCAGTTTGTACTACACAAACGAAAGAATACCACAATAAAGTGGATATCTATTGGTATAAAAACTCATGTCATAATAAACCTGAAGTTTATTGATAAGTGCACATGTCATGGTGTAAATTTAAAGTTTACCAATATTGATAATTTGTTCAGTTAGCATTCGTGTTAGCCATCTCATTTTATGTATGATGTGCAAATTCACATAGGTGAATAATAAAGAACTAGAAAGTTCTTTACAAATTCTCTTGTATCACTTGTTCTCATTAATGAACTGACCAACTAAAGAGTTCGGGTTGAAGCCCATAAATTCTGGAAATATCAAAGGTGAATATGGGCCCATTCACCTGCCATGTATACCACATATGATGCATCTATGATATGGTTACATGCGCAATTGTTATTAACCCGCAGCTTGGCCGGTGCTTGCGAGGTAAATTGCTCAGTATTCTAACTTCGAGCATAATTTCCAGATTCTCTACTCAAGATAGTTCATCTTGATAAGTTGGTTTATATCAAAGTTGGTTTAGCAAGATAATTACTGAGTGCTTCCACTTAATAGCTAAACTGTTTCTTATGAGAACAAAGTTATATATATCAGTTTGATATAAGTTGTATACGAGAGTATATTCTCCCCTCACAAGTGGTTCAAGGTCAGGAACCAAATAATTTCATCTTATTATTAATGTGTTGTGTATATTGACATGATAATGCACAAAGATGATTTCCCAAAGTTGAGGAAACAAGTTAGCTTTTCTAACATGAGGGGGAGACATGATAAACACTTGAGAAAATGTTATATGGGATGAATTATCATTTGTATATGTAAATTCCCGAATATCATGATATGAACCTGAAGTTCATAAAAGGGATAATTCAATTGCAACATATTGCAAAGCATGCTATACGCATTTGCTGACCCAAAGAAAGTAACTAAATGGAAGAGATACAATTCAAGAAGAATTGATTCCATATGAAAGACATGCAGTTTTGAACCTATAGTTCAAATGCTTGAAAGATAAAAGTCAAAGGTATGTATAGTCAGTTTTCAATATCTTATTTGTTTAGTATCACTAATGAAAGCTTGATATGCAGCTAAAGTTTATTATGTGACTTATATGACTCAACTTGAAAGATTTAAGTTGCTTGAAGCATATGCAATTCGTGGTCATGAAGTACCACATCCTAAGTACAACTTGTGTACATATATATCTTGCCATAACTATAAGCATGATGGCTTTGAGAATGCACCTATGGAGATATTGAAGAGTTATTCCACGACATCATATGAAGATGTTCATATCTATCAAGAATGATGATTTCAAGGTGCGGAATATTTATTCAAGTCAATATGGTTGATTTATTTATCAAACGTCTACCAAAGATCGTTTTGAAGATGATGCACAAGATTGGAATGCAAATGCTCAAGGATATAAAATGATGTACTCATTAGGGGGAGTTAATGCGCGTTGCACTCTTTTTCCCTTACAAGGTTTTGTCCCACCGGGTTTTCCTTGCAAGGTTTTTAACGAGGCAACCAATAGGCGCATATTCAAACATGTGTACTCTTTTTCCTTTCTTTAATTTTTCCCATTGGGTTTTGGTTTTAAGGTTTTAACGAGGCACATTGTTGAATAGACATTCAAGGGGGAGTGTTATGAAATCTCCTATTTAAGGTGAATGTCTATAATTAGAGAGATTCTAGAGTTCTATTCTTGGTAGATAAATCATCCCCCTCCCTATAAATAGAGGTGCTCTCTACCATTGTAAATAACTCCTAACATTCTCTAAGTATCAATAAGAAGAACTTTCTCTACTCTTCTCTCTATTTGCTCTTGTTCTTGAGTTATTGTTCTTGTCTTTTACATTATTTCATAACAGTTTTCTAATTTTAAAAGGCTAAAAACTTGTTTAATTAATTTTTTTCAGATTTTCTTATCTAAGCCCGCTAAACCTAATGTAATCAATTAATCTTCTGTTGCATTAAGAAATTTAATCTTTTTAGTGCAAAGTCATGAAAGGAAATTATATTCATTTTGCATAGAGAAGAAGTTGGAATATTAAAAGAATGCATTTATATCAATATTGATCTTCTCATGTGCGCAGAGTTGAGTAGTTATCATTCTTGGATGTCACAGGGGCTTGCTACAATCCAGCTATTGCGTCATTATTAATGTCATTAAATTAACAATCAATGTTGTGTTCAATTAGATCATAGATTTAAAGTTAGACAAAAATAGAGTGTAAACCGGAACACACGTGTGAGTCCAATGTACCCTCATTAGTTTCAGATTATCAAGCATAAGCCCGAGTTTTACGCTGTCAAAACCAACATAATGCCAGCTTTCATAAGTTTCTTAAATTATTTGTCGATAATTAATTGAAAGAAGAATTTATTATAATTAAAGCAATATTGACCTGAAAAATAGAATATGATTGGATTATTTATTTAGGGAAATATTGTTTTTAAAAGAAATATATGTTGAGATATTCAGGAATTTGGAGATTAGATAGTTCGAGAATCATAAGGAGTTGTAAATCGTTAATTAGTGTGAATTACGTCAGAAAGTTCGATTTACATTTATGTACCTTTCTCCGGCATAACTTTAATTACATTGTACTAAAAAAGGTTTTCTTGCACGGGTGCTTTAAAGGAAACGGAAGTGTCTGAATTTAGAAATATTGAGGGTAAAGTTTTATTAAATCCTAGAAAATCTTTTGCAATTTTATTGAAACTTGTCCGGCACCGAAGAGAGCTGGGGGAGGGACTAAAAGCTAACTAATTCTAGAATAAATCTTCAGTTGAAACTATAAAGGTATTAGTGTGCCTTAGTGGTATATATCTTAGGAGATGGACCTGGCTTCAATGCAATGAGGAGATTCATCAATCACCACAGGTCGCATGTCCCTGAGCCAGACTTGTTCTATCATGAAGAAGGATATTACATAGTGAAATTCAAAACAATTGTTGATGCCAAAGAGATGCTGTGTGCAGGACCTTACTCAATAGTTAATAGGCCTATGATACTCAAACAATGGACACCTGAATTTGATTTTTCAGAAGAGTTCCCGACTGATATTCCATTGTGGGTAAAGTTTCCGAAACTTCCAATGTCTTGCTGGGGTATGAGATCTCTAAGAAGAATTGCTAACGTATTAGGGAAACCAATATTTGCGGATGAATGTACAACAAAACAGACACGAATTTCCTACGCCAGAATGCTCATAGAGGTGACTGTCACAAAAGAACTTCCAACAGAGATCTGGGTTATGGATTCGAATGGGAAAAAGTTCCTTCAGGATGTGGTTTATGAGTGGAACCCCTCATATTGTGAGAAATGCCAAACAGTAGGACACAACTATGCGGTGCAGCCAAAGCAAATCCCAAAACAGCATACACAAGTGTGGAAGCCAAAGGCAGTCCAGAAATGGAGAACTAAGGGCCCGGTGCAAAATGTGGCACTACAGAAGCAGCTACCAGTACAGCATAACGAATCAAAGGGAGTTCCTACTGAATCCAGGACAGTCCAGAGCCAGAGGGTTGACAAAGGAAGTGATAAAAGGGAAACAACCTCAGAGCCCAACTCTCAACACCACTAATTTCCCACCTCTGTCACCCATCAATGTGAGTAATAGATTTGAAGTAGTTTCTGGTAGTAAAGAAGACCCTCCAGGGGAGCTAGGGGGATCAATCTCTCAACAATGAAGTGGTTATTTTGGAATATAAGGGGTGTAAATAAAAGGTATAAGCAGAAAGAAGTTAGGGAGTATATTAGGAAAAACAACAGGTAAAACAACTACATGCTAGTAGAATTGCTAACCTACTAGCACCGGGATGGGGCATCTTAACAAACTATGTCTCTGGTGAAAAGGGCAGAGTATGGATTCTATGGAACCCAAAAATGTTTGTTGTCACTAGTGTTCTGGAGGAAAGCCAATTGATTCACAGTAGGGTTATCAGCAGGAATGTACGGCTTCAATGGACTGGAGCAAAGAAGATCCCTATGGAGCAGCCTCCAAACACTGTCATCAGGGATGCAAGATCCATGGGTAGTTGCTGGTGATTTCAATGCTATCTTATGTGGCAAAGATAGGCAGTCTTGCAAACCAGTCAGGCTCCCTGAAACCCAAGAGTTCAGCAAATGTATTCAACAAGCTGGTTTGTCAGAATTGCCTTAGAGGGGTGAATATTACACCTGGACAAATAAGCAGATTGGTGTGGACAGAGTATGCAGCAGACTGGATAGCGTATTTGGAAATTATGAATGGATGATCAAATGGAACCAAGTGGTAACTGATTATGACCTTCCTTTAATATCAGACCATAATCCCATGATAGTGACACTGACATCATCTTCCTGGAATGGGAAAAAGACTTTCAAGTTCTTCAATGTATGGGCTGATCATGAAGATTTCCAGCAGATTGTGGCAAAAATTTGGCATACTGGAAATTCAGACACAATGAAAGCAATATGGTCTAAGCTCAAAGCTTTGAAGAGTCCTCTGAAAGACCTAAATATTAAGGAATTCAAGACTATCTCACAGAGAATAGACTTTAGAAGATTGGAACTGGTGACAATACAAGCCCAGATGACACAGTCATACTCTGATGTCCTACAACAGAAGGAGAAGGAGCTGGTGCTGAAACTGGAAAAATGGTCAATGATTGAGGAAAATGTTCTGCAACAGAAGGCAAGAGCAAAATGAATACAACTTGGGTACTCCAACACTAAATACTTCTCTGCAGCAATGAAGGAGAGAACTCAACACAACCAGATTACTGAAGTTACCGCTGTAATGGGTACCAAAATTACTACAGCTGAAGATATCAAAAAGGAGATCATTGGATTCTACAAGGCACTGATGTGAACCTCTGCATCCACCCTGCCAGCTATAAATCAAATGTACATGACAAATGGTCAAAAACTGACACAACAACAAAGAAGGGATCTATGTGCTGATGTTACTGATATAGAAATTGTGGAGAGTCTCAAGGCTATTGGAAATGACAAAGCACCAGGGATAGATGGCTACAATGCTGTGTTCTTCAAAAAGAGCTGGGGAATAATTGGTAGGCAGGTTACCACTGCCATCAAGCAGTTCTTCACCTCAACCAAGATGTTCAAACCCATAAACTGTGCAACTATTACCCTCATTCCTTAAGTGTCCAAACCATCCACAGTCAAAAAGTATAAGCCAATTGCTTATCAGTGAAGCCCAGTCAAGCTTCATCCCAGGCAGAAAGATCCAAGACAACATCATTCTAGCACATGAACTAGTCAAAAGCTACACCAGACAACATGTGTCTCCCAGATGCATGATTAAAATCGATCTCCGGAAAGCATATGACTCAGTAGAATGGACATTCCTACAGCAGGTTATGGAACAAATTGTCTTCCCCAGCACTTTCACCAAATGGATAATGGAATGCATCTCAAAAATGAGCTTCTCTATGCTAGTCAATGGAGAGGCAACTGAACCTTTTGCTGCTGCTAGGGGACTTAGGAAAGGGGACCCTATTTCCCCCTTCCTATTTGCTCTGGTCATGGAGTACTTAAGCAGATCATGCAACTCACTAAAGGGAAATCCAGCATATCAGTTCCACCCCAGATGTAAAAAACTCGGCATTACTCACATGTGCTTTGCTGATGATTTGCTGTTGTTTGCCAAAGGTGACACTACTTCTGTCATAGCCCTATCCAGATGTTTATCTCAATTCTCTGAAGCATCTGGCTTACAAGCTAATCTGAACAAGAGCTCTGTTTACTTTGGGGGGGGGGGTTGCACTGGATATTCAGAAACAGATTCTCGACCACCTTGGCTATGAGCAAGGTCAATTACAATTCAAGTACCTAGGAGTCCCCTTGTCCACCAAGAAAATCACATAGCTCCAATGGCAACCTCTAGTTTAAAGGATCACTGCCAAGATCACTTCTTGGACTGCCAAAACACTGTCTTATTCTGGGAGTATCCAACTGGTCCAATCTGTCATTTTTGGTATCCAAGCTTACTGGGCACAACTGTTCATATTCCTTGTTAAAGTCCTGAAGATGATAGAAGGCATTTGTAGGAGCTTTATTTGGTCTGGGATGAACTCTATCACTAGGAAAGCATATATCTCCTGGGACAGAATGTGCACCCCAAATCAGCAGGAGGGATGAATCTTACTAATCTCAAGCTTTGGAATAAAGCTGCCATTGCAAAGACATGCTGGGATTTAGCTCATAAAAAGGACAAACTGTGGATTAGGTGGATCACTGTGTACTACATCAAAGGCAGACCTATTTGAAACCATTCCAATTCCTGCTCAGGCAAGTTGGATGGTTAGAAAGATCATCCAATCAAGAGAAGTTTTACAGAGGGTCCAGCACTGGAAGGAGCAGGGATGCTCAGTTAAACAGTTACCATTCACAGATGCAAAACCTGCCGAGAGTCCCATGGAAGAATTTAATCATACACAACTATGCCAAAGGCAACCTTCAATCTATGGCTGTTCTTACAGGATAGACTCCCAACAAAAGACAGATTGCACAGCTGGGGAATGAGTGTTGATCAGCAATGTACCTTATGCCAAAATCACCCAGAAACTAGAGACCATTTGCTACTGTTCTGCCCAGTTACTGTTGAATTATTGGAGAGAACAATGCACTGGCTGAAGGAGACTTATCCCCACCTCAATGATTGGAACCAGAAAATGCAGTGGCTAATAAGCAAAGCCAAGGGTTGAACATGTCGAGCAACCATCTTCAAAATGGTAGTCGCCTGAGTTTGCATATACTATCTGGCTGGAATAGAACTCAAGAATCTTCAACAAGACATTTCGCTGTAATGCAACCTTTTTGAGAGACATAGTATATACCTGTAATGTTAGAAGTACCCCACGAATTAGAAAACAATTACAACACCTTCGAATATAGTATTGATAGGAGTTAGGATAGTAGATACAGTTTAAATATTATATTACAGATAGTCAGCTGAGTTTAAAGCTAGACTATGGTTTTGTAATGTTACTTCATTGGTGATTAATGAAAAAGCCTTAATTACCGAAAAAAAGTATAAAGGTATTGAATATATGATCTACTTAAGAATAAAGTACTTATATAACTATACTTATAGCGTTATATAAAAATCAGAACAAGCTGGAGCAAGCTTATTGATATATATGTGTTCTTTTATATCTGTAACAAACTTCTCTGGATATAATACTCAATTTCCGTACTTCTACCACCTAATATGCTTACTTTCATTATAAGTTTTGGTTTGGTATTTTGGTAATTATTCCATTAATTGCAGGTTAGGAGAGAAATCATTGACAAATTATGATAGATTTTTTTTAATTATTTTTATATATATTAAAGCTCTAGGTATTGCATTTGAATGGCGTTCTTAGAAGAAATGAATTATTTAGCTTGCTTTGGAGAATAGGGAAACAAAGGGATGGGAAAGATGGAACATAAATCATTTTATTTTATTCCTTCGTTTTTGCGTGGAAACAAGAAGGAAAATATGAGTATTATTAGATATTTTTCCTTTGAATGGTAAAGGGTAATCGAGAAAAGGGAGGTAAAATAAATATTGATAAAGTGAAAAGGAAAAAGAGTGAGACGAAGGAAGAAGAGAAATGCGCCCGCTAGGTTTTGGTTAGTGGTAAGATATATCTCGCAGCATATGGGTCAGATATACATTATGAATTTGAATTCTGTCACAGATAAAAGTAAGGATAAATAAATGAACCAACTATTCATCTAGTTTAGAAATATGCGCTAGCTAATCCTCAATAATTTTTAGATAATTGTTTACCTTAAAAATTAAATAACAATTAAATTTATATATCGGTGATTTCACCTAATATTAATTGATAAACATAGAGATTAATAGTAACGATTGACAATGAAATAAACAAACCAGTCTTAAAACGTGATTCAGCCCTCAAGCTTAAGTTCACTCGAACTGATCGGTGGCCAGAATAGTTAAAAAATAAACTAACTGATGAACAAGAATATGAACTAGATTGAATTGTTTTGATATAGATAAATGTAAGATGTTTATTAAATGATTAGGGCCCTCTCTATATAGCAGGGGAAACCTATTTATGGTACAATCCTAATTATGGAAGCAAATCCCGTGATTAACTATATAACCGCCATTGATTTGATATGCCATGATCTTCAGCTAGTCACAATTATCTCGCCTTTATGTTATCACGTTTTTCTCGATATCCGTCTCATTTGGTCTCGATCACTACCGGCTTTGATCTTCGATACGTATCTCGGTCCACGAACTCGGTGTCTTATCATTGTACATCGGTCTAATCCGTCGTGAGGTCGACCATTGATGCAATTCCCTAGCCTCAATCAAATAGTAAAATCGGGTAAGCCCGATTTTAACCGTATACAGATAGTTCCCTCGTTTATTTGGAGTGTAATGAAAAGAAACAAATTGAGCCTTCGATTTTGTACCTCGACCTGTCATGACATCATCTTCATGATGTAAGCGATGAAATTGACCGAAACGTCCTGTCTGTTTGCATACCGAGGCATCAACTGCATGTGAGTTGTTGTGCGCCATTATTGATTTTGAACCATCACCTTCTTTCTACAAAGGTACTTTCCTTCTCTTTTGCTCAAACATTACTCTTAATCTCCGCCTTAATCTTCAAAGCTTTTCGCTTCCTTCAAGCTTTTCCGTACTGCATAATCTCTATGTTTCGTTATCAACCTTCCCTCAAAACACCAAACCTCATTCTTTCTTCCTTCTTCCAACTTGCTGAGATGGCCAAAACGTCCAATATTGTTCCGTAAAAGGAGGGTGCATCTTCATCGTGGCCGACCTGCGAAAAAATACCGGTGGAGCCATGCCCTGAGGAGTGCGTTCCCGAGGTGGGGTATGATCTTTCTTCGACTTTAAAGTCAAGAAAACTTTGTCTGTCCCTGGCCGATGTGAGCCAATATCGAGGTACATGTGATCGATAACTGAGAGCTATCTTGAGCAGGTCAAGAAAGACTGCCATTGGGAGAAGAAAGAGGTGGTGATTCCGACTCCCCGGGAAGATATCACTACCCATGTGAAAGGGTTTTTAAGTGTTTACACTTACCCTTTCACACTGGGCCTTGTTGATCTCGTCATCATTGACTTTTGTCTCTAGTATCAAATAACACTAGGTCAGATCCGCCCTTCTTCTTGGCAGATTGTCATTTTGTTCCGATTTTTCACGAGAAAAGTCGAAGGAACACCTTTCACCCTCTACCACCTCATCAGGATGTATAGGCCCCGTCTTTATTAAGGTGGGTTGATAAAGCTTCGGCATTGGGCCACCAAGGTGATGTTCTCAAGCATAGACGAGGACAAAGATCGAGGGCGAATGGGTCGGTTCGTTCGAGTGAAGAATTTCGACAAAGAAGATGCCATTTCCCGAGAAGTTGAATATGGAACGTAAGTTCAATCATTCCTTTAGCTTTTATTTACTGTCTTGTTTACTTTACATTCCCTCATCGACATCCTTTTTCTGTGATGTAACGGTTGCTTGGATGCCTGTGCGATATCGAACCTCGAAAACTGTGTTCGGACCCTAGCTCCGACTTCCCATACGCTGAGCGCTCATGGTGTGATTTAGCAAAGGCCTTATGGGAGGCCAAAAATCACAGTAAGCCTTTTCACATTTCTGATGGCTTTTGTTAAAATGTTCCACTCTAATATTCACTTGACTATCATACAGGCCTCGAGAAAGATGTCGTCATAAGGCCCCCGTACGGGGAGGAGGAGGTTTCTCCCCTAAATCCGGCGAAGGAATATAAAAGAAAAAAGGTCTCACCCTCCGAGACTCCAAAGCCCAAAAAGAGTATGGCTCGTAAGTCGAAGAAAGACACCACCGTCCTGCTTGCGGATGTAGTTCAACGACTACAAGATGAAGAAGAGGAAATGAACACAAAAAAATTTCTTTTTTTTCGTTTGTGAGTCGGCAGAAACTTTCCCATGTAATTGTACCTGGGGATTTAGTTTTACTGGGGAATGTTCTGGGGATTATTTCCTACGGTTTTTACATGGAAATATTTTCTGGGGAATTACCACGGAATTTATTTACCTAGGGAAATACCTGGAGATTTATTGTTTGGGTTTCACATGCGAATATTTTCATGGGGATTTATGTGGGGACTTATATACCTGAAAGATTACCTAAAATTTATATGGGAATTATTTATTGCAGTATTACTTGATAATTCTTTAACAAGCATTTACTTGTGATTTATCTAAGAAAATTTCTTGGTAACTTACCTCGGAAAATTGCATGGGAATATCTTGAAGCGGTAGCATCTAAATGTTTTCACGGCGAAATACCCGAGTATTTAATTTCTTGTGTAATTAACTGGAAATATTTTTCTGCAGGTTTAGCTAGAATATTTTTCTGGTGATTTAACTGAGGATTTCCGTCACTCTGAGATTTATCCTTTTATTTTCCTGCATAGGGATTTACTTGTTCCAAGCTTGAGTCAGAATACTATATATATTTGAAAATAATAAATGTTGTATTGAGAGTTTGATTACTTACTGAATTATTTTTGTTTCAATTTAACTGGAAATTTATTATATTATATTTACTTCTTAAGCTTATTAGTTTTGCTATGCATATATAATTGCGAATAAAAAAATATACCAAGCTAATTAGACATGAGAATAATTTATAAGTAATAGTAAAGAATTATTTTACCTTAAAAACTAAGATAAAATAAAATTTATTCTTGGAAGACAATTATCATATTGGTAGAGAATGCGTTTGAGTTTATTTTATATGCATATTTTTTATATGTCATCTTTTTTTACAAGACCCTAGCTAGATTGTATTAAGTATTATGGACGATAAATTATCATCGTTGTATAGGTAGTGAAAGTGAGGACAATAACAATTGGATAAGCGTTGCGATTTCGAGAAAATCATCGAGTACGCACAAATTTAAAAATCATCTCAATTTGATTTCTTTGAGTCTACAATTTTTTTTTTTGTGGGAAGAAGTTACGAATTATGACTTAATTATGTTGAAAAAGTAATATTTTTTAAAAATAGTTATGTCAAGCTTAGTGAAATTGTTTTGGTTTGAAGATAATTTGATACGACATACCCACACATTTTTTTCATAATTTATGGGATGAATTGTTTTTATTCAAGCAATTTAATTCGTTTTCTAAGAAATATAAATTATCTTTTGTTATGATAAATTGACAGAGATGGTCATAATTAAAAATTTGAAATTACATAAGTTAGCTTTGAAAGTTCTACAAATTTTATAGTTATAATCTTAATATTTAAATTTTTTATTCATAATTTACTTCCAAGAAAATAAAAGCTTTAATATATACCTATTATTTTACAACTAAAGAAAATAACACAACTAAAAAAAATAGAAGGGGGAAACTTAAGCGCCATAGCAAAAAGAAAAGAATCAAAAACCTAGATCGGTACTTAGAGACGACGGCAACGTTGGACTACCTTGCTCTTTTTTGAAGGCCTTTCAATTCTCTTTCTAGTATGGTTCCTCCATAAGAACACTGAAAGCCCAGCTTCGCACATATTGTACTCTCTCAAACTTCTACCGGTACTTTTTCTTTCTCCGTCTCATCCATCCGCTAGGCTCCTTCATCTCTATAATTTCTCCCAATTTCTTCTAAATACCCGGAAGCCTCTCTTCTTTTTTATATCTATCCAGTGATTTTCTGTTTTTTTAATAAAAAGTTGAAGACACTTGACTTCTCCCCACATGTCCTCATCTAGCCAAATGTATGCTTTTTGTGGTCATGGTTGTTTTTAATACCGTTTTGTTGAAATTTATGAAAGAAGAATTTGTTACCTGTTGAGAAATTTCAAAGAAGAGTCCTTGCTGTTTTGGCTTTCACACCCTTCTCTGCAAAAGAAAAAAACCTGTGCAGTTAATCATATATAACGGAAAAATAAAGACAAAACAGTACAATTAAAAATATGAAGGTGGAAGTCATGCTGCGAGGAACAACCAGTAGCAACAAAAACCAACATTTAAATGTAGAGAACACCCTAACTCAACTATCAGTAGAAATAAGGAATATCAATGACAAGTGCACGATATCACCTTTCATGCTTTTACTCTCGTACTCAACATAATAATCAATATAAACAACACGGCATCACCTTCGTACTTTTACCTCACATAAATATGGCACGGAATGATCCTTTATGCATCATCACTCATATCGTGTGGCACGAAATGGTATATCGTGCGGCACGACATCACCCTTCGTGCATTATTACTCTCTGACAAATATCATACACGGTATCACCCTTCGTGCTTTAACACTCTCTCACCAATATAATGTATGGCATCGCCCTTCGTGCTTTAATACTCTTCCTCACCCAAACAACAATCACAAGCAATAAGGGCAAGGGAATAAGTACAACAACAACAACAACTACCCAGTATACTTCCACCAGGTGGGGTCTGGGGAGGGTAATATGTAGACAAGCCTTACCCATACCCGAAAGGGCAGAGAGGCTGTTTCCAATCGACCCGCGGCTCATAGGATAAAAGGAAAAACAACAGTAAAACACAACAAAGACAAAAACAAAAACAATAGAGCATTAGTAACTCCAGCCGAAATAGCGAATATAGCGTAAAATAATTATCTAAACATACGAAACATAAATACAATCGCATGCAATACTATCATACAGCAACTACCATAACTAACAGCCATAGGGGGGACATAAGCTGAAACACAAATCATCTATGGGTTACCCTGCTGACCCACACCCAACCCCAGATGAGGCGTACGAAAAACTCTAGGAGCCCCTATCCTACAACCCTGATTCTAGACCTCCAGACTTTTCTATCAAGGGTCATGTACTCGGAAACCTACATTCTAGTCATGTCCTGCCTAATCACCTCTCCCTAATACTTCTTAGGCCTCCCTCTGCCTCGCCGACCGCCAACAATCTCCAGCAGCTCGCAGCTCCTATCAAGGGAATAAGTAAAATTATAATAAAATCCTTGCAAGGGAACAATAGTACAACAATCATATCCAAGCAAGGGAAACAATATCAAAGTCACAACATCCCAGCAAAGGAGATAACATTAAAAGCAATAACATCGCGGCAAGGGAGACAATATCATAATCCCCATCTCTTTTTCTCATTTACTTCACAACTTGAGCCAATGCTCTATAATGTTGAGTCTCCAACCGCAATTACACAAATTATTTCACAACTTGAGCTAATGCTCTTCAATGTTCAATTACAAAAATTACTATCACATATGGCATGAACAATACAAAACGGAGTCATATTAATCATAGCATAAGACTTATGGGCATTCTTGGACCAACATATAGATACTCGTCACCATGCCTATACGTTGTACTCACCAATACAACAGATAAAATATAGGACACAACTCCTAATCCCTTAAGCTAAGGTTAAACCAAACAGCTACCTGGATGCCACAAACACAACTCAAGCCTCAACTACCACTTTACCTCGTGATTCCACCACCAATTCGTTCGTATCTAGTCACAAGTTGCTTAACTATATCAATAAATGCTAAATAAATCAATTCTAATGCATGAAAACTTTCTAAGATTTTTCCAAAACGTAAAAAATCGACCCCGGGCCTATATGGTCAAAACCCGAGGTTCGAACCAAAACCCAATTACCCATTTACCTACGAACTCAAATATATAATTTATTTTGAAATTGAACCTCAAATCGAGGTCCAAATCCCCAAAATTCAAAAATTCTAAGTTTTACCCAAAACACCAATTTTCCCCATGAAAACCCTTAATTTGAGTTGAAATCATGTGAAACGATATTAAAGATTAATGAAAACGAGTTAGAAATGACTTACAATCGATTTGGAAGACTACTTGTCTTTGAAAAATCACTCAAAAGTGTTTAGGTTTTGAAAAGGGTTGAAAAATGACTAAAAATGTGCCTAAGTTATGATTTAGCAGGTTGTAGATGTCGCAATTGCGACTAGGGTTCACATTTGCGAGCGCCTAAGAAAATTGTTCACTTCGCAATTGCGAAGATATTATCGCATTTGTGACCCAATTTAATCCCGGTCACCTTCGTATTTGCGAGGGACCTTTCGCAATTACGACATCACATTTGTGACGTAAGCGTCGTATTTGCGGCTAAGGAAGCCCGTGTCGACTTTTGCATTTGCGATACTTGTTCACATTTGCGAGCCAGGCCTCACATTTGTGAAGACTATAGACTCGCAACATACCAACAATTTCCTAAGTTTGAATTTCACCCAGTGGCCTATCCAAGACTCACCTGAGCCCTCGGGGCTCCAAAACAAACATGCACGCAAGTCCAAAAACATCATACGGACTTGCTCCTGCGATCAAATCATCAAAATAACATCAATAACTATGAATATAGCATCAAAATTAAAGAAAAATCTCATGAACTCTTAAGTTCAAGTTCTAAGAACCGGAGGTTCGATTCACATCATTTCATGTTCGTTTCTTACCAAATCTTACAAGCTCAAATTAAATCCCATATAAGACCGGTATCGAGCTTCGTAACAAAAACACATGCTTGATACCGTCAAATTCAAACATATTTCATTTCTAAAAATTCATATATATATTCTAGAAAATAATTTTCTTTAAAAATTCATTTCTTGGGCTTGGGACCACGGAATTCGATTCTGGGTACACGCCCAAGTTCCATATTTTCCTACGGACCCTCCAGGATCGTTAAATCACGAGTACAGATCTGTTTACCCAAAATATTGATCGAAGTCAATCTAAATTCATTTTAAAAGAAAAATTCACTATTGTTCACAGATTTTCTCAAAATGTCTTTCTAGAGACACACCCCGACTATGCACACAAAACGAGGTGAGATATAAGGAAGGTTTTAAGGCCTCGGAATATAGAATTTATTTCTAAAACAAGTGATGAGCTTTTGGGTCATCATATTATCCACCTATAAAATAAACATTCCTCCTCGAATGGATATAAGAAGGAAGTACCTGAGTCTGAGAAAAGATGGGGATAACAGCTTCGCAAGTCAGACTCGGACTCCCAGATTGATGCCTAAACAGGCTGACCTCTCCACTGAACACAAATAGAAGGGAAATTCTTTGACCTCAAGTGATAAACCTGCAAGTCTAGAATAGCTACCGGCTCCTCCTCATTGAACATGTACTTGTCCAACTGTATAGTGCCGAAGTCTAACACGTGGCATGGATCGCCGTGATACTTTCACAACATGGACATATAAAATATTGGATGCACGACTGATAAACTCGGAGGCAACGCAAGTCTATAAGCCACCTCTCCCACTCGATCAAGAATACCAAATGGGCCAATGAAACTAGGGCTAAGCTTGCCCTTCTTTCCAAATCTCATCACGCCCTTCATAGGCAAGCAACACTCGCTCGCAGACCATGAATGACACATCACGAGCCTCACGGTCGGTATAAATATTTTTCCTGGACTAAGCGTTACGAAGCCTATCATGAATAATCCTGATCTTTTCCAAGGCATCCTGCACTAGATCCATTCCCAACAACCGAGCCTCTCTGGGCTCAAACCACCTAACCAACGACCAATATCGCATACCATATAAAATCTCATAAGGAGCCATCTAAATGCTAAACTAGTAACTGTTGTTGTAGGAACACTCTGCTAAAGGAAAAAACTGATCCCACAAGCCTCCAAAGTCAATAACACAAGCTCAGAGCATATCCTCCAAAATCTGAATAGTACGCTCGGACTTCCTGTCCGTCTAAGGATGAAATGATATGCTCAACTCAACCTATGTGCCCAAATTACGCTAAATTTCTCTCCAGAAATGTGAGATAAAGTGCGTACCTCGATCAGAAATGATAGATAGGGGCATACCACGAAGAGGAACAATCTCCTGGATATAGATCTCAGCTAACCTCTTAGAAGAATAGGAGACTTCTACAGGAATGAAATGCCTGACTTGCTCAGCCTATCAACAATAACCCACACTCCATCGAACTTCCACTGAGTCCGTGGAGTCCAACAAAAAAGTCCATAGTTATGCGCTCCCACTTCCACTCGAGAAGCACAATCCCCTGAAAAAACCCCCCTACAGGTCTATGATGTCTGTACTTTACTTGCTAACATGTCAATCACCAAGCCACATACGCAACAATATCCTTCTTCATCCTCCTCCAATAACAATGCTACTATAAATCCCGATACATCTTAGCGGCGCCCGGATGAATAGAGTACCAAGAACTATGGGCCTCCTCTAGAATCAACTCTCAAAGTCCATCCACATTAAGCACACAAATAAGACACTGCATCCTTAAAACTTCATCATTTCCAAGTGTGACATGCGTGGCACCACCCTGCTGCATTGTGTCCTTTAGGACACATAAATGAGGATCATCATACTGCCAATTTCGAATACACTCTAATAATGAAGAACGAGCTACTATGAAAGATAACATACAGCTGCGCTCATAAACATCAACTGATTGGCCAAAGCCTGAACATCCAAAGCAAGCGGGCAGTCTCTCACCGACCAGAATATACACAAGACTACCCATATCGATTGACTTCCTACTCAAAGCATACCACTAAATTGGCCTTCCCCAGATGATATAAGATGGTGATATCATAGTTCTTTAGTAGTTCCAACCACCTTCTCTGACTCAAATTTAACTTCTTCTACTTGAACAAGTATTGCAAACTCTTGTGATTCGTGAACACCTCACATGACACGCCATATAAATAGTGCCTCCAAATCTTCAGTGCGTGAAAAATGGATGCTAATTCCAAATCATGAACTGTATAATTCTTCTTATGAATCTTCAACTGCCCCGAGCATAAGCAATGACCTTGCCATCCTGCATCAACACTGCACCAAATACAATAAGAGATGCATCACAATAAACTGTATATGGCCTTGAACTTGTGGGCAAAACCAACACTGACGCCGTAGTCAAGCTCTCTTATGCTTCTGAAAGATCGCCTCACACTCGTTCGACCACCTGAATAGGGCACCTTTCTAGGTCAACCTGGTCATAGGGGATGCTATAGAGGAAAACCTCTCCACAAACTGACGGTAATATTCGCTAAACCTAAGAAACTCCAGATCTCTGTAGCTGATGTGAGTCTAGGCCAACCCTTGACTGCCTCTATCTTCTTTGGATCTACCTGAATACCCTCTACTGATACAACATGATCCAAGAAAGCAATTGATCCTAACCAAAAATTGCACTTCAAAAACTTAGCATACGACTGACTATCTCTCAAAATCTGAAGAGCCACTCTCAAATGTTGCTCATGCTCCTCCCGACTGCTGGAATAGATCAAAATATCATAAATGGGGACTATCATGAATGAATACAAGTAAGTCTTGAACACTTTGTTTATAAAATCCATAAAAACTATTTGGGAATTTGTCAACGTGAATGACATCACCAAGAACTCATAGTGCCCGTACCGAGTACGGAAAGATATCTTAGGGACATTGGGTGCCCTAATGCTTAACTGATGGTAGATAGATCTCTATTCAATCTTCGAAAATACCTTGTCACCCTGAAGCTGATAAAAAAATCATAAATCTTTGGCAATGGATACTTATTCTTGATTGTAACCTTGTTAAACTGCCAGTAATCTATACACATTCTCATTGATACGTCCTTCTTCTTAACAAACAACATCCACGCACCCTAGGACAAGACACTAGGTCAAGCCCTTATCAAGTAAGTCTTGCAACTACTCCTTTAATTCTTTCAACTCAGGCGGGGCCATACGATACGATGAAATAGAAATAGGTTGGGTGCCTAGAGTCAAATCAATGCAGAAGTAAATATCCTTGTCGGGTGGAATACCTGGAAGGTCTGAAGGAAAAACCTCAGGAAACTCACGAACTACAGGCACAGAATCGATAGAAGGAACCTCAGCATTAGAATCACGAACATATGCCAAAAAGTTCAAACATCCCTTCTCGACCATATGCCGAGCCTTTATATATGAGATAACGCCATGGGTAGAATGAACAAGAGTCCATCTTCACTCTAAACGAGAAAATCTCGGTAAGGATAAGGTCACAGTCTTGGCATGACAGTCCAAGATAGCATGGTAGGTGATAACCAGTCCATCCCCAATATGACATCAAAATAAATCATATCCAAAAGTAACAAATTTACACGAGTCTCAAGACCCAGAATCACAACTATACATGAACGATGGACATGATCTACCACGGTAGAATCACCTACCAGTGTATAAACATATATAAGATCACTCAAGGAATCACTAGGCATGACCAGATACAGTGCAAAATAAGACAACACATATGAGTATGTAGATCCTGGATCAAGTAGAACTGAAGCATCTTTACTACAAACTAGAACAATACCTATGATAAATACAGCCTCAGCCTCAAGCCTGCCTGAAAGATCCTAACATCGGGGCTGGGGCCCACCACTCTAAACTACATCTCTGGGACGGCCTACTGCTGGCTGGCCTCCATTTTTAGCTGTATGACCTCCACCTCTAATACCTCTACCTCCACTTCTAGAACCTCTAATTCCACCTCTAGCTGGCTGAACGGGCTATGGGACACTCGGTGCCTGAAACATGGCGCGGGAACCTTGATGATGAGAGCTGTTCAATGCTTGAGTGAAAAATCTAACAATATGTCCCATATCGCCACAAGTATAAGAAGCCTTCGGCTGCTGAGATTGCTGACCCTGATGACCTGAATGACCACCCTGAAAAATAAAGCGGGGGTGCACTAATTGGAGCTGATGGTGCACTGTAGGACTGCAGATCAGAATATTGTATATGAGACCATAACCACCTGAAGCACCACGAGAAACCGGAAGTGCTGATTGAAAAGGCTAGGAGGATAGCCTCTACCAAGAGAATCTTTGCTTCCAGACGAGGCGCCACTAAATCTTCCTTAATGACGAGGCCTCTTGTCATACCCCTGGCCATCCTCGTGATAAAACCATCTCAACCGCCCTGGCCACATTGGCCGCATCTTGAAAGGAAATCTTGTCCGCGTCTTCTTAGCCATCTGAAGTTGAATAGGCTGAACGAGTCCCTCAATGAACTTCCTTACTCTCACTTTCTCTCAGTGGAAAGTATTATAAGAGCATGATGGGCCAAATCAATAAACTCGGTCTCGTACTGAGTAACAGTCATAGAACCCTACTGGAGACGCTCAAACTTCCTTCGATAGATCTCCCTCTTAGTGATAGGAAGAAACTTCTCCGGAAATAGTTGAAAGAGAACTGATTCCAAGTCAAAGCTTCTGACCTAGTGAACAAGCCAAATAATAATCTTTCCACCAAGTCTTGGTGGATCCAGACAAACAAAAATTAGCAAAGGCGATCCCATTATTCTCCACTATCTCCATGTTCTTGAGAACCTCATGACAGCTGTCTAAATAAACCTGGGGATCCTTAGAAGATGCACCACCGAAAGTGGTAGTGAAGAGCTTAGTGAACCTGTCTAATCTCCACAAGGCATCAGTAGACACAACTGGCCCCTCTCTGAAATATGACCGTTCCAGGCTGAACTACCCCAAATGGATAAGCTGCTGGAGTCTAAAACTAGGGAGTTATCTGCTCCGAAGTGCGATTAGTAGGAGTCTGGGCTCCTCCTCCAGCCTGAGAGATGACTAGTGCCACATGAAGCAATCCCGTCTGGGCGACACTCTCCATAAGGCCCACTAGACGGACTAGAGTATCCTGAAGTACCGGGGTGGAGATGAACCCCTCTGGGACCTGAGCTGGCTCCACTGGAACTGACTAGGATGGAACTTCCTCATCAAACTCAACCCGAGTCTCTGCCGCTGGTGCTGTTTCTCGAGCTCTAGGTTGACCTCTGCCTCTACCTCGAGCCCTAGCATGGCCTTTGCCCCTGCCCATCGTAGGAGCTGCTACTGGAGGCTAGGGTTGCTGGTCAGCTAATAAAGTGGTACGTGTTCTCATCATCTGGTGGAGTACAGAGTAGAAGGTTAATTAGCATTAAGGAATCAAATCGCACGACATGAATGAATATATGTGAAGTTTTTTCATGACTCTTTAGCCTCTAGGGGATAAATACAGATGTCTCCGTACCGATCCCTCAGACTTTACCAAGCTTGTCCGTGAATTGTGAGACCTACATAACCTAGAGTTTTGATACCAACTTGTCACGAACCAGATTTTTCACCCTCGAGAGTCGTAGTGGCGCCTACTAGTGAAAGTTAGGAAAGCCAACTATTGGAATTATTTACCTTTTACCCATTTTTAATCCTGTTACAACTAAGAGCCAACATTTTATAAACATCAGAATTTAGTAAGAGAAAGACTAATATGTAATATTAATAAAGATGTCAATATCAACACTCTCTCACAAATATCATACATGGCATCTTCCTTCGTGCTTTAATTCTCTCTCACCAATACCGTGCACGATTTCACCCTTCGTGCATTAACACTCTTCCTCACCCAAACAACAATTAAAGGAATAAGGGCAAGGGAATAAATAAAATCACAATAAAGTCCCGAAAAGGGAACAATAGTACAACAATCATATCCCGGCAAGGGAAACAATATCAGAGCCACAACATCCCGGCAAGGGAGATAACATTGAAAGCAACAACATCCCAGCAAGGGAGACAATATCGTAATCCTCTTCACTTTTTCTCATTTACTTCACAATTCAATTTACAACTTGAGCTAGTGCTCTAAAATGTTCAATCACCAACAATAATTCCATAAATCATTTCACAACTTGAGCCAACGCTCTTCAATGTTCGATTACCAAAATTACTTTCACAAGCCTTGTTCAACAATAGAAATATCACATATGGCATGAACAATACAAAATAGTCATATTAATCATAGCATAAGATTCATGGGCATGCTTGACACCAACGTATTGATACTCGTGACCATGCCTATACGTCGTACTCAATCATTAACACAGAAAATAGGACACAACTCCTAATCCTTCAAGAAAAGGTTAGACCAAACACTTACCTCGATGCCACGAACACAACTCAAGCCTCAACTACCGCTTTACCTCTTGATTCCACCACCAATTTGTTCGTATCTAGTTACAAGTTACTTAACTATATCAATAAATGCTAAATGAATCAATTTTAATGCATGAAAATAGGTTTTCTAACATTTTTCCAAAAAGTAAAAAATCGACCCCCGGCGCACATGGTCAAAACCCGAGGTTCGGAGAAAAACTGATTATCGATTCACCCACGAACTCAAATATAGAATTTGTTTTAAAATTAGACCTCAAATCGAGGTCCAAATCCCCAAAATTTGAAAATCCTATGTTCTTCCAAAACACCCAATTTCCCCCATGAAAACCCTTGATTTGAGTTGAAATCATGTAAAAATATGTTAAAGATGAACGAAAACGAGTTAGGAATGACTTACAGATTTTGAAGAGTACTTCTCTTTGAAAAATCGCCCAAAGGTGTTTTGGTTTTGAAAAGGGTTGAAAAATAGTTGAAAATGCGTCTAAGTTATGATTTAGTAGGTTGCAAATGTCGCAATTGTGACCAGGGTTCGCAATTGTGAACCCATAAAAAAACTGTTCACTTCGCAATTGCGAACTTATTGTCGTATATACGACCTAGTTTAATTTTGGTCACCTTCGCATTTGCGAGGGACCTTTCGCAATTGCGAGATTGCATTTGCAACATAAACATCGCATCTGCGACTAAGGAAACCCAGGTCAATTCTCGCATTTGCGATACTTGTTTGCATTTGCGAGCTCACATTTGCAAGCCAGGCTTCGCTTTTGCGAAGACTGCAGATCTGCAACATACCTATGTCCAAATTTCACTCCATGGCCTATCCAACACTCACCTGAGCCCTCGGTTCTCCAAACCAAACATGGATGCAAGTCTAAAAACATCATATGGACTTGCTCGTACGATAAAATCATCAAAATAATATCAATACCTATGAATTTAGCATCAAAATCAAAGAAAAATCTCATAAAATCTTAAGTTCAAGTTTTAACAACCGGAGGTCCGATTCACGTTATTTCAAGTCCCTTTCTTACCAACATTTTCAAGCTCAACTTAAATCCCATATAAGACCAGTACCAGCTCCGGAACCAAAATACGTGCCCGATACCATCAAATTCAAACATATTTCATTTCCATAAACTCATATATATTTCAGAAAATAATTTTCTTTAGAAATTCATCTCTCGGGATTGGGACCTCGGAGTTCGATTCCAGGCATACACCCAAGTCTCATATTTTCTTAGGGACCCCCCGGGACCATCAAATCACGAGTGCGGGTCCGTTACCCAAAATGTTGACCGAAATTAACTTAAATTCATTTTAAAATCAAAATTCACCATTTTTCACAAATTTTCACATAATGGATTTTCGGGTACACACTCGGACTGTACATGCAAAATGAGGTGAGACATTAGGGAGGTTTTAAGGACTCGGAACACAAAATTTATTTCTAATACAAGTGTCATCACACTATAATTGTTTTGTTTTATTTAAATTAGTTTTTCAATTGAATTTCCTTAACCTGATGATAATGAATCTTACTTAAAAAGAATTTCTACTAAGTTTTAATTTTATAAATCATATATTAAAGAAAAAAATTAATTCAAAGTTGTACTTTATTTGAAAAGTGTATTTTCTTCATTCAAATAATTTCTAAAGATAACTTCATATTTTCTCATTGATTTCCTAATTGGCTTAGAAACTACAATTTAATTTATATTGTATAAATCAGACTCATTGAACATCTTAAGTGAATTTGCTACAGACCCTATGTACTGAGTAGCATGGGGATGATATTGTGCAAAGTGAGATAGAAACATGTGAGCACAAGGTATCGTGTGTGCTAAAGGTTTGAATTGATGTTATGATATGAGACATCGAGTTTGGGATGGTTGGAATTGTGCATCATAAATCATGTGATTGCTTGAGTTAACATCATCTTCGTTATTTGAGCACATTTTTACTTGTCGTGTCCCAACTATGTTGGTGTTAATTTACTTGGTTATCTTATATTACCATCTGTGTTTTCCTTTAGCTGTCTCTACTGATGGTAGTTTGATTTCTCCCTGCTATTGGTGTTACTTTGTTGTATTTACCATTGTTAGTTTATTATCATATCATATTCAATTTATTAGACCAGTAGGTGTCTTAACTATTCCTCGTCAGTACTCCACCGATGTTAGTCTTGATACTTACTTGGCACTGCTCTAGTGTGCTCATACTACACTTCTGTATAGTTTTGTATAGATTTAGGTATTTGATCGATAGTAGCTACGTGGGCCGTCGCGGTGGAGACTCAAGGTAAACATGTTGTTGCGTTTGCAGGCCTCAGAGTCACCTTCATTTGTACTTATTTCCATTTGTTCCTTTGTTCTGAAATAGTGATGCATCTATTATGTATAACTACTCCTAGAAAGACTTATGACTTGTACTACCGGTTTTAGGAATTGTAATTGTTTAGAGTTATTTAATTTGAAGTTAGTGAATATCAATGTTATTTATGTTAATGCCAGACTTACATAGTTTAGAGACTAGGTGCCATCATGACTTCTTCGGAGGGATTTGGTTCGTGACAGGATTATGTCTCGGTCTATTATTTCTACGATCTGCGTTGTATAGTTGGTATCGATATCTATTTTACTGGGGCTCTCTATCGATGTGCCTTTGAACTTTGCCATTGGATCTATTTGGGTAGACAGAATTGGAAAGGGCTCCTAACTGATCATACTCGACCCTGATTTTTGACTGGTATCGATTATATACATTGGCCTAGGTCACAACTGGATATTCAATCAAATTATGCTTTAGTTTTCATGATGCTATTGAACTTCGCTCGTTCAAATCTTGAGTGAAGTCTTGGATAGTCCAATCACCGGTGGCCAGGGGTAGGTCCATGCGTTCTATATAGAACTGAGGTACGAATTACCTTAGCATTTCATTGTCATTTTATCTCGCTTTGAAGAGGTCCAACTTCCTAATCGCAACCTTTATTTCTCTAGCATGTACCTTTACAAATGAATAGCATGGCAAATGAATCGATGGAATTGGGCGGCAAATTATGGTACCATATCATTGCCCCCTTCGATAAAGTTTCTCCAAACTTCTTCAACATAGAAAATTTAATTTCTTCATCTTCTAAGTCATTTCTTTTTATTGTGCATGTATAAGAAATGAAATGCTCATTAGGATAAGTGATTCCATTGTATTTGAGAATTTCTGGAATGCAGATGTAATGGGCTTCGGGGTCGCACTTGGAGGGAGAGGCTTCTGTACAAACTTCTTCGAATCCCAAACTTTTATAATCGGAGTGCCCTCGGTATTTGGTCAACCCGTGAATTGTACGTTTCTACCATTTTGTCATTAGCCTCAATTTTCTTTTTTCTGATTTCATCCGTTTAGTGAGCTCTACGAACATCTTCATGATGGAGAGGTTAGTTTCCGATCCATTATTGTTCGATTTTTCCGGTATAGGTTAGACCCTACGTATAACTTCCTGTGATGTATCGAGCTCAATTCTACTTGGTGCTTGATTATGATTTTGGAGCTACGATATCGCAGCTTGCTGAGTCTGCAATATTTCAAATATTATTTGAAGGCTAATGCCACCTTCATCATTGCTTTGTGTGTACTGATTGGCTGTATGGGCATATCTGCAAACGCTATTTTCAGGGTCGTCGTATAAATTTCCTTGAATGGCAACAGGAGAACTGGCATCGGGATTGACTGTAGGCACTCCATTTCCTATGGCGACAATGTTCTTATTCTTGCCATGAAGACCAAACCGGTGTCCACGTGAGTGCGCATTGCTTGAGAGTTTGAAATGTTGATTCCTAAAATCAAAGATACTTACGAGAGCAAGTTTAAAGCAGTGTGCGGTATGAGGATAAATACTCGACAATCACTATTATCCTTAGCACTACTGTAGCGCTAAACTGTTTACCCTAAAAAACTGAATAACAATTAAATTTATAATGTGATTTTAAGGATACATTATTTCACCAATACCAATTTATAAACGTAAAGATTAGTAGTAATGATTGACAGTGAGATAAAGCAATCTAGTCTTGAAACGTGATTCAGCCCTCGGGCTTAAGTGCCCTGAATAGTTGAAAAATAAACTAACTGATGAACAAGAATATGAGTTAGAAAGTATTGAATTGCTTTGATATGCATAAATGTAAGATGATTATAAAATGATTAGGCCCTCTTTATATATAGCAGAAGAATCCTATTTATAGTACAATCCTAATTACGGAAGTAAATCCCATGATTAACTAAATAGCCGCCCTTGATTTGATCTGTCCCGAAATTTACGCCAAGATATTCGGCTAGTCACATATATCTCGCCTTTCTGTTATCACGCTTTTTCGATTTCCGTCTCATTTGGTCTCGATTGCTACTGGCTTTGATCTTCGATAAGTATCTCGGTCCACGAACTTGGTGCCTTATCTTTGTACCTCGATCTGATCCCTCAAGAGATCGGCCTTCAATATAATTTTCTAGCTTCGATTAAATAGTAAAATCGAATAGGCCCTATTTTAATTTTTAACCGTATATAGTAATCAAGAAAAAGAGGGAAGAAGAGAACTCTCCGCTCAATCTATAGATAGGGAGTGGAATTTGCATTATAGAGAGTGTTGTGGTTTCGAGTGGCATTCCCACGTTAGATTCCACCAAAAGATCTTGTTATCGATATGAATAGTCGGCATCAAATTCAAATTAATTGTACCACATGTGCTAAATTAGGCTTTGAGATCAAATAATGCATCATCTGGTGCTCCTTTTTCCTCCCCTCCTCCTTGGTGGTTGACGATATTTGAAGAGGGTAGAAGATCGAGAAGTTGGTGGTTTTATGAGGTGTTCCACCACAAACCATACTAATCCTACAAAAAGTAAACTCCTTGTCTTTATTTCTAATGGTGAAGCCCCAGTGTCAAAGAATGATTGCCATTTTACTTCTTTTCCTAATTCGAACAAATACCCTATTGTTATGAAATAATATAAGAACAAGAACAATAATATAAGAACAATATAGAGAGACGTAGAGAGAGGAGTATTCTTATTGATACTTTGGGGTGATTTACAATGGGGTAAGACCCCTCTATTTATAGGAAGAGAAAAGACTTAGCCTCAAAGTAAAACTCTTCTATAAGATAGACATTCACTCTAATTAGAGTTCTATTTATAACACTCCCCCTTGAATGTCTATTCAATAATGTACCTCGTTAAAACCTTAACTAAAACAAAACCTAATGGGAAAAAAATTATAGAAAAGGAAAAAGAGTACACATGTTTGAATATGCGCCTATTGGTTGCCTCGTTAAAAACCTTGCAAGGAAAACCCAGTGGGACAAAACCTTGTAAGGGAAAAAGAGTGCAACGCGCATTAACTCCCCCTGAAAAGAGCATCAATTCACATCCTTGAGCATTTGCATTCCAATCTTGTGCACCATCTTGAAATTATCATTCTTGATAGATATGAACATCTTCATATAATGTCGTGGAATGACTCTTCAATATCTCCATAGAGGTATTCTCGATGTCATCATGCTTATAGTTATAGCAAGATACATATGTACACAAGTTGCACTTAGGATGTGGTACTTCAGGACCAAGAATTGTATATGCTTCAAGCAACTTCAATCTTTCATGGATTGACATATAGGTTAAGTCATATAAGCCATATAATAGACTTTAGATGCATATCAAGTTTTCATGTCATGCTAAATAAATAAGATATCGAAAACTGATTACACAAACCATTGACTTTATACTTTCATGTATTTGAACTACATGTCTTTCATATGGAATCAATTCTGCTTGAATTGTATCTCTTCCATTTAGCCAATATTTTTGTTTGTATTTGACAAACATAAGATCCTCATCGATATTTAGCGCTATCATAGATGTCGTCGACGAACAGTTTATATCGGTTCCAATAAATTTTCATAAAGACATAACATGGAGATCTCTTTATTCATATATTCAGGTACCTGAATCTCTCATGAGATTTTATGAAGTGTTATGTCATGTGATCTTCTAGATCACTTGCCTCCTTATTATGATCACATTGATCATTTTCTCATCTTCTTTATTAAGAAGTTCTTTTGAAACCGATTTGTCTATACGCCTTAAGCGTATCAAAGACTTTGTCCTTCTAGGACTTAATATGAGCATTTGCAGTGAGAATATAGTTACTTTCTTTGGGTCAGCAAATGCGCATAGCATGCTTTGCAATATTTTGCAATTGAATTATCCTTTTATGAACTTCAGGTTCATATTATGATATTCGAGGATCTATATATACAAATGATAATTCATCCCATGTAACCTTTTCTCAAGTGTTTATCATGTCTCCCCCTCATGTTAGAAAAGCTAACTTGTTTCCTCAACTTTGAGAGTCCATCTTTGTGCATTATGGTGTTAATGAAAATATACACCACACATCAATAATAATAAGATGAAATTATTTGGTTCCTGACCCTGAACCACTTGTGAGGGGAGAATATAATATACTCTCGTATACAACGTATATCAAACTGATATATATAACTTTGTTCTCATAAGAAAGAGTTTAGCTATTAAGTGGAGGCACTCAATAATTATCTTGCTAAACCAACTATGATATAAACCAACTTATCAAGATGAACTATCTTGAATAAAAAATCTAGAAATTATGCTCAAAGTTATATTACTGAGCAATTTACCTCGCAAGCACCGGCCAGGCTGCGGGTTAATAACAATCGCACATGTAACCATATTATAGATGCATCATATGTGGTATACATGGCAGGTGAATGGGCCCATATTCACCTTTGATATTTCCAGAATTTATGGGATTCAACCCGAACTCTTTAGTTGGTCAATCAATTAATGAGAACAAGTAATATAAGAGAATTCGTAAAGAACTTTCTAGTTCTTTAATATTTACCCATGTGAATTCTCTATTACTGCACATCATACTTAAAATGAGATGGCTAACCCGAATGCCAACTGAATAAATTATCAATATTCATAAACTACAAATTTACACCATGACGTGTGCAATTATCAATAAACTTCAAGTTTATTATGGTATGGATTTTTATACCAATAAATATCCACTTTATTGTGGTATTCTTTTGTTTGAGTAATACAAACTGGAGAATAAAGCGGGTAGCTTTTCATATACAAATTATCCCGCTACAAGTTGTAGTAATAGAAGATATCAAATCTTTCCTTTATTTATAGTCTCAATATAATCAATCGCTTTCGCATATACTTTTGAAACTGAATAAGTTTCTTTGAGACTTACTACCACACAATACCTTATTGGTAATCAATTGCGTTTCTCCACCATAGTAATAATTGGCTCTTCTAGAGCTCTCAATTAATTTTGTACTACCACAGATTCATCAACATCCATGTGGTGAATATCTCTTTTAAAGAGAAAGTTATACCATTATGGTCATGGTCAAAATTATATGCAAGATATGTTTCTTGCATTATCGTTGTCCTTTAATAGTCATATTTCCAAAATATTTTGGCGTACAATAGGTACGTGACCAACGATCATTCATGCCATAACAATGACATTATTTTCATAAATCATCTCAAACCTCCTTCTAGGGGTGAGTGTGGTATATTCAATACCAATGCGTCTGGCATTCGATTTGCTATTCTTTGCAAATGGATAATATTTTGCACCTCTTTTTCACAAATAGAGGTGTGTGGATCAAGATGAGATAATGATGCATTTTTCCACAAAATTTCCCGTTTGGTTTCACCAACTTCTCCCCCTAATTTTGGGAAAAGTGTCTCATCGAATTGACAGTCTGCAAATCGTGCAGTGAACAAATCCCCTGTCAATGTTTCGAGGTAGCGAATAATGGAGGGCGATTCAAACTCAAAATATATTCCTAACCTTCTTTGCAAACCCATTTTGGTGAAATATGGCGGTGCTACAGGCACATATACTGCACATCCACAAATTCTTAAGTGGGATATATTAGGTTCATGACCCAAAGCTAATTGCAACGGGGAATATTTGTGATAATTCGTCAGTCAGAGACGAACTAGCATTGCTGCATGCAAAATGGCGTGACCCCAAACCGAAGTGGGTAGCCTCGTTTTCATGAGTAAATGAGGTATTCAAGATTATACTCATGTATTGTCTCAATCTGATATCCATTTTGAATGATATCTTTAAAACTCAACAAGTTTCTCTTAGACTTGGAGGAGAACATTGCATTCTCTATGATAAACATTGTTCCTCTAGGCAGAGTTATAGTTGCTCTTCCGGAGCCTTCAATCAATTTACTACTACCAGAGATTGTAGTAACATCTGCCTTACACATACTTAGTTGAGAGAAATATTTCTTTTCTTTGAGTATCGTATGTGTAGTACATGAATCAACTAAACAAATATTTGATCCAAGTTTGCTTTGTGAGATATCCATATTTGTTTTCCCATGGTTTGACATACAAAAGAAAATACATGAACATGAGAATAAACAAATTCAATCCGTTTGTTTCACATTTAAACAATATTTTCAAAATCTGCTGAGGTTAGTTGACTAACTAAATCAGATAGTCGATTATATGTTTTCCATAATCGATTACTTTGCAGTTTGAAAATTTCAGTTTAAGCACTGTCTCAATGTAATCGATTGTTAAACATACATAATCGATTATTTGCTATTTTGAAAAACTTCAGATCACACTGTCTTAATATAATCGATTGTTAAACATACATAATCGATTATTTGCTATTTTGAAAAACTTCAGATCATACTGTCTTAATATAATCGATTGTTAAACATACATAATCGATTATTTGCTATTTTGAAAAACTTCAGATCATACTGTCTTAATATAATCGATTGTTAAACATACATAATCGATTATTTGCTATTTTGAAAAACTTCAGATCACACTGTCTTAATATAATCGATTGTTAAACATACATAATCGACTATTTGCTATTTTGAAAAACTTCAGATCACACTGTCTTAATATAATCGATTGTTAAACAAGTATATAATCGATTGTTTTGCAGTTTTAATGCGAAATATTAGATAATTGACTAACTGTTAGGTTAGTCGATTAACTCTACTGAAAAATAAAAATATCTTTGAAATTTAAGCATATTGAAACATTCTAAAGAACTAATACTAACATTATATCACAAACTAACTAAAACGAGCTGATACTAATGACTATTAGTTTATTCACTAACTAATACAATAAAATCAAACAATTCCATCTTCCTTCATCACAGATCCATCACTGATTAAGTGGTCTATTTTCCCCTCAGGGGGCTCAAAGAAGTCTGCCACATCCAGGTGGGTGATGTCAAAATTGTCGTCAGAGACAGAATTGGTTTCAGGGCATTTACCTTTTAGAGATGCTTGATTAAGCTCAACCAAATTCCTTGGTACACGGCAAATTTTCGCCCAGTGCCGTTTTCCACGGCAACGATAATATATAGTTTATGAACTATTTGCTTTTGGATTCACATCGCATCGTGCTTGTGGCAGAGTGACCAACTTCAGGTTGTCATATCTCTGCTTTAAGCCATTCCACAAGATAGGTGGATCTTTGACTGTGATATATTCAATTTTCAAACCTTCATCAAGGTGATGGCGCAAGAAAATCAAGGCCTTAGCATAGTCTTGGGTGGATGCATTATTTCTGTCTTTAATGGCGTCTCCAAGACCCATTGCATCCAAATGGATTTCAGCATCCAACACCCATGTCATATAGTTTTTGCCCGAGATTTCAAGGGCAACGAACTTTCTTTTCATAATGTCAGACATGAAACAAAATTACATCAAGAGCGTGTTCATACTTACGGGCTTTATTATCACATTCACTTCAGGGAATGGATTATAATCATCTGTATGTTATATACAATCTCATGTCAAATATTACTTTCATAAAGTGAAAGATTAGTTTGAGGATCTTTATTATTCTCATTATCACAATGATGACGATTATAATTCCGTCTATTGCCTCGTCCACATTCATTGATACCTTCATGGTAATAATTTTGTCTTCTTTCAGACTTATCACATACTGCTACCACATTCTCTAAAGGGAATGGAGAAAATTCAATTGGACGGATTTTTTAATTCTTTGCCCATAATCATACATGAATTTGATCATGGCAAGGCATAGAAATTTTACCACTTCATGTGAGTGTAATTTCTTAAAAACTCCATTAGAGTTATAATCAAACCTCGTTGTCTATGTTTGTATATGAAATCAAATCGTAGAATTTCAAGAATTTGAAAGGGAAAAGTAAATTACTTACCTTTAAGGTATACCAATAAAGGTTGTGATATCAAATATAGCTCTTGAGTTTCCATCCCGTTGCATTATTTTATGATTATACCATCTCTTCTATTTTTCCGTATAGAAATTCTCATATGGAGCAGTAGCAATCGTTATTACACTCTTTTGCTTGGAAATTCACCTTCAAAAAGAAAACAAAAGTAAACAACGAGAAAGAAAAAAAATTGAAGAATTTCAGAAACCAAAATATCACAAATCTCGTTTCACTCGAATAGAAAAACCCAAACGACGGAACACGAATTAGAGTGGGTGAATCTGATTGCAACTCGAGATTCTGAGAGCGATAATTGCTGAATATTAAATTCAATTGGTTAGAGACTCGTGCTGATAACGTGTTATGAAATAATATAAGAACAAGAACAATAATACAAAAACAATATAGAGAGAAGTAGAGAGAGGAGTATTCTTATTGATACTTTGGGGTGATTTACAATGGGGTAAAACCCCTCTATTTATAGGAAGAGAAAAGACTTAGTCTCAAAGTAAAACTCTTCAATAAGATAGACATTCACTTTAATTAGAGTTCTATTTATAACACCTATTAATTAATTAATGTATGAATGGATAAGTGATTCATACCTTTATATTTTGTGTGCGCACATTGCTTAAAGAATATCCCAAGCATAACAAACCCAATGCTAATGCAGATAATCAACTCTTTTAACATTTTGTAAACTTTTTATTGTACCTGCAAAATTGCTTTATAGCTTTTTTGGATTAGCTCGTTTCACTTATGCGGCGTTTTAAAAAATGTTGAACATAATCTTATGATAATTAATATTTCTTTTTCATTTTGAACTTTAATTAATTTGCGACATATATGTATTAGCACTAGCTAGTTCCATAATATAAACCCTTTTCCAGATTTAATATCATCTTTCTTCACTTCCTAGGCTGCACAAACCAAAAGGAATTAATATTGTAAAACATTTAAAATTAAGAACAAATAAATATATAGAGTCGCAAGATGAAGTGGTAACATTAAGCATAGATAGTTTGTTTATTACTAAATGATGTATGAGCTGACAACTCGTTGTGAAATGTGAGCAAAGCCTTGGCGTAAGTAATTAACAATTTATAAGTCAAGGATACAACAATAACATGCATATACATGCACTTCAATATTTTAACTAAAATAGAAAAAACTAAACAATAAATGGATATGTCGGCTAATTTGGGACAATCTGCGAGGTTCAAAAGATCTTTGAAGCTGTAATTTTTGTGGTGTTAATTGGTGGTTAGAATCACATGCACGTTAAAGCAAAAACTATCTTTGGTAGCTTTTGGTGGTTACAATCACATGCAAGTTTCTTTATTCTTTTCCTTTTCCTACTTTTAGTTCCTTGGCGATAAAATCATACTCCTATAGTTCCTACTTTTGGTTCATTGTCCATGGCGTTATAATTCACAGCTTTAGTTAACGCTGATATCCAAAACATTTAAGTAAAATTGAATTGATGTCCGAGTTAATCAAGATGGCGACTTTGAAGCTTAAACACAAAACGGAGAGTCCACTAGTATAGAAAGAAAAGATGGGGGACAAAAAGATCTATTAAATGCATTGAAAAGTTTATTTTCTGGACTGGACTGTGGGCGGTATGACGAGCCAACTTTAATTCTCTTTGGATAAGGGCCCATCTGGACATAATTCCTAAATTAGGCTATGATTAAAGATGGGTGAATGAGAAATGGAGGGAAAGTGAACTCCCTTTTATGTTGGAAAGAGCAAGTATCTTTTATTGGTGATGAAAAGAAAAGTCAATTTGCTTATACTGAGAACAGAACGGAAAATGTCCAAATATGTTCTTGTACTATACAAAATTAGTCATATTTGTCCTTCATTAATACTTAGCTCATACATGCCCTTACCGTCATATAGTTCGTCCATATATAATCCCTTACCGTCACATAGTTGATCCATATATGCCCTCTTCGAAATGTAATCTATCCAAACGAATTAGCTCTTTCCTTAATTGTATTAAAGTGTATTACAAACACTATTTCATTTTTATTAGTACTTTTTTCTTTACCTTTCTTTTTCTTCTTTGTTATTTTCTTTTCTTTTTCCTTTTTTTTTCTCCCATCCCCAATTTCCTCAATCGTTGATGCCTTCCCCATACCTGTCACTGATTTCACGTGATTTTGTTCCTAAAAGTCAAACCTATACCACCAAAAGCTTCATAGTGAGAAGGCTCTGGTTCTTCTAAAAAGAATGAGATGAAAATTGTTAGAGAACCTTTCTGGTGGTGTTAATATGGTGAAGGTAGAATATGATTATCAGATTTTGAAGGTGTTGTTCACGGTAGAGCTTCATATCTGAAGGGAACAAGACCTTCAAAATCTAAATAACCATATTCTACACCTTTACCCAATTAACACACCTGAAAAAATATCTCCGACAATTTCAATCTCCTTAAGGTCATAAGAACCTGTGGGGGTTTGTGATAGTAAAATTAGCATGTATTCATGAGTTTTGTCAAGTGAAATTGGTGACGAAAATGGAAAAAGCATCAGTAATTGAGGAACTCATATATGAGATAAAGTAAACTGAAAAGAAGAGAAGAAAAGAAAAAAGAAAAAACAAAAAAGAAAAAAGAAAAGAGATAGGTAAAGGAAATATGTACTAATAAAAAGGAACTAGTGTTTGTAATACATTCTGGTACAATTAACGAAAAAGCTAATTAGTTTAGGCAGATTCCACTTCAAAAAGGGCATATATGGACCAACTCTATGCGGGGCATATATGAGCTAAAGTATTAACAAAAGGTAAATATGCTTAATTGGGTATAGTATAAGGGTATGTTTGAACCTTTTTCGTATTGAGAAAGCACTTATCTTGGTGTTAAATGGGTTGGAAATAAGTGAGCCTCGTGCCATCGTCATCGCTCACTCGTCTTCGGCTTCAGATAGATGAATCTTCTTGGAAAAAATTTGTTTAATTATTTAATAAAATATTAATTAAATTAACCAAATATCCAACCTGAACAGGATCCGTGCGCGACCCGGTTCACTTTCTTCTCGTATTTTTATTCAAATTTTCCTCCCGTTTGTAAGTGACTGTTCTGAAGGTTTGTAAACTTTCAGAAAAATATTTCCATTGGGTATAAATTCGTTTGATTCCTCATATTTTTCTTTACGAATTTTTTGAACTTCAAGACTTATTTCTTCTTCTACACAAATCTAATCCAATGTGATTTACTACCATAAAGTGGTTCAATGACACTGTATTTTTTGTTACCAATACAACAACGAGTTAAATCATTCTATCCTGTGAGGTTAATATTTCAAACACGTGGGGTACTTGAGTGAAGTAATTTCCTTATGGACATATTATGCATTCAACCGGCTCAATTTATTCCCATTTTTTGTTAGATATTATTTCATTATTTTGTTGCTGCTAACTTTCTATTACTGTTTTCTATTTGAGAAAGTTTACTATTTTGTTTTTTATTAAGTATTATAGGTAAGGATATCCATGATTCAGCTTGGATAAGTTTTTTCCTAAAAAGAAACCAAATCAAGTAAGTCGGTTTTTCAAATATTAGAACCAAACCAAACCAATTAAGTCGGTTTTACGATTTTTCGGGTACTTGTCGGTTTTTTATTAAATATAAGACATACACTACCAAACACATATTCCAGCGACCACATTTTCAATATAACACTATCAATTCAATTGCCTTTTGAGAAATCTATTATTTACCAAAATATATTGATGATACTCGAATCAAATAGTGATGAATAATTTAAGCACTCAATTAAAAATATGTTATTTTTAACAAGAAATGGATTCTTACGCTTGACAAAAGAAAACTACCAATCAAACTAGAATGTAAAGGTAAAGAACTATATTAAAAGTGCAATCTATTAACATTTACCATAAACTTTTTGAAACTTTATATAACAATATACATATATACATATATATATATATATATATATATATATATAGGTATAATAATAAATTTGAAATAGCTGCTCCTATAGTCGGTTTGGTTAGTTTTTTTTCTGATTAAACCCAAAACCAAAGCAAATTTGATCGATTTTTAAAATTCAAAACCAAAACTAAACCAAACCAAAAAATATCAATTTTTTGGTTGGTTTGGTTTGGTTTTAGGTTTGATTCAGTTTTTCGCGTTTTTATGAACACCCCTAAAAAAAGGTTGACTAACAATCTTAAGGAAATTATTTTATTGTGATATGTATTTTATTTTTGGAGATTAGAATCTGTGTGGTTTTCTATTAGTTCTGAGTTTTTCTATTCTAATTTGAAGAGATAAAAACTTCATCAAAGTATTGAAATTCAAAAACGATTTGAATAACATAAAAACTACATCATTTTTGTGAAGCACTTATAAAAATTTTGATTTTTATTTATTAAACGTAGTTTTTATCATTAGTTATAGCACCGTTTACTGTTCTATTTTTTGCCATTAATTGAATTCTTCTGTTGTTGACAGTGAGAAATGGAAATTGACAATGAAAATCCTTTTGCAATTATTGCGCAACAATGATAGCCTTGTCAAGTTGAACTGTTGTTCCACCGGCCGAGAAACCGCAAAAATTTTCTAGAGCCAACTTCAAAAGATGGTAACAAAGGGTGTTTTTCTGGCTTACCACGCTTCGTATCAGAAGTTCACCAGTGAAGACCCTCTAGTGCACGTCATCGATATGCCGGACAATGAGAAGATTATGATTGTTGTGGCATGGAAACATGCATACTTTCTTTGCAAAGGCTACATCCTAAGTGCTTTGGATGATGAATTTTATAATATCTGCAGTCATATGAAAACTTCAAAACAATTATGGGACGCACTTAAGAAGAAGTGCAAGACCGAAGATGCATGCTTAGAAAAGTTTGTGTTGCCAAGTTTCTGGTCTATAGAATGATAGACAACAAAATTGTTGGAACCCAAATTCAAGAGCTTCAACTTATTTTTCACGACTTTATTGCTGAAGGTATGATCATAAATGAAGCATTTCAAGTGGCTCCAATAATTAAAAAATCACCTCTCTCGTATTTCAAAAACTATCTTAAGCACAAGCGCAAAGAAATGAAGTTAGAATATCATGTGATTCATCTCAAGATTGAGGAAGACAACAAAATAGCCGAGAAGAAGTCTTGGGAAATTCAACGATTATGGGAACTAATATCTTTGAGGAGACTGCTCCAAAAAGTAAGAAGAGGAAGAGGTCTTCTGGATAGACTAAGGAGCAGAGCAAAAAAATAAATCAAGGACAACTGTTACAATTGTGGAAAATCTAGTCACAAAGCCCCTAATTGTCGTCTCCCGGAAAAGAATAAGAAACATGAACATGCCAATATAGTGGAGAAGAATGATGACATTGATGATCCTTGCAATGCTTTCAGAATGCAACCTAGTTTGCGTCTTACTCTACTAATGGTACCGAAGAATAGCTTTCCATGGGAAATACTGCAACAGCTAAGATTGAGGCTATGTGAAGATATTCCTGAAGATGACTTCGGGCAAGGTGTTAACGCTCAACAACGTTCTTCATGTTCTTACTATTAGAAAGAATTTAGTTTCTACTTATTTACTTGTTAAGAATGTATTCAAATGTGTATTTGTCTGTGTCAAAGTTTTTATAAGAAAGAATAAAATATATGTGTCACGACCTTAAAAATCCCGATTATGATGGTACCTATCACAGTACTAGGCAAGCCAACCAAACATTTTCCACAACAAAATCTTTTATAAAAATTATTTTTCTAGTATCGAATAATTCCCAAATTTGTCATATAAAATAGATGAATAAAATAGAATATGCGCGAAAACCAGTACAAAATACTAACATCAGCCAAAAAATCCGGTGTCATTAGTCAAGAGCCTCTAAATAGAACTCTAAACTGACTGAAAAATACACCACAAGTTTAAAATAATATAATACTAAGATAGGAAGGAGGAAAGGAGGGCTGTGAATGCCGTACAACTACCTTGCAGTCTCCGATAAAGCTCTGAGAGTGCTGTAAACTCTCACTCTAATGCTCGGGCACCTGGATTTGCACACAAGGTATATGAAGTAATATTAGTACCCCAACTCAGTAAGTAACTAAAATAAATAAAGTCTGAGTGCAGTGACGAGCATTTAAAATCACATAAGAAGTCTCAACAGAAATATCAAGTCAAATTCTATAATTTAATAGCCAGTTATCTCATAAAACTCCAGTTTAAGTTGAAAATCCTTTAAAAACATTTATTCAAAATTTTTCAAAAGAGGCTCAGCACAAAAGAAGAGTGAAAACATTAAATATCACAGACAAGCCCCCCAGGTAAGGTATCACTCATATTATAGCCTCTCAATCACTCGTGACTCAGCTCTCTTCACACAGTACTCACACTCAGCATTTCGGCTCAATAAATATCTCATAGTCATAATAATGATAATAATCTCTATGGCGTGCAGCCCGATCCATAGTTTATAGTTGATTACGCTCACTACGTGTGCAGACTCCGGAGGGGCTCCTACAGCCCAAGCGTCATATCGCTGCGTAGTGTAACCCAATACAATCTATATCACTGCGACATCCATCTTGGTCCATATGTTTATCGCTGCAACGTACAACCGATCCATATATATAATATCTATGACGTGCAGCACGATCCATAATGTATGTATAATTCTTAACATCCTCAACCTTTCTCCGTCATTAACCTACACTCGGGCATATCAATGAAAAATCAGGGAAACGTATCCCAAACAGTTTTCATGTATTAAGAAGTAGAATGATAAAATTGAATTTATACAATAAACATGTAAAACATGACTGGGATATGCTTCCAAACAAATAGAGTAAGGAAAGTAGTAAAAATACCCCTAAGGGCCTAAACAGGATGGCACAAGGCCTCAAACATGGCGTACAACCAAAAAAATATAGTATCAATCCCTAAAATACGGAGTATCATAAGATTTCAAATGAAATATGCATCTTGATAGTCGCTATGGGACGACCAAGTCACAATCTATATCGGTACACGCCCACATGCTTTTCACCTAGCATATGCGTCACCTCATTTATCAAAACAATACAACATACCGGGGTTTCATACCCTCAGGTCTAGATTTAGAATGGTTCTTACCTTAAACCAGATGAAATACCACTCCGCGATGCCCTTGCCTCTCGACTCAGCCTCAACTCTAGTCGAATTGCCCAAAATCAGAATCATAACATTAGAATATGCTAAGGAAATGAAGCCCGTGTGAAAATAATGAAATTACAACACAAATCCTGAAATTGACCAAACCCGACTCCCGGGTCCACGTCTCGAAATCCGACAAAAATCACATCAATATAATCCTTATCCTCCCACGAGTTCATACATACCAAGAATACAGAAATTTGACCACAAAAGACACTTCCAATTCCTAGATTAAATTCTCCAATTTCCAAGCCCTCAACCCCTAATCTTTGCTACTAATTTCCATAAATTTCAAGCTTAATCAGTTAAAAACCATCATAGAAACAAGTTTAGGGTCCAAAAAGCTTACCTTCACGAAATCTCCTTGAAATCCCTCTTCAAAATTCTCCCTCAAGCTCAAACCCATATGTGAAAATGGTGGAATAACCAAAAATTCGCGAATGAGGGCTTATATACTTTCTGGCCCAGTGTTTTCTCACTTGCGGCCCCATTTATGCATTTGGGGAGCCTTTTCCGTGACCAAACGATCACTTATGTGGTTTCCAATTATATCCTCAAACCTGTGCATAAACTAATGCACCTGCGATCTCGCATGTGCGACCTAACTTCTGCACCTGTGCCTTCAACTCTTCTCACCTAATTCCACATCTGCGGCTAATAGTCTGCTTATGCGGTCCTGCACGTGCGGACCCCAATCCGCAGGTGTGGTTATGATAGGAACTTCATCAGCTTTTACTGCAAATTTCCAACTCCAAACTTCCCGCTAACCACCCGAAATCATCCCGAGGTCCCCAAGATCTCAACCAATAGTACGAACAAGTTTTATACCACTATCCAAACGTATACCAATCTTCGAAACACCTAAAACAACATGAAATCAACAGAATAACATCGGATTCAGGCCTAAGGTTTCAAAAAACATTTTGATAAAAAGTTCATCAAATCTCATTTGAATGACCTGGAATTTTGCCCACACATCTCAATTGACATAAAGAACCTACTACAAATTTCGGAATTCCATTCCTACCCGAAATCAAAATTTCCACCAACAACTGGGAAACGCGAAAAATCTATTTTTGCCAATTCAAGCCTAAATCTACTCCAGAATTCCAAACACATTCCGATCACGCTCCTAAGTCCCAAATCATCTCCCGAAGCTATCCGAATCATAAAAATCAAATTCCGAGATCGTTTGCTCACAAGTCAACTTTCGGTTGACTTTTCCAACTAAAATACCAACTTGAGAGGCTAAGTGTCTCAAGCCTTTCCAAAACCATTCCGTATTCGTAGCGACTAACCCGATACCATATAACATAGATTAACAAAGCATAAAGAAGCAGAAATTAGGATAACAGAGCAGTAACTCATAAAATGATCGGCCGGGTCGTTACATTCTCCATATCTTAAACAAATGTTCATCCTCTAATAAGTTAACAAACATACTAGAAGCCTCAAATAGGTGAGGATATCTGCCCCGCATCTCCCGCTCGCTCTCGCAGGTAGCTTGCTCCACGGGCTGACCTCTCTACTGTACTTTCACTGAAGCTATATCCTTTGATCTAAAATTTTGAACCTGACGCTCCAAAATAGCCACTGTCTCCACATCATAAGTCAAATCTCCCTCTAGCTGAACCGTGATGAAATTCAAAACACGAGACGGCTCATCAATATACTTCTGAAGTATAGAAACATGAAATACCAGATGCACACTCGATAAGCTGGGTGGCAATGCAAGCTCATAATCCACCTCCCCAATACTACAAAGCACCTCAAAATACCCAATGAACCAAGGACTCAATTTCCCTTTCTTTCCAAATCTCATAACACCCTTCATGGGTGAAATATTCAGTAGTACCTTCTACCCAACTAGATAAGACACATCACGAACCTTCTTGTCAGCATAACTCTTTTATCTCGACTGCACTGTAAGAAGCCTCTCTTGAATCACCTTCACATTGTTTAAAGCATCATGTACCAAGTCTGTACCTAGAAGCCTAGCCTTGTTGAGCTCAAACCAACCAACTGGAGACCTACACCACCTCCTATATAAAGCCTCATATGGAGCCATAAGAATACTCGACTGGTAACTGTTGTCATATACAAACTCCCCGAGCGGTAGAAACTGATCCCATGAACCATCAAAGTCAATAACAAAAGAACACAACATATCCTCCAATATCTGAATAGTGCGCTCGGACTGCCCGTCCGTTTAAGGGTGAAAAGTTGTGCTCAACTTGACCTGAGTACCAACTTTCTCTACACGGCCCTCCAAAACTACGACATAAACTGAGTGCCTCTATTTGGAATGATTGAAAATGGGATACCATGCAAGCGAACAATCTCTCGGATATAGATCGCTGCCAACCTCTCTAAATAATCGGTAGTACAAATAGGAATGAAGTGTGCGGACTTGGTCAGCCGATCCACAATAACCCAAATAGCATCGAACTTCTTCAAAGTCTGTGGGAGCCAACTAGAAAGTCCATGGGGATCCGCTCCCACTTCCACTCTGGAATTTCCATCTGTTGAAGCAAGTTAGCCGGTCTCTGATGCTCATATTTCACTTGCTAACAATTGAGACACCGAGCTACAGATTCTAAAATATCCTTCTTCATCCTCCTCTACCAATAATATTGTCTCAGATCCTGATACATCTTTGCGTCACCTGAATAAATAGAATACCGCGAGCTATGGGCTTCCTCTAAAATCAACTCCCGAAGCCCATCTACATTGGGCATACATATCCGACTTGCATCCTAAAGACTCCATCATCATCAATAGTCACATCTCTGGCATCGTCGTGCTGAACTCTGTCCTTAAGGATATGAAAATAAGGATCATCAGACTGACGCTCTCTGATGGGATCAAATAAAGAAGACTGAGAAATCACACAAGCCAATACCCGATTGGGCTCCGAAATATCCAGCCTCACGAACCGATTGGCCAAGGCCTGAATATCTACTGCAAGAGGTTTCTCCCAACAGGAGTATACACCAATTTTCACATACTTACCGCCTTTCTACTCAAGGCGTAAGCCACCATATTGTCCTTTCTCGAATTGTACAAGATGGTAATATCATAATCTTTTAGCATATCCAACCATTTTCGTTGCCTCAAATTGAGATACTTCTATTTGAACAAGTGCTGGAGGCTACGATGATCAGTAAACACCTCACAAGACACACCATCTTCAACGCATGAACAATGGCAGCCAACTCTAGATCATGAACATGGTAGTTCTTCTCATGGGGCTTCAATTGATGGGAAGCATAAACAATAACTCTACCCCCCTGCATCAACAAACACCCAATGCCCACTCTCAAAGCATCACAATACACAGCGTATGAACCAGAAGCTGATGGCAAAAATTATACCGGAGTCGTGGTCAAGGCAGTTTTGAGCTTCTGAAAGCTCGCCTCGCACTCATCCGACCACATGAAAGGAGCACTCTTTTGAGTCAATTTGATCAAGGGTGAAGCAATGGATATAAATCCCTGACCGAACCAACGGTAATAAACCACCAAACCAAGAAAATTACAAATCTCTATGGTTGAGGACGGCTTGGGCCAACTCTGAACCTCCTCTATCTTCTTCGGATTAACCTGAATACCCTCACTGGACACCACGTGCCCTAAGAAAGCCACTGAACTGAGCCAGAACTCACACTTGGAGGACTTTGCATAAAGGTTCTCCTTTCTCAACCGCTGCAATACCACTCTCAAATGCTCCGCGTGCTGCTCTTGACTTTGCAAATACACCAGAATATCATCAATGAGAACTATAACAAACGAGTCGAGATACGACCGGAACACATTGTTCATCAAATGCATGAACGTTGTTGGGGCATTGGTCAGCCCAAAAAGACATCACAAGGAACTTACTGTGACTATATCACGTCTTAAAAAATGTCTTAAGAATATCCAAGTCTGTGATCTTCAACTGGTGATACCCTGAATAGAGATCAATCTTAGAGAACACTCTCGCTTCTTGAAGCTGGTCGAACAATTCATCAATGTGAGTTAGGGAATACTTGTTCTTAATTGTAACCTGTTCAACTGCATGTAATGAATGCACATCATCATCGTGCCATCATTTTTCTTCCCAAATAGAACAGGAGCACCCCACGGCAAAATACTAGGCCGAATAAAACCCTTATCAAGGAGTTCCTTAAGTTGCTCCTTCAACTCTGCTGTTTCCATACGATACAGTGGAATAGAATTGGGTTGAGTGCCCGACACCAGTTCAATACCAAAATCAATATCCTTGTCCGGTGGAATCAATGCTGAGAGTCTCTACACTGACATCCCTCAAAAACGCTAAGTACAAAAGAAAATATTTCCTAACCATTATCTGGGCCTTCAGAAATGATATCACCCTACCGGGAACAAAATCAATCAAACCTTGCCTCTCAATCTGTAGCACACCCGGTATAGCCGACGTCACTGTCTTAGCATGACAGTCTAATATAGCACGACACATAGATAACCAATCCATGCCCAATATAACATCAAAGTCCACTATGCAAAGCAGCAACAGGTCCACTCGGGTCTGCAAACACCTAATAGTCACCACACACGACCAGTATACATGGTCCACAATAATAGTATCGCCCACTGAAATAGATACACGAATATGTGAAACTATGAAACATATGAAAAAGTGTTACCAAAATCAAATAATACAGAGGCATCTCTATGGAAAACTGAGATAATATCTGTAATCATAACATCTAAAGCAATAGCATCTGGTCTGGATGGGAGTGCATAAAAGCGGGTTTGACCGCCACCTGATTGACCTTACCCTCTATGGCGACCCTAGCTGACTGACCCCCACCCCTAGCTGCATGAGCGGGTGGTGAAGTAATTGGACTTGAAGTCGAAGTCTGACTCCTCTACAGAGAGGGACCCTCAAGAAGATGAGGACACTTCCTCCTCATATGCACAAACTCTCCACACTCGTAAAACCTTGCACCTGGTGTGGGGAACAGGGACTAAAGGGAACCCCTGGCACCGGAATGACTAGCAAATGCACATTGCCTAGAAGAGCCCTAAACTGATGGATCACTGGATGGACTCTGGGTTGGAAGGGAATTGAGTTACGAATGGCCCTGATGAGAACTATAATATCCATGGTCCAATGATGCCTCACGATGAACTGGGCGAGCTGACTAAGCATGCCTGAATGGACGGCCTTGGCATGCTCAAACTGACCTCTCGAAGGAGCACCACAAAAACTACCACATCCCCGAGGCTTCTCCGCTTCTCTCTCCTCTTGCTCCTGGAGATGAACAAACTCAATCTCGCGAGCGATATCAACAAACTCCTTAGAAGTATCACCCGACACCCTATTCCTAGTCATGAGAATCCGAAGCTAATATGTGAGGCCACAACCAACCTCTTAACCCTCTCTCTATCCGTAGAAACCAACCAAATAACATGATAAGCTAACTCTGAGAACCTCATCTCATATTGTGTCACAATCATATCTCCCTGTCGTAACTTCTCAAACTGCCTGCGTTGCTCCTCCCTGCGGGACTGTGGCTAGTGGTGTTCATGGTTCGGGTTGGATCGATTTTTCCTAAAAAGAAACCAAACCAAGTCAATCTTTCAAAAATTAGACCAAACCAAATCAATTAAGTCATTTTTTCTCAATTTGGTTGATGTCACATTTTGTTGATTTTTCGATTTTTTCTTAAATATAATACATACACTACCAAACACATATTCCGGAGATCATATTTTCAACGTAACACAATGAAATCAATTTTCCTTTGAGAAATCGATTATTTACCAAGATATATTGATGGTAATTGAAACAAATAGTGATGAATAATTTAAGGACTCAAATAAAAATATATTATTTTAACAGAAAATAGATTCTTACACTTAACAAAGGAAAATTACCAATCAAACTAGAATGTGAAGGTAAAGAACTATACTAAAAGTGAAAACTATTAACATTTAGTATTAAATTTGTTGAAACTTTATTTAAAACAATATATATATATATATATATATGTATATATATATATATATATATATATGTATATATATATATGTATATATATATATATATATATATGTATATATATATATATATATATATATATGTATATATATATATATATAGAGCTACTCCTATAGTCGGTTTATATATGTGTGTGTGTGTATGTGTGTATATAGGTATAATAATAAATTTGAAATAGCTACTTAAATAGTCGGTTTAGTTCAGTTTTTTCTGGTTTTTATGAACCCCCTTAACTCTGGCACATACTTCTCAAGAAGAGAACGGAGAACTGCCGCTAGGTAAGGGGCACTTCATCAACAGGCCTACGCCTATCATAAACCTCCCACCAAGTAAAGGCAGCTCCAGAAAACTGAAAGGTAGTAAAGGCAACCCTACTGGTCTCTAGAAACCCGCTATACTAAGAATCCTATGACACTTGTCCAAGAAACCCTGGGCATCCTCTCCCTCTGTACCACTGAAAGTCGGAGGGTGAAGTCTATCAAACCTCTCCAATCGACAGTGCTCGTCGTCAGGCATAACTAGTACCACATAATCCTGAGTTGGTGCAACCGACTTGGCTGGAGGTGCCTCCGGTGTCTGAAGTCCCTGCACAACATGCTTAGGTGTGTGAGCAACGGGAGTCTGAGTGCCTCCCAGGCCTGAGAAGTAGCTGGAGCTGTAGTAACTGAGACTTCCTGAGACAAACTAGTGCATACTGATAGGATTTGAGCTAGAGCCTCCTAAAGGCTTGGAATCACAATAGGCACATTTGGTGCATGATCTGGTGCTGTTGAAGCATCTGCAACTAGGACCTGATACTAAACTGGGGCTAGTGGTGGAACTACAGGTGCTACTTTAGCTTCTGTGCGGGCTACACCCCTGCCCCTAACCCGATCTCGATCGTGACCTCGGCTACTTGTGGCCCTAACTGGTGGTATTAGTGGTCCTCTTTCCGGACCGGTAGCACGTGTCCTCACTATCTGTGAGAGAATAGAACAACAAAAGTTTAGTACTAGAATCAACAAATTCGCACTACAGGAATTTCAAGAATGTGAAGTTTTTCCTAAAGATTCTGCAGCCTCCCGAGGATAAGTACAGACGCATCCGTATCGATCCGTGAGACTCTACTAAACCGACTCATGACTCACGAGACCTATGTAACCTAGGCTCTAATACCAATTTGTCACGATCCCAAATACCCCGATCGTGATGGTGCCTATCACTGTAGTAGGCAACCCAACAAAATATTTACCACAACAAAATATTCTATAAAAACCATTTTTCTAGTATCAAATAAGTCCAAAATTTGTCAAATGAAATAGATAAATAAAACAGAATATGCGAAAAAACCAGTACAAAATATCTACACCGCCCAACAAATCCAATGTCACTAGTCAAGAGCCTTTAAATAGAAGTCAAATCTGATTGAATAATACATCATAAGTACAAAATAATAGAATATTAAGATAGGAAGGAGGAATGTAGGGTTGCGAACTCCGTGCAACTACCTTGCTGTCTCTGGTAAAGCTCTGAGAGTGTTAGAAGCTCTCACTCTAATGCTTAGGCACCTGGATCTGCAGACAAGGTGTAGGGAGTAACGTGAGTACGCCAACTCAGTAAGTAACTAAAGTAAAAAAAGTTTGTGTGCAGTGATGAGCAATTAAAATCATACAAGAAGTCTCAGCAGAAATATCAAGTGAAATTCTGCAATTTAATAGCTAGTTATCTCATAAAACTCCAATTTTAGTTCAAAATCCTTTGGAAACATTTGTTCAATATTTTTTAAAAGAGGTTCAGCATAAAAGAAGAGTGAAAATATTAAAATGTCATAAGGAAGCCCCTCGGGCAAGGTATCACTCATAAGTTTAGCCTTTCGGTCAAGCCTCCCAGTCACTCCTAACTCATCTCTCACCACATAGTAGTCACACTCATCTCCCCCGCTCAATAAATATCTCATAGTCATCATAATGATAATAATCGATGCGGCGTGCAACCTGATCCATAGTTTATAGTTGACTATTCTCAGTGGGGGTATGCAGACTCAGGAGGGGCTCCTACATCCCAAGCATCATATCGGTGCGGCACGCAACCCGATCCAATATATATCTATGTGGTATGGAGCCTGGTCCATATGTGTATCGCTTCATCATTCAGCCCGATCCATATCTATAATATCGTTGTGGTGTACAACCCGGTCCACAATGTATATATAATCCTCACCATTAGGTCCTCAACCTCTCTAAGTTGTTAACCTCACAGCCACCCAGGCATATCAGTGAAAAATATGGATTACTTAGACCAAATAGTTTTGATGTATTAAGAAGTAGAGTGATGAAACCAATTTTATACAATAAATAGGTAAAACATGACTGTGGATATGCTTCCAAACAAATAGAGTGAGGAAAGTAGTAAAAATACCCCTAACGGCCTAAACAGGATGACACAAGGCGCCAAACATGGTGTACAACCTAAAAATATAGTATCAATCCCTAAAATAAGAATATCATATGATTTCAAATCAAATACGCAGCTTAATAGCCACTATGGGAAGGACCAAGTCACAATCCCTACTGATTCACGCCCACACGCTCGTCACCTAGCATGTGCGCCACCTTATTTATCAAAATAATACAGCATACCGGGGTTTCATACCCTCAGGTCTAGATTTACAATGGTTACTTACCTCAAACCGGATGAAAAGCTACTCCACGATGCCCTTACCTCTTGACTCGGCCTCAACTCGCGTTGAATCTACCCAAAATCTGAATCATAACATTAGAATATGCTACAGAAATGAAGCTCGTGCGAAAAAAATCAAATTACAACAAAAATCCCGAAATTGACAAAACCCGACCCCAGGCCCACGTCTCGAAATCTGGCAAAAATCACATTAATAGAATCCTTATCCTCCAACAAGCATACAAAAATCTGACCATAAATAACACCTCAAATTCCTAGATTAATGTCTCCAATTTCCAAGCCCTAAACCCCCAATTTTTTCTACTAATTTCCATAGATTTCAAGCTTAATCCTTCAAAAATCATCATAGAAACAAGTTGAGGGTCCAAAAACCTTACCTCCACAAAATCCCCTTGAAATCCCTCTTCAAAATGATCCCTTAAGCTCAAACCCATGTGTGAAAATGGCGGAATAAACAAAAATTCACGAAGGAGGACGTATATACTTTCGAGCCCAGGGTTTTCGCACCTGCGGCCGGACGATCGCTTCTGCGGTTTCCACTAAATCCTCAAAATTTCATTTGCGCATAAACTACTGTACCTGCGGTCCTGCGAGTGCGACCCAACTTCTGCACGTGCACTTCAGCTCTTCTCGCCCAATTCTGCATATGCGGTTAATAGTCCCCTTTTGCGGTTCCCAATCTATAGGTGCGGTGAAGACATGAACTTCAATAGCTTCTACTACAAATTTCCAACTCAAAACTTCCCGTCAGCCACCTGAAATTATCCCGAAGCCTTTGGGACCTCAGCCAAAAGTATGGATAAGTCATACACCACTATTCAAACTTATACCAATTTTCAAAACATCAAAAACAACACCAAACAAACAAAATAACATCAGATTTAGGCCTAAGGTTTCCAAAAACTTCCACTTTGATCAAAAAGTCCATCAAATCTCGTCCGAATGACCTGAAATTTTGCACACACGTCAAAATTTACACAACAGTCCTATTGCAACATTCAAAATTCCATTCTAATCCCGAAATCAAAATTTCCACCATCAATCGGAAAATGCCAAAAATCCATTTTTGCCAATTCAAGCCTAAGTTTTCTTCGGATATCTAAAACACATTCCGATCACGCTCCTAAGTCCCAAATCACCTCCCAAATCTATCCGAATATTTAAAAACAAAATTCCTAGATTGTTTGCTCACAAGTCAATTTTCGGTTTATTTTTCCAACTAAAAGACCAACTTAAGAGACCAAGTGTCTCAAGCCTTTCCAAAACCATTCTGAATTCAGATCGATTAACCTGATACCATATAACATAGGTGAACAAATCATTAAGAAGTAGAAATGGGGGAAATATAGCAAAAATTCATGAAACAACCGTCCTGGTTGTTACAGTATGCTGGAAAAGGCTACCTCACAAAGGGCCTTTTTAAACTCAATGAAATGATTGTTGATAGTACAGATAAAATTTCAGCTTCTTCTTATTTATTGGAGTCAAATAACTTATGGCATATTTGTTTAGGACATGTCAATTACAAACTTTGTAAAAGTTTATTAATTTGGAATATTGCTTAAATTCGAGTGTAATAAATTGAAATGTCAAACATGTATTGAATCTAAGTTTCTAAAACATCCTTATAAGTCCGTTGAAAGGAATTCAAATACTTTAGACTTAATTCATACTCATATTTGTGATATGAAGTCAACACCATCTCGAGGTCGAAAAAAGTATTTTATAACTTTTACTGACGATTGTACTCGATATTGTTATGTTTATTTGCTTAATCGAAAGGATGAAGCAATTGAATCATTTAAGAAATATAAGAAGTAAGTGGAGAATCAATTGACCAAATAGATTAAAATAATTATAAGTGATAGGGGTGGAGAATATGAATCTCCCTTTGCAGAAATATGTTCGGATTATGGAATTATTCATCAAAATACTGCCCCTACACACCTCAAACCAATGGAATTGCGGAAAGAAAAAACCTTACATTAAAGGAAATGATGAATTCTTTCTTAATAAGTTTCGAATTACCACAGAGCTTGTGAGGGGGAAGATATCCTTACAGCTAAATGAATACTTAATAGAGTACCCCATAGCAAAACACAATCTATTCCATATAGAAAATAGAAAGGAAACAAACCCAACTTGAAATATTTCAAAGTATCAGGGTGATTAGCAAGGGTACAAGAATCTTTACCCAAAATGGGAAAAATTTGGACTAAAAACAATGGATTACATATTTATTGGATATGCTACAAACAGTAAAACATGTCAGTTTTTTGTTCATAAATCTGGTAATCCCAAAATTCATGTTAATATAATAGTTGAATTAGATAATAATGAATTCATTAAAAGCTTCTATCCATGTAAAACTGAATGCGAGTTGTTAAGTGAAAAACCTAAATAACCCTGGGAAGGATCAAAGGAAAATACTCCAAGTAAAGAAGACCCAAGGCGTAGCAAATGTCAAAGAACATCTACTTCCTTTGGACAAGATTTTGTGAAATTCTTGCTTGAAAATGAGCCTCAAACTTTCAAAGTAGCTATGTCATCTTCTGGATCAACATTTTAGAAAGAGGAAGTCAGTAGTGAGATTCAATCAATTTTGGATAATGTCTTGGGAATGGGATGATCTTTCTCTAGGAAATAAGCTTTTAGGTTCGAAATGGATCTTTATACGGAAAATGAAAGCTGATAGCACTATTGGCAAATATAAGGCAAGATGGCACGACCTAATTCCTCCCTCCATGAACTATCGTGACGGTACCTAGTCTCTATGACTAGGTAAGCCTAACACATTGCAGAAATGAAAAAAAAGCATGACTAATAACTATTAGCAACATAACTATCCATTAAACAACTAAATTTCACTCGGCATATAGAGTTAACATTTCATAAAAAGTACTGAGCAATACCCAAAACACATAAACTCGCAAGTCACAAGCTACTAAGATATTCTAACTGTTCTACACATCAACTCTATAGAAAGAAAGGGAAATAAACATCAGGGAATAGATGGGGACTCCGAGGATCTACGGGCACGAGCAGATGTACGCATATATTTACTTAATAAAACAAGAATTTTGAACAAATAACATGTGTACACACTCGTTACCTCACGTACACGACATTCATATAACAACAGTACCAACTCCTAAGGGGGTTCCCCCCACAAAGTTAGTCAAGCTACTTACCTCGAACCAATCTCAAAATCAATCCGAAATGACGCTCTTGCCACGAGTATCCAACTCTGAGTGGCCCAAACATAATCAAATCAATTACATAACGTAGATATAGCTACAAGCAACTAATTTAGCTAATGACAAGGCTAAGATAAGAAAATAGGAAAACTCTCAGAAATCCTCCCCAGGCCCATATATCGAAATCAGGTAAAAGTCACTCAGTAGTTTAACCATACCAAAACCACTTAAATCCGATACCAAAATCTCGATCAAAATTCAAAAATTTGGCTTAAGAACTTTTATCAATTTTTCTCAATTTTCACCCCAAATTAGAAATTAAATGATGAAATTAAGCTTATATTAAGCAAATTTAATCAAATAGGAGTTAAGAATCATTACCCGCAAACATTCTCCGATATTCTCCCCAAATTTCGTCTTCTACCGAGCTCTAATAAAGTTTTGGAGTTATAAATTGAAACCCTCGATTTCACTCTATTCTGCGTGACGATTTCTGCTTTTGCGCTCATAGGACCGCATCTACGGTCCGTACTTGCGGAAGAATCATCGCAGGTGCGAAAGCCACTTAACTAGGCTGGGCTGCATCTGCGAGCCTATTTATGCGGTCTCCTAGCTGCACCTGCGATCCCAGCTTCCGAGGTCCGTGTCTATATCTGCAGCTCTCTAGTTGCTTCTGCGGCTCCGCACCTGCGGTCCAATATCCATAGATGCAAAAACAACAGGTGCAACAAACTTCAGCAAAGGCATAAGTCCTAAACCAAACTGTTAAGCATCCAAAACTCACCCGAGCCTCGAGACCTCAACCAAACATACCAATCAATTCTAAATGTCATAAAAAATTAGTCGAGTCCTCAAATCACATCAAACAATGCAAAAATCACAAATCGTCTTCTAATCCAAACTTAATGAACTTAAAATTTTAAAATTCTACAATTGATGCCGAAATCGGCCAAAAAATGTCCGATTGACCCCAAATTTTGTACACATGTCATGTTCAACACTATAGACCTACTCTATCTTTCGGAATCAGATTCCGACTCGGATATAAAAAATTTCACTATAGGCCCGAAACTCCAAAAATTCAACTTTCGCCATTTTAAGACTAAATGAGCTACATACCTCAAAAATATAATCCGGACATGCCCCTAAGACTAAAATCACCCAATGGAGCTAACTGATTCGATCAAGTTCTATTCTAGAGCCATCTTTACACTGTTCTAACTATGATCCAAATTCTAAGACGTAAGATCTCATTTAGGGACTAACAATCCCAAAACACTTTGAAACTCAAAATGAATCATCCCGGCAAATCACAATAGCAAAACAAAAAGAAACGTGGGAAGTAGTTAATCGGGGATTGGGGTTTTAATTCTCAACACGACCGATCAGGTAGTTGCATCCTCACCCTCTTAAAACATTCGTTCATCCTCAAAACAACAAAGAGACATACCTGAGTGGTAAAAAGATGAAAATGACGGTTGTGCATATCCTGCTCACTCTCCCAAGTTGCCTCCTCGACCGGTTGACCCCGCCACTGAACCTTTGTTGACACAATGCTCTTTGAACTCAACTTTCCAACTTGCATGTCCAATGTAGCCATTGGCTTCTCAACATAAGATAGATCCTTGTCCAATTGGATTGAACTGAAATCCAACACGTGAGACAGGTCACCGTGATAATACTGGAGCATCGAAACATGAGATACCGGATAAACTTCTGCCAAGCTGGGAGGTACGGCAAGCTCATAAGCAATCTCCCCAACATGTCGCAACACCTCAAAGGGGCCAATAAACCTTGGGCTGAACTTGCCCCTCTTTCCAACCTCATAACACCCTTCATAGGCAAAACCTGAAGCAAGACCCGCTCTTCCACCATAAATGAAACATTGTGAACCTTTCGGTTTGCATAACTCTTCTGTCTGGACTAGGTTGTGCGAAGTCTATGCTGAATCACCTTAACCTTCTCCAAAGCATCCTGAACCATGTCTATGCCTAATAATCAAGCCTTACATGGCTTGAACCAACCCACCGTGGATATACATCCCCTACCATACAGAGCCCCATACAGTGCCATCTGAATGTTGGACTAATAACTGTTGTTATAGGAAAATTCCGCAAATGGCAAGAACTGATCTCAAGAACCTCCAAACTCTATCACACACGTGCATAGTATATCCTCAAGAATTTGAATAGTGCGCTCGAACTGTACATCTGTCTGGGGGTGAAAAAATATGCTCAACTCCAGCCGTGTACCCAACTCATGCTGTACGGCTCTCAAGAACCGTGGTATAAACTGAGTACCTCTATCTAAAATGATGGAAACTGGAATACCATGAAGCCGAACAATCTCTTGGATATATATTTTAGCCAATCACTCTGAAGAATAGGTAGTAGACACATGAATGAAGTGCGGGACTTGGCCAGCTGATCCACAATCACCCAAATAGCATCGAACTTCCTCAAAGTCCGTGGCAGTCCAACTACAAAATCCATGGTGTTCCGTTTCCACTTCCACTCAGGAATATCTATTTGTTGAAGCAAGCCACTCGGTCTCTGATGCTCATATTTGACCTGCTGACAATTGAGGCACCGAGCTATAAACCCAACTATATTTTTCTTCATCCTCCTCCACCAATAGTGCTGCCTCAAATCTTGGTACATCTTTGCGGCACCTAGATGGATGGAATATCGTGATGTGTGGGCCTCCTCTAGAATCAATTCCTGAATCCCATCAACATTAGGCACACTTATTCGACCCTGCATCCTCAATACCCCATCATCATCAATGGTCACATCTCTGGCATCATCTTGCAGAACCTTTTCTTGGGGATAAACAAATTAGGATCATCATGCTGGTGCTCTATAATACGGTCAAACAATAAAGACCGAGAAATCACACAAGCTAGGACCCGAATGGGCTCCGAAATGTCCAATCTCATAAACCGGCTGGCTAAGGCCTGAACATCCATTTCCATGGGTCTCTACACTACTGATAGATAAGACAAACTTCCCAAACTCTCTACCTGGTGACTAAAAGCATGAGACGCCAAATTGGCCTTCCCCGGGTGGTACAAAATAGCGATATGGGTAATTGTAGATTGACTGACAAAATCAACACGCTTTTTGCTAGTGAAGATTACATATGGCGGAGTGAGGTATGCACATATATTTATCAACGAAATTTTCCAACTTCACGGAGTTCCAATATCCATGATCTATGATAGAGGATCACAATTTTACCTCACGCTTTCGAAAATTATTTCAAGAAGTATTGTATACACTATAGATCTTAGTATTACATTTCATCCACAGATAAATAGGCAGTCTAAACGTACTATTCATATCTTGGAGAATATGTTGAGAGCTTGCATTCTTGAGTTATGAGGTAGTTGGGATGCTTATCTACCTTTAGCTGAATTTGCTTACAATAATAGCTTCCAGTCCAATATTCAAATGACACCGTACGAAACATTGTATGGTAGAAGATGTCATTCTCCTATTGGATGATTTGAAGCTGGTGAGAGCAAGTTATTGGGACCTGACTTAGTAAATGAAGCTATGGAGAAAGTCCAGTTGATCAAACAGAGATTGGTTAAATCTCAAAGCAGACAAAAATCTTATGCAGATAAGAGAAGAAAAGCTTTTGTGTTCACAATTGGGGACAAAGTATTCCTACGAGTCTCCTATGAAAGGTGTGATATGGTTTGGCAAAAGAGGAAAGCTGAACCCTAGGGTTATAGGACCGTGTGAGATACTAGACTAAGTGGGAGCAGTGGATTATCATTTGGCACTTCCTCCAAAGTTGTCCTTTATTCATCCAGTTTTTCATGTATCAATGCTTGGAAAATGTATATCAGACTAATCTCAAGTGCTTGAAACACCTACTACACCATTTGATAAGAAGTTGTTTTACGAGGAGAAACCAGCGGCTATTGTTGATATTCAAGCAAGAAAGCTACGACCAAAAGAAATGGAATTCTGAAAAGTCTTATGGCTAAATCATACAGCTGAAGAAGCTACTTGGAAAATAGAAGATACCATACGAGTCAAGTACCCCCATTTATTTCATTCTACAAGTATGTACTTGAGTTAAATTCAAGGACCAAATTTAATTGGGTGGGGAGGATGTAATACCCCTAATATGGTAAATGAGGAGAAATAGGGTATTTAGTAAATAATTTATGTTTTAAAAACTAACTAATAAAACAAAAAAAACAAGAAAAGAGAAAAGTTTAGGAATTTAGGACAAAATGGATGGAGCCCATAACAAAAAATCTATCCCAATTTTTTAAAAAGGGGTTAGGGAAGGGGATGAAGGAGAAACTTCAGAAACGGAAAAAATATAAAAGCAGAGAAGGAAAGAAAGAGAAAAGAAGAAAAGGGAGGAATAAGAAGAAAGCTTTGAACAATGGATTTAAGAAGAACTTGGAGTTGTAATTGAAAGTATAAAGTTCTCTTTCGACTCAAGAGGTTAACCTTCTTATTATCAGTGAACTAATTCACTATATTTACACGATTTCATGAAGTACAAAAAAATTCAGTTTCAATTTTTTAAAATAAATAAATAATTACTAGGGACAGTAAAACTATACAGATTTTTTTAAGCACTGATAGGTCTAATTTTGAGGGATAATGTGTACTAGACAGTTTGAAAGTTATAGATTTTGGACTAGTTTTATGAGTAAATATAAATCTATAAATTAAGACTCAAACATGAACCTCGATGATTGGGTATCTTAAATTAGCTATGAATAATCATAAATAAGGAAATTAACATGAGATTGATATTATGTAATTATAGATTGATTGGAGAAATTTTTACGAATTGCTCGAGGTGAAGCATTTGATATTTCTACACGAGTAGTGTGAGTAGTAATCTTACCATAATTAGTGATTTTATAACTTGCATGATTTAAACTGGATTTTCAATATGAATATGTTACTGACTATTTTGAGTTGCATGTGGGACAAGTCTTTTACTCTTGATACCGAAATAGTTATTTGAGATTATTCCCGTTGTTTAATATTTCCGTTGTCATTAGATCATTAGATCTATTTTACTGTTACTTGAATTTGCTGTTATCGAAATGAAATTATATAATTTGATAAGAACTGAAATTGCCTATATGGTTTTAAAATATTTTCTACGAGTATATACAGATTACAAACAGAAGTATAATTGGGATCTCATAGCTAACGACGAGTTCGTTAGACCTGGTACACATAGTAATTACCGATTACTATTACAATCCTTGCTAGTGGTAAGGCAGAACTAGCATACAATTACTGATTTCCCTCTAGTAGGGACTATCGTTATATTTGACGTCTTGCGAAGAAGTCCACAATTATACCAATTACATGATCCATTCTTAAAACCTCCCAAATGTGAATATTGATATTATATAGTGGTTACCAAGCTTATCACCGAATTGTTAATTGTATTATACTACACAAACAACATGACGAGAGTGAAAGTTATTTATTATATCTGAAAGGGCATTCTTATGATATTTTTTCTTTAAAATACTAGTATGTTTCTGACTTGTCCCCAATAAAAACGTTTATGGTTAAGTGTTATTACTCACTGAGCTGGCGATTCACTTCCCGCTAATTATTTTACAGAGACAACAGTTGACACAGGCGAGAATTTCATTAATTAGAGAACGTAGTTTAATAGTTCTTGGTGAGCCTCACACTTGTTCGTATGAGCAGAGATTTATTTACAATTATGGTCTTTTTATTGAAATCTTAGAGTTGCTCCATAGTCATCCTTTTAGTGGCGTGAGTATTCATTTATTGATATGGACTAGTTACTACTATTATACTTTCTTTCCATATTTTTAGAGTTTGTTCTGGTTTTATTATGTTGCGGAGATTGGTAATAATGGTGGAAACCCGTTTATGGTTAGTTTATGAAGATTGTGATTGATTTAGATGAATATTGATTGGTTGTTACTTGTTTTTGAGACAGAAATTTTTTTTTCGAATAGTCCAAAAAGTAGGAAAAACTCTGTCTGATTTTTTGTAAATTACTGATTAGGCTTACTGGGTAGCACTTGCTCCTAAGTGCCATTCATTATCCTAAATTGGGTTGTGAGATTTATAGACAAAAGGAAAGCATTGATTACTTTGACCCTTACAAGCCAGTAACGAGGATAACATCTATTAGGATGTTAGTAGCACTGACATCCGTGTATGGTCTTGAAATCCATCAAATGGACGTTAAAATAACTTTCTTAAATTGGAGAATTAAAGGGAGAGATTTACATAGAACAACCTAAGAGTTTTATTGTCACGCCCCGAACCTGGGCCTCGACGTAACACGACACTCGATGCCTGACTACATGTGACCGAGCGAAACCACTGGCTGCTGAATCAAAGTATGATATCATAACATACTAACTGCGGAAGATAAACTAACACATGCTGATATGCTAAAAGTCTAAATGATAAAAATTAAAGTGCGAAAATATTAATGTAAAAAATCATTCTATCCATGATATGTGTGCTTTGGTTGTATTAGCATGATTTTCAGGTATAGGTTTTGATGAATGACAAACAATAAAGTCAAGTGTCAAACAGCGTTATTATATGACAAACAATCAAGATTGAATGCCGAGAAGCATATTGATGAATGGATTGCATGGAAAAGCCAAAGACGAGCTCAAAAGTTCAAGACCGAAGACCCAAGGCGTAGGTCGTTAGGTAGAACCAATGTAAGAGCAACGTTTAAGTTATCTCGTCTTTTGGCTCAACATAGGTCATCATAAATATGCATAAAATCATTTTATCAAATCATATTTATCATAAACATATTTCAAATACTTCAAACAAAATGATTTTAACGTTTTCATTTTAACCAAAATGGTTTTTGAAGTAAGTTTTCAATTCTGGACAGCATAAGACAATAATCGATTATGGCAAAGTGTATAACCGATTATTCTGGGAAATTCCATTTATTGGAAATTTCCGCAAAGTACGATAATCGATTATACACTTGGACATAATCGATTATCTTGTATCAGTTGCCTTCCCAACGTTCCGTTTTATGAACGTTGAGAAGATAATCGATTATGCAAAGTGAATAATCGAATATCTTGGCATAAAATCAGCATTATTGATTGCCAATTAAGCAACGGACATACAACCTCTACCACATATAAATAGAGGTCTTTTTGACTCATTTGAGATGAACAATATCTCTCATTATTCTTGAACATATTGATAACATTTCTACATCATATTTAGAGCTTTTGTTGAGCCATTTGAGTGACAATTTTGTGTTGTTCATAGAGCTTATATTGTATCTCTTTATCTACTCTTTTTAGAGAGTTCTTGTTGTAAAAGAGAAAGGTTCTTGAGAAGACCATATCTTCTCATTGATTGTCGGGTTTGCTAAGTACCTTCAATCTTAGTGTGTGAAGTCTTGTGGTGCGGTATCCACGAGCAAGGTGAAGTCTTGAGGTGAGGTATCCTCGAGCAAGTTGAAGTCTTGTAGAGTGTACATCTACGAGCAAGTGTAACGGTTTGTTAGGCACCCGTAAGCTTAACGGAGTTAGTGTAAACTCGAGAGAGTCTCTCGGGGACTGGACTAACCACACATTGTGGTGAACCAGTATAAATTCGGTGTGTTCTTTCCTTGCTCCTTTAATTACCGCACTTACTTTACTCCTGCAATTTTAATTCCGCAATATTTATCGACATTCTCGTGCTTCACTATTCACCCCCCCTCTAGTGACGGACATAAATCCTAACAGTTGGTATCAGAGCCTAACTCTCTGAAGGCCTTAACCGGTTGAGAGAACGATATATATATTTTTTTGTTGAGAATGTTGCACGCAGGTATGATGAGCGAAGGACACTCTACCATTAGGCCTCCACTATTTGACGGAACAAATTACACATATTGGAAAGAGCGGATGAGAATCTTCATCCAATCAAATAACTTTCGCTTGTGGCAAATCATCAAGAACGGTGAGCAAATGCCGACAAAGAAAGTTGGGGAAACCATGGTTCCAAAGGAGGAAGATGAATATAATGCCGAGGACATCAAGAAGGTTGAATATAATGCAAAGGCCATCAATATGTTGTATTGTGCGGTGAATCCGGATGACTATCGGAAGATTTCTTGCTGCACAACAGCCAAGGAGAAGTGGGATAAGCTTGAGATCACTTATGAAGGTACGCCTCAAGTCCGAGAATCAAGAGTTGATTTTCTAACACATGAATATGAACTCTTTAGAATGAAGGAGCCGAAATGCATCGATAATACGTTTGAACGGTTCTCAATGATCATCAACAATCTCCATGCTCTCGGAAAAGTATACTCGAACAAAGATCTAGTTCGAAAAATCCTACGGAGTCTCACTCCCGAATGGCGCTCCAAAGCCAATGCCATCCAAGAATCGGCAGGAATCTCGAACATCACAATTGATGAACTACGAGGTAACCTCAAAACTTATGAAAGCACTATTCTTAGACCTTATTTTGGAAATGAGAAAAGTTCTACTATTGCCTTCAAAGCCTCATCTTCTAAAAGAGTAGAAGTAAGTGATTCGGAAAGCGATGACGATACTTCTTCAAATGATTTAATTGAAAAGTTTTATAAGTTCATGAAGAAGGAAATAAAGAAGGAAGAACCAAGTCCTTCATGCCAAAATTGTGGAAAACTTGGCCACACCAAGTCACATTGTCCAAAACCCAAGGACAAGAAGAAAAAGAAACACCAAAGGCGCGTGACATGGGATTCGGACAGCTCGGGTGATGAAACTGCCGCCCTATGTCTTATGGCCAACGAGGAAGAAGAGGTAAGTACTCCTAACTCTTACTCTTTTGAAGAATTACAAGAAGCTTTTCAAGAATTATATGATAAATTGAAAAAGTCTTCAAAAATCTCCAAAGAGGCCAAGGCTAAAATTAAAGTTTTAGAAGAGAAAAATAAATTTTTGGAAAATGACAATATTGATCTTAGAAATAAAATTAAGGAGATGCATGAAAATTCTTCAATTGATCAAAATTCTAATTGTTCATCTTGTGACTCTTTGAAAATAGAGAACATAGAACTTAGGAACACACTAGAAAGACGTAGTGTAGATGATCCTAAAATAGTTGAAGAAATTAAAAAGAAAAGGCCTAGGAAAAATAAAAGGCGTAAGAATCATGTTAGAATATGCGATAATTCTAGGATTTTGTAAATGAGTCTAGAATTAATCATTTTAGACCACATAGAAATGATTCTAGGAATTTTATTAATGAGTCTAGAATTAATCATTTTAGACCGCCTAGAAATAACTCTAGGAATTTCAACGCTTCTAGGAATAACGACTTTAGATCATCTAGAACGTTTTTGGCTCAACCAAGACATATGCACAACCCGAATGTTATATGTCATCATTGCAACCGGGTAGGACACATAGCACCCGTATGTTTTGCAAAATATAGGGATTTATCTTTTAGCCATGATTATTATTTGCCTAACCCCCAAGGACCCAAAAGTGGTTGGGTACCTAAAACCTATTTTTAGGTACGTTTGCAGGTGTGCTTGAAGACTACAATATCGTAGTAGATGCACCAAGCACGAAACCTTATTGCATCGAGGGGGAATTTCGGTTAGTTATCATATTTTTGATAAAAACGTAATAGTTGATATGTGTTAACGATTGATACGTCTTTGTTAAAAATTGGTATCAATTATTTTTGTTGATTCATGTTTTGATAACTTTTATTTTGATTAACAATTGGTATCATTATTTTTGTTGATTCATGTTTTGATAACTTTTATTTTGAATAACAATTGGTATCAATTATTTTTGTTAAAAATAATGATTGATTCATGTTTTGATGAATATTATTTTTGGTTTGAATAATAGTTGGTATATTATTGAAAAATAAATGATTCATGTTTTTAATACAACTATTGGTTTGTTAAAAAAATTAACAGTTGATATGTTTTTAAGTAATATGATTTGCTAAAAATAACCGCTATTATGGTTGTTATGTTTTTGCTAACATTTGGTATCATTCTATGTTGGTATGATTTTTTTTAATTCGTCATCATGTATATTCCTCATTGTATTTCCTATCTTATGTTTGACACTAACAGTTGGTATTCCCAAAAGGGGGAAGTGTCAAAAGGGAAAAGTAGCCTGTGTATACTCTCTTTTTGCTAATGCCAAAAGGGGGAAGAAATTAGGCGATATGCATCTAATAAGGGGGAATGTCTCCACCTTCTAGTATGCTTTAATTGAGGGGGAATACTCATGTAAGGGGGAATGTTTTGCATAACGTGTATAATGTTTTGCACAACGTGTATGTTGAGATATAATATGAATTTAGGGGGAATCCGATATGCATATCTCCTGTTGTTTGTCATTATCAAAAAGGGGGAAATTGTAGAAAATCATTCTATCCATGATATGTGTGCTTTGGTTGTATTAGCATGATTTTCAGGTATAGGTTTTGATGAATGACAAACAATGAAGTCAAGTGTCAAACAACGTTATTATATGACAAACAATCAAGATTGAATGCCGAGAAGCATATTGATGAATGGATTGCATGGAAAAGCCAAAGACGAGCTCAAAAGTTCAAGACCGAAGACCCAAGGCGTAGGTCGTTAGGTAGAACCAATGTAAGAGCAACGTTTAAGTTATCTCGTCTTTTGGCTCAACATAGGTCATCATAAATATGCATAAAATCATTTTATCAAATCATATTTATCATAAACATATTTCAAATACTTCAAACAAAATGATTTTAACGTTTTCATTTTAACCAAAATGGTTTTTGAAGTAAGTTTTAAATTCTTGACAGCATAAGAGAATAATCGATTATGGCAAAGTGTATAACCGATTATTCTGGGAAATTCCATTTATTGGAAATTTCCGCAGAGTAGGATAATCGATTATACACTTGGACATAATCGATTATCTTGTATCTGTTGCCTTCCCAACGTTCCGTTTTATGAACGTTGAGAAGATAATCGATTACGCAAAGTGAATAATCGAATATCTTGGCATAAAATCAGCATTATTGATTGCCAATTAAGCAACGGACATACAACCTCTACCACCTATAAATAGAGGTCTTTTTGACTCATTTGAGATGAACAATATCTCTCATTATTCTTGAACATATTGATAACATTTCTACATCATATTTAGAGCTTTTGTTGAGCCATTTGAGTGACAATTTTGTGTTGTTCATAGAGCTTATATTGTATCTCTTTATCTACTCTTTTTAGAGAGTTCTTGTTGTAAAAGAGAAAGGTTCTTGAGAAGACCATATCTTCTCATTGATTGTCGGGTTTGCTAAGTACCTTCAATCTTAGTGTGTGAAGTCTTGTGGTGCGGTATCCACGAGAAAGGTGAAGTCTTGAGGTGAGGTATCCTCGAGCAAGTTGAAGTCTTGTAGAGTGTACATCTACGAGCAAGTGTAACGGTTTGTTAGGCACCCGTAAGCTTAACGGAGTTAGTGTAAACTCGAGAGAGTCTCTCGGGGACTGGACTAACCACTCATTGTGGTGAACCAGTATAAATTCGGTGTGTTCTTTCCTTGCTCCTTTAATTAATGCACTTACTTTACTCCTGCAATTTTAATTCAGCAATATTTATCGACATTCTCGTGCCTCACTATTCAACCCCCTCTAGTGACAGACATAAATCCTAATAAAATACAATTTTGAAAAATATTTGTAGTCTACATTGCTTAATATGAACAATCCGAGACTCTATCCAACTGTTACTCTAGTCTATGAAGCCTCTAATGAAGTACTGAAAACACTAACTATCTGTAAATACTGAAAAAGTTGTAAAGTAATGATAATGACCCGAAAGAACTGGGGATCACTAAATAGATCGTACGAGAATCCTAGCGCTCTGCATCGTCAACATGTAAATCATTACCTGCTTTTTGAAATGCAGGCCCTGGGCAAAAGGGCGTCATTACATTTGAATTGTATTAGTATGTAAAGCAACTGAAAGAAAGAATTATAAATGCTGAAACTGAAACAAAGCTGATAACTGAGAATTTATAATTGATAACTGAAATAGTAACTACTGAAACTGAAGTTGAAACAATAAATGATATCAAAACTGATAACTGGTAATTGAACTGATAATTGGGAATTAACGGATAACTGGTAACTGATATGATAACTGATAACTAAATGGTAACTAATAATTGAACTGAAAGGAAGTAAAGATATGAATACTCCATCTTCTAAATGATGAACAACCTATTTATTTGAATATTAAAGTATGACCTCAGGCCCAATATATATATGTGCACAAACTACGGCCTCAGGCCCAAGTATATGTATACATAACTACGACCTCAGGTCCAAAATGCATAAAGCATAAAGTGTGGTCTCAGGTCCAAAGATGCATAAAGCATTAGCTGCGGCCTCAGGCCCAAATATAGGTGTTCAACATTTAGGGATTTAAAATCAGGAACTGAGAATCATACCGTAATATATAATAGTGAAAATACTGAATCACGATGAGTTACATGATACTGGAATACTAGATCACAGTGAGTTACATTATATTGGAATATTGAATCATACTGAGTTACATAATATCTGTAATACTGAATAGTACTAGAATGAGATATGTATTCTTGAACTGGATATAAACACCGAAACTTTAAATGTCTATGACATGCTGAGTAAGCTATACTGAGATTTAAGGACACCAAGCCCAAGTCTATATTAAATACAAACTGCGCTCACAACGTTAAGAATGAAAGTCATGAATGAGTTATGAAGGTAGAGAAAAGAAGTTCTACAACTATTCAAGTAACAAGGCTTAACTACATTTCCGAGGCAATTGATACGTCATAAAGAAACGTAATGTAGGGAGAATCATTAACATTCCCAAACATGGAGATTTAGTCTCATCTACCTTAACTTCCTTCTCTTGAGCATAATACAACATTCTCCAACTCTTTCATCTTTAATCTATATCAATATAATTCAAAGGGATTCCAAATTAGCAATAATATCCATGTTTTGGTCACTTAGGCATTTTATCAAACACTTGGTGAGTATAAAGCTTCATAATCCCTGTATATGGTGTTTCTACACCCAAAAATCGATTCTCTTACTCTTGGATAAATTCTATAGTCTCAAATGGTTATAATCAATATTATTCTTCATCACCCATAAGGTAAACAACACCCTTAACCAATCAATGTTCCATTAAATAAATGCCTTCCATTCTCTACAATAATTATGTATTTATATTAGGAACATATGGCTTCTAATCACCATACCAAGAATCCTAATACTTAATTCACACTCATATACCCATAATAAATTCATACATATAAGTATAAGGGTGTAGGATTACCTTTTGGAGAAATCTTGCAAAACCCTCCTTTGAGTTATTAAAGGATTTCATCAATACCAGTGTATGAATGATGGAATTTCACACCAAGTTAATGGAGATTGCATACCTTATAGATGGGAGAGGTTGGAGGTCTTGAGAGGGTGGAAGAAGACCCCAAAATTCGTCCAAAAGAACTCGGGAAAAATGAACCTTGAAATTGGCTTAAAAGAGCTGGGATTGAGGCACGTCTACTCTAGCGAAGTGCCCTCGCTTCGCTGTCCATTGCATTCAAGGGAAGACAAAAATCTGCGTCTACTTTGGCGAAGCGAGCTCGCTTTCCTGTCCGCCAAAATAATTGGGTGGTATGTCTTTAGTAATTTGGTCATAACTTCTTGTAGGAATATCCAAATATTGAGCGGTTTGATGCGTTGGAAACTAGACTCAAAGAGCATTAATTTGATGGGCTGTGCATCACACAACTCTTAAAATAGATGTAGATATTATCGTCCTAATTGAGGTCTTGTGCATACTCATTTGGAATTTTTAGTCTATCATGTAAGTGCAAACTTGGCTTAGACTTAGGACTCTCCTTGGAACCCAAATCACTTATGATTTGTCTCATACACTTATTATAATAACCAATTGATAACCATCACAAGAATACTAATTTAATGCATCCACAACTGATTAAAATTTATGGGGTGTTACATTTGTGGTTCCGAGTAAAGAAAAGAAAGTGTGCAAACTTGTTAGGTCGCTTTATGTAATTAAACAAGCACCCAAATAATGGCATGCCAAATTTGACCAAAAAATATTGGCAAGTGGTTTTAAAATCAACGAGTGTGAGAAATGTGTTTACATTGAAAAAACTCCAGGTCATGAAGTCATTGTTTGTTTATATGTTGATGTCATGTTGATATTGTGCAAAAATATGGTAGATATAAATGCTACTAAATGTATGTTGGCTAGAAAATTGTCACGACCTGGAATTTACACCCTCGAGAGTCGTGATAACGCCTACTCGTAGAAGCTAGGCAAGCCACTTTCATAGACTTCCATCACTTTTATTTTAAATTCTTTTTATCAATTATAACAACACGTATCGTATTAGTTAATAACAAAGGAAACATGAACATAAAGCGGAAGACTTAAATTAAATAAACTGAAAAATAATTTGAAACTTATCATGTATCTCTACCCAATAACTAGTGTCACATTACCCACGGACTACTAAGAGCTAAATACAACCGTTTGAAAGAAATATAACATTGTTTTCCTCGGATACATGAGATAACAAAATGAAAAGAAAGATAGAGGAGACCCCAGGCTTGCGGACGTCTGCAAAGGCTATCTTGGTGTCTTGGTGGACTGAAGGTTATCTCTCGGTCTAGTACTGCTGCTCACACGCTGCTTTAACATCTGCACATATGTGCAGAGTGTAGCATCAGCACAACCGACCCCATGTGCTGGTAAGTGTTTGGCCTAACCCCGACGAGGTAGTGACGAGGCTAGGTATAGACTCCAGATAAACCTGTGCAGTTATATAATATATAGTGAAAGAAATAACAACAAATAAATAGGTAAAACTAGGGAGTGGAAACATGCTTTGGGGATAGCAAAATAAATAGAATCCTCAAGAAATAATAATGAAATCAACTATTAGGCTACTGACACGGATAAGAATAGATAAAAACAACTTTCACTTTCAATGCTCATCTCATTGCAGGCATGAAGCCCGATCCCATTTCTCATATCTCGTGGTAGGCGTACCACCCGCTCCCTTTTTATCATGACTCGTGGTAGGCGTATCACCCGCTCCATTTCAATGTCACTTGTGGTAGGCGTACCATCTTCTCCCATTTCAATATCACTTGTGGTAGGCATACCACCTGCTCCCATTTTAATATTACTTGTGGTAGGCGTACCACCCGCTCCAATTTCAATATCACTTGGAGTAGGCGTACCACCTGCTCCAATTTTAATATCACTCGTGGTAGGTGTACCACCGCTCCCATTTCATCAAATCTTGTGGTAGGCGTACCACTCGATCCTATTTCATCAAATCTCATGGTAGGCATACCACCCGATCCCATTTCATCAAATCTTGTGGTAGGCGTACCACCCAATCCCATTTCATCAAATCTTGTGGTAGGCGTACCACTCGATCCCATTTCATCAAATCTTGTGGTAGGTGTACAACCCAATCCCATTTTATCAAATCTTGTGGTAGGCGTACCAGCCCATCCAATTTTATCGAATCTTGTGGTAGGCGTACCACCCGATCCCATTTCATCTTATCACATCATCACAAGTAACATAATAACTTCCCAGCAAAGGAACAAAGTAACATAATAACTTCCCAGCAAGGGAACAACAATATGGAAAGAATGATCCCGACAAGGGAGAATCAGCTATAACCAACCTTTACTCAGTTTGATTAACGAAGATTCTCAATCATAAATAGGATCTACGAGGATAAACAAATCTTTGCTCAACCCGGTAGATTATTAGTCAAGGCATACATGATGTCATTTAAGAATGCAACAACTTTTACTTTAGGACTCACGGTCATACGTGACACCAAAATATAGATACTCGTCACTATGCCTATACGTCGTACTCAACAAAGAGCAATTAGCACGTAAGACTCAAATCCTAATCCCTCAAGATAAGGTTAAACCGGACACTTACCTCAATGCCTTGAACACCACTCAAGTCTCAATAATAGCGTTACCTCTTGATTCCACCACCAATCTGCTCGAATCTAGCCATAAATTACTTAACCACATTAATAAATGCTAAATGAGTCAACCCTAATGCATGAAAATAAGTTATACAAGCTTTTACCCTAAAAGGTCAAAAATGTCGTCAAGTCCACGTGGTCGAAATTCGAGGTTCGGACCAAAATCCGGTTACCCATTCCCCACGAATCCAAATATATGATTTGTTTTGAAATTGTACCTGAAATTGAGGTCCAACTCCCAATTTTTAGAAAACCTAGGTTCTACCCAAAATACCCAATTTTCCCATAAAAGTCTTTGATTTGAAGTTGAAATCATGTTAAAAGATGCTAAGGAGTAAAGAAAATGAGTTAGAAATCACTTAACACTCGTTTTGGAGAAGATGAGTTGTTCGGAAAATCGCCTCTTATACTTTGGGGTTTTGAAAAGTTTAAAATAACTGAAATTCACATATATTTATACCCCTCTAAAGTTCCCTGTGCAGACCACGGAAAAAGAACGCGGCCGTACAGGCTTCCTAAAGACCTGCGGATCATTGCCTAGTGTGGACTGCATCAAGCCGACAGCGGCCGCACAACACCTATCACAGACCGCGGCCGCACGCGATTTTTCGGTCGCACGTGATTTCTTGCGGGCCAAGCAAAGAGGATTCAAAGACCTGTCAAAATTCCTGAACCTAAAACATCTGATCTTTTAAGGCAAAGGCATCCCGTAACTCACTCGAAACTCACCCGAGCCCTTAAAGCTCTAAACCAAATATACACGCAACCTCAAAATATCCTACAAATATATTCTTGTGATCAAATCACCAATATAACATCATGAACATCGAATTAAACCTCGAGATCAATGAAATTTCTCACAAACTCCATATAAGCATAAATTTCCCAATTAGGGTCCGGATCGCGTCAAACAATGTCCGTTTTAAACCAAATTTTGGAGGAGTGATTCATATTATATATATATATGAGCCTTGTACCAGGTGCGGGAACCAAAATACGGACCCGATACCATCACTTTCACATTATATTTCACTTCAATTCTCTTTAAATATTTTCAGAAAGCAATTTCACTTGAAATTTCATATCTCAGCCATGGAACCTCATAACTCAATTTCGGGCATGTGCCCAAGTACCATATTTTCCTACGGGATATTTAAATTGCGAGTTTGGGTCCGTTTATCCAAAATGTTGACCTGAGTCAAACTCATTCATTTTAATACAATAATTTAGCATTTTTCGCAAAATCTCACATTTAAGCTTTCCGGCTATGCGCTCGGACTGCGCACAGGCAATCCTGAATGAGGTTTTCAAAGCCTTGGAGACACGGATTCAATTAGAAACAGGTTATGACCCCTTTGGGTCGTCAGAAAAATTTGACATGAAAGACTTAGGAATTGCTTTTGTGATCTTAGGAATGAGAATTCACAAGACTTCACATGGTCTAGAATTATCACAGTCTCACTACGTTGAAAAAGTACTTGAAAAGTTTAAGTATTTGGATTTCAAAATTGCCAAGATTCCAATTGATGTGAGTTATGCATTTCAAAATAATGAAGGTGAAAGTGATTCACAACCAGACTATGCAAGAGTATTGGGAAGTTTGATGTATATCATGAATCTTATGTGACCACATATAGCATATGCTTTTAGCAGACTGAATGAGTTTACAAGTACTCCCAATCAAATACATCGGATGGCAATGAAACGTGTTTTAGGGTATTTGAAACATACAAAAAATTAATATCTCTCTGTGATTGAGGAATATGGTGATTAAAATTGGATCACCAGATCATCTAAAGTTAAATCCAAGAGTTGATATGTTTTCACAATTAGGGGCGGAGAAGTGTCTTGGAAATCATCCAAACAAACACGTATCGCTTGTTCTATAGTAGAATCTGAATTCATAGCTTTAGATTAGGCCAGTGAAGAAGCTGAATGGCTCCAGAATTTTTCGGAAGATATTCTTTTTTGGCCCAAACCTTTGGCACTAATTTCTAAATATTGTGATAGTCAAGCAGCAAAAGGCTGGGTACGAAGTGTTATGTATAACAGAAAATCTCGTTACATATGGTGGAGACGCAATACTATTAGACAACTACTCTCTAGTAGTATTATCACTATTGACAACGTAAAGTCAAGAGATAACGTGTCAGATCCACTTACAAAAGGCAGTTGAAAAAACGTCAACGGGAATGTGTTTAAGGCCTAGGACAAGTCGTCATGGCGGTAACCCTACCTAGCAAACTAGAGATCCCAAGAGCCAGGTTCAAAGAGATCAAAAAAAGTTATAAATGACGGTTCAACATTGTTAAATAACTCAATCCATTCTTGCAAGAAAGACAATATTTAGAAACCGAAGTAAATCAGTAAGGTTTTTTATGAGTCAATAAAGCTTAAAGATTTTTAATGATTTGCTAAGTCTAGAAGGATATGACCAGATAGTGTATCTATATGATTTTACATTTAGAAATCACCTATGTGAGTGTGAAGTCTAAGCCGCTTCAAGAGGATTAAAAGTAAAGGCCCGTTCTCTAAGTACTCATGAAACTAGGTAGTGTTCATGGATGAAACAAACACAACCTCGAGAACCATATATGGTTAAGGGTTGATAGTGTGACTTATGTTGTCTAGGTATACAATAAAGCTTTACGGTTCAAAGATATTAAAGCTACCGATTGACTGAGTATATCCAATATAAGTTTACTATAGAAAGCTTAAGGGAAAACCTACTTATCCAGATGCAATTAATTCTTGCTTATGAATCATATACTCGTCTATGAATTCCTTTATCTTATAGCCATTTCCCATTGATCACTGCTAACTATGCCTACTAAGTGGTCTAACAGTCGTTGCAAATAGTCGAATCCCACAAGAAAATAACATACTAATTACAACCCATATTTTTGCAAGATCTCAAGTAATCAACCTTAAAAATAATATATAATAATTTGAGAGTTTACTAACTAAGATAAAATAATTAAAATGCAGTAATCTGTAACTAACAAAGCAAATATTGTGAACAATATTTGAAAAAGTGTAAGGTTATGATTTCGCCTATTGTTAGTAAACTTATATTGGATATGAATCATATACTCGTCTATGAATTCCTTTATCTTATAGCCATTTCCCATTGATCACTGCTAACTATGCCTACTAAGTGGTCTAACAGTCGTTGCAAATAGTCGAATCCCACAAGAAAATAACATACTAATTACAACCCATATTTTTGCAAGATCTCAAGTAATCAACCTTAAAAATAATATATAATAATTTGAGAGTTTACTAACTAAGATAAAATAATTAAAATGCAGTAATCTGTAACTAACAAAGCAAATATTGTGAACAATATTTGAAAAAGTGTAAGGTTATGATTTCGCCTATTGTTAGTAAACTTATATTGGATATGAATCATATACTCGTCTATGAATTCCTTTATCTTATAGCCATTTCCCATTGATCACTGCTAACTATGCCTACTAAGTGGTCTAACAGTCGTTGCAAATAGTCGAATCCCACAAGAAAATAACATACTAATTACAACCCATATTTTTGCAAGATCTCAAGTAATCAACCTTAAAAATAATATATAATAATTTGAGAGTTTACTAACTAAGATAAAATAATTAAAATGCAGTAATCTGTAACTAACAAAGCAAATATTGTGAACAATATTTGAAAAAGTGTAAGGTTATGATTTCGCCTATTGTTAGAATCTTCTCTGCTACATTTCCTATAAATTTGCCTAAATATTCTCTCCCAATCGTGGGTACTTTGAGTTTCATAGCTTTATCTCTCTCTCTTGAGCTACTACCACAATTTATTAGACGTATTCACTCAAACTACGCTAGCTGACACTATTCACCGCTCCTTATGATCACACTAAGGCTTCGTTATCTCTAATACCGACTTTAAACCTTACGTATTGATCTCTCAAATACGTTTGGAGTGGTGTTATTCAATAAATACCTAAGCGTGTACTCTCTGTTGAGCAATATACAAACTAAATAGAAATAGTTAATTGAGAGCTCTTCAATTAACAATAATGAAAATATAGTTGAACAAGTAGAAAAAAATCAAAGGCAAATCTATACTAAATGTAGTAGAAAATTATTATCCAATAAGTTCCATCAAACTTTAGACAAGAGATTTTAGCTACTAATAAATACTACAACAATCAACATAATGCCTAAAGACATGAAACTACAAGATAAAGAGATAAAAAAAAGGAAAAACTAGTTTGATTCTTACTCCATGGTACTTTGCAGCCTTTTTCTTCTCCAAAATCATGTACTACCCTAGAGTAAGTCATTTGGGGAGTATTTATGTCAATCCCCTGGTCCAAATCCGGGTTGGGGTATTTTAACCCACCACTTTTAATTACCGTACTAGCGACCTCGCGAAGCCTGGTCTGTAGCACGGTCAACCTGGCTATAGACCTTATGAAGCCTGGTCTATAGCGCGGTTAAAACCTTGCGAAGCTTGATCTATTGATCGGTCAGCTTGGCTATTGACCTCGCGAAGCCTAATCTATAGCACGGTCAACTGGCTATAGACCTCGCAAAGCCTGGTCTGTAGTACGGTTTGGATAATTGATGTTTTTGTGCTCTTTTTTTGTATTGTCCACTTTTTGTGAAACTTTCATTTACATTTCTTCCAACATTAGTACACATAAAACAACACAATTTATCTCAAATGTCGCACAATAACGCATTAGACCGACAAAATATAGGGCAAGTAATGTGATAAAAGCATAGCAGATTGGCCTCACATCATCACCCCTTGCTTAAACATTGCTCATCCTCGAGTCAACCACCAATTTCTAGAACACTTTTATTCTCTTTTAGCATATTTAAAGCACATCATACCTATGACTATGGTTGATAGCAACAATTGAACTTTAGCATATGCCTTCAAACTGCCCTTGACTTTTTGCTATACTTCAAATATTTATTCAACAAAAAAATAACATGTTTCTAGCAACCCTAACCTCACAAACAAACTCAGTATCACAATTCATTCATGGCTTTAATACTACATCATAGAGAAATCAAATAATGTAGCCTATTACTTGCAAAATCATGCGCCATCACAACAAGAACAAGAGAGTAAGTTGAATCCACACATTCAAATTAAATTCTCCAAAATATTTTAAGGATTCTCATATATTTAAGAAATTTCTCACTCTCACAAAGAAGTCACATGCATGCACAAAGTACCATAGGCTTACCCATTATATAAACTCTACTAATGTAGGCTTGCTCGATCTAAAATCATATAGGACTTTTTATGGTTGTAATGTTGGCTTAAGGATAGGTAGGGTAAATTTAGGAATAATGACTAACCATCCTAAACACTTTCACATCACATAATTAAATTTAAGCGCATTTTTCTTAAACCTAATTGCATTTTTACAAATAATATCATCCCAAAAGTATTTCCTCTTTCTTTAAGCACTATTTTAATTCATATCCAATAGCAAGAACAAGATTATTATTTTTTTAAGTTTCCTCTAGTGGTGTATATTTTCTTTTACAAAATAAGTGCACCCTTCTTTCTGTCATTGGTTTCACTCAAAAGCCACCCCACACTTACTCCTTACTTCTTCTAACGCTCAGTTCACAATTAAAATTCTTTATGAGGTAAAGGATCAAAATAATAAAAATTAAGAAGAAATGAGTATAGGCTTGTAATGTTGTTGCCAAATAAAAATCTATAGGCTTAAAATGGTTGACTAGGGATAAATTTAATTTGTGTTAGACATTAAGTTCAAAAAGATCAAAGAAAGTCTAAAATTATAATTCAACTGAGCAAAACCTAAAATTTCACTTCAACTCACATGCCGTGCAAGTTCTAGACTCTAATGCAATGGTATAGACTATTGAAATTCGAACTATAAAAATTCTCACCACACATGGCACATAACTCACCAAGGACAATTGTTTTTCTATTCTCAAATAATTGCAAGTATTCATAGAGAGTTAAAATATTAAGCATCATGCCCAAAGTGATAAAAGCCAAGAAAATGAGATATAGGCGTCACTAAATATGTAGTTACTCAACAAGGAATAATAAATATTTTCAAGCCGTTGGAAGCGTACTGCACATGCTAGAGCTTAAATATGCTACTATCAAACTAGTAAAAGACGCCCAACAATTCTCTTTTTTTTTCATTCTTTCATTCCCTAAATTCTTTACTAATATATAGATAAAACAAAAACTACAACCTGGTTAAACTACATACCATGGAAAAAATTGAGATACAAAGAAAAATCATGAGGGTTTATTACTACCTAAAATAATAAAATGAAATATTATTATTATTTTTGGATCTTTCTGTCTTTTATTTTCTTTTTGTTAGACTTTAGTCCCTCAAGAAAACAACCTGAGAGATTCATCGTCGAAAAAAGTCCAATCATTTTTTTTTCATTTAAGAGGTTTACTACTAAAACAATTTTAAAACTAAAGGTTGAAGTTAAAGTGTAAAATAACTGGAATTCACGTGTATTTATACCCCTCTGAAGTTTCCTGTGCGGACCATGCAAAAAGAACCATGGCCGTACAGGCTTCCTAAAGACCTGCGGATCATTGCCTAGTGCGGACTACATCAAGCCGACAACGGCCGCACAACACCTATCGCAGACTGCGGCCCCACGCGATTTCTCAATCGCACGTGATTTCTCGCGGGCCAGGCAAAAAGGGTTCAAAGACCTGTCAAAATTCCTGAACCTAAAACACCTGATCTTTTAAGGCAAAGCCATCTCGGAACCTACTCGAAACTCACCCGAGCCCTTAAAGCTCTAAACCAAATATACACGCAACTTCAAAATATTCTACAAATATATTCTTGTGATCAAATCACCAATATAACATCACGAACATCGAATTAAATCTCGAGATCAATGAAACTTCTCACAAACTCCATTTAAGCATAAATTTCCCAATTAGGGTTTGGATAGCGTCAAACAATGTCCGTTTTTAACCAAATTTTACAGGAGAGATTCATAATATATATGAGCCTTGTACCAGGTGCGGGAACCAAAATACGGACCCGATACCATTACTTTCAAATTAGATTTCACTTCAATTCTCTTTAAATATTTTCACAAAGCAATTTCACTTGAAATTTCATATCTCAGCCTTGGAACCTCATAATTCAATTTCGGGCATGCGCCCAAGTCCCATATTTTCCTACGGGATCGTTAAATTGCGAGATTGGGTACGTTTACCCAATATGTTGACCAGAGTCAAACTCATTCATTTTAATACAATAATTTAGTATTTTTAGGAAAATTTCACATTTAAGCTTTTCGGCTATGCGCTCGGACTGCGCACAGGCAATCCAGAATGAGGTTTTCAAGGCCTTGAAGACACGGATTCAATTAGAAACAGGTGATGACCCCTTTGGGTCGTCACAAAAATTCGACATGAAAGACTTAGGAATTGCTTTTGTGATCTTAGGAATGAGAATTCACAAGACTTCACAAGGTCTAGAATTATCACAGTCTCTCTACGTTGAAAAAGTACTTGACAAGTTCAAGTATTTGGATTTCAAAATTGCCAAGATTCCAAATGATGTGAGTTATGCATCAATGAAGGTGAAAGTGATTCACAACTGGACTATGCAAGAGTATTAGGAAGTTTGATGTATATCATGAGTTTAATGTGACCACATATAGCATATGCTTTTAGCAAACTGAATGAGTTTACAAGTACTCCCAATCAAATACATCGGATGGCAATGAAACGCGTTTTAGGGTATTTGAAACATACTAAAAATTAATATCTCTCCGTGATTGAGGAATATGGTGATTAAAATTGGATCACCAGATCATCTAAAGTTAAATCCAAGAGTTGATATGTTTTCACAATTAGGGGTGGAGAAGTGTCTTGGAAATCATCCAAACAAACACGTATCGCCTGTTCTATAGTAGAATCTTAATTCATAGCTATAGATTAGTCCAGTGAAGAAGCTGAATGGCTCCACAATTTTTCGGAAGATATTCTTTTTTGGCCCAAACCTTTGGCACTAATTTGTAAATATTGTGATAGTCAAGCAGCAAAAGGCTGGGTACGAAGCGTTATGCATAACAGAAAATCTCGTTACATACGGTAGAGACACAGTACTATTAGACAACTACTCTCTAGTAGTGTTATCACTATTGACTACGTAAAGTCAAGAGATAACGTGTCAGATCCACTTACAAAAGGCTTATCTAGAGAGGCAGTTGAAAAAAGCCAAAGGGAATGTGTTTAAGGCCTAGGACAAGTCGTCATGGCGGTAACCCTACCTAGCAAACAAGAGATCCCAAGAGCCAGGTTCAAAGAGATCAAAAAAAGTTATAACTGACGGTTCAACATTGTTAAATAACTCAATCCATTCTTGCAAGAAAGACAATATTTAGAAACCGAAGTAAATCATTAAGGTTTTTTATGAGTCAATAAAGCTTAAAGACTTTTAATGATTTGCTAAGTCTAGCAGGATATGACCAGATAGTGTATCTATATGATTACACATTTAGAAATCACATATGTGAGTGTGAAGTCAAAGCCGCTTCAAGAGGATTAAAAGTAAAGGCACCTTCTCTAAGTACTCATGAAACTAGGTAGTGTTCATGGATGAAACAACACAACCTTGAGAACCATATATAGTTAAGGATTGGTAGTGTGACTTATGTTGTCTAGGTATACAAAAAAGCTCTACGGTTCAAAGATATCAAAGCTACCGATTGACTGAGTATATCCAATATAAGTTTACTATAGAAGCTTAAGAGAAAACCTACTTATCCAGATGCAATTAATTCTTGCTTATGAATTATATACTCGTCTATGAATTCCTTTGCCTTATAGCCATTCCCCATTGATCACTTCCAACTATGCCTACTAAGTGGTCTAACAGTCGTTGCAAATATAATCTGATTTATAAGTCCGAAGTCGAATCCCACAAGAAAATAACATACTAATAACAACCCATAGTTTTGCAAGATCTCAAGTAATCAACCTTAGAAATAATATATAATAATTTGAGAGTTTACTAACTAAGATAAAATAATTAAAATGCAGTAATCTATAACTAACAAAGCAAATATTGTGGACAATATTTGAAAAAGTCTAAGGTTATGATTTCGCCTATTGTTAGAATCTTCTCTGCTACATTTCCTATAAATTTGCCTAAATATTCTCTCCCAATCATGGGTACTTTGAGTGTCATAGCTTTATCTCTCTCTCTTGAGCTACTACCACAATTTATTAGACGTATTCACTCAAACTACGCTAGCTGGCACTATTCACCGCTCCTTATTATCACACTAAGGCTTCGTTATCTCTAATACCGACTTTAAACCTTACGTATTGATCTCTCAAATACGATTGGAGCGGTGTTATTCAATAAATACCTAAGCGTGTACTCTCTGTTGAGCAATATACAAACTAAATAGAAATAGTTAATTGAGAGCTCTTCAATTAACAATAATGAAAATATAGTTGAACAAGTAGAAAAAAATCAAAGGCAAATCTATACTAAATGTAGTAGAAAATTATTATCCAATAAGTTCCATCAAACCTTAGACAAGAGAGTTCAGCTACTCATAAATACTACAACAATCGACATAATGCCTAAAGACATGAAACTACAAGATAAAGAGATAAAGAAAGGAAAAACTAGTTTGATTCTTGCTCCATGGTACTTTGCAGCCTTTTTCTTCTTCAAAATCATGTACAACCCTAGAATAAGTCATTTGGGGAGTATTTATGTCAATCCCCTGGTCCAAATCCGGGTTGGGGTATTTTAACCCACCACTTTTAATTACCGTACTAGCGACCTCGCGAAGCCTGGTCTGTAGCACGGTCAACCTAGCTATAGACCTCATAAAGCCTGGTCTATAGCGCGGTTAAAACCTTGCGAAGCTTGATCTATAGATCGGTCAGCCTGGTTATAGACCTCGCGAAGCCTAATTATAGCACGGTCAACTGGCTATAGACCTCGCAAAGCCTGGTCTGTAGTACGGTTTGGATTATTGATGCTTTTGTGCTATTTCTTTGTATTGTCCACTTTTTGTGCAACTTTCATTTACATTTCTTCCAATATTAATACACATAAAACAACACAATTTATCTCAAATGTCGCACAATAACGCATTAGACTGACAAAATATAGGGCAAGTAATGTGATAAAAGCATAGCAGATTGGCCTCACACCATCACCCCTTGCTTAAACATTGCTCATCCTCGAGTCAACCACCAATTTCTAATCCCACCTATAAACCTTCCATATTGATCTCCCAAATACGTTCGAAATGGTGTTGTTCAAAAACTACCTAAATTTGTACTCTATCTCGAGGAATATACACACTAAATGGCCATAATTAATTGAGAGATATTCAATTAACCACAATAAAAATATAGTGAAAGAAGTAAAAAAAATCAAATGCAAATATATGTTAAATATAGTAGAAAATTATTCTGCAATAAATTTCATCAAACTTTAGATAAAAGAGTTTACCTACTCATATATACTACAACAATCAACATAATGTTTAAAGACATGAAACTACAAAGTAATGATATAAAGGAAGGGAAAACTAGTTTGATTCTTGCTCCACATTGCTTTTCTGTCTTTTTCTTCTCTAAAATTATGTCCAACCCTAAAATAACTCGTTTGGAAGTATTTATGTCAATCCCCCAGTCCAAATCCGGGTTGGGGCCTTTTAGGCCACGGTTTTTAGTTAGCATGCTATAGGCCTTGCGAAGCCTGGTCTATAACGTGGTCAACCTAGTTATAGACCTCGCGAAATCAGGTCTATAGTTTGGTCGAAACCTCGCAAAGCGTGGTTTACAACACGATCAACCTAGCTACAGACTTAGTGAAGCCTGATCTACAACTCGTTCAATCTGGCTATAGACCTTACGAAGCCTGGTTTATAGCACGTTGAGCCTAGGTATAGACCTTGCAAAGCATGGTTTTTATCAAAGTTTGGGTAACTAATGTTTTTGTGTTATTTTCTTGTATTTTTATCCTTTTTTGTGTAACTTTTATTTGACGATTCTTTCCGAAGTTTCTACACATAAAACAACATAATTTAGTTCAAATGTTGCACAATAGCTCGTTAGACCAACAAAATATAGGGTAGGTAATGTGCTAAAAGCATAGCATTTTGGCCTCACATCACCCAATCGTGTGGGGAATTGTTGGATTAAAGATTTGTGAATGAGAAATGAAGGGAAGAAAGTGGAGGGAAAGCGAGCTCCTTTTTGCTTTGGAAATAGAAAGTGTCCCTTATTAGTGGTGGAAAAAAATGAATGTGCTTATATTGAGAAAATACTTCGCTTGGTGTTAAATGAGTTGGAAAGTAAGCAAGCCTCGCGCCATCGTCGTCGCTCGCTCGACTCGACTTTGGCTTCTGATTTGATCGAAGATTGATTGATTAATCTTTTTGGACAAAATTTCTTTAATTATTTAATAAACTATTATTTAAATTAGCCAAATATCCAACCCGAACCGGATTCGTGCGTGACCCGATTTACTTTCTTTCTGAATTTTTATTTAAAATTTCCAACCACTTTAAGTGACTGAAATAGTATTTCCACTGACTATAAATTCGTTTGATTCCTCAGACTTTTCCTTACGAATTTTCTGAACTTCAAAACTTCTTCTTCTTCTGCATAAATCTAATCCAGTGTGATTTACTACCATAGAGTGGTTCGCTGACATCGTAGTTTTTGTACCAATAAACTGGTGACTTAAATCGTTCTATCGTGGGAGGATAATATTCCAGCACCTTGAGTACTTGAGGGAAATAATTACTATTTCTATTTATGTTTCATAATGTTTATTATTTTGTTATTTATTATAGTATTACAGATGGCGCTTTATTCAATTCTTTCACCATTTCATAAACTTTCTTGTTATCTGGTAAAATGATCTTTATGCATAAAACTTTATTCATCATTCACACAATCAACCTCCGGTTATGAAATCCACCTTCCATGCATGTACAGTACAAAGAGACATTAATAACAAGCTATTAGCATAGTCATATGGTCATTAAGGTAGCTCATAGCATGAAATTCCAATCCAAATCAACCATTATTTGATAACACATAATAAACATCATAGACAATATTATACAAGCTGTTGAATGTAATTAAAATGGCGATACTCGTGATCATAATAAGCTTGAAGAATCAAAGCAAGAAATACGTCGTCTCTTGTTTGAATAGGTTGAATATTCTGGATATGCAGAAACTTTATCCAGGACAGAACTAAAAGCCTGTCGAGCAGAAGTTAAGAGAATTTCCCGAGCTTCAATATTTGCATGTCCTCCATCGATCACCTTAGTGAAGACAAATATGTTCTTTACTCGACTTCCTAACGTTGATATTTCTGACTTAACCAAATTTACGTGAAGGGAATTGATAACTTCTCTTAAATCTGACAAAAGCTCAGGCCTGTATTCACAACAAATGGATGCTTTGAAAAGACATGTTCCGTCTCCTGCATTTTCATCATCTGTTTCAACTCTTATTTCATCAGAGTCCAATGGAATGAAGAAATTTTCACTAACATGAGTTGCAGTTTCCTTCAATTGTTTCACTTGACATATTACTTCAGCTAGCAGTGCTGCTTTGTCCATCTAAATTAAAAGTTCCAATCTTTAGTTGAAGCTCAAAAGGAAGTACATTTTTGACAATTTTTACTACACAAGTAAACAATTTGTAGCTTTTCATTTCCTTCAATTTTTGCTAGTTAAACAGCTTTATAATTTTCACTTGGTTTATTAAAGTGCTAGGGTAAAATTTACTTAGAACTTTGGCTTATTGTCATGAAACTGCAGTTCATAAATAATTATAGTGTCTGGTTTTTTCTGGAACAATAGGACATGAAAATGATCGTCTTAATAGAAAAATAAGTATTTAAGTCAAAAGGTTAGCTCACGGCTGTTAAGGTCGTCTTGTCAGTTTTTCTCCAAAGTCCAAACTGCAATATAGTATAACTAATTAATTGGTGAACCAAGTCAAAAGACGATCAGTAGACACAGTCCTAACTACAATAATATAACTAATTAATTGAACAAATGAAAACGTGTTGGCATAGATAAACACATAGAGGTCAGCACATCCGACATTGTAGTTAGGACTGACAAATACGTAAGAATTTAAATCAGCGAGAGAGTTTAGTTTGGTGATGAAATTCTAAATTCTAATACAAATTAATATATGTAATACAAGTTTCGAAAAAAAGTTTAACCTTTATTACAGAAACATTTACATTGATGAAAGGACCATATCCAACCAAAATATGTTGAATTTCACAGAGCAGAACAAAGGGGGAAGGAAACAGAAAGAAGCAAATGAATAATAACTGCACATCCATATAAATATTGAGAGGGTAGTCACAAGCACATAAATGAAACAAGCAGGAAAAAAGCTATTTATCTTTTGGTTACTAGGAACTTTTTCTCAATAGAAATCAGAATAATGTAGTTTTAGCCTTCAAGATTCAACACCAACAACAGCAACAACCCAGTCTAATCCCACAAGTGGGGTCTAGAAAGGATAATATGTACGCAGACCTTACCCCTACCCCGAGGGGCAGAAATGCTATTTCCAGGAGATCCTCGGCTCATTAGCTTCGAGCACCGAAATGAAGTTCAATTCGCTTCTAATTCTTCTTTATATGTGAGAGTTTGGGAATACAACTTGGTATGTTACAATTCAAACAAGGTTAACCATTGAATTTACTTGATTCAAAGTGATACAACTCTAATCTTTCAACAATTCACGACTAAAGAAGAATTGAAGGAATTTTTACACTATTAAGCACCCAAGTGATAACTGCATTTAACGTTCAAAAAACATGAATTAATAACCTGAAAAATAAGACAGTTTACTTGATACAACATGATAAAAAACATACTACAGACATTTTCTATATCTTTTATCAGGTGCAATAACATGATGGAAAAAGGAGCAACATAAGAATCAAATTTCACCTAAGGTATACAATTCATAAACCAGACAAGTAATCCAAAAACTCAGCTACTACTATCATTCTTACTCTCTTTTATCAACAGAAAGGGAAAACTTACTTTGTGAGAGGATGGCACAAGATTGCGAAGTGTGGCAAAATGAGCATTGATTCTCTCCCTTCTCCGTTTCTCTGCCTCGCTATGGCTCTTCAATGCAGCAATACTTTTCCCCTCTGATTTTCCAGTTTTTTTCCCAACTCTTCCACTAGCCTTCGCCAATTCACCCTTCTCACTATCCAACACTAAACTTTGTGGAACCCCTTTGGCCTCATTCTCATAAAACTCACTTAAATTCCCAGTAATTTGACAGTTCATTCTAACAAATTAATGCACACCAATACAATCCCTTTATATCTTTTCTTGTAGTATATTATTGACTATTGCAAATCATTCGGGCTATATTTCACATATGAAGCAACAAGACTCAACAAACCTTAAGTTATTAAAGAAAAGATTTTTAACCACTAGGATTCAATAACAAATTTGACAAAACCATGATCTTTGTGTAAAAACACTGAATGACATGATATAAAAATGCAGAAAAATCTAAGGGTCAGCTCCAGGAGGTCGAGTTGTAGGAGCAAACCAGAAAGAGATCATTCGAGGGGCAATCTTGAAATATGAGCAAATCTTGACGGCAGACAGAGTGGTGGTTGTTGTGATAGTTGTGAACATAACTGCCATAGAAGAGGTAAAGGAAAAGGATAAAAAATGTGCAGTTTTAAACAAATTATGGGGAAGACAAAAACTAGAAAGAAAACATCCACATTTTCTTTCTAATGGTCAGCATCTCGATGTATTTGAGGTTGACCCTGTTGAGGAAATCGATAAATATAACAAAGTTAACAAATCGAAACCCCAGATAAAAAGAAACAAAGATGCTGTACTTCGTTCCAATTTGTGTGTCGTTGAAAAGGATAAAGTAGACAGAAGACCTTTTGATGTTCTAGGTTTTTAGATACAAAGGATGTAAAAGTACTCTGCTCTCTGATGAAATTTTACTTTTCTCTGCTATGGTTTGTGGGGTTTTAAGGAGGAGTTGATGATATAATAGAAGAATTGAAAATTTGCTAATTCAAGCAAACAAGATTAAAGAAATTTTGTAATTTTTTGTAAATAAAAGACAATGTATACTTCAATTAAAAAATGAACGCAAGTGCTTAGGTGGACAAATTCAAATAAGTTGACCATAAAATGAATAATTTAAAATATTCGGCAAAGGTATTATTTTAAATTGTCCTCTCTCATTTTACCTTTTAAAATGAAGAAAATACGTTAAAGAGAACCTTGTAAATGCTACTGTATTAAAACATAAAATCAGAAAACTTTTAGAAGAATAAATAAAAACTGGAAAACAGTAAAGAATAAGAAATATTCCGAATCCACAATTTGCTTGTGCGTCTTTAAGGAATTTTAACACCCTCACACGTTGTCAAGGTAATGGATTAAATCCTCCCACGATGAAACAGAATAAACCTTCCTGCAACAGTGGCGATACAAACTGCAGGATACCATCGAACTCAAAGAATGGAGCAAAATTACACTTACGAATTTTAGAGAGAAAGACTACAAATTAGAATGCAGTATTTAGAAGGAAAGAAGTTCTATTATATTTCAGTGTAAAAAAAACGAAGCCATGCCTTAATATTTATAGGCAATTATTGGAAGAGGTGTGATGTTTGTTCTGGAAAAGGTGTCTGTTCAGAAGTTTATGTGTCCTGCCGCGGTTATGCCAGGACCACGGCCAAACTAGCTCTCTGAATAATCTGTAGCAGTGTTCTAGCGCGGTCCTACTGCGGTTACGCCAGGACAGCAGCTAAGTAATTGATATTTAATTAATTAAATATATTTTGTCCAAAAAATAATCTTATCGTTCATTTTCCAAACCCAAACCTAAATCCGAAGCCGAGCCAAGCGAGCAATGACAACGGTGCGAAGGTTCATTCTCTTCAACTCCTTTTAAGAGCTTTAAGAAGTGATTCTTTATATATGCACACAAATGTAGTTGTCCCTCACCAATGGGGGACAAAGTTCAAGACATAAGCTCACTTCATTCAAAATTTTTATTTCCCTCCATTTTATTTCCCACCATTTCCAATTCACACTCTTAGACTTTAAAGCCCAATACTTAAAATGCTTTAAAGTCCAACAATCCCTTACATTAATGAGAATGACTGCAACAAGAATGATCATAGATGAAAGTTGTGTGATTTGCAAGTAATGATTAATTGTACCTAGGTAAGTAGGTTTCTCTTTGAACTTTTCGTAGTGAACATATGTCGGATATACTCGGTCAATCGGTAGATTTGATATCTTTGAACCATCAAACTTTAGTGTATACCTAGACAACCATATACCACACACCCAACCCTTAATCGTCTTTTAGTTCTCATTGTTGTGTTCGTTTCAATCATGAACACCGCTTGGTTTCATAAGTGCGTAGAGAATTGGCCTTTCAGAATTCTCATTGAAGCGGCTTCCACTTCATACTTACATAGGTGATTCCTAAACGTGTAATTCTTTATATTGACATTATTTGATAAATACCACATCAAACTTAGGTAATCATTAAAGAACGTGTAAAGTTCTATCCTTGTAAAAAGAAGGAATGGGCTGGAATGCTCTCGGCGCACGTTAGTAGCTCAATAGAACAGTTCCAAATCCGGCGCACAATAGCACGGCGTAATTGTCGCCGGAAATGGCCAGAAAGAGAAGAAATGGTGCTCCGACGACTTCTGCTGTTCCTCCCAAGCTTGTTACACCTGCGCATGGCGTTACTACTACACTTGAACCCTTAACATTTGGTAACTTTCTTCCTCAAAAGTACCAATCGAAGGAAAAATCACATGCAGATACAGTTAAGGATAGATCGAAAGGAAATGAAGTGGCGATTGAAACAACTGCAAGGAGATTACAATTTTCAGCAGTAATGGAACCAGAATTACCATTACCAGTCCCTGTTGAGCTATTGAACCAGTAAAATCAAAACCAACAATTGTAGAGGTGGTTAGAGGCAACAGAGACATGCAGATGGGTAAGACTCTCTCCTTTGTTCCTCCTACTATGCGAGATGGGAAAAAAGTTGTGAAGATCTGTGAAGAAGATTTGGAACCACAGTTAGAGTATTGGCAAAATGCTTTGATTGGGTTTGTAATTGGAGATCGACCTAATGAACAAAACATGGAAATTTTGTTATGCATGTTTGGAATTTTGTTTCCAAACCTCAAGTACTTGTTCATGCTGAAGGATATTGTATATTCAGATTTAATAGTGTTGAAGATAGAGATGCAGTCATGCAATCTGGTCCCTATACTTTTAAAAGTAGGCCTATGGTGTTAAGGCCATGGGAAGTGGATTTCAGTTTTCAGGCTAGTATTCTGAGCACAATTCCTATATGGATTCGATTCCCAGGGCTGCCTGTGGGATATTGGTCAGTAGAGGTATTGAGTAAGTTGGCAAGTGCGATTGGGAAGCCATTGTATACTGATAAGTATACTGCTCATTATGATAAAATCTCATTTGCTAGAATACTTGTTGAAGTTGATGCTGCTTATGATCTCCCGGATGAATTGGAAATTGAAACTCCTTATGGTCCTAAGGTTCAAACTGTTGAGTATGATTGGAAACCTACTTTTTGTAACCATTGCCTCAAGTTTGGTCATGAGGAAATTGAGTGTTGGTGCTCTTCTGATAAATCAAACAAGCAAAAGGAGGAACATGAGGACATAAGGAACTTGAATGCTAGAGATAAAAAGCAAGGAAAACAGAAAAAGAAGGAATGGATTGTAAAGAAGAATGTACCAAACGAAGAAGTTCAACAACCATCAGCTCAGGAAGTGCAGATTGATCAGGAGTTAAATGTGCCAAATGAGAGGCAAGGTACTATGCAGAAGGAACAAGGTACTATGCAGCAGGGGCAAGACAATGTTCAGCAACATGAACAACAGATAGCAGAAGAGCAATTGAGTGAGCCATCACTAACAATGGTGAGCAGGTGGATGACAAAGGGGATAGAGGGAAAGCAGTCATGGAAGTGAAGAGTGGAGGGCAACAGTTTGATCCGGGACCCTCTTACAGCTTAACAGATGATGGTCCATGATTGTAGTCACTTGGAACATTAGGGGACTTAATCAGTCCCCAAAACAGAAGGAGTTGAAACAATTCCTTACTGATAATAAAGTAGATGTAATTGGTATACTTGAAACTAGAGTTAAGGAGCATAAATCTAAGAAAATCTTTGACAGAATTGCAAAAGGTTGGTTGTGGCAGTGCAATTATGCAAGGGCTGTTAATGGGAGAATATGGCTCTTATGGAAGGATCATATACAGATTCATATAGCAACATTGTCTGACCAGTTTATTCATTGTCTAATTGAGGACACAAGGAGTCTAGTCAGATTTCAGTTCACTGTTATCTATGCACACAATACTGCAGTACTTAGAGAACAATTGTGGAGAGACCGTAAATCAATTCCTATAAATCAGCAAGATGCATGGCTTATAAGTGGTGATTTCAACTGTGTTCTGAGCTCTGAAGACAGGATTGGATCTCCAGTTACTAAGGCTGAAGTAAGGGATTTCAAAGACACAATTGATGATTTGCAGCTGACTGCTGTAAGAGCAACAGGGTGGCACTATACTTGGACTAATAAACAAGACTCTGATTCTAGAGTTTATAGCAAAATAGACTGGGCTTTTGGTAACTATCAATGGTTACAGCAGTTTGGACATTTGGAAGCAGACTACATGAATCCTTTGATATCAGATCATTCTCCTATTTTAGTTAAGTTTGGTGTGTATAAGCCATTACATCCTAAACCTTTCAGGCTTTACAACAATGTAATGGAGCATGAGTAGTTTCATGATATTGTTGAGAAAGTATGGGATAAGGTTTATGATGGTTCACACATGCAGCAGATCTGGAGTAAGCTGAAGGCAGTAAAGCAGAATTTAAAAGGGCTAAATGAACACTTAGCCAAATACAAGCAGCAGATTATTCTGACAAGGGAAAGACTTGACATTCTACAAGTTCAAATGCAGAATAACTGTCTTTCACAGGAGCTGATAGATGAAGAAAGATGCTTACTTGAAGAACTTGAAAAATGGAACAATGTGGAGGAGCAAGTAATGAGGCAGAAATCCAAAGCTACATGGATTGAATGTGGAGATGCAAATACCAGGTATTTTCATGCACAATGGAGGATAAGAACAGGCCAGAATAATATTATTTCCATCTATACTGACACAGGTATCAAGTTAACTGAGCCTATTGCAGTGGAGCATGAGTTCTTAAAGGTCTTCCAATCACTAATGGGGGAATCTGCTTCTGAACTTCCTTGTGTGGACACTAGTATAAAGAAGGAAGGAAGATGTCTCACAATTGAACAGCAACAAGAACTTATTAAGCCAGTCACCTTGGAGGAAATAAATGCAGCTGTAACTGAAATGCCTAGGGATAAGGCACCTGGAGTTGATGGTTTTCCCATTGAGTTCTTTACTAAGAGCTGGAATATAGTAAAGTATGATGTGTTATCTGCTACTAAGGTATTTTTTGAGACATGCAGTATGCCACACATGATTAATACTACTGCAATAGCACTGGTGCCAAAGGTTAAAACTCCTATTACTGTGAAAGATTATAGGCCAATTGCATGTTGTACTACACTGTATAAAATCATTTCCAAAGTTATTACAAGAAGGATGAAGGGAGTTATTGGAGAGTTGATTGGTCCTGCTCAATCTGCTTTCATTGAAGGAAGAAGCATCATGGATAATATTCTGTTAAGCCATGAAATCTTCAAAGGATACACTAGGAAAGGGGTTTCACCTAGATGTGTTCTAAAAGTGGATCTCAGGAAGGCATATGATACTTTAGAGTGGAGCTTCTTGAAGCAAATTCTTATTGCATTGGGATTTCCTGCCAAGTTCACTGGATGGATAATGGCTTGTATTTCTTCTGCTTCATATTCTCTAGTTATGAATGGAGGTCTTACTAAACCATTCAATGCTAAGAGAGGTATAAGGCAAGGGGATCCTGTGTCCCCTTATCTATTTGTCTTGGCCATGGAGTACTTAAACAGATTGCTTCAGCAACTTCATAAGGATGGAAACTTCAATTTCCATCCTAGATGCAGGAAACTTAATACTTCACATGTATGCTTTGCTGATGACCTATTAATGTTCTGTAGGGCTGACATGGTTTCTATTCAGATACTACACAACACTTTTCTTATATTTTCAGCTGCTTCTGGGCTACAGGCAAATGTAAGCAAGAGTGCAATCTATTTAGCTGGTGTTTCACTGGATACTAGAGAGGAAATTATTCATGCTTTAGGCTTTATTGAAGGTCACCTTCCCTTCAGATACCTTGGAGTTCCTCTGGACTCTAAGAAATTAGCTGTACATCATTACTTGCCACTCATTGAAAAGATCACTGCTAGAATTACTTGCTGGTCAGCAAAATTACTCTCATATGCTGGAAGAGCTCAGCTGATCAAGGCAGTGATCTTTGGAATGCAGACTTATTGGGCACAGGTGTTTATAATTCCTAAGAAGGTATTAAAGGCTATAGAGGCAGCGTGCAGATCATATTTATGGACAGGGAAAGCATCATTATCCAGAAGAGCTCTTGTGGCTTGGGAAAAGGTTTGACAACCTATCTCTGCTGGGGGTTTAAATATAATGAGGCTGGATGTATGGAATAAAGCAGCTATATCAAAACTACTCTAGGATTTGGCAAGGAAAAAGGATTGTCTATGGGTTAGGTGGGTACATTCTTATTATATCAAGAATAGAGCCTTAGAAGCAGTTACTGTTCCATCCAATTCATCTTGGGTGGTGAAGAAGATATTGGATAGTAGGACAATGGTGATGGGGAATACTCAGCTGCAAGGTAATCTGATGAGTAGACTGCAGAATGTATGCAAACTTGGAAAGTTTCAAATTCATAAGTTGTACATTGCACTGTTGCCTAGTTTCCCTAAGATAGCATGGAAGAATATAATGCTTGTCTCTACTGCTCTTCCTAGACATAAGTTCACAACTTGGTTGGCAGCTCACCAGAAACTTCCCACAATTGAGAGACTTCAGAATATGGGCATCCAGATTCCAACTGTCTGTGTATTCTGCCAACTTTATGATGAAGAATTCAATCATTTGTATTTTGAATGTGCTATTACTAGTAGAGTATGGAGGAGAATCTGTGTGTGGTTGGGTTATACAAGAGCCATTGGATGCTGGGAGGATGAATTGAAGTGGATTTGTAGCAAAGTCAAAAGCAAAAACTGGAAGCAAGCTATCACTGCCACAGCATTTGTAACTACTGTTGCATTGCCGTGGAGAAGTCGAAATCTGATCAGATTTGAAAGCAACAGGTTTAATGAAGATCACTGTTGCAAAGAGGTAGCAAATTTAATACATGTAAGAAATAGGAATTGTAAAAGGTGGAAAGAGGGGCTACAAATGCTCAACTTTTATCCTTAGTTTTTTTTATCATGAACTACTAGTAGCATTGTATATGGATATAAGTAGTTAGAGTTGAGAATAGTTAGAATGGTAGTGTAAATGAGTAGTAGGAGTCCATACTACTACCATAGGAATACATTGTATATTTTTCGAAATTAATATAATTTGATAGTTAAGCTAAAAAAAAAAGTTCTATCCTTGTTACTTAACATTGTCTTCATCACGAGAAGGGACCAAATATTTCACTTTGACAATGTTATAACCGTTCAATCACAATTTTGTTTGAGCTCCTTGAACCTAGATCTTGGAACATCCAAAATTCTAGGTAGAGTTACCGCCATGTTGACTTGTTCTCGGCCATAGTTCCATTCCCTTATATGATTTCTCAACTCCCTCTCTAGTTAAGCCTTTTGTAAGCGGATCCGCCACATTATCCTTTGATCATAAATAATCAATAGTGATAATTTCACTAGAAAGTAGTTGCCTCACAGTGTTATGTCTTCGTCGTATATGACGAGACTTTTCGTTATGCATAACGCTCCCTGCTTGTCCTATTGCAGCCTCACTATCGCAATGTATGCAAATAGGAGCCAATGGTTTTGGCCAAAACGGGATTTCTTCTAAGAAATTTCAAAGCCATCAGCTTCTTCACCGACATTATCCAAAGATATAAACTCTGATTCCATTGTAGAGCGAGCAATAGACGTCTATTTGGAAGACTTCCAAGATACTGCTCCTCCACCAACAGTAAAGACATATCCACTTGTGGACTTTGTATCTGTTGAGCCGGTTATCCAATTTGCATCACTATATCCTTCGATAACCGCAGGATAATTATTGTAGTGCAAAGCGTAGTCTTGGGTATACTCCAAATATCCCAGAAGTCAATTCATTGCCACCCAGTGATGTTTTTTGGGATTACTTGTGAATCGATTAAGTTTACTTATTGCACAAGCTATATTAGGTCGTCTACAGCTCATGATGTATATTAAGCTTCCCAACAAACGAACATACTGCAATTGAGATGTACTTTCACCTTTATTCTTTATAAGATGATGGTTTAAGTCAATTAGAGTTCTTGTGCTTCTAAATTCCAAGTGTTTGAATTTTTCAAGTACCATTTTCATGTAATGTGATTGAGACAAAGCTAGACCATGAGGAGTCCTCTGGACTTTAATTCCTAGAATTGCATCGACAACTCCTAAGTCTTTCATATCAAACTTACTAGCAAGCATACGCTTAGTAGCTTGAATGTCGCCAATGTCTTTGCTTATTATTAGCATATCATCAACATATAAGCAAACAATGACAATATGATTTTGAACGCTCTTAATCACATTTATTAATCTTAAAGCCATTTGACAACATTGTTTGGTCTTCGCATGCCATTGCTTGGGTGCTTGTTTTAGTCCATAAAGGGACTTAACAGTTGACACACCTTCTTTTCTTTTCCCGGAACCACAAACCCTTCAGGTTGGTTCCGATTGGTTCATGTAAATTTCTTCCTCTAGATCACCATTTGACGAAATTGAAGACCATACAAGGCGGCTAATGCTATTAGCATCCGAATGGATGTAATTCTTTTACCGGCGAGTATGTGTCAAAATAGTCAAGACCTTCTCATTGTCTAAATCCTTTGACAACAAGTCTTGCCTTATATTTGTCAATAGTACCATCGTCTTTCATTTTCTTCTTGAAACCCCATTTAGAACCCAATGTTTTGTTACCTAGAGAAAGATCAACCATTCCGAGGTATGGTTCCTCAATATGGATTCTATTTCACTATTGACAGCTTCTTTCCAATATTGTGCTTCCGAGGAAGACATTGCTTCCTTGAAGGTACGAGGCTCATTTTCTAACAGAAAAGTTAAGAAATATGGACCGAATGAAGTAGATGTCCTTTGACGTTTACTTCTTCTCGGATTTTCTTCATTAGGCATACCATATGTTATTTCCTCCCGAGGTCGTTTTGGCTTTTGGTAGGTCACTTCACTAACCTGTTTATACGGATAAATAGTTTCAAAGAATTCAGCATTATCTGATTCTAATATCGTATTAACGTGAATCTCAGGATTTTCTAATTTATTAACAAGAAAACGATTTGCTTTGCTATTGGTTATGTATCCAATAAATATATATATTCAACTATTTTTGGACCCATCTTAATCCTTTTAGGTGTAGTAACTTGTACCTTAGCTAGACACCCCCACACTTTGAAGTATTTCAAGCTGGGCTTCCTTCTTTTCCACTTTTCGTACGGAATGGGCTGTGTTTTACTATGAGGTACACGGTTAATTATTCGGTTAGTTGTAAGTATAGCCTCGCCCCACAAGTTCTGTGGTAAACCAGAACTTATCAGCAATGCATTCATCATCTCCTTCAACGTTCGATTCTTTCTCTCTGAATTCCATTAGATTGTGGAGAGTAAGGGGCAGTTTCTTGGTGAATAATTCCATTTTCGAAACATATTTCTTCAAAAGGAGATTCATATTCGCCACCCCTATCACTTCTTATCATTTTAATCTTTTTGTTTAGTTGTGTTTCAACTTGACTCTTGTATTGCTTGAAAGTATCAATTGCTTCATCTTTACTATTAAGTAAATAAAAATAGCAATATCTCGTGTTATCGTCAATAAAAGTAATAAAATACTTTTTCGCACTGCTAGATGGTGTTGACTTCATGTCGCAAATATCTGTGTGAATTAATTCTAAAGGACTTGAATTCCTTTCAACGGAGGATGCTTAGCATACTTTGATTTCAACGAAGTAGTCCATGTAGCTTCTTTTTATTTTATTTTATTGTTCTTTTCTAGGTAGTGTAGTAATTCCCCCTTGGTTTTTCTTTAAACCAAGGTTCTTTTCCAAGGGTTTTATTTGAACCGAGTGTAGTTAGTTTTTTTTTGGAGTAGGAGCCATTGTGTTGTGTTTTGAAGTGAAGCAATATCTCTTAACTTTGTTATACCTTGAGAATAGTGAGTACTTTGATTGTGACGCTTAGGCTCGTTTTTTGACTCTTGTAGAAGTACCTTATATTGTATTATCTTAACTTTGCTTAACTGCTTTGACTAGAGTGTCTTGATGAATCCAATCATGAGTGAGTTACGTGCCATGCGTGTTTGAGGTTTGTTGTATTCTGTGCATTGCATTTGATGTCTAGAACTTTTCTTGTGTGTTTGCCAAGAAAAATAGTAGTTTTGTTCAGTCTTGAAAGTGATATAGGTGTTTCTTTATTGAGCCAGATATGTATATTTTACCCGCCTAATTATTATGTATCGTACTTAACCCCTTTGAGCCTGTAATCTAGTTTCTTTGGCAACCACATTACAAGTATTACCCATTTTTTTGAATTAACCATCTATTTCAACCATTTTAACCTCTCATGAACACTTGAATTGTTATGAACTTTCTAAAAGTTTTAGTGTGGGGTGGTTGGTTTGGCTTATGAGTGGAACTAATGAAATAAGGAGAAAGGTGCGCTGATTTGAAAAAGCAAGAGCCACTTAAATTGGAATTAATGCAATCAAATTTTGGCAATACTTCTAAATTTATCATTTTTCGCAATGTTTTGAAGTTTACGTGACCTAAACGTGAATGCCATAAGGTGTTTGACTCAAGTAAGTAAGAAAAAGTATTAACTTTATTGATAGGAACTGCTATTACATTTAGCTTAATGAGGTCCTCATTCAGGTAACCTTTTCCTACATACACATCATTCTTACTTAGTACAATACTATTAGAAACAAAAATACACTTGAATCCATTCTTGAAAGAAGTAAGGTAGACACAAGATTCTTTCGAATTTCTGGAACATGGAGAAATTGGTTTAGAGTCACTATTTTTATCGACGTTATCTTCAACGCAATCTTTCCAACTCCTTCAATTTTGGCTGTAGACGAATTTTCCATGAAAATTGTCTTGCCGGGTCCTGCGGGGGCATAAGAAGAAAATAACTCTGTAAGCACAAACAAGGCGGGTGGCTCCAGAATCTATCCACCATTCTTTTGGATTTCCTACCAAGTTGCATTCAGACAACATGGCACACAAGTCCTCCATTTCTTCAGCATTTTCAATCATGTTAGCTTGATTCTTTTTCTTCTTAACATTCTTTGGTGCACGACAATCCACGGCCTTATTCCCAGATTTTCCACAGTTGTGGCAATTACCCTTGAAATGTTTCTTTCTTGGGTAATTCTTTGGTCCAGAAGCCTTCTTTCTCTTCTTATTTTGTGGCGCCTCCTCAACAATGTTTGCCCTTATTATTTTCGAGTTTCGACGAGACTTCTTTTCAGTATTTTTGTTGTCTTCTTCTATCCTCAAACGAACAATCAAGTCTTTTAGTGTCATTTCTTTCCGCTTGTGTTTAAGATAGTTCTTAAATTCATTCCACAACAGAGGTAACTTCTCAATGAAAGCAGCAACTTGAAAGGCCTCATTTATGACTATACCTTCAATAACAAATTCATAATTAATAACAAGATAAATATTATCAATAGAATTATTAATTCGGGTCATACCTTCAGCAAGGAGGTCATGCACAATGACTTGTAATTCTTGGACTTGAGTTATGACCGACCTAGTGTCAATCATCTTGAAATTCAAAAATCTTGCAGCCATGAACTTCTTAAGTCCGGCATCCTCAGTTTTGTACTTTTTCTCAAGCGCATTCCATAAAGCTTTTGAAGTTTCCATGACACTATAGACATTGTACAAGCTATCTTTCAAACAACTCAAAATGTAGTTTTTGGATAAGAAAGCAGAGTATTTCCATGCTTCAGTTACAAGAAATCGTTCATCATATGGAGTGCCTACTTCCAGGACCGGAGGATCCGCCTTGATGAAACACTGCAAACTCAAAGTAGTAAGATAGAAGAGCATCTTCATTTGCCAACATTTGAAGTCAATACTGGAAAACTTTTCGGGTTTTTCTGCTGGTGCCATAGCATGAGCAGGAGTTGAACGGCTTGACGAGGAAGCAACACTCGTAACAGTAGCATCCGTTTCCGCAACATTTTCATTGGTTTGGTTTTCATTCATCATGTTTCTATAGAGTTGGAAACAAGAAAAAACGTTGTTAAATTAGTGAAGTTTTGATATCGTCAAACTAACCACAAAATCAAACATACAACACGTAATAATGGTGAAGTTTTTATATACTTCAAACCCGTACGTTTATTATTACGGCAAAGTTTTTATATACTTTAAATCGGATAGAATAGTTATTGGAGTAGAAAGCACGAAGGCTTTAGTCTTCAAAGCAGTATACAAAATAGTTTAATATATATTTCAACACAAAAATGTTAGTATAAAATTCCTTAAGCTCGTGAACGCTACTGTGTTAAAACACAAAATCAGAAAACTGTTAGAAGAATAAACAAAAATTGGAAAACAGTAAAGAATAAGAAATATTCTGAGACCACAATTTGATTGTGCGTCTAAGGAATTTTAACCCCATCACACGTTGCCAAGGTAATGGATTAAATCCTCCCAGGATGAAACATAATAAACCTTCCTGCAACAGTGGCGATACAAACTGCAGGATACCAACGAACTAAAAGAACGAAACAAAATTACACTTACGAATTTTAGAGAGAAAGACTGCAAATTAGAATGCAGTATTCAGAAGGAAAGAAGTTCTATTATATTTCAGTGTAAAAAACGAAGCCATGCCTTAGTATTTATAGGCAATTATTAGAAGAGGTGTGATGTTTGTTCTGGAAAAGGTGTTTGTTCAGAAGTTTACATGTCCTGCCGCGATTATGCCAGGACCACGGCCAAACTAGCTCTCTAAATAATCTGTAGCAGTGTTCTAGCGCGGTCCTACTGCGGTTATGCCAGGGCAATGGCTAACTAACTGATATTTAATTAATTATTTAATAATTAATTTAATATATTTTATTCAAAAAATAATCTTATTAATCGATCATTTGACAAATCCAAATCCAAATCCAAATTCAAATCCAAAGCCAATGGAATTTTAGAAAGAAAGACTGTGAATTAGAATGCAGTGTTCAGTGGGAAAGAAATTCTATTATATTTCATTGTAAAAAAAACGAAGTCATGCCTTAGTATATATAGGCAGTTATTAGAAGAGGTGTGATGTTTGTTCTGGAAAAGGTGTCTATTCAGAAGTTACGCGTCCTGCCGCGGTTACGCCAGGACCGCGGTCAGATTAGCTTTCTGAATAATCTGCAGCAGTGTTCTGGAGCGGTCCTACCGCGATTACGCCAGGACATCGGCTAACTAACTGATAATTAATTAATTAAATATATTTTGTCCAAAAAATAATCTTATCGATCATTTGACAAAGTCAAAGCCAAAGCGAACAATTATGACAGCACGAGGGTTCATTCTCTTTAACTCATTTTAAGAGCTTTAAGAAGTGGTTCTTTATATATACACACAAACGTAGTTGTCCCTCACCAATGAGGGACAAAGTTCAAGACATAAGCTCACTTTATTCAAAATTTTCATTTTCCATCATTTTATTTCTCACCATTTTCAATTTACACTCTTAAAGCGCGATACTTAAAATGTTTTAAAGTCCAACAAAACTTATGTAGTGTTTCTATGTAATGAAAGGTTATAACGTGCATTGCTTGAATCAAATATAACCCCTATGGTCCAAAAGGATGTTTATATTCACTGGGACGCTTAGGAATGCCTCTGAATCCAGTAAATTTTGAAGGATATTGCATGGTTTTCCCATTCTTTAGTGGCGGATATTATAGGTCAGGTTGATTCACTAATTTTGGTATAAATTCTAAATAGTCAAACATAATCAAAATGAATGTCCACGGTCGATAATTGAATCTTTTTAAGTATTATTTATGAGTATATGATATTGTTTGGTCAAAGCCAATGCATGCTTCAGTACCGATACCTCTAAAGGTAGATCTGCCGCTGCATTTATTATTCCAAATATTAAAACAAAGAAAAGAGTAGGTGATAATAAACTAAAGCTTCAGCACCCCCTCCTAAATCTCTCACACACTTTGTCTAGCCTCTCACAAAGTCATTAGGGTTTTAAGCATTTCAGTTGCATAGAATAAAACTTAGCTGCGTAATTATGATTAGAATACGTTAAGGGTAGCAATCGACCAGTAGAGTAGTTGAGAATTGCAAATAGATGCTGAACATTGCAATAAAATAAAATGGCTTCCCTAGTGGCTAGCATTTAATATTATTCAGAATAGGTCCGAAATCAAAAACCGCAAGAAACATTAGCTTATCATAAAAGCATAAAAATATTAATTCGACATTTGTATACGGTTAAGCTAACAATTCGACATTAATTTTGAAGTTCTGAGCCTTTTGAGGCTCTTACCATTTGTATCTTTAATTCAACATTTTTAAAGTTGAAATTAATCAAAGCGTGGTATTAAAAGGAAAAAAAAAACTAAAGAGAAAAGTCAAACTTAACTTTAGGTATTTATTTATGTTTTAAAAGGTAAAGTCTCTTCTTGTAGACATAGAGAGTCAAATTTCAAATATTCTGGTTTTAGGATCTCAACTCCATTGATAATCGATTGATTCTTAAACAATGTAATTAACCAGCAAGTCAATATCCCCACAAGACTAATTTAAATAAGTAATGGACGCAACCCCCACACCCAATCAAGTTTCAATTCTCCGATTACCTTTCGATCAACAGTTAAGTGATGAGATAGTTAAAAATAATTGCACTCATATTAGTGTTTCACCAAAAAATATGAGACCTTTTGTTAAACTAATTAAATAAGAAGATAATGGATAAATTCTAATTAAACATAATAATATCTAGATCTAGGGATATTTGCGAGAATAATGTGTGAGTGAATTAAAAACCATTTAATACAATGTATATTAAATGATGTTGTTATTAATGAGTGGGAAATTATGATAAGCAATAAATATGCTAAATGGCAATGAATATAAATAGATAGAATGATTCACCCCATATTGAATGAGGTGGATGATTTCTCTTTCTGACAATGATGTAAGAAAAGAATATGAGTGAATATAAGAGACATTGTCGGATCTGATGTGAGGAATATGGAATAACAACAAATCGGATCTCTTTGAAAATGTGATGTTTTTATTTTTCCGAGAGTCAACTTTTCATGAGAGTTCTTATCATATATCATCTTGCATGCATTTTTCTTCTTTCTACCTTTCTATTTATATGATACATGCCTCCAACCTATCCTAAATATGTATACAGAGAATATCCAATGGAATTTCTCCTCGGTATCTTATTACAGAACTAGTCATTACTTGCAGACTTGAACATACAACCTCGGCCCCGATTAACAGCTCGCCAGTAAGTTCCTTTAATCTTGTGTATGACCTTGGCCTAATCTCCCCTTAGTGACTTATCCTCGTGCCAGGTTCCCCTAGTCAGATTCTCAACCATACAATTAGTCCCTCCACTTGGCGAGGTTATTTTTGAACAAGCTCGATAGGCGGACTTCGCTAGTTGCAATATGAGAATTTTGCGAGTGTAGGTCGAGTACTAACATTTTTACGGTGTGGTGATGATGTGGCACTTCGAGAGCCACATTCGCCCGTTACGTCAGTTCGAAATAACATCATAACCTCATGCGTTGTTATGGTGCATGTTACCTATATGTTGCATTATTTCTCGTGCTCCTTTTGTTCGAAATTAATGTGACGTCGGTTTGCATCCTCGATTAGGGTGCCTCTATACACATAAATAGGGATGGGAACTTCCCATTTGTTTTTGTTGCATTTCTAAGCATTTGAATCTTCAAGTTCTTTCTTCCTTTCTTCAAAGCTTTTGCATCCTTATTTCCCCCTTCTTTTAACATCTTCTGCCTTTATCTCCCCATTCGTATCTGTAATTCCTTCCCCTATATGTAATAAAAAAACGGCTAGTACATCTTCCAACCTTGTGGGAATTTTTGATCCTGTTCCGTTGAAGGTGGTCATGCCTCCTCATGACGAAATAGAGAACATTGATGCAGAAGACGAGAGTTTCCTAACTATGGATGAAATAATTCCACGCTCAGAGAGGGCCAGGCCGGACTTCTCAAAGCGGCATGCAGAAGATCATGAACCTGTTATTTTCTATATAGACGTGGCGGCCCTTATTGAACTTAGGGATAAATTCTGAATCCCAGACCATATCGACCTTATGCCGACTAGTAAAGACGTGGTACAAGTTCATCGCCCTAGATATTGCGCATTCTATGCGTATCCATTCGTTGTAGGTTATTCGATTCTTCTTCCTTCATTGGCAGAGGACTTTTTTTGCTGTTATGGCATCTTCCCGCCCAGCTCTCCCTATACATCTATAAACAATTGCTTATGTTGACCAAGTATTCTGAGAGCGCCAGTCGCGGGATCTCCCTTAGCCATCTGCTACACCTCTTCGCCTCAATATTTTACAAGGGTACGATGATACACCTACGCTACCGGAGGACCAAGAGATTAGTGGTGAAGATGGACGATAATAAAAATCATCTGTTTTGGGTTACTTTCTTATACATGAGGAAAGAGCATGTGGTGGCGAACCCCAACGGTTTCCCCGAGTACTGGAACTTCGCTCATAAGTGTTTTTACTAACTGATTGTTTGTTATCTCTTTGGTGGCTTAATCGTTCTTCCCTTTTCACACAGCCAAGAAGGATCCTCTCGCATTTTTACTGATATTCACGATTGGGTGAGCCAAATTCTATCGCACATGGTGGGGATCCGTGAATGGTCGCATTTTCATAAAAAGTTTAGACATAAACCTTCTCCGACCGGTGAGTCTACTATTTTTGATATTAGTTTCTTCACCCTTCATGTACCGTCTTCTTTTTTTACTTTACCAGTCTTTATTTGTTGATAGGTAGGAGGGCTCTGAGGAGGATGAGGGCTCCTACTCCTACTTTTCATCATTTGTGTGCCTCGACCAGATCTCTTCCCACTGCGATTGAAGGCGAGTCTGTTCAAATTGCTACTTCTTCTCGGACATCGACTCTACGAAGGCCTAGCCGTGGGGTGGCTTCCCCATCGGCGGAGGCGCCGACTTCTCAAATTATGCATTTAGCGGATGAGTCATCTCAAGTCAAAGCGGAAGCGGTTCCGCTAAAAAGGCGAGAATAATGATTGGCGACGAGGTTATAGTGAACGAAGAGCCAGTGAGGACTGACGCCGAAGGGGCTACGACTATACTAGAGGGCTGTCTGGCTTTGGACGCAGGGACTGGGCCCCCTTCAAATGTGAATATTACTTCCATGGAAGGAGGGAGACGATCAGAGGCAGTTGAGGTCATTCCGAGGAGTGATATGTCAATGTTAGAGTGGGATGACGTTCCTTCCTCTACCAAGGAAAGGGAGAAAGGAGTGGTTGTGGATGAATATGAATCCGGCTCCGAGGTAGACCCCAAAGAGGAGAGGATATTCGATGAGGGGTTTACCCAGGTCGAGGTGAGAATAGATGGATCTTCTCATTCGATAGTCATCCTTTTGGACTGCGACCTATTGACTAACACAGAGAGCGTGGCCCATTCTTTGATCCCTCTATGCTCTGGAGGTGAGAACATGACTCCATAGTCATTTAAGGATGTCGATCTATCCCTATTCATATCTGGAATGGCTTTGAGGGTGAGTGTTTTCCTTTCTGTTGTTTTTGTACTTTACGTCCTTCCCCCTTTGTATTTTTACTTACTATTTTCGGCTCTTCCTTTTTCCCTTAAGACTCTTATTTTGGAGATCGAGAGTTCTCACTGAGAGAAGAAACGAAAGACTATTTTCAAGAATATAGTTTTAAAGTATCGCATGTATCTTGACAAGTACCGTCAGATGCATTCCCGGTTTGGCACAAACGGCAATTTCGATCCCTTAGAGATGAGTTAGGGAAGAAGAACAAGGAGCTCATGAGGGTGATTGGCAGGTGCGACGAGCTCGAGGGGGAGCTTAGAGTCAAAGAGGACGAGCTTGAGGTTATCATGGAGGTTGCGATTAAGTGTGTCGACATTCAAGCTCAAACGGCGTCCCTGCGAGTCGAGCTTGAGCAGAGTTCGATCAGAGCCAACATTTTAAGTGATGAGTTGATCGAGAAAGTGGAAAATTGGGAAGGGCCGAGGAGACCAGGACGACGACTTTGGTAAGGATGGCAGCACTGAAGGAGGTCATCCGCGTCTTTAGATCTGAACGAGCGAGTGAAGCGGAAATGACCGTACTCAGGGAGGCAAGACTTGATGAGCGAATTGGTGGGCTCGAGAGAGAGGTTTCGAGCCTTAGTGATCAAGTTGCTGCTCTTGAGACCGAGAAGGTGAAATTGTTGGCCCGACAACCCTCTTATACTTCTGCTTTTCATGATGTTCCACGGCACTTATACGAGATGTGGATACTTGCAGAGGCTCAGCTGGACATCCTCAAGAATTTGATAATGGCAGGGAAGATTCATGAGGCACGTTTTGAAGATGCTCGTGTCAAGGCGCGTGCGGATACTATTTTTTGTGGTTATGAGGTCATTTGGAAGTAACCAAAACAAAAAATATTCGACTAAACCAAGGTTCCTGAGGTCGGCCATTGCTTTCCTCTTTTCCACTTTATTGTCTGCCATGTTAGATTTGTGTACACAAGTGTATGGTGTTGCATTTTTTTAGATCTAGAGGAAACTAAAATTTTTAACTAGAAAATCCCCACAGACGACGCCAAACTGTTTGACCAAAAAATATGATACCATTTGTTAAACTAATTAAATAAGAAGATAAAGGGTAAATTCTAGTTAAACATAATAATTTCCATATCTGAAGAATGTTTGTACGAATAATGTGGGAGTGCATTAAAACCGATTTAATGCAATGTATATTAAATGATGTTGCTATTAATGAGTGAGAAATAATGATATGCAATAAATATGCTAAACGGCAATGAATATAAATAGATAGAATGATTCACCTAATATTGAATGAAGTGGATGATTCCTCTTTCTGTCACTGATGTAAGACAAGAATATGAGATAATATAAGAGGATTTGTTGGATCTAATGCGAGGAATGTGGAATAAACACCAAATCGAATCTCTTTGGAAAGGCAATGTTTGTATTTTTCTTGAGTTTCAACATTTCAAGAGAGTTCTTATCATATATCACCTACATGCCTTTTTCTTCTTTCTACCTTTCTATTTATACTAGACATGCCACCAACATACCCTAAAGTACATGTACAAAAAATATTCAATGGAATATTCTCCAAAATATCTTATTACAAAACTAGTCGTTATTTGCAAACATGAATATTCGACCTCAGCCCTGATTAATAATTCGCTAGTAAGTACCTTTAATCTTGCGTACGACCTCGGCTTAATCGATCCTTAGTAACTTATTCTTTGCTAGATTCCCTTAGAAGTGACTGGTATCTGTTTTCTAAAAGAGAAATATTGCTCATAATTATCTAAATATGACTTGCATTTCGAAAATTCCATCCTATTATCTTCTTAATGAAATGTAAATGTACACAATTGGTTGCTACAAGCCGTGATGAGCTCGTTATTTCTAATTGGTTGATTTCCTTTTCAGGTAGGTTTAGTTTGGAGGCGTTCATCACCTATAACGTGTCACTTGAAAGTAACAAAAGCAAAAAATATTCGACTAAACCAAGTCAGAGTAAAGTAGTCTATTCAATTATTAGTTGAAAAAATATTACCCTTTGTATATATACTTCTAGTAGGTAATTATCATGGTGGAACAGAGAGTTGAGAGTCAGCAATATTATTTAGTTCGTTAACTGTCAGAGTTCGAGTTAGTTATACAATACTGGAGTACATAGCATCGAAATCACTTCTCACTTTAAGTTATATATGTAAGAAGTGTGAGATCTCATCTAAAAAACATAGCATCGAAATCACTTCTCACTTTAAGTTATATATGTCAGAAGTGTGAGATCTCATCTAAAAACTTAATAAGTTTAAACTATTTTAGATATTATATATATTTTTTTAATTATATTTTTAAGACATCTCATCACATGCGAGCTTAATTTTTTGTCAAGAGTCAAGCAAATGAAGATGTTTACCTATAATTCGAGTAATAATTAAATTAATATTGTAGTTTTAAGTATATTTAATTCAATTCAATATCAATTGATAAACAAGGGATTAAATAGATAAATTATAGGATAAATAAATTAAACTAGTACGCAAGTCCGATCTCGACCTCAACCTGCGGTACTCTTGAGGTGTGATAATAGGAATAGCAAATGATAAAGCAACTTTGATGAACAGTAAGTGAATAGCAAGAAAGTAATGAGCATACATCTTCTTATCGGTGAACAATGATCATTATAAATGGATGAGGTTCCCCTTTATATAATAGGGGAGTCCTAAATAAGGTATGATTTTAATTATAATAGGAAATCATATTTGACAACTGATTAACCGCCGAAGATCAATCCATTACGAAATCTATGCCATGATCTTCGATCCGTTGTAGGTATCTCGCTATTTCAGTTACTGAATAGTACCGGCATCGTCTCAAAGTATGCCTTCTTCTGACCTTGGTAAGTGATATCGACCTCGACCTTGAAAAGGAACTTCAACCCCTTGATCGACTTCCTGGTCTTCCGATGTGGTATTACTTTTTCCATCGAAGGACGAAATCAAGTAGCCCAATTTCAACCGTGTACAGATAGTCCATTTGTTTCTTATAATAAAATGATAAGAAATGACGAGAACCTCAATTTTTGGATACTCCGATTAGCGTCATTCTCGTGACGTAAGTGGTCGAGGTGACCGGAACGTCCTATTGGTATAATTTCCTAAACCATTAGTGCTTGCCAGTGAGGGTCGGTCACTAGCGCCACCGAACCGTCCTGTTAGCCTATAAATACCGGCTTCCTGGTTGAATCAAAACTTTACTTCCACCTTCACCAATCTTTCTAAGTCTCTTCCTCTCTTCATCTCTTCTCTTCCACCAACCGCTGAGTCAATGCCATTAATACGAAGACACCAATTTTCATCTCTTTTCGCTTCTTCTTCTTCTTATTCTCGGCTGGACGGTGATAAACGACGGTGGAACCGCTCCCTCATGAGTATGTTCTTGGCCCTTGCGTCCTAAAGTCTGACTTCACAATCGATAACCCTTCGTTAGTCCCTGGCTGATGTGAACACGTATCGAGGTATATTTGCTCGATAATGGCAAAACACCTTGAAGTTGTGAAGAAGACAACAACTAGGGGGCCAGGTTTAATCAAGCTCCAGCACCGATCAACGAAGTCCCTTTTTTGCAAGCATCAATGAGGACAAGGAACGAAGTTGGATGAGCCGGGTTGTGTATGTAAGGACCTAAGACCTCATCCCCAAGAAATCGTCGTTTCCCGGAAGTGGAACCCTAAGCGTAAGTAACATATTACCAGTTAATTTTCATACTCTATTTTTTACTTTATGAAATACTTTGATATATTATGCAGCAGTTTCTCAAATGTCCCATGCAATCCCCAAACTCGAAGACTGGGTTCGGAAGCTGGCTGAAACTTCCTCCTATGCCAAGCGTTGCTGGCGTGACTTGGGAAGAGGTAGATGGGAGGCCAAGAATCATGATAGGTTTTTCCTAAAAGCCTGGTGACCTTTTCTGCAACGTTTCTTTTTTTCACACTTGACTCCTTTTTATGCAAGTGTCGGAGACATTGTTGAGATGATGTCGGGCCCGCCTAGGGAAGAGGTAGCTCCTAAACTGGCTAAGGACAAGAAAAAGAAAAAGTCCTCGCCTTTTGATACCCCGAAGCCTAAGAAGAGCAATGCTCATAAGTCGAAGGACGACTCCACCGCTCTATCAGCTGATGTAGCTCAAAAGCTACGAGATAAAGAAGAGGAGGGGAAGACGCCAATTATGAGCGGGTGCCTTGAAAAAGGGGGAACATCAAAGCTTCAACAGCGGCAGGGCCGGTGATGGTCGAGGAGATGCACCCTCGGACCGAGGAGATCTTAGAAGGTACTTGATGACGTCCAAATCCATTACTAAAAAGTAAATGGACGTGGTTGCATGCAATATAATTTATCCAACTATGAGTCGAGGTCGAATCCCACAGAGAACAACATGTAGGCGATTAGGAATGTTAGAGAATTATCACTTATCGCGCTATGCCAAACAATAAGAATTGATTTGAGAAAGTGTTTATATCTAAATGCGAACTAACCTAGAAAATAAGTAAAATAATCAATAGCTAAAAGTATTGATGCATCGGGAATTACACTCAAGTAACGATCCAATGTATTTCATGATTTTACAAATATGAGCGAGTTTATGTTAATTATCCAAGGGTAATAATTCTATATTAGCTTCTCCCGAAGACTAAAATGACTTCCTAATTGAATTATCCCTAAAACAATTATGAGATTAAGCACTCCCGTATATAGCTACAAGTAGTTCAATCCTATCTCTAGTTAGAATCTATAAAATGAGGGTTAACGCCTCAACTTCTTGTTAAATAATCTTTCCTAACGCTAAATTTAGGAGTTAATAGGCGAGTCCTAGTGTTAGCTAATACCCTTGGAAATATTAAAGAATAAGAATAATTAAAGAAACAATAACTCACTTCACAAATAAATAAAAATCACTCAATACATAAGCACAACAAGGTATTTAATCCACACTTTAAACATGAATATTTCCATAAACAAGATTCAAGTGTTGAATAAAATACTACACACTTAGATATATGATACAAAGAAAGGAAATGAAGATATAAACATAAATCGGTAAGAAATCCTTAACCACAAGCTTCAAATATTCAAGACCAAAGTGTGGGTGCAAACCCTAGCTTCCAAAACTTGTTCTTCTAGTCTGTGGAACTGAAATTAAGCCAAAAAGATCCTGAAAATATTTGCGTGGACGAGTATAAAAATGGTTTGGAAATGAGAACATGTGAAATGCCTAATTTTCCCAGATCAGATGCCCGTTGACTGCACCTACGGAAGAATTCACGCAGGTAAGGCTCTGCAGATGCGGAGATTCCATCGCACAAGTGAAAAGCCAAATAAATCTATGTAACTGCAGATACAGTTCACCATGCGCAGATGCGATTGTTTAACCACAGATATGAGATTCCAGATAATCTTTTCAACCGCAAATGCGGTCTTCCAAGTGCAAATGTGCGGTCGCAGAAGCGGTAAACCTAGCGCAGATGCGGTATCTTACAAGGTCGCCCATTTCCACAGATGCGGGACTTCCCTCGCAGAAACGGAGTCTCTTCTGCGACAAACCTTCCGCATATGCGAAATCACAGGGGAGTCTTGCATGGTTTTCACCCTTTTTTTGCTCAATTCCATTACCATTGAATTCAAATCACTTCATGGCATTATTTACTTCAAAATATAACAATACACACCATAAACAGCCTGATATTATAGGTAAAAGACATAAATCTAAAGAAAAGAGACTAGATTGAGTGGTAAAATCTCCATTAATTAGTACTCCGAGAAAAGTCCCTAAGTTATCGGGGGTAAAAGATACTTCCATCCGTGATAAACAAATAGTGAGTGTGCACGAAGTGTCCGGTAGTAGGGCTCCTCAAAAGGGAAAGATTGTCCCAAGTGACTTTCTTGGGACAACCACTATTGATGATTCTCCGCCCGGCCTTGAATTGTTGAAGGGCAATTTTGGGATGCTCGATTATATGGAGACCCCCGATGTGGAAACGACCCATAATAGGGAAGACACATTTCGTGGCTGCTTTGCGGGGGTGGAAAATGCTTCTGACCTAGATGCGACAATGGTTTTTAACAAGGCCCATTGTCTTCCGAACAAGGTAAACTATATTCCACGTTATTATGTTTATTTTTATTTCCTTGCTAATTCTTCCTTTCTCCATATGATGTGGTGCTTCATCTGGAAACATTCACTAAGCTCCAAGTCGAGATGAACCGTTGTGAGGCCGATCTTATGAAGATTATCGAGGAGAGAGACGTCCTCAAATGTCTCTATGTGAAGAAAGAAGAGGAGATTAGGGAACTCCGAGCAAACTTGCCCCAGGCTCATAAGGAAGAGGCTGATCTAGATGAGAAGGTACCTATACTTTAGAAAGAGTACAATCTCGACTCAACTGTGGAGGCTAATACTTCAATATCTCAGTTGCAGCAAAAGCTGAAAAAGATTGAGCTGCTCTGAGGGGAAATCGATCAGATCAAGAGCAACTGTGATTGGTGGAAGGAGTACATGGGCTACCTTGCTGTGGAGAAAGAGGCTTCCTTGGCCAAATTGTCATCGGTTAAGGCCCAACTTTGGGGCGTTAAAGAAAAAATCTTAGCCCATGTCAAACGGATCGAGGAGCTTGAAGCCGAGCTTGCTGAAGCTAAGGCGGAAGTTGAGAAGACAAAGATCACAGCTAACAAGTCTATAGTCGTGTATCTGGCCGACACTAAGGCTGCTCAAATAAAGATAAGGGAGGATTCTGATTGAGAGCGGTGGAGCAATGACTTGGATAAGTGCCAATATAGGAGGGAGACCCTCGAGTAAATCCACGCTCGAGGTTATGACCTCTCTAAAGAGATAGCTCAAGCTAAGGAGCTTGAAGCTGATGCTAGGTTGCTTATCTCCATGTTCGATGATGATGACAATGAAAGTACGAGGGCCCAAAGGAAAATCTGCCCCCGATGGAGAAACCAGTCCTGTGCATAGTTAGGATTTTATTTTTCTTTTTCATTTTGTAAGACCCACATTGGTCATTTGTACATAGTTTTGCCCATACATATATATACATATACATATACATATATATATATATATATATATATATATATATATATACACACTTTCCCCTTTGAATGTCTTCTCAAATTTTCTCTTCAATTATGTTTCTTCCCTTGTAAAATTTAACACGATCTTATGTTTTTAACAGTGCATTCGAGACTTTTGTTTTGGGTGCTTGCTTGAAGCTACCACAATCCAGTTCGAATAAGGTTCGAACGGGAGGCATAGGACCTTTAGAGTTTATGTCGGATAATGGTGAGTCTCCGGGCCATAGTCAAGTCATTCTTTATTTGGCCTCAGGATAGTCGAACCCTTGGGTTCGAATGGAGTGAGAACAAGATCTCAAACTCTAAGTGTGTTGGCCCTTATGCTCTTTAGATCGGGCTATGGCCTCTAAAAGATGTCTATTACTCCCCTCTTTTGGCTTAAAATACTTGTTAAAAATTTCTTTGTGTCTTAGCATGTATTTTTTACCCATTGGGGTTCTTGAGGGTTCGATGTCGATTGAGACCCCTCTAACTTTGTGCCTTAACACGTTTGTGTTAAGATGATTTGATACATATTAAGGTTTATTTAGTGCTGATTTTATCAAAGACCTTTTGATTATTTGCCGATGGTAATTTTAAACCATTTTTTCAAAGAATTCTAAGGCCTATTTTTATTACGGGATTTGGACGTCTCCAAGCCGCATGAATTTGGTTATAGCCTTTGGGTATGTCTCTTGGGATTATTCCCCAATGGCACTTCAAACTTGTTCGAAGTGTTAGTCCCCGAGAATGATGGTATTGTCCAATAGATCGAAGGGTACCTTTTTGAGGTATTATGAATTCGAGTATAGATAACTCGAATATGTAGACTATCGATGACATTCCCCGAGTGTTCGAGGTATATTCTTGTTTGACCCTTGAGCCATTTCTCATAGAATCGTAAGTATGGAGCCCGTATAGTATAAAGTTTTCTTTGAGACACAAGATGTTTGATATAACGAATGCTTCTTGAAATAATTTATACATGTGTACATGTTTTGTCATCAGGGCTCGACTAATATATATGGACATGGTTCATTCAACCATTTGGACCATTATAACATTTCCCTATCGAGATCCTTTGCCATGAAGTACTTTCCTCAAAAGCATAACATCCAACGGTAATGCCCTTCAGTATTCGATGTTTATTGCAAAGAAGCCTTGGATACTGTTGAATTTTCCTTAGGTAGCACACAAATGTTTCCTCGTCAAAAACCTCACTAGAAAAATCCATTTAGGATAAAAACCCGTCTAAGGAATAAAGTCCAACGCGTACTTTAAAACCTAAGGTCATCGTGTTATAGAGTTTCTTGACGTCTTTGATCGGATACCTTCAATAAGTTAGTATCAAATACAAATGGAAAGGAGGAAAGTCATACATTAGCAATAATACCGTTTGAGGAGTGATTCATTTCAATTGTTTGACAATTGTTCTCCCTCCATTGTGCCAAATTTGTAAGATCTCTTTCCGATGATACCGAGGAACCAATATGGTCCTTCCCAATTTGGGCCTAGTTACCTTTGTTTGGATCTCAAGTGTAGATTGTGACTTTCCTTAGAACTAAATCCCCGATTCCGTAGTGGTGAAGGTTGGTTCTTCTATTATAATATCTCTCGATTCTTTGCTTTTGTGCAGCGATCCGAACAAGCGTATCTTCTCATTTTTCATCCAATAGTTTGAGGCTAGTATTTATAGCCTCGTGCTTTGATTTTTCCATTATATGTCGAAATCAGGCGCTAGGTTCCCCCACATCAATTAGAATCACGGCCTCGGAGCCATATACTAAGGAGAATGGGGTTGCTCCCATACTGTACTTTGATATTGTTAGATATGCCCAAAGAAATTCGGGCAACATTTCTCTCCACTTACCCTTGGCGTCGTTCAACCTTTCTTTAAGTTTTGAATGATAGCTTTGTCCGTCGTTTCGGCCAGTCCATTCTGACAAGGATGATACAACGTTTATAATATCCTTTTTTTTTATCCTCGAAGAATTTCATTACCTTGCTTGTGATAAATTATTTTTCATTATCACACACTATTTTGGCGGGTATTCTAAATTAACATACGATGTGATCCCAGAAGAAGTCTATAACCTCTTTCTCTCTTACTTTCTTGAACGCCTCTTCTTTAGCCCATTTCAAGAAATAGTCAGTCATAAATAAAATGAACTTAGCTTTACCTGGGGCCGTTGGCAAAGGGCCGAAGATATCCATCCCCCATTTAATGAATGGCCATGGGGATAAGACTGAATGAAGTTGTTCTCCGAGTGATGGATCATTGGTTCAAACCTTTGACATTTATCACATTTTAGAAAAAACCCCTTAGTGTCTTTTCCATGCTATGCAAATAGTATCCTGCTCTAATGATTTTGTGAATTAGAGATTTGGTGTTGGAGTGGTTCCCACAAGTGCCTTCATGGACCTCTTGTAGAGCATAATCGGTGTCTCCTGGTCCTAAATATACTGCCAATGGTCCATCGAATGTCCTTCTGTATATTTTTTCATCTTCATCTAATGTGAATCGAGCATCTTTGGTTCGTAGGGCCCTCGACTCTTTAGGCTACTATGGGAGCTTTCCTTGCTTCAAGTATTCAATATATTTATTCCTCCAATCCCAAGTCAAGCTTGTAGAGTTTATCTTGGCATGACTTTACTCAATCACAGATCTCGAGCATTGAACGACAGTCCTCGAGCTGATCTCATCTTCCTTGATTGTCTACCCTAGACTTACAAGTGCATCGGCCTCACTTTTTTGTTCTCGAGGTACATGCTGTAAAGTCCATTCCTTGAAATTGTGAAAAGTTACTTGCAGCTTGTCCAAATACCTTCGCATTCTATCCTTTCGAACTTCGAAGGTTTTGTTTACTTGGTTCACCACCAGTAAAGAGTCACACTTGGCTTCAATGGCTTCTTCTCCTAAGCTTTTAGCTACTTCGAGAACTACAATCATGGCCTCGTACTTGGCCTCATTGTTAGTCAACCTAGAAGTTTTGATGAATTGCCTAATAGTGCTACCCGTAGGCGACTTCAAAATGATGCCAAACCCAAACCCCTTTACATTCAAAGCATCGTATGTGAAAAGGGTCCACACCCCCGATGACGTGCCTGATTTTAACAAAAGTATGAGGGTTGGCATGAAACTGGCCACGAAGTCCGCCAAAATTTGAGACTTGATGACCGTTCGGACTGAGTTCGATGGCCCATTTGGCCAATCGACCCAATAGTTTGGGCTTGTGCAAAATATTACAAAGTGGATAAGTGGTTAACATGCATATGAGATGACATTAAAAGTACGGTTTTAACTTTCTAGATGCGCTTATTAGTGCAAGTGCTAATTTCTCTAGGTGTGGATACCTAGTTTCTGCTTCTCCCAAGTTCGACTTACATAATAAATAGGAAATTGCGTACCTTGTTCTTCTCAAACTAGGATACAACTTAACACGATTTCTTATACTACCAAGTATAAGTAAAGTTTCACATCTACCTACGGAGTGTGAAGCAGTGGCGGGCTCGACATGTATTGCTTTAATTCCTCTAGCTCTTGTGGGCATTCCAGGGTCCAGGTGAAATTTTTCTTCTTTTTTAGTAGAGAGACAAATCTGTGGCTTTGATCCGACGATCTCGAGATGAATCGGTCTAAAGCAGTTATCCGTCCAGTTAGCCTCTGCACGGCTTTTACACTGTCTACGATGGTGATGCCTTTGATGGCTTGATTTTATCAGGGTTGATCTCGATTCGACCCCATGAACCTAGGAATTTTCCCAAACCGACCACGAAATCACATTTCTCGGGGTTGAGCTTCATGTCATATTTCCTCAAAATCTCAAACGTTTCCTACAGATGAGCCAAATGGTCCTCTGCACGTAGGGGCTTTACTAGCATGTCATCAATATAAACTTCCATTGACTTACCTATTTGTTCTTCAAACATTTTATTTACTAGTCGTTGGTAAGTAGCTCTAATATTTTTTAGCCCGAAGGGCATTACTTTATAACAATATGCTCCATACTTGGTCACAAATGAAGTCATTTCCTGGTCTTTCGAGTTTATTTGAATTTGATTGTACTTGGAGTAGTCATCGAGAAAGATAAATATCTAGTGGCCAGCAGTGGCGTCGATCATGAGATCGATGTTAGGTAGTGGAAAAGAATATTTGGGGCATGCCTTTTATAAATGTTTACAATCTATACACATTCTAAGTTTGTTCCCTTTTTAGGGACTACGAATACATTGGCTAACCATTCAAGATATTTTACCTCCCGAATGGACCCTATTCGAGAAGTTTAGTTACCTCGTCCTTTATGTGCTTTACCTCAAATTGGGTCCTTCCCTTTTGTTTCACCGATTTGAACCTAGTCAAGGCTTAGCCAATGCGTCGTTATCTCTGGTGGGATCCCTCTCATGTATAAATGGGACCAAGCAAGACAAACTATGTTATCAATAAGAAATTGAATAAGTTTTTTTCCTGGATTTGGGGTTTAATCTCGTTCATAGGTATACCTTTCGCTCAGGAAGGTACTCGATCAATATAACATGTTCTAACTCTTCGACCATTGATTTGGTGGCGTCTGAATCTTCGGCAACTATAAAAGTTCAAGGAGTTAGAAAAATCCTCTTCTTCTTCTTCTTCTTCTTCTATCCCCTGCTTCCTTGATTCAGTTGATGCTGGTTTTTGTGATTTCTATTTGGCTTCATGTATACCTTTATTGCTCAACCTTTCCAAGGTTGGTAACGTCGATATTGGCGTTACCGCATCAATCACAAATATTTTCTTTGCAGCGTGCTGCTCCCCGTATATTGTTTTTACATCGTCTGCAGTCAGGAATTTCATCATTTGGTATAGAGTCGAGGGGACTGCCCTCATAATATGGATCCAAGGACTTCCGAGTAGGTCATTGTACCTTATGTCACCCTCGATCACGTGGAACTTGTTATCTTGAATGGTTCCAGCCACGCTCACCAGCAAAATAATCTCCCATTTAGTTGTTTCACTGGCCATATTAAAGTTGTTTAAGACTTGAGTTGCGGGCACAATCTGATCTTGTAGGCCGAGCTGCTCCACGACCCTTGATCAGATGATATTCACCAAGCTACATGGATCCACTAAAACACACTTAACCTGAACTTTATTTAATAAGATAAAAATTACTAGAGCATTATTGTGTGTTTGAGACGTTGAATGATAAGGATCCTTCGGGTACATAATCTCGGGTTTGTTTTTCCCTAGCGATTGATACCTTAGTGCATTTGAATATGAGCCCCTATGGAATATCGACCCTTTCAACGATCATATGAATAATATATTAGGGTTTCTCCTGTTCAATTTTCCTATTGGTGTCCCTTTATCTGAAATGATTCTTAGATCAATCATTGAGAAACTCTCGAAGGTGGCCCTTATTGAATAAACGGGCTACCTCCTCTCTTTATTGCCTGCAATCCTAAGTCTTGTGGCCATACGTGCCATGATACTTCCACTTCAAATTTGGGTTTCTTTAGGAAGGATCGGTCTGTATGGCCACCTACTATCTTTGATCCTTCTAATTGTCGATACAAAGTTCGATGTGTTGGTTCTAAAGTTATATTCCGATAACCAAGTTGCCTCTATGGGATCGGCATGCTTATCAAAATCAATTTTGCTCATAAGTCCCCGAAACTTCTGCCATCGGCCACTTCTTCGATCATTCCGGGCGGAATTGCGTCCTGTACCATTGCTCCTTCAATATGCGATATATGGCCAATATCGTTCTCTATTCGACCTTGGCTCCCTGTCGATGTCCCTAGGGGTTTTAACTGCCGAACTATATAGATGTACTGGACCGAAAGGGGCTCCTAATTGGTGGACCTCAACCTTGATATTCGATTGATATCGATTGTGCATATCTGTCCAAGTTACATCTGAATCTCAACCAAATTTTGTTTCAACTCTCGTGATGATATCGAACTCGGCTCGTTCAACCCTTGGGTGAAAGCTCGAACGGCCCAATCATTTGTGACTTCTGGCAACTCCATGTGTCCCATTTGAAATCGAATACGAACTCCCTCAGCATTTTCTTATCCCTTTGTCTTATCTTGAAAAGGTCTAATTTTCTTGTTGCGACCTTTATGGCCCCGGTGTGTACCTTCATGAAAGAATATACTAACATGGTAAATGAGTCGATAGAATTTATTGGCAGGTTGCGGTAGCAAATTATTGCTCCATTTGATAAAGTTTTCCTTATTTCAACAAAACAGCCTCAATCTCATCTTCTTCTAAGTCATTTCCCTTTATTCCGCGTGTACGAAGTGATGTATTTATTAGGATTGGTGGTCCCGTTTTATTTAGGTATATCCGACATATGATATGGGCTTTGGAGCCACATTATGAGGAAAAGGCTTCTGCACGAACTTTTTCGAATCCAAACCCTTTTGACTTGGGGGTGCCCCTGGTATCTGATCAATTTGAGAGTTGTATGTTTCTAATTTCTTATCATTATCTTTGATTTTCTTCTCTCCTGACTTAATTCTTTTGGTGAGCTCCTCGAGCATTTTTATTATTGTAGGATTAATCCTTGATTCGTTACTGTTCGACCTTCCTAGCACTGGCTCGGTACGACAAGTGATTTTTGGCTCGACCCTACTTGGAGTCCTATGTTGATTTCGCAACTGAGCGATAGCGGCATGTTGAGCCTGTATATCACCTGGAGACTAACTCCTCTGTCTCCTCTCTCTGTGTACCTCGACCACCAGATCGGCCTTCCCTGCGTACACTCCCTTGGGGGTCCACGCTCAGGTCTGTATTTAGAGAAACGCATGAACTGATATTGCTCAGGATCGGCATGATGAGCCTGATATCTAATATCGTTATTTTGGCTATTTTTAAACTTCTTCAGTTTATTTTATTTCAAAGAAAAAAAAAGAAAACTAACAAAAAATATTTTTTCTTTATGTTAAATTTTTGATATTTTTATAGCTTGTTTTATTTTATTTTATTTTTACAAAGGATAAAAGAAAAGTTTAAAAAAATATTTTTACTTGGTTTAGTGTAATTTTAAGTTGTATGTATTTAGTAAAAATCGAGTAGTATTTGAATTTCTCTAATAGAATTATTTTTTTCCTCTTCTTAATATTGCTAACTTTAGACAAATAGTATTTTTTAACTAGCTTTATTTTATCATTCATAGGAAATTAAAAAGGAAAAAAAAAGAAAAAAAAGGAAAAGAAAGAAAACGTGAAAATTTTGAAAAAAAAAGGAGTATTGAAGCAAATGGAAGAAGCAATAACAAGAGCAACAACACCAACAACTATCCAGTATAGTCTCACAAAGTGGGGTTTGGGGAGGGTAATATGTAGACGAGCCTTACCCCTACCCGCAAGGGCAGAGAGGCTGTTTCAATCGACCCTCGGCTCAGTGAAGGAAGGAAAAACAAAAACAAAAACAAAAACAAAAGAGCATTAGTAACTCCAGTAGAAATAGCGTAAATAATTATCTAAACATAAGAACTATAAGAACCATAAATAAAATAGCATGCAATAATATCATACAGTAACTACCATAAATAACCACCCTAAGGGAGACACAATCCAAAACATAAATTATTTATGGATAGCTCTGCCTAGCCTCATCCAACCTCGCATGAGAAATACGAAAAATTTTAGGGCACCATCCTAAAATTCTGATACTAAACCTCCGGTTATCTCAAGGGTGAGGGTCATGCACTCTATCTCTATACTCACGTTTTTGGCAAAACACAAGAAACGGAAAAATATTCCTTGGGACCACAAGGCTTCTTCCTATCTTCTTCTCTTCTTCTTTCTCAAATATAAATACACACTGATATAGAGAGGGGGACGAGGGAAAACAGAATAAAGAAGAACAGAGGAGATAGCAACGGTTTTGTTTTGAGATCTGGCTCTGAAATTTCCATCCCTTCGATTTTCTCATACCCAACATCTCTTCTCCTCCATTTTGAAAGCCTTCTTCCTCCATGAAAACGATTCAGAACTAGTTCCAAAATTATTTCTCCATGACCATGTAATCCAACTCCAAAAGCAAAGAAAAAAATAAGTCCTAAACCCAGCTGAAACTCCATGAAAATCAGCCCCAAGAACAGCCGCAACGACACGAGAACTCCAGTAATTTTCGGCACCAAACACCACCAAACTCCAGCTCCAAAACCGACCTTTATCAGTTAAAAATAGCCTTCAAACCTCCATAAACACAGCAGTTTGCTTCACTGTCGAAATTCGAGTTTTTTTTCGGCAGTTTCGAAGTCATTCGAGGTCCTCGTGCGCAGCTCCGGTTCGTCAGTCTTGTTTTATTTTGATCCGATTTTCTTTTCACCTATTAAGGTTGGTTTTTTCCATTGTATTTTTTATTCTATTCTTAAGCATATGAGTATATGTCTTTGATTTGTGTAACATGTGAGAAATGGATTGAGTTTTTTTATTTTGATGTACGAGTGTGATTACTTAGTTCTTCTTTGTGTTAGTTTTCAAAAAAGTTTTGAGTTTTGTTAAATTAGAATCACAGCTTCCTTTTGAGTGGGTTTTTTTTTATTTCTCCTTGTAAATAAGTGCTGCAGAATACTTTTTTTGGTTAAATTAATGATAGCTTTGTTTTAAATATGATAATGTATTCTGGCAGTTAACATCCCTGCACTTTAGTAGCAAGAGTGTTGGGATTTGAGATCATTGCACTTTAGTTGCAAGAACAGAAAACATATTCTAGGAAATTCCTGATCCAGAGAATCTAACATAGAGATGGGATTTAGAGCCAAGTCGAGGTGTAAAAATGGGTTTAGAACCTGTTTGAGAACACTATCTCTCATGGTGCTTAATTTTGTGCGATTTAATTGTTCTAAATGGGTTTAGGCCGTACTATTAATTGTTTCTTTAGCTTTTCGTCATTTGTTTTTTATTAAATTTATCTTAGGAACTATAGATTGATATGAAAGGACTAAGGTTAGATGGTTACTTAAGAGATTCCTTTATAGTTTAGGAGAACAACTTTGGGGTTGTATCTTAATTGCACGGCTCTTTATCCCAGTTTTGGATTGACTTTATCATTTTATTTTTAGAATTGGGTCAATTGAACCTTGGCAAGCCTATAGTCCTCACAAAACTAGCTAGTTTTGATAGAAAATTTGAGGTGTGCCATTTTCATTAAATAACTCATGGGCCTCCCTTAATTAATTTCAATCCTTAGGAATTGAGACGAGCCATTTAGTTGAATTTTTCATGGTTCTCGTAAAGTTGAAGGAGCAGAGTTGCTTTGTACACGTTATTTTAATAATTTACCTTCCTAAACTTGGGTGCGCATTTATGCGATATAAAATCTAAATCTCAACAATGTTAGATAAAATGTGTTGCGGACTGCGGGTGCATTCATATTACGTGGTCCAAGACGCGTTTTGTATGACGTTGAATCTTCCTTAAAATTTTTTAAATAAAAGTGGTTATAAATTTAGAATTTCACCATAGACTAAAACATGTACTAAAATCAAGTAAATTGGTCAATCATAACAATTGAGTGACCGTGCTAGAACCACGGAACCCGAGAATGCCTAACACCTTCTCCCGGGTTAACAGAATTCCTTACCCGGATTTCTGTGTTGGCGAACTGTAAATAGAGTCAAACTTTTCCTCAATTCGGGATTTGAACCGGTGACTTGGGACACCATAAAATTATCCCAAGTGGCGACTCTGAATTTAATAAATAAATAATCCCGTTTTGATTGTCACTTAAATTGAAAAAACTTCCTTATACCCTTCCAGGGGTGTAGGTAAAAAGGATGTGTGACAGCTCTGGCGACTCTACTGAAACAAGAACCTAGAACTTCTGCTTCATGGTTCAAGAACTCGAGCTTAAATAGTTGTTATATTTGACTTTTATTTATTATCTAGTTTTATTACATGTGTAGACCTAATATGCTAAATGTTATTTTTTACCGCTTTAATATTATTTGAAATGTATATATGAAATTCTTCTCTTCTCATCTTCAGGGATGTGCACGCTGGCGTGACTCCCTATTCTGTTAGAGAATCATACCTTGAAATAAGAAAGAGGCTCGGACAAGTTACAAAGCTGGATGGACTTTTAGTTCCCGGGACATAGTCCCCTCATTGGCTGGAGTTGTTTGCTCAGGTACACAAGTCTAGAACAATTTACCTAGGTTTTTAACTTAGAATAACTCAGCCTCATATTGTATCCCTAGTAGGAATATTTTATTTGCATCAGGTGCATTTGACTTTGGAGACTCAACATAGGGGTTGGGTCTGTCTAAAACAGGTGTACCCGAAATGAAATGACCATCCTGATGCATCTTACTTGCTACTAGTGCATTTATTTGCTTCGAATTTTCATGTTGACCGGCTTGTTGGAAAAAATGAAAGTTGGGAAAAGAAAATTCAATGTGAGGGTTAAGAGAGATAATTGCTTATTTTTGAAAAAACCAGTTTTCAAAAATATACCGAAAATCTATCGAGATTTTGAAAAAAAAAAGAAGAAAATTCTGTTTTTAAAAAATAGTTGGTCTTGTTTTATCAAATCTGGCAGAAGTACACATGCTTGATTCTCACGGGATGTGAGATACGTAGGCAAACCTCATCGGTTCCGGCCCCTATTTTCAAAAATCCAAAAAAGTTTTTTTTACTTCCTTGTTTAGAAAGGTTTTTCTTTGAGACCCCATTTTTTTAAAAATACAAAAAAATAATATTTCCTTTTAGATGCTTCTCAAAATCAAAAAGTACAAATATATTTTCATTCTTCTTTCGAAAATTGAAAAGAAAACTCAAGATTCAAAGATACTATCTTTTTCTTTAGAAGTTTTTCTTTCCTAACTTCTGAATGAAAATCCATAAATGTAAAAATATTTCTCTTTCTTCTTTAGAAGTTTTTCTTTCAAAATTCAAAAAAAAATATTTCTTCTTGAGAAGTCTTTCTTTGCAAAAATGCTGAAGAAATAAATTAAAATTCAAAAATATTCTCTTTCTTCTTTATAAGTCTTTCTTTTGAAAAAAAAAAGTGAAAAGAAAAAAAACTTCTAAATCCAGAAAAACATAAATTTAGTTTATTTTCTTTATTCCTAATCTTCCCGAACTATGCAAGATCTGATTCATATTCTCACATTATACGAAAGCAACTTACATCATGTTCGATCACCGCGACCGCGGTAGGCCAAGAAATTGAGGCAGAATATTTGTTTTCACCGTGGCCGCGCCGCGTTCTGCCGCGACCGCGGTAGGCCAAGAAATTGAGGCAGAATGTTTGTTTTCACCGTGGCCGCGCCGCGTTCTGCCGCGACCGCGGTAAACTGTGTAACTGCCCAAAAATTTTGGGACTGAAATGTAAATCGGGGAAAACTTATACCAACCTATTATAAACTCAACAAACTTGCTAAAGCGAAGGTGAAGCTTGTTTTCAGACAGATTTGGAGGCAAGAACAAGTGTGGGAAGAGCTACCAATCATTAGAGTTCTTCTATCTTTTTTTTTGTTATTTAAATTTCAAATTATGAGTACTTTTGTAGTTTTATCTTGCTTTGCGATGAGTAGAAAAATATTTAGTCTAGGTTCGATGGAACCTTTTGCAGGATAAATTATTGTTATATTTTTATATAATTGAGCCGCAATTTTTTTTCTATTTGTTCAACTACGTTATTATTGTGGTTGGTTGAAGAACCCTCAACTAATTGTGCATATTTAGTATGTATTACTCAGAAGAGAGTGCATATTTAGGTAGTTGTTGAACAACATCACTCCCGACATATGTGAGGAATCAATAATCAAGGGTTTAAAGGTGGGTTAGGAGTAACGAAACCTTGGGTGCGATATGAGTGAGTTGTAATTAAAGCCAGATAGCGTAACTTGGGAGAATATGTCTAGTAAATTATCGTAATTACTTGGGAGAGAATTACAACACACAGAGAGCTCATGATCGGTAGAGAATACTTAGCAGAAATTATAAAAGACACAACGTGAAAGATTCCGACAATTGGGGAAATCATAACTTTAGACCTCCTTAATTTTTTCTCCAACCTGTAGTTACTTTAGTGTTAATTTATTATTTTAATTTGTTCGTTAGTTAGTTAAACACAAGAATCTTAATATATATAAGTTAGGAATTGTTCAAGCTTGTATTCATGGTAATAGTGAACAACTGTAGCTAAGTCTTAGTTCTCTGTGGGATTCGACTACGGACTTGTAAACCGGATCATATTTGCCATGACCACTTAGTCCTTTTTATAAGACATAGTTGAGCGTGACCAAACAGCAGGAAGAATACCAAGTAAAGATCAAAATAATAAACACTGGAGCTCAACCAAGCTTAAACAACACAGCAGGAGTAGCAGTAAATCCCAGAAAAAAAATTTCATATTCAGTCCATTTTTGACTTATGAAAACCCAAAAATTCTCAAAGAAGTTCTTTAAGTTTTCTAAAACCAGAGGAAAAGAAAATCAACTTCTCAAGAAATAGTTGTACTTTTTAAAGTGTGTTTTAGGGTTGTAAAAATATGATTGTGTGTTTTCAGAACTTTTTTATGCTGAAAAATGTTGATGATTGTGTGTGTGAGAATGAATGAATTTTTTTTTTCTTTTATAGAGTTTACAAAGATGGCATTAAAGAACATATTCTAACTTAAATTCTGAAATTTCATAATAGTACATCATCTTTGACAGTGTATGTCATTTTTCCCAACCAATTTCAGCATTTTTTGCTAACAATAGGGACAGTTATCCAAAGACCTAGAACCTTCTGATATTTAACGTATGTAAAACCCAATTTTACACTCTCATTTGCTGATTTATTTTAATTCCAACCAATTCTGACCTAATTTTAGATTGTTTGATTACTCATTAACCCCTTCTAGAAGCTTCTCATATCAAACCCTTATCTCATTTCCCAATTGTCCCCCTTTTAAGCTCTAGTTATTACGGAAGTAAGGCCACCTCTGAAGTTTGAGAACCAGCTGGAACTTGGATTGCTGACTAATCTAATATCCTATCAAAGAAGATGAACTTGCGGGTCCAATTATCAACTAAGGTTTCTACTAAATTCTGAATAGCAAACACACATCAGACCTCTAAACAAATCAAGACATCAAGTGGTTACAATCTTTGGGTTAATTAAACAAACTTGTAATATAAATTAACTAACATGCATTTGAGTAATCTAAGTACAGAAACTAGTTTAGTTAAGTTCGTTCAGCTAGATTAAATGAAGAGAGGTCAACTAAATAACAATGCCGTTAACTAAAAAACTATGCAATTAACTTTAAAAAACTATGCAATTAACTTGAACTAAACTTTATTATAATGCAGTAGTCAAGAACAAGCCAAAAAGGAAAATAAAGATGAACTTGAAATCTAAAATAGTATTGTAGAAATAATAACACATGAGAAGAAACGGAAAATAAAGGAAAAGAAGAACAAACAACTGAGTTAACGAGAGATTAAGTAGGTAACTGAGGCATGGGTGCATGAGCTGTGTAAGCTTCGGAGGTTTGGCGGGCCAGTAGGTGCTTGTTCGGAGTCTGAGGGGCCTTGAAATAAACCAAACTTAACGCTAATCGAAGAACATTCAATTGGCATACACTTCGGGTCAAATCGAAACTTTGAAACCGTAAAAATCAAAGAGAAAAGGATGGTTTAGGGTTTTGGTTTTCTTTCAGAGTTTTAGATCTGAAATTGGAGCAAATGGGTAAGATTTTCGGAGAACGGTGATAGATATAGGATGACGAGGTTATGCTAGTTATCTGGTGTTCATTTGGTGGAGCTTGGAGGTGGTCCGTCGCCGTGAGGTGATTTCGGTTGGCATACCACGGCGCAGACATCGGGGGTTAAAGGGCGACTAAGGTTTCTCATTTGAGAGTGTTTGAGAGAGAGAATGAACTGATGTTAGGGGTTCGGCGCGGGGGGGGGGGGGGGGGGGGGGGTTTAGCTTCAGACAGTTATAATGGTTTAGGTATGGAGTTGCGAGCCGTTGGATTGGCGATGAAACGACGTTGTTTTTGCTAGTAGGGTTTGGATCGGGTATATCAATTATTTGAGCTTGGACCTGGGCATATTTGGGAACTGATTTGGGCATAAAATCAGCCTAAATCCAAATTTAAACCCCTTTGTTTAATTACCCTTTTTATTTTCTTTTTCTTTTTTTTCTTTAATTAAAAATTCTAAATTAAATTCCTAATATAAATTGTAAAATTAAGCTAATTATCTAATTATAAAAATTATAACAATTACTTGATCCTAAATTAAAAGAGAAAAATCACTTATCTGAAAAGTAAAAGGTAAAAATATTTACAGTTGGTAATTAAAAAAATAGCTACAATATCAAAAGTAATTGAAATTTAGCTACTTTTTATGTAAAGATAAAATCTGAACAAAAACACTATTAAAAATCTCACAATAGTCCAGCATCATATGCTGAAATTTTATAATGTAATGGGAGTTCTATTATAATATGCTAAAAATTTATATGTAGGAGCTCCAACCCGTATATTATGCTGGAACTTTTCACATTCTGGAGTTCCAACATAATATGTTAGAAGTTTATATGCAGGAGCTTCATAATCATGCATATAATACTGGAACTTTTCGTGTTTAGCAAAATAATAACTATTTTCTAATAATTTTATAAACACTCATTATTTACCAATTCAAAAAATTCAAAAAATAACTAGCCCGTGCCATTTTAACAAATAAAATCTGACTTGTTAACCTTCTACGAATCGAAAACAAACTTTGGATATGTTGCGATGTCATGATTGGGTTTCATGGATTCTGAACCCAAATCCATCCGAAATTCAGACCCTAAACCCAATTGATCTCGGACTCTAACCCCAACTTCAAATACCGCCATATACTCCCTCATGGCTACAAACTCGCTCTTTTTCGACTTTCTCTCCGACGAAATCCCCGCACTTCTCTTTCTTGTAAAAAAATCATCACTGTGAGTTCTATTCCTTTTTCCTGTCAATCGCTTTTCCCGTCTGAGTTCTTACGAGGTGTTTTTTTTTTTGTTGAATTAAGATATGTTTGTGTTCGATTCTATGATCATCACTAAATTCATGTGAAAAATTATCCAATTAGGTGTTTCTCTGAATGGAGAAAAGTGCTTTTTATGTAAAAATTCAAGTGACCAATTTTAATCCGTTTCGCTGTAAGGTTCTTCGGGAGGCTTATTATGTAGCCATGCACATGATGCAATGTGACTTTTAGACAATTGTACTTTAGTTAATGGCAAGGAATTGAAGTGTAGTTTAGGACATTATGATATCTAACTTGAACCTGTTTCAGAATCCTGCCTCAAAGGTGTACCATATACTTTTGGTCTATTGGATCATTGCTATAGATTTCTTTTTCTCTTAATGCAACAGTTGAAGATACGAGACTTGTATATCAGTGTAATGATGAGACTTTGATTTATGTGACATCTAGTTTCACAGAAATTTACATGTTGATTATTTGAATGAAATAGACTCGAATACTGCTGAACATGTATTGAAGATTCATATAGCTGACTTTAAGTGTTTTTGTATTGAGTTTTGAGGCGTACTTGATTGATAGATTCTTTGTAGGACCTATCTAGTTTTGTTTTGTTGTATAGTTCTGCAATCAGGGGCCAGGTTGTAACTACCCACAAAACCTGATTTGGATGATGGTTATATTTGGGTCTATGTTGCACCTATGCCCTCCCATTATCGCTGTTTGTGCAGTTCTTGGTATTCTTTGATGGATATCTTATATCGGCAAGTTGAGCAGTGTGCTTTGTGTAGAGATCCGTAGGACCGATTAACATGGATATTCATTTGCAATACAGACTAAGCTCATGGTTTTTCTTGCAATATTATTTAATTCTTAGGGATTAAGTTTCTCTCTGGTGAATTAGTACTACAATTAAACAATCTGTACAAGTTTGATTAAGGAATTGGTCCATTTATGAGTTTTTTTTATTAAATTCTTGGGTTATTCTGATAATGGTACTTCTATTGCCTTCGCTTTTATCGTACTTTAATTATGGAGCTAGTGCTTTCTGTTATATTTTCTTAATGTTCATATGTTATACAAACCGGTCATGTCAAATAGCTGACCTGTAGCAACTTCTGTGCTTCAAGATTGGCTTATGAAATATTAGATAATGGACAAAGTGATATCACCTATGGTACGGGACATCAGTATGCTGAAAGATTGTTACATGGTTTTTAAGATGTTTGGCTATTAACTTGTTATACATGCATTTTTATTGGTTTCATAAAATGGGCTACATGTCTTATTGCACTCATGAGTCAATGCTTTTATATCATGATTATTCTGCACATGCTAGATATTATTAGTTTGTTTCTCCTTATGATGACAAGAGGGGCTTGGTCTGATGGTAACCAACCCTCACTTACAACCGAGAGGTTGTGAGTTCGAGTCTCCCCAGGAGCAAATTCTGGGGATTTATGCCGGGGGTCTATTTGGAAACAGCCTCTCCTTATGATTTATAAGCATGGCAGATCTTCAATAATCTTCTCTTACACTGTGCTTTCCATTGGCTGTAACAGATAAAGTAACCTAGTATAGTACCCATGAAAGCAGCTAATAACACTGATGTTAGTACTGAAGCAAAACCACAAGTCATATAACGCTGCAAGAAATGTCGAAGGATTGTTGCATCAGCAGAGCAAGTTGTTCCACATGAACCAGGAGAAGGCCAAAAATGCTTCAAGTGAAAAAAGAGAAGCAACAATCCCTGGGATCAGGAGGCACCTCAATGCTCCTCTATTTTTGTTGAGCCCATGAAGTGGATGCAAGTTGGTGAGTCTCATTACTAACTGTTCCTTTATTCCTATGCAAAATTGCTTTTCGTCTTTCAAATTAGTAATGTAGCTCATACTCATTAACAGTTGAAGATGGTTGTGTCCAAGACAAGCTTCAGTGCCTGGGTTGCAAAGCACGTCTCGGTTACTTCAATTGGGCAGGCATGCAGTGCAACATGGATTAACCCCGCATTTCAGCTGCACAAGAGTCGATTAGATGAATGCCAACTTTAAGTATTTGCCGGTTTGTACTGACGCGTGGTTAATGGTTATGTATATCAGTTAAAAACTTACCTGCATATTATTAGGGTATAGCTATTTAATATTTGGAATAAAGAAGACGGTTTTTGATTGATGATGGGGTACTCGATGTAAAGTTAATCGCAAGTTATAGCTTAATGGAGTTGCTAACAGTCTCATTTGTCTCTTTGAATGTGTTTTTCTAACAAAGGTGGTCACTTCTCTATTTTAATCTGCCAACTACTTAATATTTTCATGCTGAAAGATCAATTAGTGAATCAAATAAATATTCATATTTTGACTCTGCTCTTGCAGTCAATTTTAACTAACGAATCTGTATTGCCAATAAAGTATTGAATGACTGTGTTGATCCCTCGCAAGGCACACTTGCCTTTTTATTCTTTTAGTGGAATAGAAAAGGGTTAAATATGGACTAGTTAAAGGAACCAAAAGCGAAAAGGAAAAAACACAAAGCAAAAACAAAAAGAAACATGAAATGTATTTTTCCATCACTCTTTTGATCCAAATACATCTAAGTTTAAATTCTTATTTAGCTCCCAAGGGAGCTGACCATCAAAGAAGTGTTGAGAAAAATCAAACAGTATATCCAAACATAAATATCGCGAATCGGAAAATAGGCATCATTTTCCTTACTGGCCAGCAGCAAAAGCTTCAACTGGGAAAGTTTTGGTGATGCCAGCGAGACTCTTGAACTGAATCTTGCCAGTGGGAGGATCATCCACAGTGATTTCATTAACTGGAGGCCATAGCATTAGTTCCTTAGCCTTCACTCCCTTGAGCTTCTTGATTCTCTTCTTGTCAATGTATCCAGTTATTTCAGTGTCATAACTTACCAGTTTGCTGATCATCTTGAATTTGTGTTCAACTTTTTTATTTTGCAGGATCCACATATAGCCCGTGTTCTTCGCGAATCCCACTTCAATCACATCAGCAAGAGGGAGAAGCCCCATTGGAAGTCCGAACTCTTCGAGTAGGCAAACTGCCATTTTCAAACCTTCCTCATGCCCCTTTTTCACAATTGCTCCTTCCTTCTCTGCCATGGTTTACTACTGTTTTGCTTCTCTGCTTGATTGGGAATGGGAAAGTGAATATTTATTGTGTGCTACTATATGAAGAGACAAAATACTTGATGGACAATCCAATGTAAAGAGCATTGTACTAGTCACCAGAGCTATGGTTTCATTTCATGCTGGCCCTAAGTTTTATCAAATGCAATTGTTCTGTCATTCTTTTTTTGTTTCATGCCCCAAAATATAAGAATAAGAAGACAAGCCCGCTGCATCAAGTGGCTGATCCAACGCAATCTCCTTGGATTGAATTAAAGAAGTAGGACGAAATTCTAGAGTTATATGACTATTATATGTTAACTTGAAAAGGGACTTTTACCTATCTATATCATATAGCAAACCTTATTACCTCCCATGTTCAAGTTTTGTGTTTATTATATTTAAGCATACCAAATTTCAATTTATGTACCATAAATCAAATTAAGGGTATAATTATTACTTCATTTATTCTAGGCATGATTTTAGGAGCATATATTCTTTTTCCCTTTTTTTCGTCCTCTTCTCTTATGTTTCCTCAATCTTAATATACGATATTCACTATTAAATTTATTAGGTGTATAAGTTACCAAATTACAAAATCTTATTTCGAATGAGCAGAAAAGTACTCACTGTTTTTCAAGTAATATTTGTATTGTATGTAAGCTCAAATTTACAAATACTCTTTTTATTGTCAACTTCAAATTTCAGCTTTTACCAAATATTGTCCAAACGCCTATTGTATTAATACTTAGTAAGTTATTAGGAATTAGATTCAGATTAGAAATGGAGATTATCCTACGATAAGTTCTATTTTGAACTATCCAAAATATTAAGTCTTGAAGGTATAAGTTAAATATACACCTAAAGTGAATATATGCTCCTAAAATCATGCCTAGAATAAATAAAGCAATAATTATATCCTTAATTTGAATTATGGTACATAAATTGAACTATGCTTAAATTTTTTTGACACAAGATTGTAGTTTAATTGTAGTATAAATGTAACAATACAACTTTATACAATACTTAAACTGATTTGTAGTTTATTTGTAGAAATTGTATCTACAAACTGAATACATTGAATTTTAATATTCCAATTCTCATTTTAATTGTAGCATAATTGGCATTTTCAACATAATTGTAGAAGACTTGTAGAAGTTTTAGTCTTCCCAATCTACAATTTATCTACAAACTATCTACAATTTATCTATAATTTATCTACAATTCTACAATTTAACTACAATTTCTGGAAAAATATGTCTACTTCTTCTTCGACGAGTTTCAATCTGAAATTCAGTCAAAACCAAGTCTAGTCTTCACCAAAACCCCTCAAAATTGAGATATAAACTCCTAAACATATTTCAAATTATTTACAGCAACACCCAATCCAAACAAATAATGATTTTTGAAAATTCAAATTTGAATTCAAAGCTTTCAAGCTTTTTAATGGCTATCAATTGTGAAAAATATATGGAAAATGAGAGAATTACGCTGCAATGGATTTTCTTCCGTTTTAAATTTCGAAATTAATGGTGATAGAATCACCATTAAATCTGATTCCTACAAATTTGATGCTTTTTTATGGTAGAATCTTTCTATTTTTGGTTTGGTACAGATTTTGTAATAAAACTATGAACTAAACGGGTTACAATATTATAAATACTTTTTTATAATAAGGTTTATTATATGGTATAGATATGTAAAAATCCCATTTGAAAATCTAGTACTATACTAAGAACTACTAGTACATGACAGACAAGATGGCTTACTACATACTTTAAACCACAAACTTGCATGAAAATTTCTTTAACACGCCTTTTCTTTTTGCGCACCCTAACTTGTTCTAAGAAGTAAAACTATTACCCTAAAATGCCACGTGGTTATGAAGCAACATTCCGTAAAACAACTCGTCATGGATATTCTTGGCAGATCTTTTTATTTCCCTTCGTTTAATTGTGAGACCAGATTTAAAGAACAAAAAAAGACAATGAAATAAAGCTGTATCCGATCATGTAAACTACGAAGCAACTGCAAGCCTTTGAAATATGTTAAAACTTTTTTCATACTCAATCAAGTAGGCAATATTTATATAAGATTGACATATTTAGAAAGCTACCCCAGATTAATATATTCCACCTTACAATTTCCATGAAATTTCTACACATTCTTATAACCATTTCATTTTGTTCGTCTCAGCAACGCCTTATTATTCGTGCCATGCATGCGAAAACTATAAACGACTCTCAGCCCAAAGGACAAATAAGAAAAGAAATAGTGGTAATATAACAAAAAACAAAAAGTCTGTTAATTAGGAAGAAAAGTCACGTAAACTTATATGATATTGATGGAATTATATAAAAGAAAAAGGTACTACTATTATTTAAAAACCCTTATCACGATAGCCACCTAATGCCCATCCTTATACACCTTTGGTTGTATTATCAAAATTAGACTGAATTTCTTGTGCTATTATATATATATAGCAAACATATTTCCCCCAAACAAGGACTTGAGTAGATGAGTGGAGTCTATCAAAGCAGCAACTTCAGTGTACTTTCTCAATGACCCAGTTCTTCTTATTATTTTCTTGAAACTTTTATGGCCCCTCAAAGCACAAGGTTTGTCTCCAAAAATTAGCAACCTAGGTTCAAACAAAAGGGTGAGAAAGGAAAAGATAATATGATTGTGGGTCGGACCACATTAAAAAAAATGCTATTTTTGGTTATCTTTATATTTCTTTCTTATGTGTAAACGCTCCAACGAAGAGATATACTTGCCTGTCCAGGGCTAGTTTTGTGTATATAAACACACATATAGACATACAAAGGCACAAACTAAACTTCAACCTATAGATATTTCATCCAAAGGAAGTCTACATTTGTGTTGCTCCCCTTCTGGAAAGTCACGCAATATGACGGTCTGCTTCGTTCTAAACTCATGACTGTTTACATAGTTTTTTTTTCTTTTTTGGCTTATGTTACTTACGCATCCACCTGCGCCCGAAAAAAAGAAAGTACAGTAAATGGTTTCACAATTTTTGTTATCATGAGTGTGTGCGTGTATAAGTTTTGAGACTCTGTGCGTGTGTTTAGGTTCTGCTTCTGCATATATTTACGTTGTTGAGAGATAATCGTGCATGCATATGCATATATATATATATATATATATATATATATATATATATCTCACATACTCTCTCAGTTCCATATTAGATGAGTTCGTTCGACTCGACACGCAGTTTAACAAAAAAGAAGAATACTTTTTAAACTTGTGGTCTTATTAAAAGTTTAAGGGGTAAAAGGTTTGTTGGGTCATGCCATTAGTGTGGCTATAAAAGCTTCTCATTAAAGATAAATGAGTAAAATGAGGAGTTTAAGAATGAATTATTTTCAAATTTAGAAATATATCATTTGCATTGGAAGAGACTAAAAAGAAAAATATCTCTTCTAATATAAAACGATATGAAACGGAGGGAGTAGCTTATATGAAAATGGAGAAAGAAATTTGGTTTTCTAACTTTTTGCACTTCGTTTATCCCTCTTCATATGTTATTTTTCTCTCCTTTTGGAGTTTATTTTTGTTGGATTACAGTGTGCTAAAGCAATTAATTATGTTATTGATCACATCATACCGAAAGGGAAAGATAAGATAATTCTAGCTTGAGTTTTCCTCTTAGCTTTGATGATCCTATATATACCATATCGGAAAAGTGATTTTATTTTGTGTCTCACCAATTTATACTAGTTGTGTGAGGTCTCTTTTTATCTCATATATTTGGGTCTAAAATTCTAGGACCCACATAGTTGTGAAACAAAAAAGAGACCTCACACAACCACATCAGTTGTGGGAGGCACAAAATAAAATTTTTTATATTAGAACTATGTTCCATTATTATGTCGTTAAAGTTACTAAACTTAGTGACATGTAGGAGTACTATACTATTTGCTCCATGTACATAAAAAATTCGAGAATTTAATACTACTACTAATATGAGTGAAGTAATTGTTACAACTACTTTTCTTTTCTTTCGAATACATGAAGTGCATTAAGTAAAGGTTAAAGGCTCCGATAGATGCAACAAAAAGAAAGAAGATGTACTAAGTGGCGCTTCCGTTCCAGTAGATATTTCTACTTTAATACAATGGTGTAATGCTAAAAAAATAGCTTGATGAAAAATAAAACCCCTATCATGGGGAACAATATCTACTTTGTTTTCATGATGACTTATTTGGCATATTGCGCCGTAGCCGTTGTAAGAATAGATTTTATTAATAAATATATGCTTAAAATAGAGTACTGTGGTTTTGATAAAGTAAGAAATAGTCTTTCACAATAATAGTATATTTTAATTTGTCGTAGACGATTATTTTTAACATGTTGATGGTTAATGTTTATAAATGTAACATGATTGTGCAAATATTTTTGTACAGTGTAAGTTTATAAACTTAAACTCTAAATTAAGTTATTCATTATCATTTTAGATTGTGGAAATGAGAGTGCACATGGACTGTCCAGGATGCGAAAGCAAAATAAAGAAGGCTCTCAAGAAGCTTGATGGTTGGTATCTTTTATCACAATCCTATTCTTTTCTTTTTAATTTTTTCTTTGGACAAGAGTGTAATAATTAAAATGATCTTTCCTATTAAATAATCTTCCTACAAATTTTAGTTGGAGACAACGTTTTAAATTATTATCCACCAAATAGACACCAAATTAAGTCGTCATTCACACCGCTGGTAAGATTTTTGTGTCTCCATGCTTGGATATAAAATGTATTTTTCTCAATGTCCAATAATTCTTTGGACCTAAAACATTAATGTGATTTGATAAATTGATCTGTTTTTGTCCTATTTCTATTAATTTATCTTCTCAAGCTTAAGCAGTACGTCTACTTGGCCCTTATATATCGGAATGTATTTCAACCATACATTTATATTAATATTCCTCAAGATACTATGACAAATAAGTGATAATGTCTGATAGTCGATGAGTTTTTACATGTTAAGTATGTAATACTGAGAAAGTGAGAACATTTTATCATTTTCTTTAAGTCCCAGCTTGGTGATGGATATTAATTTTGTGACAAACCCTTGGATTTGACTTGTTTCACTTTGGTTTTATTAGGAGTTGATAACATTGACATAGACATGAACATGCAAAAAGTGACAGTAACAGGATTGGCAGAGCAGAAAAAAGTCCTCAAAACAGTGAGAAAAACTGGAAGGAAAGCTGAACTTTGGCCATATCCATACAATTCAGAATACCATAACTACATGCACCAGTATTACGATACATTCTACAGCACGCCAGCCACTTACTTCGCACACCAGCCTTCTTCTTCCTACAACTACCGCGAGCACGGCTACAATGGCCATGCTCACGGTTACTATGCAGAGCCACCTTATAATACGATCTTCGATGAACGAACCAGACACATGTTCAGTGATGATAATGCCACTGGCTGTTCTATAATGTGATTCATCTGATTCAATTTGCTCTTTAGGGGGTTTCCAATGTTCTACTATTTGTTTTCTATATTTTTGGTAAATGTTTCATTGCAAATTAGACTTGTTTTAGGGTTGGGTAATCTTTTTCTTTTTAGCTCCGTTTAGGTTAAGAATGTGGGGAAAACTACGGAGCTTACAATTGAATCAAGGCCTGCTAGTGTGTTCATTTGCTTTATGTTATCCATATTTCAATGTATATATATAGTTTGTTTATTTTTTCTTCCATTTCGTTAATACTGTTCTTTAATTTACCTTTCCTGTCGAACATGAACATGGAAAAGAGCAAACACAACTGTCAGAATATATTAATTTACCAACGAAGGGTGAACACGCTTTGTCGGAAAATTATACTGTCTATAGATAGGGCAAATATTATTTTTAATACATATATATATTAAATCTTGAATACACTGGGCCAATTCCTCGCTTTGCCAGTGGTCGAAACCAGCCGATATAAACAAATAAACCAGCAACTTTGGGACAAATATACATTTGCAATCTATTATAGTATCCGTCAAAATAAAGAAGAATCAAGCTTTTAGCATTTTGATGTCATTTATATTTACGCTGAATTGCTTCCTGTACAACTATACGAGCTATAAGCTAGGGGTAATTAATGAGGACGACTCAGGTTGCTTCTCTTGCAGCTTTATATGGTCTGCCACATGAGAAATTACTCCAGCTCCAGCATTGTGAAAGAATTCATTCTTCACCTATCATCGGAAAATAGTGATCGAATTAACCCTGATTGGGAGGAACATAAAGAAATAGAATATGGAAGGAACTTACATGGATTAAGTTATGCGCAAAAAAGGGCCAGAACGCCGAGTGAAAGCTAACATCAACTTTCTTCCACCCCAACTGTTGCAAGCCACGTATCATTTCCTCTATTCGAAAGAGTAGTGAGATTTTAGCTTGCTGTAGAAGATATATAGTAGCATTGAGATTCAATTGAAACTAGCAGAAATATCTCTCTTAGTACTATTACCTTCCATACTTTCATGATATTCTAATGTGCTCTGCATGCTTAGTGCATTTTGTGCTGCCTCCTTTGCTTTGGCTGCCTCGAGGGGGTACTGGGGTCCTTCACATGAAGCTGGAGGACAATATTCCACATCTACTACATGTCTGTAGCCATCCAACGATCGCCAAGGGGGCTGCCAATTTAACAAAATTTTCGTGTCATGAACTCCTAAAAAACTCTGTTTCCAGAAGATCGCAACTTTTCAGAGTTCTACAGCTATTATCCTGCTAATTTATAAGATTTCACATGATACCATATTTTTATGCATATTATATTCATCTAACTACGAGAATCAAAGGTATGCATGCATGACATAGCATATGTACATACTTAGACACAAAGACTCACAAGACACACGTAGTCATGCAATGAGCATAGTGCGAACTATTCATTCCCCTTTTACTAAAGAATAGTATAAACCAATTTTGGAAGGGTTTTCTCATTTAGAGAACGAAGAAAAACAACTAATTAGACATGGAGTAAACCAGGCCTACAGTCATAATTTGCAGTGCCAGTGGAATGTATGCATGCATGACATATAAGATTTCACATGATACCATATTTTTATTATTCATCTAACAATGAGAATCAAAGGTATGCATGCATGACATAGCATATGTACATACTTAGACACAAAGACTCATAAGACACACGCAATCATGCAATGAGCATAGTGCAAATTATTCATTCCCCCTTTACTAAAGAATTGTATAAACCAATTTTGGAAGGGTTTTCTCATTTAGAGAACGAAGAAAAACGACTAATTAGACATGGCGTTAACCAGGCCTACAGTCATAATTTGCAGTGCCAGTGGAGGATAACTGAATATCTCTCTCTGTGGGAACAATTGCATCCCGTCGCCCTCGCTCGACAATAGGCTACTATACTATACCTTTTTCCGGGGCTTAAACAGTAATGAAGATAATTCTACTTTCCGTCCACAGTAGATCCATTCTTTAGTCCGGGAATACAGCAACTCACCATTAAATAGTCATGTCCTCTCTACAAAATTAGCAAATAATTCTCACTTGAAATAGCACGACTTTGAATTATCAAGTTTTCCATACAAGGAAATAGCTGTCCTTGATTTGCTTGTGCCTTGTTGCATGCAAGTGAAGGGTCTTGTAGCTGTTTCTAATTCAAATGTTACTCACCATTAAATAGTCATGTCCTCTCTACAAAATTAGCAAATAATTCTCACTTGAAATAGCACGACTTTGAATTATCAAATTTTCCATACAAGGAAATAGCTGTCCTTGATTTGCTTGTGCCTTGTTGCATGCAAGTGAAGGGTCTTGTAGCTGTTTCTAATTCAAATTTTAGTATAACAAACGTATCAAGGGTTTTTCGTTTCAAGGGAAGATGCAAATGAAGTGTACAACATTTACCAAGTTTTAATTCCCTATGAAGAAAAATTATATAGAAAAAAAGTCGTGTTATCATAGATTGAGAGATTACCTACCCATCATGTCCATATGCGTTTAAGTTTTAGAATAAATTCAGTGACGGGACCCATGATACAGATGTAGAGGTTAAGCTTGATGCTCAAGTTATCCCCAAGAAAGCGAGTTTTAAGTATCTCGGGTCTATTATCCATTATCCAGGGTAACAGGGAGATTGATGAAGATGTCGCACATCGCATCAGAGCGGGATGGATGAAGTGGAGGCTCGCTTCTGGTGTTTTGTGTGATAGGAATGTGCCGCTAAGACTTAAGGGTAAGTTTTATCGAGTGGTGCGACCGACTATGATGTACGGGTTGAATGTTCACCAGTCAAGAACTCCCACCCGAAGAAGATGAGAGTAGCATAGATGAGGATGTTGAGATGGATGTGTGGGTGTACCAGGAGAGATAAGATTAAGAATGAAGCTACCCGGGACAGAGTGGGAGTAGCCTCCGTGGAGGACAAGATGCGGGAGCCAAGACTGAGATGGTTCGGATATGTTAAGAAGCATTGATGCTCCTGTCTGGAGGTATGAGAGCTTGACCATGGAGAGTTTGAGAAGAGGTCGAGGTAGGCCTAAGAAGTACTGGGGAGAGGTGATTAGACACGACATGGTGCTGCTTCAGCTTACTGATGACATGACCCTTGATAGGAGGGTGTGGAGATCGAAGATTAAGGTAGAAGGTTAGTATGTAGTTTATAGTTGTTCACCGATATCTTAGTAGCATGCATGTCCCGTCATATTCTTAGATCTCTATTATGTTATGTGGTTGTGTTCACCTCAGGTATTGTATTCCCTACTATTATTTGGTACTACTTATCCTTTACCCCCCTCCCAATTCTTTTCTCTTCCTTCTTCCTTCCTTCCTTGCTTTCCACTTCTTCTTGTCCTTCCTGAGCCGAGGGTCCCTTCATATTCTTAGATTTCTATTATGTTATGTTGGTTGTGTTCGCTTCAGGTATTGTATTCCCTACTATTATTTGGTACTACTTATCCTTTATCCACCCCCCCCCCCCCCCCCCCGCCCCACATTCTTTTCTCTTCGTTCTTCCTTCCTTCCTTGCTTTCCACTTCTTCTTGTCTTTCCTGAGCCGAGGGTCCATTAGAAACAGTCACTGTACCTGCATTAGATAGGCGTAAGGTCTGCGTACAGACTACCCTCTCCAGACCCCACATGTTGGGATCAAACTGGATTTGTTGTTATTGTTGTTGTAATAAATTAATTCATGAATTGCTTGAATTCGTGGCTTTTCCAAATTCAAATCCTGTATCACAACTGCCACAGGTGAACTCACAATGGTAGCACTTTAAAAGTAATGAAACCAAAAGACTAACTGGATGCTGCATTTCTCCATTCTAAAGCAACTGGTTAACTCTTTATCACTGAGATTTGAAATGCAATTACTGGATTCAGAGTCAAATGTACTAATCACTAGACCATGGAACTTACTGCTCACCTATCCCAACTTAACTCTTTATCTGACCTACAACTGTCAAAACGGTTGCAGAGTATATTAAATCATTAAATTAAGTTTGAGAACCACATAATTCCTTGTTTATCATTAATTATTTTCCCAGCATACTATGGAATGCTCTAAGAGAAAGAGGAGTGTGCATTGGAGAGAGCAAGGGTTGCTATCGCCAAATCATCAACAACACAGCTTTAAGTGGTTTTAGAATTGCTCCAAGCCATATCCCAAACTCTCTTCCCTAGGAATTTCAATTCAATCTCGCACACGCTTGGCAGATTGATCGTCAGATCTGGACTCTTGAGTAACTATTGCTTACCTAAACCAATTACGATTGTATGTCCTTATCTGTCTTTGTCTTTGACTAAATGCTAACCTTCACAATGCTATAGTTATGCTTTATGGACAACAAATGATAACAATGATTTGTAAATCTCAAATCACCTTGACGAGTTCTGTCTCCCTTCTTATAGATGATGTACGCCAACCAACCATATCTAGATAATGTCAAGAAATTGAGAGAAAAAGCACTGGAATGAACTCCATCAATGAATTATTTTTTGCTAATTAAATGAAGAAACAGCAAATGAGATGCAAAGGATACGATCATAAGAGACATTAGCATATAGAACACGACATTTGAAAGCACCAAGCGCTGATCTGCAAGAAGGAAAAGCCAGGCATAAGAGTAAAAAGAGAATGGGGCAGAAGAAACAGCTGCTTCAAGGACTGGTAGGGATAATTAAACTCACATAAATTGTACATCGTCGCAGTCTGATGCCATCCTTAGCAGCAGAGGTGGTTTAGTAGGTCTGCCATCCGTAAGGAAGAGCTGACTACCAGTTTGACCAACAAAAATAGGAGCCATAGGTGCTGCAATTTTCTCCAAGATTGGCAACCCGAAGAGAAAAGGAAGCTGAACAATAAAAGCTAATCAACTGTCCTGATGTCAGGAGCCATTACAAAGTAACTATTTTTCTGGATAAGCTACTAATAACAACATGCCGTTCAAATTCTGAGAGACAGTATCAAAGATTATGATTTAAACTAAAGACTTGATGATTTGTTTGACCCAACATTAATGGTGCAAATTAATATCCTCCTAAATGTAAGTTAATATGACCTCAAGTTAATATCCTCCTGGATGCTTCAGGTTTGTTGACACACAACTTATTGAAATCCTGGCAAGGCATTTTCTTTTCTGTTATACTATGTGGCTTGATGTGTAGTTAATAATTCTTGGTATGCTATACCACAACGACTATCTGTATATTATCTTTGTCTTACGTAATAAAAGGCAAAAATATTCCTGGCATTTGCTTTAGTGAAATAGGATGTTTCATGGTTACTTTTCTTTACTTGTAAATATTGATTAACACTTGTATAATTTTCTGAGTAAATAGGTATTGGCACAGTCTTTCCCGTTCAATATGAAACAATTTAGATCTTTGACTCATGCTTAAAGTGGTGCTGCTAAAGTAATAAATATTTTAAGACACAGTAAGTACGGACATAGTCTTAAAGTAACGAAGAATTCAGAAAAATCTCATTCAAATGCCTTAAAAGTTTTCTGCTTTAAAAAGCTAAAAGCTAGTTTCTATTCCGCAAGCACTTACTAGTCCCACTAAAGTTTCAAAATTTTCCAGGTAGAGGTGCTACATAACGAGATTTACAACTAAAAGCATGAATATAGGATATATACTTATCATTCTCACAAATTATAGAATATATGCATAAAATACATGAAAACAACTGAAATCCCTATGTAAGAAATTGTAATGGACACAATCTAGTAACTTCGTGAAGGACAAAAAATATTGAGATAAGAATCAATCATGGATCACTGATCAGATTGCACCATGAGAACTGACCTGATTTTTCCCTCTCACACCCAGATGTGGCGTTGCCAAGGTGATAAAATTGACTGGCTCCAGGCCAGCTATCAAACCTTCATTTAAGGAGCCTATTGGTTTGGGGTTTGGATTAGTTGAAGTGACTGTAGCATTGGACTGCTCACTACCATTTGATGAATAAAGTGTGGCAACTGCATATCTTGCAATCAATCCACCAAGAGAATGAGCTAAAAAGGATATCTTCTTTAGGCTTTCTCTTTTCTTTACAACCAGCCTAACCTGTTTATTATCAGATGTGCCAAACAGGAGAGGATGAACATTCGTAGTTTCACACTGGAAGCACAAGCCATGTATTGGAGACTTGAAAAGGCACGGGTTCAAGAGGGTTATGTTTTGATGTCAGAAATGAATGGCTGGAAACTATTTGACCATTATTTTATTTACATAATTGAAGTTTCTGAGACGAATACTGAGTGCAGGTTGAAGAAACTAGCTGTTGGAGACAATTTTATTTAAGTAGTGAAGGCAATATGCTTATGAAGTAAAGGTATATAGAGGCTAACTTTACCAGTTTGCTTGCAGTGACTCGGGTAAAATAAGAAAAAAAAAACCCAGCTATTATTAGTGCAATTTAGACAATTCAAAAAATCAATATCTGATGCACTGATGGAAGCACATTTATCAGCAAATACTGTACTACACTACAAATTTTATTCACTTTCCGCAGAATAGCTAGAGTACATTAACCCTTTGTTTTTTATGCAGCAAGCACCAGCATAGGTTACTACCTACCAGGGATCTCTTGCTTTGGGTATTGTATAGCTAACCAAAAACCAGTGACAAAGCTAACCTACACAAGTAAACAGCAAGTACCAGCAAAGCGACCATACTCACTTCATCTGCTAGTCGTTCTCCAGCTCCATCAATCCCTGTGAAGGTTTTAGTATACGTATTACATGAACTTGCTGCGCACCACGAAAGACAAAGTCAGATAGCATACACAAACCAATCAAAAAAGGACTGTCAGATTTTGTTGAATACCATCCTGGATTAAGATTCAAGATTTTAAAGAAAATTGATAAAAGATAAAAGATTGAGATCCCAATTGTATCAGTTGTTTGATAATTATCAATACAAATCGTAGTATTTTGGGTAGTAAGATATGGAGTTTCATGCAGTAACAAGTATAAGTTTCAAATTCTGATAAGATAAGGGATTAAAAGAAGGAACAAGGAAATGAAATTTAACAAATCCTTCTCGTATTCCTCTTGCACTCAAATTAGGCATCGTACTTGCAGTTTATTTCATTGACTGCAGTAGCTAGCCATTCAAATAGCTGATCATTAGTAGACTTTAATATGAGCTGATACTTCATTTCCACGTAATCAACAGTATAGCATATGATTGAAGCAAGAGCATATTGGTACTTTACTTTCTTGGTGTAGTCGAAATTGAACAAGAAAAGACCTAGAAAACTAAAAGAATACATGAAAATATGACGACAAGTTCCACTAAAAATTATACCATATATCAAATACTTTCTTCCCAACCGCCTCCTCAATTCCGCTTGAACATAGGTCCAGTCACCTGGGCTGCAATGTTTGGAAATCTCAGTGATACAAACAGAAGCATTGTAATTTTCAAAAATATATTTTTGATCTATGGATGATATCAGCATATATTTGGGGTTGAGGCATAGTTAATTGACTGATATAGGTGATATCAGCACTTAAGACCGTGCCCATTACACATATATCAGACGAAACATACTTGACAACCAAATCATGGATTATGAGGTAAATCATCACCTCAGGAACATGAAAGAAAGTTCAACTGAGGAATATAAAAGTTATATACAAAAAGATATAGATATGTATGTGACCAGGACAAATGCAAGATCGAGTTTCATACTACTGGGAAAGTAAAAAAATTCCAACCAAATTTATAATGCGCGTTGAAAGTGAGAATGTAAGAAAACTTAAACCCAATTCCGGATAGCACTACCACTAGAACATAATATTTGAACAAAGAATGTTCTAATCACCATTCATCTTGTGTACAGAGAAGGAGAATATAAACTAATTCTTAACACACACATAACATAATATATAATTTGTAGACACAGAGGCATCCTTTTAGGGTGAGCAAACAAAGTTGCCAACCTTGCTAAGATGCCATGAACAAGGACTAGAAGATGCTCAGGTTCTTCCTCCATGTCCATCAAGCCTTTCGGTGCCACAATACTTCCTTCAGTTGTACTCATCGCATGGGCTTTATAGCTTTGACTTCTCAAGATGTTTATCCCTGCAGAAAGGGCAGACAACCTCCTCAGAGAAATGATTTGCACAAAAAGAAAAGATCCAAAGGTGCCAAGACATTTGAAGTGTAAAAATAATAAGGATTTTGCGAAAGAGCACAAGAAACGTTGCCCTAACTCAGATATACTACATGGCTTTTCAGAATTCACAAAGCAGTTGACTGGAACCAGAGGAGACAATAGCTGCACAACTAAGGTCACCACAAGAGCATAAATAATACTAACACCTATTAATATCATTTCCAACTGCACAATCCACCAGGAGAAGGGGTCTATGGTTCTAGCCTGGACGATAAGCATAGAACAAGCAGTATTGATTTGCCTAAAAAGCAGACTTCAGTCCAAGAGTTGGTGATAAAATGATAACTTCAAAGAAGAACAGAAATAACCAAGTCTTCTAGAGAAGTTTCAAGCCTTGAGTATCGTATACTGTATATGCCTATATGTAAGATAAAGAAATTAAAATTGCAACTTTAAGTAAAGTATTGGGTAGAAGCAAGTTGCAGCAGTTATCAGCATAAGCACAAGTAATATGCCATTGAATAATGCAGACCATTACTAGTTGAATTAGACAATAGCATAATCGCTATGCACTGACCAATGCTTCTAAAGGTAAAGTTAATATTTAAATGAGACTCACTAAGGGTGAGGCAGCTTCTACACTTCTCAAGACAACAGACAAGTGAGGTACTAGCCCCATGCACACTTTACACCTTGAGTTGTTCGGCCCCTGCATGCCTTACTCTTTGTAAATGGCCATCTTCTCCTTCATTCCTTTCCACACACTTGTACCATCAGATAACATTACTTCCGCGTGAACTACAGATATCGGTTGCCATTGCACTTATGACTCTTCCACATAGCTCCCCCTTTGTTGGCAAACCTCCTTAACAATTTCCCTACAATGATCTATTTAATGTTTCATGCATTCCAAGTTCCAAACCCCCACTCTCAATGGGGTTAGTAGTCCTCTCCCTCCCTTTCACATCATCCCATAGAAACAACAACAACAACAACAACCCAGTATAATCCCACTTAGTGGGGTCTGGGGAGGGTAGTGTGTACGCAGACCTTACCCCTACCCTGGGGTAGAGAGGTTGTTTCCAAATAGACCCCCGACATCCTTCCCCCCAAGAACTTCCCACCTTGCTCTTGGGGAGACTCGAACTCACAACCTCTCGGTTGGAAGTGGGGGTTGCTTACCATCAGAGCAACCCCTCTTGTCCAATAGAAAATTCCTCATTAATTTCTCCAAATCTTTTACTAACTGAAATAGAGTTAATAAGGGTATGAAGTAGATTGGTATATGATAATGTCACCTTTATCAACATGATCCTATCCCCTTTGACAAGGAAGAACTTGGAGATTTATGCAGAATTGAATATACCATCTTCTATGATCCTAGAAGAAGGTAGTTTTAATTCTGCATAACTGTCCAAGTTCTTCTTTCAGGTATATTGGATGAAACACGAATTGGACAATCACCTCATTAGGTATCTTGTATATCTGAATAATCATATTCAAATAACGACCACAGTAAGAAAATGACATGCACTGTTAAAGTCGGATAATACTTGCTATAATGCCAAAAAAGTTCCAGGGAGGACCTGCTGAGCAACACAAATTTGGACACACATAAAGCCAGTTTTTATGCTGATCTCTACAGCTAGTAAACCAACTAAATGTGCAGGCCAAGGTTCTCTTTCGTTAAAATAAAGAAACTACTTTAAATACCACTTCTCTTGCATTTTTGTAGCAACTGAAGTGCTCCAGAAAAAAAAACACTAACTGAGATACTAAATCCAAATGATAAGGAAAACAAATGGCTTAAGTTGTATTTGCTGCTCTTTGTTTCAGTGAAAAACGATCCACATCTACATATTTAATACCTACTCTTTCACTGAACTTTGAGATAGAAAGCCATGTAAAAGTACGTCAAAGCAAGGGTTTAATTTGTATTTAGCATTTCTATTTCATCTGTATTTTAATTAGCTCTCAGTATTCAACCAACAATCCAACTAATGGAAACACCCATCAATTAATCTACTACTAAAGATACAAAATTTGGCATAAATTCCAATTCAACAGAAAAAAGGATCAAATTTTGATCAATTGCAAGCTCAAAGGAAAAACCCATCTACAAGGGAAAATAAAAGGCGATAAATATTACCAGAAAAGCTAAGGACTTTCCAATTGAACCCTCGGCGTTGATCAAAGGATGAAGAAGATGAAGAACAAGAAGGAGAAGATGAACAAGAATTGCAAGACAAAGAAGGCCGCGAAGAATAATAATGAACTAATGTAGCTGATAACGCCATATATATTGCAACAAAGTCTAGAGAGAGGGGAAAAGGACTATTTGGAAATCTCTCTTTCTTGCTTTTTCCGTGTAATTCGTTATGCACAGTGCGTTATGTCAGCATCAGGAGGGCAACAACACCCACCCCCATTTCTCTCTTCTTTTATTTTTCATTTCATTATCCTCTGCTTCAACCCCCTATTTATTGTCATGACCACATTGATATTTATTTCTATTATAATTTATACATTAATGATGATTGAAATATAAAGCATTATTGGAAGATTCTGCTGGTTCCGTATCTTTGGGAAAATGCTAAAGGGGGTTTTGCATTGTTTCTTGGGAGGGTGCATAACACCTGTCCTTTGTGATTGTAACCACAGCGCTGGAGACTGGAGTGCAAGCAAGACGACGAGTAATCTTCATTCTATCACAAAAACACATGCTATTATTAGGTCAAAGTTTTAAGTTATTAGTTAAGATTAAAGAAATTATGGGTGCACCACTAAAAAATATGAGAAAAAAATATTTAGCAGAAATTGATCTCTCTTTCTTTGATTAAATGATTCAATATTTAATGAAAATATTTAAAAGTACATACATACATAAAATTACTAATTTAAAGAATATTATGCCCTCCCCTGTAGACCAATCCAAGTTTTCACGAGCTCTGTCTTGTCCAAGGTGCTTAGGCGTCCATTGAAGCTCTTTCTTAACTCGTTTTCTTCATTTTTCATCATCTAATGAATTCCTAAGCCGAAAATATGTAATTAAAGGTAGAAATTTGGAATTTGGATAGAGTTAGGGCTTTTTGAATTTTCTTGATTTAGACCTCTTTTTTGGGTTGAATTTGAAAAAAATTATATATTCAGGCTTGTGGGTGAATAAGAGATTTGATTTTGATCTGAACCTCGTATTTTGACCAAGCGGGCCTGAAGTCTATTTTTGAGATTTTAGGAATAATGATTGGAAAGATGTAATTGAACATAGGAATTGATTTGTTTAGCTCTTATTGATGGTATTGAGTCATTTATGCATAGATTCGATTGGGTTGGATCCGGATTCGAGAGTTGAGGTAAAGTATTTGGTTTAACCTTAGGTTGTGATAAAGTGTTTGGTTTAACCTTAGCTTGAGAAAATAGGTGTTGAGTCTTATTTGCTACTTGCTAATTGTCGAGTACGATATATAGGCATGGTGACGAGTATCTATACATTGGTGTCTAGCATAACTGTGAGTCCTTATATTGCGAATATTCTGATTCTTTTGTGACTTTTATGCTTAATTGACGATTTCTATATGTTGTAAAAAGCATGTGAAAGGAATTGTGAACTTTAAACTTCGAGGAGCACTGACTCGAGTTGAAATACATGTTGTGAAGGTATATGAAATAATCAAATCCTTGGAGCACTGGTTCACATGATAATGTGAACTATGAGATGAAAATGAAAGGAAGAAAAATAGTTATTGGCCTATTCCCTTGCGGGGACGTTTTGTTGTTTTGCTGATATTCTCTCTTGCCGGGACATATATACTTGCACTGTTGAGTTCTCTTGCCGGGATAGAATAAATTATGGTTAATCCCTTGCAGGGACTGTTGTCATGATCATTATAAGTTGTATATTTACATATTATATTGGATCGGGTTGCACGCCGCAATAGATATTATATTGGATCGGGTTGCATGCCGCAACATATATTATATTAGATCTAGTTGCACGCCGCAACAGATATCATATATGGATCGAATTACACACTGCAACAGTTATATGTATATGGATCGGGGTGCGCACCACAACAGAGTTAATTGATAAGGGATCGAGTTGCGCGCCATAACAGTAGTGTTATTGAATTATTGTAGATGTTGTACTGTTCTTTCATATATCATTTTGATTTCTGTTAGGTTGATATCGTTCCCCGAAGCATGTACCACCCTCCCTTGTAAATGCTCATTACTAATTTATTTTTATGCAATATATTATGTAACTACACAGGTTTACATGGTAGTCCGGTCTAGCCTCGTTACTACTTTGCCGGGTTAGACTAGGCACTTACCAGCACATGGGGTCGGTTGTGCTGATGCTACACTTTGTGCTCTTTTGTACAGATCCAGGTCTTGGACAACAGCAGCAGTAGCGCGGGAGCTAGCCTTCAATCCAGCTAGACACCGAGGTAGCCCTGCAGGCGTCCGCAGGCCCGGCGTCTCCTCTACCCTTTATTTTAGTCTGTTATCTCATTGTATTCGAGAGAAACAATTATATTTTCTTTCAAATGATTGTATTTAGTATGCTTATTGGATTTCGCTTAAATCGATCCAAACTCTCCTTAAGGTGTGTAATCATCCTACCACCAAGCCCATATGCAACATCCTCCACTCTCCCACTTTGGTAAAACTCACTCCTTTAATCAACTACTTGACATTTGCTTCATACACCTGGACTTCTAGGAATTTTAGCCAAGTCTCACACTTTCCACACATCTTTCCTTATCATTTGCTACTCAGTTGTTGCCTTAATAAAATCTATCTTCGTAGCACTTGAATCCACAAATTGCTACTAACTTTAAATTCTGTCGGAGATCATCTCTCTCGAGCTGCTAATATTATAAATGCCTATTCAACCGGAACCACATTGTCTCGCGACATCTAACAGTAGTTTCTTCAATACTGATATGTAATATTCTGCTCCAAAGGCGAATTGTAGAAGATCATAACACCGTCGAATCTAGCACATTCAATAAGGACAAAGACACCTCATCATAGAAGAAAATTCCGCCATGCTAGCAAATACCGAGTCTCAATACCTTGTCAACCCAAACATGAACATTCTCTGCCTGATTGATTTTCCCCTATCAGAAATAAAATACTGAATCTATAGATCATGCACTGAGTAAACCTCCTTTTAAGTCATTCACTGCCTCGACACGCAGGCAAACATACTACCATCATAACAATACTGCGGAATAATTTCTCTTAAGCATCATGGCAACCTATGCCTAGCCTCAAGGCTCTCTGAACTACCGCTACTTGGCTAAAACAATTGAATATCCTTCCACAAGGCGATGATAATAGCTCCAATAACCACGCAGGGAGAGACACCAGCACCACATTCGTACTACCGATACAATTCCTCAATTCTCGATTCATAACAAGCGGTTCCCGTCGTGTAAGATTGAATAGGAAGGAAACAAAGGCATAAGCCTCGAGGAATCAAATTGCACGATAAGGAATCAAGAAGGAAGTACTCCTAACAGTCCTGCAGCCTCCCGAGGATAAGCATAGACATCTCCATACCGATCCGCGAGACTCTACTAGACTTGCTCATGACTCGTGAGACCCTAGGAACCTAGTGCTCTGATACCATGTTGTCACGACCCAAAATCCACTAAGGGCCGTGGTGGTACCGGACACTGCTGTCAAGCAAGCCAACCAAATTACTTGTTGAAGTTCTTCTTTTAACAATCTTGAAAACTGAGCTTTCCTTTCAATTTTCATTTGTAAAAAGAAGGATAACCCCTTCGATTCGAATTAAATAATAGGCAATTAATACAAAAATATTTCAAAATCATCTCAAAACCCGGTGTCACAAGTGCATGAGCATCTACTAAGACAATAATAAAATACAACATTCGTCTGGAATTAAATGGACAAAAAGTAAATATATTATGCTGGAAAGGGATTATACTATCTACGAGCCGCCTTGAATAATGCAACTCACCTAGTCCCAGAATCATCCGTGTTGCTACGCCCAATAAGCCACTAGTAACACATGAACATGTGCAAAAAAAATACACAGAAGTGTATTATGACTACGAAAACAACGTGTACCCAATGAGTATCACGTCTAATCTCAAAGAAGTAGAGACGAGAGGTCGACTTCGACACTTACTAAGGGTTCGGTAATGTGATGTCAATAATAGATTAAATCGTAGATTTCTATAAACATGATTTTTAATCCAATAGAAGGAAACAAGTAGATAATTATTTCTTTTATAGGATTTCTAATATTCCTTTTTCATTATTTATCCAAATATTCTCAAGCCATGAAGAGGCAATAACAACTTTAACAAGTTCAAGGCAGCAATACAAGCATGCGCAAATCATGCCGAGGTCGACGACTCGCTCCAGTAGAAATGTAAACTGTGCACTTCCAAGGGTCGAATAGCTCGAACCATAGATGCATCTATTAAATATGCCAAGGCATTCAGCCCACTCCAACAGGAAATAAACACACACATGCAGTCAATCAAGAAGTCATCATGAAAAAATTTTCCGAAGAAAAGCCAATTCTCATTTAATAATTTAAGAAAGTGAAGTTTAAATCCTATTAGAAATTTGTTTACTAATTTAATGTGATTTAAGCAAGTCAAGCTGTCAATAAGTTTACAATTAATCCAAGTGTAGCATGATTTTAGGTCCTAACTACCCAGACAATGGCATAATAGTAGCTATGCACGGACTCTCATCACCTCGTGCATACATAGCCCCCAAGATTAGGATCACACATAGCCGGTTATTTCATCTATGAGGGCATTTCCCTCTTAGAAGGTTAGAAAGGAGACTCACCTCGCTCCGAAGATCCATAACCGACATTCCACGCCCTCCCAAGGACTCTAATTGATGAACAATGCTTTAATGTTAGCCAACAATGATACCGATCCATTAATATATACTCAATTATTCATTACAACCCAATTTACGATAATTCCTAACCCCGACCGAAAAGTTGACGAATACTCCCTCGGGCCCACGTGCCCATATTTCCAAACTTTTTGAGGAATAAGTTTACCCATAACCTCACTAACTCAACTATATGATTTACTCTCAATTGCATACCTAAGATCGTGGTCAAATTTCAAGAACTTCAATTTTCTAGGTTTTCATCTAAACCCCTTGATTTTCCTTAATTTTTACATGTTAATCTATCCATAATCTATGTATTCAACTTAAGATGTGTAGAAATTACTTACCTCTTTGGTGATGACGGAATCCCTCCTCAAATGCTCTCTAAAATCGCCTAAAGCCAAGTGGGAAATAAGGGAAATGGGCTAAGTTTCGAATTTAATAACTGGACACAATATTGAGACGTCGCATTTGTGACACCTGGTTCGCAAATGCGACAAAACCATCGGAACTGCGAATTTGGGCCTCGCATACCAAGGTCGCAAATGCGACCAAGAACTCGCAAATGTGATGAAATTTTCGAAAATGCGAACCCTACCCCAGGCTAGGCTCCTTCGCAAATGTGAATCATCACTCGCAAATGCGAGATCGCAAATGCGAACCATTTCTTGCATTTGCAAGGCCTGAAACTGCTGCCAATAATACCAGAAAACATGGGGTGCTCCAACTCCTGCCGCACATCCGAAACTCACCCGGGGGCCCTGGACCCCGTCCAATAACACCACCCCACTCCATAACATAACATGGACCTGCTCGAGGCCTAATATCATACCAAACAACAATAAAATCTTGAATCAACTTCTAATTCAAGCTTTATGAACATTAGAACTTCAAACTTCTGCTTTCGATGCCGAAACCTATCAAATCACGTCCGATTGACTTCAAATTTTGCACAAAAGTCATATTTGACATTGCGAACCTACTCTAACTTTCAAAATCGGATTCCTACCCCTATCAAGAAGTTCACTTCCGGTCAAACTTCTTAAAACCTATCAAATCTCTATCTTTAGCCAAAAAGCTCCAAAATGACCTATGGACCTCCGAATTCACTTCCGATCGCGCTTCCAACTCCAAAATAACAATACGGAGCTTCTCCCAGATGCCAAATCCCTAACGTACATTGATATCACTGAAATTCACTTCAACCCAAACTTATGAAATTTCTTTCAAAATGCTACTTTCCATAATAGGCGCCAAAATGCTCCGGGGTCATCCAAAACCCAATCCAGGCACACGCCGAAGTGCGAAATAATCATACAAACCTGATGGAACCTTCAGATCCCGATTCCAAGGTCGTTTACTCAAAAGTCCAATCCTAGTTAATTCTTTCAACTTTAACCTTCCGAAATGAGAATTTTCTTTCCAAATCAACTCTGAACTTCTCGAAACTTAATTTCGACCACGCATACAAGTCATAATACCTGAAATGAAGCTATTCATGGCCTCAAACTGTTGAACGACGTGCTAGAGCTCAAAATGACCGGTTGAGTCGATATATAATCAGCTTTTTTGGCAAAACTCACTCGTGTACAGCCCATCGGACAAGATAAATCACAAACAGCCTATCGGTCAAGACATGTATCATAAACCGCCCATTGGGCATAATATCAACAGAACCAACTCCTTAGGCTACTTCACAATCACTCGTAATTATCCTCTCGGTCAACAACCTATCACTAACTCTAGGTACCCACGCTCACTGGGGTGTTCAGACTCCGGAGGGGCTCCTACAGCCCAAGCGCTATAACAAGCCATCTCGTGGCATAAATCAATCAGGCCCTCGGCCTCATAACAACAAGTCACCTCGCGGCATAAATCAATCAAGACATCAGCCTCAGAATATCATAAATCAGTAACAACCTGCCGCGGCGTGCAACCCAATCCTATAATATCCTTACAACACAGGCCCTCGGCCTCACTCTGTCAGAAACCTCTCAAGCCACTTTGGCTAATAGTAAAATAGGGCGTTTGACCCAAGATATCATTTATAATATCAAAACTGAGTAAATAAGGCTAAGTTATGAAATTAGTAAAACGCAGCATGACTAATCACAAATATATTAAGTCAAAACAATAAAGAATAGTAGTAAAAATCCCCTAAGGGTCCAAACAGTTGTCACAAGGCCCAGATATGACATACAGTCCAAAACATAGTAATACTTTCCAAAATACAATAGTATCAAATAGTTTTCAATCAAATACGCTACTTAATAGTCGTACGAGTCGGACCAAGTAAAAATCCCCACCTGTGCACACCCTCACGCTCGTCATCTAGCTTTTTTTTCACCTCAAAGTAGTGACACGATGTGAAATCTGGGGTTTTACACACTCATGACAAGATTTACAATCATTACATACCTCAAACAAGTCAATTCCAATATCGATCAAGCCAAGTGATGCTCCAAAATATCATCTCGCGCGTTCTAACCTTCGAACGGCTCAAAAATAACAAAAAAAAAAAGTCAAATACATCAAAAATGCTAAAGCAACCAATCCCAATCGAAAAAGACCAAATCTTTAATCAAAAGCCCAAAATCAGCCAAAAAATCCAACTTGGGCCCGCATCTTGAAACCCGACAAAACTTGTAAATCTGACTGCTCATTTAATTATGAGTCCATCCATACAGTTTCATCCAATTCTAATTCTGAATTGATGTTAAAAACTTAAATATTCACTTTATGAAACTTTAGGGATAACCCCTCAAATTTCACTTTGAAATTATCAATCAAATGTCAAAAACAAAGATGGATTCATGAAATATAATCAAAACTAAATAGAGAAAACTTACCCCAATACATATGGTGAAAATCTCCTTCAAAATCGCCCAAATCCGAGCTCCCCAACTCAAAATATGACCAAATGGACAAATCCTTATTATATACATTTTCCTACCAGTTATTCTACCTTGATTCTTATACCAAATGATCTCGAAACTCGCTTTTGATTCCTATAATGGATTCATTGTGAAATTTTAGTCAAGTAAGGCTCTTGAATCACTCCATTTGACCTTATATTAAAAGAGATATGTTGGTTTCAATATTTGAAAATAGTGCAGATTTTTAAATACACATTCAGTGGCAATTTCATAATTAATCTGAATAATCTCGCAACCCATCTCTTAGTAAAATGACCATAAAATCCTCATATGATGTTCAAATTCAACAATTCTTTTTATCATGGCTCCATAATTACGATACGGATTTAATGATTCAATAAAAACTGAAAGCAGAGCTCATATGCTTAATGTAGTACCATTTATGCTTGAAAAACGACATTGAAACATAAAAAATGAGTGCAACACGATTCAAACATATCGGAAACTCACCAGAGCAACTTAGGACCATGTTCAAACATAACAAGTCTCATATAATAACATGGACCTACTTGAGGCCCCAAAAAGATACATAACAACATCGAAACGATGAATCATACCTCAATCCGAAATCAATGAACTTGAAACTTCAAACTTCCACATCAGATGCCGAAACCTATCAAATCATGTCCGCTTGACCTCAAAGTTTGCACACAATTTACATTTGTCATTATGGACCTTCTCCAACTTCTGAAATCGGAATTCGATCCCGAAATCGAAAAGTCCACTCCCAGTCAAACTTTTCTAAAATTCCTACTTTCGCTATTTCAAGCCAAATTTTACTATGGACCTCGAAATCACTATCTGGACACACTCCTAAGTCAAAATTACCCAACGAAGATGACGGAACCATCAGAAATTCAATTCGAAGTCAAATTCTAAAAAGTCAAAACTTAGTCAAATCTTTCAAATTTAAAGCTTCAAGCTGAGAATTATTCTTTCAAATCAATTCAGAATAACCTGAAAATCAAAATTGATGATTCATATAAGTCATAATACTTCCTATAAAGCTACTCATGTCCTCAACAACCGAGTATAGTGTAATTGCTCAAACCGATCGATCTAATTGTTACAATATTTTACTATATGACCATCTTAAGGCAACGGTATTTCCAAGAGCTCGATATGAATAGATTCAATTACGAATACAAGATTTTAAACTGTAAGAATATAATTCTGTTGTATTCAGGATAACTTCCAAACTTAAATTATATGGAGAAATTGTGAATGATGAGGGTTTACTGGAAAAAACTCCTTCTACTTTTCATGCCTCAAATACAGTATTACAACAACAATACCGTGAAAAGGATTGAAAAAAATATTCTGAATTAATCTCATGTCCTTTGGTGGCTGATCAACATAATACCTTTTTAATAAAAAATCATGAATCATGTCCCACTGAATCTGGTAGCAACTACTCAAAAGCCTAAAAGAAGATAAAATAATTATTGTGTTCGTGGTCGTGGCCATAGTCATGGGCAAGACATTGAAGGTTACGAAATGATTATCGTCATTATGGTAGAAATAAACAAGAGAACAATAAGGATCCTCAAAATAATCCTTTAAAAGGCTGAGTTAATATTTGCCACAGGTATGGTATGAAAGGCCATTAGGCACGTGTTTATCGTACACCTGACCATTTTGTCAAACTTTATCAAGCATCCAATTAAAAAAAATAACAATGTCGAGGCATACTTGAATTTTTAAAATAACGATGATAAAGCAAGTCCCTCAAACAAATATGATGATCCTGAGGGAAGTCTTGGATATAAAAATGATGATTTTGGTGGTCTTGCAAATATTACTCATTTAAAAGTGTGAGACTTCTTTGAGGATATTGACAGAAAAAGTGATTATCTTACTAGGGAATTAAGCTTTAAGAAAATTTATTATTTTCATATTATATCTTTATGTAGATTGTTCTTTTTAGTGTACTTTCCTAAAGCATCATATATGCTAGTTTCTACATTTCTCGTGCAATTTGTAATGTTTCTTTTATCTATAGTTTTTTGTATTTCTTATGATGTAATTTTTGTTTATTTATGAAGAATATGGAAATTCCTCATCTTCAGTTAGATCCAAGATCAATAAAGATGATATATGTCTTTTGGATAGTGCTATAACACATACTATTTTAAGAGATACGAGATATTTCTCTTATTTGGTGATGAAAGAAGCCAATATTAATACAATATCTGGCAGTACAAGATTAAGTAAAGGATAAGGAATATCAAATTTATTACTATCGAGGAACAAATTTAGTTATTAATGAAGCATTACATTATAGTAAGTCTCAAAGAAACTTACTAAGTTTCAATAATATTCGCCAAAATAGATATCACATTGAGACTACAAATAAAGAAAAGATTGAATATTGTTATACTAATACAATAAAGTCGAGTAACAAATGCTTGAAATGTTACCTGCTCTTTCCTCCGACTTATATTACACAAATATTAGCAAGATTGAAACATATGACCTAGTAAATGAGAAGTTTGTTGAAACACGTTCTCACAAGGCACTAAACTAAACGTGTGTTCATATTTGTAGGTTTTAATAAATGACAAACGATGCGCAATTGACATATGACGAGGTCCAAGCACAAGCGCGCAATTGATACATAACGAGATTCAAGCACAAGACAAACAAAGATCAAGATTAAGCAAAGAAATAAAGTTATACATGAGTCGTTCTTTAATTGTGATCTTGATCCGACAGTTGACTCAAGACTTGGCTTCTCTCGTAAAATCATTTTTATCAAATCATGCATATTTTATTTAAAGCAAAATGATTTTAAATCATGCATATTTATTTTAACCAAAATGATTTTTAAACATGCCTCTAAAATCTGGACAAAGATAATCGATTATGTACTTATGATAATCGATTATGTTAAGGCAGCTGCAAGACAATCGATTGTGTACCTTATGATAATCGATTGTGTTGAGGCAGTGTCCATCAGATTTTTCAAAGCTGCAAGACAATCGATTGTGTACCTTATGATAATCGATTGTGTTGAGGCAGTGTCCATCATATTTTTCAAAGCTACAAAATAATCGATTGTGCACCTTATGACAATCGATTGTGTTGAGGCAGTGTCTATTCGATTTTTCAAGACTGTAATATAATCGATTATACATATAGCATAATCGATTATGTAAATGACCGTTGCCAAAATATTTTCAAACTCTGTCTGGTAATCGATTGTATGATTCTGATAATCGATTATCCTAAGTAAAATCTGAATATGATTTTTTGAACGTTGCCAAGTAATCAATTATATGATTTTGATAATCGATTGTTATAAGTAAAATCTGAAAAAGATTTTTTGAACGTTGCCAGATAATCGATTATACGATTTAGATAATCGATTATTATGCGTAAAATCTGGGAATGATTTTTGGACGACTGGAAAACAATCGATTATGCAACTTAGACAATCGATTGTTTTAGCACAAAATCAGCAATTCTTAATTGGCAATTAGGCAACGGTTGTGCATGTTTTCAACACTATAAATACATCTTAAAATCAGTCTTTTAAGCACAACAACTGATCATATTATTGCTAATGCTTGCATACTCTCTTATTCATCATTTTCTACTCATTACATAAGTTTTTGAGAGCCAAATTCTTGACGAAAGTTGTTGCGTTCTTGAGCGTATTTATTTTACTCATATCTACTCTTGAGGAGAGTCTTGTTTTGAATGCAAAGTGTTTTTATACACTTGAAGGGAAGTGTTAATCCCTTGTATTGTAAGAAGGAACGTTGTGATTCCTTTGATTGAAGTCTTGAAGTGTGGTATCTTCGAGCAAAGGTTGTTGAGGCTTGTGTGACTCAAGTTCTCAGTTTGTAACGGTTTGTTAAGCACCCGTAAGCTTAACGAAGTTAGTGGAAATCTCGAGAGAGTCTCTCGGGAACTGGACTAGCCACGGGTTGTGGTGAACCAGGATAACATCGGTGCGTTCGTTCCTTATTATTTACTTATCGCACTTATTTCATTCCTGCAATTTTTAAATTCCGCAAGTTTGCGCTGTTTTTTATTATAACGCTATTTACCCCCCCCCCCCCTCTAGCGTTTAGCGTATATTCTAACAAAGTTCACTAATCAAGATAATTTTATTATTTGACATGACCCGTTGAGTCATCTTGGTTCTATTATGATGCATAAAATTATTGAGAATTCATATGGATATTCAATGAAGAACAAAAATATTCTTCAATTAAAGGAATTCTCTTGTGTTGCATGTGCTCAATGCAAATTAATTATTAGACCATCAACGATTAAAGTTAAGATGGAAATCCCTTACGTTTCTGGAATGTATGCATACATGTAGGATCGTTCACCCTTTATGTGGACCATTCAGATATTATATGATTTTGGTAGATGCATCTACAAGATGGTCACATGTGTACTTACTATCAACTCGCAATATGGCATTTGCGAGATTTTTGGCTCAAATAATTAAGCAAAGAGCATAATTTCCAGATCATCAATTAAGACAATTTGTCTTGATAATGCTGGTGAATTTACATCTCGGGCCTTTAATGATTATTGTATATCAACTGGGATAACAATATGCATCCGGTTGCTAATGGGGTCATGCTATTTTGTATGTAGAAGCACTTATACGGATAAGGCCCACAAGTTATCATTAAGTCTCCTCATTGAAATTGGCTTTTGGTTAGGAGCCAAATATTTTCCATCTTAAAGTCTTTGGTTGTGCGTATATTCAAATTTCTCCACCATAATGCGCAAAGACGGGTCCCCAAAGTATGTTGGGGACATATGTTGGGTATGAATCTCCTTCTGTTATAAAATATTTGGAACTTATGATTGAAAATTTATTTACAGCAAGATTTTCTGATTATCATTTTGATGAATCGGTAACATTAGGGGGAGAAAATAAGCATATGAGAAAGGAGATAAATTGGAATGTTTTATCATTATCTCATCTAGATCCTAGAACAAATCGATGCAAACAAGAGGTTCAAAAGATAATTCATTTACAAAATATCGCAAGTCAACTGCCAGATGCATTCACTGACTTACCAAGGGTGACTCACATATTTCAGTTGCTAATGCTCCAATTCGAGTTTATTATCCCAGTAGGACAATCAATAAAATCAAATGAGTTTAAACCACGCTTGAAACGTGGTAGAATAATCGATCCTAAGGATAAAATTCTCAAAAAAGAAAAGGAGCAAATTATCAAAGTGATCATAATATGGAGATAGTGGCTCAAGAAGAGCACGTAGACCTAACGAATAATAAGACCTCAATGAAGTTTTAGGTACTTGAAAATGAGATCTTTTAAAGTTGTCTCAACGGGGAAACGAAGAAATCTAAATAATATTATTATCGATGACGTTTATGGTTATAATGTAGTTGTTGAAATAATGCAAACAGAGAGGATCTTGAACCGAAAACTATCGATAAATGTAGATAGAGAATTGATTGACCAAAATGAAAAGACGACATCCAGGTAGAATTAACTTGACATGTGTAACATGAAGTTTTTAGGTGTGTAGTCCAAACATCTAATGGTGTTAATCCCGTTGGCAATAAATGGGTGTTCGTACATAATAGGAATGAGAAAAATGAGGCACAAATATATAAGGCATGCCTTATTGTAAAAGAATTTTCACAAAGGCATGGTATTGATTATGAAGAGATGTATTCTCCTGTTATGGATGCTATAACATTTCATTATCTCATTAGTTTTGTTGTTCATAAAAATCTTGACATGCATTTAATGGACGTGGTTATAACCTACCTTTACGACTCACTTTCTAATGAGATATACATGAAAATGCCCAAGGGATTTTGAAATTCCTGACGCACATAATTCAAAATCTCGGGAAATATTTTCAATCAAATTGCAAATATCTTTGTATCACCTAAAGCAGTCCAAAAGAATGTGGTGTAACCGCCTTAATAAGTATTTATTAAAGAGCGATTATATAAATGATGCCATTTGTCTATGTATTTTTATAAAGAAAACAACATTGGAGTTTGTTGTACTGGATGTATATGTTCATGAATTAAACCTTACTGGAACTCCTATAGAATTCCAAAAGGCAATTGATTATTTAAAGAAGGAATTCGAGATGAAAGATCCCAGAAAGAAAATATTATGTCTTAGTTTGCAAATTGAGCACTTGGCAAACGGAACATAGAAAAGGTGTTGAAACAATTTTACCTGGATGGAGCACATCCATTAAGTACTCCGATGATTGTTTGATCACTTGTTGAATAAGGACATGCTTCGATATCTAGAAAAGAATGAAGAACTTCTTCATCCTGAAGTACCATATATTAGTACAATTGGTGCACTACTGTATCTTACTAACGCTACAAGTCCTAACATAACTTTTTCAGTTAATGTCTTAGCAAGATATAGCTCTTCTCCTACAAGGAGACATTGGAGTGGAATCAAACACATATTGTGGTATCTAAAAGGGACTACCAATATAGGATTATTTTATGGCAATGATTGAAGTACCGATCTTGTTTATTATGTCGATGCTGGATATTTATCTGACTCATACAAGGCTCAATCTCAAATAGGCTATGTGTTTACACATGGAGGCACTGCCATATCTTGGCAATTGACTAAGAAATCAATCATGGCTACTTCACTCTAATCGTTTTGCGATAATTGCTATTCATGAAGCAAGTTTAGAATATGTATGGTTAAGGTTTATAATACATCTTATTCGAGACAACTGTGATTTGAAGTGTGACAAACTACCCACCATTTTGTATGAAGACAATGCATCATGCATAGCCCAATTGAATGGAGGATCCATAAAAGGAGATAAGACAAAGCATATTTCACCAAAGTTATTTTTCACACATGATCTTCAAAAGAATGGTGATGTCAATGTGCAACATATTTGTTCAAGTGATAATATTGCTGATTTATTAACCAAATCTCTTCCGACGTGTCACGACCACAAATACCTCGGTCATGATGGCACCTAGTACTAGGAAATCCAACCAAAACATTAACCGCAATGAAATTTTTTACAAAAATCCTTTTTCTAGTATCGGATAAGTCTCAAATTTGTCATATGAAATAGATGAGCAAAATAGAATATGCAAAAACACTAGTACAAAATACCAACACAGCCCAACAATCTGTTGTCACTAGTCAAGAGCCTCTAAATACAACTCCAACAAACTTAATAATACATAATAGGTCTTAAATAAAAGATACCAAGATAGGAAGGAGGAAAGTAGGGCTGCGAACGCTGTAGAGCTACCTTGCAGTCTCCAATAAAGCTCTAAGAGTGTTGGAAGCTCTCACTCTGAAGCTCGGGAACCTAGATCTGCACACAAGGTGCAGGCAGTAATATGAGTACGCCAACTCAGTAAGTAACTAAAGTAAATAAGGTATGAGTGTAGACAAGCAGTTAAAATCATATAATAAGTATCAATAGAAATATCAAGTCAAAATTTGCAATTTAAAGTCAGTTATATCATAAATCTCCAGTTTCAATGCAAAATCCTTTGAAAGCATTTAATTCAACATTTTTCAAAGAGGCTGAGTATAAAAGATTTGTGAAAAACATTAAAATGTCAGAGAAAGCCCCTTGGTCAATGTATCACTCATAAGCATAGCCTCTCGGGCAAGCCTCTCAGTCACTCGTGACTTAGCTCTTGTCACACAGTACTCACACTCAACATTCTGGCTCGATAATATCTTACAATAATAGTAATAATAATCATAATAACTACTGCGGCGTGCAACCCGGTCCATAATTTATAGTCAACTACGCTCACTGGAGGTGTACAAGCTCCGGAAGGGCTCTTACAACTCAAGCGTCACATTGTTGCGGCGAGCAGCCCGATCCAATATATATCGCCGCGACGTGCAACCCGATCCATATATATATATATATCTATATATATGTGTATATATATATATATATATCAGTATTAATCAGGGAACTCAGCCCAAATAGTTTTTCATATATTACGAAATAGAGTGATGAAACCAGTTTTAAAGAAACAATAGGTAAAAAAAATGACTAAGTATATGCTTTCAAATCAAACAGAGTGAGAAAAAAAAGCAAAAATATCCCTAAGGGCTTAAATAGGTCGTCATGAGGCCCCAAACATGGCGTACAACCCAAGTATAGTATAAATCTCTAAAAAAGGGAATACCATAAGATTTAAATCAAAATACGCGGCTTAATAGTCACTACGGGACGGACCAAGTCACAGTCCCTATTGGTGCACGCCCACACGCTCGTCACCTAGCATGTGTGTCACCTCATTTATCAAAACAATACAAAATACCATGGTTTTATACCATTAGGTCCAGATACAATGGTTACTTACCTCAAACTAGATGAAGCACTACTCTGTGATGCCCTTGCCTCTCGAATCGGCCTTAACTCACATTGAATCTATCAAAAATCATAATCACAATGTCAAAATATGCTAAGGGAATGAAGCCCAAGCGAAAATAATAAATTTGCAACACAATCCCAAAATTGGCCAAACCTGGCCCCTGGGCCTACATTACGGAATCTGATAAAAATGACATTAATAAAATCCTTATAATGATCCCTCAAATCCCTAATTTTTGGTCTCCAATTCCCAAGCCCATAAACCTCCAATTTAGCTATTGATATTTCATAGATTTCAAGCTTACAAATGTTAAAAATCATCATAGAAACAAGTATAAGGTCCAAAAACCTTACCTCCACAAAATCCCTTTGAAATCCCTCTTCGAATTTCTCCCTCAAGCTCAAAGACAAATGAAAATGGTGAAAATCACGAAGGAGGGTATATATACTTTTTGGCCCCGGGTTTTCGCACATGCAATCCATTTTCCGCACCTGCGGAGCCGCTTCTCCGGTCAACCAAAGTGCTCCTTCGGTTTTCAATTCAACCCCCGGGAACTGCACCTGTGCATACCCATTCACACCTGCGCCACCAGGCCATCTCGTCCAATTCCGCATCTGCGCCCACTAATCCATTTTTGTGGGCCCACACCTGCGGTCCCCAATCTACATGCGCAGTTATGACAGCACTTCAGATATTAATTCCAACTCCAAACCTCCTGTCAACCACCCAAAATTACCTCGAGGTCCCTGTGACCTCAACCAAAAGTACTGACAAGTCATATACCACTATCAAACTTATACCAATTTTTGAAACACAAAAAACAATATTAAATCCACAAAATAATATTGGAATCAAGCCTAAGGTTTCAAAAACATTCGAATTTCACTTTCGATCAAAAAGTCTATCAAACCTCGTCCAAATGACCAAAAAATTTACATACACGTCACAAATGACATAACATGCCTACTTAAGCTTCCAGAATTCCATTCTGACTCCCATACAAAAGATCCACTATCAATCGGGAAATGCCAAAAAATCCATTTTCGCCAATTCACGCCTAAATTTATTGTGGACCTCCAAAACACATTATGCTCCTAAGTCCCAAATCACCTCACAAAACTATCCGAATCATAAAAACCAAATTCCGAGATCGTTTGCTCACAAGTCAACTTCTGGTTGGCATTTCTAACTAAATGCCAATTTAAGAGAGTAAGCATCTTAAACCTCAACAAACCATTCTGAACTTGAACCAACCAACTCGATACCATAATTACAACTAAACAAAACATAAAGAGGCAGAAATAGGGAAACGGAGTGGTAATTCATGAAATGAATGGCCGGTCGTTACATGCTCCCCCTTTTAAACAAATGTTCTGCCTCGAACGAGTCAAGAAACATACCAGAAGCCTCAAATAGGTGGGGATCTCTGCTCCGCATCTCCCGCTCGTCTCCCAAGTAAGCTCCTCTATAGGTTGAACCTCTCCACTGCACTTTCATAGAAGCTATATCCTTTGATCTCAGCTTTTGAAAACAACGCTCCAAAATAGTTGTTGGCTCCACATCATAGGTCAAATCACGCTCTAACTGAACTGTGCTGAAATCCAGAAAATGAGATGGATCTCCAATATACTTCTGGAGCATAGAAACATAAAATACCGGATGCATACTCAACCCAGGTGGCAAACCAAGCTCATAAGCCACCTCCCCATTCTTATGAAGAACCTCAAAAGGCCCAACAAACCATGGACTCAACTTCCCCTTCTTCCCAAATCTCATAACACCCTTCATGGGTGAAACCTTTAGTAGAACATTCTCCTTAACCATATAAGATACATTATGAACCTTCCTTTTGGAATAAATCTTTTGTCTCAATTCGCTAATGAAGCCTCTCCTGAATCACCTTCACCTGATCCAAAGCATCCTGCACCAAGTCTGTACCCAAAAGTCTAGCCACGTTGGGCTCAAACCAACAACTGGAGATCTACACCGCCTCCCACATAAAGCCTTGTTGGAGCTATTTAAATACACGATTAATAATTGTTGATATATGCAAACTCCGCAAGTGGTAGAAATTGATCCTATCATCCACTAAAGCCAATCACACAGGTGCACAACATGTCCTTCAATATTTGAGAGTGCGCTCAGACTGCCCGTCCGTCTAAGGGTGAAAAGCTGTGCTCAGCTCACCCCGAGTACCCAACTCTCGGTGCTAGGCCCTCCAAAACTATAAAGTAATTTGAGTACCTCTATCTAAAATAATAGAAATTGGAAACCCATGCAGGCAGACAACCCCTCTGATATAAATCTCAGCTAACCACTCTGAGGAATAGGTAGTACAAATAGGAGCGAAGTGCGCAGACTTGGTCAGCCAATCCACAATCATCCAAATAGCATCGAACTTTTTAAAAGTCTATGGGAGCCCAACTACAAAGTCCATGGTGATTCGCTCCCACTTCTACTCTGGAATAACCTTCTACTGAAGCAAGCCACCCCATCTCTGATGCTCATATTTTACCTGCTGATAATTGATACACCGAGCTACAAATCCTACAATATCCTTATTTATCCTCCTCCACCAATAATGTTGTCTCATATCCTAATACATCTTCGCGGCACTCGAATGAGATCCTTCTGTTTGAAAAAGTGCTAGCTATGGTGATCAGTAAACACCTCACAAGACACACCATACAAATAATGCCTCCGAATCATCAATGCGTGAATAATGGCGGCTAACTCTAGATCATGAACATAAGAGTCCTTCTCGTAGGGCTTCAACGGATGAGAAGCATAAGCAATAACTCTACCCTCCTACATCAACACACACCTAATGTGCACTCTCGAAGCATCACAATACACTATATATGAACCTGAAGCTGATGGAAAAATCAATATTGGAGTTGTGTTCAAGGCAGTATTGAGCTTCTGAAAGCTCGCCTCACACTCATCCGACCACCTGAATAAAGCACGCTTCTGAGTCAATTAATTCAAGGGTGATGCAATAGATAAAAATCCTGAATGAACCGATGGTAGTAACCCCCCAAACCAAGAAAGCTGCGAATCTATATGGCCGAGGACACCCTCGCTCGTGGAAGTTGGTCGAACAAATGATCAATGTGAGATAGGGGATACTTGTTCTTAATTTTAACCTTGTTCAACTGCTTGTAATCAATGCACATCCTCATCGTGCCATCCTTTTTCTTCAAAAATAGAGTAGGAGAATCCCACAGCGAAACACTAGGCCGAATAAACCCCTTACCAACGAGTTCCTGAAGCTTCATTCTAACTCCTTCAACTCCGTCAGTGCCATACGATACAATATGGAATAGAGATAGGCTGTGTGCCCGGCACAAAGTCAATCCCGTAATTAATATCCCTGTCTGGGGACATTCCCGGTATGTCTGTAGGAAACACATCGAGAAAATCCCTCAGAATAGGAACAAAATTAATACTAGGATCCTCTACATTGATATCCATCATAAAGGCCAAGTATGAAAGACAATCTTTCCCTACCATCTGTTGGGCCTTCAAGAACGAAATCGCCCTACTAGGGACAAAATCAGTCGAACATCGCCACTCAATCTATAGCACACCTGGCATAGCCAACATCATTGTCTTAGCATGACAGTCCAATATAACACGACACATAGATAACCAATCCATGCTCAAATCATATCAAAATCCACCATACAAAGTAACAAAATATCCACTCGGTTCTCCAGATCCCCAATGGTCACCACACACGACCGGTATACATGGTCTTCAACTATAATATCGCTCATCAGAGTAGATACACGATCAAATGAAAAAAGAGACTCACGGGGCATATCCAGATTACGAGCAAAATATGACGGCACATATGAAAAAGTGGAACCAGGATCAAATAATATAGAGGCATCTCTATGGCAGAATGAGACAATACATGTAATCATAAAATCTGAATCAACAATATCTGGTTTGGCTAAGAGTGCATATTAACGAGCCTGACCGACACCTGATCGACCTCCCCCTCTGGGGCGGCCCTTAGCCGACTGACCCTCACCCCTAGATGCTTGAGCGGGTGGTGAAGTAACTGGATCTGAAATCGAAGGTTGACCCTCTGCTGAGACGGGCCCTCAAGAAGACAAAGGCATTGTCTCCTTAGATGCCCAAACTCTCCACACTTGCAATAACTCCCTGGTGCGGGAAACAAGGAATGAAGGGAACCCCTAGCACTGGAATTACTAGTAGATGCACCTGACATAGAAGAGCCCTGAACTGATGGAGCATGGGACAAACTCTTGGCTGGAAGGGCACCAAGTGATGAATGAACCTGATGCGAGCAGTGAGAACCATGGCCCGATAATGCCCCACGATAAACTGGGCGAGCTGACTTAGCATGCCTAATTGGACGATCTCTGCCGCATTGAAACTGACCTCTTAAAGGAGCACCACCAAAATACTAGATCCTCGAGGCCACTTGGCCTCTCTCTTATCTCGCTCTTGGCAACGAACTGACTAAGTCTCGCGAGCGATATCAATAACCTCCTCAAAAGTAGCACCTGACACCCGCTCCCTAGTCATGAGAATCTGAAGATGATATTTGAGGCCGTTAACAAACCTCCGTATCCTCTTTTTATCTGTAGGAACCAACCAAATAGCATGATGAGCTAACTTTGAGAACCTCATCTCATGCTGTGTCACAGTCATATCCTCTTGACGCAAATACTCTAACCGCCTATGCAGCTCCTCTTTTCAAGACTGTGGCACAAACTCTCCAAGAAGAAAACATTGTTGCTAGGTAAGGGGCACAGGCCTACACCTCTCATAAGCCTCTCACCAAGTAAAGGCACATCGAAAAACATGAAAGGTAGTAAATGCGACCCCATTTGGTCTCCAGAATACGCAATGTGCGAAGAATCCTCTGACACTTCTTCAAGAAACCCTGGGCATCCTCACCCTCTATACCACTAAAAGTCGGAGGCTGAAGTCTCAAATTGACGTTGCTCGTAATCAGGCATAACTGATACCACATAACCCTGGGATGGTGCAACCGGCTGGGCTGGAGGTGCCCCCGGTGTCTGAAGTCCTTGCACAACCTACTCAGGTGTGCGAGCAACGGAAGTCTGAGTGCCTCCCCCGGACTGAAAAGTGGTTGCGGTTGTAGTAACTAAGATTGCCTGATCCAAACCAGTGCATACTAATAAATTCTGAACTAGAACCACATGAAGGCCAGAATCATAATAGGCAGTGCTGGTTCATGATTTGGTGCTGCTGGAGTGTCTGCAACTGGGACCCAATCCTGAACTGGGGTGGCTAGTAGATCTGCAGGTGTTGCCCTAACTACTGTATGTGATACACCCTTACCCCTACCATAGCCTCGACCGTGACCTCGACCTCTAGTGGCCCCAACTGGTGGTTGTATGTCCTTACCGGTAGCACGTGTCCTAACCATCTGTGAGAGAATAGAATAATAGAAGTTTAGAACTATAATCCACAAATTCGCACGATAGGAATTTCATGAAGGTGAAGTTTTTCCTAAAGGTTTTGCAGCCTCCCGAGGATAAGTACAAACGTCTCCATACCGATTCGTAAGACTCTGCTAAACTGACTCATGACTCAAGAGACCTATCTAACCTGCACTCTGATACCAACTTGTCACAACCCCAAATACCCCGATCGTAATGGCGCCTATCATAGTACTAGGCAAGCCAACTAAAACATTTACCACAACAAAATCTTTTATAAAAATCATTTTTCTAGTACCGAATAAGTCTCAAATTTGTCATATGAAATAGATGAGCAAAACAAAATAAGCGGAAAGACCAGTATAGAATACCAATACAACTCAACAATCTGGTGTCACTAGTTAAGAGCATTTAAATACAACTCCAACTAATTAAATAATACATAATAAGTCTGAAATAACAGAAAACTAAGATAGGAAGGATAAAAGTGGGGTTGCGAACGACGTGCAGTTACCTTGAAATCTACGGTAAAGCTATAAGAGGGCTGGAAGCTCTCACTCTGATGTTCGGCCACCTGGATCTACACAAAAGGTGCAGGGAGTAACGTGAGTATGCTAACTCAGCAAGTAACTAAAGTAAATAAGGTCTAAGTACAGTGTGAGCAGTTAAAATCATATATAAATCTCCACAAAAATATCAAGTCAAAATCTGCAAATTAATGTCAATTATCTTATAAAACTCTAGTTTCAGTTCAAAATCCTTTGAAATCATTTAATTCAACAATTTTCAAAGATGCTCAGTATAAAAGAAGAGTGAAAACCATTAATATATCATAGACAAGCCCCCAGGGCAAGGTATCACTCATAAGTATAGCCTCTCGGGCAAGCCTATCAGTCACTCGTGACTCAGCTCTCGTCACACTGTACACACGCTCAACACTACGGCTCGATAATATCTCATAATAATATTATTATTATAATAACCACTAAGGCATGCAGCCCGATCCATAGTTTATAGTCTACGGGAGCCCAACTACAAAGTCCATGGTGATTCGCTCCCACTTCTACTCTGGAATAACCTTCTGCTGAAGCAAGCCACCCCATCTCTGATGCTCATATTTTACCTGCTGATAATTGATACACCGAGCTACAAATCCTACAATATCCTTACTTATCCTCCTCCACCAATAATGTTGTCTCATATCCTAATACATCTTCGCGGCACTCGAATGAGATCCTTCTGTTTGAAAAAGTGCTAGCTATGGTGATCAGTAAACACCTCACAAGACAAACCATACAAATAATGCCTCCGAATCTTCAATGCGTGAATAATGGCGGCTAACTCTAGATCATGAACATAAGAGTCCTTCTCGTAGGGCTTCAACGGACGAGAAGCATAAGCAATAACTCTACCCTCCTACATCAACACACACCTAATGTGCACTCTCGAAGCATCACAATACACTATATATGAACCTGAAGCTGATGGAAAAATCAATATTGGAGTTGTGTTCAAGGCAGTATTGAGCTTCTGAAAGCTCGCCTCACACTCATCCGACCACCTGAATAAAGCACGCTTCTAAGTCAATTAATTAAAGGGTGATGCAATAGATAAAAATCCTGAATGAACCGATGGTAGTAACCCCCCAAACCAAGAAAGCTGCGAATCTATATAGCCGAGGACACCCTCGCTCGTAGAAGTTGGTAGAACAAATGATCAATGTGAGATATGGGATACTTGTTCTTAATTTTAACCTTGTTCAACTGCTTGTAATCAATGCACATCCTCATCGTGCCATCCTTTTTCTTCATAAATAGAGTAGGAGAATCCCACAGCGAAACACTAGGCCGAATAAACCCCTTACCAACGAGTTCCTGAAGCTTCTTTCTAACTCCTTCAACTCCGTCAGTGCCATACGATACAATATGGAATAGAGATAGGCTGTGTGCCTGGCACAAAGTCAATGCCATAATTAATATCCCTGTCCGGGGACATACCCGGTATGTGTGTAGGAAACACATCGGGAAAATCCCTCGCAATAGGAATAAAATTAATACTAGGATCCTCTACATTGATATCCATCATAAAGGCCAAGTATGAAAGACAATCTTTCCCTACCATCTGTTGGGCCTTCAAGAACGAAATCACCCTACTAGGGACAAAATAAGTCGAACCTCGTTACTCGATCTATAGCACACCTGGCATAGCCAACATCACTGTCTTAGCATGACAATCCAATATAACACGACACATAGATAACCAATCCATGCCCAAAATCATATCAAAATCCACCATACAAAGTAACAAAATATCCACTCGGTTCTCCAGATCCCCAATGGTCACCACACACGACCGGTATACATGGTCTTCAACTATAATATCGCTCATCAGAGTAGATACACGATCAAATGAAAAAAGAGACTCACGGGGCATATCCAGATTACGAGCAAAATATGACGGAACATATGAAAAAGTGGAACCAGGATCAAATAATACAGAGGCATCTCTATGGCAGAATGAGACAATACATGTAATCATAAAATCTGAATCAACAATATCTGGTTTGGCTAAGAGTGCATATAAACGAGCCTGACCGACACCTGATCGACCTCCCCCTCTGGGGCGGCCCTTAGCCGACTGACCCTCACCCCTAGATGCTTGAGCGGGTGGTGAAGTAACTGGATCTGAAGTCGAGGGTTGACCCTCTGCTAAGACCGGCCCTCAAGAAGACAAAGGCACTGTCTCCTTAGATGCCCAAACTCTCCACACTTGCAATAACTCTCTGGTGCGGGAAACAAGGAATGAAGGGAACCCCTAGCACTGGAATCACTAGTAGATGCACCTAACATAGAAGAGCCCTGAACTGATGGAGCATGGGACAAACTCTTGGCTGGAAAAGCACTAAGTGATGAATGAACCTGATGCGAGCAGTGAGAACCATGGCCCGATAATGCCCACGATAAACTGGGCGAGCTGACTGAGCATGCCTAATTGGACGATCTCTGCCGCGTTGAAACTGACCTCTTAAAGGAGCACCACCAAAATACTAGATCCTCGAGGCCACTTGGCCTCTCTCTTATCTCGCTCTTGGCAACGAACTGACTAAGTCTCGCGAGCAATATCAGTAACCACCTCAAAAGTAGCACCTGAAACCCGCTCCCTAGTCATGAGAATGTGAAGATGATATTTGAGGCCGTTAACAAACCTCCGTATCCTCTTTTTATCTGTAGGAACCAAACAAATAGCATGATGAGCTAACTTTGAGAACCTCATCTCATGTTGTGTCACAGTCATATCCCCTTGACGCAAATACTCGAACCGCCTATACAGCTCCTCTTTGCAAGACTGTGGCACAAACTTCTCCAAGAAGAGAACATTGTTGCTAGGTAAGGGGCACAGGCCTACGCCTCTCATAAGCCTCTCACCAAGTAAAGGCAGATCAAAAAACATGAAAGGTAGTAAATGCGACCCCATTTGGTCTCCAGAATACGCAATGTGCGAAGAATCCTCTGACACTTCTTCAAGAAACCCTGGGCATCCTCACCCTCTATACCACTGAAAGTCGGAGGCTGAAGTCTCAAATTGACGTTGCTCGTAATCAGGCATAACTGATACCACATAACTCTGGGATGGTGCAACTGGCTGGGCTGGAGGTGCCCCTGGTGTCTGTAGTCCTTGCACAACCTACTCAGGTGTGAGAGCAACGGAAGTCTGAGTGCCTCCCCCGGACTGAAAAGTGGTTGCGGTTGTAGTAACTATGATTGCCTGAGCCAAACCAGTGCATACTAATAAATTCTGAACTAGAACCACATGAAGGCCAGAATCATAATAGGCAGTGCTGGTTCCTGATTTGGTGCTGCTGGAGTGTCCGCAACTGGGACCCAATCTTGAACTGGGGTGGCTAGTAGATCTGCAGGTGTTGCCCTAGCTACTATATGGGATACACCCTTACCCCTACCATAGCCTCGACTGCGACCTCGACCTCTAGTGGCCCCAACTGGTGGTCGTATGTCCTGACCGGTAGCACGTGTCCTAACCATCTGTGAGAGAATAGAATAATAGAAGTTTAGAACTATAATCCACAAATTCGCACGACAGGAATTTCATGAAGGTGAAGTTTTTCCTAAAGGTTCTGCAGCCTCCCGAGGATAAGTACAAACGTCTCCGTATCGATTCGTGAGACTCTACTAAACTGACTCATGACTCAAGAGACCTATATAACCGACGCTCTGATATCAACTTGTCACAACCCCAAATACCCTGATCGTAATGGCGCCTATCATAGTACTAGGCAAGCCAACTAAAACATTTACCACAACAAAATCTTTTATAAAAATCATTTTTCTAGTACTGAATAAGTCTCAAATTTGTCATATGAAATAGATGAGTAAAACAAATAAGCGGAAGGACCAGTACAAAATACCAATACAACTCAACAATCTTGTGTCACTAGTTAAGAGCATTTAAATACAACTCCAACTAATTAAATAATACATAATAAGTCTGAAATAACAGAAAACTAAGATAGGAAGGATAAAAGTGGGGTTGCGAACGACGTGCAGTTACCTTGAAATCTCCGGTAAAGCTATAAGAGTGCTGGAAGCTCTCACTCTGATGTTCGGCCACCTGGATCTACACAAAAGGTGCAGGGAGTAACGTGAGTATGCTAACTCAGTAAGTAACTAAAGTAAATAAGGTCTGAGTACAGTGACGAGCAGTTAAAATCATATATAAATCTCCACAAAAATATCAAGTCAAAATCTGCAATTTAATATCAATTATCTTATAAAACTCTAGTTTCAGTTCAAAATCCTTTGAAATCATTTAATTCAACAATTTTCAAAGATGCTCAGTATAAAAGAAGAGTGAAAAACATTAATATATGATAGACAAGCCCCCAGGGCAAGGTATCACTCATATGTATAGCCTCTCGGGCAAGCCTCTTAGTCACTCGTGACTCAGCTCTCGTCACACTGTACTCACACTCAACACTACGGCTCGATAATATCTCATAATAATATTATTATTATAATAACCACTAAGGCATGCAGCCCGATCCATAGTTTATAGTCTACGCTCACTAGGAGTGTACAGACTCTGAAGGAGCTCCTACAACCCAATCGTCATATCGCTGCAGCACGCAGCCCAATCCAATATATATTGTTGCAGTGTACAGCCCGATCCATATGTATATCATTGCGGTGTGTTGCCCCATCCATATATATATATATATATATATATATATATATATATATATATATATATATATATATATATATATATATATATATATATATATATATATATATATATATATATATATATATATATATATATATATATATATAATATCACTGCAGCGTGTAACCCGGTCCATAATAAATATATAATCCTCACTATTAGGTCTTAAGCCTCTCTCAGTCATTAACCTCACGGCCACTTGGGCATATCAGTATAAATCAGGGAACTCAGCCCAAATAGTTTTTCATATATTAAGAAATAGAGTGATGAAATCGCTTTTAAAGAAATAACAGGTAAAACATGACTAAGGATATGCTTTCAAATCCAACAGAATGAAGAAAGTAGCAAAAGTACCCCTAAGGGCCTAAACAGGTCGGCACGAGGCTCCAAACACAGCGTACAACCCAAGATATAGTATAAATCTCTAAAATACGGAATATCATAAGATTTCAATCAAAATACGCAACTTAATAGTCTCTATGGGACGGACCAAGTCACAATCCCTATCGGTGCACCCCCACAAGCTCATAACCTAACATGACACCTCATTTATCAAAATAATATGAAATACTGGGGTTTTATACCCTCGGTCCAGATTTACAATGGTACTTACCTCAAACCGAATAAAACAATATTTTGTGATGCCCATGTCCCTCGACTAGGCCTCAACTCGCATGGAGTCTATCCAAAATCAGAATCACGATGTCAAAATATGATAAGGGAACGAAGCCCATGAGAAAATAATCAATTTACAACACAATCCCGAAATTGGACAAACCTAACCCCTGGGCCCATGTCTTAGAATCAGATAAAAATTACATCAATAAACTCCTTAACCTCCCACGAGTTCATACATACCAAAAATACCAAACTCCGACCATAAATTACCCCTCAAATTCCTAATTTTTGGTCTCCAATTCCCATGCCCTAAACCCCCAATTTTGCTACTGATTTTTCGTAGATTTCAAGCTTACAAATATTAAAAATCATCATAGAAAATAATTTAGGATCCAAAAACCATAGTTCCACGAAATCCCGTTGAAACCCCTCTTCAAATTGCTCCCTCAAGCTCAAACCCGAATAAAATGGTGAAATACAAGTCAAAAATCAAGTAGGAGGGTATATTACTTTCTGGCCCAGGATTTTCGCACCTGTGATCCATTTTCCGCACCTGCAGATCCACTTCTGTGGTCAACCAAATCGTTTCTACGATTTTCACTTAAACTCTCCGGAACTGCACCTGCGAGTACCCATGCGCACCTGCGGTCTCGCAGGTGCGCTAACACTGCCGCACCTATGGCTCTAGACCATATCACCCAATTCCGCAACTGCATCCACTGATCTGCTTCTACAAGCCCCCACCTATAGTCACTAATACGCAGGTGCGATTATGACAGGAGCTTCAACACTTTAGCTGTTAATTCCAACTTCGAACATCCCGTTAACCACCCAGAAATCACCACGGTCCCTCAGACCTCAACCAAAAGTACGGACAAGTCATATACCACTATCCAAACTTATACTAATCTTCGAACCAGATAAAACAATGTCAAATTAACAAAATAACATCGGTTCAAGCCTAAAATTCCAAAACCTTCCGAATTCCACTTTTGATCACTAAGTGTCTCAACCTCATCCAAATGACTTGAAATTTTGCACACATCACAAATGACACAGCGGACCTACTCCAACTTTTGGAATTCCATTCCGACCCCTATATCAAAACCTTCGCTATCAACCGGAAAACGCCAAAAATCTATTTCGCCAATTTAAGCTTTAAATCTACTCTAGACCTCTAAAACACATTTTGATCACGCTCTTAAGTCCCCAAATAACCTTCTAGAGCTATTCGAATCATAAAAACCAGATTCTGAGATCGTTTGATCACAAGTCAGCTTCTGGTTGACTTTTCCAACTAAAGGTTAATTTATGAGGCTAAGTGTCTCACAGCTCACCAAAACCATTCCAAACCTGAACCAACCAACTTGATACCATACAATACGACTGAACAAAACATAAAGAAGCATAAATAGGAAAAATAGAGTGGTGATTTATGAAACGACTGGCACTACAAGAAATTTGGCTTTTAACGACCACTTTTTAATGAAGGGATGTGAATCCGATCGTTATAAGTACACTTTCAAAGACCAAAAATATTTCTGGTCGATAATAATACTTTTTAATTCTACAATTATAAAAAGATAATATCTGGCTCATTAATATTAAGATATCATGTCGTTAGTGGATATTATGAATTTGGCGGGCATATCCAAAATAAAAAAGCGCCAGAACTCTCCAGAAAATTCTCATTTTTTTCACGCTATTCCAAAAATCCTAAGCCCCAAATTGCAAAATGAGGATGGCGTAGACACTCCGCCTTGTTTTCCTCCCTCCTTAATTGGTGCGGCTTTTTCTTTCTCTCTCTCTTTCTAAGTGTGTCATATGCTTAATTGAAGTTCGATTACTTTGATTTCAACTCAGTTGGTCCTAAAATTTTGACTGTTATAAATTGGTATTTTGTTCAATCTAGGATTCATGATAGAATAAATATATATTTTTATTTAAGATAAGGAACCTCCAATGATATTTGTTTTCTTTCATAGCTTACCCGTTTTCTACTTCACTTTGTCTTTGTAGGAAGGTAGAGAGGAAACCGATGGCTATCATCTCCGCACATCCAATCTCCTTTTAGTTTGAAGTAAACTGGGCTCTGCTCTCTTTGGAAAATATAATTTTCTCTTTCTTTTAGATTTGTATGGCTCTCTGTTATGCGAAGATTTAAATAAAGTTGTGAGATGGTTTTGATTTTTTTTTTTTGTGATCTATTGAAGCAAGTAAAAGATATTAAAATTCTTGATGCAAAATGAATATTTTCTTTATTTCTTGGTTGTAGACACCTATATGTAGCAAATCTGGAATTATTTGTTTTGAGTTACATATGTTGATATCCTCTGTCACCATTCTCATCCCTCTCTCTCCTACACCACTCTTCCCCTTCCTCCTCCATTGTCTTGAAAAAAAATAAGCCGAAAACCTTTTAAATTTTGTAGGAATTTTGCTGACTTGATAATGACATAATCTATGTGTTGAAGCTTTTTGCAAAACAAAATTCATAAAAAGAGAAGATAGTTGGCCCCTCTATTTATGTTGCTCTGTTCAATGATGAATTCAGGTCACATCAGTTTGAAATTCTTGTTTCCCGGTTCTTCGAAAATTTAAAGCTTTAAGAAAAATTCGAAATTTCATATTATTGCTGATATATCAGTTATATATTAAAGCTGAAACTTAAAAGCTCTATGAACACCCACTCGAGTTCGAAGCTTTAAATTTCAAATTGAAAAATTTGGAGGTTATCTTATTCTGTTTTCATTACCACTTGATTTTGTTCTTGAATTTCTTATATGTGAAGAAAAATTGAAGTGTTTAAGGCTACAACTTCTATCTCAGTCACTAAGGACCATTATCTACCTGTAAAATATTTTGCTTGATGATCATATCGATCCCGAGATTAAAAGATAAGAATACTTTCATCTATTTACATTTGCAAAGCTGTTCAATAAGAATTCTGTATATTATTTACTTTATTCAGTTTAGCTTTCTATTGCATCATTGAGTTTGTTTTGATTGACTTTTTGATAAGTAATCTTATTGACAACACCTAGGGGGAATTGTCTAGGCACGAAATTATCTAGATTTGATTTGCTCAATTATGTATGGGATAATTGTTATTGCCCAGATACTCCTTGCGCAGATTGTATTGCTTGTTGCTCTCCCAAAATTGAATTACAACCAGAAAATTGCATCAGTTGTGCATTTGACTTTGAACCAGCGGAATGTGCTACTTTTTATGGTTTTGGACTGTCCAATGCATCTAAGAGCCCATCCAAGTATCATGGACTGAAATCATCGCCTTTCTTGAAGGCATAAAAACATGTGCTATAGGACTCAATTTTGTCGTTGGAAATGTTAGAGTAGCTTTGTTACCTTGTGTCATTGGTGAAACAACTGAAAGTGGGCTGCCAACTTCATTTTCTGTGTCATCACTATATTCAAAATCAACTCCATCCTCGCGTTCTTCACCCCTAATTTGATCAGCCCATAATTTTTCTTGTAACATACCTCGATCAACAAGTTCTCGATGATCTTGTGATTGTTTATATTGGCTAGATTGCACATTGCTCTTCTTTTCAAACTCCTTCACCGCATCATAAACATTACTTGTGGACAGTAGAAGCTGCTTGGCTTCACTACCTATCTCTTTTTTCCCAGCATCGGTGTATTGATGTACCAACTTAGCATTATCATAGGTGGTGAATTAATACAAACATCCTCTTCCGTAGCTAAAATTTCGGAAATATTTGGACTTGTGATGTTGCGGCCAAAACGCACACGCAAGTATACGCGATCGTCAAGTAATAAAGTGACTAAAAGTCGGATGTCGATCCCACTAAGACTTGTGATTAAGTATTAACTAAATTAGACTATCCTAATTATCTATACAAGAATTAAACCGAGGAGTATTTGATTCTAAACTAATTAAAATAAATAAAAACAAATAATGAACTTTGATTAGAGGAAGAGCAGATTTTTATGATATAAATATAATGAAAACGATCTAGGGTTATGGGCTATCTAACATTCCTATTGTATTCTTTAATTGAATTGACTAATTAATTTATCTAGTTTATTGGTTGACTGGGTTGATATTGCTCATAAGAATCTGTCAAGTTCTTACTCGCCTATTCAAGCTAACTTAATGCCTATATGTCTATGGAGTTAGAATCAACAAGAACACATTTATAATTCCTGTAAATCAACCAAGCAAGACAATTAGGTATATGTCTATCCTAGCCGCGAATCTGTTTCCCGATGCTCAGGCTCAAGAACTTGCTCTACTCAATCCTATATGCAATCTAGAATTCCAACTTTCGAGTTCAATTCTAGATTCATAGATAGTATTCAATTGGTGATCAAGCAAAATAATCAAGTGCAGGATTGAATAAATAAACAAATATGATAAACTAAGAAATCAAAATCAATATCCGAATAACAATAGTCATGAAAGAACCACAACCCTAGAACGTGAAGTTTAGCTCCATATAGACATAGAAGCAAAACAACAAATCATACAAAGAAACATAAAATTTACTAAGTTTGGAGGAAGAAAAGATAAAAACCCAGCCTCCACGGCAGCTTTGTAAGTGTTTTCCTCTCAAAACGTCCTCCGCTATTCCTTGGGCGAGCTTGACTTTATATAGGTTAAGTAAATTTTTCTCCAAGTTTCCAATTTTGCCCCTAACAGACCTTTTTCGGAATTGGGACTAGCGCGAACGCGTTAATGTACACGCTAGAGTTCGCGCTAGTCTCCTGATATTCTGCCTCCCGCTTCTGGACTAGAGCAATCGCACTAGACCTTGCACTAGTTTAGGCCATTTTTTCTTTCATTCTTTGTCTCCTCTTTGAACGTACTCAGCTCCGAGGGGTCTTTCTTGCTCCGATGCAACTCCAATCACAGCTTGAAAGCATCATATAAGCTCGTCATCCTGCAATGTGTAAAATTCACGATTAGAGCCCATTTTTCATCATTTAACCATATTATGACATTGAAACATAATCAAGCAGGAGCATAAATAATCGCCAAATCACCTAAACTTAGCCTATTATCAACACCCCACACTTAGTTCATTGCTCGTCCTAGAGCAATCAAACTATACTCTCTAGAGGTTCTACTAAACAATCTCCCTTAACGTCTTTCACCCAGAACAATTCACATATGCTACACCTAGTAGTGAACAATCTCAGCCTCAAAAGTCGACTCTCAAGTGGCAGAAATTAAGACTTGCCTTTTCTTCACGAATCACATGCCCTCACAATCACAATAAAGAAAGTAGAATCAATCACCCCATTCGAATTTTATGCTCACATATATCAAAGAAAATCGCTCACACTCACAACAGAAGTCACATGCATGCAATTGGTACATAAGCATTCCCTAAACATAAATATCTACTAATGTAGGCTCGCTCGATCTAAAATCAATTAGGTCTTTTTCATTGTTGTAATGTAGGCTAAGGGACACGTATGATATATTTAAGAGTAGTGACTAACCCTCCTAAGCACTTTAACACACCACATAATAAACTTTAAGTGCAAATTCTTCAATCCACTTCACTTTCACAAACAATATCACCCCAAAAATGCTCCCTTCTACTTTAAGCACTACATTAATTCATACCCACTAGCAGGAACAAGACAAAAATGTATTCATCTCTATTTTTTTTATTCAGATTATTCCTTTTTTTTTCAATTTTCGCTAGTGGTGTATTATTATAAAAGAACAAGTGCACCTTTCTTTATTTTATTGGTTCCACTCAAAAGCCACCCCACACTTAGTTCCTTCTTACTTCTTTCAGCGCCCATCTCACAATTAAAGTGCTTTAAGAGGTAAAAGGATCAAAACAATATCAGCTAAGAACAAAAATGGTATATGCTTGTAATGTGGGTGTCAAATAAAAGTCTACAGGCTCAAAAGGGTTAATTAGGGATAGATTTTATTTTTGGTAAGCAATTAAGCTCAAAAAGATCAAAGAATGCCTAAAATCCTTTTTCAAATCAAGCATCACCTAAAATTTCGCTTCAACTCATATATCGGGCAAGTTCTAGACACAAGTACAATACATAGACTATACAAAACCTCACCATACATGGCATATGACTCATTCCGGATTAACTCATTGAGACACTCCATTATGATTATTCAAGTCAGTGACAAACATACGAATTAAGCCATTTTAGTGGAGTTCAACCAATAAGACTAAGCATTACACTCTCGTTTCAGCTATGTTCAGGTGCGTCAACGCTATAGGTTCTCTTTTGATTCTCTAGCTCGTAGCCCATTAAACCTAATCTAAAAATCAAAAAGAAAATAAAATACTAAAAAAAACCACATATACCCAGTTCAAGTTTAAACCCTTGGAAAAGAACCGTGGCATAAAGAAAAACCAAGGGGGAGCTACTACACTATCTAAAAAAAATCTTTTTGGTATTTTATTACACTAACTTCCCTCAAGAAAATTGTCCAAAAGATCCGTCATCGCGAAGAGGCTTCATATTTTCCATATCTTTTTTTTAAATTACTACACTAAGAACGAGTACTATAACTAAGCTAATATAGCACAGAAAATCACCCAAACAATCTCCTTACCCCACACTTAAAATTGTGCAATGTCCTCAATGCACAATAAAAATAACAAGAGGGTAAAATAGACTCCCTGGTAGGCCAGGTCGAAGCATTAGCAGCTCACGGGATACTCAGACTTCTCCCAGGTACGATCTTTTGTGCGGTCAAAAAGCACACTTATTTCGACCACATAGCTCACTTTTGCACACTTCTAGTGGCTTTTCTTCTATGCTCATAATCCTACAAAAAATGCTACAAAGATGGAAAAATAAAATAACAAAAATAAATAAAAATAAAAGAATCAGTAAAGTTGGGTTGCCTCTCAACAAGCGCCTAATTTAAACTCGCGGAACGACTTGAACCAATTTTTGTCTCCACCTTGAACTTATGAATTGTACCCCTAACATGGAATCCAGTATGTGGCTATGCTCCTTTGGTGGGGCTACACAGATACCATGCCAAGTAATAGGTTTTTCACTCTGCACTTCTCGGCCTTTAGATGAGGAATGTAATTTCTGCTTTTTGGCACAACAAAAATCAAGAATATAGGCACTCTCATTCTCACTCTTTGACCCCTTCATTGGCTCAGATGGCTCGATTACTATCTTACTATCTAAACACAATGTGAAAAAATGATTGGAATGAGGTCTAGTATGCCCTAACTCATGAATTTTACTACTTTGCATCCCCATATTTACATACACTCAAGTCTCCCAAAGTAATGTTATCTACTCCTTCACATGGCTCTAGAGCACTTTTCTCAATATTGGCATCCTCAAGAAAAAAAGGGTCTAGTGATTGGTATTCTCGTTTTAGCTCCTCAATTTGGTCTAGAAGATTTTTTTCAGCTTCACACAACTCATTATTAATTTGTTGGGCATTACACGCATCAACCTTTGTACTCAAATCTGCATCTAAGTTATGTACATCCAAGCTAAAGTTACTAATTTTATGTGCAAGTTCATCTCTCTCTTCAGACCAATCATTTACTAACGTTGTTAGAAGATAACGTCGTTCCTCATATTCCCTTAATCGTGAATATTCTTCCCAATACCAACCCTTACTCCCATATTCTAATTCAGACTTCCCGGAGTTTAGGTTATGACAAGCCTAAAAAGACGGGCTATAAAAGTCTTACATCAACCAAACGTCTTCATCAATAACCTTACCTCCCGGTAATTCATCCCCATATGTCATGCTGAGAGAACTAAAAACAAACTAAGAGAAAAATCAAATAGTTATAAAAATAAAATATTTACCAAAAGAGAAAGAAAAAAAATTGTAAAGCTAAAAGTAAAAGTCTAATCTAGAAAAATAGTTAATTTCTAAGTCGTCGGTAACCGCACCAAAACCTTGTTGCGGCCAAAATGCACACGCAAGTATACGCAGTTGTCAAGTAATAAAGTGACTAAAAGTCGAATGTCGATCCCACGAGGACTTGTGATTAGTTTATTAACTAAATTAGACTATCCTAATTATCTATACAAGAATTAAACCTAGAAGTATTTGATTCTAAACTAATTAAAATAAATAAAAACAAATAATGAACTTTGAATAGAGGAAGAGCATATTTTTATAATATCAATGTAATAAAACCGATCTAGGGTTATGGGCTATCTAACATTCCTATTGTATTCTTCAATTGAATTTACTAATTAATTTATCTAATTTATTGGTTGACAGGGTTAATATTGCTCTTAAGAATCTGTCGAGTTCTTACTCGCCTATTCAAGCTAACTTAACGCTTATATGTCTACGGAGTTAGAATCAATAAAAACACATTTATAATTCCTGTAAATCAACCAAGCAAGGCAATTAGGTACATGTCTATCCTAGCCGCGAATCTGTTTCCCGATGCCCAGGTTCAAGAACTTGCTCTACTCAATCCTATATGCAATCTAGAATTCCCACTTTCGAGTCCAACTCTAGATTCATAGATAGTATTCAATTGGTGATCAAGCAATCAAATAATCAAGTGTAGGATTGAATAAGTAAACAAATATGATAAACTAAGAAATCAAAATCAATATCCGAATAACAATAGTTATGAAAGAACCACAACCCTAGAACGTGAAGTTTAGCTCCACATAGACATGGATGGAAAACAACAAATCATACAAAGAAACATAAAAATTACTAAGTTTGGTGGAAGAAAAGATGAAACCCGGCCTCCACGGCGGCTCTGTGCTTGTGTTTTCCTCTCAAAAGCATCCTCCTCTAATCCTTGGGCGAGCTTGACTTTATATAGGTTAAGTGAATTTTCCTCCAAATTTCCAATTTTGCCCCTAACAGACCTTTTTTGAAACTGGGACTAGCGCGAACGCGCTAATGTTCGCGCTAGTCTCGTGACATTCTTCCTCCAGCTTCTGGACTAGCGATCGCGCTAGACCTCGCGCTAGTTCAGGCCATTTTTTCTTCCATTCCTTGTTGCGCGCACTAAGCTTCGAGGGGTTTTTCTTGCTCCAATGCAACTCCAATCACAATTTTAAAGCATCATATCGGCTCACCATCCTGCAATGTGTAAAATTCACGATTAGAGACCATTTTTCATCATTTAAGCATATTATGACATTGAAACATAATCAAGCGAAAGCATAAATAATCGCCAAATCACCTAGACTTAGCCTATTATCAGGTGAACTGCACTGTAATTTGTCGAGGACCTGGAATATTTAAATGTTGCTGCTGTTCTTGTACGTATGAAGAAGTGTTCGGCCTAGTAGGAGATCTAACTATAGTCTAGCTATCCCTTTTTGCATTTTTTCGTATTCCATCTTCATTAGAGGAAGTTAAGACAAATTCATGTTCCTCTACATTAACGCCTATTGCTTTTAAACCAGTAGTTTGAGCACTTAATTCAACAGTGGGAGCTCCAATATTTTGTGCACGTGACTTAGCAGATGTCACACCATATGTTTTCCAAATCTGGGAAGTAACATGTTGTTATTGTGCATTTTGTATCACAATTGTAGTAACTCAATCACCAGCTGTCTGAACTTGATGTTGCACTTATCCCTTAAGGTTTTGATGCCCAACTTCCTTAGCTTTTTATCCAGTGACAGGGCCTATAGTACCACCAACAACCACAAGATCTTTGGCTGTAACATGTCCAGATTTTCCTGGAGAAAGCACCAGTCCAGTTATTGTCCTTTCCTCATCGCCAATTTGTTGCTTCATATTCTTAGCCTCCTTCACATCTTGCTCATGTTCATTCACCAAAGCATCAAAGGAGTTGAATCAATGGACTTTGATGATAAATTTGATTTTGGAGACCTGTACAATTCACCACTGTCCAATCATTACTCTTTGAAGCAGAGTTTGGGATTTTTAACAGATTTCCTTGTATGCCCAGCACCTTTAGCCATTGAAAGCCCAGCCTTAGTTTTGGCTATATCCACCTTTGTAGTTAATGAATCCGTCGGTGTCAAAGCTTCAGGTGCAGCCAGCTCAATTCCAGCTGATACTTGATGTAACCTGATGAAGCTGCATACTCTAATACCCAACACTTACATTCTCCGGCCCTATAGTGGTTCTATCACCAGTTGACATATCATCCTTTTCCTTCTCAATTTATACAGAAGATTCAGCTTGATCAGCAGAGGTTTAGCAAGTAGTAACAACTAGTGCAACAGCAGTTGCCTGTACTACCTTTTAAATTATTTCCAAAGCTCTTGTAGCAGGGATATGAGCTGGAAGTTTATTTTTCCTAACAGTTGAGGCATCAGTCAACTTCACCTCACTATCAGTAGGAGATTTAGTCATGCCTGGCTTAGCATGCTCCTTGCCAACTTTTGTCACTCTCATACTTTGTGTACCAGCTGCAGTAGTAGGATTTGCCTCAGCTAAAAGAACTGCAGAAGTAGTGTTTTCTCGAGGTATTGCTCTATTAGAACTTCTAATCACAGCCGGTGTAATCAGCTTATTCGCATCAGATCCTAGATAAACAAGGAAATTATTTCCCTTATTGTTATCTGCATCCATACCTTGGTCTTCACCTGTTGCATCTTTTTGCATTCAATAATTGCCTTAAATCCCTTTGATATCGTTCTACAGTACTTCAATCAGCTTGTTCTTGAAGAACTTTAACTTCTTCAATCTTTCATTTTGTGTCTTTTTCGATATATATCGACATGTATTCTCATCGTGGCCCTGATATTTACAACAATTACAGTACAAAGGTAGATTGTCATACATAACTTCCTGAAACACCTTAATAATGTTTTTAGTTGTTTCATCCAAACTAGCCTCACACATTTGTCATGCTTGTGCAGTAGGTCCAAGATCAGCTTTACCCTTGTTGTGCTTGATCTTGATTTAATTAGCATCGCTTTATCAATGGCAATAGGTCTTCGAGCCATAAGCGATTGATAATAGAGCCTTTTCGCAAACAGATCCGGCGCAAGGTTTGGCAGCGATATCCATACAACTGCCTTTGTTATTTCTTCCTTGGGATCAAAACCAATAGACCATGGGAAGATTCTACACTGATGCTCCTCTCCCTTGTGTGCAAAATAAGTAACTCATAATAGGCGAAATCTAAGTGATTTAGCTATTGTTTATGCTTCCGCTTGATTATATTCCAACGTAATAATATGGTTAATTGATGGGAAATAGGCTCTAAGTGTGATTTGTATACATTGCAGGATGAGGAGCTTATATGATGCTTTCAAGAAGCTATTAGAATGATTATGAGAAAGAACGACCCCTCGGAGATGAGTGCGCGCAAGAACGAGACAAAGAATGGAAGAAATCATGGCACAGATGGGTGAGCAGACGCGCGAGTTCGCGCGCGTTAAGGGCTGAGGCAGAATGACGCGCGATTTCGTGCAAGGTCGGTCCGGAAAAGAGTTATTTAGGGGTAAAATTGGAAATCTGGAGAGAAACCCACTTAACCTATATAAAGTCAAGCTCGCCCAAGGTTAAAGAATTAAGGTTTTCATAGGGTAAAACTTACTTTTGAGAGTACTTTGGCAGGAGAAACAAGGGTGAGAGATCACCCAAAACATAATTATTCTTATTGTCTTTTATTTTTCTTGCAATCTTCGATTATGAATCTTGAAGTAGTTTATTCCTCCATCGTTATGAGTAGCTAAATACCGTAATCTAAAGTTTTGGTGGAACCCATTGGGGATGACTTGGTTGTTTTATTAACATAGTTGGATGTGGTTATTAATCTCTATTTGTTCCTCTACGTTTTGATTGTGGTTAATTGAAATGATCCTCAATTAGCTGTTCCTATTTATTATGTATCTGCTTGAGAGAGAGTGCATATATAAGTAACTGTTTGAACAACATCACTCTCAGAGTATAGACGAGAGTCATAACCGAGGGTTTAGAGGTTGGATTAGAGATAACGATACCTCGGGTGCAATCTAAGTGAACTGTATTGTGAATCTAGCTAGCGTAGCTTGAGATAGTGCGTCTAGTAAATTATCATAATTGCTTGAGAGAGATTTATGGTAGCTGGAGAGTTCATGATTGATAGAGGCAACTACGTCACAGCTATAAGAAATATACAACCAAGGAAATCAACAGTGGAGGAAATCATTAGCTTAGACATGTATTCCAATTATTTACAATTCAAGCATAGTTAGTTTTCAGGTGGTTATTTATTTTTAATATTGTCTTCTTGGTGATATTAAACAGATACAACTAAGCCTTAGTTCATTGTGGGATTCCACTCTGGACTTTTAGACATGATTATATTTGCAGCGACCGCTTATCCTTTTTAGGACTAGAGTTGGGCGTGATCAAATTTTGGCGCCATTGCCGGGGAACTAACGGTGTAGTTGTAGCTGTATATATTGCTAGGGTTTATGTTTGAACTTTTATTTTTTTTTTGTATTTTTTATAACTGATGATTTGAGAAACATGACATCTTGGAATTATGGGAATTTAGGTATAGATAATTCTACAATTGATCTCCATACATATTGTGAAGGAAACCACCCATGGCAAAATTTTCAAAATGTTCCTAAGAGCGAGTTATGTACACCAACTCAATCTTATTTGTGGAATGTGTGTGATGTATTTAGTGGTAAAAATGGTCACCTTCATGGTTGTGCTTATATTTCTTATTTTCCCCCAATCCCTTACTATGATAATTCTACCTTTTCTTGTGAAGTTAATAGGAATAAAGAACTTGGGAATGTGGACTTGAAGGAGATCAAGGATATGCTAAAGTGCCTTCTGGATCAAAACAATAAGAAATAATTGCACATAGAAAGGCATGATGCAACTATTCGCAATTTGGAGGCTCAATTGAGTCAAGTAATTGGAGCTTTTAATGCTCAACAAGCCAATACTGAGGGTAGTAGCCAAGAAGAGCATGAATTTGAGGTGTTAATTGGGAAGGTCAGAGTAGAACATCAACAACCTAGCCAACTACAATTTGAGGATGTCAGTGTTGAAGAAGTGAGACTAGAGCCAACCATGGACTTTGAGCATATAAATTTTGTTGACTCCAGTATCATTGATGTTGAGGATGTTGCAGGTCCTGAAGTTCATGTATTTGAGTGCATTGGTCCACACTTCAAGCATTTTTCCACATTGTGCTTGGATGATGAGATAGAAATAGAGTCATCCGAACCAATTGAAGAGTCAAGGAATGTGGAATAAGGTGCATATATTCTGGAATTCTTCTTGCGAGAAAGTCAGGATTACATACCTCATACAAAGGTCAAGGAGTGCAGAATATTACATTATTTCATTGGACCTGTTAGATTCGTTCCACCTCCCCAAGAGCATAATCATAAGCTTGAAGCAAAACTTGGGTTTCAATTCATAAGCTCGAGGTGGAGACGAAAAGTAATTCGCGTCGTGCCGCGACGTTAAATCAAGCGCTTGTTGGGAGGCAACCCAACTTTATTGTTTTTATTTATTTATTTATTTATTTTATTTTATTTTAAATTGTATTATTTTTGTAGTGTCGATTTTTTTATTTTTTAGGAGCATGGAATTTGAAAGCCATTGGAAGGATGCAACAACAAACTAGATGGTTGGTACTAAGTGTGAGGTACCGGCATGAAGGACCATGCTGGGAGAAGCCTAAGTACCCCCATGAGTTGTTAGTGCTTCGGCCTTTGACCTACCAGGGAGTCTCTTTTATCCTTTTATTAGTTATGGTGTGCATTGGGGACAATGCATAATTTTAATTGTGGGGTGAGGAGATTGTCTGGGTGACTTTTTATGCTATTTTAGTTGTGTTAGTCTAATTAATAATTTTTTAAATAGAAAAGATTGGACTGTTTCCGACGATAGATCTATTAAATAATTTTCTTGAGGGATCTAAGTCCTATATATATATATATATATATATATATATATATATATATATATATATATATATATATTCTTTTGTTAGGTAGTTTAGCAATTCCTCCTTGGTTTTTCTTTGTGCCGCGATTCTTTTCCAAGAGTTTTATTTGAATCGGGTGTAGTTAGTTTTTTTTTTTTTGGAAGTAGGAGTCATTGTGTTGTGCTTTGAGTTGAAGCAATATCTCTTCATTTGGTTATTCCTGGAGAATAGTGAGTACTTTGGTTGTGATGCTTAGGCTCAATTTTTGACTTTTGTAGAAGTACCTTAAATTGTATTATCTTAACTTTGCTTAACTGCTTTGACTAGAGTGTCTATGAATCCAATCCTGAGTGAGTTTTGTGCCATGTGTGTGTAACGTTTTGCATTATTCAGTGCATTGCATTTGATGCTAGAACTTGACCCGTGTGTTTTCAAAGCGAAATAGTAGTTTTGTTCAATCTTGGAAGTGATATAGGCATTTCTTTGTTGAGCCAGATATTTATAGTTTACCCGCCTAATTATTACCAATCGTAGTTAACCTCTTTGAGCCTGTAATCATGTTTCTTTGGCAACACATTACAAGCATTACACATTTGTTTGCATTAACCATCTATTTGAACCGTATTAACCTCTCAGGAGAACTTAAATTATTATGAACTATGTAAAGGTTAAAAGTGTGGAGTGGTTGGTTTGGCGTTTGAGTGGAACTAATGAACTGTTTTGAAAAAGTAAGAGCTACTTGAATTGAAAACAAAATAGTGTGTTGTGAAAAAATAATTCCTTGATAAGTGGTGGCTCTTGATGTAAGTGTGCTTAAAGAATAATAGGGTAATTTACATTGATGTGAAGGTGGAGTTTTGGTTTAGCATAGGCATGTGATTTAAATGTTAAAATATATGTATTAAAGTGCTTAGGGAGGTGTAGTCACTCTTATATCTAGATATATCCTACCCGTCCCATAGCCTACATTACAACCAAATAAAGTCCTAATTAATCCTAGATTAAATGAGTTCGATTAGTAGAGTAGTATATTACGGGCAAGCTTATGGTGCATCTTTTGTGGCATATGAATGTTATTTTCTGAGAGTGAGTGAAATCTTTCTATCTTGAGTTCCTAAGTGTTCTTAAATTTTGTTGCGTGGAACTACTCTCTTTTGTTGTGTGAGGGCACTTGATTCATGAAGGAAGGGTAATGCTAATGACCTCTATGAGAGTAAGTAGGTGAGTTGTGAATAATGTGTGGTACTTGTGAGTCAAATCTTGAGGTGAAGATGTTACACTTTTGTGGTTAGTCTATTTTAAATACTCCTGATATGATGAGTTAGGAGAATTTCTTAAAAAGGCCGTGTCTATATAAAGGGTAGTTTGATTGCTCGAGGACGAGCAATGAATTAAGAGTGAGGTGTTGATAATAGGCGAAATCTAGATGATTTAGCTATTTTTTATGCTTCCGCTTGATTATATTCCAACAATAATAATATGGTTAATTGATGAAAAATAGGCTTTAATTGTGATTTGTATATATTGCTGGATGATGAGCTTATATGATGCTTTCAAAAGGCTATTGGAATGATTTATGAGCAAGAACGACCCCTCGGAGATGAGTGCACGCAAGAACGAGACAAAGAATGGAAGAAATCATGGCCCAGATGCGCGAGCACACGAGCGAGTTCACGCAGCAGTTGGCACGCGTTAAGGGCTGAGGCACAATGACGCGCGAAGTAACGTCCGAAGTGATGCGCGAGTTCGCGCGAGGTCGGTCCACAAAAGAGCTATTTAGGGGTTAAATTAGAAATCTGGAGATAATCCCACTTAAACTATATAAAGTCAAACTCGCCCAAAGTTAAAGAATGAAGGTTTTCATAGGGTAAAACTTACTTTTGAGAGAACTTTGGAAAGAGAAACAAGGGTGAAAGATCACCCAAAACATCATTATTCTTATTCTCTTTTATTTTTCTTGCAGTCTTCGATCATGAATCTTCGAGTATTTTATTCCTCCATTGTTATGAGTAGCTAAATACCTTAATCTAAGGTTTTGGTGGAACCCGTTGGGGATGACTTAATTGTTTTATTAATATAGTTGTATGTGGTTGTTAATCTCTATTCGTTCATCTACGTTTTGATTGTGGTTAATTGAAAGGATCCTCAATTAGCCGTTCCTATTTATTATATATCTGCTTGAGAGAGAGTGCATATTTAGGTAGTTGTTTGAACAACATCACTCTCGGAGTATAGACGAGAGTCATAACCGATGGTTTAGAGGTTGGATTAGAGATAACGATACCTCGGGTGCAGTCTAAGTGAACTGTATTGTGAATCTAGCTAGCGTAGCTTGAGAGAGTGCGTCTAGTAAATTATCATAATTGCCTGAGAGAGATTTATGGTAGCTGGAGAGTTCATGATTTGTAGATGCAACTACCTCACAGTTATAAGAAATATACTACTAAGGAAATCAACAACGAGGGAAACTATTACCTTAGACATTTATTCCAATTATTTACAATTCAAGCATAGTGTTATGAAATAGAAGATTCTTACACTTCTATTTAAGGTGAATGTCTTTAATGTATTTAATTAGAGAGATTTTAGAGTTCTATTAGTGGTAGCTAAATCTTCCTCTCCCCTATAAATAGAGGTGCCCCCTACCATTGTAAATCATCCCTTGAGACCCCTCTCAACACAATAAGAAGAACTCCCTCTACTCTTCTCTCTATTGCTATTGTTCTTGCTCTATTGTTCTTGTCTTTTGCTTTAGTTTATAACACGTTATCAGCACGAGACTCTACCGTCTCAAGTACCATTCTCGAAAATCCAAGGTATTTTCCCTCTTCCTAATTTAATTTTCGAGTATGTCTGACATTATGAAAAGAAAGTTCGTTGCCCTTGAAATTTCGGGCAAGAACTATATGACATGGGTGTTGGATGCTGAAATCCACCTAGATGCTATGGGTCTCGGAGACACCCTCAAAGATAAAGAAAAAGCATCCACCCAAGATTGTGCGAAGGCCTTGATTTTCTTGCGCCACCACCTTGACGAAGGTTTGAAGATTGAATATCTCACCGTCAAGGATCCACTCGTTTTGTGGAACAGCTTAAAGGAGAGATATGACAACCTGAAGTTGGTCACTCTGCCACAAGCACAATATGATTGGGCCCATCTGAGGCTACAGGACTTTAAGTCCGTTTCTGAATATAATTCTGCTATGTTCAGAATTACTTCTAAACTGAAGCTATGTGGAGATAACATCTCCGATTACGATATGCTTGAGAAAACGTTTACAACGTTTCATGCCTCCAATATGGTACTGCAGCAACAGTACCGAGAGAAAGGCTTTACGAAGTACTCTGAACTGATTTCTCTCTTACTAGTGGCTGAGCGAAATAATGATCTGCTCATGAGAAATCACGAAAATAGACCAACTGGGTCTACACCACTGCCTGAAGCAGATATGGTGCACTCGCATTATGCCAAACATAAAAGGGACCATGATCACGGTCATAAACGGGGTCAAAGCCAAGGACGTGGACAAGGAAGAAATTCCAAAGAAGTCCGTCACCCCCCAAAGAGAGATAACCACCGAAAGCAGAAACGGGATCCAGAAGATCCTAAGGCAAATAGTTCAGAAACTATATGTTATCGTTGCGGTGGAAATGGGCACTGGTCTAGGATTTGCCGTATACCAAGACACTTGGTTGACCTTTATCAAGCATCTCGAAAGAGAAAAGGCCCTGAAACAAATTTTGTCTATGACGACAATGAGGATATCACCCACCTGGATGTGGCAGACTTCTTTGAGCAACCCGATGGAAAAATAGACCACCTAATCGGCGATGGATCCGTGATGAAAGAAGATGGAGTTATTTGATTTTGTTCTACTTATTTGTATTAGTTAGTGAATAAACTAATAGTCATTAGCATTAGCTCGTATTAGTTAATTCATAAAGCAATGTTAGCAGTAGTTCTTTAGAATATCTTCAATATGATCAAATATCAATAAAACTTTTATTTTCCAGTGGGGGTAATCGACTAGCCTGAAAAACTAGTCGATTATCAACTATTTTCGCATTAAAGTTGAAAAACAATTGATCAACAATCGATTGTCTTTGGCCAACAATCGATTGTCTTGAAACAGTGTTCTGGAATTTTTCAAAAATAGCCAACAATCGATTGTCTTTGTCTAACAATCGATTGTCTTGAAACAGTGAGGTCTGGAATTTTTCAAAAATCACCCACAATCGATTGTCTATATCTAACAATCGATTGTCGTTAGGCAGTGTAATCCGAAATTTTTCAAAAATCATCCACAATCGATTGTCTATGTCTAACAATCGATTGTCTTAAGACAGTGTGATCTGAAGTTTTTCAAAAATAACAAATAATTGATTGTGTGTGTTTAACAATCGATTGTCTATGTTCCAACAATCGATTGTGTGTTTAATAATCGATTATCTTATGAAAAACGCTGAAATTTTCAAACTGCATAGTAATTGATTATGGACAACATATCTGATTTTGTTAGTCAACTGTTAGTAGCAGATTTTGAAAATATTATGTGACACAAAAAAGAATTGAACTTGCTTATTCTTATGTTCCTGTATTTCTTTTGTATGTCATACCATGGAAAGTAAATTGATCGAAGGCTCCGGAAGAGCCATTGTAACTCTGCCCAAGGGCACGACGTTAATCATAGAGAATGCTATGTTCTCCTCCAAGTCTATGAGAAACTTGTTGAGTTTTAAAGATATACGCCGGAATGGCTACAATATTGAGACAATGGATGAAGATAATCTCGAATATCTCGTCCTCACTTCAAAGAATGTCTCCGGCAAAAAGAGGGTTATTGAGAAATTCCCGTCTTTATCTTGTGGCCTGTATTGGACAAGAATTAGTGCAATTGAGGCACATTCAACAGTAAATCTAAAGAATACTGAGTCCAATACATTTGTACTTTGGCATAATCGACTGGGTCACCCAGGATCAACCATGATGAGACGGATTATAGAAAGCTCATATGGGCATCCGTTAAAGAATTTCAAAATTCTTTCAAGTAATGAATATCCTTGCACTTCGTGTTATCAAGGCAAGCTGATTATCAGACCATCCCCAACAAAGGTTGGGACTGAGTCACCCCAGTTTCTGGAACGTATACAAGGGGACATTTGTGGACCCATTCACCCACCTAGTGGGTAATTTAGGTATTTCATGGTCTTAATAGACGCATCCTGTAGATGGTGTAATGTGTGCTTGTTGCCATCACGCAACCTTGCGTTTGCAAAGTTAATGGATAATAGATGAGAATAATCTTGAAAACGAGGCTGCCCATTTCGGTTTGGGTTCACGCCATTTTGCATGCAGCAATGCTACTTTGTCGGCTGCCCGCTTCGGCTCAGGGTCACGCCATTTCGCATGCAGCAATGCTAGTTCGTCTCTGACTGACGAATTGACACAAATATTCCCCATTGCAATTGGTTTTGGGTCATGAACCCAATATATCCCATTTAAGAAGCTTTGGATGCGCAGTATATGTGCCTGTAGCACCGCCATCCCGCACCAAAATGGGTTTGCAAAGGAGGTTAGGAATATATGTTGAGTTTGACGCGTCCTCCATTATTCGCTACCTCGAAACATTGACAGGAGATTTGTTCACTGCACTATTTGCAGACTGTCAATTTGATGAGACACTTTTCCCAAAATTAGGGGGAGAAGTCGGTGAAACCAAATGGGAAATTTTGTGGAAAAATGTATCATTATCTCATCTTGATCCACATACCTCTATTTGAAAGAAAGAGGTACAAAAGATTATCCATTTGCAAAGAATAGCAAATCAAATGCCTGACGCATTTACGGACTTGAAGAGGATAACGAAATCCCACATTCACGCGGAAAATGTTCCGATCCGTATTGAAGTCCCTATTGGACAAATATCTAGTGTCATATCCAATGAGTCAAATGCACGCCAGAAGCGTGGCAGACTATTAGGTTCCAAAGATCGAAATCCTAGAAAGAGGAAAAAGAACGATCTAAATGACACTATGAAAGAATCACATGAGGACGCTCATGATTTGATTAATTTCGAGATTCACGAAGAATCTATTGAGCCTGAGACTCTTGAAAATACGGAACGCAAGAATGTGAGGATCTCGAACCTCAGTCTGTGGTAGTACAAAATTAATTGAGAGCTCTCGAAGAGCCAATTATTACTATGTTGGAGAAACACAATTGAGTATTGTGCTGTAGTAAGTCTCAAAGAAACTTATTCAGTTTCCAAAGTACACGCGAAAGCGATTGATTATATTGAGACTATAAATAAAGGAAGGCTTTGATTCTCCTATTACTACAACTTGTAGCGGGGTAATTTGTATATGAAAAGCTACCCGCTTTGTTCTCCAGTTTGTACTACACAAACGAAAGAATGCCACAATAAAGTGGATATCTATTGGTATAAAACCCATGTCATAATAAACCCGAAGTTTATTGATAAGTGCACATGTCATGGTGTAAATTTGAAGTTTACCAATATTGATAATTTATTCAGTTGACATTCGTGTTAGCCATCTCATTTGAAGTATGATGTGCAAATTCACATAGGTAAATATCAAAGAACTAGAAGTTCTTGTTCTCAGTAATGAACTGACCAACTAAAGAGTTCGGGTTGAAGCCCCTAAATTCTGGAAATATCAAAGGTGAATATGCGCCCATTCACCCGCCATGTATACCACATATGATGCATCTATGGAATGGTTACATGCGCAATTGTTATTAACCCGCAGCCTGGCCGTGCTTGCGAGGTAAAACGCTCAGTAATCTAACTTCGAGCATAGTTTCCAGATTCTCTACTCAAGACAGTTAATCTTGATAAGTTGGTTTATATCAAAGTTGGTTTAGCAAGATAATTATTGAGTGCTTCCACTTAATAGCTAAACTGTTCCTTATGAGAACGAAGTTATATATATATATCAGTTTGATATAAGTTGTATACGAGAGTATATTCTCCCCTCACAAGTGGTTCAGGGTCAGGAACCAAATAATTTCATCTTATTATTAAGGTGTTGTGTATATTGACATAATGCACAAAGATGATTTTCCAAAGTTGAGGAAACATGTTAGCTTTACTAACATGAGGGGGAGACATGATAAACACTTGAGAAAAGGTTACATGGGATGAATTATCATTTGTATATGTATATCCCCGAATATCATGATATGAACCTGAAGTTCATAAAAGGGATAATTCAATTGCAACATATTGCAAAGCATGCTATACGCATTTGCTGACTCAAAGAAAGTAACTAAATGGAAGAGATACAATTCAAGAAGAATTGATCCCATATGAAAGACGTGTAGTTTTGAACCTATAGTTCAAATGCTTGAAAGATAAAAGTCAAAGGTATGTATAGTCAGTTTTCGATATCTTATTTGTTTAGTATCACTAATGAAAGATTGATATGCAGCTAAAGTCTATTATGCGACTTATATGACTTAACTCTAAAGATTTAAGTTGCTTGAAGCATATGCAATTCTTGGTCCTGAAGTACCACATCCTAAGTACAATTTGTGTCCATATGTATCTTGCTATAACTATAAGCATGATGGCATTGAGAATGCATCTATGGAGATATTGAAGAGCTATTCCACGACATCATATGAAGATGTTCATACCTATCAAGAATGATGATTTCAAGGTGCGGAATATTTATTCAAGTCAATATGGTTGATTTACTTATCAAACGTCTACCAAAGATCGTTTTGAAGATGATGCACAAGATTGGAATGCAAATGCTCAAGGATATAAATCGATGTACTCATTAGGGGGAGTCAATGCGCGTTGCACTCTTTTTCCCTTACAAGGTTTTTTCCCACTGGGTTTTCCTTGCAAGGTTTTTAACGAGGCAACCAATAGGCGCATATTCAAACATGTGTACTCTTTTTCCTTACTTTAATTTTTCCCATTGGGTTTTGGTTTTAAGGTTTTATGAGGCACATCATTGAATAGACATTCAAGGGGGAGTGTTATGAAATAGAAGATTCTTACACTTCTATTTAAGGTGAATGTCTTTAATGTATTTAATTAGAGAGATTTTAGAGTTCTATTAGTGGTAGCTAAATCTTCCTCTCCCCTATAAATAGAGGTGCCCCCTACCATTGTAAATCATCCCTTGAGACCCCTCTCAACACAATAAGAAGAACTCTCTCTACTCTTCTCTCTATTGCTATTGTTCTTGCTCTATTGTTCTTGTCTTTTGCTTTAGTTTATAACACATAGTTAGTTTTTAGCTGGTTATTTATTTTCAATCTTGTCTTCTTTGTGATATTAAACAGATACAGCTAAGCTTTAGTTCTCTGTGGGTTTCGACTCCGAACTTTTAGACCGGATTATATTTGCAGCGACCGCTTATCTTTTTTAGGACTAGAGTTGGGCATGATCAGTAACTTATCGCGTCAAAGACATTACAAAACCATCAAACTTATCAAACCTTACTAAAACTTGTTTTGGCACTAATAATCCAATCAAACAATGTCCCTTAACCCCAAGTTGTTTGGGTGGTAGAGGTCGAGTCTCCTTCAATTCTGGTGCTCAAGCAGATACTTTAACCACGATTTATTGGTGTAAACCTTCTTCTCTTGTAAATTATTGCCGCTCCTACATGTCAAAAACTAGAGTTTCTCCATGGACAAAGTCTACTGTTTTAAGTTGTGTTTGGTTCGAAAAACCTGTTGGTTTAGATTGAACAAGACGTCCAGCATATGTAATAGTACTTTTAAATATCCAGTCAAAAAAGGTGTTATTTTTATCTATGAAACAAGAACGGCAAGTTTTGAAAATAATGCTACAAACATATTCATCCAAAATGTATGTGACAGCTAGAATGTATAAGAAAGTTAGAAGTCGTGACAATGCCCCCTATTGCAGAAAAGTAAATCGGTGTTTTAGTTTAGTCGGATGCTTCCTCGACTCCTTGGCTTAAGCATTATTTTTATTTTCTTACTCTTTTTTCGTTAGAGTGCAGGTGGTTTTGTGCAGTTAATCCGTTGGATTGCACTAGTACTGGATGAGACAATAAGACTGAAAGTCCCCACTCTTCTTCCATATATTTTCAGATGTTTTCGTCATTCGCGTATTGTCGTGAGATTAGCTGATTATTACCAAAGCTCAGCCAATAAGGTTGGTTATGGTTGAACTTTAGTACTCGAGATCTAAGTGTACTTTTATCATCTTTTGCACATAATATTTTACCAAAAAGTACCATATTATGTCCATGCTGACATAATGCTCTTTTCCTTGTGGTTACTTCTTTCGATTTCAATAAGGAGCATTATTTCTACTAGCCCCAGCATTACACAATATCAGCATGAAACAAAACACTTGCTAATATTTAGCCTGTTGGTGCAATTGCAGGGGCATCTCTATTTAGTACTTGAATATAAACGATAAATTTCTTAAAACTAATCATTGGCTGCACTAGTTTAATCGAACAATATTTACTCCAATTGTTTAGTTAATTTGGTGATTAAATTATTCAATTTTTTTCTAAATAAAGTAGCTAGTAGTAGTTTTTCGCTAATGTGACATGACTTCTTCTTTTAACGGATCAAGATCAAGAACTTGAAGTTTGAAGAACCTATCTTTCAAGAATGTGCGGAGCAAGTTGAAGCATCATAGGATTTTTGTTCTGTTAGCAGTAGTTTAAAGATATTGTCATTTGTACATCGTGCTATAGTTCTATTGTTTATTTTTAAGAGTTGATAAAAAGAGTGTCATGCAAATTTGGATAGGTATATTTGTAGAAAGTATGAACCTTCGCTTCTTTGTAACACAATAAATTTTTATAAAGTATGAATTTGATTACTTGGTATATTTTTAGATGTGTGGTTGTTGTATCGATATGAGAGAGAAAGCATATGATATGATTATTATTTGATAACTACACGAAAAAATATAAATTAGTGTAATTATATTTATTAAAATTTCACATCACCGAAGGGTAAGATGATTTTGAAAACTCTTTAACAATAATACTATCAAATGGTTACATGTGCATTAGCGAAAATTTGCAATTTGCAAAGGGAACACCTATCACTGAATAGGAATAATGATGGGAGGTTTTTTGGTCGTTAAAGGAATTTAACAACTGGATTCTAATCCAGTCGTTAACTTTTAACGACGGAGTCTTTAACAATCGACGACAATCGAATTTTGTTCAGTCGTTAATGACTAATAGCGACGGGATTTGAACTTTTAACGAATGGATTTTCCTTCGTTAAAAGCCATTTTTCTTGTAATGCGGCCGGGTCGTTACAAGGCGTCGACCTTTAAGAAACTAGTGTACAAGATTGGCATGCAAATGCTCAAGAATGTAAATTGACGCTCTCATCAAGTTGATTAATATATGTTGTACTCTTTTTCTCTTTAAAGGTTTTGTCTCACTGGATTTTCCTTGTAAGATTTTTAACGAGACAACCAAAAGGCATATTTCAAAATATGTGTACTCTCTTTCCTTTACTAAGATTTTTTTTCCTGATAAGGTTTTAACAAGGCACGTTATCTATGGAGAATCAAGGGGAGGTGTTATAGGAAAAATCAAATTATGATAGATGTCTACTTCTCTTCCATATTGATCTTCCTAGATTATACAGTCAAATATCTCTATAACAACATCCATATATAACATACATAAAGCCAACTTTTCTCGGAGCTAATCTTTTATGCTATACTATAATATATATATCCTTTATAATAATATTTTACTATAGTATTCAAAAAAATATCGGAACAAGCGTAATTGTCTTTATCTGAAATACTTAATGATATATTTCAATGATATATTTCTTTACTTTTCATGCATATATAAAGGCATTGTAATATGGAATGAAGAAACACAATTGAAGAAGAGAATCTCATCTTCTCTATGTCTATTTTTATTTTATATTTTACTAAATTGCTTTTATTGCGTCACATAAACTAATGTTTATACCTTTATTTTAAGTATCAGTGAACATTCTTTTTGTATATTTTTCTTCTTTCTTTTTGCTGTAAACATATTGTTTTATTCTTACGCGAAGAAATACCTTACACGATCGCATGAAACGTGAATAAATTTATTAATTTTATATAAAAATTGATATAATTTTATTTTATAAATGCTTACTTAATAACCAACTTTCAAGAAAAAAGGAGCAAAATGGCACATTTCCTTTTCGGATGACCGAGCAGCGCATCTGTTGTGCGCACAAATCATTTATCCAGACTATTATCACTTTTAGTTTGCATAAAAAATTACTTATATTTGATAATCGAAAAAATATGTAAAATTTGTATATTTTTTGTATATGGTATATCAAATATATATTCACAAACAATTATATAAATTTATATTATTATTATTTTACTATTATTTTTATACCGGCTGTATAATGTCAATTTTTTTGTCTTTTTTATCAACAACAAGAATACATAAATTTACAGCTAGCTAGTCCGAGCAAATTACTTACACACATATATTTTGCAGACAATCCATAGTACTTATAGTCTTTTTGGCCAAGCTTGTTATTTTTGAAGGAAAAAAGTGATTTTAGGTAAAAATAACTTTTAAGAAGTAGAAAAAATAATTTTCTTAGAAGTACTTTATTGAAAATTACTTTGAGAAAAAAAAAACTTAGATGTAGTTTTTAAAATTATATGACTCCCTATAGCTTTTTCTTCTGCAATTCTGTGAGATTTCAGTTCAACCGTAACCAAATTTGGGAGAACTAAAACTTGATGCTATAATTAGAGATTCAATCAGAGGGTAGTTCATCTTACACTTATGAGTCATTGAGGATTATTCTAGAGGAAATATGAGACTGAAGATGGAAGTGAAGGTGTGGTGTTGTGGAGACAATTGTTAATGATACTTTTTTCTTTTCAGGCGCGTATATATAAGAAGGTGGACTAATATAAAATGTTGATTTTTCTGTTTATGCAAGAGAAAAAGAGGGAAACTTAAATAAAAGAACAAGAGTTAAAGTAGAGGAGTGCCTTTTTATCTTCCATTGGATAATTAAAATTTAGTAAGAGAATCATTAATTTATGTAAAACAAAAGAATCCCTCACCACAAAAAAACTACAACTAAACAACCTAATAAAAATAACAGTCAGAATAAAAGTATATATATAGAGCATCCCTTCAAGATGGTAGAGTACTTTCTCTGACAAAAAAAGGTGCTTTCTAATTTCAGTTTGCACCTGCAGAAAGAAATATCGAAAGCCCAAAAAAAAGAATAAAATTAGAAAAAAAGAAGAAGGGAGAAAATGGTAAAATCAGCAGTAATCTTCTTTGTTAGTGCTATTTGCTTGTTCTCCCTTCTAGGGCTTACTCAAGCCTATGAAGAACCTCAATTCATTGTCGAAGGAATTGTCTATTGTGATCCTTGTCGTTCGGCATTCAAAACTAATCTTAGTCAGCCCTTAGCAGGTAATTAATTTGAAATTTTGTATCCATTTTGCATCTATTCTTTTTTCCAATTTTTCAAATTCAACAACGATAATAAAGAAAAGTTTAAAAACATAAAAATGAAGCTCTGACGAAATTGTGTGTTTTATTATCCGTTTATAAGGCAACAATAGTCATCTCGAAGTCTTGTGACAAATTCAGGGGTTAGAGCCTATTTATTATGCATGTACTCCTACTTCTCCCATTATGAGTTACTTTATCAAATTTAATTTGTTTTAAAATGTTTCACATTCTAGAAAATATTTTTTTTTATGTTGGATATATGAATAAAGTCTCATATTGGTAGTTAAAAAAATTGAGAGTCAACATATAAGGTGTAGAGATCTCATAATAATATGATTTCTTTTGGAAAAAATCGTACGAACTTGGTCCAAAACGGACAATATTATATCATGTAAGAGTATTAGTGGATTGACATATTTAGCCCAACAAACTGAATGACACACCAAAAGAAGCTAAGTGCAAGGTTCGGTTGCCATAAATACTTTGATAATGTGGGTGGAACCGATGTACAACAAAATCACAAATTGGTACCGAGTGATTTCACAAGTTTCTAGCCTTTAGACGTGCACTAACATATTAACATGCATGGATACATGCAGGTGCCGGTGTGCGGTTGGAGTGCCGACATCCTGAAACTGAAGAAGTCACCATCACGATCGCTAGCCAAACCAATTCCACTGGATATTATCACTTGCTTGTAGAAGGAGACCACGAGAATGAAATCTGCGAAACTTATTTGACAAACAGTCCAAAGAAAGATTGCAGTGAGATTCCAGATGAAGTTCATACCAAAGAATCATCAAGAGTTTCTCTCACTAACAACAATGGCATGGCTGGACATTTACGTGATGCTAATGCTCTCTTTTTCTTGGCCAAAAAAGCCTCATCACGCTGTGCACAAGAATTCAAGGATATGCAATATATCCCCGAACTAAAAGATGTGAACCAGGCTTGAAGATTTAATTATTCTGGGGACTAGTTGAATTTATTATAACAAGACAAGTCCTACATTTTGATATGTTCTTATTTACATCTAATAAATTACTTTAGAACATAATGCACGTTTTAAAGTTGTTTTTTGTTCATAATTTGGATCTTGATTTTGAGGCTTGAGGGATTCGTAAACGTTTGTTCATTCAGATCTTTGTAGCAGGGATATACATTTAATATATTATTTCTAGGCTCAAATGTACGTACACATACAGTGGCGGAGCCAGAAATTTTACTAATGAGTACTGTCAAAATAAACAACCAATCAACGTTCGTTAGGAGACATTGTTTATACCCAATTTAGCCTCTCATTTTTTCAAATAGTATATATGTTTTCAAAATATTATTTTGCATTATTACTTAATTTACAAGATTTATAAAAATATTTTTATAATTTTTCATGAATTTTGGAGCTTTAAAATTAAGTTTCTTGCATTTAAATTAGTTAAGTATTTATTAACTATCCTTCTAAATTATTTTGTGATGATCTAATCATCCAAATTTATTATTTACAATCACATATACGTTTATAACGTTTTCACATCATTTCATATAATTATGCTTGTATTTTTAGCATTTACGTAATTTTACAATAATAGTCTATATTCATGCATAATTACGTTTTGTTTATGTTATTTGTGCCAAAATAGCATTCTATATTTTTATAATGTTAATTTATTATTTTCAATCATTTTAGTTCATAAGAAATATTTATTATTTATCATTAACTATTAAAACATAGCCCAAATCACACAAATTTTTGAACCATACTAGTGACCTAAACCCCTCAAATCTTTGGCCCAACTTTCCTAGACCAATACCAGCAATCCACTACCCTATACTCATCCACTAACCCGATCTGCCTCTTATTAAGTCCTAGTTGTTGATCTTGGAGATCAACGACCCATATGCCATCTCCCTCTTTTAATTAACCTAGCACTACAACCATAACCATATTTACGGTCGTCAATGAATTCTCTCTATTATCTCATCTCTCAAACCTAAACCCTAGCCATCCCACTCAAATCTCTTTCAAATTTGAATTAATCATGGATTTTTTCTGTGATTCTCTTACCTTTTATGGATTATTTCATTTTTTCTTACAAGATTATGGTATTACATAGTATTTGTCTCATTTTTGAAAATTCTAACCTTTTGAATCAAGAGAAATTAGACGTACTCCACAAGATTCAAACGTTTCCTCGTCTATATACGTCCATAACAAGAATATATGGATCCGATTTGACAAGATTCTTCGGCCAATTTGTGTGATTCCATGCAAAATTAGGGTTTGCCCTCCTAATTTGATTCTTAATCAATTATGCATGCTTCTCTTTCCTTATATGTGTTTGATTTATTATGTTTCCTTCTTTAAATGTTTTATTTTGGCTACTATATAAACCCTTCCCCTGATTCCCTTTGGAAGGACCTTAATCATTGTTATTCTCTCACTCTCCCTCGTTTTATACTATTCTGAAACATGGGCGCTTGGCAGTCTAAAATCCAAGGCCACCAAAATACTGATATTCCTAGGGCTACCAGTAGAGTATTGGAAAAAGAAAAATTTAGGTCGAATAGCAAGCTGTATTGGGAAACCTATATGCTCTGATAGGTCAAATGAAGAAGGTGAAAGAATTTCATATGCTATGATGTTGTTTGAAATGGATATATCACATGAGTTGCCAAATGGTTTGATAATTGAGGAGGAAGAGGGTATACACAGGGAACAAGAACTAGAGTATGAATAGAAATCATATTTTTGTGAAACTTGCTTCCAAATAGGCAAACATGAAGTCAATCGTGAAAAAATCCCAATCGAGAAACAAAAATACAGAGAGGAGAAACAGGATAGACAATCTGAAAGGAAACAACAAAACAAGATGCAATGGAAAGTAAAGGCCACAGTGGATCAAGGAGAAACAACAAAGGTGCAGGAAAAAACAATATCACGGATAAAGAGAAGAATGATCAGGGGAAGGAACATAAAGAAAATTAGAATAATGAAACTCAAGAGAAGAATTTTCGGCAACAGCAAAGATTTAAAGGAAAGCAAAAGATGAAAGTAAACAACAACAAAGCACTGAATGGTCATGAGATAGAAAAGTTGTTAGTACATTGAGAATACAAGAGCCTAACAGCATTGTAAGAATGACTGAAGGGATTGACATCAGTGAGGAAAATCCCCCATGATAATTTGTGCATGGAATATAAGATGGATGAATAAGTTCTATAAGCAGAGAGAAATCAAGGCCTATCTGATGAAAAATAAAATTGCTCTACTAGGCTGCCTTGAGACTAAGATAAAACCTAGGAATGTTAGTAAAGTTAAAAGAAAATTTGGAAAGAATTGGCAAATATTTTCAGATGAACAGATAAATCCTATTGGTAGATTATGGGTATTTTGGAAAGATGCTAAGGTGCAAGTTAACTTCCTGATGGTTACTAATCAAGTGATTCACTGTCAAGTGAAGGAAAAAAGGACCCAATTTGAATGTTGCATTACATTTGTGTATGGTAAGAACAAGTTACATGAAATGAAGGAGTTATGGGATCACCTAAGGATGATTATGGTACAATGCAAGAGTCTTGGTTGGTGATAGGAGACTTTAACAGTGTTCTATCTATCAATGATAGAATAAATGGCCAGCCTATCCATCAAAATGAGATAGTAGAGTTTCGGAATTGTATAAAGGATATTAGAGTAGGAAAAGTAAACAGAAAAGGGTGTTAGTGGTCGTGGTGCAACAAAAGAGATGCTGGAGAAAGAATATATAGTAACATTGACTAGGTGTTTGGAAACGCACCTTGGTTTACTAAGTATAGTAGCTTAGAAGCAGTGTATGAGGTACCAGGTGTCTCTGATCACTCCCTTATTGAGATAAATACTGAGGTGGTAAGAAGCTACCTAAAAAAACCTTTTAGGCTATACATTGTACTGTTATACCAAAAGGAATTTCAAGAGAGTGTGAAAGAGATATGGAACCAAAGAATTGGAAGGCATACTATGCATTCCATATGGATCAAACTAAAAATAATACATGATATAGCAAGGTTGATGAATCAAGAAATGAACTCATTAGAAAAGAAGGTTGATAAACTCAGAATGGAGTTACAGAATATACAAAGACATATTGATAATGACCTCTGAATTAGCAGCTAATTGAATAGGAAAAGGAAATGATAATGCAAGCAGAGAAATGAGAACGAATAAACGAACAAGTGTTAAGACAAAAATCTAGAGCAGTGTGGATAAAAGTAGGTGACAGAAATTCAAAATTATTTCATGCTCTGTTAAAGAATAGATAGGCTAGAAACAGAATTGCTTCCATTTGTAATGAACAGGGAGAGAGAGTAACAGAGCCAAAGCAGATTGAAGATGAGTTCTAGAGCTTCTTTCAGAACTTACTGGCAATTGAACTACCATGCATAGATGTTGACATAGCTAAGAATGGTCACTGTCTCACAAAGGAGCAACACAAGATGATGAGCTGCAAAGTAACTAGACAAGATGTAGATAGAGCAGTGAAGGAATTACCAAACGACAAAGCACCAGGGATAGATGGTTTTACTGCAGAATATTTTAAGGAATATTGGTCTATAATAGGTGATGAGGTCAGAAGAGCTGTATTAGAATTCTTTAGCAACGAGAAGTTGTTGAAGAGTGTTAACTGTATAACATTAACATTGATTCCAAAGGTAGCCAACCCAAATTCAGTCAAAGATTTTAGACCTACTGCATGTTACACAGCTATATACAAGATCATATCAAGAATCATCACAGCAAAACTGAAATTGGTTGTAGATTCAATAATAGGAGAATCACAGTCGGCTTTCGTAGAAGGAAGGAACATATTGGACGATATGATCATAGCACATGAGCTGGTAAAAGGGTACAATAAAAAGAAGTGTCACCAAGATGTTGTATCAGAATAGATACAAGGAAAGCCTATGACTCAGTCGAATGACCTTTCCTTAGAATGATATTGATAGACAATGCTATGTCTGTGAAGTTTGTGGAGCTGATTATGGTTTGTGTATCTACTGTTAATTATTCTCTGATCATAAACGGAGGGTTAACAAATAGATTCCAAGGGAAGAAAGGGCTAAGGCAAGGAGACCCAATGTCTCCTTACCTTTTTGTGCTTGTGATGGAGTATATGAATAGAGTCCTAATGAAGTTAAAAGATAATCCAGACTTCAATCATCATCCAAGGTGTTCCAGGAATAATATTACACACATTTATTTTGCAGATAATTTAATTCTTTATTCCAGAGCAGATGAGGTGTCTATCAAATTGATGCTGAAAAGTTTCAACCACTTCTCAGGGATTTTAGGGTTGAAGTTCAATCTAGAGAAAAGTACCCTATATATTGCTGGTGTTACAAGGGAATTCAAGGAGAGGATACTGGATGAAATACAGTTTACCTTAGGGAAATTACCATTTCGATATCTTGGTATTTCCCTTACTTCAAAAAAGCTATCAGTGCAGCATTGTATGCCCTTGATCGAAAAGATAACAGCTAGGATAAACTGTTGGACAAAAAAATGATTATCATATATAGAAAGACTCCAATTACTGAAAAGTGTGATATTTGAGATGCAAACGTACTGGGCACAATGTTTCTATTGCCAAATAAGATACTCAAGATGATTATTATTGTGTGTAGAATATTTCTGTAGACATGAAAAAGTGATCTTTCAAGAAGAGCATTGGTAGCATGGGACACAATATGTATGCCATTATCAGCAGGGGGTTAAATATTTGGACATTTATGTATGGAATAAAGCTGCATTATGCAAACTATTATGGGCCATTAGTGCAAAGAAAGATACATTATGGATTCAATGGTTCCATAGTTATTATGTCAAAGAGAAAGATGTTATGGTAATGGATACTCCTAAACAAGCATGCTGGATTGTGAAAAATAATCTTTGATACGAGGCAATGGTTTCTGAAAAAACACTCAAGAAATTAGCTGGAGCAATACCAAAGAAATGGTAAGTTTAACATCCAAAAACTATACACTGCAATGAGACCTCAGTTCCAGAAGGTTTGGTGGAAGAAATTACAGCAGGATCGAAAGCAATACCAAAGCATAGATTCATTATTTGGTTAGCTCTTCAAAGGAAACTAACCACAATGGATGGGTTAAGAAGATGGGACACTATAGTTTATAATGAATGTGTACTATGTGATACAAATGAGGAAGAATCAATGGAACATTTATGGTTTAGATGCAAATATGCCAAAATAATATGGTCTGAACTGTTACATTGGCTTAATGAAAACCATCAGTTAGGTACTTGGGATGATGAGATTAAATAGATGACAACAAAAAATTCAAGTAGATACAGTAGATAAATACTCGTATTCCTATTCACAGCCATGTTGTATCATGTTTGGACAGAAAGGAACAACAAGATTTCAAGGATAAGCAGAAGAAGCCAGGCAGAAAATCAAAGACATAGTGCTAGAATTGCACCTGCCTAGACAGAATGAAAGAGAATAGCAGAAAAAATTAGCAAGACTAAAGAATTATTCAAGTATAGTGTAGAATGAGTACAAGAATTGAAGGATAAGTGTGTAAACAGAAAATGATAGTTAAGAGTGTTCAAAAATATAATAAATAGAATTAGTTAGAACTAGCGGATGTAAATATTATTTTTTGATTAAATAAAGTTTAAGTATTTAACCAAAAAAAATTAAGTTACAGTACAAATTAAAATGGACTCTTCTTACCGAACGTAATTCTTAAAGAATCCTCAACAAAGAAGTTAATATCCATATTTTATAAGGGCATCAGCCATTTCTCTGTAATTGTCAAAGTAACTAATTGATAGGTTGTCCAATGTATTAGCCAGTAATCACATTTGAATCGATTTTGGTCTAAATAGAACTTTACGTATATGAAGAACAATTACAGAGGAACTAAAAAATAGAGAATGCACATATGGCTATACCGATTAACATATTTATTCTGTGCCTAGAAATGAATATGTGAATAATGAGGGAAAAGTGGAAAGAGATAATAGAGTTGCTTTAAGTGGGGTTTAATTTCTGCACCTACGAAATGTGATGAAAGGATTTTGATGGCGTTATACTATAATTTTACAAAAAAAAACAAAAAAAAAAAAAGAACCAAGGAGAAACATAAATTAGAGCTCATTTGGTTTAGTTGATTTAGAGTAGTTAATAAGCATTAGATGCTGAAAAATACTTTAAGTGCTGAAACTGATTTAAAAAATAAATAAATATGTATTTGGATAGAAGTGCTGAAATTAATAATAAGCAGCTGAAGAACTGGGTATACGAAGAGTTTTGTTTTAAAAGAAGTATTTTTAAGGATAAAATAGTAAATATTTTGGTCAAACCTAAAGCACTTATAAGTTGAAATTTGATAAGTTATGAGGGACCAACTTATTACTTTTGACTTATTTTTAGCTTATAAACACTTTTAATTTTATCACATACATAAATAAACTAAAAATAATTTTAATCCAATTTAACCGGCTTATAACTTTAACCAAATGCCCTCTTAGCATATACCTTTGCAAAATATAATACTTTAAAATGTGAATGCAAAGTGAAGAATATGCCATAGGGAGATTGAAGTTTTATGGTATCAAATACCAAGATGCTTTCTTTAGTTTAGTTGAACCTTGCACGCCTTTATCAATTACTTCCTCCCTATTCTCATTCTTTTGCTTGATTAATGAACCTAGACACGTACACATACCAATTCAATTCCACGAATATGTTAAAGTCTCAAACCTTCTTCAAGAAAAGAAAGAATATGAAAGTTGGGATTAATAAATCCCTCGGCTCATGTCACTCTTGGATTGAAAACAACTCTACCACTACTGAAAAGTTTTATGAAGAAGTAGAAATATTCCTTCCATTTCAAATTAATTATTACCACCCATGATAGAATTTAAAAGTCTATAAATTACATAGAAAATCAAATTCTCTATTAGTTTATACAAAAATCATATATACTGCACCAAGTAAATGATAAGAGAAAATTTACGTGAAAATTTTCTAACTTAACGGAATTAAAAACTACGACCTAATCTTATAGGATTTTAACTTCATTGTTAAGAAATCTTTAGATTATAACATATTGTAACTTAAGAGTTAACCTCTTATTCCTTTACTAACTTATAACAACTCTATTATAAGCCACTTTATAATAACTCTATTACAAAGACTTTACAACTCGACTAACTCTAGTCAGGACACAAACACATAGGTTTATGATTTACAAAGGCTTTTCTAAATGCTTCTAATTAAGCTAAGTAGAAATTACAAGTACGAGCTTTTACAAAGTTACAACTCAACTAAGGACATAATAAAATGATATGGGGAACTGATTCATAGCAGTGTTGTTCTTTGTTTTTGATGCACTTGAGAATCATTTGCTGGATGATCAATCACTGTGAGAGTGCTTGAGTAAATTCCCTAAGTATTCAAGTGATTTATTTTACCTTTCTTAATGTTAATAATATATTTGTGACATCACTTAGTGTGGACACCTAATTTTTGCACTATTTTAACATCTCCTAAAGTCATTAGTGTTTTGCTAATTTAATATTTTTCTCAAATTTTGTGTCTTTAATTACGTACTTCCTATTATGAAAATACCAAAAAATAATAGTTCTTCCTTCATTTGTGCATTTTAGGAATTAACTAGCTGTTCAATAGTTCAATAATCTAGTTAATTAATCATTTGAATAGGTTATTTACTTAATTAATTTATTTGTATAAAATTAGTTCAATAAGTAGGAATAAAGAAAAAATGAGCTATATGTTATAAATAGAACTCTATTTAAGGTGAATGTCTATATTTAGGGAGATTCTAGGGTTTACTACTTGGTGGCTAAGTCACCACCTCCCTATAAATATAGGGGTTCTATTCTATTGTAAACCATCCCCAAGTATCAATAAGAATACTCCTCTCTCTACTTTTCTCTCTATTGTTCTTGTTCTTGTATTATTGTTCTTGTTCTTATATTATTTCATAACACGTTATCAGCATGAGACTCTACCGTCTCAAGAATCGATTCTCAAGAAAAACTAAGGTATTTCTCTCTTCCTAATTTGATTTTCGATTATGTCTGACATTACGAAAAGAAAGTTCGTTGCCCTTGAAATTTCGGGCAAGAACTATATGACATGGGTGTTGGATGCTGAAATCCACTTAGATGCTATGGGTCTTGGAGACACCATTAAAGATAGAGATAAAGCATCCACCCAAGATTGTGCTAAGGCCTTGATTTTCTTGCGCCATCACCTTGATGAAGGTTTGAAGATTGAATATCTCACCGTCAAGGATCCACTCATCTTGTGGAAAGGCTTAAAGGAGAGATATGACAACCTGAAGTTGGTCACTCTGCCACAAGCACGATATGATTGGGCTCATCTGAGGCTCCAAGACTTTAAGTCTGTTTCTGAATATAATTCTGCAATGTTCAGAATTACTTCTAAATTGAAGCTATGTGGAGATAAAATCTCCGATTATGATATGTTTGAGAAAACGTTTACAACGTTTCATGCCTCCAATATGGTACTGCAACAACAGTACAGAGAGAAAGGCTTCACAAAGTACTCTGAACTGATTTCTCTTCTACTTGTGGCTGAGCGAAATAATGACCTGCTCAGGAGAAATCACGAAAGTCGACCCACTGGGTCTACACCACTGCCTGTAGCAGATAAGGTGTATTCTCATTATGCCAATCATGAAAAGGGCCATGGATCTAACCATGGTCGTGGTCGTAATCGGGGTCATAGCTGTGGACGTAGACAAGGAAGAAATATCCATGATGTCCGTCACCCCCCGAGGAGAGATAACCGCCGAAAGCAGAAACGGGATTATGAGGATCCTAAGGCAAAAAGTTCAGAAACTATATGTTATCGTTGCGGTGGAAAAGGGCACTGGTCAAAAGCTTGCCGTGTACCAAGACATTTGGTTGATCTTTATCAAGCTTCTCTAAAGAATAAAGTCCCTGAAACAAATTTTGTCTCTGACGACAATTTTGACATCACCCACCTGGATGTGGCAGACTTCTTTGAGCAACCCGATGGGAAAATAGACCACCTAATCGGTGATGGATCTGTGATGAAAGAAGATGGAGTTGTTTGATTTTATTTCACTTATTTGTAATAGTTAGTGAATAAACTAATAGTCATTAGTATCAGCTCGTATTAGTTAGTTTATGATATAATGTTAGTATTAGTTCTTTAGAATGTTTCAATATGCTCAGATTTCAATAATATTTTTATTTTCCAGTAGCGGTAATCGACTAACCTAACAGTTAGTCGATTATCTAATATTTCGCATTAAAACTGCAAAACAATCGATTGTCAATGTTCAACAATCGATTGTCAATGTTCAACAATCGATTGTCTATGTTTAACAATCGATTGTCTTAAGACAGATCTGGAATTTTTTTCAAAATAGCAAATAATCGATTGTCTATGTTTAACAATCGATTGTCTTAAGACAGTGTGATCTGGAATTTTTTTCAAAATAGCAAATAATCGATTGACTATGTTTAACAATCGATTGTCTTAAGACTGTGATCTGGAATTTTTCAAAATAGCAAATAATCGATTGTCTATGTTTAACAATCGATTGTCTTAAGACTGTGATCTGAAGTTTTTCAAAATAGCAAATAATCGATTGTGTGTGTTTAACAATCGATTGTCAATGTTCAATAATCGATTGTGTGTGTTTAACAATCGATTGTTTTAAGAAAATGCTTAAACTGAAATTTTCAAACTGCACAGTAATCGATTATGGAAAACATATAATCGACTATCTGATTTAATTTGTCAAATAACCTCAGCAGATTTCGAAAATATTGTTTAAGTATAAAAACGAATTGAACTTGTTTATTCTCAAGTTCGTATATTTTCTTTTGTATGGCAAACTATGGGAATTAAAATTGATTGAAGGCTCCTGAAGAGCAACTATAACTCTGCCTAAAGGAACGATATTTTAGAGAATGCAATGTTCTCCTCCAAGTCTAAGAAGAACTTGTTGAGTTTTAATGATATCAGTCAAAATGTTCTCCTCCAAGTATAAAAGGAACTTGTTGAGTTTTAAAGATATCATTCAAAATGGATATCGGATTGAGACAATACATGAGTATAATCTTGAATACCTCATTTACTCATGAAAACGAGGCTGCCCACTTCGGCTTGGGGTCACGCCATTTTGCATGCAGCAATGCTAGTTCGTCTCTAACTGACGAATTGACACAAATATTCCCCGTTGCAATTGGTTTTGGGTCATGAACCTAATATATCCCATTTAAGAATTTTTGGATGCGCAGTATATGTGCCTATAGCACCGCCATCCCGCACCAAAATGGGTCCGCAAAGAAGGTTAGGAATATATGTTGAGTTTGAATCGTCCTCCATTATTCGCTACCTCGAAACATTGACAGGGGATTTGTACACTGCACGATTTGCAGACTGTCAATTTGATGAGACACTTTTCCCAAAATTAGGGGGAGAAGTTGGTGAAACCAAACGGGAAATTTTGTGGAAAATGCATCATTATCTCATCTTGATCCACATACCTCTATTTGTGAAAAAGAGGCACAAAATATTATCCATTTGCAAAGAATAGAAAATCGAATGCCAGACGCATTTACAAATTTGAAAAGGATAACAAAATCACATATCCCCGCAGTGAATGTGACAACATCTGATTCACGAACACATATTCATTATTGGAAGAATATGAACATGAAATTGGTATTGAATATACCACACTCACCCCTAGAAGGAGGTTTGAGATAATACCACACTCACCCCTAGAAGGAGTTTGAGATGATATATGGCATGAATGATCGTTGGTCACGTACCTATTGTACGCCAAAGTATTTGGAAATATGAAGGACAACGATAATGCAAGAAACATATCTTGCATATAATTTTGACCATGACCATAATGGTATAACTTTCTCTTTAAAAGAGATATTCACCACATGGATGTTGATGAATATGTGGTAGTACAAAATTAATTGAGAGCTCTAGAAGAGCCAATTACTATGTTGGAGAAACACAATTGAGTATTGTGCTGTAGTAAGTCTCAAAGAAACTCATTCAGTTTCCAAAGTACACGCGAAAGCGATTGATTATATTGAGACTATAAATGAAGGAAAGATTTGATATCTCCTATTACTACAACTTGTAGCGGGATAATTTGTATATGAAAAGCTACCCGCTTCATTCTCCAGTTTGTACTACACAAACAAAAGAATGCCACAATAAAGTGGATATCTATTGGTATAAAAACCCATGTCATAATAAACCTGAAGTTTATTGATAAGTGCACATGTCATGGTGTAAATTTGAAGTTTACCAATATTGATAATTTATTCAGTTGGCATTCGGGTTAGCCATCTCATTTTAAATATGATGTGCAATAATAGAGAATTCACATGGGTGAATATTAAAGAACTAGAAAGTTCTTTACGAATTCTCTTGTATCACTTGTTCTCATTAATGAACTGACCAACTAAAGAGTTCGGGTTGAAGCCCATAAATTCTGGAAATATTAAAGGTGAATATGGGCCCATTCACTTGCCATGTATACCACATATGATGCATCTATGATATGGTTACATGCGCAATTGTTATTAACCCGCAGCCTGGCCGGTGCTTGCGAGGTAAATTGCTCAGTGATCTAACTTCGAGCATAATTTCCAGATTTTCTACTCAAGATAGTTCATCTTGATAAGTTGGTTTATATCAAAGTTGGTTTAGCAAGATAATTATTGAGTGCATCCACTTAATAGCTAAACTGTTTCTTATGAGAACAAAGTTATATATATCAGTTTGATACACGTTGTATACGAGAGTATATTCTCCCCTCACAAGTGGTTCAGGGTCAGGAACCAAATAATTTCATCTTATTATTAATGTGTTGTGTATATTGACATGATAATGCACAAAGATGATTTCTCAAAGTTGGGGAAACAAGTTAGCTTTTCTAACATGAGGGGGAGACATGATAAACACTTGAGAAAAGGTTACATGGGATGAATTATCATTTGTATATGTAAATCCCCGAATATCATGATATGAACCTGAAGTTCATAAAAGGGATAATTCAATTGCAACATATTGCGAAGCATGCCATACTCATTTGCTGACCCAAAGAAAGTGACGATATTCTCACTACAAATGCTCATATTAAGTCCCAGAAGGACAAAGTCTTTGATACGCTTAAAGCGTATAGACAAATACTTGATTCCATATGAAAGACATGTAGATTTGGACATATAGTTCAAATACTTGAAAGTATAAAGTCAAAGGTATGTATAATCAGTTTTCGATATCTTATTTGTTTAGCATGACATGAAAACTTGATATGCATCTAAAGTCTATTATGTGATTTATATGACTTAACTTGAAAGATTTAAGTTGCTTAAAGCATACACAATTCTTGGTCCTGAAGTACCACATCCTAAGTACAATTTGTGTACATATATATCTTGCTATAACTATAAGCATAATGACATTGAGAATACATCTATGGAGATATTGAAGAGTCATTCCACGACATTATATGAAGATGTTCATATCTATCAAGAATGATGATTTCAAGGTGCGGAATATTTATTCAAGTCAATATGGTTGATTTATTTATCAAACATCTACCAAAGATTGTTTTGAAGATGGTGCACAAGATTGGAATGCAAATGCTCAAGGATATAAATTGATGTTCTTATCAGGGGGAGTTAATGCGCGTTGCACTCTTTTTCCCTTACAAGGTTTTGTCCCAACTGGGTTTTCCTTGCGAGGTTTTTAACGAGGCAACCAATAGGCGCATATTCAAACATGTGTACTCTTTTTCCTTCTCTTTAATTTTTTCCCATTGGGTTTTGTTTTAGTTAAGGTTTTAACCAGGCACATTATTGAATAGACATTCAAGGGGGAGTGTTATAAATAGAACTCTATTTAAGGTGAATGTCTATATTTAGAGAGATTCTAGGGTTTACTACTTGGTGGCTAAGTCACCACCTCCCTATAAATATAGGGGTTCTATTCTATTGTAAACCATCCCCAAGTATCAATAAGAATACTCCTCTCTCTACTTTTCTCTCTATTGTTCTTGTTCTTGTATTATTGTTCTTGTTCTTATATTATTTCATAACACTATAATTATAATGATCAGTTGGCTACGAATGTAATATCGTATTTAATTGAGTGGCTGCAAGGAAAAAATTCAAAACGCCGTAGTTTCAAGGTGAAATTACATCACTTTGTTTAATAAAATCTAAATCTAATCTCAGCTCTTCAATTCTCAAAATCCAACGGTCCTGATTGAATCTCCTATAAGGTATATAAACCCTTTTAAATCAGATTTTTGGTCATCTTTCACATAATACAAATCCTAGCCTCCTATATCTCTCTCAGCAGCCGCCTGCCGCACCCATCGCTTCTGCTGCTGTCCGCCGCGGGGTTGTTCAAATATTCCCAAAATTTCACCATATAATCTACCATACGTCCTCTTTTCATATCTTCAAACCAAACCCTTCAAACCTCCCTCAAACTCAATTTGAGATCTAGGAAACCCTAGCCGCCACCTTTTTTCCTTAAATTCGTGAAGTTCCGACCACCACCACACTATAATACTTACATTAATGGATAGAGCTTCTCAAGAGCGACCTATTTATGTTAATTTCAATCCTAAAACCCGGCAACCATTTTCCGGCCAGTCCTGGCAACCGCCCAACGCCACCACTGCTTTCACCATTTTCTCCACCCACTGCTAAACGACACCCAAACCACCAATTTGAGGCTTGGCAGAGACCCCATATCGGCAATAACTGAGTGAGGCTTTTTCTAAGTTTCAAGCTTGGTGGCCATAGGTTATCGTCTCAATTACACATCCGCAATCGTATAAGGAAATTTGGATCCCAGCATAGCGCAAAATTGTAATCCCTTCTCTTTTTACTGATTTTCTATTTTTTCCTTCCTAATTAATTTTAGATTTCTGTTTATGGTTAAGCTATGTCTCGTTTTTTTATATTTTGTTTAATTCTGGCTGCACCGTCATTTATTTAGTTTGGTTGTGATCAATCACTTAACTGTTAATACGCGCTTAAACATAGGTTTCGTCTCTGATTTCTTTTTTCGCAACGTCATGGGTTATTTTCTAGCTATTAAAATGCTGAATTTTCTGATTTTACACTAGTTTAAATCAGTTTGGTTAGTTTGATATTAGTTTGTGAAGGTTAAAATATAAATAATGGAGTAGAGTACATGTTTGGTTTCTTTTACTGTTTTGGAGTTGTTGGGAGTACATCTACTTTTGTTTGTGTCTGAAATTAGTGAAAAAGGGCATTCCTTTTCTCATTTTTTAGGTTGATTTTTGGTTGAGGAAAAACCTAACCTCAAGGACCTTCTGCTACAAAGGAGGGGGGAGCTGAATACATTACAGTAAGCTGAAACCAAGTCAAAATCTTCCAAAGTAGTAAATTTAGTTTCTTTGAAAGTGCTTGAAGTACCTGGTGTTTGATTTTCTGGTTTGTTTTGGGTGTCCTTTGCTGGTTTTTCGCTGATGTTGCTTGTTGGTTTTGGCTGGGTTTAGTTGTCGTTTTTCTCTACCTTACTGCTGCGATTAAAATTCTGCATTCTCTGTAACCTTCAACCTTGTAATTTTGTTTTATTCGATTGAAAGTGAAGAAGAGTCGTATATACGAGTTCCTTTCAGTTTCTTTGGTTCTTATTCTACTTCCTGCTCGTTAAAAGAATGCATGAGCGCTGAAATTATTATAAGTAAGCAATAAAGTAGAGTAATTTATTTTACGTTCGTTTAAATTGGGACTAAAAATGTCGTCTATCATAGGATAACTTCTGATGAACTCAATTATTACACTAGTTAATGTTGTGAACTAGGCCCAAATGTCACTATCATTCTTAGTTGTTATTATTAGGTTGTTAAGTATAAATAAAAAATGCATTCTAAAAGGTCCGTACTTTTCACTGCTCTTTTACATAAATAAGCTTAAAGCATTAGGTGAAATTGTGGAAATGGAATTTTTAGATTCATGTTCTTGAATTTTTTGACAATGTAGTATTTTATTTCTATGTCTTAGCTTGTTCTATCTTTCTTTTGTTTATTCATTGCATGATGAAATCTTTGTTTAGTATCAGCCTTTGTTAGTTTTAATGAGTATATGATTTTACGTGGAAATTTTGAATGCTTTTATTTGATTGATTTATTTAGAGTTTGGTTTCATATAATACTAAGAGCGGAAAAATTCTTCGTCATCAGTATATCTATGAGTCCTTGTATGCATTCGGGCTAATCAAATAAGTTCTTTAGCCAACCAATAAATAAAGAGATTGGCTTGTTTTTATTTCATAAGCCGGTCTAATATTACATATTACATTAGTCAAATAAATTCAATAACAATCTGATTATATAGACAAACAACAATAACAACTACCTAGTATAGTCTCACAAGGTGGAGGTCTGGGGAGGGTAATATGTAGACGGACCTTACCCCTACCCGAAAGGGCAGAGAGGTTGTTTCCAATCGACCATCGGCTCAGTGAAGGAAAGGAACAACAAAAACAAAAACAACAAAAGAACATTAGTATCTTAAGCAGAAATAGCATAAATAATTATCTAAACATAAGAACCATAAATAAAATAACATGCAATAATATCAGACAGTAACTACCATAAATAATTACAATAAGGGCGACACAATCCAATACACAAATCATCTATGGATAGCCCTGCCAAGCCTCACCCAACCCCGGGTGAGGAGTACGAAAAACGCTAGGGGCCCCTATCCTACAACCCTGATACTAGACCTCCAAACTTTCCTATCAAGGGCTATGTCCTCAGAAACCCGCATTTTAGCCATGTCATGCCTAATCACATCTCCCCAATACCTCTTAGGCCTCCCTCTGCCTCGCCGTGCGCCGACCATCGCCAGCCGCTCACAACTCCTCACCGGGGCATCATGACTTCTCATCCGTACATGCCCGAACCACCTCAGCCTCGCTTCTCGCATCTTCTCATCCACCGTGGACACCCCCACCTTCTCTCGAATAACTTCATTCTTAATCTTATTTAACCTGGTGAGCCCGCACATCCACCTGGGCATCCTCATCTCCGCAACCTTCATCCTCTGAACATGAGAGTTCTTCACTGGCCAGCACTCCGCCCCATACAACATGACCGGTCTAACCACAGCTCTATAAAATTTCCCCTTGAGTTTCTGTGGAACTTTCTTGTCACACATGATTCCTGATGCAAGCCTCCACTTTGACCACCCCGCTCCTATACGATGAGTGACGTCCCCATCAATCTCTCCATCCCCCTGAATCACCGATCCAAGATATCTGACACTGTCCCTCTTGGCGATGACCTGAGATCCAATCATCACGTCCCTGCCTACTTCGCTCGGCTCGGCGCTAAACTTGCACTCCAGGTATTCTGTCTTAGATCTACTTATTTTGATACCCTTAGACTCGAGAGCCTGTCTCCATACCTCTAACCTCTCATTAACACCGACCATCGTCTCATCTATCAAGACTATATCATCAGCAAATAGCATACACCAAGGCACATTCCCTTGAATATGTCGGGTAAGAGCATCCATCACCAAGGAAAACAAGAGAGGGCTAAGCGTCGATCCTTAATGGAGCCCCATAACCACTGGAAAATGGTTTGAGTCGCCACCCACCGTCTTAACCCTAGTCTTAGCTCCATCGTACATGTCCTTAATCACTCTGATGCAGGCTTCTGGCACGCTCTTCGCCTCCAAGCACCTCCATAGCACCTCCCTTGGGACCTTATCATACGCCTTCTCCAAGTTGATAAGCACCATATGCAGGTCCTTCTTCTTATCTCTGAACTGCTCCACCAGCCTCCTGACAAGGTGGATAGCTTCTGTAGTCGAGCGACCCGGCATGAAACCGAACTGGTTCACAGATATAGATGTCATCTCAGTCACCCTTGCCTCGATCACCCGCTCCCAGACCTTCATGGTATGACTTATTAATTTGATACCCCTATAGTTGTTGCAGCACTGGATGTCACATTTGTTCTAGTACAAGGGCACCACTATACTCCACCTCTACTCCTCCAACATCTTTTTGGTCCTGAAGATCGCATTGAACAACCTGGAGAGTCACTCCACTCCTGACCTACCCATGCATTTCCAGAACTCTACCGGGATCTCGTCAGGCCCAGTCGCTCGACCCCTACTCATCCTACGCAAAGCCCCCATGACCTCATCCGCCCTAATACGCCTGCAGTACCCAAGGTCTCTTTGTTGCTCTGAATACCCCAATTCCCCTAGCTCTATGTTACGATCCCCCACATCGTTAAGTAAGTCTCGAAAGTATGCCTGCCACCTCTGCTTGACTTGAGACTCCCCCATCAGAACTCTACCATCCTCGCCCTTGATGCACCTTACTTGGTCAAGATCACGCGCCTTCCTTTCCCTTTCTTTAGCTAATCGGAATAACTTCATGTCCCCGCCTTTCTCCCCTAATTCCTCGTACATGCGACCAAACGCCGCATTTATGGCTTCCGTAACCGCCATCTTTGCTTCTTTCCACGTCGCCTTATAGATCTCTCTGTTCGCTCTCCGTTTTTCCTCGCTTGTACTCCCTGCCATCTTAGCAAACGCCGCCTTCTTCACCTCCACTTTTCTTTGGACTACATCGTTCCACCACCAGTCACCCTGATGCCTGCCTGAATAGCCCTTTGCTACTCCGAGCACATCCCGTGCTACCTCCCTAACCAAGTTCGCCGTCTCTGACCACATAACATCCGCTTCCCCAGAACTTCTCCAAGCTTCGCCCTTAGCTAACCTCCTCTCCAACTCCTGTGCTTTCTCCTTATTCAAAACACCCCATCTAATCCGCGATTGTCCCCGAGCACCCCTCCTCTTCCTTTTCACCCAGAGACCGACATCCATCACTAGGAGTCTATAAAGAGTCGAAAGGGACTCTCTCGGAATAACCTTGCAGTCCTTGCAATTACCCCTATCGCTCCTTCTGAGGAGGAGGTAATCAATCTGAGTCCTCGCTGCCGAACTCTTGAAGGTGACCAAATGTTCCTCCCTCTTCTGAAATGTCGAGTTCGCAATCAAAAGCTCGGAAGCCCTGGCGAAATCAAGCAGTGACGTGCCTCCTCCGTTCCTAACCCCAAAGCCGAAGCCACTGTGCACCTCACCATAACCATCAACATCAACCCCAATATGACCATTAAAGTCCCCTCCAATAACTAACTTCTAGTATTGGGGAATACTACTCACCATATCATCCAAGTCCTCCCAAAAGCGCCTCTTAACCTCCTCGTCTAAGCCCGATTGTGGCGCGTAGGCGCTGATGACATTGATGACGCAACCCCAAATAACCAACTTAATAGACATTAACCTAGCATTCACTCGCCTAACCTCGACCACGGACTCCCTTAGATCCCTATCAACCAATATGCCCACTCAATTCTTACCTCTTACGACCCCAGAATACCACAACTTAAACCCGTCTGCATTCCTCGCCTTCGACCCTTTCCACCTAGTCTCCTGGACATAGGCTATGTTAACCCTCCTCTTCTGAAGAACCTTCGCCAACTCAATGGACTTACCCGTCAGAGTGCCTACGTTCCACGACTGATCCTTAATCTATGAGCGTCCGCTACCCTCTTCCCACCCTTGCCTCAGGCCCTACCCGCAGAACCGCTCCCAGCACCCCTCTCGCCCCTGCCCCCACCCCTGTTCCCCGAGGATAATACAAAATAATACAATTTTTAAAAAAAAAAGTTGTAAAGTTGGGTTGCCTAAGCGCTTGATTTAACGTGACGGTACGACGCGAATCACTTTCTGCCTCCACTTTGAACTTACGAATTGGACCAAATTTTGATTCTGCTCTATGATCATGCTCCTCGGATGGTGGAATGAATCTGACTAGACCAACAAAATAATATAGTATTCTGCACTTTTTTTCCTTTAGATGAGATGTGTATTCCCAACTTTCTTGCAAAAAGAATTCCAGAATGCAGGCATCTTGTTCCTTATTCCTTGACTCCTCAAGTGGCTCGGATGACTCTATTTCCATATCATCATCCAAGCATAATATGGAAAAATGCTTGGAGTGTGGACTAATGTGTTTAACTGCATAAATAGTGGGATTGTCAACATCCTCAGCACTAATGACACTAGAGTCAACTAAATACGTATCATCAATGTCCTTGGTTGACTCTAGTATCTCTTCTGCAACATCGGCATCTTTTAAAATGTAGTTCGATTAATTGTTGGTGTTCTACTCTACCTTCTCGACTAGGACCTCCTCGTATTTTTTTTAAATCCTCCAATAAAATGGCAATTTCTGCAGCCAATTCATGCTCTTGTTGACTACTATCAACAATGTAAACTTGTTGCGCGTTACAAGGTTCAATTAGTTTATTCGCTTGAACCTTCATGATGTGAATAGTTGCCTCTTGCATTTGTATCTGCAGTGGTTTCTTATCATATAGTTCCATAAAATACTTTAACATATCTTTGATCCTTTTCAAGTCAGCTTCCCTGGTTTTTTTGTTCCTATTAACACCACCAGAAAAAGTAGAACTATCATAGTACAACCATGAAAGTGACAATCATGACCACCACACATATCACTCACATTCCACACATAAGATTGAGTTGGTGCTCATAACTCGCTCTTGGCAATATTTTGATAATTTTGCAATGGGTAATTTCCTCCACAATATGCATAAGGGGGATCAAAAGTAGAATTACCAACATCATAACTCTCATAATTCCAAGATGTCATGTCTCTCAAATCAAAATTAAAAATTAAAGGAACATCAATCAAGCACAAGAAAATAAAAATAAAAGTTCAAACTTGCAACCTAGAAATATGTCCACCTACAACTACACTATTAGTTTTCTGGCAATAGTTCAAAATTTTGATCACGCCCAACTATGTCTTATAAATGGACTAAGCAGCAGTTAAAAATTTAATCTGATTTACAAGTTTGGAGTCTGATCCCACTTACAACTAAGGCTTAGCTACATTTGTTCAATATCTTTAAGAAACACAAGTCCAAATAATTTTCTAATTATAAAGATTATAATATTTATTTTTATCTAATTAACTAACAAATACTAGAAAGCAGTAAAACTATCAATTAAAAAGGATAAGGATTGAAGAGGTCTAGAGTTATGATTTCCCCTATTGTTGGAATCTTTCCGCTACGTTTTCTGTAAATTTGCCTATTTTTTCTCTACCGATCATGCATGCTCTAAGTGTGGTAGTTCTCTCCCGAGTAACTACTATAATTTACTAGACATATTCTTCTGAATTACACTAGCTAGAATTAAGTACGGCTCACTCGGATCGCACCAAGGTTTTGGTATCTCTAATATCACCTTTAAACCCTCCGTATTAATCCCCATATATGTTAGGAGTGATGTTTTTCAACAACTAACTAAATATGCACTCTCCCTCGAGTAATACACGCTAAATAGGCACAGTCGATTGAGAGCTTTTCAACCAACCAAAATAATAACGTAGTTGAACAAATAAAGAAAATACTAAAGCAAATCTATATTAACGTAATAGGAAAATCATCCTCCACTAGGTTCCATCAAAACCCTAGATAATAAATTAGCTATTTATAATAGTATGCATAATTATAATACTAGAATTCATAACCAATCATGAAAACAGGAAGAAGGAAGTGAAAAACTCGTAGAAGAATTCTCCGCATTATTCCTAGTGTGTTCTTTCCTCCTTAGGTCGAATCTCCGGTCTAATATCGGTCTCCCCATCCAATCTCGATCTGTCGTCTCTCTCCCCTCAAAGTGGCATTTTTAGGTCTATTTATATGTTTAGGAAAAGACCTAAACGTGTAGGTCAAGTCCTAGTGAACCCGGAGACAAAATAAATCTTTAAAACTCGAATTGGATCTAGCCCCAGGCCTGGCGTCGCCAGCCTAACGCTTGTTAGACCTGGCCTTTCATGCTCCCGCGCACACTTTCGACTTGTATGTCTTTCTTTTCTTCTACTTTTATCTCCAATTCACCCACACATAAAATAGACTTTATTACGCACAAATATAATGAATTTATCATTAAACCATATTAAATGCAAGGCAAATATATGTACGAAAATTATAGAATTGTGGCCACACATCGGCAACAATTGTTATAGATCTGTCTCCATGGAAGCTGCTATTTGAGCTTGTGCTGAGCTTGTAAAATGATTTCATGCGCCCAAAATGTTGGTAGCAAACAAGCACATGGGAAATAAGCAATATGTATTTACAACTTAACTGGGCCGTTTATATATTTCGTCACTAATATTTGATACCATTCTATTTATACACTATATATTTAAATTTAATTGAAGAATCTAAACTCAATCAATTTTTATTTTGATGTTAGATTTTGATGCAATATATACAAAAAAGTTCGCCTCGATTGAGGAACATGCAATTATTAGGCCAATATATATAATGCTAACAAGTGTGTCGGACTACAGGCCTCTATGATGGGTTGTGGCATGATATCCTGTCTCTCAACTCGTGATCACCATGATTATTGATTATCGGACATAAATCAGTGGAAATTTCAATGCTAACAGCAATAATTATTTATTAATTAAGAGTAATTAAGACTACTTTGTTTAATAACTAATTAAGACAGCTTGTATATACAATCAAGGAAGCAAAGTCGGCCTGCAAATATTTTATTTTTTTTGTGTTTTTTCTCTTTCCAATATTTTTTCATTTACTAATTCCACATAGAATAATTTAGCACTACAAGACAAATAGAGAATCAACAAGATTGGCTACCGGAGGTGCTCCTCCTCCTCTTGGCCGCCGGAAAAAGATGCCATTCCTCAGCCACCACTCCATCAAAGTCAAGCTGGTGAATATTCCCATGATTAGTAACATCAAAGAAGCAACCATCTGATAATCCGGCAGCCATGTCGCCGTCGCTGCCGCCACAAGGCGGCTTGGCTTTCCGACGGCCGGCTCCTACGGGCACGTTTCGTAGGGCCCCACCGGCCGTCCAGTACCTTTGACAACCTTTGCAAAAGTGTCTTGGTTGGTTAACATTATAGTTGTTGAAGTAACAAAACTTGGTTTCCATGCTTTTGCATCTAGGGCAAGGGATGATCTTGTCTGGCTTTTTTTCTTGATCTTCATCAATATCATGATCATGGCGGTCATCAACTTTGTTTGGTGGATGATGATCATGACCTTTAGCAGCTTGTTTTGCTTGAACTTGTATTGTTGCACCAAACAACTTGATGCCTTGTGAGATGCGATTTTCTTGAACTTGAGCCATATTTTCTTGGTTTTTGGAGGTGGGATGGGTTGGGGAGGCAAGTGAATGTATATGTTTGATGTAGAGGAACTTAATTAGGAGTTGATATATATATATATATAGAGAGAGAGATGTGTATATATATGCACTTAAAATGGAAAAGGCAAAAAAGTGCAGAGTGAGGGTTAGAGGTTGGGGTGGATGGGTGGGTTAGATAGGAGAGGAAAAAAGTTCATAGATATGACGAGGAGAAAGAGATCTAATTGAAAAAGAGTATAAAAGTATAGAATAAAAAGGACATGAGAGAGAGAAAAAAAGGTAAGTCAAGAAAGAAAAAGCTCATGGATGATGAGCCTAACTTTCCTTTTTAAGAACTTTTAGAAGCTCTAATTAATATATTACTCAAGTGCTAGTCCTCTGGTTCTTCTAAATTTACTGAGTTAGCAACATTTACAACGAAAATTTAGAATACAGTTAAAATATTTCCTCTGCTCTTACTTTGATTCCACGTGAACTTTAAGATTAAAATGAAAAACTTGTAGTCTTGCGTATGTACCCTCTTTTTCTATTAGATGATTTTTTTTAATTAATCCGTTTTAGAAAAAAAATATTTTTTATATTAAAAATAATTTAATTTTTAACTTTTCGTTTTACATATTTTATCCTTAATGAAAAACTTTTTAGATCACACAAATGTCATGGCTCTACAAAGCTTTTTTTATCTCTTAAACTTTTAAAATCACAAGTTTTAAAAGTTTCTTTCCTTTCTTCTAAACTTCATACCGAGTTAAACACCTCATCTAAATTAAGCGGAAGGAGTAATAAATAATACTTTTGTAAATATAAAAGTTTTTATCCTAAATATGCCATAATATTTGCGTGATTATAAGAAAAATTCATTAAAGGTAAACTAGAAAATTTATAGCTACTTTTATATATAGAAATATATTATCTATTTAGCGGACTAATTAATAGAAAAATTATACCAAACAAATTGGAATGAACTAACTACAAAAATGTAATCCTAATGTTCAAGATAAATGTTAAATTTGTTTTTTAAACAGATCCAAAAAAAACAGAGTCATCATTAGACTGATTAAAAGGAAAGTATGGAAATAAAATGGGAATTTTAAAGGCCAATTTAGTATTGATTCCCCAAGCTTTGTGTGTGATTGTTAGCCAATGACTTTATGAAACTGTATATCTCACAAAAAAAGTCACTGTTTATAATGCTGCTACTGATACTTAGCATTTATAACAAACATCTTCCTCTAGACTAAGAAAAAAAGGGAAGTAAAATCAATGGTTTTCAAGTATATTAATATGTTAGATACCATATATGTGTGGTAGACACAATTAGGTGAGCAAAAAGTGAAAAAGGAATAAAGTAAGTTGTAAATTTTCCAGTAAAAGAATAAAAGGAAAAGGGAGCCGCCATGAGCAACAAACAACGGTTCTTTTTTCCTTTTTAATTTTTATTCTTTGATATTGGGGGGGGGGGGGGGGGGAGGGGGGGGGATTGTTTTTGTTGGGGTGAGGGGGATGGTATGAAAAAGTTGATGCTGAACTTTTTGTCCACATCATTACTCCACGTCATCGTGTTGTGTTGAAAGTTTCTCCATGAAGTGGGACCCAGCGCCAGGTAGGTTGATTATATTTTTCAATAAAGTGGGAGTGTAAAGATAAGGGATGAATTAAAAGAGATAAAGCTGGAAAAAGGAAGGTCTTTTCTAAGTTTAGTTTTATATTAAATCTGGATTAGCTTTTTCCTAAAGTTTTTGGCTTTTCTTTAATCAAGTTTGAGATTGTGATGTTCTTGTGATTTTAATCCTTAAGGGTGAATTAAGCTCCAACATTTTTATAGATACTGAAATATATTAAGATAAATTCTAAATTTAATATGATTATTGTTGAAATATTAGGAGTCTATTAAAGTTACTTGGTGGTTACTCCACTCAAACTCTGATTTATGCCTATTATTACATATGTCCTTCAAATACGATCTCAGCAATTTATAGACTCTCGGAATATACACAAAAAGATCAAATATGAGATCTTCGAAGTTCCATTTTTAAGAGATCCTTGATAAGAATGGACCTTGTGCCTAACTCAACCCCAAAAGCTAGCTTATAAGGTGAGGATTGCCCAAGCCATATAAGGAGACCAAGGACCTCAAATCCCTCCGATGTGGGACAACTCAACACCCCCCCTCACGCCCAGATCTCTGGAGCATGGACAACATAAATGGGGGCCCAACATCGGTAACAATAATTGGGATGGGCCTGGCTCTGATACCATGATAAGAATGGACCTTGGGCCTAACTCAACCCCAAAAGCTAGCTTATAAGGTGAGGATTGCCCAAGCTATATAAGGAGACCAAGGACATCAAATCCCTCCGATGTGGGACAACTCAACAATCCTTGCATGTCAAATATGTCTTGCTTAAAGTCCTACATTTGAGAAATATGCCGCTAAGGCCCCTCGAATCATGTAGAAAAAATTAAAAGGAAAAATTAATAGATAAACGGAATTGTAACCTACTACAATTAATAAAATCCTTTTTTCTTTATAGTTATTAGTGATTACAATTTTATTTTTCTATGAATAAATTTATTGCAAACAATTTTCTTTTGCTTCTTCTTGTTCCTCTTCTTCACTCCCGATATTAATTATTTTAATAGCAATAGCATGCTGAAAAATTCATTTGTATATGATGTTTGTATCAAGTTAAAATTAATATAACAATAAATATCAATTAAAAATATAATTAATGATTAATGTGATATAAGAAAATTAAAATAAAAGATATCATACTAAATTTAAAACTAGAAGTTAGTATATTTTATACAATTATGGTAAGATGGTCTACTTCTATTTCCTACCTATGTTGATCATTCTGGTTAAAACTAATAGACTATTGATAATTCTAGGCTTAGTTATAATTATAAAGACTTGTCTTGTGAATTCCTATAATATTCATATGCGAGTAGCAGCTGTTTCTCCACAATCAATAATTAATACACTCTAAATCTTAGTTAAATGACATTTTCTCTTCTTTAGCTCATGTAAATAAATTATTAGACGGTATAGAAATTATTGCATATATTGCATGACACATATCTTATCTCTTAACAATGATGATGCTCCCATTAAGAAAAAAAATGAACTTTCATATATAATCAAACGTCTTATACCCAATTAACTTGAATACCAGATCAAAAGAGTTCTTTTATACGAGAGCAAGCCACCAAAATTTAAAAAATTAAAATTAAAAGAAGAAGAAAAGGAAACAAAAGGGGTTTTCTCCCTACACTAATGGAAAAATTATTGACTTGACTTGAATAAGGGGAACAAAGAAAAACCATAAAAAGAGATAAGAAATTTTTGGAGTGATATAAAAGGGGATGAATTTGATACTTTAAAGCTGGATGCTTGTTATGGTAAATGCTATTCCTTTTGGCTTACTTTAATCAAAGTCTTTGCTTTTCAAGCATCTAATATTTTTATTTCCTTTTTAATTGTGCAATTCAGGGGCTGCTTTACATGGTAACAAGCGGTGTCCTTCTAGAAATTTTTTACTATTTATATATAAATAATAAATAAAATAAAAATACAAGATAAAATTATTAGAAGTGACACAATTTACAACAAAACATGTCACAAGTCTTGTGGTTGTTAGCTTTAAGTACTATGTGAAAGGTTTTCGGTTCGAACTCCCCTGGCTCCACTAAATATTTTTTAATAGTTGCGCTCCTTTTACTAAAAATAGTGACACCACTTATAAAAATCTTACGTACGCCACTAATACCATCTTTTTCAAATTCAATCAGAATTTTTGCAATGTGTTGTTGTCTGGGTAGCTTTCAGTTCATAAATTACTAATCAAATGAAAAAGTAGAGTACACTTTTTAAAAATTTCAAGAATATGGTGTTACCTTTAATAAAGTTATCTTTTTCCTTTTCTTTGATCAAAACTGTCTATTACTATTACAAAAGTAAGAGCTTCTTCATTTCCAACACAACTTTTCTTTTATGCAAAATTAAAATGTAGATAAACAAGCATTCTCGTCCTTTACAAGGAAAAGATATATGCACTTTTGCTTTTATGGGTTGCTTTTAGGGTCTGATTTAAAAAAATTTAAAAGGTCGTTGGATAGAATATTCAATCTTATGGCTGTAATTACTTCTTCACATTTTCCACTTAGCTGTAGTACAGTTACTAGTATAAATAGCAAATATATATGCCCTTGTATTATCATGGAGGCTATTTAAAGGATATTTTCTATTTGTTGGTTGTGACTTGTGAGAGATCATTTTATCCCTACTGGGCTGTATATAATATAATCTATTCTAGAAAAGCTTATTAGATGATACAGTTTTAGTTATTTAATTTAGGTCAAGAAAATACAAAAGAAATATTTAGCTGATAGTGTAAAATTCTTTTCACTATCAAATGTACAGATTTCGAAAACATTCACTCTGAAGCTTGTGATGCCATAAAAGAACATATATTCTTTCACCATGAAAAGAAAATCAATCACCAAGTATCACTAAATGTAGTCATCCCATTCAAGAGTTTAGTGAAACAAATAATTCTAAGACATTCCGATTGTATAACAAATATATCATCTTTAAGAAGACATTTGTTATATTTTTGGTGTGCCCAAATATCACCACAAACAAAAGCTGGAGTGCCCAAATATCACCACGTAACACTATACAGGGGCGGATCTATGTTGTAAAATTTGGATGGTATGCTGTCGGGTCGCTCCGATAAAATTTCACGTATTCATGGGTATTTTACTAATATTTCACGTGAAAAAGATAGATAAATAAATAATGACACCCCAAGTAACAGATTGCTTAAAGATGGCATGGTCAACGTATCCCTTGCCGTGCCCAAAACTCAACATCGATCTTTATTTTACTCATATTGTAGAATCAATTTTACTTTACTGTATTAAAACTTTCCAATTTTCTTTTTTTTCTTTTCTTTTTCTTAATTTCTTTTATCTTCATTTTTGTGTTCTCTCTGTGTACAATTTCATTTTTATTAGTTATTTAGATTAAAAAGTTTTTACTTACTGTGTTAACACTTTTCAGTGTACTTTTATTTTTCTTCTCTTTTTCTTAATTTCTTTTATCTTCATTTTTGTATTTTATCTCTGTGCACAATTCCTTTTTTATTAATTATTTCGATTAGAAAAGGTATATTTCCTTGCGTTCTTTTGTTCTAGATCTCAATTAGATTTTTAAAATAATTATTTTTCTTTTTTATTTAGTTAGTATCATTTTTACCTTGAAATGACCAAATATATTCAGTTCGGTTATCATATGTATCGAACCGAACTAAATTAATTTAAAATAGAACGAACCGACCAAATGCATACATATTCAAATTTAACCTCCATGACTATTGGTTACTGTACATTAAATGAAATGACACTCGCAGCCATCAAATTATGGATTCGCCGCTGACACTATATACTAGTTTTAGAAAAGATATGGAAAAAGAATAAGCTAATTTCTTACTGTGTATAATTTTATTTTTATTAGTTATTTAGATTAGAAAAGCTTTTACTTATTGTGTTAACACTTTCCCAGTTTACTTTTGTTTTTCTTCTCTTTTTCTTAATTTCTTTTATCTTCATTTTCGTATTTTCTCTCTGTGTACAATTCCTTTTTTATTAGTTATTTAGATTAAAAAAGTATATTTCCTTGCGTTCTTTTGTTCTAGATCTCAATTATTTTTTAAAAAATATGCATTTAATTATTTTTTTTTATTTAGTTAGTATTAATTTTTTTTTTAAAATGACCAAATATATTAAGTTCGGTTATCATGTGTATTGAACCGAACTAAATCAATTTAAAACAGAGCGAACTGACTATATAAAACCTCCTTGACTATTGGTTACTGTACATTAAATGCAACAACATCCCCAATTATCAAATTTTGAATCCGCCTTCATATTAGTTTTAGAAAAGATATGAAAAAAGAAGCTAAACTAATAAAAAGCATATTAGGGGGTGTGTTGGAAAGGCTAAATTGCATGTTGTTGCTGTTGTGGATGATAGCCAAGTTGCTTAAATTAATCGAGGGAAAGAAAGAAGTCTTTACTTTCCCTTTCTTTCTTTTGTTTATTTATTCGTATCTTCTTCTGTAATTAATGCTATTTTCCTCCAATCAAGGCCAAGTTGAGATTTCGGAATGCATCATCCTGATTAAAAAATAGTTAGCGTTATAACTGTTGATATTGTAGAAGATAAGAGTAATCTGTTCTTGATACATGCATCTTTCAGAAGATATTGCTTTGTTTTTTAGGTCCTAATTAATTATTGTTGGCGAAGTTATCACGATATTAGCTAAGACACATGCCTTTTTAGGAAAGAAACAGATAAGGTTTAATGGGGTCCTTTTATGCCACATAAATTTCTTGTCCTATTGCTTGGTCTCATACTTGTTCGGGAAACTTTTTTTTCTTGGTATTTTACGTGATCCGCTGATTCATCCAATATTTCGATCTTCTGATCTCTTACACTTGCTAAACGGAAATCCAAACTTAGTCTCCTCCTTCAAAGAAAATGATAATTGTGACAGTTTGATAACATGAAATACTTTTGTTCTTTGCTTTTTCTGCCCTATTGACTGCAAAATTGAAAGACCAGGAACGTTACACCACATCACAGAAACACCAGCGTGAAAAGAGGGACATATTTCACGTTACAGTATAATTTAGTTGCCTGTCCTTCAAGGCAAAAGGTATTGCATTTTTTTTTGTGTGTTGTAAAAGATACAAAGAATAAAAGAAAGCAGCAGAAAACAAGGAACACCCTAATAGAAACAAGAAAGCCAGTCGAAGGTGTTGTTCTTAAGCAAGCTAAGTTCATTTCTGCGCAAGTCATGACCAAAAGTCAATTTCAAAGCTCTCAAGCAAAAGTTTTCCACTGAGTAATATCAGCTATCCGATTAGTGATTATGAGTAGCATGAAGCAAAAGTTTTAAGGTTGTCTTTGTCCAAAAACACATCCCGCTACTTTTTAAAAAATATGTTTTAAGCATCTGGCATTTCAAACCTACTTGTCCAATTAATTGAGAATCGCACTACAGTTAGGAGTGTTTCTTATTGCAGAAGTTGTCCACTTTCACATCTCCGAAAGACGAAAGAATCTCTAACTATGCCATCACACGCCTTAATGGTCATCAAGCTACTTGCGTTGTCTATGGGTGGGTGGCTATCCTGTTTTAGTAGTGCAACTAGAACATAAGTTGGGTTGCAACTTGCAGATTCGCTATATTTTTGGTGCAAGTTGCCACGGTTCTCCTTTGTTTGACCCTATTTTTCAGTGTAAATCAGCAGAGCAGAAGTCAGTCAAACACAATACTAAAGCTATATAAACAAATAGTAGTAAACCTTTTCCTCATTATTCCAGCATAGAAGCAAACGACATAATCATTTATTACAGGTTAAGCTACAGATAACGATGACAGAATAATACTGAAGTGAAGTGATTAATTATTACCATGACTATTCCAGTTTGAGAAATTTCAATATATTTTTTTAACTATTAATATCATATAATTTTCATAACTTTCAAGAATTCAAATTCATACAAGTATTAAAATCTTATACTTCGAAGTTATGTTTCTTATCAACTTAGTATAATATTTTTTTTTCCAGAACAAATTAACATTTGACAAATGGCAATGCCATCATGTAAAATAGACTAAATGGAGTAAAATGAATTTATCAGTAAAACAAACATGTTAGCATCTTCATGAAAGCTGTTGATGAAAATCTCGTGACATTACAGTCTATGATTTGCCAAGGAGCCAAATAGCACATATAAATTTAGTAAGTGTAAGGACTGGTTGAAGCTAGAAAGAATACTAGATAAAATGTTGAAAGCATCAATGATAGGGGCCTTCATATGAAAAAGGCTTATGCATAAATGATGCCTTCATAATCAAGAAAACGTTGCTGGGTCATACTAGAGCACAATGTTTACAGAAACAGGTTGAAAGCTACCTAAGGGAAAAAGCTAATCGAGATACAACAACAGGACCTAAGAATAATTACAGAAAATAATTAGTTATTTACATATTAATAAGACCCTCTCCTAAGTCCAGAGGCAAAAGTATACATGGTTGGGTTTGATAGACTAATGTCAACATGGTTGGATAAGAATTCAAGTGTCACTCCAGTTATCTTCTCCGTCATCACTTCCAACTGCCTGAATATATGTCAAAGAAAGGAACAAGTCAGTCAACAGTTGAGCTAAATATATTGGTAAAGAGGAACATCCACTATTTCTGTGTTCATCATTCTCGGTGTGACCAAGAGGGTGGGCATTGTTTTTTTTTTTTTTTTTTTGGGGGGGGGGGGGGGGGGGGGGGGGGGGTTGCGGTTTAGAAGGGAGAGAAGGATGCAGGATAAGATGTTGATACCTGACGGATTGCATTGGCCTTCTCCAAAATTGCAGTGACCTTGACGCTTGCTGGAGGCCCTGAACTTCCTGCTTGTTTTGCTGGAGCAGTTCGTCTGAGATTGAAGGACTGAATCATACAATAAAAGAGAAAGTAGGTGAAGTGAATTCCTCAAATGGCATGAAATTGGACTAAATAGCTCATTTTGGTAAAACAGTAGACACTTCTTCCTCAAGTTTTAAGATCATAATTTCACGACGACTTCAACCCCAGCACGATTCAAAGAAGAGTGAAACATTACAAGAAAAGCATTGGAGAAATTATCTATAGAAAGCGGGGGGTTTGGTAACGATCAAATTGAGAAGGAAAATTAATATAGTAGTTCAAGGAAAGAAGCTAGCAAACCCATCAAGAGCTGGCTGCAACTAGCTTAGCTATCCAATATCCAAGTAGAAAAAAGTTTTTTTTGCCGATTTTCAAAATCAGAGACAAAATTGTTGAAGTATTCAGGTAATTTACACGGGCTCAAGGAAAATTAAAAGATAAAATGGTAAGTAAATCCAAAAAAACTAAATCAAATATCAAAACCAGTTGCGGGCACATATTCGATAACCAATGGCACAATAATGACCACTCACTTTTGCTCTAATCTGGTGCAGGAAGTCTTCCTTTTCATTGATTCCTCTGCTATTTTTAGCATGATCAATGAGTTTCTGCCCAGTTGTGTCTATCGAGTTTGGCTGCTGCATATGTAAATGCATAATTGTCACCTCCTACTTACTTCACTGTGATATGAAAGTAGAAAAGAAAACCTTCTGAATAAAATGTCAATTCCTTTTTTTCTTTTTTCTTTTCTTTTTGAAGTTTCATATATGGATCAAGAAGAATACCTTGCTTTTCAATATAAATGCAGCTTCAATAACTTGGTGTTGCTTAAATGGAGGAGGCTTAGGTTGATGTGAAATGGTCGATCCAAGCTCCTTGTGATCAAACACATGATGGTTTTCAGAGGAATTATGTAAATAATCTTGTTCATCATCTAAATGTGATTGTGTACTCTGCCACCTTATTGGAGGGGGAGGAGGAGGAGGCGACGTAGACTCCTTAGCAAACAATGGCTCTAGATCTCTTGCAGTCAGAGCATTACCAACTCCATGCTTGAATGAGGAATGCTGGGTATCCAGAACTGGAAGATCAAATAAATTATCAGACTGACAACCCTCCAGAGAGTATTCTGCAAAGGGAATATGACGACCATTGCAGGGGCGCAACACCTGCTGAGATGTCTGGCCATTCTCCAAAGATGTTGAAGTTGATTCAGTTAACGATATTCTTTGCAAAGCATCATACACTTCTTGGTCCTTTAAATTAGGAGAGTTACCAGATTCCCACTGTTCAGAGTTTGACTCTGACTGACGGCTAAGATAATCATCTGACAGATCGGGAGATGATCTGGAAAATGTGTCATCATCCGAGTCTGAACCAGCTTCTTGCAGAGGAATCGAAGGCTCCGGTACCAGCTGAAATGAAGGAAAGATATCTCCATTGTTTTCATGAATGTTATTCCTATCAGGAAATCTGAGTTTCAGTTTTGAAGCCTCAATGCCATCTATCGGCTGGAATGAGATCTTCATATGTCCAAGTGGGGGAGACGAAGAAGGTGACGTAAACGAGGATCCACTTCCTGGGAAATCTTTAATTCTACCGGAAAATGTTTTACCCACAAAATATTGGTAATCATTCATTGGCTCATTAATTCCAGTGTTCACGGAACTGACTGAATCAGTGTTGTCATTCCAACCAAGTGAGAGTTTCCCGTGAAATCCATTAGTAAGCAGTCGATTACCTAGTTCAAGAATACGTGATGAATTCTTTCCATTCTCTTGACCAGATCCAATAGTTTGGGATTCGAGACTCACCGGTCCCACTGCGCTAGATGTCATTATACCAGATCCACTTAAACAACTCTGTAGGGGCTTATCAGTGCAATTTTGCTGGTATAAGTTACCTGACTTCTCAAGCTTGACATCTAAATCTTTGGCTGAAAATCTTGAAGATATGTTCTTAATAGAAATGCCAACTGCTTGAGCAGAATTTTGGCAATCAGCTTTATCTCTTGACTTATTCTGCACACTATCTTGTTTTTCTGCATGTTTCTGACTGACAGGAACAGGTTCTTGTCTTAATGTACCGACTACCTCATTTTGATTAGCTTCATAAACTTGACCAACAGTATTTATTACACCATCTGGCGGCTTTGAGGGCTCAAGCCCGAGCAAGCCACCATTTGTCCAGAATTTGACTGGAGGAGTGCCCAGAAGCTGGGGTGGGGGCTTTTCAGAGTCAAAAGGACCACACAGGATCTTGCTGACCGTTGGCAATCCCGAACTAGCTCCCCTAGGGCTAGAGGTGATATGATTACTACCAAGTGGTTCTACTTGTGATGCTTCCAGAATATTGGATCTTTCACTTGAAGTGACACCTAGAGAACTGTCTGGTTTAAAAGCAGTTCTAGCTATCTGAGTAGACGATAAAAACTCACCACACTCTGAAGAGATATTTTCTGGAATTTCCTCACATTTTACTTTGCCAGAGGAAGAGAAAGCTCCGGGGTCAGAGTCAGCAGATGCAAAGTTGGTACCACCGCCAAAATTTCTAGCTGCGACTTCAGGTGTATTAGTGGACAAATTCAGATGAGAAAGTTCTTCTCTAATTCCAAGGGTTCCATTCAGGGCTGATGTAGTCTTCAGACTAGATTCCAGCTCCACTGCTCGTCTTCTTTGACAATCTAAATCAGTTTCAGACTCTGACTCAATGGTATTTAGTGCATCCATAAAATTGTCGGTTTCACTTTCAATGTCATCAAACTGGCCTTCACAAGAAGTTGACCTTGGTATAATTTCAGCCTCAGGCTCAGAACATTGTTGTTCAATGTTTTCAGATATAGCAAAATCCAATACCTGAGTATCTAGTAGTAGATTTTCTTGACCTGTTTCCAAGCTCTCATCATTATCATACTTCAGAATTATAGGATCCAATGTTTCATTCTTAACACTGCTAGTTAAGAAAGGCAAATTAGGAACAACTTGCTCTTGTCGAAAATTGTTACTCTCTTCATCAGATATGACCCAGAGCTTTTCATCAGGAGAAGCATCTTCTGCTGAAGCATTTGGATTCGTCTGCAATGGAGAGGAGAAGACTTCCTTAGATGCTACTTCTGCAGTACTCATGTTACCACTGCAAGCAACAGACAATAAGTTACGCCCAATTTGTTCATCTGGTAAGCGATTCCCCATATCACTGTACTCATCATCACCTTTCCAATCAGGGGAAGCACAATCGAGCAAAGCATCATGCTGAATCTGGAATGGAGAAGAGAAGGATTCTCTAGACTCTTGTTTATCACATCCTGTTTTATCATTCCAAGTAACAGAAGATGTGCAGTGGCCAGCTTGCTCTTCTGATACACCATTATCAATGTCATCACAAACAACTTCACTTCTTTCTTCATGAAAAGCGTGATCAAGAATATTGTTAAAATGTAGCTGCGACATAGAATCAAAGGATCCTTTAGGCTCTTGTGCATCAGGGTGCATCTTCAAATTCCAAGCAACGGACGTTGAAACAAGGTCAGTCAGCTCTTGTGACAAATCATTTCCATTATCATTGTAAGCACGATCACTCCTTTCTTCAAGAAATGAATAATCAAAAGATTGGTTATGCTGCATTTTTGGTGGAGATGAGACAGTCTCAGATTTGCCATCTTCAGGTTGAATTGAGTATCTTGGCTGTGAAACAAATTCCCGCTGCCCCGACCCATGTCTCGTATCTAAGTCCGATTTCAGGGTGGTGTCATATGTGCAGAAACTATGAACCAGGGAAGGTCGCCTATCCAGATTTCTGGAAGAAAATGGCATGCAATGTGCAAAGATCACAAAGTTATCTTTCAGCAAATTCCAATCTTTAAAAGCTATGAATATAAAATCCCTATAAATACATAAATTCTCTGAGGTCACCACTTTTTCTCCATCTTTCCTGTCCATAAGAGAAGACAAGTAATGCATACCTACTACCATAATTGGGCATAGATGCACTACGAGAGACTTCTCCATTCCTCCTCCATGATCGTTTCTTCTGTTCAATGTTGACGTATATTTGAGACAGAAATTTATTAGAAGTATCATCAAGAAATAAACAAGTTTGCTTTAGCACAGATTTTTGTTTAAATATTCATGAACACTTGCCGGGAGGACACCATTGAATAATTAGAAGTAACAAAGCTTTCAGGACCAAAGTAACAACTAGTAAAACAAAAGACTACTGTCTAGACCAGGGAATATAATAAAATCTTTGTGCAAATATGAGCTGGTCTTTTTCCATTTTTACTAGCGGAAGGGTGATGCTGAAGGAGCCTATCCCTCGCCTTTTTCGCTCAATCCGCATACAGAATATTGCCTTTCATTGCTGTACCTCATTAATGAGTATGGCTATCGCAAAAATTGTAAGATTAAGTGGAATTATAACAGACAGTACTAACACATGCCTTTTGGTTTGCAACTCCTTGACGTTCACCATAGAAAGTTAAATTCCATCAATTTCGAGCAGTTATGCACGGGTGGAAAAGTGGGTGTTAGAGCCTTAGAGGGACAGCTCTCACCTCCGCTGCCCCCTCCCAAATTTCTACCAAAATTGCTTTGAAACTACCACATGAGCAATCTCAAAACAAGAAAAATAAAGGAAAAAGGACATCTTTATATTCATATATTTTGGCAGTGGATTCCTACAAGAGACTTCTCCATTCCTCCTCCATGATCGTTTCTTCTGTTCAATGTTGACACATATTTGTGACAGAAATTTATTAGAAGTATCATCAGAAATAAACAAGTTTGCTTTAGCACAGATTTTTGTTTAAATATTCATGAAGACTTGCTGGGAGGACACCATTGAATAATTAGAAGTAACAAAGCTTTCAGGACCAAAGTAACAACTTGTAAAATAAAAGACTACTGTCTAGACAAGGGAATATAATAAAATCTTAGTGTGAATATGAGCTGGTCTTTTTCAATTTTTACTAACGGAAGGGCGATGCTGAAGGAGCCTATCCCTTGCCTTTTTCGCTCAAGCTGCATACAGAACATTGCCTTTCATTGCTGTTCCTCATTAATGAGTATAGCTATCGCAAAAATTGTAAGATTGGAATTATAACACAGTACTAACACATGCCTTTTGGTTTGGAACTCCTTGATGTTCACCATGGAAAATTAAATTCCAACAATTTCGAGCAGTTATGCACAGGTGAAAAAGTGGATGTTAGAGCCTTAGAGGGGCAGCTCTCCCCTCCGCTACCCCCTCCCAAATTTCTACCAAAATTGGTTTAAAACTACCCCGTGAGCAATCTCAAAACAAGAAAAATAAAGGAAAAAGGGCATCCTTATATTCATATATTTTGGCAGTGGATTCCTAACATTTGGCATGGAACTTTATGAATAATGGTATTGGAATTTTATAGTACACTTATTTAGTTTTGGGACTCTGTTTGGTTTCTATTTATCCCTTCCTCCCTCCCTTCCGAGGATAGTAAGTAATTCATGAGATATAGCCGTCCGCACAAAGAAAGTTCACAAACCAGAAAGCTAAACAGATAACTCAGGAAAGTAAGATGACAAGATGAAAGAAGAGTATCTTTGTTCCAATAATTGAAGAGGAGCCTTGGCGCTAAAAGTTGCCACCATATGACCAAGAGGTAAGGGATCTCAAGTGCAAGCCGTGAAAACAACCTCTTGCAGAAATAAAAGGTAAGGTTAATGTGATCCGTACCACCCCCAGACCATGCGCATAGTGGGAGCTTAGTGCAACGATCTGCCCTTTTTTTGTTCCAATGATTGTCATATGTAAATTATAGATTAGATGCATTTTAGTATATTAAATGACAATGCTATATCCAAAAAAGAGTTTAATATGAAATACAACCTGAATTATATGGCACAGTTTGCCATCCAAAATTGTGCCCATACTGGACGACAAAAAAACATTGATCCAAGCTTCCAACTCTTTTCACTAGTCATGTGATGATGTTTATTTTATTTGTTGAAGTTGAGCTTCTTTACTTTTGTCTAGAAGACATGTATCCTATAGAGTTCCTTAAAAAAAAATGTATCCTATAGAGTTAAGATGAACTAGCATGGTGCAGTATAAGAAAGTAGTATTCTGAACATGAGCGACACATTTACCTTTAAAAAAATAGAATCAGGATGCATTTTTTCTTTTTTCAATTGAAACGAGAGTTTCATTGAGATATTAATTAATATCTTAGTCTGTTGTTTTTTCATTATCTGCTGAATTTGTGCAATAGTTCTCAACAAAGTTTAGTACATTACACTTTGCTTCTTTTTTCAATAATTTTTATCGATTTTAAGACTTCTCTTGCCTATGTATATAAAATACTACAGTTCCTAAATCTATATATTGAAATAAGAAGATCTTCTACCTCTGTATCAAATTTCCAGCTCTGTCCCTGCAATTATATGGAAATATCCCATAAAGCAAACTTCCACTCAACCTATATAAATGGGAGAATTTGAATAGGCCTTTACATATTTTTCGATTTAAGATGTATTTCTTCAACTTCTTAACATCCTTTTATGTAACATCCCGTGAATATATGAGATGATACCGCTCATAGAAACACTTAAATCTTCCAAAGTTAAGCTGTGGCAGGTAATTTCGGAATTATTCATGACATACCTTAATCTTTCGACCCTTCTTTTCTTTTAGGACTTTTTCAATATATTCTTCATCAGACCCAACAGATGCTCTCTTAAAGAAGGTTGGATCTGAATACCTTTTCAAACAAGATCCAGGTCCACCAGTGTCAAATCTGAAGAGACAAGTAAATTTTTCAAGAGTATAGCAGTGCAATCAGGAGATATAAATATAGCTATAAATTTGGGTTCACGTACTTGTCAAGCAAATGCAAGCGTGGCGGCCCACGACATTCCTCATATGAATCCATGATAAATCTTGGCAAGTCATCATATATAAAATGATTTTGTTCAGTACGGACACGGGCATGCCAATTTGATCCTGCACACCAACTGCTTCCATAAAAGAACTCGAAGAACAGGAAAAGAAGCCATTTAAGAAGCAGAAACAAACATTCCAAATACACCAAAGCAGAAGTATTTCCTACAAGCAAAACTTTATTGGTGGAACTACTTGGAACGTCATTTCTATCATAGGCAGGCATATCTAAGTTTGAGAAATTAAACCAATTACCCCCTCTGCCCTTCCCACCCCCCCCCCCCCCCCCCGAAAAAAAAAATTGTGACTGTCACCTTCACCTGTGTAAAGAATTTGGTAATGGAGATCAGAAAGGCATACCAGCTGTATAAGCAAAGTGTAAATGACTCCGCTGTGCCAATACTGATTTCTCGAGTGGAGGAAGTGCAGCTTCAATTTTTTGCACACGAGCAACCAACCTGTTGCTTCTCGAGGATGTAACCATCACTTGCTCTTGTAAGCCATGAAACACTTCCGCCGCAAATCTACAAGTACAAAACTGCTCTTAACTACTAAGTATATCTTTAGCATTCAAAATTGACATTTCCAATCCTTCATTGAACATCAAACCGGGTATTTCATCCCACCAAATGAAGACCAAAGAATACTATAGAGCTATAGATAATAGAATGTACCCCCCCCCCCAAAAAAAATCTTCCTAAGGACCTTGCGTAGATCTTAAAGGATAGGGAAAGGTTAATGCTCTCGAGACTTATTGGCTGTTAAAAATACCAGTGCAACTTGAGTATCAATATCCACCTCAAACTCCATTAACAGCATGACTATTTCAGAGTGCTAAAGGTATTTGCAGTAAAAGATACTAGAACTAAAACTCAGAAAAATACTAAAGAAACAATAGGGATTCTGTTCAACTGAATTCAAATACATAATTGATCACAGGACTCATTCTTCTTCCTCCAAATGGCAATGAGTCATTAACCTCTGATAAGAAGGTAAAACCATCACATTGAACTCCTCTTCCTTATTTTAATAAATGGAATAAATGTAGTATCCGGACAGGCTTGCGCACACCTCAACTAGTTCACCATGTACCTGCATCCTCCTATCATTACATGTATCAGGTAACTTTAGCCAACGAAGGTTAGGTCGATGGGAGTAAATCACCTTAGGTTTTTTGCCTCTGCTAGGATTCGAACCTTGGTCTCTCAAGTCTCATGGTATTCATTCCAACTTCATCGACCACTAAGTCACATCCTTAGGTGCTCACATTAGACTACTTTTTTGCAATGCCAGCCCAGTGTTTACTGTTTCCTAGGTGAATTTAAACTACTATGTTAATCTGTATGAACTGTCATGGTTCAAGACTTCCCGCTAAGATATTATTGGCCATACAGGGTATTCCCAGGCCTATGCAATGCACCATGGTTGATAAAGGCCATCACCACATTGAAACCAGCCATGTCTTCCAATTAGCTGAAAAAATCTTGTTTCTAGCATTTACCAAAACAAAACAAAAAAAGAAGGTTGTTCAATAAATAATGGAATAAGTTTAAAGATGACATATCCCGAAAAAGGCAATACATTAATGTTGAAGCTACAGTATTCTCCGAGAAACTCCACCGTAATTATACAAAACGGCTGCTGAAAAGCTTAGTCAAGTTGATAGACGAATGTACGTGTGAAGAACCATCACTCAGGTGAAGACTACAGTTGTAGTGCTGCCACATGTTAAAACTGTTAGTAGGTAACTTTATCTTATCATGCTTATCAAATGCTCCATCATAGATGTTGCAAATGTAAGTAGAGAGACACTTTTTTTTTGATAAGACAAGGTAAGTAGAATGACATTACATTTTCCAAATACAACTTTTTCCCCTTACGGCATTATTGGCTATAGATTAAGCTTCTTTTGAATGCACTTAACGGACATCCCTTTTGTCCAAGATGTTTTCAATTCACAACTCTGTAGAGTCAACACAAATACACTTTGACACAATTTTCCTTCGTAAATCTCTAATTACTATCTTCGAATGAAAAGTTTATCATTTTCTCCGTTTACCCTAAAAATCAGTTGACCTGAATCAAGTAAATTTGAAGTAACCAAAAAAATTGAAAGAGAGCAAGAAGTTACTTATTCTTTTCTAACTTATATCTTTTTTCTCCTAATTTGAATGACATTGTTCCCATTTAGAAATATCCAGAATTGTTTAACGTCACTTGTGTAACACTATAATTTCAAAATCCAAATCTATTCAGCTAATGAACCTAAAATACACTAGCATTTTCTTCCACTACTTCTTATACAAATCTACGAGTCAATTTAACATACTTGTGCCATCAACAGTGGACAGAGGGACAACCTAATTTGCATGCAATAAGACTAAGAAAATGATTATGGAAAAAAAAAAAAAAGAGGAAGTCATATAACTCTGCTAAACTAGAAAATTAATATGAGATTTAGCAAATTTCAGCACATCCTAATTTGAATTTCAAAAATACGTCCGTTTCAATAAAAGAAAAGGTCCGATTTTTTCTCAGAAATTACTTCAATGTCAGCACAGCATAACAAAATAGAACTCAACAGAAAACCAAAGTTGAAACCTTTTTCAGGAAACTTCCACTAAAATTAAACAATAAGAAAAAAATGAGAATTCTTCAGAGTTTGGAGCGGCATAAATGAGAAAAGGAAAGTAAATAAACGTACTCAGCAAGATCCCCGAGCTGACGCAAGATCCCGACGAGTCCAGCGACAGCAACACCGTCAAGAACGACCTTGGGATCCTCTTTATCGGCGTCCCGGTACAATTCCGGCGCTCCCAATCCGTACACATTCCTCGCCGAAGTTCTCACCAACGGCATCGTTCCGTTTCACACTTCTCTCTACTTTCTCTCTCCACTCTGTCTCACACTAACGTATTCTGAAATTGAATGTGAGAGAGAAGTAGAACAATAAATATAGTAATAACCGAAAGGAATGATGAGAGAGAAAGTAAGGGAGGAGTAGTTGAAGGAGTGGAGCAGCTTAACTACTTACTGCTCAGATAGAGATAGTGATATAATCTATATCTATATAGAGACAGAGAGAGAGTTTGTACTTGACATATGTAGAGAGAGAAAGCGATGGGTGTGAAGGTCTGTAGTTTTCAGCGGAGAAAGAGAGTGAAAATGGTGAAAATGGTGAATTCGTCCAAAGAGAAACGACATTGCCAACTCTGCAAGCCATGCTTCCCCTGGTAGGTGTATCATTACAGGTTGAGGGACTTTGAAAAGACTATTTTGCCCTTTATCTCTACTGCAATTTCAGTTTTCCCTTTTAAGCTCAAGTAGTCCCTCCGTTCCGGTTTAGTTTATCTAAACCTATTTTTTTGTCAGTTTAAAAAATAATAATTTATTTCTAAATTAAAAATAATTTAATTTTAAGTTTAAATTTTACTTTTAAAAAAAATATTTTATAACTATACAAATATTTTAAATTTATTTAGGACTATAAATTTAAAAATTCTTATATTTTAAAAAATTCTGTATCTAGTCCCTTGTGATTTGAGTTCCATCTGACAAGTTGGAAGGGTAGTGACAAAAGTTCGAGTAAATAACAATGAGCAATTTAAATTGGTTCCATTAGAAAGAAAAAGGGAAATAAAAGTGCAATTTGTATATTTATATAGTAAGAATTATTCCCTCTAGTCTTGCTTACCATCAGAGCAACCCCTCTTGTCTTTATAATTAGATTATCCTTGATTAAATATTTAATGTAAGGAGTAGGAACGAGTAGGATTCAAGGAGAATACATCAAACATAATTTCAGCTACCCTCATTTTTTCTCTCGTGGGCGGTTAAAAAGTCTCTTTTATAAGGATTTATTTTACAATTTTTCACCTTACTAAAAGTGTTATTAGAAGTTTAAAGTTATTGATATCGAAATGCACCTTAAAAAGATCTACTATAAGCTCTAACAAGTTCAGAGAAAAATGTGTTGACGACATAGTTATAATATAGTTTAGTCTCATAATATATGTATCAACATCAAAGTATCAAATGCACTTTAAAAAAATTACTGTAAAATTTAACGAGCTCAAATGAAAAAGAGTGTCAACTACATAAGGGCCTATCGTTTGTTTGCAAAACAAAAGTATGTACATGAAAGTATCAAACTACAATTTTGTCCATTAAGTTTTCACTTTACTAGGATAATTGCCAGCGTTTATTTGAAAGGAGATGGTGATATACTTCCTTAAAGGAATTTTGATGGTGAAAATTACTTTTAGGGATAGGGGTATTCACGGGAATTAAAAATTGAACCAGGGATTAATAATTAAATCAACTCGAAAATCGCATCAAATCAACAGCAAAAACTAATTGATTTTGGTTTTGAATTTAAAAAATACATAAATCGATTTAGTTTTAATTTTAAGCAAGAAAATACTCGAAAAATAAAATTAAATAGATAAAAAATACATAAATCTGTTATAAATAGACTCCTATTTAAGGTGAATGTCTATAATTAGAGAGATTCTAGAGTTCTATTCTTGGTAGCTAAATCATCCCCCTCCCTATAAATAAAGGGGTCTTCTACCATTGTAAACCATCCCTAACTATCCCAAAGTATCAATAAGAATACTCCTCTCCCTATTCTCTCTATATTGTTCTTGTTCTTATATTATTTCATAACACGTTATCAGCACGAGTCTCTAACCAATTGAAATTTTCGATTGTCTTAACTTTTTGTTTGTGTAGGGTTTTGCTTCAAAGAAAAAAAAAAGGGAGGAACGAAAAACAGAAAACAAAAGAAGGAGAAAAAAAAACACTGGAAAGCAAAAGGAAAAGAAAACGTTGAAGAGGAAGAGAAAAAAAAAATTGAAAACAAAGGAGAAGAAACAAACAGAAAACAGAAATAGAAAACGTGAAAGAAAGATTGGAAACAGAAATTCGAGATTTCGACCTCGGTTCCATGTTCGTGATTCTAAAAGGCACGAGACTCTACCGTCTCAAGAATCTTCTTGAGAAAATTAAGGTAAGTATTTTACTTTTCTCTTTCAAAATTCTTGGAATTCTATAATTTGATTTTATATACAAACATAGACAACAAAGTTTGATTATAACTCTAATGGAGTGTGTAAGAAATTATAACCACATGAAGTGGTTAAATCTCTATGTCCTGCCATGATTAAATTCATGTATGATTGTGGGTAAAGAATTAAAAATCCGTCCCATTGAATTTGCTCCATTCCCTTTAGAGAATGTGGAAGCAGTATATGATAAGTCTGAAAGAAGATAAAATTATTACCATGAAGGTATCAATGAATGTGGACGTGGCAAAGAATTCCGTCCAATTGAATTTGCTCCATTCCCTTTAGAGAATGTGGTAGCAGTATGTGATAAGTCTGAAAAAAGATAAAATTATTACCGTAAAGGTATCAATGGATGTGGACGTGGCAATAGACGAAATTATAATCGTCATTATTGTGATAATGAGAATAATAAAGATTCTCAAAATAATCTTTCACTTTATGAAAGTAATATTTGACATGAGATTGTGTAAAGCATATGATTATGATCCATTCCCTGAAGTGAATGTGATAATTGTAATAGAGCCCGCAAGTATGAACACGCTCTTGATGTAATTTTGTTTTATGTCTGACATTATGAAAAGAAAGTTCGTTGCCCTTGAAATTTCGGGCAAGAACTATATGACATGGGTGTTGGATGATGAAATCCACTTAGATACTATGGGTCTTGGAGACGCCATTAAAGACAGAAATAATGCATCCACCCAAAACTATGCTAAGGCCTTGATTTTCTAGCGCCATCACCTTGATGAAGGTTTGAAACTGTGCTAAGGCCTTGATTTACTTGCGCCATCACCTTGATGAAGGTTTGAAAATTGAATATATCACAGTCAAAGATCCACCTATCTTGTGGAATGGCATAAAGAAGAGATATGACTACCTGAAGTTGGTCACTCTGCCACAAGCACGATACGATAAGAACCCAAAAGCAAATAGTTTATAAACTATATATTATCGTTGCGGTGAAAACGGGCACTGGTCAAAGGCTTGCCGTATACCATGACTTTTGGTTGACCTTTATCAAGCATCTCGAAAGAGTAAACGCCCTGAAACGAATTTTGTCTCTAACGACAACTTTGACATTACCCACTTGGATGTGGCAGACTTCTTTGAGCAACCCGAGGGGAAGATAGACCACCTAATCGGTGATGGATCAGTGATGAAAGAAGATGGAGCTGTTTGATTTTATTTTACTTGTTTGTATTAGTGAATGAATAAACTAATAGCTATTAGTATTAGCTCGTATTAGCTAGTTCATGATATAATGTTAGTATTAGTTCTTTAGAATGTATCAATATACTCAAATATCAATAATATTTTTACTTTCCAGTAGAGGTAATCGACTAACCTGAAAAACTAGTCGGTTATCTCATATTTCGCACAAAAACAGTCAACAATCGATTGTCGATGATTAACAATCGATTGTCTTTAAAACAGTGTGTTCTGGAATTTTTCAAAAACAGTCAACAATCGATTGTCTATGTTTAACAATCGATCGTCTTTAAAACAGTGTAATCTGGAATTTTTCAAAAATCATCCACAATCGATTGTCTATGCATAACAATCGATTGTCTTAAGACAGTGTGCTCTGGAATTTTTCAAAATAGCCAACAATCGATTGTCTATGCATAACAATCGATTGTCTTAAGACAGTGTGCTCTGGAATTTTTCAAAATAGCCAACAATCGATTGTCTATGCATAACAATCGATTGTCTTAAGACAGTGTGCTCTGGAATTTTTCAAAATAGCCAACAATCGATTGTCTATGCATAACAATCGATTGTCTTAAGATAGTGTGCTCTGGAATTTTTCAAAATAAGCCAACAATCGATTGTCTATGTCTAACAATCGATTGTCGTTAGACAGTGTAATCTGGAATTTTTCAAAAATCATCCACAATCGATTGTCTATGTCTAACAATCGATTGTCGTTAGACAGTGTGATCTGGAATTTTACAAAAACAGTCAACAATCGATTGTCGATGATTAACAATCGATTGTCGATGATTAACAATCGATTGTCTTTAAAACAGTGTGTTCTGGAATTTTTCAAAAACAGTCAACAATCGATTGTCTATGTTTAACAATCGATTGTCAATGCTCAACAATCGATTGTGTGTGTTTAACAATCGATTGTTTTATGAAAATGCTTAAACTGAAATTTTCAAACTGCATAGTAATCGATTATGGAAAACATATAATCGACTATCTGATTTATTTAGTCAACTGACATCAGCAGATTTTGAAAATATTATGTGACACAAACGAATTAAACTTGTTTATTCTTATGTTCGTGTTTTTCTTTTATATGTCAAACCATGGGAAGTAAAATTGATTGAAGGCTCCGGAAGAGCAACTGTAACTATGCCCAAAGGCACGACGTTTATCTTAGAGAATGCAATATTCTCCTCCAAGTCTAAGAAGAACTTGTTGAGTTTTAAAGATATCATTCAAAATGGATATCATATTGAGACAATAGATGAGAATAATCTTGAATTCTTCATGAAAACGAGGCTGCCCATTTCGGTTTGGGTACACGCTATTTTGCATACAGCAATGCTAGTTCGTCTCTGACTGACGAATTGACACAAATATTCCCCGTTGCAATTGGTTTTGGGTCATGGACCCAATATATCCCATTTAAGAATCTTTGGATGCGCAGTATATGTGCCTGTAGCACCGCCATCCCGCACCAAAATGGGTCTGCAAAGAATGTTAGGAATATATGTTGAGGTTGAATCGCCCTCCATTATTCGCTACCTCGAAACATTGACAGGAGATTTGTTCACTGCACGATTTGCAGACTGTCAATTTGATGAGACACTTTTCCCAAAATTAGGGGGAGAAGTTGGTGAAACCAAACGGGAAATTTTGTGGAAAAATGCATCATTATCTCATCTTGATCCACATACCTCTATTTGTGAAAGAGGCACAAAAGATTATCCATTTGCAAAGAATAGCAAATCAAATGCCTGACGCATTTATAGATTTGAAAAGGATAACAAAATCACATATCCCCGAAGTGAATGTGACAACATCTGATTCACGAATACATATTCATTATTGGAAGAATATGAACATGAAATTGGTGTTAAATATACCACACTCACCCCTAGAAGGAGGTTTGAGATGATATATGGCATGAATGATCGTTGGTCACGTACCTATTGTACGCCAACGTATTTTGGAAATATGATTATTAAAGGACAACGATAATGCAAGAAACATATCTTGCATATAAGTTTGACATGACCATAATGGTATAACTTTCTCTTTAAGAAAGATATTCACCACATGGATGTTGATGAATCTGTGGTAGTACAAAATTAATTGAGAGCTCTAGAAGAGCCAATTATTACTATGTTGGAGAAACACAATTGAGTATTGTGCTGTAGTAAGTCTCAAAGAAACTTATTCAGTTTCCAAAGTACACGCGAAAGCGATTGATTATATTGAGACTATAAATAAAGGAAGGCTTTGATATCTCCTATTACTACAACTTGTAGCGGGGTAATTTGTATATGAAAATCTACCCGCTTTGTTCTCCAGTTTGTACTACACAAACGAAAGAATGCCACAATAAAGTGGATATCTATTGGTATAAAACCCATGTCATAATAACCTGAAGTTTATTGATAAGTGCACATGTCATGGTGTAAATTTGAAGTTTACCAATATTGATAATTTGTTCAGTTGGCATTCGTGTTAGCCATCTCATTTTAAGTATGATGTGCAAATTCACATAGGTGAATAATAAAGAACTAGAAAGTTCTTTACGAATTCTCTTGTATCACTTGTTCTCATTAATGAACTGACCAACTAAAGAGTTCGGGTTGAAGCCCATAAATTTTGGAAATATCAAAGGTGAATATGGGCCCATTCACCTGCCATGTATACCACATATGATGCATCTATGAAATGGTTACATGCGCAATTGTTATTAACCCGCAGCCTGGCCGGTGCTTGCGAGGTAAATTGCTCAGTAATATAACTTCGAGCATAATTTCCAGATTTACTATTCAAGATAGTTCATCTTGATAAGTTGGTTTACATCATAGTTGGTTTAGCAAGATAATTATTGAGTGCCTCCACTTAATAGCTAAACTGTTTGTTATGAGAACAAAGTTATATATATCAGTTTGATATACGTTGTATACGAGAGTATATTATATTCTCCCCTCACAAGTGGTTCAAGGTCAGGAACCAAATAATTTCATCTTATTATTATTGATGTGCGGTGTATATTTTCATTAACACCATAATGCACAAAGATGAATTCCCAAAGTTGAGGAAACAAGTTAGCTTTACTAACATGAGGGGGAGACATGATAAACACTTGAGAAAAGGTTACATGGGATGAATTATCATTTGTATATGTATATCCCCGAATATCATGATATGAACCTGAAGTTCATAAAAGGGATAATTCAATTGCAACATATTGCAAAGCACGCTATACACATTTGCTGACCCAAAGAAAGTAACTAAATGGAAGAGATACAATTCAAGAAGAATTGATTCCATATGAAAGACATGTAGTTTTGAACCTATAGTTCAAATGCTTGAAAGTATAAAGTCAAAGGTATGTATAATCAGTTTTCGATATCTTATTTATCTAGCATGACATGGAAAACTTGATATGCATCTAAAGTCTATTATATGGCTTATATGACTTAACTTGAAAGATTTAAGTTGCTTGAAGCATATGCAATTCTTGGTCCTGAAGTACCACATCCTTAGTACAATTTGTGTACATATGTATCTTGCTATAACTATAAGCATGATGGCATTGAGAATGCATCTATGAAGATATTGAAGAGTCATTCCACGACATTATATGAAGATGTTCATATCTATCAAGAATGATGATTTCAAGGTGCGGAATATTTATTCAAGTCAATATGGTTGATTTGTCAAACGTCTACCAAAGATCGTTTTGAAGATGATGCACAAGATTGGAATGCAAATGCTCAAGGATATAAATTGATGTTCTTATCAGGGGGAGTTAATGCGCGTTGCACTCTTTTTCCCTTACAAGGTTTTGTCCCAATTGGGTTTTCCTTGCAAAGTTTTTAACGAGGCAACCAATAGGCGCATATTCAAACATGTGTACTCTTTTTCCTTTCTTTAATTTTTCCCATTGGGTTTTAGTTTTAAGGTTTTAACGAGGCACATTGTTGAATAGACATTCAAGGGGAAGTGTTATAAATAGACTCCTATTTAAGGTGAATGTCTATAATTAGAGAGATTCTAGAGTTCTATTCTTGGTAGCTAAATCATCCCCCTCCCTATAAATAAAGGGGTCTTCTACCATTGTAAACCATCCCTAACTATCCCAAAGTATCAATAAGAATACTCCTCTCCCTATTCTCTCTATATTGTTCTTGTTCTTATATTATTTCATAACAAAATCGATTTAGTTTTAATTTTAAGCAAGAAAATACTCGAAAAATAAAATTAAATAGGCTTTAAAATTAATAATATATATAGAGAGAGAATGAAAGAGAAATTATCACGCAAATACATGTCAAATTCATTATTTACTTTTTTTAGCTGGTATATAAAAATTATACATTAATTATGCACAATTATACACATATTATACGTGAAATTAGGTACAGTAATTTGGGTAAAATATTCACACACACACACACACACACACACACACACACACATATATATATATATATATATATATATATATATATATATATATATATATATATATATATATATATATATATATATATATATATATATATATATATATATATATATATATATATATATATATATATATGTATATGTATATATATACGCATATTATAATAACTTTTTAAAATATTTTGCAGTACATATTAGTCGTTTGCACTCTTGGTGTGTAGTATAGATTTTTTTCCTTATAGTAAGTTAGCTCTTTGCTTTTATATTCTAATTTAATTAGTAGTCTTTATTTTACTAATTCAAGAATTTATTTCATGTTAAAATAACTTATCTTTGTGATTCCAAAATCTTATTATTACTATTTCATTTATATCATCAAGATATTTTGATAAATAAAAAATTTTAGCAAAGAATAATCAATTTGACATTGTTATATAGCACATAATTGATGAAATATGTGTTTGGCGGCGAATTATTTGATTTAATTTTTATATTAATTTCTTTTTGGAGAAAAAACAAATTCAAACCAAACCTTGAAGGCCCCTATTGGGGTTTGCGGAGGGGGTTGTTTACCAGCATCCTCACTTTTAATTTACTGAGGTAAACTGGAATTTTACGCGCTTGGCGTTATGGTTATGGATTCAGATATTCCGTGTCCGGAATAGGTGGAGATTAGCAGTCATAAAATGACAGCATTGCCCTTTGTCCATTTGTTTATTTGAAGAGTGGGAAACATTTGGGGTTCCCATGAGCGTTTTGTTTACTCCGCCGTGTATGGTAAGGTCATATTCTAAATAAAATTTTATAGTCTAAAAGTGCTACTAATAAATAAGAAAATGTTATGAAATAATATAAGACAAGTAGAATAATGCAAGAACAAGAACAATATAAAGAGAATAGGGAGAGGAGTATTCTTATTGATACTTTGAGATTGTTAGGGATGATTTACAATGGTAGAAGACCCCTTTAATTATAGGGAGGTAGTGACTTAGCTACCAAGAATAAAACTCTAGAATCTCTCTAATTATAGACATTCACCTTAAATAGAAGTCTATTTATAACACTCCCCCTTGAATGTCTATTCAACAATGTGTCTCGTTAAAACCTTAAAACCAAAACCCAATGGGAAAAATTAAAGAGAAGGAAAAAGAGTACACATGTTTGAATATGCGCCTATTGGTTGCCTCGTTAAAAACCTTGCAAGGAAAACCCAGTGGGACAAATCCTTGTAAGGGAAAAAGAGTGCAACGCGCATTAACTCCCCCTGATAAGAACATCAATTTATATCCTTGAGCATTTGCATTCCAATCTTGTGCATCATCTTCAAAACGATCTTTGGTAGATATTTGATAAATAAATCAACCATATTGACTTGAATAAATATTCCGCACCTTAAAATCATCATTCTTGATAGATATGAACATCTTCATATAATGTCGCGGAATGACTCTTCAATATCTTCATAGATGTATTCTCAATGCCATCATGCTTATAGTTATAGCAAGATTCATATGTACACAAATTGTACTTGGGATGTGGTACTTCAGGACCAAGAATTGCATATGCTTCAAGCAACTTAAATCTTTCAAGTTAAGTCATGTAAGTCACATAATAGACTTTAGATGCATATCAAGTTTTCACGTCATGCTAAACAAATAAGATATCGAAAACTGATTATACATACCTTTGACTTTTATACTCTCAAGTATTACATGTCCAAATCTACATGTCTTTCACATGGAATCAAGTATTTGTCTATACGCTTTAAGCGTATCAAATACTTTGTCCTTCTGGGACTTAATATGAGTATTTGTAGTGAGAATATAGTTACTTTCTTTGGGTCAGCAAATGCGTATAGCATGCTTTGCAGTATGTTGCAATTGAATTATCCATTTTATGAACTTCAGGTCCATATCATGATATTCGGGGATCTACATATACAAATGATAATTCTTCCCATGTAACCTTTTCTCAATTGTTTATCATGTCTCCCCCTCATGTTAGAAAAGCTAACTTGTTTCCTCAACTTTGGAAAATCATCTTTGTGCATTATCATGTCAATATACACAGCACATTAATAATAAGATGAAATTATTTGGTTCCTGACCCTGAACCACTTGTGAGGGGAGAATATAATATACTCTCGTATACAACGTATATCAAGCTGATATATATAACTTTGTTCTCATAAGAAACAGTTTAGCTATTAAGTGGAAGCACTCAATAATTATCTTGCTAAACCAACTTTGATATAAACCAACTTATCAAGATGAACTATCTTGAGTAGAGAATCTGGAAATTATGCTCGAAGTTAGATTACTGAGCAATTTACCTCGCAAGCACTGGCCAGGCTGCGGGTTAATAACAATTGCGCATGTAACCATTTCATAGATGCATCATATGTGGTATACATGGCAGGTGAATGGGCCCATATTCACCTTTGATATTTCCAGAATTTATGGGCTTCAACCCGAACTCTTTAGTTGGTCAGTTCATTAATGAGAACAGGTGATACAAGAGAATTCGTAAAGAACTTTCTAGTTCTTTAATATTCACCTATGTGAATTTGCACATCATACTTAAAATGAGATGGCTAACACGAATGCCAACTGAATAAATTATCAATATTGGTAAACTTCAAATTTACACCATGACATGTGCACTTATCAATAAACTTCAGGTTATTATGACATGGGTTTTATACCAATAGATATCCACTTTATTGTGGCATTCTTTCGTTTGTGTAGTAAAAACTGGAGAACAAAGCGGGTAGCTTTTCATATACAAATTACCCCGCTACAAGTTGTAGTAATAGGAAATATCAAATCCTTCCTTTATTTATAGTCTCAATATAATCAATCGCTTTCGCGTCTACTTTGGAAACTGAATAAGTTTCTTTGAGACTTACTACAGCACAATACTCAATTGTGTTTCTCCAACATAGTAATAATTGGCTCTTCTAGAGCTCTCAATTAATTTTGTACTACCACAGATTCATCAACATCCATGTGGTGAATATCTTTCTTAAAGAGAAAGTTATACCATTATGGTCATGTCAAACTTATATGCAAGATATGTTTCTTGCATTATCGTTGTCCTTTAATAGTCATATTTCCAAAATACTTTGGCGTACAATAGGTACGTGACCAACGATCATTCATGCCATATATATAGCCAACAGGCTTGACACCATTAGGTGTTTCAACTATAGGGCCAAAAACTTCACGTTTTGCCAGCGAATTCAATTCTGATTGAATTGCTTCTTGCCACTTTGGCCAATCATGCCTTTTTCGACATTCTTCAACAGATTGAGGTTCGAGATCCTCACATTCTTGCATAATGCTAGATGCGACATTATAAGCAAAGACATTATCCACCACTATATCCACTCGATTAATATTTGCCTCAATATTGATTGGATTTATGGATAGTTCCGTATTTTCCAGAGCCTCGGGCTCAATGGATTCTTCATGAATCTCAGAATTTGTTAAATCATGAATTTTCTCATGAGATTCTTTCATAGTGTCATTTTGATCATTTGCTTTCCTCTTTCTAGGATTTCGATCTTTGGAACCTAATGGTCTGCCACGCTTCAGGCGTGCATTTGACTCATTGGATATGACACTAGATGATTGTCCAACAGGGACATCAATACGGATTGGAACATTTTCCGCGGGGATGTGGGATTTCGTTATCCTTTTCAAGTCCGTAAATGCGTCAGGCATTTGATTTGCTATTCTTTGCAAATGGATAAACTTTTGTACCTCTCTTTCACAAATAGAGGTATGTGGATCAAGATGAGATAGTGATGCATTTTTCCACAAAATTTCCCGTTTGGTTTCACCAACTTCTCCCCCTAATTTTGGGAAAAGTGTCTCATCAAATTGGCAGTCTGCAAATCGTGCAAATCTCCTGTCAATGTTTCGAGGTAGCGAATAATGGAGGGCGATTCTAACTCAACATGTATTCCTAACCTTCTTTGCGGACCCATTTTGGTGCGGGATGGCGGTGCTATAGGCACATATACTGCGCATCCAAAGATTCTTAAATGGGATATATTAGGTTCATGACCCAAAACCAATTGCAACGGGGAATATTTGTGTCAATTCGTTAGTCAGAGACGAACTAGCATTGTTGTATGCAAAATGGCGTGACCCCAAACCGAAGTGGGCAGCCGACGAACTAGCATTGCTGCATGCAAAATGGCGTGACCCCAAACCGAAGTGGGCAGCCTCGTTTTTATGAGTAAATGAGGTATTCAAGATTATACTCATGTATTGTCTCAATCTGATATCCATTTTGAATGATATCTTTAAAACTCAACAAGTTCCTTTTAGACTTGGAGGAGAACATTTTGACTGATATCATTAAAACTCAACAAGTTCCTCTTTAGACTTGGAGGAGAACATTGCATTCTCTATGATAAACATCGTGCCTTTGGGCAGAGTTACAGTTGCTCTTCAGGAGCCTTCAATCAATTTAATTCCCATGGTTTGACATACAAAAGAAATACACGAACATAAGAATAAACAAGTTCAATTCGTTTGTGTCACATAATATTTTCAAAATCTGCTGATGTCCGTTGACTAAATAAATCAGATAGTCGATTATATGTTTTCCATAATCGATTACTATGCAGTTTGAAAATTTCAGTTTAAGCATTTTCATAAAACAATCGATTGTTAAACACACACAATCGATTGTTGAGCATTGACAATCGATTGTTAAACATAGACAATCGATTGTTGACTATTTTTGAAAAATTCCAGATCACACTGTTTTAAGACAATCGATTGTTAAACATAGACAATCGATTGTTGACAATTTTTGAAAAATTCCAGATCACACTGTTTTAAGACAATCGATTGTTAAACATAGATAATCGATTGTTGACAATTTTTGAAAAATCCCAGATCACACTGTTTTAAGACAATCGATTGTTAAACATAGACAATCGATTGTTGACTATTTTTGAAAAATTCCAGATCACACTGTTTTAAGACAATCGATTGTTAAACATAGACAATCGATTGTTGACTATTTTTGAAAAATTCCAGATCACACTGTTTTAAAGACAATCGATTGTTAAACATAGACAATCGATTGTTTTGCAGTTTTAATGCGAAAATATGAGATAACCGACTAGTTTTTCAGGTTAGTCGATTACCTCTACTGGAAAGTAAAAATATTATTGATATTTAAGCATATTGATACTTTCTAAAGAACTAATACTAACATTATATCATGAACTAACTAATACGAGCTAATACTAATGGCTATTAGTTTATTCATTAACTAATACAAACAAGTAAAATAAAATCAAACAGCTCCATCTTCTTTCATTACGGATCCATCACCGATTAGGTGGTCTATCTTCCCCTCGGGTTGCTCAAAGAAGTCTGCCACGTCCAAGTGGGTGATGTCAAAGTTGTTGTCAGAGACAAAATTTGTTTCCGGGCCTTTACTCTTTCGAGATGCTTGATAAAGGTCAACCAAATGTCTTGGTACACGGCAAGTTTTTGACCAGTGCCCTTTCCCACCGCAACGATAACATATAGCTTCTGAACCTTTGGCCTTAGGATCCTCATAATCCCGTTTCTGCTTTCGGCGGTTATCTCTCTTCGGGGGGTGACGGACATCATGGATATTTCTTCCTTGTCTACGTCCACAGCTATGACCCCGATTACGACCACGACCATGGCCCTTTTCATGATTGGCATAATGAGAGTGCACCTTATCTGCTTCAGGCAGTGGTGTAGACCCAGTGGGTCGATTTTCGTGATTTCTCATGAGCAGGTCATTATTTCGCTCAGCCACAAGTAGAAGAGAAATCAGTTCAGAGTACTTTGTGAAGCCTTTCTCTCTGTACTGTCGTTGCAGTACCATATTGGAGGCATGAAACGTTGTAAACGTTTTCTAAAGCATATCATAATCAGAGATATTATCTCCACATAGCTTCAATTTAGAAGTAATTCTGAACATTGCAGAATTATATTCAGAAACGGACTTAAAGTCCTGGAGCCTCAGATGAGCCCAATCATATCGTGCTTGTGGCAGAGTGACCAACTTCAGGTTGTCATATCTCTCCTTTAAGCCTTTCCACAAGATGAGTGGATCCTTGACGGTGAGATATTCAATCTTCAAACCTTCATCAAGGTGATGGCGCAAGAAAATCAAGGCCTTCGCACAGTCTTGGGTGGATGCTTTATCTCTATCTTTAATGGTGTCTCCAAGACCCATAGCATCTAAGTGGATTTCAGCATCCAACACCCATGTCATATAGTTCTTGCCCGAAATTTCAAGGGCAACGAACTTTCTTTTCGTAATGTCAGACATAATCGAAAATCAAATTAGGAAGAGAGAAATACCTTAGTTTTTCTCGATAGCGATTCTTGAGATGGTAGAGTCTCGTGCTGATAACGTGTTATGAAATAATATAAAAGACAAGTAGAATAATGCAAGAACAAGAACAATATAGAGAGAATAGGGAGAGGAGTATTCTTATTGATACTTTGAGATTGTTAGGGATGATTTACAATGGTAGAAGACCCCTTTAATTATAGGGAGGTAGTGACTTAGCTACCAAGAATAAAACTCTAGAATCTCTCTAATTATAGACATTCACCTTAAATAGAAGTCTATTTATAACAGAAAAAGGTTTTTCTCATCCTCTATTTTTTATGCAATAGGATTTTTGCTTTAAGCCTTTTTCTCTTCGCCAAGTGACTTAGCCACCAAGTAACAAACCCTAAAATTTCTCTAAAATATAGGCATTCATCTTAAATAAAATTATATTTATAACACTCTCCTTGAATATCTATTCAACAGATAACTATGTTACGTTCTCAAATTTATTTATTCATAATTGTCAATTTATAAATGTATGATGTCTCTAAAAAAGTGCTCCTAATTTTTTCTTACTTGATATATTGTGTGCAGCAACTTATTGATCCAAGTTCCTTCAAATTAAAGGTTTGGCTATTGCAGTTCTCTTTTTTAATTTCCAGTAGATTAGGAGTAATGCTTGTCTTGTTCATTAAGAAGCAAACAGATTATAACTGTCATTGCACTAATAAATCTGTAAAAAAGAACAATTAATGATATGCTAAATATCAACAAATGACGGTCAAATGAGCAGAACTAATGAGGTGATGAGAAAGGAATATTGGAAAAGAGAAAAAGAATGACAAAACAAAATATATTCTCTTATTATAGTAACTAGCTCAAGAAAAGGAATACTATTAGCAGCACACCCTTAGAAACTTCTTTTCTAAGATTAAGACATCTAGACGACAAAAGTATTTGAAGTGTGTTTTTCCTATGTATGCTTACAAAATAAAATACAAACAGGAGGCATATAATTGATACACAAATTTTCACCTTCTCTTATCCGAAGTATCCATAATTAATTTCTTTTTTAACGAGTAGGTCCACTAAATTTAACAAAACTTTTTAAATATATATAGTGCTTTAAAGTTAAAAAAATGAATATTTTGAGAACTGTTATAAAATGAAAGCAATTTAGTAAAATATGAATAAGAAATGGAAGCAACTTAGTGAAACATGAACAAGAAATATAGATAGAGAGAAGGAAGAGATTTTCTTGTTCAATTGTGTGTATTTTCCTATCTATTACAAGGCCTTTACATAGGCATAAAAAGTGAAGAAAATATGTCATGGAATATGTCATTGAACATACAAAATATGAAGATCAAGGAAGATGAGTAGACATCCAACATATTATGATATTTATCATAATACTCCCCCTTTGAATGTCCATAGATAATGTGCCTCATTAAAACCTTAACTAAAATAAAACCCAATGGGAAAAAAATTCTAGAAAAGGAAAAAGAGTACACATATCTAACAATATGCATTTTTGTTGCCTCGTTAAAAACCTTGCAAGGAAAACCCAGTGGGACAAAACCTTGCAAGAAAAAAAGAGTGCAACGCGCATTAACTCCCCCTGAAAAGAGCATCAATTCACATCCTTGAGCCTTCACATTCCAATCTTGTGCACGATCTTCAAGAGATCATTGGTAGAGATTTGATAAATAAATCAGCCATATTAACTATAATGAATATTTGCACCTTGAAATCATAACTCGTGATAGATATATAATGTCTTCACAAATATCGTGGAATAGCTCTTCAATATCTCCATAAATGTATCATCGCTATCACATTATCATGCTTATAGTTATAGCAAGATACGTTTGTGCATAAATTGCACTGAGGAAGTGGTACCTCAAGATCAAGAATTGTAGATGCTTCAAGCAACTTAAATCCTTTATGGATTGTCATATAAGTTAAGTCATATAAGCCATATTATAGACTTTAGATGCATATAAAGTTTTCATGTCATGCTAGACATATAAGATATCAAAAACTGATTACACATACCATTGACTTTATACTTTAAAGTATTCGAACTACATGTCCAAAACTACATGTCTTTCATATGGAATCAATTCTACTTGAATTGTATCTCTTCCATTTGGCCAATATTTTTGTTTGTATTCGACAAACTTAATATCCTCATCGATATTTAGCGCTATCATAGATGTCGCCGACGAACATTTTATATCGGTTCCAACAAATTTTCATAAAGACATAACATATAGATCTCTTCATTCATATATTCAGGTACCTGAATCTCTCATGAGATTTTATGAAGTGTTATGTCATGTGACCTTCTAGATCACTTACCTCCTTTATTATGATCGCTTTGATCATTTGCTCATCTTCTTTATCAAGAAGTTTATTTGAAACCGATTTGTCTATACGCTTTAAGCGTACCAAAGACTTTGTCCATGTAGGACTTAATATGAGCATTTGCAATGAGAATATAGTTACTTTCTTTGGGTCAGCAAACGCGTACGGCATGCTTTGCAATATGTTGCAATTGAATTTTCTTTTAATGAACTTCAAGTTCATATTATGATATTCGATGATCTATATATACAAATAATAATCCGTTCTATGTAACTTTTCTCAAGTGTTTATCATATCTCCCCCTCATGTTAGAAAAACTAACTTGTTTCCTCAACTCTGGGAACCCATCTTTGTGCATTATCATGTTAATATACACTGCATATCAATAATAATAAGATGAAATTATTTGGTTCCTGACCCTGAACCACTTGTGAGGGGAGAATATAATATACTCTCGTATATAAAGTATATCAAATTGATATAGATAACTTTGTTCTCATAAGCAATAGTATAGCTATTAAGTGGAGGCACTCAATAAATTATTTTGTTAAGCCAACTATGATATAAACCAACTTATCAAGATGAACCATCTTGAATAGAAAATCTGGAAGTTATGCTCGAAATTAGATTACTGAGTAAGTTACCTCGCAAAAACCGGCCAGGTTGCAGGTTAATAATAATCGCACATGTAACCATCTCATAGATGCATCTTATGTGGTATACATGGCAGGTGAATGAGCCCATATTCACATTTGATATTTTCAGAATTTATGGGATTCAACCCCAACTTTAGTTGATCAATTAATTAATGAGAACAAGTAATACAAGAGAATTCGTAAAGAACTTTCTAGTTCTTTAATATTTACCCATATGAATTCTCTATTATTGTTTCATATCATACTTAAATTGATATGGCTAACCCGAATGCCAACAGAATAAATTATCAATATTGATAAAATTCAGGTTTACATCATGACATGTGCAATTATTGATAAACTCTAAATTTATTATGATATGGTTTTTTATATCAATAAACATCCACTTTATTGTTGCATTCTTTTGTTTGTATAGTACAAATTGGAGAATAAAGCGGGTAGCTTTTCACATACATATTATCCCGCTACAAGTTGTAGTAATAGAAGATATCAAATCTTTCCTTTATTTATAGTCTCAATATAATCAATCGCTTTCGCGTATACTTTGGAAACTGAATAAGTTTCTTTGAGACTTACTACAATATAATACCTTATTGGTAATCAATTGTGTTTCTCCAAAATAATATAATTGGCTCTTACAGAGTTCTCTATTAATTTGGTACTATCACATATTAATCAATATCCATATAGTGAATATTTCTTTTAAAGAGAAAGTTGTACCATTATGGTCATGTCAAAATTATATGCAAGATATGTTTCTTGCATTATTATTGTCCTTTAATAATCACATTGCCAAAATATTTTGGCGTATAATAGGTACGTGACCAATGACCATTCATGCTATAATAATGACATTATTTTCTTATATCATCTCAACCCTCCTTCTAGAGGTGAGTGTGGTATATTCAATACCAATAGCATGTTCATATTCTTCCAATAATGAATATGTATTCATAAATCAGATGTTGTCACATTCACACCATGAATGGACCATAATCATCTATATGTGCTATATAAAATCTCATGTCAAATTGATGACAGATATTACTTTCACAGAGTGAAGGATTATTTTGAGAATGCTTATTATTCTCATTATCACAATGATGACGATTATAATTTCGTATATTGCCACGTCCACATCCATTGATACCTTCACGGTAATAATTTTGTCTTCTTTCAGACTTATCACATACTGCTATCACATTCTCCGTGGGGATATGTAATTTTGTTATCCTTTTCAAATATGTAAATGCATATGGCATTTGATTTGATATTCTTTGCAAATGAATAATATTTTGCACCTATTTTTTACAAATAGAGGCACGCTGATCAAGATGAGATAATGATGGATTTTTCCACAAAATTTCCCGTTTGGTTTCACCAACTTCTCCCCCTAATTTTGGGAAAAGTGTCTCATCGAATCGACAGTCTACAAACCGTGCAGTGAACAAATCCCCTGTCAATGTTTCGAGATAGCGAATAATGGAGGGCGATTCAAATCCAACATATATTCCTAACCTTCTTTGCGGACCCATTTTGGTGCGATATGGCGGTGCTACAGGTACATATACTGCGCATCTAAAAATTTTAAATGGGATATAATAGGTTCATGGCCCAAAACTAAATGCAACGGTGAATATTTGTGATAATTTGTCGGTCTGAGACGAACTAGCATTACTGCATGCAAAATGTCGTGACCCCAAACCGAAGTGGGCAGCCTCGTTTTCATGAGTAACGGTCTTGCTATCAACTGCAGACGCTCAATTAAAGACTCTCCAAGACCATTTTGAGTGTGAACATGAGCTACATGATGTTCCACTTTTATCTTAATTGATAAGCAATAATCATTAAATGCTTGGGATGAAAACTCAGCAGCATTATCTAGTCTAATAGACTTAATTGGATTATCGGGAAATTGTGCCCGTAATCGAATTATTTGTGCCATTAATTTTGCAAACGCAAGGTTGCGAGATGACAATAGGCACACATGAGACCATCTAGAAGATGCGTCTATTAAGACCATAAAATATCTAAACGACCCACTAGGTGGGTGAATAGGTCCACAAATGTCCCCTTGTATACGTTTCAACAACGCAGGTGACTCAATTCCAACCTTTGTTGGTGATGGTCCAATAATTAACTTGCCTTGATAACAAAAAGTTCAAGAAAATTCATTATTTAAAAGAATCTTTAAATTCTTTAATGGATGACCATTTGAGTTTTCTATACTCCGTCTCATCATAATTGATACAGGATGTCCCAATCGATCATGCCAATGTACGAAAGTATTGGAATCAATAACCTTTTAGTTTACAGTAAAATGTGCCTCAATTGCACTAATTCTTGTCCAATACAGGCCACAAGATAAAGATAGGAACTTCTCAATAACCCTCTTTTGGCCAGAGACATTCTTTGTAATAATGAGATATTCAAGATTATTCTCATCTATTATCTCAATATGATATCCATTTTGACTGATATCTTTAAAACTCAACAAGTTCCTCTTGGACTTGGAGGAGAACATTGCATTCTCTATGATAAATATTGTTCCTTTAGGCAGAGTTATAGTAGCTCTTCTAGAGCCTTCAATTAATTTACTACTACCAGAAATTGTAGTAACATATGCCTTACACATACTTAAATGAGAGAAATATTTCTTCTCTTTGAATATTATATGTGTGGTACATGAATCAATTAACAAATATTTTACAATTTAATTTTGATCCAACTTTGTTTTGTGAGATATCCATACTTAATCTTGTATGTCTAGTTAGTGCATGCATCATTAAATTATTCAAGTTAATTAGCATGATTTAAAGTGTACTAAATACGTGTAGGACAAACCGGCTAATATGAATACACTTATTGCACTAAGATCTTTATCAAGCAATTTTAGTAATAATTTGGCTAAGTGATTTGACATGCTACATAACTAGTATTGTTACTTTTCTAGATTGACCATATAAAAGAATTATATTTACACCTAAAGAATATAAAAATTTTAATATCGTAAAATCTATACCTACATAGTATCTCCATGTGTACTAATATTCTGTATGTAGGCTTGTCAAAATAAATAGTTAAATGTAGTTAGTGTAGTATATCATGTTATACTGCACAATAATGTATAATCACACATTATGTTAGGTGTACCCAAGTACTTAAACATGTAACTAGATATACTTGAATTCAATAAGAAAATAGACTTGAAAACAAAAACAATTTCAAGTAACCTCATTATTACTAACATGTTTTATTTCTACACAGAAGAAGATGAATAATCAATAAAAGCTTCTTGGATTTAGTCAAAGTAGGATGTAATATTTTAATGATGCAAACACTATTTATATTCATAGTTTGGATACGTACTACTGTCAAGAAAATATTATTGTGATCTAAGTCTATTGTTGATTACTTCTATTTGTATTCTAATAATGCAAATTAACTAAGAAGCAGTTCATTAAAATCATTACATCTTTATTCATAAATAAAGAGATCATGGTGAAGTATGAGTATCTTTCTCTGTCTATTTTTGTTTATAAACAAAATTGAGAAAAACTAAGTATCCAACTAAACATATCATTATTCTTACAAAAGAGAGAAACATGTTGTACCTGATAATTTTAAATCAGAGTCGAGAACTTTAAAAGAGGATAACTTACCGTGATGGTTAGAGACTCGTGCTGATAACGTGTTATAAAATGAAAGCAATTTAGTAAAACATGAACAAGAAATATAAGCAACTTAGTGAAACATGAACAAGAAATATAGATATAGAGAAGGAAGAGATTTTCTTTTTCAATTGTGTGTATTTTCCTTATTACAAGGCCTTTATATAGGCATAAAAAGTGAAGAAAATATGTCATGGAATATGTCATTGAACATACAAAATATGTCATTAAATATGTCATTAAGCATTTGAGATGAAGATCATGAAAGATGAGTAGACATCCAACATATTATGATATTTATCGTAAGAACAAAATAATAACTTAGCAATTATCAAAATAACTTCTTAGAAAACGTTTTGTCAAAAACTTTTGGAAAAAGTTATCCAGACAGATAATTAAAACATAATCTTCAACTTTCTCATGAGAAAAAAACAAGAATTGCAATCAATCATGTGGATTCTAGTTTTTAGATCTTGTGCTCTTTCTTTTGTCCAAACTCCAAAAGAATAAAATATGTGTAAATCCCCATCTAAACCTTTCCAAAATCCAAGATTTAGTAAATTTACTATTTAGTACATCTAACAACACAATTTCCTTGACTTAAATATAAAAATAAATAGAAACAGCATCTTCATGTCAGTAGACATAGTTGACTTCAACTAATCTAAAAACTTCATTTAGCCGTTCGGAATCTTAGCGCTAACTTCAACTAATTAACGCAATTAAATAATTATTTTATCTTACCCAAAAAATTAAATACATTTTTAATAATTATTGAACTTTTATCGTCAGATCATTTGTATAAGGATCAATGGCCCCAAATTATTCGAATCCTACTCGAGACACTTAGGCCCGTTTATCCATTAAAAAAACACTTTTTTCAAAGTTTTCAAATAAACTTTTTCCTCCACTAATAAAATTGTAATATTTTTTCAAGTAAATGATCAAACATAATTTGAAATTTCAAATAATATTTTTTAACTTAACTCTAAATACTATTTTTTCTCAAAAATTACAAATTTTATCTCCAAACGCTTACTTAAACGACATCTAAAAGTGAGACAAGCCTACAACCAATCAGTTGATCAAACGAAGAGATTGATCACCAATCTCTTAATTTTCGACATTTATATGATTAACAATTACAATGTAGATGTTAGTAGGTTTTGAAGTTAAAAGGAAGAAGTGTAACACCTTCATCGATCACATACTTGTTGGAATAAATCCGACTATAATATTTTAGCCTTCATATCGAATTATTTGGAATTAAAACATAAGCGGAAGCGCACCTGAATCCATTGGTGGAAGCTCCTTAATCCGGCTTGAAAGATCACCTTGATCCGGCTTGGAGATTGTCCGGGGTTTTTGGCTTTCCACTTGATGTGCAAGACAAAGGATTTGCTCTCTAATTTCAATGGGAAGAAGAAGAGAATTAGTCTTACATCAAATGGGAACCATAACCCCCTATTTATAAGCATGTAACCATAGTTACATGTATGTAACCTTAGTTAGCCCATCATTAACTAAGGTTACTCTATATGGGTATCTACACATAAATTAGTCTTACACTTTATATGACAATGTATTGGCCTCCTTAATAATAATGTCCATAAGACCACTAATTTAGGCCAAACCAAAAGATAGCACATAACATATAATTAATTCATATATTGTCCATATGTATGTAGTACAAGTCCAAATATCTAACAATCTCCCACTTGAACGATATACTCATGCATATGTACAAACCTTAGTATTATATATTACATTATAACTTTATGAGCTCAGTATTGCTATCAAAATAAAATTGTCATGATCAATCCGGTCCATCAATCATATCAACATAAGATCTAAGAGATCTTAGTTACTCTTGCGTAAGTAGACCCAACATTGATCACATATATCAATATAACCAACGACATGGATCAAGTGTAGGTGTGTAGCATGGAAATAACACAAAGTGTGGTCTGAAATAGAATGTCTATTTCTAACTGGTTCACTTTATTGAGATCAATCATAAACCATAAGAGTACATAAAACTTTAAGACTGAATATCTGCAGATAAAACCTTAAAGACTGAATTACCGAATGTACTGGACAATACATAATTGTATAACACAAACTCCCACTAAAACTCATAATCAACAACTGATTTGACACCCATGTGAGCAATATGCTCATGAAATATTTTGGATGGTAATCCCTTAGTAAGCGGATCCGCAATCATGGAGTTTGTACTGATGTGCTCTATGCACAATTGTCCATTTTGTACTCTTTCTTTAACAACCCGAAACTTGACGTCCATATGCTGATAAAAGACCAGTACCGATAAGATTTGAACCTTGAAAAAGACTCACTTTATTATTACCAAATGAACAAGAATAACCGGATATGTCCAATTTGGGAACGGAAATTAAATTCCGTCTAAAAGACGGTACAACAAAAGTCTCACTCAAATCCAAATAAAAACCAGTCTTAAATAATAGCCTAAAATTTCCAATAGCCTCAACTTCAACCCTTTTGCCGTCACCGACATAGATGTATCTTTCACCATCACTTGGTTTTCGGCAGTTCAGGCAACCCTTTTTTCGCACGCCAAGCGTGGTATTTGGTACAATCTTTCTTCTTGTGATTAGTCACCTTACAGAAAAAGCAACCTGATTCTGTAGTTTCAACCTTAATTTCCTTATGTTGCTTCTTCTGGGCCTTGAGACCGCAACTTCCTTATTTTTCCTCTTCTTGTTGTCTTTAGAAGAGGATGCCAAATGAGCACTTTTTGTCTTATCTTGCTTTATTCTCTCTTCCTCTAGCACACAATGTGAAATGAGTTCATTAAGAGTCCATTTCTCCTTTAGGCAGTTGTAACTGACCTTAAACTGATTAAATTGTGCAGGGAGAGAGATCAAAACTAAGTACACAAGCAGTTCCTCAGGTAATTCCAACTTGAGTGACTTAAGTTTTGAAGCAAGATGAGACATTTCTAAAATGTACTCCCTTATGTTTCCTTTGCCTTTATACTTCATGGAAACAAGATTACTCAAAAGAGTACTAGTTTCCGCCTTTTCGTTTTGTGCAAAACGCTTTTCAAGGTCCTCAAGGAAAACTTTGGCATTATTTTCTTCAGTCATAGTGCCCCTAAAAGATTCTGGAATTGCACGTTTCATGATCATAAGACTCATGCGATTTGAGCGTTCCCCCTTCTCCATCTCCTTCTTGTCATCAGAAGAAGATGTATCCTCAAGAGGAGTAGGTTTCTCAATCCGAAGTGCAACGTCTAGATCCATGCAACCGAGAACTATCATAATGTTTGAATTTTAACTTTAGTATATATATTCAAAATAGGCAAATCCCATTACAAGATACTTAGCACAACATTGATTTTAGTCTTTGGACAGAAAATCAACTTGTAATTGGTACTCTTGGTGTAGTAATCAAATATTGACAATAAACTCCTGTCAAATATCAAGCCTTCCTTTGGGCTGACTTAATATTCACATGGAAAACTTAATAATTGTCACATATTTATCACCACAAGCATGCTCGAATTCCTGCCAAATAACAACCTTCCTTTTGGCCGGTGTTAAACGCATGGAATACGAACATACACAGTCATCTTATATCTTAAAATTAATCAATCTTCACAAAAGAGGTTACTTTGGTAACATAATGTTTCAATTGATTAATTTAAAATATGAAATGCAAACTTAATTAGTTCTTTAAGCCATATATTGAATCTTAACTGAATATCACATGTTTATAATGTAAAATTTGAATTATTAAATTGAATATTAATTGACAAAACATTAATGTACAATTAAAATCTGAAAACTTAAAACGTTTCTTTGATAATGAAAAACGTTTCTTTAATAATTGTACATTATGTCTTCATTAATATGTTAATTATAAAAAATATTTCAATAAATAATGCAAGACTAATTATGTCTCCACTAATGATAAAACGTCTCTTGAATAATGGAAAAACGTTTCTGTAATTAATGGAAAAAACGTTTCTTTAATAATGCAAGATTAATGTTTTAATATTAATCTTGCATTATGACTCCATTAATATCTTAATTAAATAAAAAACGTTTCAATAATAATGAAAAACGTTTCTATTAATTAATTTTGCATTATGGTTTCATAATGTCACCAGAAAAACGTTTTTAATAAAAAAAAACGTTATCTTTATTAAAAACGTTTCTGTCTTAATTGCCAGATAATCAAACGTTTCTGCAAATTTATTCCAAGACCTTTTGCGGCGACGAACGCTGCCACTAAACCCATATAAGTCTCCGCTAAATGTATTAGTGGCAACTATGTATTGAAACTGGAGTGGCCGTCACTGAAGGTTATTTGTGGCAACATTTGAGATCGCCACTCAACGATAATAAACTTAATGGGGCTTTCAACAAAAGGCTTAATCAAGGAATCATGTTCAACAATCGAAATTAGGCAATTTATTCAACATTTCAATTCATATGGTGATAACATTATATCGAAATACTAAAGTTTATCATCAACAAATCATTCATGAAAGCATGCTATATCAAGGTACTAGAATTTCAAAATCAAAATTCTATCTTAGTTTAATCATAAAGCTTTATAATATTGAATTCATGAACTTCCAAATGACCCAATACGAAGGAGGCTCTGATACCAATTGTTGGAATAAATTTGACTATAACACTTTAGCCTTCATATCGAATTATTTGGAACTAAAACATAAGCGGAAGCGTACCTGAATCCATTGGTGGAAGCTCCTTAATCCGGCTTGAAGATCACCTTGATCCGGCTTGGAGATTGTCCGGGGTTTTTGGCTTTCCACTTGATGTGCAAGACAAAGGATTTGCTCTCTAATTTCAATGGGAAGAAGAAGAGAATTAGTCTTACATCAAATGGGAACCATAACCCCCTATCTATAAGCATGTAACCATAGTTACATGTATGTAACCTTAGTTAGCCCATCATTAACTAAGGTTACTCTATATGGGTATCTACACATAAATTAGTCTTACGCTTTATATGACAACGTATTGGTCTCCTTAATAATAATGTCCATAAGACCACTAATTTAGGCCAAACCAAAAGATATCACATAACATATAATTAATCAATATATTGTCCATATGTATGTAGTACAAGTCCAAATGTCTAACAATACTTTGACCGTTTGATATTTTTCAGACTCTTGTATGACAATATATTTAAATTAAATTTTCAAAATTGTACTTCATGAAATCTTGAACATGTTACAGTAAGGGATCGTTTATCTACATTTACTAAATGCTACTATTATTTGTTTGGATAATTACTGAGAGCTCAAATTTGGTCCCTACTACCATAATAAAATCAAAAGAAAGATATGGATGGTTAACTCAATTAAATATAAAAGAGTAGTAACACATGGTATTCAATCTCTTTACAGTTATTTGCAGGTTAAAAGAGTAGGATTCAAACTATCATAGGCTAACATTCTTTTATTAATTTACTAAACATTTAATTTAAAGTATACCAAAAAATAATTTACATAGTTTCATACAGATACTACCCCATATGATAGCATACATAGTTTCATACAGATACTACCCCATATGATAGCAGTCTGCATGATGTGATCCGAGAAAAAGTATAATAAAATGACACTACATTTATTTATCATTACTGTCTTTTCCAATGTTATAAGTATAACTACAATTTCATACTATTAGTATTACCTCATTACTTTATATATCCAAACAAAATGAATTGGTTAAATGTAGAGGGCCTATTTCTAGCACCCTTACCCTATGAAGCTAACTTTATCATTGTACAAAAACAGTTTCCGACTCTAACGTCGTGACTTCTTATCTTCTTTAGTCTTAAATTCTATGATGAATATATCGACCATGAAAACTTTATAGTTACACTTTTACTTCTTGTTTGGATGAAAATTCACATCATATAGGCTATAGCTTGATTGTTAGTTGATTTTCAAAATGATCTATCTCAAATTATGTCTAACCTCTTTTAATGAGTTTACTGTTAGATCAAGGTAATACTGATTTTTGGTCTTGTTTCATATATATATTTGAGTACTCGATATTATATTCATTAGAAGTTACAAATGAGCACAAAATCCTTAATAGAACTTTTCTTTATTGTGATTTTTCTTTTAGAAAACCCTTGATTTCGATTTTTTTTTAAAAGTTGGACATTTCACTGCCACAACTCAAAGAGGGAAGGTCGTCGTCCTTACCATGGATGTAAGTGTTTCTCTTTTTAATTTTTATTTTTAATCATAAATATTTTACGATAACTTGTTTTCTTAACCATAAATTTTTTTAACATTTTACTTCAAGGAATATCCGATAAATAAGTATATTGGCGACATATAAAAACACAATTCAGGTAAAGTAAATTTTGAGGGTTTACAAAAATGCTTCTCAAAATAAACCGGTTTAATTTAGAAGTTTGGTCAAACATGTAATCTCTATATAGGCATATAGTTACGACTAGGTAAATAAATGTTAATGTTCAATAGGCTTTTCATTTCTTACATGATGATGGACCAATATTCGTTTAGGGTAGAGACAACGACCTAACAATGACTTCGTCCCTACCAGCCTGGCCATGAATTCGATATTAATGATAGATAGAATTTGAACCTAGTTGTTTTTTCTTTCATAATAAATGGTTGGTATTTTTTGTAAGAAACTGAGGACACTAGATCATTTATTTCTTGATCTTTAATTATTTTTGTTAGAGCTTTTGATCTTGTCTTTAGCTCCTCTGTGAGTGGTCGCTTTCGTTTACAACCTTGCAATGAATGATGATTATGTTTGTTAATAATCACTATGTGAGAGTACTGGGATTCATTTAATACGTAATTACCTATTTTGCACCAAGTCTAACTATATAAGAAACAACAATAATATAACCAGTAGTATTAGTTAACACCGCGGAGTTTAAAGAGAGTAATGTATACGTAGACTCTTACCCTATGAGGATAGAGGTTGTTTCAAATAGACTCTCGACTCAAAAAATCATAAGCACCGCATTAATAAAAATATAAAATTAATGAAAATATAAACTGTAACTATATAAGAAAACAACATAAAATGATAAGTCAAAATCCCAACAAAGGAGTACAAGGGAAAGATGATGTTTCAGTATGCTTACAAAAGGAGCATAAGTCTGAAATTATAGGATACAATTGCAACAACTTTTTTGACCATTTTGAAGTAAATGCATCACTTTTGCCTTACGGCCCAATTCTCATTTGTGCGAGTGCAACTCATTTGATTTATAGTTCTTAATTATTAATTATTTGACCAATAAAAGACTCTTCCTTTTGAATTATTATTCACTTTCTTTTCAATACAACCTTGCTACAAGTGCTTTATATAGTGGTGTGACACAGGACCGAAGACAGAAGTCAAAACCTGAATTTTGTCGAATCCAGTAACTTTTGCTCAAACAATATATTAATTTAAAACTTATTTATTAATAGTTAAAGCTGTTGTTCTAAAATTCACAACACATAAAATTAAAATTATGACTCCGTTTCTGGAATATAATGGCAACCAGGGGTGCATAGCACCATAGGTAAATAAAATCGGCCAGATTGATCGCACTACGTTCATGTAATACGATAGCGATAAAGATTGAGATCACAATATAGTACTATATATGGAGCCATTTATATTGCTTTCGCATCCAGAGTAATGCTCTAAAACTGATTGTTCATCAATCTTTAGGCAGACATAATTGAAAAAAGCATAAATGATAGCTCCTTTCAACACAAAAGGGGAGTGCCTTATTTCTTCAAAACATGTATATATGGTAGGTATATACATGATAACACTCATTTTTAGTGGTCCTTACTCCTTACTATATTACGTTGCAGGTTGAAATAATAATTAGTAAGCATTTACACCTACATGTTCAGTGTCTATATGTGTGTATAAATATGTACAGACAGACTAACAGCTAATTAATACACTGAAAATGAAATTGTTTTCCTTTCGCTGTCCTTCTCAAATGGAGTGCTGGACGTACGGGCAAAACCAAAAGGTTCGGCAAAAGAAGAAAAAAAAAAAAAGAATTTGTTTTATATTCATATAGTATGACATTAGAGAGAAATAACTTAGAATTCCTTTTGATGATTATACTTTTGTCCTTCTTCCTTTTCGGGTTTTCAAATCTTATCTTTCAGTTCACAGATAATTTAGAAAAATAATATACCGTGCTAAGTTCTACTATTTTTCTTGTTTCTCAAAAAAGCCTGCATGCATCTCTAGTGAATTCAGAAAAAAATGAATTGTTTATTGTAAAGCAATTAATGAGACATAAAATTCAACAGCACGAGTCACTATAGTTATCTTTAAAGATAAATTCAACAGCACGAGTCACTATAGTTATCTTTAAAGATAATTTTACCTATATTTATTGAGCTTTCGTGTTTGTTACCCAAGTTATTTTTTTGTTACATAAAAATTATTCAATTTTGCATTTATTACAAAAAAAATCACTTTTCATTCTTTCTTTACACAAAAATTATTTTATTTTGCTATAATTATCATAAAATCACATTTTATTTGAAAAATCTATTATGCCATTAATATTATATAAACCTTCATATTTATATAATACCTTCAATGTTATATACTATATAATTTATTTTTAACTATGTATTTTATTCATAAATAAAATAATTTGTATTATTTTATTTATTATTTTTACAATATATTCGTATATTTAATTTTGTTTAACTTCAATTTTCAAGATACATTAGTAGTGTTATAAAATAACTTTTTTTAGCAACACCTTTTTTTGGAATTTAAACCGACCAAAGTTCGTCGGTAATTTCCGATCAACTTTGATCTATATATCCTTCCGACCTTCAAAATACCAAGCGTACATCAATGGTCGCTTTTTGAAAGGTTATTGGCCATTACAGACAAATTTTGGTCGATTTTTTTGAACGATTTTTCTCGAATTTCTAGTACTGCAAATTTTCAAATAATTAATTGTCTAGGTAAGTCCACAAGAAAATATTCCCAGCCAATTCGCATATATTACCTAGGGATTTTCCTTCAGATTAACATATGATATTTTCCTCATTTTCTTTGTTTGTTTACCTCCGAATTTCATCACGAAAATGTATTTGCCGATTTATTTCTCTACTAATATATATTAAAGTTACCGATAAATTTAATAACGCTACTAATATATTCTAAAAATTAACGTTAAGAAAAAAATTAAAAATACGAGTATATTATAAAAATAATAATATAATAATATTAAGTTATTTTATTTATAAATAAAATACATACATTATGATATATTATATTGTATATAATATAGAAGGTATTACATAAATATGAAAGTTTATATAATATTAAGGGCATAATAGACTTTCCAAATAAAAATATCACTTTGTAAAAATAAAATAATTTTTATGTAACAAAAGAAAAAAAAGTAATTTTTATGTAATAAATATAAAGTTGAAAAATACTTACGTAACAACAAAAATTAAATTTTAGATAATAATGACAATAGTTCAATAATCATGGATAAAATTACTCTTATCTTTATTGTCTTAAAAGCGTGCCAAGAACTTCATTTTTAAATTGAATGTTGTGAGCCATTATAATACCGTGCCAAGAACTTCATTTTCAAATTAAATGTTGTGAGCCGACAAATAACAATTATTTTTATCCCGTTAAGACGTATTGCATACAGCCATCACTAGCATATTTAAATTGGTTTTGCATAATAGAAACTATCAGTTATGTTTATTTATAAGTAGTTTATTATTAAATATTATAATATTAGTTAAATTAATCAATTAATTATTTATGGTAACAAAATTAAAATTTTATTTTATTTTTAGTGAGTATCATTAGAATAGATGGGGCACAACTTAAGGAACTTGAATCTCAATTTTGGGATGATTTGATAAAAGTTTTGAGGTGATTTGAATTGAAAATTCGAAGTAAAAGTCGAACATGAAAAAAAATTATACGTGTATCGACTGTGTATCATTTGTGTATCACATATGTGTCATAGTGGTATCAATTGTGTATCACATGTATATCTATGTATACATGTGTGTGAGATACATGCGTCATACATGTTTGATACATGTGTCGCAGAAAGACTTTTTGAACTCAATTTAATTACGTATTTTGATACAAAACCGGTCCAAATCACCTCCAATCTTCCTCAAATTTTTTATATTAACTTTATCTATATATTTTCAATGAATTTCTACTATACCCATTGAAAAAGTTTCATTTTTATTTAGATTTTTAGAATATTATATAGATTTTTGTATTTCATCACCTTATTTGCTATCCCGTGCATAAAATATCCTTTCCGTCTAGTATATAATATTTCTAATCACGCTAAAAATATGGAAGGTGACTTTTGTATGTGACTCTATGATGAAAAGAACTCTATTATTTGGTTTTTTAATTTTTGTTGGTTAATTTTAATAAATTAATATTTAATGGCTAGAGATTGGTTAGTTAAAATTTCTTTGGGACATTTATATATATTTTCCTAGCAGATTTATTTGGCAAAGTTTTGATCACCCAACTGATTCACTTTCTGGGTTAAGCTTTAAAAGCTCATCTGGGCTAGTTAGCAGAAAGCCCAATAAAGAACCAGTTGATGGGCCGTTATAGTTTTGTCCTGGAAGGGAGACATTGGGCCATCTTTTTTCACATTTGAAATCTTTACACAAATAGCGAGTTGAATTTACCAATTATTATATATATATATATATATATATATATATATATATATATATATATATATATATATATATATATATATATTGATTATTTTTAATTTAAGAGATTAAGTATGTGTCTATTTAATTTAGTTGTTATGCATATTCTTTTTTCCTTTTACTGCTTTTGGATTGTTTGTGGTACTTGACCTATTGGAAATCAGCTGCCAATAAGCATTTTTCCTTAGGGAGCTCAGATTTTAAGCGTAAAAATAGAATCAATTGAAGCCGTTGAACTAGAGCTGTACATTTGGATCTGAGAGTCCAAATCTATCCACTAAATTCGCATTTTCGAATTTCGATATGGATTATGTTTTTAAAAATTTCGAATATTCGAAACGGATTCAAATTGGTAATGTCACGACTCTTTTTTTTTTTCTAAGAGATATAAAAAAATTTTAATTTAAGTGACATCAATCGAAATGAAATTATTTATTTGAATTCAGAGTAGTTACTTGGAATAATTTATGGTATCCTAAGTCACCGATTTATGTTAAATCCCAAATTGAGAAAATTTATCTATGTTTTACACTTCACGAAACACAAAAGACCGGGTAAGAAATTCTGTTAACTCGGGAGAAAGTGTTAGGCACTCCCGAGTTTCGTGATTTTAACACGGTCGCTCAAATATTAATACTTGGCCTAATTACCTAATTTATTATATATTTAAAGCCTATCATGCATTTTATCTTTAACCTGGTTTTAGTAGAACTTTAATTGCCTTTAGGATTTATAAAAATTGTATGAACAAGTTTCGATGTTGCGCACTCGTTGATTTTGTACATATTGAGAATCGCATCATGTGAAACGCACCAACGGTCTACAACATGTTATTTTTATTATTATCCGAAGTTATGGCCGGGTCACATAAAATGCATACTCAAATTAAAATTTACCTATGGCGACCATGCCACGAAACTGTACTCATAGTCACGATAATAATTATTAATTAGTTACGCCTAAAGGGAGGTACGATGAGTCATAAGCTTATTTCCTAAAACTAGTGATTATTATCAAGCTCAAGAGTTTATGGAATATATTTGTGGGAGAAGGGTACATGATTATGATATTATCGGGCTTGGCAGGATCTAATTTTTTAGCCCAAAACTAATTTTAGTAAGAGATTTTTACCTATATATATCATATAGCAAACCTTATTACCTACCATGTTTAAGGTTGTGCTTATTACATTTAAGCATACTAAATTTCAATTTATGTACCATAATTCAAATTAAGTCTTTAATTATAGCCTCATTTATTGTAGGATTTAATTTAGGAACCGTATCTTCCAAATTTTTTTACTACCCGCTTCTCTCTCCTCTCCCACGATTTACCTTCCATTTTAATTCCTCCCCCCCCCCCCCCCCAACGATTTTTCTTCAGTTTTCCCCCATTATCGTACAGCTCTAACCCACAAATTCCATCTTTTTTGTTAAATCCCCCATCATTTTCAACCCCCATTCCAAGTTTGTATTCAACTCATGAATCATGAAAAAACAAATACTCCACACAAAAAATAATCAAAAGCTGTATTAGCAGATATTCCGTCTTTTGATTTGGGTGTTTTAACACCAAAATCACCACCCAAAAACCCACAATCTATACATGTAAGTGAAAAAAATACAGGTATTTCATTTCCAAGACAAATCGGTGCTGAAATGCGAAGCAAGCATTTGCACGATGTTGATGCTAGCGGAGTAGATAAACCAGTCGACAAACAACTGAAGCGCAAGGGGAAAGAGTTGAGGGTAGATGATGATTTTGTAGAAGATTCACCCAAACTTCCAACTGGGAAAAAATCAAATCTGTCTCCTTCATCGTCAAAACAAAAAAAGAAGAAACCCTCAATAAAATTACCAAAATTGGTTCCTCAAAAAATTTCAATAGGTAAACAATATTTATTTGTCCTCACTGTTTTGTAGTTTAATTTTGGTTGCCAAAAAATATTCTTCAAGTGCTTTTTTTGGTGTTGAAGTATTTTTTGGCAAAGTTTGATATGGTCTCAATTTTGTAGATTATTTGTCGCAATTTTCTAGGTTTTTTTGGCACCTGTGATTACTAGACAGTCTATAAATGTAGTTAGATTGTAGTTGATTTGTAGTATACTAAGTATTGTATCTATGAGTTTTGTATTGCAACTTGTATAGCTGCTACATTTAACTTCATTCTCAATACAATTATACTACATTTTTTCAATGTTACATTAAGTAGCTGTTACATTTAACTGTTATATTGTTCTTATTTTTCTGTTCAAGTATATTTTTGTAAAATGTGTTTTGGTCCTAATTTTGTAGATTCTTTGGCTCAATTTTGTAGTTTAATTGGAGCCATGCCTCTTATACAGTTTATAAATGTAGTTAGTTTGTAGTTGATGTGTAGTCTGTTGATTAAAATTGTAGGTATGATATGTTCCATTGTATCCTGTATTGCTGATATATATATAACTTCATTATAACCACAATTAATATATATTTTTTGCATAATGGCCTTACTTTGCTCAACAAAATGTTGATTATAGTGTGCTTCGATTCCACAATTTGTGTGATCCTAGCATACCTAGCCATATTCAGGCTTTACTATCTCTAAAACAACTATGTGTTTTCAAAAAAACATGTTTTGGTTACTTATTAGATCTGCCCCCAATATGTATGCAAAACCAGTTCATTCCTTTATATGTTGGAATTTTTTGTAGTCACTAACAAACGATGTGGACACGGTGCAGTTGTGCGTCCTTTATATGTTGGAATTTTTTGTTTGTCCTTCAGATAAGGACCATGTTACCTTCATAGACAAGTTTTTGTTCTCTCTAATCGAGTCTGGTAATTTTGAGTCGTACCCATGGGGTACCAAATCCCTCAAGCAGGTTATTGAATTTGTCTGACATCGTCTTAATCCCAATGTACATTCTTATGTTATACGGGGATGCTCATTAGCCTAGCAAGTGTGGATATATGAGTGTTGCTTTTCCGTCAGCACCGAACTTGCTACACGGTGTTCTGAATCGATTCCTCAGATTTTAAGATGGTCAGCTACGTAGGGACAGATTTGGTTAACTGCAATTGAAGACAGGATGATCAAGTCTGAGTTGCTCAAGGTGTTTTTTAAACTTTTGTATGATTCTACAATTACAGTTATAGTAACTACATTTCATCTACAGTTTTCTTTTCAATTGAATTAACTGTCACTTCCATCATTCAGTTCACAAACATGGTTGAATCTGGAGAAGAGCTTGGAGGACTGATTTGGATGAGTCAAAGGTAAGAATTTACATATAATTTTATGCTAAGACTATATAAAACTTATGACAAAAAAGCATTCTCAACTATTCCCCAAAATTGTAGTTTGATGCTAGTTCAACAAAATATAATGACCAAAATCAAGGAGACAAAAACCACCATTTTCAGTTTAATGTTGGTGATCAACTCCATGCAAGCACAAGTAATACAGGTATCTACATAATTCCTATATACATATCTACAAACTTCAAGAATTGCTAATCACTTTTTCACTATGTTTTTCAGCTCCCACTTCTCCACAACATGTTCAACCACAAGTTGACTTGTATCTTGACTTCTAAGAAGTAGCTGAGACATTTAAAGCAGGCATAGAACCATAACAGCATTTTAATTACGTCTTTTTCAAAATTTCAATATCCGAGGTAGCAAAAGAAGGTATTGTTTCATAATGTACTTTTTAGTAGAAAATAGTTGATTATACAATGGTATAATGCTGTTAAGTATGTCATTTTGTATGTAACAGATGTTGAAGATAACATTCCACAGTCACCAATTCATGGTGTAACAGTGACTGAAGTTGTCCAGGAATGCATCGATAAAAAAAGAGGAGACTGAAATTGTGCCTGAAGGCATTGAAAACAAAGGTGTGACATTGGATGATTTTAAGCTGCCGGAAAACCTATCACAGTTGGTCATGTATGGCGAGCCCATACAAGATGAATCAACCTTCATCCAGGAAGAACAAGGATACCAGGAAAACATGCACGATCACCATTCACTCCCATGTATAGTACTGAAGGCAGCACATCTGTTGGGCCAAAATATTTTTACCTAAAGCACCCCTTCACAAGTGTCATAGGCGAAGATGTAGATCCTGAATTGATAGATAGGTTCACAATCTGGTTATACCATCGCACTGATAAAGTATCTAGGAGGTATGTTGCTTAAATTTACACTGTCTGTTCACCCTTTTTAGACTTTAAAGTTGTAAATCTTTTTGTAAATTTTTTGTATTTGATTCATTCTTTTGTTATTACAGGAGGAAAGATTTCTTTTCAAAGAAGGATAACCAAATCAATCCTTGGTTGGATTTGGGTTGTGAGAAGATTGATAAGAAGGACTGGTTCTATGCCCTTGCTCACCCGGACAAGTAATCAATAGCACAGTAAGTATATAGTGTCTACGATCATTGACAATATTTGTTTTGTCTTCAACTGTGTGGTGCAATTGTATTTTTGTATTTAACTATGATGTTTAAATGTAGTTTTATTGTACACATCATATATATGTTACTATATTTAGTCTTCAACTGTAAAATTTTGCTTTTTTGAACCTTATGCAATGAGTGTAAAAATGTAGTTAATGTGTAGTTTTTATGTAATTATGATTGGTCAATTGTAGATATAGTACTTGTTTTCTATATCTTTCATGCTAAATGCCATTAAATTACATTTTGTGAGGCACTTGGGCTAACTGTTATATATCTGTAGTTATGGTGTTGTTAAAGTGAAGCAAGCTGTTAGATTTTTTCATAAATTCTAATTGTAGTTAAAATGTAGCTATTTTGTATATGTGATTGGCTACACTGTAACTTATTGTATATTGCACTTTTACTTTGGCATCACATTGATGTTATTATGTACTATCTGAGAAAAAAGAGAAAATATGGCCCCAACATCCAAACTAGGTTTACAACAACCGATTGCTTGTTCAAGACAAAGATTGAAAGAATCTATGAGAAGTTCACTAGTTCTCCACTGGATCAAAGGAATTCAGTTGTTAAAGCCGAGGATGATATTGGAGAATATATTATGGGCTACATAATTCTTGCTAATGTAGCATGGAATCTTGTTGATTATGTGCTCATGCCTGCTAACTTTATGGAGAACTTTCATTGGTTGTTGCTAGTTTTTGACATCAAGGACCGACAACTTTACGTTTATGATTCATTGGTGAGAACAAACCGTAATCAAACAGTTCAGACATTGGTTAAGAAATTTTTAATTATTATTCCTCTTTATTTTTCATGCACTGGTTTCTATGGTAAACGCAAAGACATTGACTTCAAGACTACAAAGTCATACATAGAGAAACCAGTTACAAACCCTCTCGACATACAATGGATGGTTGCTGAGATTCCACAACAAAAGGAAGGCTCACTGTAAAAAACTAATCTCCCTTTCTATATGTTTAATTATTTTTTTTAATCGTTTTATATAATGAAAAATTCCCATCTTCTGCAGGGATTGTAGTGTATTTGTGGCTGCATTTGCGGAGTATATTAGCACTGGTGATTTATCTATCACAAAGAAAGATCTTACTGATATTGACCAACACCGTAGACGCTATGGAGCTCTACTGTGGGACTACGCCACAAAAAAGCTAAAAGATGGTTTAATGAGTTAGAGTGAGGTTACTGGCAGACTTGCAAGGAGGAAGGGTGTACCGGCAAAGAATGAGAGGGCTAACGTTCAACGAAAGAAGAAATAGACTATCTTGTTCCTATTTTGTTCCTATTTGGTAGTTGAATTGGAAAATAATGTAGGAATTAAGTCAATCTTGGTTGTAATCAACACTTTTTCTTGATTACATTATACTCGAGTATTCGAGTTATCTGATAGTATTTTTGCAGTAACAACTTTGTCTTATAATTTCACTTTAATCTTTCGAGTTATTTTTATATAATACCTTCAGGTGCCATTTAATATGTTTATATAACTGTCAGTTCTTACACAACATAAAGATGAAATGAATACATGTCTCAGATAAATAATTTAGCCATCCTTTATCAATAATTATTTTCAGAAAAAATAAATTTATCTACAATTAAACTACATTCTAACTACAAAGTCCCATTAGGTGATTCTCAGGACTACATTTAGACCACAATTAAACTACATTTTAACTACAATATGGCAACAGTTTACATTCAGTGTTTTCTTTATTAACATCAGACGTTTTGTATATAGCTTCTACAAAAGTTTAACTATTCAATAAAAAATGACAAGAATTTATGCTTGACGGTATACATAAAAAATATAAATAGTGCAGATACGCAAATTTATGTTTATACTTCTTAATCATCTTCAAAACGTAGAACAGTTACACAATAAATTCCGATAATTTGAGCTCACTAACATTTATTTTGAATAACTATTCTAGCTACATGATATTCATTTCTTTTTCGGCGCATTCTTGCAAGTTCTTTTGTTATGACCTTCACCTCTACAATTGCCACAAGACACATTGTACTTTTTGACTTTATTTCATCAAATGTTTTATATCTTTCCTTGTGAGGTCTACCTGGCTGCCTTTTATCCCCGTTGGTGGCTTTACTACCTCATTCAAAATATGTTGTGGAACATCCCATTTGGTTTCATCAGGAAGAGGATTTACTGGCATTTCTTAGGTAAGAAGAAGGCTCTTCCTTGTGTAATACGGAGAGCAATAGTTGTCAGGCCTTTCATTCCTATGCCTTAATGCTGCCAAAGCATGGGCACATGGAAGTTCATCAAGTTGGAATTGTCCACAGCTACATTTCTTGTTTTCTAGACATACAATGTACCACTTCACACCACCTAACACAATATGTATATGATCTGTTGAAGACCTCACCTACAATTCAAGACCAAACAGAAATAATAATACATCAATCAGTTAACTAGATTAGCAACAATCAGTTAACTACAAATCATCTACAAATAAACTAATATATACGATAACTACATTTACCCACAATGTGACTACATTTAAATATAAACTGGAAACACTACAGCTACTACTATTTTTGTTTTTTTCTCCTGCACCAAACAAGAATATATTACCTTTAGTTTCTGGGATAATTTATTGTTATCTTCCAATTCTTTGTTGAATTTGTGATCAAGGAATGTGAAAGTACCTTTTGCCTTCAATAACTTTTCTTTTGTCCAACGTTCTAGAATAGTCCTCAAATACTCAAATAGATCAAATATTGGCAGCTCTCTTGCCTCTTTTGTTACAAATTCAACGACTCGGCAATGTTTGACGTCATAGTAAAAGTTCTATTCACTGTTGTATGTACTCTTGACCATCTATGATAGCCAATATCATGTAGGTAAGACGATACACGCGTGTCTACCTCTTCAATCTTCATGATCCTTTCATTGAATTCATCCAGAGTGTATGACCGTGCTGTAGCAAAGTACAATTCATGTAATTGTAGATGTGCCTTCTTGAATTTTGACCTTATATTTGTCCATATATGCCACATGCAAAAGTAGTGTGCCGTGCCCGGATAAACAACTGATGTTGCTTTCGATATACTCTCATGTCTATCTGAGACAACACACATTGAAGGTCTCTCACCATATGCCTCCTTGAATTGCTCAAAGAACCACTTCCAAGACGCGTCGTTTTCAGAATCAACAACAACATATGCCAAGGGAAAAATAGAACCTACATTTTTTAGACATAAAATAAGATTAACGAATAACTACAAATATATATTGAGAATGTAAGAAATTTAACTACATTTATTTATCTAACTACAAACTAACTACAGTACAACTACAATTTACCTACATTGTATAGACTGTCTACAAAATAACTACAATATTATTGCATTATGTACCAACTGCATCCATGGTGCTTGCAGTCAGCATAATACCCCTATATGCTGATTTTAAGAATGTCCCATCAACCACTACTACCGGCCTACAATGTTTCCAACCATTTATTGATGTACAAAGAGCAACAAATGCGTTAAGAAACAATCATCTACTGCCTTATTCAATTTAACAACGGAACTGGGATAATTCTTCTCAAGAATATAAAAATATTTTGGTAATCTGTTGTAGGAGTCACACGGATTCCCTCTCAAAAACTGTAATGCTTTTTTTTGCTCTTCATGGTTGCATGTAGCTTAGGTTCAGTCCAAGTTCGGATAACATGTCAGTTTGTATGTCCTTTGGCGTGTAAACAGTCTTAGGATCACAATACTTTGGAACGACCATGCTACCAACTACTGCTGCAGTACATTTGCGCTGTATGCATGTTTCGTCCATTGGGAAGCATGTGTGTTGTCGGGTGAAACTTCTTATCTTGAACATTGTAGAATCATTAATTGACGTTGCCTTGAAATGCCATTTGCAGCTTTCAGCTACACATATAAGCCAGTAGCTACAAAAAATACAATATTTAGACATATTTATCTAATACTACCATTAACTACAAATTGACTACAATGTAACTACAATTGCTGAAACAAACCTATCTTCAATAATACACTAATTTTGCAAATCTATGATCCATAAATAACTACATACCTTCTATGACTTGATCTTTTCACTCTGAACTGGAACTTGTGCATAACTGAATAATTCTTCATTGCAGCATCTATTGTTTTCTTGTCCTGATACACTTGTCCTTCTTCAATACATGTTTGCGTAGATTCAATTATTATTTCACTTTGATATTCCTCTATAGCTGGTGAGGATGGAATTTCTAGTAACCTTAGGGATCCTGAAGAACCTGCAAATAATAAATTCACAAATGTAGTAACTATGTAGGTAAATTTGAAAGCAACATCGCTTTGTCCTTTCCAGTACTATATCATAATTGTAGTTTGATTGTAGAGAAATATCATTAAATTGTAGATAACTAGGTAACACAAAAACTCACAGCAATGTCGAATCAAACATACCTGTACTGATGCTTTCATTGGTGATTGCCAATTCCACATTGAAATCTCTTACGTTAATACATAAGGGATACGAACCTACGTTTTTATTCTCCTTTTTTGTTTCCATATATACACCAACACCCATATCATTCCTAATCTCCAATGGAGGACAATTCTCAATCACAGTGTATTTTATTTCTACGATTTTATCCGATGTATCAATCGATAATTGTTCCGCAATTGTAGAAAGGAGAATTTCGTAGCTTGCATTATCATCTACCAAAATGACATCAACTTCAAAATCTCGGAATCTGCCATAGTTATCCCAATAACCATTCGATTTCAGCATTATTGGAATTTTTGACATAATTTCGTGTAGTTGATAGAAAAACAGATGAAGAACAGATTTAGATTCGAGAATTTTTGTACTGATGTCGACGAAGAACTGTATTCAACAATTTTGCATTTCTACAATTTGATTGCTGGAGATTCTCGTATTTTTTGAATTGTAGCTGAGTTAAGATGAAAGATATATTTCCGGTACAGAATGAGAGAATCACGTTGCTGTAGGATTTTCTTCCGTTTTAAAACTTGAAATTAATGGTGATAGAATCACCATTAAATCTAATTGCTACAAAATTGGCGCTTTTTTAGGGTAGAATTCACCTATTTTTTGTTTGGTACAACTTTTGTAGACAAACTATGGTCTAGGCGGGTAAATACCAAATAATGAACATTTTTGGTAATAAGGTTTGCTATATGGTATATATAGATAAAAATCCCTTTAAAATATACTATTAAATATAAAATTAATTCCAATTAATTAAGGAAAACTATATGAAATTATTTTTGTATTTTTTTAATTTTTGTGCATTAAAACTATAATAAAAATTAATAATAAAGTGAAATCCTATAGAAATAAACTTAAATAAATATTCTAAAAATAGTAAGACTATTAAAGATAATTCTAATGTACAAGTCAAAAATTAAGTGCTTAAAGGTATAATTTTAACTTTATCTATCATAAATCCAAAATCCGAAATTATTAGGATATATTTAAATACTAAAATTTAACTTTAGGGTTAGGTCTTATTTTATCGAGCCTCTTTATCTCTAAGCTTTATGTAGAGAGACTGCTGCTCTGTTCAGCCTCTCTTCATTGTATTCTGACTATTGGCGGCGACCAGACGACGCCTCTTCCTTTGTCGACTCGAATAATCCTATGAATTCAGCTTGCCTAACCTTGCAGCAGTGATCTTTTGGTATTGAATTGTCTGAAATTGTGAAAGAAGATCCAAGTCATGCATGCATTTTATGTATTATGAGATCACTAATTGCCTTTTATGTGGCTAAGTTGTGTGTTGAAATTTTTTGTTCTATTGTGGAAGTAGAATGCATGAAATAATGCGTGGTCAGAGAGGATGGAGGGAGTTAGCTGCGTCAGGGGATTGTTTAGCTATAGCCTTAATAATATATATAATCCAATCCGATAATTTGAAATATTTATTCGATTCAAATTTTAAAATTTGATCCGATTCTATATTACTTCGGATTGAATTTGAATTGCATTTTATAGAATTTGAAATTAGTTTTCAATTTAAAATATGCTAAATCCGATCCAATCCGATTCATGAGCAACCCTACGTTGAAGTCATAGACAATACCATTTTCATGATTGGTTGACTATATATTAGTTAATAATGTGTTTCTCGTATTTATTGTACTACTTTCTTCAGATTGGGCAACTTTATCCAACTATTAAATCGTCTAAACATTTTTTTTTACAACTGCCAGCAATGTAAATATACACAACAATATAAATTGGATATCAGCTCTTGACAATTTTTGCCAACTTCTTACTATTGTTTCAAGCATTTATAATAAAGTTTAGACAAATATTGCAGCAGTAGTAGATCTTGGTTATAAAGGAAGAAGCGAAGAGGACTCACATAGTCCAAGTCAAAAGTTATAACTTCTAGTTGTTCGTATTGACCAATTGAAGAGTGGTTGAATTAATACAACTTGTGGCATTGAGCATGGATGTATTATTATTTTTAAAAAAACATCGACTACCTAAGTATAGTTTAAGCCAAATTATGTTAATTTATTACGATAAGGTGATGAACTAAAGGAAGAATGCATATTAATCAACCATTACCAAGTGATACAAAGTAAGCGCAAATATATTATATATTTATTGATTTGATATATGCACCGAATATAAACGGTGTTGAACATTTCAGCACCTGTGAACGTAATGACGGTATTAGGTCTATAATAGCTTGTTAGGCCAAGTTTATTTTTTGGTCAAAAATATTTTTTTCAAAATTTGAAGTGTTTGATCAAACTTTTAGAATGACAAAAAAATATTTTTGAGGAGAAGTAGAAAAAAGTAGCTCCTTTCCAAAAGCACTTTTCTAAGAAGCACTTTTGAGAAAAATACATATAGAAACAGTTTTTAAAAGCTTGGCCTAATACTGATTGCTGCTCAAGAGTAATTTTCAAATTAATTAGCCAAACACAAACGAATTATCACCCAAAGTATTTTTTTGAAAATTAATTTGAGAAAGCGCTTTTCAAAATAATTTGATTTTAGAAGTTTGGCCAAACAAGCTATAAGACTAGCTGCATGCAAAGATTGGAGAAATTAAAAAATAACTACATTTATAAGTAGTCATTGAAAAATAGCCATACTATTTAAAGTAATCGAAATTTATCTACTTTTCATGTAAACATAAATTTGAACAGAAATATTGTTTAAAATCCGAAAAAATACTCCAGTATATGATACTAGAGTTCTAGTATAATATTCCGGTCTAGCATAATATACTGGAACTTTTCGCATGTTGGAGTTCCAGCATAATATACTGGAAGTTCATATACGGTGCACCGATCTTCAATATATTATGTTGGGACTTTTTGTGTTGCAGCAAAATAGTAGCTATTTTTTTCATTGACTTATAAACGCTGGCTATTTTTGAATGACTACTCCAAAAACTAACTAGTCCGTGTTATTTTAATTGCAAAGATAAGTAATTGGGCCTTTTTTCCCCACGATCCGAATGCTTGTTGGTCCCTTAGGAAAAGAACTTATAAAAATAGCACGGTCTAGCCAGTTTTTTTCAAACTGATCAGTCAAAAATAGCTAGCATTTATAAGTCAATGAAAAATAGCCACTACTTTGCTGCAACAGCGATCGGTCTAGCATAATATACTGGAGTTCCGTGCACCTGTGTATGAACTTCTAGCATATTATGTTGGACCGATATACTTTGCTGGATCCAATATAATATATTGGAGAATGGAGCACTGATACTCCAAACTCCAGCATATTATGTTATATCGGTATATTAGACTGGAGTTCCAGTATAATGTACTGGAACTTCAGTATATTATGCTGGAGTATTTTTTTGAATTTATTAAATATTTTCATTCAAATTTAACTTTACATGAAAAGTGATTAAATTTTGATTATTTTTAACATTGAACTATTTTTAAATAATAGCTTGTAAATCTGAATATTTTTAAATTTCTTCCAAAGAACTTTGGTCAAGGCTCCTCTCATGTTGTTTATGTTATTCCATCAGGATCTCAAAGTAGACACATCTTTCTAATTTTAGCAGGCTTTATATCTCACACATTGTATCTACTTTTGGTCAAACTTTCTTTTCTTTCTTAGGTATATATCTTTTATTGTAGACATACTTATACTTCAGCTCCACTTGGATACAAAAGTCTCAAATTCATCAATATTTCTAACAATCCAAAAGAAGAGAAAAAAAGTAGAGTCCAAGGAAGCTCATTGAAAAGTTAATTATCCAATTTGAATTTTGTCTCAAGCATGCTTTCCTTTTATTCTCAATTATAAAGACCAAATATTTTTTTAAAAGTAAACAAGTAGTAATTAATAGTGAAGTAATTTTTTTAAGGAGAATCCAACTATCAATAATTGACCTCAAGCATAGTGAATTCACAATGAATATTAGTGGGCCGTCACCACAGTGTGCACTAAGAGAATAGGAGAAGAGCGTAGGCCCTTTCACGTGGATGAGGAAGGCCCCATATCTTTTATGGGTTTTAGAAAATTAAAGATTTAGCATTAGTGTTATTAAAGGTGTGTGTGTTATTAAAGGTGTGTGTCATTTCATATTTTCTGAATATCCACTAGTATTTTTCTCTTTTTTCAATCCACTAATATTCCTCTATTAAGTGACTGGAACTTGATTTGATGATCCTAATAGGATAACAACATTTAAAGGTGGCTTATTAAAGCTTTTATATCATCGAGAGGAAATACATATACTAATATTCGATTATTGCTTGATAATACGTCTAAATCTCGTTTATCTGATTTATCCGAATCTATTAGATCACCTAAAACTCTAAATTTAGCTAATAATTGGATAAGACAACATTAATCATGTTTTATGATTTTTTTTAATACTCCCTCCTGTCCAATATAAATGATTTTTTGGCCTTGTTTTTATCGTCCAAAAATATGTGATTTTTTCAGATTTCAAGAATAAATTAATTATTTTTTTCTACATTATCCATGGAGTAGTGTTGGAATATTTGTTATGAGTATTTATGTGAGATAGTAAAAATTAATATGGTCAATTTTATTGTTAATTAATATTAAAATATAAATTTGAAAAGCTCAAAAATCATTTATTTTGAACCAGAAGAATATCTCTTAAATTATCCTTGAAAAATGAAAAGAGTTGGAAAAAACACGACAAATTTAGTTCAAAAATTCGCTTGCCACATGTGCATCATTTAATACCACGAATGTAGTTCTATCCACACAAGTAAAACAAGTGAATGGTCTTCGACGGTAATGTTTTTCTTTGATGGAAGTGGATGACTTTAGTACTTTGCTTCAATTGTAGTCGTGAAAGGAAAAAAATACGATCTTTAGTGGTAAATTTAGCTTGAGGGTGAATTTATGATGTTATTCTCGCAATCTTACGTACATTATTATGATAGAAAATAAGATATCATACGTGAGATTTCAGCTATTAGATAATAAAACCAAAATAAAAATAATGATCAACAGTTATTTTTTCCGAACAAATAAATTCTTGATGCGTTTTACCGAAAGGTAAATACTTGGTGGTCCAATTAAAAGTTATTCCATTTATATCGCTGCCAATTTAAATAAGCGAAGTTTTAAATATATAGTTCCTTGTGTGCCTTTTATATTATAGACATAATCAACAAAAAACCACAAAATATTGTACGGATTTATATTCTATTTAGACAAGAATAATTGTGGTGGGCCTTCTGAAACCACTTAAAAGTCTTGATGCCAAGTGAAAAATTTATCTTGCTGAAGAGGGGACAGTGGACCTAATTAATTAGCTAACTTTAGGAAAAAAAGCTAGCTGTACTAATGTACTAGAGGGGAAGATAAATAGGAAAAATGAAAGAGACCATGCAACTAAAAGCCTAATGTTACTCATTCACAAATGTGATCTTATTAATTGCACCATAGTAAAATATTTTCGTTTGGAGCCGCAGTTAATTACCGTTTTAAATTTAAAATATAATTGAAGGATTTTAATCTATCTTTTGCAAAATGTTCTCTCTCTCTCTAATATTTTACGTTTTGTAACACAATTAACACTTGTGTTAATACTAGGGTTCGATAATACATATCAAGAAATTATTTTCTTGTTTGACATGAATTTTAACTATTTATATCTATTTGTCAAACACACAAAATTTCTTTCCAAAAGAAAATATCAGTTTCAGCATTTCTGAAATGATACATATGTTAGTAAAGTGGCTTCTTGAATTAGAGACTTCTGCAGTAACTTCGATAACAGTTGAAGAATTTGGTATAACTGATTAGAAAAGCAATACAAAATTGTTAAAGCATAAAACTGCGTTTGCTTTTACCGATTTCTCTTTAATTTGTTGGGAGTAAGATTAAGTTCCTTATAGTAGAAGAGTAGTATTAGATGAGAAAAATATTTAATAGGATTCGAACCTGTAGCAACAGTTACTATGTGTATTTGGACAAATTTAGTTTGTATATTAGAAACGACGTGCATGATATGTAGATTGGTCAAATAGTCAAAGAATTAAGGTTAAGAGGTACGAGCAACAATAGATACGAGCAAGGCAAATAGAAGAGGCACAAGCAGTCATACAGGCAGTTCAACGCTCGTACCTATTCAAGATATTTAAAGCTCAAATATCGTGAAAAATCAAATGAATAAATCTGCAGCAAATAAGAGTCCCGATATAGTATTTAATGAGTATTAAATACAAGAAACGTTAGAGAATATGTATTGTATATGATTACGTAACATAGCATTTAAAGTCATTAATTGGCCATAATAGCCTTAGTATGACAAAAGTAAGGCTCATATCTCCGAAATAGCTATAAAGTGGGAAGGAACAAACAATTGTAGGGACAGAAAACACTATTGGAATATACTTTGATTTACTTGCTTTCTGATAATATTATTCGCAAATTTCTTTCTTTATATACTTTTCCGATTATCAGTAGCCCATATTCTTCTATATTCTAGCTTTGACTAAAAATTTAATTTTTGGTTAAACAAATTGGTTCCGTTACCGAGAATCTAATAATTAATTATATCTTAAAATAATTTTTTTGTTGCATCAAATATGTCAAACAACAATGACAACACTCAAAAAAACCAAGAAAATCAAACAACACAATAGCTTCAGGGAGATCCGCAAGACAATAATGCATTAGTTCCTTCTCCACAAGGTTCGCCAAGACAATCTCGCGAAGGAACTCCTAAAGGATCTCACACAGATGGACAAGTTCAATTTAAGAATATTGAAACTATGGATGAAGCTTTACAAAAACCTATCGCTACTCAGGTCTACAAGGCTTTACAAGCTTTTGTTAGTCAATTACCTGCTGCTCCACCCACACCTACTCCAAATAACAATACTTTGGAGAATCTTCGCTCTGGACTGGTTAATTTAGGTAGCGGTGGAACCCCCAGTTAAACACATGAGGGAGACCCATGTAATTCAGTTAATTCTGATTTACAAAATCTAGTACTAACATTGCAGAAACAGCTCAAGGAACAAAGTGACCATATAGAGCAAATACCCTAGGTACCGCTCGTGATCAAGGGAGTAGATATGGATAAGCATTCTTAACAACCCTGGAAGCCAAGTGCAGCCCCTCTCACAATTCCAAAGAAGTTTAAGATGCCTGATATTCCAAAATATGATGGAACAACAATTCGCGGGGATCACGTTATTACATTTACAACAGGTGTCAAAGGCAATGATTTGACCAAGCAGGAGATTGAATCAGTCTTGGTTAAAATATTCGGCGAAATACTCACTCAAGGAGCACTAACATGGTAGTCTCTTTCACCTAAAAATTCTATAAATTCTTTTGCTGAGCTTGCAGATTCATCTATCAAAGCATAATCGGGAGCTCAAAAAGTGGAAAAGAGAATGGAAGACATCTTCAAAATCAAGCAAGGAGATTCAGAGTTGCGTAGAGAATTCGTGGACAGATTTCAAACGGAAAGAATGACATTGCCACGAGTACCTGACAATTGGGCAGCCATAGCCTTCACTATTGGTGTTAAATGGATGGGCCAAGCCGGGTCGTGTTGCTATTTTTTGGACCTGTACGTGTTACGGTCTAGGCCGGTTACGGGTTGGAGCTTAATGGATTTAATGAATTCGGGTTCATCTGGGTAAAAAGTGAACTGTAAGGGTTACAGGTTATGGAGGCCGGACTGGGCCGGGTTTAGTGTATATTTTAATTTTTTTTGTATTTTATATAACTATTTTGTTATATTAATACTTATTAATTTAAAGATTACAAGTTATATTAATACTTTGTATTAATATAAATTGCAAGTGTTATATTTATTTTAAAATTCAAAATTAAAGTTTGCATTTAAAAAGTAAATTAACAAAAAATAGTAAAACTAAATTTTCATGCATAATAAATTAATAATACTTCAAATTAATCTAACAATCTAAAATATTAAGCAATATGTCTAATGATTTTAAAATAACACAAATTATCTTAAAATCTTAAATACGAATTTCGGAGGACGCTCAAGACAATACTTTATATGCCTCCTTAAACTGCCTGTGCCAGACTCTGAACGAAAATTTAAGACTTTACCATAGTTCTTGCACTTTATTTTCTGACCTTCTTCATTTTCTTCTACCACCTCAAAGTGTTCCCATACATATGAGCGCACTCTAGAAGTACGAGGCATGATTTAACTTGAATTGAGATTTGAGATTGAGACTTGAAAATTGGAGAATGAGAGAAATAATAGAAATTGAGATTGAAAAATGAGTATTGAATGAAGAAATGAAGAAGAGGGGGGGGGGGGGGGGTATTTATAGTTTTAGAGAAGGTTAGTTTTGTAAATTGAAAAAGGATTAAAATTTTAAAAAAAAGGGCTATTTATGCAATATTTAGTTGGCCAACGGACCAAATCAAGGTATGGCTGTTGCCAACGCCCTGTGGGCCCCAAAATTTTTAAAAAATAAAAAAACTAACCGTATGAATCAGGCCGGTTAACCCGGTAAGAGTTACTGTTCACTCTTCCGGGTTCAACCGGGCCGGTTGTTTTTTAAAAAATAAACTGACCAACCCCCTATCCAGCCCAGCCCAGCCCCCTCTAAAAAGTTCCGGGTTCAATCGGTCTGGGACGGTCCGGAACCGGGTCAACCTGACCCGTTTAATACCCATAGCCTTCATCAGGAATTTGAATGAGAAGAGTTCAGAAGCTATGAGACAACTTAAGGAAAGTCTTCGAGAATTTCCAGCAACAACGTGGAATGACGTCTACAACAGATACAGTAAAAAGATGAAGATTGAAGAAGATATTATTTTACGACATAAAAAAGAAGAAAAAATAAGTTCAGGGTGTATAGAAAATGAAAATAAATCTGGTAAAAACAGGTATGACCCATATATGGGACCCGCGGAAAGAGACTCATGATCAAAGCAAGACAATTCGAGGTATAATCACAGATCGATGAATAGAGAATCAGGTTCAACTTCAAGATTTGGGAACGATTGGAACATACACGGGACACGAGACGGTGATGGAAGATTAAAGGCAAGAATTGGTGGTTACAATTTCAACGTACGCACCTTTGAAGTCATAGCTATATTAAGAAGCATGGGAGATAAGGTACAATGCCGAAGGAGATGAGATCAAATCCGAACAGACGAAACCCTGATCATTGGTGTGAATTTCACAACGATCATAGACATAAAATAACAAATTGCAGATATTTGCAGGGAGAATTTGATCACTTGTTAAAGAAAAGGTATCTCACTGAGTTGTTCAGTGAAGAAAGGATAATAGGTATATATGAAAAATAGACAGGAGCCACCAAAACCACCTTCTCCCAAAAGAACAGTTAACGTTATAAATGGGGGCGAAGATATCAATGCTGTGTCATAAACTACAACTAATAAAGTTTCAGAAGTTACAATCACCCAGGGGAAGCGGCTGTGGCACGTGTTAGAGGAAAAAAAGCATCATGTTTAATGATGCAGATGCTGAGGGTTTATTAACTCCACATGATGACGCACTGGTAATATCTTTGCTCATACACGATACTAACGTCAAATGAGTTTGAATTGATCTAGGTAGTTATGTGAACATTATTTTGTTACGAATGTTACGAGAAATGAGAGCAGAAGAAAGGTTGGTGCCAAAAGCGCATACTTTGTCAGGTTTCGACAATTCTAGTGTCGTAACAAAAGCGGAAGTAATGCTCACTACTTTTGCGGAAGGTGTTGATAAGAATACAAAATTTCAAGTAGTAGAAATGGAAATGGCTTACAATATAATTCTTGGTAGGCCGTGGATCCACGACATGGATGTTGTTCCATCGACATTACATCAAATCATTAAATCCAGCACCATGGGGAATATGTCAAAATCAGGGGAGAGCAAAAAACATCCAAGAACATCAACTCCGTGGAAAATTCAAATGGGAAAGGTGAAGAGAAATAGCAATTACAAAATTCTGTTGGAGAGAACATAACATCAACCTATGCTGATTTAGGGCAAACAGATATGGATTCAAGACCCGATTTCATTCAAAAACCAGAAGAAAATGAAAATATCAAAACTACAATAGAGGAATTAGAGGCAGTGGTCTTATTTGTGCATTGAGTGTACATAGGAGCCATTCTGAGCCCGGAGATGAAATGTAAGTTTATTGAATTTCTAAAAGCTAACGCAGAATGTTTTGCTTGGTCCCATTCTGATATGATAGGTATATCACCGGAGGTAATGACTCATAAATTGAATGAAGATCTATCTCACCCACCTGTCAAACAGAAGAAAAGAAAGAAAGGCACTTTCAAAAATCAGGTGATTTAGGATGAGGTGAGCAAATTATTAAAAAATGGGTCTATACGCAAGGTAAAGTATCCTGAATAGCTAGCTAACACTGTCGTGGTACCAAAAAAGAATGGTAAATGGTGAGTTTGTGTAGATTATACAGATCTCAATAAAGATTATCCTAAAGATTCTTTTCCCTTACCTCATATAGATCAACTAATTGATTGTACTGCAGGGCACGAATTGTTGAGCTTTTTTAGATGCATATTCAGGTTATAATCAGATTTAAATGGATCCAGATGATGAAGAATAAACATCATTAATAACAGAGAGAGGGATATACTGCTATAAGGTAATGCCTTTTGGTTTAGAAAATGTAGGAGCAACGTATCAAAGGTTAGTTATCAAAATGTTTCAAGAACATTTGGGAAAGACTATGGAGGTTTATATTGATGATATGCTCGTTAAAACACAACATGCCATAGATCATATATTATATATTTCTGAAACGTTTAAGTTTTTGTGAAAATTTAAAATTAAATCCCGAAAATAGTGCATTTGGCATTACATCAAGTAAGTTTTTGGGTTTTCTTGTTTCTAACCGTGGTATTGAAGTAAATTCTGCACAGATTAAGGCCATAGAAGAAATCTCTGATGTAGTTTCAAGTAAGAAAGAAGTTCAAAGATTAACAGGGAAGATTGCATCCTTGGGAAGATTTATATCCAAGTCATAGAGAAATGTTTTCGATTCTTCTCAGCTCTTAAAAAGCAATATCATTTCGAATGGAATGAAGAATGTCAATAGGCACTTAGAGATTTGAAAGCATACTTGTCAAATCCACCTTTGCTCGCAAAACCAAAGGCTGGGGAAAGACTACTCTTCTACCTTGCTGTTTCAGAGGTAGCGGTAAGTGTTGTTTTGGTTCGAGAATAACAAGGTAAACAATCTCCTATCTATTATGATAGTAAATATCTATTAGATGCGGAGACAAGGTATCCTCAGTTAGAAAAGCTAGCTCTTGAATTAATCGTGGCATCTAGGAAATTGAGACCTTATTTTCAACGTCATCCAATTGTTGTAGTTACCGCATATCCTTTACAAAATGTATTACATAAGCAAGAATTATCAGGTAGGTTGGCTAAATGGGCTATAGAGTTAAGTGAATATGAAATCACATACCAACGTAGAAATGCTATTAAATCACAAGTATTAGATGATTTTGTGGCTAATTTTAGCCAAGGGATACAACTAGAAGAAGAAAAAGAAGTATAGATACTTAACAGGGCTAATCCAAAAAGTTGGACTTTATTTGCTGGTTGTTCACTTGCCGTAAAAGGAGAAGGTGTAGGGAATGGTTGAGTACCACCTACAGGGGAAGCAATATGACAAGCAATAAAATTTCATTCAGTAACTAACAATAAGGCAGAGTATGAAGCTGTGATTGCAGGTTTAGAATTAGCTCGAGAACTGGGCATAAATAAGATCATAATAAAGAGCGATTCCCATCTCGTAGTCAACCAGATGCTGGAGACTTATATTGCCAGGGAAACCGGGATGCGGCAATAATTAGAGAAGGTGCGAGAACTAATAAAGCAATTTCAAACCTGGAAAGTTATGCAAGTACCAAAGAGATGAGAATCTTGAAGCAGCCGCTTTAGCTAATCTTGCATCTGCAGCTGATGTGATAAGTGATGCAAATTCCTCGATTATTCAACTATTTCATTCAGCTCTCAATCCTAATAAAAATGAGGTAAATTTTAATAATATAACTTGGGATTGGAGAAACTAGATTGTTGCTTTTTTACAGTATGAAATTGTCCCTAATAATAAGAAAAAAGCCCATGCACTTCAGAAAATGGCTGCTCGATATTGCATATATCTCGGTAATTTGTGTTGAAAAATGTTCGGTGGACCCTTATCTAGTTGTCTCGGACCCTCTCAAAAAAATATTTAATGAGGGAAATACGCGAGGGGTATTGTTGAAACCACGCCAGAGGAAGATCACTGGTAAGAACCTTGATTAGGGCAGGCTATTATTGGCCTAAAATGGAAGAAGAAACATGAAATTTCGTGGCCAAATGTGACAAATTTCAGAAGTACAGGAACAATATGCATAGACCAACAGAGTTTCTACATCTGGTGATCACACATTGGCCATTTATGAAGTAGGGGATGAATATCTTGGGTCCATTACCACAAGCAAAATGGCAGGTAAAATTGTTTCTAGTACTTACTGATTAAAAAAATAAACTGGCCAACCCCCCTGTCCAGCCTAGCCCAGCCCCTTCTAACCAGTTCGGGGTTCAATCGGTCTGGGATGGTCGGAAACCAGGTCAACCCAGCCCGTTTAATACCCATAGCCTTCACCAGCAATTTTAATGAGAAGAGTTCAGAAGATATGAGACGACTTATGGAAAGTCTTCGAGAATTTCCACCAACAACGTGGAATGCGTCTACAACAGATACAGTAAAAAGACGAGGGTTGATGAGGATATTATTTTGCAACATAAAAAAGAAGAAAAAATACGTTCAGGGTGCATAGAAAATGAAAATAAATCTAGTAAAAACAGGTATGACCCATATATGGGACCCGCGGGAAAAGACTCATGATCGAAGCAAGACAATTAGAGGTACAATCACAGATCGAGGAATAGAGAATCAGGTTCAACTTCAAGATTTTGGAACGATCGGAACATACACGGGACACGAGACGGTGATGGAAGTTTAAAGGCAATAATTGGTGGTTACAATTTCAAAATACGCACCATTGAACTCGTAGCTGTTTTAAGAAGCATGGGAGATAAGGTACAATGGCCGAAGGAGATGAGATCAGATCCGAACAGACGAAACCCTGATCATTGGTGTGAATTTCACAACGATCATAGACATAAAATATCATATTGCAGATTTTTGCAGGGAGAATTTGATCACTTGTTAAAGCAAAGGTATCTCACTAAGTTGTTCAGTGAAGAAAGAATAACAGGCATATACGAAAAATAGACAGGAGCCACCAAAACCACCTTCTCCCAAAAGAACAGTTAACGTTATAAATGGGGGCGAAGATATCAATGTTGTGTCATATACTACAGCTAATAAAATTTCAAAAGTTACAATCACCCACGGGAAGCGGCTGTGGCACGTGTTAGAGGAAAAAAAATCACGTTTAATGATGCAGATACTGAGGGTTTATTAACTCCACATGACGATGCACTGGTAATATCTTTACTCGTACACGTTACTATCGTCAAATGAGTTTGAATTGATCTAGGTAGTTTTGTGAAAATTATTTTGTTACAAATCTTATGAGAAATGAGAGCAGAAGGAAGGTTGGTGCCAAAAGCACATACTTTGTCAGGTTTCGACAATTCTAGTGTCGTAACAAAAGGGGAAGTAATGCTCACTACATTTGCGGAAGGTGTTGACAAGAATACAAAATTTCAAGTAGTAGAAATGGAAATGGCTTAGAATATAATTCTTGGTGGGCCGTGGATCCACGACATGGATATTGTTCCATGGACATTACATCAAATCATTAAATTTCCAGCACCATGGGGAATATGTCAAATAAGGGGAGAGCAACAAATATCCTAGAAAATCAACTCCGTGGAAAATTCAAATGGGAAAGGTGAAGAGAAATAGCAATTACAAAATTCAGTTGGAGAGAACATAACATCAATCTCAGCTGATTTAGAGCAAACAGATATGGATTCAAGACCCGATTTCATTCAAAAACCAGAAGACAATGAAAACATCAAAACTACAATAGAATTAGAGGCAGTGGTCTTATTTGTGCATTGGCAAGAAAGAAGAGTGTACATAGGAGCCAATCTTAGCCCGGAGATGAAATGTATGTTAATTGAAATTTTCAAAGCTAACACATATTGTTTTGCTTGGTCCCATTCTGATATGATAGATATACCACCGGTGGTAATGACTCATAAATTGAATGAAGATCTATCTCACCCACCTGTCAAACAGAAGAAAAGAAAGAAAGGCGCTTTCAAAAATTAGGTGATTCAGGATGAGGTGAGCAAATTATTAAAAAATGGGTCTATACGCAATGTAAAGTATCCTGTATAGCTAGCTAACACTGTCGTGGTACCAAAAAAGAATGGTAAATGGTGAGTTTGTGTAGATTAAACAGATCTCAATAAAGATTATCCTAAAGATTCTTTTCCCTTACCTCATATAGATCAACTAATTGATGCTACTACAGGGCACGAATTGTTGAGTTTTTTTAGATGCATATTCAGGTTATAATCAGATTTAAATGGATCCAGATGATGAAGACTAAACATCATTAATAACAGAGAGAGGGACTTACTGCTATAAAGTAATGCCTTTTGGTTTAGAAAATGTAGGAGCAACGTATCAAAGGTTAGTTATCAAAATGTTTCAAGAACATTTGGGAAAGACTATGGAGGTTTATATTTATGATATGCTCGTTAAAACACAACATACCATAGATCATATATTATATCTGTCTGAAACGTTTAAGATTTTGTGAAAATTTAAAATTAAATCCAAAAAATGTGCATTTGGCATTACATCAAGTAAGTTTTTGGGTTTTCTTGTTTCTAATCGTGGTATTGAAGTAAATCCTGCACATATTAAGGCCATAGAAGAAATCTCTAATGTACTTTCAAGTAAGAAAGAAGTTCAAAGATTAACATGGAGGATTGCATCCTTGGGAAGATTTATATCCAAGTCATCGGAGAAATGTTTTAGATTCTTCTCAACTCTTAAGAAGCAAGATCATTTTGAATGGAATAAAGAATGCCAATAGGCACTTAGAGATTTTAAAGCATACTTGTCAAATCCATCTTTGCTCGCAAAACCGAAGCCTGGGGAAAGACTACTCTTCTACCTTACTGTTTCAGAGGTAGCGGTAAGTGCTGTTTTGGTTCGAGAAGAACAAGGTAAACAATCCTATCTATTCTGTTAGTGAATCTCTATGAGATGCAGAGACAAGGTATCCTAAGTTAGAAAAGCTAGCTCTTGCATTAATGGCATCTAGGAAATTGAGACCTTATTTTCAATGTCATCCAATTGTTGTAGTTACCGCATATCCTTTACAAAATGTATTACATAAGCAAGAATTATCAGGTAGGTGGGCTAAAAGGCTATAGAGTTAAGTGAATATGAAATCACATACCAACGTAGAAATGCTATTAATCACAAGTATTAGCTGATTTTGTGGCTAATTTTAGCCAATGGATACAACTAGAAGCAGAAAAAGAAGTATAGATACTTAACAGGGCTAATCCAAAAAGTTGGACTTTATTTGCTGATTGTTCACCTGCCGTAAAAGGAGCAGGTGTAGGGAATGGTTGAGTACCACCTACAGGGGAAGCAATATGACAAGCAATAAAATTTCATTCAGTAACTAACAATAAGGCAGAGTATGAAGCTGTGATTGCAGGTTTAGAATTAGCTCGAGAACTGGGCATAAATAAGATCATAATAAAGAGCGATTCGCATCTCGTAGTCAACCAGATGCTGGAGACTTATATTGCCAGGGAAAACGGGATGCGGCAATAATTAGAGAAGGTGCGAGAACTAATAAAGCAATTTCAAACCTGGAAAGTTATGCAAGTACCAAGAGATGAGAATCTTGAAGCAGACGCTTTAGCTAATCTTGCATCTGCAGCTGATGTGATAAGTGATGCAAATTCCTCGATTATTCAACTATTTCATTCAGCTCTCAATCCTAATAAAAATGAGGTAAATTTTAATAATTTAACTTGGGATTGGAGAAACTAGATTGTTGCTTTTTTACAGTATGAAACTGTCCCTAATAAAAGGATTACGTCCACACCTTATCATCCAGTAGGTAATGGGCAAGCAGAGTCAACAAACAATGTTATTATTAATAACTTAAAGAAACATTTGGAAAAGTCAAAAGGCAATTGGCCGGAAGTGTTGCTTGGTGTTTTATGGGAATATCGTACAACGACACAAACAAGTACGAGAGAAACACCGTTTTCATTGGTTTATGGTGCTGAGGCTTTAATTCCAGTCGAGATAGGGGAGCCAAGTACATGGTTTAGATACGCAACTGAAGAATCCAATAACGAAGAAATTCATATGAGTCTCGATCTACTTGAAGGAAGAAGGGAAGCTGTGTTGGTGAGAATGGCGCACAAAAGCAAGTCATAGAGCGGTACTACAATAGGAAAGGTCGCCTCAGATTTTTTAAAATAGTGGACCTTGTGCTCAAAGGAGTTTTTCAATCCACAAAGGCAGCTAATACATGAAAATTAAGTCCAGCATGGGAAGGACCTTACATAATTTGTGGTATTGCTGGCAAAGGAGCATATGAGCTGAAAACAATAACTGATAAAAAGCTACCAACACATTGGACATTTGAAAAGATATTATTTCTAAGAAATACCCACGATCAGGTATACATCTTTTAAAATTTATTTTTTGAATTGTTAAAATTTAACTAACGATTTTAGATGCTAGACAAAAATCTAACCGGTACTAAATGATGATTCATGACCTGTAAGGCATATAAAATAAACTAAAATTCCTGGTCTATGGTTACAATTGTTTTGATCGAAACACAAACGGGTTAGTCAGTCTTCATCTAAAATCATACACCGAGTCCCGTGCGTTTTTCCTTTTTAGGAAAATGACAAAAAGAGGGAAACAATCAAGTGCTCAAGTGTTCATACTTTAAAACTCAAACACTAGGGGGACTACATAATATACACGAGTATATATAAAGAAGGTAAAGAAGATTGAAGAAAAATCAAGCCTGAACAAGTCACGTGGTTAAGTGCAGAGTAAAAGTCACGAAGTCACGAGTCAAGGATAGAAGAAAACCTTACTATAGTTAGGGTAAAGTTATGTACTAAATCAGGTTATAAGGAAAACTTGCATTTGTTATTTTGAAATGAAACAGGTTGTAAAAACAAAACCTCGTGTTTATTAAAAATCTGTTACAAGAAAAATAGTTACGATAAAGTTATAGATGTAATTCAAATACATGTAAAGTATTATTTAAAACTTGTCAAAGTTCAAAAGAAAAAACTTGTCAAGTTAATTCAAAAAAACATGTATGTTCCTATTTCTTTTATTGTATGTTAACACCATTATGAAGTTGAGAGGTCTTCTTCATTAAGTGTCGAAATATAAAAGGGCCCTCAATTTATGAAACTCATGTTATCTAGTCATGAGATTAACATAAGCATTTTCAAAGAACAAAAATACAGACTAATCTTTAAGTCATTGAAAATAAAAGGCAAGAATAGAACAGACGGAAGTTTAATGATAACATAAACTTCTTAATATTTAAAACTAAAGACTAAGTATAAACTTAGTCATCAAATTGTTTATACAAAATGCCCATGACATGACTTAGGGTTTGATTACCAAAAATTTTCAAAAGAATCCAAGAACTTTAAACACAGTTTTCCAAACAGGTACCTGCAAAAAGGGAATTTGAAGCAAATCTAAATCTTTTCACTAAGAAGAAAGAACTGAGGAAGGATCATCAGCGGGCTCAACTGGAACATAATCAATAGAGGCAGGTTGATCCTTAGTCGCAACAATTGGCGCATCAATTGACGAAGTTTCAACATGGCTTACAACAAGAGGAACGATTGAGCTTGAAGAAGACGCGGTACCCAAGGCAATTTTAGCACTCATGGGGACTTCCATTGCGGAAATTTCAGCCAAGGAAAAAGTTTCAATCACTAGAGCTTCATTCAAGGGAGCTTCAACATCGGGAACTTCAGTCGCCGGTGAAGGAAAGTCCAGTGGTTGTTGTGCTTTTTAAATAGTCTCCATAACTTTAGCTAACTCTGTTTCCAAATTGAAGTTTTCTTGGCTAGCTTCTACTAAAGCATCACGCTGAGAGTTCAGAAAAGCCCAGCTTACATCGATGGTAGCCTTATCTTCAAGAAGCTCATAATATCTTTCCCAAGCAACAATTTCATTCTTGAGTTCTTCATTTTCAGCCAAGGCTAAGTTGTAAGAGGATTGGAGAGAAGCATGAGATTTTCTAAGGCATGCACCTTGCCATCAGAAGTTCGCAGATCTTCTAGTGTCTGAGTCAAACTCTGCATCAGATCTCTAGCATAAATTTCTTTTTGACTTAAAAGAGCTTTCAACTCTCTATTCTCTTCACTTGCTTTAGACAATTTCTCTGAGAAAGAAGACTCAAGACGCTCTCTTTCTTTCTCTTCCTAACTTGAAGAAGCCTTGACAACCGCAAGCTCTGAAGATAATGCTCTTATCTGCTGTTCCAGGTTATTATTGTTCTCTTGCAAATCTTCTATAGTAATTTTAGCCCTATCAAATTGTTCCTTCCAATTAGCTGCTTCCAATTGAGAGTTGTGAGCTACCCTCTCTGAGTCAAGAACAACCTTGTCAGAGTCACGTGATACCTTCTCTAATAAAGAAACTCTGTTCACAGTTATGTACCAATGAGATTGGCCTTAAAATGACAAGGGAGGAAAATAAGAATTCTATAGAAAAAATTTTGCAAAGTAAAGAAAGAAGGAAAATACCTTCAAGGTAGCATGAACTATGTCATTCATCAAAGTCAGACAACTATGGCTATTCATTTTTTCTTTCTCAATTGGGCCAATTAAAGTCTCAAGCCAAACATCTGCATGAACAGATTTCCACAAAAGGTTGTTGTTAGCAAGAACTTCAATAGTCACGCTCCTCATAGCGACACTTCTACTTGTAGAACCCATTCTTGTATGATGGAAAATAGAAGGAGGAGCGGTAGAAGAAGTAAGAACAATATAGGAAGGCACAGAAGCAGGTGGATCAAGTAAGGAAGAGATCAAAGGCACGACCGGAGAAGGAAAAATTGAAGATATGGGAGTTGAAGATGAAGACAGGGGAAGTTCATCCAAAACGGGCCCTAACTCACCACTCTCGAAACCACTAACGAAAATCTGGTTAATAGAGTCACGAGTGTCACGAGGGGTAGCAACATCGTCATTAGAGACAAGATGAACATGCCTAGTAGGTGAAAGATCAAGAGAAACTTCAGCTTCGTTAGAGACAATACGTCTCCTCACTCTTGGCCTTGTCATCAAGGGATCACCTTCACCTTCTTCCTCGGAGTCATCCTCTTCAATGGTTTTTCTTTTCAAGAGTATATATTGAGTCCTTTCTAAGGAAATTTGAGTTCCTGAAGAGGAACGAGAGGCCGCAACTGCTTCGGTAGTAACACCTCAAATAGCAAATCCCGACAAAGAGAATGATGAAAGTTAGGGCAATAAAGGGAAAAAATTTTACATACGAGAAAGACAAAAACTCTTACCGTGAGTTTTTACTTTCCAAGCATAACGACTGGAAATATATTTCCAAGACCTAGCCTCCATAGGTGCTATCTTCAATAATTTATCTACCCAACCACAAAAATTGGAAACGTTGTCCACAACTCCCATGGTTGCTAAAAAAGAGTTAAAGACATTGATAAACTTGAAAGAAAAAGATATGAAAAAGGATGAGAGACTTACGTGCAAAGTTCCACTTATCAGGAAAAGGAACGTTTTCTTTACCCATTAAACCAACTGTGTGGGCAGCAACAAACTGCGCATACCATCCACGATCCTTATCATCTTCAGGGCTCATCAAAACCCTCTTACTCCTAGCCACTAGGGTAAAAATACCATTGTGAAAACGTCTAGGGGTGTGGAGGTGAATTAGGTGAGGAAAAGTGAAATTAACCTTCGCCAAATTGGCTAGATGTCTTACAAGCAACAACCCTCGATACCAGCGGGCCAATTTGTGCTAAACGGACTTTGAAGAAACAACCGAAATGGAGGATTACTGGATCAATAGTTGGTTTAAACCCAAGAGTAAAAGGGTATGTGTAAACAAACGAGAGTCCAATCATATATGAAACAATTCTTTGATTTGGATTGGGGAATACAATGGGAAAATCGTTAGTCCAGTGGCAATCTTTGCGGACTATGGGAGCTAAAATCTCTGTAATCAAAGTGGGGTATGCGTCGGCACGATCCAGACTAAAAACTTGGTTTTGAAGTGATTGTCTATCATGATGAAAAGATAATCGTTAAGGACTGTCTCTTCTACCAAAAGCTCTTGTAATGGTTCAGATGGTTCCTTCGCCTTAAAAGATTATTTTTGGGTAAAAGAACCTCTAGGTCTAGAAGAAGGACCAGGGCCATGAGAGGACATGGCAGAACCACTACCATGAGAGGATCCTAAGCTACGAAGTCTACCACCCCTTCTTTGTCTAACAGGGACATTGGGAAAGTTGTCTAAAATAGGAACTCTCCTAGGGTTAGGGTTCGAAGAAGACATGATGAGGAAGAAGAGGTGAACAGAGGTTTGCGCAATTCAAATGTTCGAAAAAGTGTTATGTGGTAAAAACTAAAAGGTAAAGTTATATTTATACTGATGGGCAAGCGTCAAAAGAAAAAATGTGGTAATGGAAGGTTCATAATAATGGTAATTGGTACTTAGTGAATAGTGGAGCTATAAAAAAAAGGCCTTAAAAAGGGGTGCAAACTGCAGAATTGATAAAAAGTTGATATGTGTGAAAATCATCAAATAGAAGTGACCATTGAAGCATCAATCTTATCATAGCATTAATGGCGACAAAAATTCTCCTTTAACGAAATTCACTTCCCAAATATTCAATTGACGAATAAATGAAAAATGGGGGAACTATTTGTATTGGAAAAAATTTATTTTGCATATTGAAAATGACGTGGCATGACATGTAGACTAGTCAAACAGTCAAAGAACTAAGGTTAAGAGGTACGAGTAATAACAAATATGAGCAAGGCAAATAGAAGAGGCACAAGCAGTCATACATACAGTTCAACACTCGTACCTATTCAAGACATTTAAAGCTCATCGTGAAAAATATATCGTCGCAAAATTATGCAAATTGTGGAAGTTACTTATATCCCCACAAATAAACTTCTACAATTTACCCGTTTATTGTAGTGAACTGATTAGAAAAGCAATACAAAACTGCTAAAGCATAAAACTGCTATACATGTAGACATTTTCTTTCGTTTGCTTTTACCTATTTCTCTTTAATTTGTTGGGAGTAAGATTAAGTTCCTTATAGTAGAAGAGAAGGTAATATTAGATGAGAAAAATATTTAATAGGATTCGAACCTGTAGCAACAGTTACTATGCAATTCCTATAATTTATATACAGTCATCGGAGGATGTGGTAGGGTTCTGGGCAGCTAGAACTTATGATTTTCTGCTTCCAATTATAAGCTTATTATATATATTACCCAACCTCTTTATCTAAACTTAGAATCCATGCCATTTGGATCACGAATCCGTCACAGTATAATGTTGACTAAATTAAAGTTTTTCTATTTATTAAAAGGCTCAGTAGTTATAATGTATGATCAAGAGAAAGAAAAATGACACACAATCTTGGTCATGATCTCCCACTCGTGATATAAAAGAATATGTGATACGCTTCCTTAGAGTTGGCTAACTTAAATATATAAAAGCAAGAAATAAGAAAAAGAACACAACAGAGGTTGGACAAGACTTGATATAATATGGACTAGGGTAGAAAAAGGAAAACCAAAGGAGAAAAACAAGGAAGAGTGGATTCTCTTCTTTTTATTGTAAAAACATTAGGTCCCACAACCCACGTGTGCTGATTGAAAACGCCATCAAGCTTCAAGGACAATAATTTGCATGTCTATTGGATTATTGGAGCGGAGTAAGTATTCGAATTGCTAATGTAATTCTTTATCGATGGATTGCTGGTTTTATTTATGTGAAACAAGTCATGTCTTGTCTTTTGAGTTATCTAATCTTGGAAATCTGGAATTTTAAAGGGCATCTTGAATGAATATAAGAATGAGAAGGGCAAAAATGTGGTAGAAACATGAAAATAGCAAGAAAGAATAAGTAGACAAACAGAATCATCTCTCTCACAAATAAATATACCTCTTCAGAGACATATATAGTGACGTTTCAATATAAATACTACTAATAATATCAACGATTCGAGTATTGAACATTAGAGGTTCGTCTTGTCTCTTCACCCATTCTAGGAATGAGAAATATCTCTGCGAGGTACGTAGGTATAAATAACAAATATGGTCAAATCGTTCAAGATTCCTCTGATAAAAATGACCATCCCCCTCTCCAGTTACTGAATTTTTTGTATGATCTTTGATTGTATATGTAAATTCGACCAATTCCATTATTGAAAATATATTATGTTCCAATTGTCGCTTTCTCTTTTCTTTTTAAAATTTTCCCACTCAATTTTAAGGAATTCATTACTCAAATAGTCGTTCAACTATTTCAAATTATCCATTTAATTCTTCTTTCTTTTGTTTGTAACAACAAAGTCATTTAACTATGCATATAATACTTATATAACACTTAGAAGGTTACTCGACAAGATTTCTCTAACTTTTGATCCCTAAATACCTATTTAACCCTCTAATTTATTAACTTCTTCTTCTTCTTCTTCTTCTTTTCTTTTTTAATATTATAACTAGAAAATGACAGATTTTCGACGGCCAAAGCGGTTAAAATTCGGTCGGAAATTACGTATTTTCGACTACTTTCTGACCGAATTTGGTTGGTCGGAAAAAACTTGGTCGCAAAATAATTTTTGACTGAATCTGTCACTGATTCCGATCAAAGTGGTCGCAAATTTTAAAAAGATCAGATTACCAAATAAATTCGCCTTTTAAAATTTACCGACTGAACTAGTCATAATAATACAAGAAAAATTAATAATTAAAAATTATATATTTTTTTTAGTTTCCGACGTGAATCCGTCGAAAACTATTGAATTTTTTTTTGCATTTCTGACTGAATCTATCGAAAATTTTTAGTTAAAAATTAAATTTTATTTAATTTCCGACCGAATCTGTCGAAAATTTCTGAATACTAATTTTTGTTATAAAAATTTCCGACCGAATCAATCAAAAATGTGAGAATTTATTGTTAAATCTGGGGAGCTTTCCGACCGTTTCAGTTGGAATTTTGTATAAAACTAGCTAGAATTCCGCCCAATTTTGAGCTACACCACCTATCAAACTATCAAAAACAAAATATACCAACCAACAATACATTAACAACCTCTCCGACTGATTCGATCAGTAATTTGATCAAAAATAGTCAATGTCATTTTGCTAAATATTTCCGACCGAATCAGTCGCTATTGTTTTAATTTTTTTTTTAAAAAAAATTATTTTAGACCGAATTGATCGCTACAAATGACACGAGATTTTCTGCCATAATTTTCGGCAGACATAAACAGAATACTAGTTGTAAGTATTATAAAAAATTGAAAAATATACTTTTATGAATATTTCGATAGATTCCGTCGGAAATTTCTGACTAGTTTTTTCCGACGAAAATTTCAGTCGAAAATTGGCCCTTTTGTAGTAGTGAATTTTTCTCTCTTTTTAATCAATATTACAGACTTATCTACTAAAAAAAATAAATTCTATTTAAAAATAAAAATAAAAATTCTAGCATATATATGTCGAAATAATAATATAATTGAGCGTATATTCAAGAATATGTAATGTATATTACATAAATATCTTTATTTTAAATAATTGGAATATATGTTTAAAACTTTTATTTTCTTTCATCCTCAATTGTGTAAATAATTTTTTGAGTTTTTGTTGGTAATATCAAAATATTATTACTAACAAATTGTTCTAACTAAATTTTTACTATGCTCAATATTTTATTAGTCCAACATTATATATGCTTAAATACTATTTATATATTTTTTAATTTATAAACAAAATTTATTTAATCTAAGATAAGTCCATAACATAAATTAAAAAGATAAAAAATTATAATATTAAAAATCAAAAAAATAAAAAAGATAAAAATTTATAATTTAGAGTGTAATATAGGTATTTGGCGATCAAAAGCTTGAAAAATCTAATTGAGTGACCTTCTGAGTGATATAGACATAATTAAATGACTTTGATGTTACAAACGAAAGAAAAATGACTTTAATAAATAATTTTTAATAGTCGAGGGACCATCTGAGTAATGAACTCTCCGGTTTCAAGTGATTATTCATGACAAAGAATATCGAATTCCCCCGTTCAAATTCCTATTTTCCCAAATCTGTAACGATTAGTTTTACCAACAATGAATTTAATTAAGTTAATGTCTGTCGATATTTCTTAAAATGCTAAAAAAATTAATACGACAGGGTGCTTAAATCAGTATTTAATGCAAAGATGGAGCCAAGGGCAATATTATTGATGAAAAAAATACTGTTGTACTCTTACCAACTTTAAATTAGATGAATAGACCAATTAGCAAAATATATATGTGAGGAAGCAGGTAGGATATAGGAATTAGCATCTGTTATTAATAATAAAACAAACTAGTGGAAACACAAAGTCTGGAGACAGTATCTCATGACTGGATTTGTTTTGGCACCAATAACAATCCCTTTTTCATCTAACATTATTTAATAATGAAGCTACCTACTTACACGGAAGGGTGGGTATCAGCTTGGAGTATTTATTTGGGAGGAAATTTTTCAGCTAAGGTGAGATGGCTTGTTTCAACTAGAGATTTTTTTGGTGCCAGAAAAATCTTTTATTCTAATTTTTTGGTCTCCTAAATTTGGTTTTAAGCTCTAAGCCTCTAACTCATTAATTCGTTAGCCTAAGTATTAGTTTTCTATTCGTTTAGTGCGTAAAAGAAAAAAAGTTCAGCTAAATGTATAAAATATTCCGTATTCCCATAAAATACAGAAAAAAGCCGCACCTAAAAAATATAATGTAGAAGTCTACTCTAATATGTTCGCTTTTACGGCTCCAACCCTATAGAATTAATTTTAATTTTATCATTACTTTAATGCCCCTTTCTGAAATTCGTTAGTGTATTTTGAAAAATATATTCCTTCTAAATTTCCTTGGGGAGGAAGGAATACCTCGATGGGAAGCCTGGAAGGATGTACGATATTTATAGTAGCTAGCCTTCCAAATGATTTTTTGTTTAATCATCCCGTATCAACCCAAACTGCATAGAGTTCATAAAAGAGGAACGTTTCTATAAAAAATTATTATGTTCTTATTCAAACTAGAAATCTCTAATTTTACGGTGAATAAATCTATTTATTACACTACATCGTTGTTGGTTTGTTTCAAATGATTAAATGCTCTTGAAAAAAGAAAGCAAAGGCAAGGGATATTTTTTTAAATTTATTTATGAAATTGGCATACAAAGTAGCCATTAGCTACGTTCTTGAAAATTTTCCACTTTTAGGATGATAATGAAACTCTGGTATCCATAAAGATGCTGCCCAGTACAGAGAAGCACTATAATGTTGAACCAGAAAAGACTACGTACGTACCTCATGGTTGGACCCATCTCTCTTGGAAATATTTTCTCGATAAATTTGAGAAATTGCTTCAAACCAATTGACGTTATTACTTGAAAAGAAAAAGAGAAGGAATATTAGGTTCACAGGAAAGTTCCTTAAATTGGCTAATATGAAAGAGTCTCGAATTCTTAGGTGTTCGTATTTGTTTGTTTCGACACCTGACATAAAAATAAGCTGACTAATATTTTTCTTAAACCCTACAGAAGATACACACCCAAGCACGCAAACCATAGCGAATGCAATTTTGTTATTATTCCACCGAAATCTCTCTATAATAATAACTGGCATCAGTGGTATGCTACTTGGGATTCATAATGTAAATTCATGATTTCATTTTCACTATTTGAACCAGTTTATTAAAATACTCAATGAATTTGTTCTTACGTAGAAATAAGGGATTGCGCAATGCTAGAGATTAAATCACATCTTAAACGATCTTAATTATCTCATTTTATACTCTATGTACGTGCATCATGTACTTTTGGTCGTGTATGATCATCTTCCTGCATGTTTAATCTTGTATCAATACTGACATACTGTATATTGTCTTAACATCTATATATTGGTCTTAGCGATTCAACTCTATTAAGAGGCCGTCTATATAACCCTATATATATTTGAGCAAAAAGTATAAAAAAAATTTTGTCGAACTAATTACTAAAATTATGAAAGGTAAATCTTAACCAAATATAATTAATCTCAAATCTAAACATATAAAATGTAAAATAAAAGAAAACATAATAACGCGTAATATTTCATCATATAATAGTTATATATCAATCATATATGATGAGCTTACATCTAGAGCAGACTGACATCATAAACATGGGAGCAAAGAAAGTGCAGAGAGGAGGCTATTAATCATGAAGATATTCTCCTTGTTGTCTTCTTTCTCGAAGCTATTTTTTACCTTTCCAAAAGATCCCTCTTTTGGGTTTAGCTACCGCTACTTATATTAACAGCTTTCCTATTTGTCCAATGGTCTTTAACCAGCACCCGTTCTTGTCATTGTGTCCTATATTGTTTGCTTGACCACTACATTTGTTCTGCGAAGTAAGCTTTCCTACAATTTGGCCCCGACGAAGGCCGAGGTACTCTTGTCATCTTGCCTTGTGGGCAAGACTGCGACTTGGTCGACCCCATATCGTTTCTCATAGGGACGATTAACCCATGGGGTCGCTCCTTGGTAGGCTCAACGGACGGACTTTATAGATTTACAAGTTAGGATAAATCTAATCGTTGCACGTCGAATGCGACCCTTTGGTTGGGAATGTGATATGACGCTTCGATGGTACCGTCGAACCGTTATGTCAGTTTAGAACTGAACCATTGCATCGGCTTGCAGCATCATGAACGCCCTTTATGTATTGTTACGATGTATGTTTCCTATGCACCGTATCATTTTCCATGCCCTATCAGTTTTTGATTGGTAGCTCCTGGGTTTCCCACTCAGGACATTTATGCTCCTGTAAGTAGGGGAAAAGAAAACCATTTCATTGCTACACTTTTCGACTTATCTCAAGAGTTTTACAAACCTTTAGCTTCTTTAATATTTCAAACTTCTAAGTTTATTCTCTTGTCAATCAGAACTTGACACCACCGTCTTCTCTCTTCTTTCCTCTTACTCATTTATTCATATCAATCGAGGCAAATGGATGGTCTTTCCATACTAACCGACTAGTGGAAACTCTGGTACGGAAAAATGACGCACCTATTCTCGGAGAAGGAGCAGAGGGGGTGGAAGATGAGAGGGTTCTAACAGCGGCTAAAATATTGCCCCGTTCAAGGAAATTATGGACTGACTTCAACAGTCTTGTAGGAGAACAACCGGATCATATTCCCTTTATTATGGATGAAGCGGCGATTGCGGCGCTCAAGACCAAATGGGAGGTTCCAAACCATATTGAGATGTTGCCGGTGACGGGAGATGATATTGTACACTGGGACAACCCAGGATATTGCGCGTTCTACCCATAACCCATTTGTTTTCGGGTATAGCTTCATCTCCCCTCCATAGTGACAGACTTCTGTCGTTTCTATGAAGTGTGCCCTGCTCAACTTTCACCGTATGTGTACAAGCTTTTTCTCATGGTGCTTAAGTTCGCAGAGCTTGCGTTCGGGAGGTCACTTTGGGACATATGCTTAACATTTTTGCCCCCCAACTCATTTGAACCACGATGATCCACATGCGCCACCAAGGAACAAAGAGTCTGGTGGTGAAGATGGATGACAAAGCTAATCGCCATTTCTGGGAAAGCAACTTTTATGTGCGGACTTAGCACCTTGTGCAAACTCGACAGGATTCCCTGAGAGGTAGAACTTCACACATAAATTTTCCTGTTTACTTTGTAACACCTTTCTGAGTGGTGGTCGACCGTTTTTTTTTCGGGTGGCATTGCTAAGTTTTTTCTACTTTTGCAGCCAAGAGATTACCAACCCCACCCGTTGAAGACATCCGCGAGTGGGTAATGTTATTCTTCCCCACACAGCAGGGGTTCGTAGTGGGCGTCCTTCAATGAGAGATACGAGCGTAAGCCTCTCACTGGTAAGTCATCTCGTTGTGGTTTCCTTGTTTGTCTTGTAATTTGATCTTGTTGCTTACATGATCATTTTTTCGCTAGTAGCGAGAGTGCAAAGGGCGAAGGTTCCTTTGCTCATGTTCTATAAACCGGCACCTTCTGCCCGATAACCACTAAGGTCTGCTGCCCTTCCTGCATTAGTGCAACGAGACCTACTCAATCTACACCTATGGCCGGGGCCATGTGCATGAAAATTATTCCTCAACCCAAAACTCCGGCTCATGTTTCCCACTCAACGTAATCTTCCTGTGTTGATAACAAAGAGGGTCTGCCGAAGAGACGGCGAGTGGAGTCTGATGTGTCCCCTTAAGATGAAGCATCTTTTGAGGACGAGCTTCCCTTGGCGGTGTCTGAAATTGGAGGTGGTGCTATCCTGACCGTAGAGGTAAACCAAGTAGCAGAGGCTAACTCGACTATAGAGGCTTCATCCGTTATGAATGATCAGAAGGTTATTACAAGGGGAAGTCGGGGTCCCAAGGCTGCTATTACCGTTTTGGGTAGGCCCTCGTTATTCGAACTAAATCGAGCATCTTCATCAGTTGTAAAGAGAGGAAAAGGCATTGTGGTCGATGACTACGAGTCTAACTCCGACCTTGATCCTGATGATGTTAGGATGTTCTAAGAGGGCTTTATCCGTACTGTGGTAGGAGGGGGAGGTCCCTCCTATATACTTGAGATTCTATCAAAATTCAATCTTCTGGGGGACATGGAGGGTTTAGTGTCGCGGTTTGATCTTCTATGCTCCGCTATTGAGTGTGAGGCTCTTTGAGATGCTAGTGACGTCAAATTAATGAATGAAGTGGCTGACATGGGCATGAGGGTACGTTTCTCCTCTGTATTTTTTTTGTGCTCCCTTTGCTCATGGTGGCCTTGGCCTTCACCGAATCTTTTTTTTTTTGCTTTCAGTATTACATGTTGGAGATCGAAAGTGCTCGCAGGGCCAAAACTCAAGCCAAGATTTTTCTAAAGATGTTGGATAAGTATCGTCGTTGCCTTGGAAAATGCTGTGAGATGTATGAGCGGCTCAGGGCAAAGACTAGCAATCATTCTCTCAGAGCGGAGCTGGAGACAAAAGGATTAGGAGCTAATGCAGTCCATTCACAGGAATAGTGATATCGAGGAGCTACTTCGTGTAAAGGACGAAGAACATGAGTTTGAAAAAGGAGTCGTTGTAGAGGGTGAGCATATTTGGACGAAGGAGTTGTCGTTGCAATCCAAACTCGATCAAAACGCCATCAGAATTGAGGCTTTGAGTGCAAAATGGACGGGGAAGTTAGCCGAGCTGGAGAGGAAAGTGTTCGAGTTGGAGAGCATCGAGAATGCTTGAGTGTCAGGCTCAGCAAAGGCGGCGACATTGGAGGACAGTATTCATGTTCTTCAATCCGAGCAGTAATCCGACAGGTAAATGACCATGCTAAGGGAGGCGGGGCTTGAAGAACGTATTGGAAAAATTGATCGGGAAACTTCAAACTTAGGAGATCGGGTCGTTGTACTCGATGCTGTAAAGGCGCAATTGTTTTCCCAAGTAGAATCTGCTTCTGCTGTTGTCCCTCACCACTTTCACGAGCTTTAGGTTTATACCTAGGCCCAATGGGACATATACAATAGTTTCTGGGAAGCGTGCAATTTTTCTGAGGCTGCTATTGAAGGAGCCCGGATGAAGGCACAAGAGGCTCGTGTCAGTTGGGGCTATGACCTTGCGACACCCGAGGCATGCGAGGATGTTGATACTGAGAAGGAATTTCTTGGAGATAATGATGGGGAGAATGGCGTAGATGAATAATAGTGTCCAACCCTACATTATTATTGAGTAGCGAGAGAGGTCGAAGCACCTTTTACCCGATTAAGGTCGGGATCGATTTTCACAATGAGCTAGATATTGGAGTCGGGTGTTTATCTAAAGTGGAGTTATGTATTTGCTCTTAATTGCACTTCTACACATTTTTGGTTTTGATTATGATTCTAATTTTATAAAACTGCAATGCTTAATTAAACTAAAATAAGCTAGGATTAAACTATTGCTAGTTGTTCAAGTGTGACACAAGAGCATCAAGAGTTGACTCAAACACATCAAAGAACTTTTTCCATTTGGTCATTGTGGAACCCAAACTCACATATCCTCAATTCTCCCTAAGCAAACCTCACCTTTAGGATAGTGGCACTAAAAACGAGGTTAATAGAAATTCATTCATCTCTCTCAAGGAAATATCACAAGTTCGGTGCTAAGTACTATATGCTTTCCCTTATGTGAGTCACTACTAATATGAGTTTCATTCAACTAGAGATCATATGGGGCTTTTGTGGAGACATGGTGAAGGCTTTTAGTTTCTGGTAGGCAATGTTTGGTCTAAATAGGTTTCATCTTTCCTTAAGCACTTCATTTGTTTCATTTTCGCAAACATTCACTTGACTTGTTTAGTCATTTCACTTCTTTTTGTGGGCTTAGAGAGACACAATATCACTCTTTCTTATAGATTTCAAATCTTTTCTCTTTTCTCAATTTTCCACGCCTTTCATTCTTTGCTTTTCTTGAATCCCTTTATATTCTTTCCACATTAAGTATTCTTTTTATATTTTTGCTTTTCTTTCTTTTTCATTGCCTTTCCTTCTTAATTTTGTACCTTTTTACCACTTTGTTGCGATCCTCGTCACCCCCCCCCCCCCCCCCCAAACTTATAATTTTTCCATGAGCTAAGGAAAGATCGGGTATCAAGAGAGGGTATCTTTTAGAATGCGTAAAGACTTGTATCATGGTTCTTGAAGGAAAAAAGTCTAAGCCTAAAAAGGTTTGACTAGGGATTTTTTCATTGGCAGGCTATGGAAGTATTCAAGCTATCATTTGGCTCAAGGAGAGTCTATAATCATGTCTCAAGTCAAAACTAACTTAGGATTTCGCCTCAACAAATATTCAGGGCAAGTTCTAGACCAATTGCTTGGAGCTTGGACTTGCAATGCAATTACTCACCACACAAGCTATGGGATAGCTAAATACATAGAGTCAGGGGCCCACAACGACCTTAGATAATATTTGAGCGCACAATGGTCCCAAAAAACCACTTGATGATTACCGGTCAACGCAAGAGTGTCAAGGTCACGACTTTCACCATCCTAAACACAACAATTTATTTTTGAGTATGAGATCAAAGGCAAATGTGCTAGGCCCAAGTGAAGTTTTTCTTAAGGCACCCTTACCACCAACTACTAAAAGCGAAAAGAAAAACGCACTCAACCCATAAGAAGGTCGTCGCGCCATCCATCATTGGGAAAAGCCACCCGATTCACACAAACTCCACCTTTATAAAGAACCGTTGCATTAAGAAAATCAAATGCTTATTGCAAACGTTCAAAACAAGAGGGCGGAAAGTAGAATGAATATGTACAAAGGGGGATTTAATTGGATATACAATAAAGGGAATGAATGTATACAATGTAACATAACTTTATATACAGACCCAAAGTGAAAATTACGAAAAATCAAATGAAATACCAAAATTATATACATACCAAAGATGAAAAATAATGAAAGCATGAAATATGTCAAATATATACAATCATCCAACAAATCAATGAAGGGCATACTCCCTCAAATCAAAGCTGGCATTGTCCTCAATTCCAACTAACCAAAATAAGCATTAAAATAAAGGGGAGGGTATACAGAAACTCCCTATGGCTCATATGTCTGCATGGGATCCTGAGTGGTCCCTACAACAACTGGCTCTTCAGACTGGCCAGTTAGAGAAGTGGTTGTTCCCTTGTAGTTCTTGCTTTTTAGGTTGTCATCACCCCGCATGCTATACCATGAGAATGGGGCCTTTTCTTTCACCTTGATATCAAATGATCTCTTTCAACCTTGAGGTCCCTGAAGTACATGGTCAAGAAGCTGGGGAAGGAGTATTTTATGTCACCATCACTGTCTACCTATGTGATCATCTGAGATATTACATTTCCGATATTCAACGGGTACCCACCATGATCGATGCCACCAAAACTTCTCGGTGAAGAGGGAGGAAGTTGTCATGAGTAGTGGGGTCCAATCTGCTGCACACAAATGTTTCCCACCCCTTGGCCTCAAAGTTCAAACTTTTTCTCAAAAGTTTTACTCTCGCATTTAGCCAGTCGGGTGTGGTACCTAGGATTGCCAGACACTGTGCCAACCAAGGACAGACCTCCTCAACTAATTCCATCTTCGTCAAATATAGTGCCTTATCCTCCTTATCAAAGCCCAGGTAATCATTTATGGTCTTCTCGTCAAACAACACTTTCATGTTGGCAGCATTGGTATAGAATTCCTTGACCAAGTGCTCATTTTCATCTACACGTTCACCCAAAAAATACTCCCAGCCAACTCTCTCCCTAAACTGCTTCCTCACATTGGGGTTGTGAGGAAATAGGTCTCAATCAACAAAGCTCATCTCTGGGATCAATTTCCTCATCGGCCACCATTCCCTAAATTTTATGGTAAGCCACCTCACACACAAACTGGTCTTGCCACACCTCCAATTTTCTTGTTCTAGCAACACATCCCACCTGAGATTCACCCCCTTCTCCTACTACCTCTTCTCTCCCTACTTCCTCTTATTCTCCTATTGCACCCTCTCTGAATAATGAAGCTGCGGGAGAGATGGAGTATTCATCCCCACTACCTTCAACTAAGCCCTTGAACAACCAAGACAATACATTCACTGATGCTTGGACAGTGGGGAAGGTGGAGGAGTGTCTCTTTGCGTGTTCCTTGATCGCTTCCAACTCGACACTACACCAAGGTAGGAAGAGCATGTCACAATAGCTTTTACCCGATAAGGGTTGAGATCGAATTCCTCAAGGATCTAGTAGAAGAGTTGGAATATCTATCTAGTTAATAAATATGTGTTTGCTTCAAATATCACTTCCAACATGTTTTGGGGTTGTTAATTATAACTACTACTATCAAACTATTAAATGAAACTAAATTATGCTACGAGCTGATTGCTAAAGTTTTATCTAATAGGAAGAAGGCACTAGGGTCGTGACATCACCTAGGTGGCTAATTGTCGGGTAAATGTTACTGAGGTTCAATTGACATAAATGGGACTTTCACAATAACCGTTGCACAATATTACCCACTCTCACACCTCTCGGTAGAGAGAATGATTTTTGCCTAATTGACTCGCTCAAGACCAAATGGGTAGGCAAACTAGATCAAGCAACTAGGGTTCAAGTAGGGTGATTACTCTTTCGAGGTTTAACCTGTTAATTGGGACTATCATTTTTCATGAGTCAATCCCAATTCCTAGTTAGGTCAATTTTGAATACATAGACTCTCTTTCTCAAGAATAGTCAAATCCACAAAGTTTAAATCAATGTTTGTAACCACCAGTTCATAGATTAAAACAAAAAATCAACCTAAATAGTAAATACCCATAGTCAATCTAACCCTAGATGGAAATACCCATGAATTACCCATATTAGGGTTGAGCCGCAATCCTAGCTAATGGGTTTAGCTACTCATGCTTGAGGGAGAAAATGAAGAAATAGATGAAGAACAAGGACCGTGGACCGCATGGCTTGGAGTTGGCAATTTTCAATCTCTCTGAATATCTCGTCCGGACAGCACATAAAGGTAGTAAGACCGCGGAGCCTTCACCGCGGGTTGCTAAAACTAAATTGTGGTTGCGTTGCCTCTAGCCTGGTTTACCAACTCTCTGAATCACCTAGTGTGGCCGCATTCGAGTTTGCGTGGTCCGCACTAGGCCTGCTTTCCCTTAGATTGCTTGGTTTTTTTATACTTGAGCAGATTTCACTCCTTTTGAGCCGATCTTTGACATTTCGTCACTTTGTCGATCAAACCTACAATCAAGAACAACTTATGAGCCTTTTAGGACTATTTTGTAACAATTTATAATAAAAGCATAGGCAAGTAGGGGCATAAAACACGCTAAAATCCCTAGTTATCAACTCCCCGAAACTTAAGCCTTTGCTTGTCTTCAATAAGAAAAAGACCCACCCCTTAAGGGAAAATCCAAGAATTTCCAGCAATCATATGGTAACCTCAACAAGCATCAATTGGGACTAATAATTGCCCTCAATGCGAATGAATCATTAACAACATTTAAACTTTGAAAAACTACGGATAAAGTGTGACATAAGAGCATCAAGAGTTGACTCATTACTTCAAAGAACATTCTCAATTTCTTTGGCCATTGTGGAACCCAATCTCACACATCCTCAACTCTCCCTAAGCAAACCTCTTCTTATAGAGTATTGACACACAAATCGAGGTTAATGGGATTTCACTCATCTCTCTTAACAAAAAGGTCACAAATCCGGCTCTAATTACCATATGTTTTCCCCTTATGTAAGTATCTACTAACGTAAGCTTCAATCAACTCAAGATCATATAGGTCTTTTGTGGAGTCATTGTGAAGGCTTTGGGTAAGGGTAGGGCATGTTTTTGTTTAAGTGGTTTCAATCTTCCCTTAAGCACTTCTTTTAGATTTATTTGGCACAATTTTCTTGACTCTTTGAGTCTTTTCACTTCTTTCTAGGGGGTTAGAGAGAAACATTATTACTCTTTCTTATGCATTTCAAATCATTTCTCCTTTTTCAACTTTCCACGCCTTTCTTTCATTGCTTTTCTTGAATCCATTTGAGATCATTTTCACATTGAGCATTTTGCTTTTCTTTCTTTTTCATCGCCTTTCCTTTTCTTCGTTTATGTGCCTTTTTACCACTTTGTTGCACTCCTCCCCCCCCCCCCCCCCCAAAAAAAAACTTATTCTTTTGCCATGTGGTAAAGGAAAGGTTTGGGTGCCAAGAGAAGGTATCTTTGAGAATGGATATAGGCTTGTATTGTGGTTCTTGAAAGAAGAAGATCAAAATCTCATAAAGGTTGACTAGGGGTCTTATCATTGGTGGGCTATGAAATTGTTCAAGTTATCATTTGGATCAAGGAGAGCCTGTAATCACTTCTCGAGTCAACTTCCACTTAGGATGTCGCCTCAACAAACATTCGGGGCAAGTTCTAGACCATTAGCTCGGGACTTGGACTCGCAATTCGATTTCTCACCACACATCGAGTCGAGGGCCCATAACGACCTTAGATACCATTTGAGCACAAAATGGTCTCGAAAAATCACTTAATGATTATCGGCCAACGCAAGAGTCTCAAGGCCACGAATTTCACCATCTTAAACACAACAATTTGTCATTGACCATGGGATCAAAGGCAAATGTACTAGGACCAAGTGAAGCTTTTATTGAGGTAACCTTAACTATAAACTACCAAAAACAAAAGAAAACAAAAACGGACTCAAACCCTTAAGAAGGATGTCAAGCCATCCATCATCGGGAAGAGCCAACCGCTTCACACAATACTCCACCCTTGGAAAGACTTGTGGTATTAAGAAAACCAAGGGCTTATTGAAAGCGCCAAAAATAAAACAAAAGGTTACAAGCATATCTACAAAGCTAAATTCTTTTTTACAGAAGTAGAAAATAGAATGAATATTTACAATAGGGGATTAGAATATACAACGGGGGATGAGTATATACAGAACAAAGAGAAAATCAACAGTAAGCATAAACTAAGTCAATCTATATATAGAGTCATCCAATGGATAAAATGTAAGGTGCACCCCCTAAAATAAAAGCTGGCATTGTACCGAATGCCAATTAAGCAAATAATCATAAAAAAATATTGAAAGGATATAAGAACTCCCTAAGCCTCGTCAGTCTGCATGGGAACATGAGTGGTCCCCAGGTCCTCTGTATGTATGGGAACCTCAGACTGGTTCCCGGTCTCCTGCTGCTCAACTACTGGAACTGGGTCCTCGACCTGGACGGGCTGAATACAGGGGCATCGTGTGGCTGACTCGAGGAGGCCTCCGGTGGGTCCGCCAACTGGATGATCGCCTCATCTGCATTGTGGAGCTTCCTCTTCTTCCCCGGGAGCCTTTGTGTCTACTCCTGATGTGGCTCTGCTACTGGTGCCGCTGCTGGGGCTAGATCCCTAAATAGCAAGTCTAAAGGCCTATGGTCTGCCATCAACTTTTCCACATCCTCGCTGTGCTCTTTTACTGACTCCCTGGAAGCCGGTGTTTTCTCGTTTTCTTGTGATACCGGGCAAACTCCTTCAGAGCCTTGCTCTATGACTCCACTACCTTAGACAAGGCAGTCTGGTATTCATGATCTTTTCCTGGTTTTCCAGGATCTTCTTCAGCGTATCCTCAATAGACTGGGGAATCTGAGCTATCTGTGGTGTTGACTGAGCCTCAATAGTGGAAGACACGGTAGACAACTTGAATGATGCAACTAACATCAAGTTATTCAAGCTCTATAGTATCTAGCTCAGGGGATGGACAGTGATAGGATGGGCCGGGAAAATGGAATCCCCGAGCTAGCTGAAGTAGAGGGACGAGCAGTAGTGAAGGGTCCGGGAGGTATGTCCGTGGTAGTGGCATTAGGCTCAGTGGAAGGATCTACCGCAACCGACTCCTCAGACTGGCTAGTTTGGGTAGAGGCAGGTGACTTTTAATTTTTGTCTTTGGGGTTGTCTGGCCCCTTTAAGCTGTACCACAAGAATGGGGCCACTGGCTTTACCTTGATATCAAAGGGCTTCTTCTCTACCTTCAGATCCCGGAAGTACATGGTGTAGGTGTTGGGAAAAGGGTAGTTCCGGTCATGCTCGCCCCCCATTGTAGAAATCACATGGGACATCATATTGCACACGTTAATAGGGTTTCGCACCATAGTAGAACCAATAAGAACTGCCCGAGCAAGAGGAATAGTCTGATCATGAGTAGTGGGGTCAAGTCTACTGCACACGAACGTCAACCACCCCTAGTCTCGAAATTGAGAGTCCTCCAAAGTATTTTGGCCCCTACTTATAACCACTCTGGAACAATACCCAGGATTGCTAGGTATGAATCTAACCACAGATGAACCTCCTCGCCCATTGCCAAGTTCTCATTGTATAGGGTCTCATCTTCGTCATTAAACGCCAAGTACTCATTTAATGCCTTCCCAGTAAACACCACATTCTTGTTCCACACTTTGGTCACTTTTGTGCCCTTTCCGATATGGGCCACATTGCTATAGACCTCCTTGACCATGTGCTCATTCGCCTCTATACAGTCATCCCTAAAATGTCCCCAACCCACTCGAGCTCAAAATTGTCTATGTACAGTTGGTTTTAGGAGTAGCAAGTCTCGGTCAATCAAACTTATTTCCGGAATAAGCTTCCATATTAGCCACCATACCCTGAATTTATGAAAAGCCACCAGGCTCGTAAATTTGTGTTCCTAGACTTTGGAGTTTCTGGTCGGTCAACATCCTCAACCTAAGGCACACCACTATGAGGTTCCTCCCCATCACTATCATTACCACCCTCAGCACCTCTGCTTGCACTCTCCCCCGATAATGAAGCTGTGGGGGAGGTAGAGTACTCACCACTGGCGGCTACTGAGCCCTCAAATGACTCCGAAGATATACGCTATGGAGCTTGGTCAGTGGGTGAAGTTGGAACTGAGTCGGACAAGAGGTCTTGAGAAGGCATGTACTCACTCCCCGATTGGTCACCGGCTGTATCAGCAAACTTGGTCAATTTCCTTGTGTTCTGTCTAGGTTGGGGATTGAGTTTTACTTGTTTTCCTTTGCCTACCTGGGAGGAGTCACCTCAACTGGGTTGTTTTGCACCTCAACCTCTTTGTTTGACCATTATCTTCAAGCACACAAATCTGACATTGTTAGTCTAAGCACATGTAGTGAAACAAATGATGACATTGAATTCCAGACAGCAGATCAAATGTTGCAGAAACAGTTGCAGAATAATACACCACGGCCCGCACAAAAAGGAGTGCGGACATATTAGATGCACCGTGGACCGTGCAAAGGCAAGCGGTCCGCATTGGGGTAGGGTCATGATAACCACCTCTCTGAATCACCCCACCGCGGTCCGCAGAAAGTGGGATTGCGGCCGCATTGGCCCAACGTGTACCGCATAAAGTGCAATGTAGTCGCGCTGGGAATAAGTCATCTTTCAGTCACTTAAACACCGCAGTCCGCATAGGATATCATGGACCGCATTACAGCATCGCGGACCGCACTAAAGTGATCGCAGTCCGCGGAGGGTGCTTGTTTCAGGTACTAATCTAGGATTCAATTTTTGTAATTTTTGTTCTAGTATTCCACCTAACTTGTCCCTACTCAATTTATCCATTCATTATGCATATCCAGCAAATAAACCCAGCATTTAAAACTACTCTAAGCTAACAACTAAATAAAGAAGAAGAAACTAACGAGAAGAAAAAAAAAAGCTAAGGCTACTGGCATGAAAACAAAATGAAACTATAAAATTAATCAAAGAAAGATGGATGAAATGTTACCAGATTATGAAGATGAAATGCAATTAATCAGTCTAAGCAAGAATTACAATCAGAAGAGAGTGTGAATAGTATCTTTTCGGGGTTTGAGTGTTCAAATTTCGAAAAGTGTAAGTGGTGACCCTAAGCTCTATTTATAGAAAAAGAAGAGGAACCCAGCTTTACCTACCAGCACGACCGCACAAAACCAACTGCATGCCGCACTAGGTTTGTTCAATTGAAGCTTGAGAAGGCAACCTCTGCGGTCTGCACAAAACCAGACCATGGCCGCGGAGGTCTACCATGGACCGCACTAAGTAGAATGCGGCCGCTGTGGAAAACTGTAGAGATCACCTCACTTGACCTTCACCAATGCGGACCGCACACCTTTGTGTCGCACTTCCAACTATAAAGACTGTTCAATTTTTCCAAATTATTTTGCACTGCATTAACTCAATCCATGCAATATCTCACAACTAATTAGCTCAAAAATCAAACCTACACTACCAAAAAAATCACAGAAAACAAGAAGAAAAAGACATATGTTGCCCCCAAACAACACCTGATTTAACGTTGCGGCACGATGCATGTTACCAGTACATCACTTTAGATGGAGAAGTGCCACCATGTGGCTATCATAAAATTTCCCAAGATAATGCTTGACCCGATGCCCACTGACTCTGAAGACTTCACCATTTTTGTTCCTTAGATCAAGAGCACCAAATGGTGTCACGAACACAACTTCAAATGGCTCACTCCACTTTGGCTTGAGCTTACGTGGAAATAGATGTAACTAGGAATTGAATAAGAGAACCATATCTCCAACCTTGAACTCCTTTCCCCGAGCATATTTGTCGTGAAGATACTTCATTTTGTCCTTGTACAAGGACGAGCTAAAGTAGGCATGGAATCTAAACTCATCGAGCTCATTATGTTGTTCAACCCGAAGATTTGCCGCAACATCCCATTCTAAGTTCAAATTCCTTAAAGCCCACATGGTCTTGTGCTCTAATTCAACCGGAAGATGGCAAGCTTTCCTAAACACCAACAGATATGGAGATATACCTACCAGAGTTTTGTAAGCAGTCCGATAAGCCCATAGAGCGTCATCTAAATTTTTCGACCAATTGGTCCTATTAGCATTGATAGTTTTAGACAAGATGCTATTAATTTCTCTATTAGAGACTTCCACTTGACCACTAGCTTGAGGACGATTAGGGGTAAAAACCTTATGACTGACACCGTACTTAGAAAGCAACGTGTCGAAGGCCTTGTTGCAAAAGTGAGACCCCCATCACTAATGATAGAACGAGGAAAGCCAAACCTTGTGAAGATACTCTTTTTAAGAAATGCCACAACACTTCGGGCTTCATTATTAGGCAAAGACACTGCTTCAACCCACTTCGAGACATAATCTACCACCACGAGAATGTAAGTGTTCCCACAAGGGCTAACAAATGGACCCATGAAATCCATGCCCCAAACATAAAAAATATCCTCTTCGAGAATTGTATTGAGAGGCATTTCATCCCTTTTATAAATTTCGCCGGCTCTTTGGCATTCATCACTTCTCTTGACATAATCACCTGCATCTTTAAACAAGATCAGCCAATAGAATGCACAACAAAGCACTTTAGAGGCGTCCTTGCACCGTCATGATAGCCACCATAGAGAGAGTAATTGCAATACTCCAAAATACCCAATTGTTCCTCCTCCGGGAAACATCATCAAATCAAACCATCGGTGCAAATTTTAAACAAGTATGGCCCATCCCAATAGAAGTAAAGACTATCCCGTTGAGCTTCTTCGTTTGGTTAGAAGAGAGCTCACACAGGACTATTCCGGTCACCAGATAATTGGAAACATCGGCAAACCATGGCATAACATTTATTGACACCTCTAGGAGTTGCTCGTTGGGAAATGAGTCGTTAATCTCTAGGCCATCACAAGGCCTCCCCTCTTCCTCCAAATGGGATAAGTGGTCTGCCACTTGATTCTCACTACCTTTTCGATCCACAATTTCTAGATCAAAATCTTGGAGAAGTAACACCCATCTCATCAATATTTCCTTTGAGTCCTTCTTGGTTATCAAATACCTAAGGGCAGAATGGTTGGTGTGCACTATAACTTTGGCCCCCATAAGGTAAGGTCAGAACTTTTCCATAGCAAAAACAATAGCCAATAACTCTTTCTCGGTGACTGTGTAGTTTCTTTGAGCCTCATTCATGGTTTTTCTTGCGTAGTACACTGTATGGAATATTTTGTTGATCCTTTGTCCCAAAACAACCCAACCGCATCTTCACTGGCATTGCACATGAGCTCAAAAGGCAAGCTCCAATTTGGTGCGGTAATGATGGAGGTAGAAGTCAACTTGAGCTTCAAAAGCTTGAATGTTGGCATAGAACTCTCATCAAACAAGAACTTTGCATATTTCTCTAGAAACTTGCACAACGGGTGTACCACTTTCGAAAATTCCTTTATGAACCTCCAGAAGAAGCCCACATGCACAAGGAAACTCCTCACCCCTTTGACACAAGTAGGGGGAGGAAGCCTTGAAATAAACTCAATCTTGGCCTTATCAACTTCAATTCCTCACTTTGAGATTTTGTGACCCAAGACTATACCCTTTTTCTACCATAAACTGGCACTTTTCCTAGTTGAGAACAAGGTTGGTGTCTTCACACCGGGTCAACACTCTATCCAAGTTTTCAGGCATTCATCAAAAGAGTCCCCAACCATGCTAAAATCATCCATGAAAACCTCCAAGATATCCTCCACCATGTCGGTGAAAATAGCCATCATGCAACATTAGAAGGTCGTCGGAGCATTACACAATCCGAAAGTCATTCGAGAGAAAACAAATGTGCCATAAGGACATCTAAAGGTAATCTTCTCTTGGTCCCCCGGGGCAAATAAAATTTGATTGTACCCCGACTAACCATCCAGAAAGCTATAGAAAGCCCGCCCCGCAAGACAATCAAGCATTTGGTCAAGGAACGGCAACGACAAATTACCTTTTTGAGTCACCTTGTTTAGCTTCCGATAAACCATACATACTCTCCACCCGGTGACCGTCCTAGTAGGAATGAGTTCATTGTTGTCATTGGTCACCACCTTCATACCACATTTCTTCGGCACACATTGCACCGGAGAAGTCCAAGAACTATCAGAAATAGGATAAACCACACCAGCATCTAACCACTTAATAACCTTTCTTTACTACTTCTTGCATCGCCTCATTTAGTCTTATTTGATGCTCCAAGGAAGGCTTTGCATCCTCCTCTAAGATGATTTTGTGCATGCAAAATGCGGCGCTAACTCCCCGAATGATAGCTAGTGTCCGTCCAATTGCCCTTATGCACTTTTGAAGAACCGCCAAGGTAGCATCTACCTGCAAGTTAGTGAGGCAAGAAGAAATAATAATTGGTAAAGTATAATTTGAGCCCAAGAACTCATACCTGAGGTGTGGAGGAAGTGGTTTCAACTCCAACACTGGTGGCTCCTCAATGGATGGCTTAGTTGGTGGAGTTTTTCGATTTTCAAGATCCAAGGACAATTTCCTAGGCTCATAAGAATATGAGCCCATACCGTACAAAGCATTCACGCATTCTACTCTATTTGCATCATCATTGACATCCATATTTAGAAGCATGGCCTCAAGGGGATCCTCCGCATTAATCATAAACTTGTGTTATCCACTATCACAGCTATGAAAATGTCCACAACTGAGCACACCTCAGTGCTATTGGGTTGTTTCATGGATTTGCAAACATTGAAGAGGACCTCCTCATCTCCCACTCGGAAAGTTATCTCACCTGCTTCAACATAAACTAATTTCTCCCCCGTTGCAAGGGAAGGTCATCCTAGAATAATTGGGACTTTAAAGTCCCCTTCACAATCCAATATGACAAAGTCGGCCGGCAATATGAATTTGTCCACCCAGACAAGTACATCATCAATTATACCCAAAGGCCGCTTCATTGACTGATCCTCCATTTGAAGTCTCATTGTGGTCAGCCTAGATTGCCCAATTCCCAAAGTCTTGAAGACCGAACAAGGAATCAAGTTTATGATATCCCCCAAATCACAAAGGGCCTTGGCGAAATCCGCACTTTCGATAGTGCAAGGGATAGTATAAGCTCTGGGTTCTTCAAGTTTTGGGGCCACAGAATGTACGATATCACTCACTTGATGAGTCATCTTAATTGTTTCGAACTTCACCGACCTCTTCTTCATTACCAAATCTTTCATATACTTTGCATACACCGACATTTGCTCAAGTGCCTCCACACAAAGACACATTGATTGTAAGACTCTTCATCATTTCAATGAACTTTTTGAATTATTTATCACCCTTTTGCTTTGCTAACCATTGAGGACAAGGCAGAGGTAGCCTAGGCAAAGGTGCCTTGGCTTTGGGCACCACCGGCTTGGGCATATCAATCACGTGTTCCCTAGACAGGTTCACGGCATCTTGTGTTTCCACCTCGGCCTCATCAATAACTAATCTCACTTCATTTTTCATATTGGTCTCAACCACATCTTCAACAATCAAAGGACTCTCATATTCTTGGAACCCAACATCATCATCCACAACTTGATTTTCTTTCGAGGAATGCACATCACTGCCTCTCCCACTTCTTGTTGTAACTGCCATCACATGATTGTTATTGTTCCCACCCTTTGGATTCACCACCGTATCACTTGGTAGAGCACCCTTAGGGTGAGTATTCAATAATTGAGAGAGTTGGCCTATTTTTACCTCGAAATTCCGAATAGAGGTATTGTGGAAAGCCAATTGAGAATCGGAGTATTGGTTCTTCTTTATCATGTGTTCGAACATGACTTCAATTCTTCCCATATTATTACCCTAAGAAATAGACCTTTGAGATTGAAATGGAGGCGGATTGTTTGGTCGTTGGTACATCGGGGGCCTTTGAAAGCCTTTCCCCTGGTTGCCTTGGTTTCCATTGTTATTCCACCCACCTTGATTACCATTGTTGTTCCAATTGTTGTTTCTATCCGCATTCCAATTCCCTTGATTTCCCGAATTGTTGTTCCCCCAGTTTCTCCTTTGGTTGTAGTTTTTCCAGTTACCACTACCTTGTTGATTGCCCCAATTTCCTTGGGGACGCCATTGTTGGTTTGAAGGGTTGCCTCGTTTACCTTGATAGTTATTGACATATTGAACCTCCTCACTTTGATTATCATAACACTAATTCGGAAAAACACCACCATAAGTATATTGATCACAATTCCCTTGAGGTTGTTGCCTTTTTTGCCTTCTCTTGAGCATATTCATTCCTTCCATGACATTGACTTGGCGAGGATTTTGGACTTGTTGCAATTGCGCCTTCGCCAATTTATTCATAGTAGTAGTAATCTCGGCAATAGCTTGACCATGGTCATGCAACTCCTTGTGCAAATGGATGACCGTCGGGTCATCTTGGGGCACATTTGCTCGGCTTTGCCATTCCGAAGAAGTGTCGGCTATTTCATCCAAAACATCACATGCTTCATTGTAAGGAAGCTTCATAAAGTTGCCTCTGACCAATTGGTTCACAATGCATTAATTAGTGGTGTTGATGCCCCGATAAAAGGTTTGTTGAATCATCGCATCCGTCATATTTTTATTTGCACACTCTTTCACCATTGTTCTAAATCTCTCCCATACTTCATCCAAGGGTTCCGTTGGCTCTTGCTTGAAAGCCAAAATTTCATCTCAAAGCGCCGCGTGTGACTCGACGAAAAGAGCTTGAAAATAAACTTGTCCTCCAAATCATCCCACGTTGTGATGGAATGATTGGGGAGCCTTTCTAACCAATCCAATGCTTTACCCCTAAGAGAGAATGGGAAAATCCTCAATCTCAATGCATCCTCGGATACGTTTGTCTGCTTGCTACCCCAGCATGTATCTATGAACCCCTTAAGTGCTTGTAGGCATTTTGATCGGAGGCGCCCGTAAAGTATCCTCTTAGCTCAAGAAAGGTCAACATAACATTTGTGATTTGAAAGTTCCCCGCCCGGAACTCGCATACCCTTGATTTGGGAGAACTCTTGGGCCACTCTTGGCGGTGGCGGAGGACGGTCTGGAATAAGATTGTTGTCATTGGCCTGACGGCCTCTACGTGGAGCTTGAGGTAAGGGAACCTCATATTGATCAATATCTTCTACCTCCTTCCTCGCCATGACATTGTAAAGAAGGCCATTAGCATTTAGAGCCATTGGTACCTGAGTAATACATAAATAAAATTCGTAAACAAGAAGGAAAGAGAAACAAAACACAAAACTAACTAAACAGATAGTCAACACCATAGGCTCCCCGGCAACAGTGCCAAAAAGTGATCGCTGCCAACTCGATTCTACACCAAGGTAGGAAAAGCAGGTCGCAATAGCTTTTACCCAATATGAGGGTCGGCATCGAATTCCTTAGTTAGCTAGTAGTGGAGTTGGAATATCTATCTAGTTTAGAAATGCACGTTTGCTTCAAATATCACTTCCAACATATTTTGGGTTTTCAATTATAACTACTGCTACCATACTATTAATTGAAACTAAATTATGCTACGAGCTGATTTCTAAAGTTTTATCTAATCGGATGAAGGGCACTAGGGTCGTGACATCACCTAGATAGTTGCTCCCAAATCTCATGCAATGGTTCGGTGGGCTCCTGCTTGAAAGTTATGATCTCATCCTGTAATGCTGCCATATGCCCCGACGATAAAACCTTTTCAATAAACTTTTCTGCCAACTTATCCTAAGTAGTGATGGAATGGTTAAGATGTCCCTCAAGCCAATCTAATACCTTCCCTCTAAGTGAAAATGTGAAGAGTCTCAACTGGAGTGCATCCTCGGACACATTAGTTTGCTTGCTCCCCCAACAAGTATCCACGAACCCGTTGAGATATTTGTAAGCATTTTGAGTGGTAACACCTTTGAAGTACCCACGCTGCTCCAGCAATGCCATTTTGTACCTGACGTTATGACACACACAAATTAGTAACAAAGAAGGAAAGAAGAACAATACTCAAAACTATTTAGATAGATACCCAAAACTGTTAGCTCCCCGTCAACGGCGCCAAAAGTGATCGTGTCCAACCCTGCACTACTATTGAGTAGCGAGAGTGGCCGAAGCATCTTTTTCCTGATTAAGCCAGGATCGATTTTCATAGGGAGCTAGATATTGGAGTCAGGTGTCTATCTAACGCGGAGTTGTGTATTTTCTCTTTGTTGCACTTATACACATATTTGGTTTTGATTATGATTCTAATTTATAAAACTACAATGCTCAATTAAACTAAAATAAGCTAGGATTAAACTATTGCGAGTTGTGCAAGTGATTAAAAGGCACTAGGGTAGTGACTTCCGCATAGGTGGTCAACTGATAGATTCTTGATTCTAAAGCTCGATTGTCATGTTTGGGAAGTATGATATAACCATTGCTTGATTCTACTCACTCTATACCTTTTGGTAGTTCAAGTGATTTTTCCGGAATTGACTTTCTCAAGACAAATTGGATATGCAAATTTGCACAAGCAATCATGGTTCAAGTCGGGTATTACTATCTCTAGGTTTAACCCTTTAATTGAGGCTATCAATATCTTGAGTATGCCCCAATTCCTTGTTGGACCAATTTCAAAGACTTAGGATCTCTTTCTCAAGAAGAGCCAAAATCAACTAAACAAAAACTAATATTTGCAACCACTAATTTAGCAATTAAATGTGAAATTAGTTCAAATATCAAACACCCATAGTCAATCAAGCCCTAAAACACAAGACCCGTCAATTGTTCACGCTAGGGTTGAGCCACAACCCTAGCTTATGGGTCTAGCTACTCATGATTAGATAAGAAAACAAACAAATTGATGAATAAAAAGTCATATTAATTAATTGCTAAATTAAGATTCAATGTTGAAATACAGCTATAATTACAAAAAATAGCTAAAATAATCGAAGTCACTATTGCAGCCTTCAGTACAAATTATGTACTTACCTAAAAATGGGAAAAGAAGCTATTTATACTAAGCTAAAAAATCTGGACAAAAATACCTCTGGGGGGTTAGTGTGCACCGCATAAAATCACGTGCAGCTATACTAAGACTCTGAACTTAAATAAACGGCTCTCTAAACTTGGGCAATGCGGATCGCACAGAATCGAGTGCTGTCGTGGTGGCTTCTAGTGCGGTCCACATGAAATGGAGTGCGGACCGCATTGGGCTTCAACCTTGGAACTGGCAACTCTCTAAACATTCTCTCTACGGACTGCACTAAATCTAGTGCGGCCGTATTGCCTTTATGCCTGAATAGCAGCCTCTTCGAGCCTCTCTTGTACTGACCACACAGAATGGTGTAGAGCCACACTTGTCCTGTTCTGCCTGAGCTTTGTCTTATCTTGGTACTTGTGCAAGCTTCACTCCTTTTGAGCTGATCTTTGGCATCTTGTCTCCTTGTTGATCAAACCTGCAATCAAGCACAACTTGTGAGCCTTTGGGAATATTGTGCACACATTTCTAATCAAAACTTAAGCAAGAAGGAGTATAAAATGTATCAATATCCCTAGTTATCAATGACACCGAGTGAAAAGTTATTTCCTTCATATATGTTTTTTTATATTGGACCCGTTTTGGCTGTGTGTACGGTGCGGCCGTTGCACATTTAAATAAAAGGATTGTTTCATTGTTGTACGTCTTTCGAATTTATCTCCCTTCCCATTCCTTTACATTTTCTATTTTGGCGTAGACCTTCAAATTTTTGTATGGCGAATCCCTGATTTCTCATTTTGGGAATCCCACTGTGACCGAACCAAGTAGGGTCTCGTTGTGAGAGTCCAAATGGAGTTTCTTCGAGTTTGCACATTTGGGAAAGATTGACTTTTAATTTTGTCGCTTCAGACGGAATCATCTTTGATTCAAATAAGGTTGAATTCGGATTTGTCATTTCGGACAAAGTCAGTTTCGACTTGAATCATTCGAGGGGGATTGGATTCACTTGCCAATTTAGGCAAAATCAACTTCTTCATATGTATTCGAGCGAGGTCGTACTTGGAACTTGGAGCAAAGTAAATTCCTCACTTATTTGGACAAGTTCGAAAAATAAAATAATTTTTTTGGCGACAACCGGTGGCTGCAAAGGCATTATTTTGAGTAAGACGGTAACGACCCGGAATTTTCATCCTTAGGAGTCGTGGTGGTGCATACTAATGAGAGCTAGGCAAGCCAATCCTTAACTTGTCAAAAATAATAAATTTTGACTGTAAAATGAATAAGTTTGACTTCGGTCAATATTTTGGGTAAATAGACTCGGATCCGTGATTTGACAGTCTTGGAGGGTACATAGGATAATATGAGACTTGGAAATATGCCAGGAATCAAATTCCGAGGTCCCAAGCCCGAGAAATGAATTTTAAAGAAAAAATTTTTCTATAATATTTTAAGGGAATTTGAAATGAAATTTGGATAGAACATGATGGTGTCGAGCTTGTATTTTGCTTACGACGCCCGGTACAGGTCTTATATATAATTTAAGATGTTTTGATAATAAACAGATGTCATTTGATGTGATTCGGACCGAAATTTTTGAAATGGATATTTTAAGAAGTTTGAGATAATTCGTTGATTTTGAGGTTTAATTCAATGATAATGATGTTATTTTTTCTATTTGATTGCGCTGATAAGCTCATATGATGTCATTGAGTTAGTACGTATCGTTGGCTAGGAGCCCCGAGGGCTTGGGTGTGTTTCGAATAGGCGTTAGAGTATTTCTGGACTTGGAAAATCTGGTGTTTTTGCTGGTTGCTGGTGTCCGATTTTTGTTCTATGCGATCGCATAGTAATTTCCGCGATTGTATAGAGTTAATTTTGGTCGTCTTCAAGTTGTTCTATGCGATCACGTTGATTCTTCCGCGACCGCATTGAGTAAATTCAGGGGTCATAATTTGTTCTATGTGATCACATTGATTCTTCCGCAATCACATGGAGTAAATTCTGGGAGGTCACAATTTGTTCTATACGATTGCATTAATTCTTCCGCGATCACATAGAGTAAATTTTGGGAGGTCACAATTTGTTCTATGTGATTGCATTGATTCTTCCGCGATCGCAGTGACTATTTTCCCTTACCCTATGTGATTGCGTTCCTATATTCGCGATCGCATAGAACAAAAATCTGCCAAGTTATTCAAGCTCAAAAACAGAATGCATTACGGGAAATTGGACACTTTTCATAAACCTCTTCTGCTCCAAAGCTCTTAAGCGATTTTTGAAGCACTTTCTCACCATAATCTCTTAGGTAAGTAATCTTTTACTTGTTTTCATCCATTTTCATCAATACCTATTAGATTATAGGCCTAAAAATATGAGATTAAGGGTAGAAAATTCGAGATTCGGGTAGAATTAAGATTTTTTTATTATTTGGAAATTTGGCCTCGTTTTGGGGTCGGATTTCAAAACAAATTATATATTAGGGCTCGTGGATGAATGGGTGATCAGGTTTTGGTCCGAACCTCGTGTTTTGACCAAGCAATCCTAGGGTCAATCTTTTATCTTTCGGGAAGAATGATTAGAAAGCTATAATTAAATATTAGAATTGGATTGTTTAGCATTTATTGATGTTATTAAGTCGATTATGTCTAGATACAATTGATTTGAGCTAAATTCAAAAGGAAAAACGGAGTTTCAGGCTTTTCTTGGCAGTGGAAGTTCGAGGTAAGTGTTTGGTCTAACCTTAGCTTGAGGTATTAGGAGTTGAGTCCTATTTTCTATGTGGTAATTGTTGAGTACAACGTATAGACATGGTGACGAGTATCTATATGTTGGTGTCTAACATGACCACGAGTCTTTATATGATGAATATCTTGATTTCGTTGTTACTTTCATGCCTTGGTGATGATTTTTATTCGTTATGAAAAGTTTGTCGAAGAAATTGTGGCCTTTGAACATCGAGGAGCATTGGCTCAAATCTATACTACAAATTGTGAAAGTAAGTGAGTTGATTGAACTCTTGGAGCATCGTCTCAAGTGGTAAAGTTAGTTGCGAATAAAAAGTGAAAGAAAGAGAAAGAGTTATTAAATTTTTCCCTTGTCGGGATATTGTTGCTTTATTAGTTATCTCTCGTGCCAGGGTGTTGATACAATTGATGTTGTACCTGTTGGACAATACGCTTTACGCTAGAGGGGGGGGGGTGAATAGCGTTTTAAAAATATTAAGAGTTTTAGTGCGGAATTTAAAAACTTTGCAGAAATTAAAACAAGTGCAGTAGAATAAACTTACACAATGATGTATCCTGGTTGGCCACAAACGTGGTTAGTCCAGTCCCCGAGAGACTCTCTCGAGATTTCCACTAAACTTGTCAAGCTTACGGGTGCTTAACAAACCGTTACAGCTGAGGACACAAGCCTCACCTAGTTGCTCGGGGATCACAATCCCAAAGACTTCAATTGCTCGGGGATACCAATCCCAAAGACTTCAATTGCTCGGGGATAACAATCCCAAAGACTTCAACTGCTCGGGGATAACAATCCCAAAGACTTCAACTGCTCGGGGATAACAATCCCAAAGACTTCAACTGCTCGGGGATAACAATCCCAAAGACTTCAACCGAGGAATCACAAGTTCCTCAACAAACGAGAATCGCAATTCTCTTACAAACACAAAACACACTCACTTTACAAAGCACTCCTTAATGAGTAGATATGAGTAGAAATAGTACGCTCAAGATCACCAACAACTTAGCTCAATAGAATGGCTCTTCAAAAAGCTTTATGGATGAATGGAAAATGATGATCAATGTAAGAAAGCTTTTAGCAATGAAAATACTCAAAGTGTATATGTTGTTGTTTTGAAAACACTGAGTTAAAGCTGTATTTATAGGTGAAAAACTCAGTCTTACCGTTGTCTAATTGCCAATTAAGGATTGCTGAAATTACTCAGTGACAATCGATTGTCAAGACTAAACAATCGATTGTTTGCCTATCAGATTAAAAATTCAATCCCAGATTTTACGTCAACAATCGATTACTTAAAATCAATAATCGATTATTTATAACGTTAAGAAATCCTTTCCAATTTTTGGCATAAAACATCGATTGTCCGGAAATCAACAATCGATTATTTTAACAACGTTCAGAAAATCTTTTCCAGATTTTAAGCAAAACATCGATTGTTAAATATCAACAATCGATTACCTGAAGGTAATTGAAAATATATGACAACGGTCAGCTTCAACAATCGATTATCAAATGGAATAATCGATTATTAATTAATTTCAAAACTCTCTGTCTCATATATAATCGATTATCAAAAGCCACAATCGATTATCATTTTATTTAAAATCACTGGGAGACATTTTTCTCATTCTAATCGATTACCATTAGTTCATAATCGATTTTTATGAGTTTTGAAAACTTTGCCTCAGTTAACAATCGATTATCATAAGTACACAATCGATTGTTATGCAGTTTGCAAAAACCTGATGTTAACTGACTTACTCACAATCGATTATCATTAATTCACAATCGATTGTCATGCAGTCTTGGCTTAGAGATACTCGATTATCATAAGTACATAATCGATTATCTTAGGCCAGATTTTTGAGGCATGCTTGGAAAACATTTTAACAAATGTAAATATGCATAGTTTAAAATCATTTGACACTTAATTTAAATATGCATGATTTTGGAAAAATAATTTTAGTAGAGAAGCCATGTTATGAGCCAAGTTGAGGAATCAAGATCATAATTAATATTGACTCAATTATAACATTTCTAAACTTTGTCTTGAGCTTCTTGTAATGCATCCATTTTGTGCTTGTCCTTGAGTACTGCTATATATCGCTTTTTGCTTTGTTTGACATTCATCAAAACCTACAAAAGAACACACGTTTAGTATATTGCATTTGAAACGTGTTTCCAACAATTTCCCCCTTTTTGATAATGGCAAACATAAGCGGGATATATGCAATAATTATTTTGATAATCCAAGACAAGTGTAAAGTATGCAATTTGATGTTCCCCCTCAATTCATGTTCCCCCTCACTTTAAGCATGAATGAAGTTGAGAGTGATATAGCATACTTCTTGATATCCCGTTTCTTCCCCCTTTTGCCATTAGCAAAAATATATACAAGAGAAGAATATGCAAAAAAATATGAAATAAACAAAAGTTTATTTATTGGAAAATAAAGATAACAAAAGTAATCGATTATTGATACAGTAATCGATTGTTTGACGGCGATTTTCCTGTAGAATACTTGAGTATTTTGCGTCATGCTTTTATGATCCCCTTTTCTTTAGGGTGATACCTGCAAAAAAGTGTTAGACGCCTCCGACGCTCAAGTTAGAAATTATGTAAGAAATAAAATGCAATGCATGACTTAGATCAACGTGGAGTCAAGGATCCCGAGTTCACTACGAATTCGGAAGAAGGACTCTTTATCTAAGGGCTTTGTAAAGATGTCTGCCAATTGGCTTTTTGTTTCAACAAATTCAATTTCGACATCGCCTTTTAGAACGTGATCTCTAATAAAATGATGTCTAATTTCAATGTGTTTTGTTCGCGAGTGAAGAATGGGGTTCTTCGTCAAGCATATGGCACTAGTGTTGTCACATCTAAGAGGAATGTGGTCAAGACGTAGGCCATAGTCCAAGAGTTGTTGTTTCATCCATAGGATTTGAGCGCAACAACTCCCCGTGGCTACATATTCAGCCTCGGTTGTGGACAACGCAACACTAACTTGCTTCTTACTAAACCAAGAAACTAAAGCGCTACCAAGCAAGTGGCAAGTGCCGTTAGTGCTCTTGCGGTCCAATTTGCATCCAGCAAAATCGGAGTCGGAATAGCCAATAAGTTGGCATGAAGAACCTTTGGGGTACCATAGACCCATATTGGTAGTACCGACAAGATACCTTAGAATCCGCTTTACCGCAGTAAGGTGAGACTCTTTCGGACATGATTGATAACGGGCACAGACGCACACGCTAAACATGATGTCCGGACGACTAGCAGTAAGATAAAGAAGAGAGCCAATCATACCTCGGTACTTTTTGATGTCGACTTCCTTACCTTTTTCATCTTTGTCGAGATGATCGGATGTGCTCATGGGAGTTGCCATTTCCTTTGCATTGTTCATATCAAAACGTTTAAGCAGTTCTTTGCAATACTTGCTTTGACAAATGAATGTACCTTCCTTCATTTGTTTTACTTGTAATCCCAAAAAGAATTGTAACTCACCCATCATGGACATCTCAAATTCGCTAGTCATTAAGTTTGAAAATTCCTTGCATAGAGCATTGTTAGTAGCACCAAAAATGATATCATCTACATATATTTGAACTAGCAAGATATCATTATTTTCATGCTTGACAAATAAAGTTGTGTCAACTTTTCCACGAATAAAATTATTTTCTAAAAGAAATTTACTCAACCTTTCATACCAAGCTCGAGGAGCTTGTTTTAAACCATAAAGGGCCTTTTTGAGTTTGAAAACATGATTAGGAAAATTAAAGTCTTCAAAACCGGGGGGTTGCTTTACATAAACTTCTTCTTGGATAAAACCATTTAAAAAGGCACTTTTCACATCCATTTGATATAAAATGAAATTCATAGAAGATGCAAAAGCAAGCAACAAACGGATGGCCTCTAATCTAGCTACCGGAGCATATGTCTCATCATAATCAATCCCTTCTTCTTGATTATAGCCTTGAGCCACAAGCCTAGCTTTGTTTCTAGTGATTATGCCATTTTCATCTAATTTATTTCGAAAAACCCATTTCGTACCAATTATGGTATGACCTTCGGGTCTTGGCACCAAATCCCAAACGTTGTTACGTTTGAATTGGTTAAGCTCCTCTTGCATTGCCAAGGTCCAAAATTCATCCCCAATTGCTTCAGAGATGGTTTTGGGTTCAATTTGAGAAACAAAAGCAGTAAGATCTAAGGTATTTCGAAGGGAGCTCCGGGTACTTACCTTCCCTCCAACGTCGCCTATTACCTGATCGAGAGGATGGTCTTTGACTGTCCTCCATTCTATTTGCTCTTTTGGTTCATTTTCCGGTTGAGGAGCTTCTTCAATTGGTTGTTCCACCGTTTTGTCAATTTCTTTCCTTGGTGGTTCTTCTTGAATTTTTTCCTTTAGACTTTCCAGAATGCCAGAAAGATCAAGACCACAATCCTTTCTCGCCAAGCGAGTATTAACTTCGGAAAATACAATATGAGGAGATTCCTCTACAACTTGGGTTCTTTTATTAAAAACCCTATAAGCTTTACTACGAGAAGAATAGCCAATGAAGATACCTTCATCCGACTTTGCATCAAATTTTCCTAGTTGGTCCTTTCCATTGTTATGCACAAAACATTTACAACCAAAAACACGTAAATGTGAAATGTTAGGTTTTCTACCTTTGTAGAGTTCATATGGGGTTTTTAAGAGTATCGGCCGAATTGCTACTCTATTCAAAACATAGCATGCGGTACTCACGGCGTCTGCCCAAAAGTGTTTGGGAATCTTAGCTTCGTCGAGCATGGTTCTAGCCATCTCTTCGAGACTCCTATTTTTCCTTTCCACCACCCCGTTTTGTTGTGGTGTACGTGGAGCGGAAAAGGTATGCTCGATTCCGAGTTCATCACAAAAATCCGCAAAGAGATTGTGATCAAACTCTCCCCCATGATCACTTCTAATGGAAGTGACAGTTGATTCCTTTTCATTTTGAACTCTTTTAAGAAAAAGCTTGAAGCTAAGAAATGGATCACTTTTATGTGCAAGAAATAATGTCCATGTAAATCTAGAGAAATCATCAACAATTACAAAAGCATATCTATTTCTTCCTAGACTTTCGATACGGGATGGTTCGAATAAATCCATATGCAATAGTTGTAAAAGTCTAGAGGTTGAAACAACATTTTTGGATTTAAAAGATGCTCTTGTTTGCTTCCCCTTTTGACATGAATCACAAATAGTATCACTTTCAAATTTTAAGTTGGGAAGACCAATCACTAGATTTTGAGAAATCAATTTATTTAAAAGATGCATGTTCATATGAGCTACTCTACGATGCCACAACCACACATTATCATCTTTGCTCAACAAACAATCAACATACTCGGATGAGGAGTTTTCAAGATCAACCATGTAAATATTGTCAACTCTAAAACCACGTAGAATAATCTTGAAGTCACTACGTCTAAACACTAAACACTCATCCGAATCAAACAACGCAAGATTTCCCTTGTCACATAATTGACTTATGCTCAAGAGATTATGCTTTAAACCTTTGACAAGTAATATATGCTTTATAGAGGATTTTTCATTCTTACCGACCGATCCGATGCCAATAATTTGTCCTTTATTGTTGTCACCGAATACAACGCTTCCTCCTTCTTTGTGCTCTAGTTGAAGGAATTTGGATTCGTCTCCTGTCATGTGTCTGGAGCATCCACTGTCAAGGTACCATAGTACACTTGATCCCTTCAAGCACACCTACAAAGCAAATTAATATTCTTTAGGTACCCATACCATTTTGGGTCCTTGGGGATTAGGCAAATAACGACCATAATAATATGAAGAATCTCTATGCTTTGTAAAACACATAGGTGCAATATGACCTATACGATTGCAGTAATGACATACTACGTTCGGGTTGTGTTGATGCCTAGGTTGAGCCAACAAAGTTCTAGGCGAATGAAAAAGATGAACACTAGACATATTGTTCCCATTTCTAGTATAATATCTAGATGGTCTAAAGTTATTAGTGCTAGACTTGTTGAAGGACCTAGTGTCATGTCTAGGTGGTCTAAGCTCGTTCCTAGAGTTATTTCTTGGTTGCCGAAAATTACTATTTGTAGGCTTGTTTGCAAGAATCCTAGATTCGGATCTAGGTTGTCTAAAGATATTAGTTCTACCCTTATTTTCATACATTCTAGCATAATGTCTAGGTGGTCTAAAAGAATTTGTTCTAGGCTTGTTTAATACCTTAGAGTTATTTCTAGGTGGAGTAGTGAAGTTTTTGTTTTTATGCCGTTGATATTTCTTAGGCGTTTCTTTTTCAACAACTTTAGGAACTTCTTTACTACGTGTTTCTAATGTTTTCCTAAGTTCTGTGTTTTCTAGTTTTAAGGACTCACAAGCAGTACAAGTAGAGCATTTATCAACACAAGAGGCTTCATGCATAGTCTTGATGACTTGTCTAAGTTCTATACTATCATTTAACAAAAATTGATTTTCATTTGCAAGATTCTCGTTATCACGAGACAGATTTTCAACACCTTTTTGAGCTAAAGAAAGACGTTCTTCAAAGTCCTTGTCTTTTAAAAAGAGTTGTTTTTGAAAATCCTCTTCTTGTAAAGAAAGAGTTCTTTGTAAATCTTTAATAGTCTTAGAAGCATTTACCAACTCATCATGCAGTTTGTTATAAGCAATTTGCATATCGTTAGATGTACTTACCTCGTCTTTTTCGTCTGCCATGAGGCACTGACCAGTTGATTCATCGTTTGTGCTGACCGCTTTTTGAGGCGTGTTTTCGTGCAATTCCTCAAGTTTGTCCCACATTTCCTTAGCAGTTTTATAGTGGGAGATTTTTCGCCAAAGTTCCTGGTTCAAAGCGTTATGTAATATATTCATAGCTTTAGTGTTGTATTCACTTACCTTATCTTTCCCGACTTTTGTCGTCAGTTGATCACTGTGTTTAATAGCTTGCCATAGATACAAATCGTTTGCCATTGTAAAAACTTGCATCCGATATTTCCAGACTGAGTAGTCGTTTTCGTCTAATATTGGAGGCGACATGCTGCATTCTCCTTCACCTATTCCTGCAAAGAAATTTAGAGTAAAAGCCATGGATGGTTCTCTCAAACGGTTAAGTTTTTCAGAGAGTATGGCTCTGATACCAATTGTTGGACAATACGCTTTACGCTAGAGGGGGGGGGTGAATAGCGTTTTAAAAATATTAAGCGTTTTAGTGCGGAATTTAAAAACTTTGCAGAAATTAAAACAAGTGCAGTAGAATAAACTTACACAATGATGTATCCTGGTTGGCCACAAACGTGGTTAGTCCAGTCCCCGAGAGACTCTCTCGAGATTTCCACTAAACTTGTCAAGCTTACGGGTGCTTAACAAACCGTTACAGCTGAGGACACAAGCCTCACCTAGTTGCTCGGGGATCACAATCCCAAAGACTTCAATTGCTCGGGGATACCAATCCCAAAGACTTCAATTGCTCGGGGATAACAATCCCAAAGACTTCAACTGCTCGGGGATAACAATCCCAAAGACTTCAACTGCTCGGGGATAACAATCCCAAAGACTTCAACTGCTCGGGGATAACAATCCCAAAGACTTCAACCGAGGAATCACAAGTTCCTCAACAAACGAGAATCGCAATTCTCTTACAAACACAAAACACACTCACTTTACAAAGCACTCCTTAATGAGTAGATATGAGTAGAAATAGTACGCTCAAGATCACCAACAACTTAGCTCAATAGAATGGCTCTTCAAAAAGCTTTATGGATGAATGGAAAATGATGATCAATGTAAGAAAGCTTTTAGCAATGAAAATACTCAAAGTGTATATGTTGTTGTTTTGAAAACACTGAGTTAAAGCTGTATTTATAGGTGAAAAACTCAGTCTTACCGTTGTCTAATTGCCAATTAAGGATTGCTGAAATTACTCAGTGATAATCGATTGTCAAGACTAAACAATCGATTGTTTGCCTATCAGATTAAAAATTCAATCCCAGATTTTACGTCAACAATCGATTACTTAAAATCAATAATCGATTATTTATAACGTTAAGAAATCCTTTCCAATTTTTGGCATAAAACATCGATTGTCCGGAAATCAACAATCGATTATTTTAACAACGTTCAGAAAATCTTTTCCAGATTTTAAGCAAAACATCGATTGTTAAATATCAACAATCGATTACCTGAAGGTAATTGAAAATATATGACAACGGTCAGCTTCAACAATCGATTATCAAATGGAATAATCGATTATTAATTAATTTCAAAACTCTCTGTCTCATATATAATCGATTATCAAAAGCCACAATCGATTATCATTTTATTTAAAATCACTGGGAGACATTTTTCTCATTCTAATCGATTACCATTAGTTCATAATCGATTTTTATGAGTTTTGAAAACTTTGCCTCAGTTAACAATCGATTATCATAAGTACACAATCGATTGTTATGCAGTTTGCAAAAACCTGATGTTAACTGACTTACTCACAATCGATTATCATTAATTCACAATCGGTTGTCATGCAGTCTTGGCTTAGAGATACTCGATTATCATAAGTACATAATCGATTATCTTAGGCCAGATTTTTGAGGCATGCTTGGAAAACATTTTAACAAATGTAAATATGCATAGTTTAAAATCATTTGACACTTAATTTAAATATGCATGATTTTGGAAAAATAATTTTAGTAGAGAAGCCATGTTATGAGCCAAGTTGAGGAATCAAGATCATAATTAATATTGACTCAATTATAACATTTCTAAACTTTGTCTTGAGCTTCTTGTAATGCATCCATTTTGTGCTTGTCCTTGAGTACTGCTATATATCGCTTTTTGCTTTATTTGACATTCATCAAAACCTACAAAAGAACACACGTTTAGTATATTGCATTTGAAACGTGTTTCCAACAGTACCCTTGCCAAGATTTAATTGTTTAATTGTTATTCCTTTTCCGGGATTCCTATTATGATCTTGTTCGTTCCCTTGTCCCCTTTGTTTATGATTGTTGTTTGGATGAGGATGAGTGTTAATGAACGAAGGGTGATGCCGTGTATCGCTTGTTTTGGTGAGGAAAGAGTGTAAAGCACGAAGGCTGATGCCATATATCGTTTAGGATTGTGAGAAAAGAGTGTAAAGCACGAAGGGTGATGTCGTGCCGCACGATGTTTCATTCCACACTGATTCTATTGATTATATGGTGAGGAAAAAGAGTAAAAGCACGAAATTGATATCGTGCACTCTTTTATTATATAATTGCTTTGATGAGGACGAAAGTAAAAGCACGAATGGTGGTGCCGTGAATTTATTGATTCTAATTGTTTATTGGTATCCGTTTTATGTTGTTTCCTTCGTTACTTAATGTTTTTCTATTTGGACTTGTTATCTCCTTACCGCATGCTCCACCTCCCATATTGACTGGTTATCTCTGTATTTCTTTTCCACTGGACAAGTCTATTTGGTAGTCTGGTCCTAGCCTCGTTACTACTTCGCCGAGGTTAGGCTAGGCACTTACCAACAAATGGATCAGTTGTGTTGATACTACACTCTGCACTATGTGCATATCCTGGAGCAGCTCTCGGACAATATTTGGAGTGCTTCCTTCAGTCCATCGGGAGACCCAAGGTAGACCTGAAAGCGTCTGCATGCCTTGACATCTCCCTCTGTCTCTATTTCCCAATTCATTTTCATTTTGTTCAGAAACAATGCACTTTTATTTCTTCAGACCTTGTATGTAGTAAATCTAGATAGTTTGTGATATTTAGACACAAGATTTTGGGTGCGTGAGACTTAAGTAATTGTAATAGACATAAAATTCAGATGTTTAATTTTTATCTTCCGCTTAATTGTTTAAAGTTCCATTATATCCCTGCTATCGCTTTATAACTGTTAAAAAGAAGTAATTTAATAATGAAGTAAGTAGTTAAGGATTGACTTGCCTAGCTCTCATTAGTGGGCGCCATCACGACTCAGAGCTCTAGGTTACATGGGTCTCACAGTTCACAGACAAGCTCAATAGAATCTTAAGGATCGGTACAGAGACGTCCGTATTTATCCCTCAAAGGCTACAGAGTTAGGAAAATTTCACATCTATTATTTATTTTCGTGCGGTATGGTTTCTCAATGCTTATTGAATTTCTATTTCGTTCTCTCGCAGATGCCGAGAATGCGCACTTCTTTATCCGCTTACTAGTAGCCCGAGCTCCCAGCAGTATCTCCCACAAGGGGCAGAGGGCAAGTTCGGGGCCGTGCAAGAGGCTGAGGTAGGGGCAAAGCTCAGCCTAGAGTAACAACACCCGTAGTGGAGCCTTAGGTTGATTTTGATGATGAGGTTCCGGGCCCAGTAGGACCAGCTCAGGTCCCATATGGGTTTATTGCTACGCCAATTCTTCAGGATGCTCTGGTCTGTCTAGTGGGCCTTATGGAGAGTGTCACCTGAGCAGGTTTACTTCCTGTGGCACCAGCAGTCTCTTAGGCTGTAGGAGGAGCCCATACTTCTGCTTCTCATACTCCATAGCAGGTAGCTCCCCAGTTTCAGACTCCAACAGCTCAGGCAGTTGGATCAGCCCAACCGGAGTGGTAGCTCAGACTGGTGATGTAGCAGCTATGTTTGTTGATGCTTAGTGGAGGTTGGGCAGATTCACCAAGCTCTTCACTACTACTTTCTTCTGAGGATCCTCAGGATTATCTAGATAGTTGTCACGAGGTTCTTCGGAACATAATAGTTGAGACCACCGGGGTCGATTTTGCCACATTTTACTTGTCTGGATCTACCAAGAGTTGGTGGAGAGATTATTGCTTGGCTAGACCAGCCGGATCGCCACCCTTGATTGGGAGCGGTTTGCACAGCTATTTCTAGATAAGTTTCTCCCCATTACTCAGAGAGAGGCCTATCGGAGGAAGTTTGAGCGTCTCCAACAGGGTTCTATGACTTTTACTCAGTATGAGACTAGATTCGTTTATTTGGATCACCATACCCTTATTATACTTCCCACTGAGAGGGATAGAGTGAGATGGTTCATTGATAGACTCATTCAGCCAATTCGTCTCTAGATGGCTAGAGATACCGGGAGTGAGATATCCTTCCAAGAGGCGGCCAATATGGCCCGGAGACTTGTGATGGTACTATCATAATGGGGTGGTCATGGAATAGAGAAGAGACCCCGTCATTCAGGAAGATTCAGTGGTACCTCGTCTAGATGTAGGGATTCATATGGTAGAGTCCATCCTCCTAGGCCTTGCAGTCAGCACTCCAGGTTTCTCACGGCGTTTCAGGTGGTCGTGGTTCTCAGATGCATTACTCCGATCAGTAGTCCCACAGTGAAACACCAGCTCCTATTAGTGCACCGCCACTTTAGAGTTTCTGAGGTGGTCATTCAGGTCAACAAGGTCAGTAGTCTCAGTAGTTGAGGGCTTGTTACACTTGTGGTCAGTAGTCTCAGTAGTGTTTTGTCTTGGGGTGTGCCAGTGTTGTTTGTTAAGAAGAAGAATGGGTCAATGAGAAGGAGTATTGATTATGGGTAATTGAACAAGGTTGCAATTAAGAATAAGTATCTGCTGCCGAGGATTGATGATTTGTTCGATCAGCTTCAGGGTGCCAATGAGTTCTCAAAGATTGACTTGAGATCTGGCTACCATCAGTTGAGGATTAAGGCCTCTGATGTCCCTAAGACAGCTTTCTGCACTCGGTACGGGTGTTATGATTTCCTGGTGATGTCATTTGAGTTGACAAATTTCCCAAGAGCTTTTATGGATTTGATGAATCGAGTATTCAGGCCTTATTGGATTCGTTCATGATAGTCTTCATTGATGATACTTTGATATATTCATACAGCTAGGAGGAGCACGAGCAGTACCTTAGAGTGGTTCTTCAAACTCTGAGGGACAGTCAGTTATATGCTAAGTTCTCGAAGTGTGAGTTTTGGTTGTGTTCAGTTGCATTTTTGGGTCATGTTGTATCGGCAGAGGGTATGCAGGTTGATCCGAATAAGATTGAGGCGGTGAAGAACTGACCTAGAGCAGCATCAGCTACATAGATTCGGAGTTTCTTGGGATTGGCAAGCTACTATCATCCGTTCGTGGAGGGGTTTTCATCTATTGCAACCCCGATAACCAGGTTGACCTAGAAGGGTGACCAGTTTAGATGGTAGGATGCGTGTGAGGCGAGCTCAACTAAAGCACTAGTGTTGGTTTTTTCCACAGGATCAGGGCCTTATGCAGTTCATTGTGTTGCATCCCGTATTGGGCTTAGTGTAGTGTTGTTGCAAGATGGTAAGGTCATTGCCTATGCTTCACGACAGTTGAAGATTCATGAGAAGAACTATCCGGTTCATGATTTGGAGTTAGCAGCCATAGTTCCGGCATTGAAGATTTTGAGGCATTATCTGTATGGAGTGGCATGTGAGGTTTTCACGGATCACAAGAGTCTTCAGTATTTTTTAATGAAAAAAGAGTTGAATTTGAGGCAGAGGAGGTGGTTGGGGTTGTTGAAAGATTATGATATCACTATCTTATATCATCTGGGAAAGGCCAGTGTAGTGGTTGATGTTTTGACTAAAAAGTCAGTCCGTATGGGCAGTCTTGCTTGTATCCTAATTAGTGAGAGACCGCTTGCTTTGGATGTTCAGGCTTTGGCCAACCAGTTTGTGAGGCTGGATGTTTCTGAGCCTAGTCGGGTTTTAGCTTGCATGGTTGCTCGTTCTTCATTATTGGAGCGTATATGTGATCGGCAGTATGATGATCCCTATTTGTGTGACTTAGAGACAATGTGTAGCGCGGAGGTGCCAAGAGGTTACCTTAGATAATGATGGAGTTTTGAGATTGCATGGTTGATTTTGTGTGCCTAATGTGGATGGGCTTCGAGAGTTGATTTTAGAGGAGGCCCACAGCTCCCGGTACTCTATTCATCTGGGCGCTACGAAGATGTATCAGGATTTGCTGCAGCATTCTTAGCGGTGGAGAATGAAGAAGGATATCATTGCATATGTGGCTCGGTGTTTGAATTGTCAGCATGTTAAGTACGAGCATCAGAGGCCTTTGGTTTATTTCAGATGATTGAGCTTCCCGAGTGGAAGCGGGAGCGGATCACTATGGACTTCGTTGTTGGACTCCCGCAGACTCAGAGGAAGTTCGATGCAGTATGGGTCATTATTGATAGGCTGACCAAGTCAGCGCATTTCATTCCTGTGGCAGTCTCCTATTTATTCGAGAGGTTAGATGAGATCTATATCCGAGAGATTGTTCGCCTCCATGGTGTGCCGTGTCCATCATTTCGGATCGAGGTACGCAGTTTACCTCCCAATTCTAGAGAGCAAATTAGCAAGAGTTACGCACGCGGGTTGAGTCGACCACAACATTTCATCCTCAGAGGGACGGTCAATCCTAGCAGACTATTCAAATTTTGGAGGATATGCTTCGAGCTTGTGTCATTAACTTTGGAGGCTCGTGGGATCTGTTTTTGCCTTTAGCAGAGTTTGCCTACAACAATAGCTACCAGTCGAGTATCCAGATGGCTCCATATGAGGCTTTATATGGTAGGCGGTGTCGGTCTCCGGTTGTATGGTTTGAGCCGGAAGAGGCTCGGTTGTTGGGTACGGATCTGGTTCAGGAGGCCTTGGACAAGGTCAGGATTATTCAAAATAGGCTTCGTGCAGCTCAGTCAAGGAAAAAGAGTTATGCCGACTGCAAGGTTCGATATTTGGCATTCATAGTCGGTGAGTGGGTATTTCTTTGAGTATCGCCTATGAAGGGCGTAATGAGATTTAGGAAGAATGGCAAGCTTAGCCCTAGGTTCATCAGCCCATTTGAGATTCTTGATCGAGTGGGAGAGGTGGCTAATGGACTTGTATTACCGCCATGCTTATCAATCGTGTATCCAGTGTTTTATGTGTCTGTGCTTCGAAAATATCATGGCGATCAATCCCATGTGTTAGATTTCAGCACTGTCTATTTGGACAAGGACTTGTCTTATGAGGAGGAGCCGATAATTATTCTAGATCGGCAGGTTTGTCAGTTGAGATCGAAGAGTTTTCTTTCTGTTCGTGTTCAGTGGAGAGGTCAGCCTCCTGAGGCATCGACCTGGGAGTCCGAGTCCGATATGCGGGGTCTCTATCCCCATCTTTTCCTTGACTCAGGTACTTCCTTCTTTTGTCCATTTGAGGACAAACAGTTGTTATAAAGGTGGAGAATGTGATGATGTCATCACTTGTTTTAAAATGAAATTCTGTGTTTCGAGGCATTAAAAACCTTTTTAGCATTACCTATTTGTGTGCATAGTCCGGGCGTGTATCCAAAAAGCCTATATGTAAAAATTTGTGAAAAAGAACGAAGTGTCAACCCGTGTGATTCAAGCAAGGTCAAATTATTCTTTTGGCGATGGCCTTTGGCTGTAGGGGTGTTATCTCGAGCTAAGGTCGAAATATTAACCCGTTGTGATTCGAGCAAGGTCGAATTCTTCTGTTGGTGATGACTCTTGTCCTTAGGGGTGTTATTTCAAGCTAAGGTCAAAGTATTAGCCCGTTGTGATTCGAGCAAGGTCGAATACTTCTGTTGGCGATAGCACTTAGCCGTATAGGTGTTTTTTCGAGCTATGGTCGAAATATTAACTCGTGGTGATTCTTTCGGGGTTGAATTCTTTTGTTGGCGATGGCCCTTTTCCGTAGGGGTATTGTTTCGAGCTCAGGACGAAATATTAACCCGTGGTGATTCGAGCGGGGCCGAATTCTTCTGTTGGCGATGGCCCTTGGCAGTAGGGGTGTTGTTTCGAGCTAAGGTCAAAATATTAACCCGTGATGATTCGAGCGGGGCAAATTCTTCTGTTGGCGATGGCTCTTAGCTATAGGGGTGTTATTTCAACTAAGCAAAGGTCGAGATATTAACTCGTGGTGTAACCGTTAGATTTTGGAAAATTTCACTGGTCGCCATACTACTTATGTGTATGTTGGAGTGAACCCTGGCGTATTTGGTTTTGTTTTTACCGGAGAATATCGGGTGTTCCCTAAGGGAGCCCCAGTTTTGCTTAGCCTCTACGTTTCCTGGGTGAGTCCTAATTTGTTTAATTTTGCTTGCATTGGAGAACACATTGCATTTCCCGGGTAAGTCCTACTTTGCTTAATTCTGCTTGGGTTGTATAATATGACGCATTTCCTGGGTGAGTTCTAGTTTGCTTAAGCAGTAGACTACCTTGATAGGGAGTACAAAATGTTGCTCTGTTTCATTCATTGGACGATACAAGATATGTCCATTTCATGCATATATTGGAGAAGTTTTCATGTATCTAGTGCCTTCATCGTTCGGCCTGGAGAGACAATCGGCAAGCGGGGAGATGAATTATACTTTAAACTTTGAGACGTCGCCTTGTTAGAAATCTTCTCAAGAGGACCAGACCGGGACGAGACCCGGGTGAAGGAGAAAAGGGTACGACTTGAGGAGTATCTTTTCTCCGGTGTTGCGGTATTGAAATGGCATCGGACATTCCAATTGTATCGTAGTAATTTTCCTTCCATTGTTGCTAGTTGGAATGCTCCTTTGCTGCTTACCCATGCAAGTGCCTGCGTTCCTATCTAAACCAACAACAGAGGATAAACCAAAATAAAATTTTCCGTACCTCGATCCAACGGGTCAGCAAAAAGAGCAGTGTTTTAGTGTTACTCGCTCTGCCTGGTTTTAGATTTGATGGTCGTGTTCAACTCCATCTATAATAGCAAATAGCATCAAAGCTTCGAGAGGGTTGGGCCAACCTTGCTTGCAGAAATGCAGAAATTGAGTCCCGGCCTAGATTAATATTGTTGTCTCGAAGGTTTATTTAATGCTCTTTTGAGTGGATGGTGGCGTTTCGCCGGTTCTAGATCTGAAGAAAACTAAGAAATTTTGTAAGAAATCCCCACGGACGGCGCGAATTGTTTGAACAAAAAGTATAAAACCCTTTTTGTTGAACTATTAAAATTAAAGAAGGTAAATCCTATCCAAACGTAATTAATCTTAGATCTAAATATATAGAGTGTAAAAATAAAAGAAAGAATAATAGCGGGTAATATATCTTCATATAATAATTATATATCAATCATGTGTGATGAGCTTACATCTAGGGCAGATTGGCATCATGAGCATGGGAGCAAAGGAAGGGAAGAAATGGGGCTATTGATCATCAATAAATTCTCCTTGTTGTCCCCTTTCCGGAAGATGTTTTTTTACCTTTCTAAAAAATTCTTTTTTGGGTTTAGCTACACCTATTTATGTTAACTGCTTCCCCATAAGTCAAATGGTCTTTGACCGGTATTCTTTCTGGTCAATTTGTCCTCTATCGTGCTTGACCACAACATTTATTTTGCGGCGTAAGCTTTCCTACGATTTGGTCCAAACTATGGTCGAGGTGCTCTTTGTCATCTTGCTTTGTGCACATGACTACGACTTGATCGACCTCATATCGTTCCTCCTAAGGAGGATTAACACATAGTTAAATTTTGACCCAACTTAGGTAATTAATTGCTTCGTCTATCCTACTTTATGTGTATGTTTGATTGAATATAGAGTTTAGGAAAAAATACAAAAAAAAATTAAAAACTTGTAGACTGAAAGTGTCACTATAAATTATTTACTAAAGATTAAGCAAAAAAATTAAAGTCAAAATTACTTGTAAGTAAAATAATATCATTTTTAATTTGGATAAATTGAAAAGAAAATACTAACATAATTGGGACAGAGGGAATAGTAGTTTATGCACAGTCGAAGAATATAAATTTGACCCTTCCATTCTCCACATAACCCTACGTTTCTTTACCGTATTATAATCATGGCCTTAGTTTTTCTCACTGAAATCTAATTAATTAGCTTAGTATACCTTACAGTAAAAGCAGCCACAAGGATACAATGACAAAACGCGTTTACTCAGAATAGATTAAACCTAATCAACAATCGAATGATCTCTGGGACCCTCCATTTCGGTCATAAATTAATTGCTAGTAGAAAAATAGTACTCCATCCATTTCAACTGATCAGATGATTTACATGATTTGACATAAAATTTAAAAGAATTTTTTTTTGAAATGTGTAATCCTAAAACTTTAAAGGGTAAAAGCTTGGTGGGGCTATAAAAATTTTTTTATAAAGGATAAAATGTATAAAATAAGAAGGTTAAAGTTAAATGGTGCCTAAAATATAGAAATGTGTTAGTATTAATTTTAGAACGAACTAATAAAGAAAATATGTCATTTAAATTGATAGAAAGAATAATAACGTTTCATGCAGAAGTTTCTACAATTTCTCGGATCACTTATCCTAATTGTATCATATCAGAGATATCAACCGTGAACATGAATATTTTTAACTTTTATTGTGAAAGACTTTTTTCAGGACTAACTTCTGTTAAAAAACAATTGGAAATAGCATCAAATTTCATCATTTTATTGTGACCAATTTTTCGTGTATTTGGAAACTACCACCGTTCCTAATAATGTACCTACATTATTTCATTATACTTTGGGTGCAAAGTGCATATGCATGAATGCATGTCATGTCTGCAAATATAATCATGCGTGTTTGTCATGGCATGCATAGTGTCAACACAAAAAGACTTGCCTCTTTGGGCTTAAATTCCCAAAAAACAAGTCAGAAAAAAGTATTTTGTGATCTATCGTAGTTTTAACCGATTTAGTTTAATTCTCGACAAAAGAATGTAATGAGCGATGACAATAATTAACAACCAAATTACTAGCTAGAGTCATCATTGGATATATTAACTATAGTTTAACAAATAGTGATCATGGGTGTGTAAAATTTACAAGTATTCTAAAAACTAATCCTTTTATTCGGGAGCTTTAATAAGTGACTAGATCTTATAACTTAGTTCAATACTTTTAATTAAAGTAGCCTGAAATCCAAATTCACAACTATTTTTGTCCCTATTTACACGTGAAAGGAAGAAGAAAATTTTGAAAGAAAAAGGGGATATGAAGACTTGTGACAACCTCACTTTCGACATACTAATAATATCCAAAGCCCTATATGCTCTTTCATAATATTTGAATTTCAATTTTTTTAAATTAAACTTTGACCAGAAGTTTCATTTTCAATTAATAACTAAAATGTGATAGTCACAACTTCAACATAGTATTAGAGAATATTTAGATTTGTCTTTACTGTAACCCACTATCAAAAAGAAATTTTTACATGCTAGACTCGTAAAAAAATAATTAGAATTACTTATGAGAAGAGCGTGTTAATAATATAACTGAGTAAATAAAACTATATTTTCTATAATAACTTAGCTGTTTAATGAAAAGATAGTTACGCAATTTCAATAAGTATATCTATTGAAGATAATATTAGAGATAATGTTAGAATCCTAAGTTAAATATAAATCCTACTTAGTTAGGGATAATATTAGAATCCTAAGTTAAATATAAATCCTACAAGAGCGGGATTTGTTTCTATTGTATTTGTATTTAAAGGGGCTGTTTAGCCGTGTATTGGTATGACAAGAATCATCAGTTTATACACATTCATCATATTGATTTAACATGGTATCAAGAGCCTAGTTTTTTTTCAATCTCTTATACGTATTATTCATTAATCACGTATATTTGTACTCTTACGATTTCCTGGGTCTGATTTTGCTGCTTGAATGATCTCTTCTTCTGTTGCATTCCCTTGTCTGCTGTAGGCAATGTTGTCACGAATTGTTTGATCTCCACACCATCCAAATATATCTCACCTGATTCTGGATTATAGAACCTTTCTATTAGCCCTTTTTTACTTGCTGTGGCTTTTCCAGCAGCCTTTCCACGACCTCTACACATTCGCTGCCTTCACATATTTTTTTTTTCTTTCTTCCTCTACACATTCGCTGCCATGGCTGCTGCGCAAGACCAATCAGTACCCAAAGTCGATTTAATCTATCACTTGGGCTCCAGTGATGGTCCAGGAAATATCATCACCCCTATTCAGCTTCGTGGTGAAAACTACGATGAGTGGGCGAGGGCGATCAAGACCTCGTTGAAGGCCAAACGAAAGTTTGGTTTTGTTGATGGCTCGATTGTGAAGCCTACTGATGTCCAGAAGCAAGAGGATTGGGAGGTCGTTCATTCAATGTTGGTCCCTTGGATTACCAATACTCTAGAACCGACTATTCGTTCTACGATTGGTGAATATGATGATGCTCACTTGCTATGGACAAACCTTAAAAATCGTTTTTGTGTTGTCAATGGCACTAGGATTTGTCAATTGAAGCTCTCTCTGGGCTTGTGTAGGCAGGAGAAAAATGAACCTGTTGCAATGTATTTTGGTCGTCTGGCCAAAATTTGGGATGAACTCCACACGTATCTCACTGTTCCGTCGTGTTCTTGTGGGAATTGTTCCTGTAATATTGTTTCCCAGGTGGAAAAATTGCGGGAAGATGACTACGTACATCATTTTTTGATTGGTTTGGATGACAAGTTCGCTTCCATCCGAGGTCAACTTCTGGCTCAAGACCCTCTTCCGGGGGTGGACAAATCATATCAGCAAATTATTCAGGCAGAGAGGCTAAGCTCGACCGATACAGTGGCCTCTAATCGAGAAAGCGTCATGGCTTTCAAGGTGCAATCTGACCCGCGACCAAAGTTTACTCGACCTGATAATTCGGATAAACTTTGTACCTATTGCAATCGTGAGGGGCATGTCGAAGCTTCTTGCTTTCAGCTTCATGGATACCCAGATTGGTGGGGTGATAGGCCTCGAGGAAGCCGTGGTAATGGTCGTGGTAGCACGTCTTCGGCTCGCGGAGGGGGGCGTGCAGCAGGTACAGCAGGTCGCGGACTACGAACACCTCCTGCTCGTGCAAACAAGACAGGAGGGTCTGCTGCTCCAGGTACGCAGCCTGCTACTCACGCTGATGGCTCAGCTCTTGCAGGGGTTTCCGCGGCTCAGGTTCAGCAACTCCTAGACCATCTTAATTCTCTCAAGCCAAAACTCCATGGTAAGCAGGGTGTTGATTGGATAATCGACACCGGCGCATCAAATCATGTAACATATGATGCGTCTCTTTTGATTAATGCGGTCCGTGTGTCTCATTATCCGGTAGGTTTACCGGATGGCAGATGTGCAAATGCTTCTTCGAAGGGTTCGGTGGAACTGGAAGGATTGACTATTAATAATGTTCTCTATGTTCCGGACTTAAACTGCAATTTAATTTCTGCTTCACAATTATGTGATGAATCAAATTGTACTTTGCAAATCACTAAAAAATTGTGTGTTATACAGGACCTAGCGACGAGGAAGGTGATTGGAGCGGGTGATCGGGTGGAAGGACTTTATTATTTCCGCGGGGTTCCAGGGGTGAAAGCTTTGAAGATTGATCGAAGTAGTTCTGCAGAGTTATGGCATCAACGGTTGGGACATCCGTCGGGAAGAGTTCTACAACATCTTCCGTTTGTGAGTGGTTCTACTAGAAACATTAAAAATAAATCCTGTGATGTTTGTCCTCGTGCAAAACAACATAGGAATAGTTTTCCAATTAGCAATAGTAAAGCTAGTCGTTTATTTGAATTGGTTCACATTGATTTATGGGGCCCTTACAAGACACCCTCTTTGTGTGGATCTCGTTATTTTTTGACCATCGTCGATGATTTTTCTAGAAGTGTGTGGACATATTTGCTAAGCAATAAAACGGAAGTTGAATACTTGTTTCTTTCGTTTATTGCTTTAATTAAACGTCAGTTTTCTTGTGACATTAAAATAGTCCGGAGTGATAATGGAACAGAGTTTAATAATCTGAATGATTATTTTGTGGCTAATGGGATAATATTTGAGTCCTCGTGTGTTGGTACCCCCCAACAAAATGGGCGAGTTGAGAGAAAACACCAACACATATTGAATGTAGCCAGAGCTTTAAGATTTCAGGCAAAATTACCGCTTCAATTTTGGGGGGAATGTGTTCAAGCCGCATGTCATTTGATTAACCGTACTCCTTCTAGATTGCTTAAACATAAAACTCCTTTTGAAATTTTGTTCAATAAAACCCCTTCTTATGACCACATCAAAGTTTTCGGATGCCTGTGTTATGCTCATGATCAACGGGGAAAAGGGGATAAATTTGCAAGTCGTAGTAGGAAATGTGTTTTCCTAGGATATCCTTTTGGGAAAAAAGGGTGGAAAGTTTTTGATGTAGAAACTAACCAACGATTTGTGTCTCGTGATGTGCAATTCTTTGAGCATGAATTCCCTTTCATAACTAGCAGTAGTGTGACATCTAATCCAACTCCGGCCTCGTTTAAGGGGGATTGTGTGTTAAGTGACGATGAAGATGAGTGCTATGAGGGTGGACTACGAGTTAGGGGGGCTGTTGATGAGGACATTTGTGCTGGTGCCGCAGCGGCACAGCTTGCCCAGCCTGGTGGCGAAGAGGCTGCCAGTAGCGAGGCAGCTGCTGGTGGCGAGGAGACTGCCAGTGGCGAGGATGCTGCTGGTGGCGAGGAGGCTACTGTAACGCAACCTGAGGTCAGTGATCCGCAGCTTGTTGATGAGCGGGGTGTGGTGCGCGAGCAAGGTGATGCTATGGGAAAGGGAATGCGTACTAAGTATGCAAATGTGAAATATCGTGACTTTGTGACCACTGTGCGAAATAATAAACGTCCATCTCCGCCTCCGGTTATTCCCGTGACAACATCTCCCTCAGGTATGGTCTTTACATTAACACATTTCGTTGATTCTCACAATTTTTCTCAAAAACATAGAAACTATATTGCAGCTATTTCAGTAGGGAATGAGCCAAGAAATTTCAAAGAAGCTATGAGACACGAGGGGTGGCGAAAGGCCATGGCAGATGAAATTAAGGCTCTAGAGGAACAAGGTACTTGGGAACTTGTTAACTTGCCTCCTGGCAAAAAGGCCCTCGGAAGCAAATGGGTATATAAAGAGAAGTATGACGAGCATGGACACTTGCAAAGATTGAAAGCTCGTTTGGTCATTTTTGGTCATCATCAGATTGAAGGCTTGGATTACAATGAGACATTTGCTCCGGTAGCTAAAATGGTAACTGTTCGTACTTTTCTAGCAGTAGCAGCAGTGAAGAACTGGGAGGTTCATCAGATGGACGTGCATAATGCCTTCCTCCATGGAGATCTTGAAGAGGAAGTATATATGAAAATCCCTCCTGGTTTTGATAATATAAATTGTGGCAAAGTTTGCAGGATGAAAAAGTCACTGTATGGTTTGAAACAGGCTCCCCGATGTTGGTTTGCCAAGCTCGCAACAGCTTTGAAAACTTATGGCTTTAATCAGTCATATTCTGATTATTCCCTATTTACTTTGTCGACAGGTAAAACACAGTTAAATGTGCTGGTATATGTGGATGACTTGATTGTTGCAAGTAATGATAAATCTGCTATGCTCAATTTTAAACAATACTTGGGGAACTGTTTCAAGATGAAAGACTTGGGTCTTTTAAAATATTTTTTGGGTTTGGAGGTAGCTCGTAGCAAACAGGGATTTTTTATTTGTCAGAACAAATATGCCATGGACATCATTACAGAAACAGGTATGCTTGGTTCCTCGCCTGCATATTTCCCAATGGAGCAACATCACAAACTAGCCCTGGCAGGAGGAGATGTGTTGCAAGATGTAGAGAAGTATCGTCGACTAATTGGTCGTTTGATATATTTGTCTTTCACTAGGCCTGACTTGGCATACTCGGTCCACATATTATCTCAGTTCATGCAGGCTCCGCGAGTGGAACATTGGGAAGCTGCATTGCGTGTTGTTCGGTATTTGAAGAAAAACCCAGGACAAGGTATATTGTTGAGATCGGATAGTGCATTGCAGCTTGAAGGTTGGTGCGACTCAGATTGGGCTACTTGTCCTATTTCCAGACGATCCTTAAGTGGTTGGTTTGTTCTTCTTGGTTTGTCTCCTGTCTCATGGAAAACTAAGAAACAGCATACGGTCTCTCGTTCCTCTGCTGACGCAGAATATCGTTCGATGGCTGCATTGACTTGTGAATTGAAATGGTTGAAACAACTTTTAGGGGATTTGGGTGTTGAACACAAGGGTGGCATGCATCTTTATTGTGATAGTCAGTCTGCGTTATACATTGCTCAAAATCCGGTGTTTCATGAGAGAACGAAACACATTGAGGCAGATTGTCACTTTGTTCGGGACTCGATTACCGATGGTACTATTCACCCTTCATATGTGTCCACTACGGTACAACTAGCGGATATATTCACTAAGGCCTTGGGAAGAGACAAGTTTGAATTTTTACTTCGCAAGTTGGGCATTTGTAATCCGTATGCTCCAACTTGAGGGGGGGTATTGAAGATAATATTAGAGATAATGTTAGAATCCTAAGTTAAATATAAATCCTACTTAGTTAGGGATAATATTAGAATCCTAAGTTAAATATAAATCCTACAAGAGCGGGATTTGTTTCTATTGTATTTGTATTTAAAGGGGCTGTTTAGCCGTGTATTGGTATGACAAGAATCATCAGTTTATACACATTCATCATATTGATTTAACAATATCAAAATCTCATTGGGAGAAATTAGTATAATTTTTATTCAGTATAAACGAAAAAATTTCCTATGGACGAAATGTGTTTTTTCAGTACAAGGCAAATTGGACCGACTAATAAGTCACGGGTACCAACACTTGTGGTATGGTATTAATTAAAAAATTAAACTAGAACAATTTGAAAGGATGATGATACCCTTAATATGTTATGTTTAGTGAAGATAATATTGTCATTAAAAAAGGAAGACTGAAAATGAAAGAAAGTGAGAGATCAATAAAAATAAAAAATAAAAGAAAGAACAAAAGCACCTCTAATAAGGGCCCCATGCAATGTCTCCTTAGTGGACTGAAGGATGTGATTTTCATCTTTTTTTTCTACACTGCACCCTTCCATTTTTTCTTTCCCTTCTTCTTCCTTCTAAATTTTCTTACCCAAAAAAACACATGAATCCTTCAACTATAGTCATGGCAAAGGAGCTGCCCGAAGGATCGTCGCGATCCGGCGGTGAACAGTTGCAGCAGAATCCTGCGCCGTTGAGCCGATATGAGTCACAAAAAAGGAGAGACTGGAACACTTTCGGACAGTACTTAAAGAACCAGAGACCACCAGTTGCATTATCACAGTGTAACTGCAACCATGTTCTTGAATTCCTTCGATATCTCGACCAGTTCGGAAAGACTAAGGTTCACTTACATGGTTGTGTCTTTTTCGGACAACCTGATCCGCCTGCTCCTTGTACTTGCCCTCTAAGGCAAGCTTGGGGCAGTCTTGATGCTTTGATAGGTAGACTTAGAGCTGCATATGAAGAAAATGGAGGCTCACCTGAGAATAATCCGTTTGGGAATGGCGCGATTCGCCTTTATTTGAGAGAAGTTAAGGAGTGTCAAGGTAAAGCAAGAGGTATTCCCTATAAGAAGAAGAAGAAAAGGAAGCTTAATAATCCTATTAACGCTACCATTGGTGCACCTGCTGCTACTGATCAACATAAGAATTTGATGCAAGCTAGCTAAAAGCATCTTTGGCTATATCTTCTGATAAATATGGGTAAGTATAATCATCTCATCTTTTCTCTGGAGTCTGGCAAATTATACGCCCTTTGGTTAAATCATACGGACTAGATACTTCAATTTTGACTCTATCCCTTGATAGAATCTGTATAAAACTATACTCCTAACCAATTGAAGAATTTAAGTAAATCTATGAATTTGCTTGAGTTTCTAGATGTATATCAATATATGTTCTTGAAAAAGTTCAAGAAAGCAATACAGTGAAGTAACGAATAGTCAAATATTATGGGAATTTTAGAAGATTTATAAGTAGAAGGCATGTTATGATTGCCATGGCTAGGGTAACTATCTTCCGTTAGACCTCGGCATCAAGTTGATTTTCTAACACGAAATTCCCTAAACCATTCCAAAAACCCTCATCTTTGTGGTCATAGCGAAGTATTTGAATTTGAGGACTAGTAGGTATAAGAAAATGTCATCTGTTTTATAATATTTGGAGTACTATATAGGGGTAAGAATAGTGCATAAACTAGTAAGCTTATAAGCACTCTCTCTCTTATATATTTTCCAAAAAAAAAACATCTCTCTCCTATATATTTCTCTCTCTCATATCACGCAAAAACAGTTTATTATTTTCGTAGTTGAATTTATTTCTCTTAAAATATGTTTGTTTTTAATAGTCTTGGCCCTCAAAAGATTTGGAAAGATTTTGTGTGCTCATGAACAAACCATGTGATGTTACTATAGTTTGAGTAATTTTGAAGTGGAAACAAAACTGGGAGTGCCTATATTGTTTTCGACCATGAATTTAATTAAATTATATAATTAATAGAATCTTCTGTACATCTCCAACAAGCAAACATATAATGATTACTAGAAAAAGTTCATGACGAATATACAGATAATATAAACACAAACAGTACGGACATTATGCTTGCCTTTTGTACGTAGGTTTTAGCAGTCAAGACCTTTTTCGTATTATTTGTCTGTAAACAGTCGCATATGTTGGTGAAGAATATATTTTTGCAAGTATGTAGTAGTCCTTTTGTTGTTTGTTATGTTCCTCCTTAGGAATGTCTCTAGTCTTCTTCTTTGGGCTTTTAATGATCCCCTCCTTTGAAGAGTATATATATGATCTTTTGTATGACTTTGATTCTTTTTGTATCTGATTTCTAAGTAACTACGGCCTAATCACTCCACTAAGCTTGCATTTTCTATTGATTGTTAATCAACGGACAAGTCGTTAAGCCAATTTATAGGAGTAGTCAATATTCTTAATAACGTATTTTAAAATTTCGACTGTTATATCCAATAGAAAATTTAACCTTAATACCTAAAATCTTCAGGCTGCATATGCAATAAGATTTACGAGTAAGGTTAAACCAAAATGAAATTGTTCACATGCATAGTTCGTTTGAAGTGCATATCAGCATATGGCTCAGTAATTTATAGCGTGCTTGGCCAAGCTTCTCCATTCCTAAAAATATTTTTTTTAATTATTTTTCTTCAAAAGTGAAGTGTTTTGCCAAGCTTTTGATAGAAAAAAGTGTTTTTGAGGAGAAGTAGAAAAAAAATAACTTCTTTTCAAAAGCACTTTTTTGAAAAATACTTTTGAGAAAATACATTTAAAAGCAGTTTTTAAAAGTTTAGTCAAACATTAATTGCTGCTCATAAATATTTTTCAAATTAACTAACCAAACTCACCAAAAGTACTTTTGAGAAAATACTTTTGAAAAAAAATCACTTCTCAAAGTAAGCTAATTTTTGCAGCTTGGCCAAATATACTATTAGTTCATGACAAAACTCGAGTTGGCTTAAAATTTAAGAAATAATCAATATTGCTGATCAATCAACTTAACATGAGCATGTCCTTTCTTTTTAGCTACGGTTAAGACTACCTTGTGCACTTGTTTTATATCTATGAAAAAAGAAATAATCAACTTAACATGAAGTAATAATCTTATATGCGATTGGATTTTTATCATATCTCTCTATCTTCTGTTGGAACCACAAAACTCTCCATTGGGCTTTATACAACAACAACAATCCAGTATAATCCCACTAAGTGGGGTGTGGGGAGGATAGTGTGTACGCAGACCTTACCCCTACCATAGGGTAAATAGGCTGTTTCCAAACAGACCCCAAGCATCCTTCCCTCCAAGAACTTCCCACCCTTGCTCTTGGGGAGACTCGAACTCACAACCTCTCGGTTGAAAGTGGAGGTTGCTTACCATCAGAGCAACCCATCTCCATTGGGCTTTATACTTGCCGTTAATTGCATCAATATTACTTAATCCCCTCACTCATTTGTCAATGTTGACAAGTTTTGTATTGCATTCACCTTCATTATACTTTTCATCTAACCATTTTTTAAGGAATTGATCATGTTCAATTCTTCCAGATTATGTTCAAGAGGTAAATGTATGGTTCACTTTTGAATTCTAATATACAGATACGGTCTTTGCCTGATTCCCGCACAAAAACGGCTTTATTGCTTAAGATGTAGGTTTCATTGACAAGAATAAACATTTAATTTATTTTTTTTTCATATTGGTTAGTGTTGAGTTGTCCCACATCGGAGGGATTTGAGGTCCTTGGTCTCCTTATATGGCTTGGGCAATCCTCACCTTACAAGCTAGCTTTTGGGGTTGAGTTAGGTCCAATGTCCATTCTTATCATGGTATCAGAGCCAGGCCCATCCCAATTATTGTTACCGATGTTGGGCCCCCATTTATGTTGTCCACGCTCCAGAGATCTGGGCGTGAGGGGGGTGTTGAGTTGTCCCACATCGGAGGGATTTGAGGTCCTTGGTCTCCTTATATGGCTTGGGCAATCCTCACCACATAAGCTAGCTTTTGGGGTTGAGTTAGGCCCAAGGTCCATTCTTATCATGGTATCAGAGCGTGATGCCACATCGGAGGGATTTGAGGTCCTTGGTCTCCTTATATGGCTTGGGCAATCCTCACCTTACAAGCTAGCTTTTGGGGTTGAGTTAGGTCCAATGTCCATTCTTATCAGTTAGCTTATAGTAATATCGATATCTTGCCTTATGTGTGAAAAGCTGTGAGTAGATTGAGTAACATTCTATGAGGTGATAATATATTTTTTCTTTTAATTTCTATTTGTTGTTTCTTATATTACTAGCTACTGGCTTTTTATGATGGGAACCCGATACTATTAGTATCAAGGACTTGACTTAAAGTGCTATATATATGGCTAAACTCTCTCTCAAAGTGCCATGAACTATGACTTCCAAAGACATGTCGATTCTAAGACATTTGGTGTTTTTCTTTGTTTGTTGAGCTATCTTAAGTGTCTATCGTGCAACGTATTCTGTTGTTAGAAGGTTTGATTGAGAATGATATGGTTATCTTATTTAAGTTATATACGCTTACATTGTCATAACATTTTAATACGCTGGTAGAATAATCACTTTTATCAGGTTATCAATTATTGTACTAAGATTTGCTTATAATTACAAGTAACCTTATTGTGCAAATATCTTTTACGATATCGATACATATAAGTCAACTCTTGTTAAAATTAAGTGAAAATGGGAAGAATGATAATCGCCCGCCTATACAATAGCCTTGGCTCTTCAGTCTCATCATTTGTTTCCATGTTATCTATTAAGCAACAAATCAGCAAGTTAATTTCTGCACCATTATCATTTTAACTTTAGGAATTAATTAAAGCATTGGAACCTCTATATTCTGTTTTCCCTATCATCTTGATGTATGACACAAATATAAGATTTTTGGCAAAAATTATTGGTTCTGTCGAATTCATTACTAAAACTCCAGCCCGACCCTAACTTGTTAAATTGTATTCATAGTGTAAAGTATATTCATTGGATTGATATAAACTACGGATGCGACTAAAAATTTACCGTCATTTGAAACATGTCCAGTCCATAAACAAAAATGTTCCCCCGAGGGGCATGCAGATTATTGCAGAGACCCGGAGAACCCTTAGGGATCATTTGGTATGAGGTATAAGAAGTTATAACGGTGGTATAAAAATTTAATATCACATTAATATTTATGTGGCTAGCAAACTAGGTATAAGTTATCTCAATATTTATTTTAATACTGGTATAACTTATACCTTATAGAAAGTGGGGTAATTAACACTGGTATAACTTATACCTTCTTCTAGAATTTATGTTATTGTCATTCTCAATACAATATACCATACAATGAATAAACAATAATCCCAATATAACTAATCTCAACATAATTTATCCTAGTATAACTTATACCAACATAATTTATGTCGGTATAAATTATATTCCAACCAAACGACCCAATAGAGTAGTATAGCAAACTTATCTCATTATTGTAGCATGCATGGAAGTTAGTACTGATTAAACTGGCATGTAAGATGTGTCATTTCATTTCTCTGATCTCTTATATAGGCATATAGATCAGATATTCTTTGCGACCTACATACCTTCATGTATATAGGCAACCCTAGAGATAGGCTAGAATGACTATCAAACATTGATGCATTTACCATTACTTTTTCATGGATATTTCTACAATATTCAATTAATGTCGAATTGTTTAAGGTTTTTCTTGTCTTTTTCTGTTCCCATGATAATTCTAATTTTATGCTTACCAGATTCATTGCAGGTATAGGGTGGTCATTATCGGATGTATCTTAGATAAGAAGATGTTACTGCCTACCAACAAATGGCTACCTGAATACTAGCTAGCTTTAACTAGCTAGCTAGGTTTTCTTATTAGTAGATTATTAAATTATATACTGATAAAGTCTTAGTCTTCAATAATTTAGTTAGATAATCAGTTTCTGTCATTGAAAAAAAGCAGGAGTAACTGTCTTTTGGAAAATTTTGAAGGGAGTTTTTCCTCTGCTTTATTACTATAGTAAATTAAATTACTTCTCTGCTGCTACACTTGCCATCAATTACGGCAGGAGTCATTAGTAGTTGAAGTATTTCAGTTTTCTTCCAGCACTTTGGTTGTTTTCAATAAGACACTATTTACTCCGTGTTATACATCTATATTTTTTTGCGTAACGGGTTATTTCTTTCTTCTTTTTTCTTATCTTTGAATCATTTTGTGTATCTGGGGTATGTATGAGCAGAGTGATTTATCATAAATGGTCAACAAAGACTTTGCAGTTCAAGTTTCTGGTGGACTGATTTTCTTAAACTTGGTTTGGATACATGGTATAAACACCTCTATGACTGTATTATATGACAATGGATTTTCAAAAGAAAAACAAAACAAAATGCAGCTGATCTCGTATACCTCTGGGAGAAAACCACATCAAAAGTAACTTAAAAAAGCTTGCTTAATATATATTCAATAAGTTATTACTTTAATAACTTTGAGATCCCAACATGTGAGGAGTTATTCTCCTTAATCAAAGCTCCTAGCTCAGGTACGACCAAGAACTTTGAGGATTTCTCTCCCACACATTTGCAATCTTTGCATTCACTTAGTTTCATAGGTCCAATGCATTATAATCACTAGGCGAAGTAATGTTCAACTCCTTCAACCTGAGGATATGGACACGCCACACACTAGCTATCCGCGCAGACTACACCCAACGATCCACACCTCCTTGGAATCTCGCATTCCATTGTTATCCCTGGATAAGTTGATACGTGGTCTCCCATGCCCACCAATAAATATACTCCTATTATTTGGTTTATAAGTTTACATTCTAAGAATTACCATCCATATCAACGTACTCTAAACAAAGTGTACGTACTGTTGCATTGGCCGTATAAATATGGAAGTGCCAAATCTAGGAGAGATGGTAATGTTGAACCTAAATCCTAGCTCAAAGGTAAGGGTGTACATGGTCCGGGTCTGTTCGGATTTTTTAATTACCAAATTATATTAGTTGTCTCGGATTTTTTAATTTAAAAACCAAACAAATTAACAAAAGTCGGGTTTTTCAATCACGGTTTTTCTTGGGTTTTCTTATTTTCTCGGATTTTTTTCCGACAGAATCTTTATAGTATGAAATTTATAATTTGTGCTCTAATATTTCTTAGTTCCTAGTAAGATAAAACTATATAATATGTTACCGAATAAAATAGGGAGAAAATTTCACTTTATACCTATTAAGCCCAAACTATTTACGCTTTAATACCCTAGCCTGAACTATTTACTTTTCCTACCTATGCAGTCCAAACTTTTACCCGACCCACTCATTTGCTATTTGCCTTATCATTTGAAGTACAGAATTTCAAAAATATTCGGCTTCATTTTTTGCAAACTTACTTGGTAGTGGACTTGAATGGATCTACTTCTTCTCTGGCACTACATCGATATTCATTAAGAGGGTCAACCCAAGCTATTGTTCTACCTCCTTTCCTTATGATTTTTGTGTGTGTATGAAGACCCACCATTGTTGAGCTTGAAGCTTTTAAATTTGAAATTTTATTTTTAAGATTTATTGTTTGATTCGATGTGGGTGTTATAAAATATTGCTTGTAACACCTTCGAGTTAGCTTCCCAAATCGAAATTTTGTTTGAATATCCCCATTGTTGGTTTGAAGCTCAATTTTTATTTTTGAAGATTTCTTGTTTGATTCAAAGTGGATGTTATTAAATGGTGTTTATAGTACCCTCTGGAAGTTCATACTGAAATTAATCACAATTTAAGTTGATTTGAGGTGATTGAGATCGAATCTTTTAGCTAAAAATCGAAAAAGAACACAGTTACCTAATAGTATACTGCTACAATATACAATATTCTCTAGGAATATATAACTATATTACAATAATATACTATTATAGTATACAATATATTGCAATAATGTACTGTATCAAAGAAGAAGTGAAGAACACAGTAACCTAATAGTATACAATTATGATATACAATATACTATAGGAGTATATAGCTATAATGCAACTGTATACTATTATAGTATATAATATGTTGTAATGGTATATTGTAATAATGTTCTATATATTGTAACAATATGTTATAATAATACAATATACCATAATAGTATATTATTTTAATGTAATATTATAATGTTGAATAAAGAACATAAAATATCATTTTCATATGTTGTATGCTATTTTGGTATATAATATATAATTCAATAGTATATAGTTTACAATAATAATATATTGTTATAATAAATGATATGATGTTATAATTGGGTTATCTTTTACTTTTTTAAAAATTTTAACTGGATCCTTTTTAATATTTTAACAAAGTTCTCATGTTTTTTACGAATTTTTTCTTTCTTAAAAGAGGTGTTAGATGAAATTACATAGAAATGTTATTTGTTGTATTAGAAGTAGTTGATGAAAATAATAATTATTTCTTTCTTCTCGATGCTTAACTTTTATGGGTAGCCTATAATTTTACCTTTTGTTGGTTTTCTCAGGTTCTCACTTCCCTCCTCCTTACGTAATGTGTCAAGAAAAAATTATGGCACAATCTAATCTAATGGTTTAAGAATAGCCTCATATGACTTTCCATTTAACTTTATAAAAAGCATAGCCACAATCATGATCCCCTCTAACTCCTTTCACTAATAATATTACTCACAAAAGCTACAGTAGGTAGGAAGAGTAATTAGTTTGATGAGTAGAAAAACTAATGGGTAGATAAGGTTTATTAGTTTAGTTTTGTGGGTAAAACGATAAAACTCCCATAAAATAATACAAAATAATGTGAGATGAGTCATGATTATACTAAAATACTCAACAAATTACATAAGATAAATATTGTGTCATGCCCCGAACCTGGGCTTGGATGTAATACGACACCTAGTGCCTGACTACTTGTGGCCGAGCTAACAAACTTACTGGCTGAATCAACATGTGATATCATAACATACTAAATGCAAAAGATAAACTAACACATGCTGATATACTGAAAGTTTGAATGATATAAATTAAAAGGCAGAAACACTAATATAATTCTAAAATATATTTGTAGCAAACATTGCTTAACATGAAAATCTTGCGACTCTGTCTAACTATTAATCTTGTCTATGAAGCCTCTAATGAAGTACGGAATACACTAACTGTCTAAAAATATTAAAGACTGTAAGGCAATGAGTATGCCCCAAAAGAACTGGGAATCACCAAATAGCTGGTATGAGAATCCTAGCGTTCAAAATCGTGAACTTATAAATCAATACATGAATGGTGAGATGCAGGCCCCAGGCAAAAGGGACTCAGTACATTTGAATTGCACCAGTATTTGAAACAATTGAAAGAAAGAAATATAAATGCTGAAATTGATATTGAGCTGATAACTGAGAATTGATAATTCATAACTGAAAAAATAACCGCTGAAACTAAAACTAAAATGAAAACTAATAGTCCTTCCGTTTTAATTTATGTGAACCTATTTGATTGGGCATAGAGTTTAAGAAAAAAAGAAAAGACTTTTGAACTTGTGGTTTAAAATGAAGCACATATATTTTCTGTGGTTATAAATCATAAAGGTAAATTATTTTCAAACATGGAAAGAGGTCATTCTTTTCTGTACGGATTAAAAAGGGAATACGTTGACATAAATTGAAACAGGGGGAATACCTTATAACTGATAACTAAAATGACAACTGATAACTGAAATGATAACCGATAACCGAACTCAACAAAGGAAGTAAGGATATGAATACTCCCTCTTCTGAATGACGAACGGCCTATTTATCTACGGCCTTGGTCCCAATATATATGTGCACAAGCTATGGCCTCAAGCCTAAGTATACGTATAAATAACTACAACCACTGGCCCAAATATGCATAAAGCATCCACTATTGCCCATACCCAAACATGCATAAAGCATAAACTACGACCTGAAGGCCAAATATGAATAAGCATATAAACTATGGTCCCAGGCCCAAATAAAGGTGCTCAACATTCAGGGACTTAAATTCAGAAACTGAAAATCATACTGCAATATGTGAGGCTAAAATACTGAATCGTATTGAGTTACATGATACTGGAATACTGAATAGGACTAGACTAAGACATATATTCTTGAACTGATTATGAAAACCGAAACTTTAATTTTTTATGACATGCTGAGAAATTTAGACTGAGACTCATGTGCATCAAACCAAATCTATATTGATTATGCACTGAGCTCACTACTTTCTTAATGAAATTTATGAACGAGTTATGAATCTAGATAACAGAAGTTTTGCAACTATTAAAGGAACTATGATTAACTATATTTCTGAGGCAGATAGTAATGCCATAAAAGAAACATAGTGTAGGGAGAATCATTAATATTCCAAACATAGAGAGTTAGCCTTACATACCTTAACTTCCTGCTCTTGAGCATAATAGAACATTCATCAACCCTTTCAACTTTAATCTATCCCAATACAAGTCAAAGATACTCCATATTAGCAATAATACTCTTGTTTTGTTCACTTAGGCCTTTTATCAAACACTTTATGGGCGTAAAGCCTCGTAACCTTCATTAATGGTGTTTCTATACCTAACAAACCATTCTCTTGCTCCTAGATAAATTCTAAAATCTCAACTTATTAAAATCAGTATCATTCTTCATCACTCATAAGATAAACGACACCCTTGATCATTAATAAACAACCAGCATCCCAAATATATAACCGTTTATGCTTTTCGATCAAACCCGTCAATTCATATCTCATGAACTTAAATTCTATAATCATTTATCCGATGCTATAATGACAGAAAAAGTCCAAATATATCCTTGTACTATACTAAATTGAGCACATTTGCGCTTCGTCAATTCTTTAGCTCGTATATGCCATTACCGTCACATAGTTGGTCTATATATGCCCTTATCGTCACATAGTTGGTGCATATACGTCATTTTCGATATGAAATCCACCCAAATAAATTAGCTCTTTCTTTAATTGTATTAAAGTGTATTATAAACATTATTTCCTTATTCTTAGTACTTTTTTTTCCCTTACCTTTCTCTTTTCTTTCTTCTATTTACTTTTCTGGTGCTCTTTTCCTTTTTGTTTCTCCCATATCCTATTTTCGTCACCAATTTTACGTGATTTTATTCCTAAAAATCAAACTTACACCACCAAAAGCTTCCCAGCGAGAAAGCTACGATTCTTCTGAAAAGAAGGAGAAGAAAATCATCAGAGAAATATTTTTGATAGTGTTAATTTGGTAAAGTAGGATATGAATATTCAGATTTTAAAGGTGTTTTTCATTGTGGAGCTTCAGATCTGAAGGGAACAAGACCTTCAAAATCTGAATAGCCATGTCCTACATTCACCCAATTAACACAGCAAAAAAAATTTCTTTGGCAATTTTTATCTCCTTTCACGTCAGAAGAATCTGTGCGGTTTGTGATAGTAAAATTAGCAGAAATTCATGAGTTTTGTCAAGTGATATTAGTGACGAAAATGGAGAAGGCATCAGCAATGGAGGAAATCGGACATTGGGAAAGAAAAAGGAAAAAAATAGAAGAAAAGAAAAAAGAAGAAAGAAAAGAGAAAAGAGTACTAATAAAGAGGAAATAGTGTTTGTAATACACTTTAATATAATTAAAGAAAGACCTAATTGGTTTGGGTGAAATCCAGTTCGAAAAGAGTATATATAGACCAACTATGTGACGGTAAAGATATATATGGGCTACAGTATCAACGAAGCTCAAATGTGCTCAATTTCGTATAGTACAAGGACATTTTTGGACCTTTTTGTATAATCAATTAGAGGGTGAAGATATTACGTTTTGCCGTTCAATCCTCTTGAATTCAAGTTCTATGGTTTCTTTTCTCAACCATGATGTCCAAGCAAATATCTAATGATTCAAAGGCTTTTCCTATGTTAATAAGGTACAGAGAATTTGAATTAACTTAGAATCACCATTAGAACTTGCCTTAGATGGTGGAGGGACCTTTGAGGAGTTTGGTTCTTGAGAGCTTCCCTTTCTAGAGCAAGTTTTTTTGTTATGGGGGTGTGGAGAGACGAAGTAAGGCTTTAAAAATGACCCTCCAGATGTGCTCCCGCACGCCTGAAGGCCCAACAGTGCACCTGATTGTGCAGCAGGGCAGTAGCACTACCTCAAGTGTGCGGCCGCGCACGGGACCATCTGAGCGCGCACTTGGGCGCACATACTGCATATTGTCTAGTAAAACATCCATAATATTTTGCAAAAAGATCTGTTCGGGCTCCACAATATATCGTTGGAAAGGTATTTAAAAGGGCTATATTTTTCATATTTTAAGTTTTCTCAAATTATCTTTTCACAAATCGGTCTATAATACAGATCTTCCATAAGTTTAGTTTATTTTATAGAATATTATGCACCTCACTCTTCATCTTGATTCTAAAATAACTATTTACACCAAGACTCATCCTGATAGGACTTCATATGTTTAATATGTCACATTAATACTCATTTTGACATGTCCATACCTAGCCTGAATTTACAGAGAATTATATATTTCTAATCAACAAGCTATAATAAAAACAAACATAATCTAAGTACTAGGTCATGAAATATCAATTACATGACTAAATTAATATTAAAAGTGAGTTATGCATTTTCACTATCTAAGTCAATGCAACAATTTTATAAAATAATTCCAATACTATTGTAATTTCTATTATTGAATTGATTTTTTTGTTAACATTGGTATTGATTTGATTTGATTTTGCTTTGGGCTTTATTTGAGTTACTAACTTTTATGGGCTATAAAACATATTTGATCATTTAAAAGTTCTAAGTCCAAGCTTGAATAATACATTAAGAGAGAACTATTAAAGAGTTTAAATTATATTTATAAATTATATTTTAATTATTATGTTTATGAATATAATTTTTTTAAAATTTGTATATATGTAATGTCGGGTTGATTTTATTATTTTTTAACTTTTTTTAATTAAAACTAAACCAAACTAATCATGGTTGATGTTTTTAATACCGAACTAAATTAAATTAAACTATAATTAATTATTTTTTTGTCGATTTAACTCGAATTATTGGTTTAATAAGAATGATTTGCACCATAATCTGATTCATAACAGAAAACGAAGTTGGCCAAAGAGCACTTTCCATTCCCATAATCTTTTGATTTTAATGTATGGCAAAGGCGTTGTGAATTCACACCGGGTGATTTGCACAAACAGGACCCTTTGGTGCCATAATTGATTTTTAATAATTTTTTACCCTATTTGCCTAGATCTTCAAGTTTAACTAGTGATGCCCCTTTGTTGCCCCATAAGTAACATTTTTTAGGGTTTTTTTCCTAACTATATCATATATGAAATCTTATTATCAAAAATGTGCATAGTTTGTATATTACCCACCCAGTCCATATTTTAATTACAATTTATATACCAATTGTTGATTAAGCATAATCTGCCATTTATAGCACACAAAAAGTGCTACAAAATCAGGGATTGTTTATTCCACATTAAATTAGAAATTTGAAGCAGAAAGGAGATCTGAAAGCTGCATAATTTTGGAACGGAAAAGAGATTTATGTTCTTCATCTTCATCTTCATCTGTTCTTCCATATATTTTCCACCATTGATAGAAGTTTGAAAGCTTTGAATTCAAATTTGGATTTTCAAAAATCATTATTTATTTGGATTGGGTGTTGTTGAAATTAATCGAGAATATGATTTAGAGTTTATATCTTACTTTTGAGGGGTTTTGGTGAAGATTAGACTTGGTTTTGACTGAATTATAGATTAAAACTCGAAGAAGAAGAAGAAGAAGAAGAAGAAGAAGAAGAAGAAGAAGAAGAAGAAAGAAGAAGGAGAAGGAAGAAGAAGAAGAAGAAGAAGAAAGAAGAAGGAGAAGAAGAAGAAGGAGGAGGAGGAGGAGGAGGAGGAGGAGGAGGAGGAGTATGAGGAAGAAGAAGAAGAAGAAGAAGAAGAAGAAGAAGAAGAAGAAGAAGAAGAAGAAGAAGAAGAAGAAGAAGAAGAAGATATTTTTTCAGAAATTGTAGATAAATTATAGACAAATTGTAGATTGGGAAGACTAAAACTTCTATAAATCTTCTACAATTTTGTCCAAAATGCCAATTATGCTACAATTGAAATGGGAATTTTGATATTAAAATTAATGTATCCAGTTTGTAGATATCTTGTAGATAAATTGTAAATTATTGTATTCTGATTGTAGATGCATTGTTTTCTATTTTCACAAATCCAAAACGACTAAAGTTTCTACAAAATCTTCTACAAAAAATAGTCTATATTTTATCTATAATTTTTCTAATTTGACTACAATTTATCTACAAATTCTGGAAATATGTCGTCTTCTTCTTCTTCTTCGAGTTTCAATTTGAAATTCAGCCAAAACCAAGTCTAAATCTTCAACAAAACCCCTCAAAATTGAGATATAAACTCCTAAACATATTCTGAATTATTTACAATAACACCCAATCAAAACAAATAATGATTTTTGAAACTCCAATTTGAGTTTAAATGCTTCAAAGCTTTTTAATTTGTGTCAATGATGGAATCTAAAACAGAAATGTGGGGGTGGGGGGGTGGGGGGGGAGGTTACGAATAAAGGTAAAATGTAGAGGGGATGGTAGAAGTGGGAAGATACGGTCCTATAATTATGCTTAATATAAATGCACCCTTAATTATATCCCTAATTTTAATAAATACTAAAATTAATTAACACAAATCTTAAACATTGAGGGTGATTAAATTTCATATATGGTATAGGAAGGTAAAACATATGGCTGAAAAATCATGACCATTATTTTAGGAAATTTTTTCTTATAGCAAAGGTTAATATTTTATTTATTTTAAACAAATAATTTTAAAAAATTACATTCTATAGATATTTTTTAAGATTTATAGTAAATATTTAATTTTGATTATCTCCTTGCCCTAAGCCAATGAATACGCTAATCAGTTACATTTTTTTTCTCGTTCTACTTTGATACATCCTGTTTTCTTCCTCCATCCCATTAAAATTTCAGATCTCCTCCTCCTTCCACCAGAATTCTTTAGCTCTTTACGAATTTTGGATCGAAGTAGTATATTGAGTAATTATTGGCGGTCGATTGTACCAGCAATAGGATCATACTTTGGATAAAGCTTTTATGTCTTACCGTGGCTTGTAAGAACTCCTTTTTTGGGTTGGCCTGTAAAAACTTGACAAAGTATTTTATTTTTGCGTGCTTTATATGTTTAATTTGTGATAGTTATCACCTCAAGGCATTCCAGGTTGATTTTGTGGAGGAATTAATGGTGTATTTTGTCTCGGGCTCGGGCCTAAACGGGCTTCGCGGGCCGGGCTTCGCAGTTCCGGGCTTCCCGGTCCCGGGCTCTGGTAGTCCCGATCTTTGTGGGCTTAATGGGTGAGACCAGCTAGTGACGAGTCTAAGCCCATATGATCCTGGGCTTAGCGGGCCGGGCTTGATGGGCCTGGCGGGCTTTTTTTTGTAAATTTTTTAAGGCAATATCTTGTATAGTAGTTATTAGTAGTATAATATACTAGTACAGAATATATTTATATAGTATACTAGTTATTAGTATAGTATATATAATATATATTTCATTGTATATTGTATTGTAGTAATTAGTATATATTGTATATTATGTATATCCGTATATATTTTCTTGTATGTTATGTATATATATTCTCTTATATATTTTCTTGTAGTATATATATTGTATCTTATGTATATATATATTATAACTTATATAGTTATATATTTTGTTGTAGTATATATATTGTATCTCATATCTACAATGTATATTTCTTCTCTTATATATATTTTATCTTATGTATATATGTTATTACTTATATATTTTCTTGTAGTTTAGGTTGTATGTTATGTATATATATTCTCGTATATATTTTCTTGTAGTATATATTATATGTTATATATATATATATATATATATATATATATATATATATATATATATATATATATATATATATATATATATATATATATATATATATATATATATATATATATATATATATATATATATATTGTAGCTTATAAATAATTCGAAGTAAAGACAAAGAAGTATTAAGAAAAAAGATATTCAATGGTATGTCTTATAATTTTTATTACCCAAAATGGCATATCTTTCTTAGTCTTCCTTCCCCCAATGGAATGAGCACAACAAAGTACTAATACCACCATTAAAAGAAAAAATAACTAAAAGAAGATGTGACAAAGTACATGTTACATCATAATCTACATTGTATCTCTAACAAGTCTCATAAATTTGTCAAGGTTGGGAGGAGGTTGTGTTGGTGGTGGTGGAAAAGAAGCTTGTTCATCACCACTTCCGGGCGAAGCCGAATCCTCCGCAAGTTCCGCTATCATTTCTTCATAAGCTTCATCTATCGCCGGTTGTGATTCTGCAATTCCAAAGTTTCTTCTTTCCGCGCGGATCCAATCTCTAAAAAGTACCGATTTTTCCAAGTTATCCCTCATCACCGCTCTATGATCACCTATTTTCAGTCTTGCTTGACTGAAAGCGATCTCCGATGCAACAGTTGAAGCTTGAATTGATAAAATATCCCGAGCCATCCTTGCAGGAATCGAAAAATGTTTTTCCCTTGACTTCCACCATTCCAAAAGATCGAAAGAGCCGTCTGGATTCTCCTTTTCAAGTCCCTGAGAAAAGTAAACTTGAAGCTTATTTAGATGCGAATTTCATCATAATTATCACCTTGAGAACCCCGGAACTCCGTCCAAGATTTAAGAGTTGTTAAGCCCGCAGCTCTTTTAGACGATTGTGAGCTAAACGAAGTAGGGGCTGGAATATTTGGCCTAGCATGCTCTAAGGCAAGTTGATAAGCATTATAAACTGTTTGAACATTAATTTTAATTGATGCTTTTGCATCTACAAGTGTAGCAACGTCCTCGTTTGAAAGATCTAAAGCCTTATAAATATTTGAATACCAAAAATGAGGACCTCCCAATTTCATTGTAGGATTTAACATTACAGCAACGCCAAAAATAGGAGGGATAGGGAAAAAATATTTTTTAAATTTTTGTTTCATTTCATTTATAGCAAGTTCATAAATATCCCCACCCTCGCCAAATTCAACAAATAAATCAGTTAGTGTGGCAATATAAACTAAACAGTTTGAAATAGTAGGATAATATTGCCTAGAAAATGCATTTGTAGCAACTTGAAAATGTTCTAAAAATCTAAAGAATTTTAACATTTGTCCAATCTGGGGTAGTAAGCATTTCATCATCATCATCCTCACCACCTACCCGAGAATTAAACGTTGCATTAATTGGGTTTCTATATTCATATGCAACTACTAAACTTTCATACATACAATTTCATCTAGTCGGGCAAGGTTTAGGAACCTTTCTTTCTCTAAGGCCATATTCATCAATTTTTTTTAAATACTCTCTAAGTCTAGTTCTACGGTTTGAATAAAAAAGCCAATTAAGAGCCATTCGAACCTTTTCAATTTCTATGTTTAAAATTTGCATACCATCACCGACAATTAAATGATAAATATGACAAATACATCTAACATGGAAAATATTAGTAAATGCATGATTTAGTATTTTTGTAAGCATGCCTATAGCACTAGTGTTACTAGAAGCATTATCCATAGAAATTGCCATTATTTTATCGCAAAAGCAAAATATCTACAAATATCTGAAACAGTGTTAGCTATAAACTTACGCGATTCTATACGTAATTATACATTTTTGCATTGTCCAGTCCTCATCTATCCAATGACTTGTAACAATTAGATAATCACAATCATTACCACTTCTACCAATATCAGTAGTAACAGAAATTCGATTAGGTATATGAGTAAATAAATAGCGCAAATATTGTTCAAATTCATGTTTGAATTTATAAACATCGGCCTTAACTATTGCGTGAGGCCAACCTTTATAAGTAGGATTAAAAACTCTTCTAATATAATGAACCCAATTAGGTTAGAAGCAAAAGTATAAGGTAAGCACATAACAGTAATCATCTTTGCTAATTCTTCACGATCTCTATTTGGATTGTAATATAAAATACCTCCGGTGACAGTGTTAATTCCTGGTTGAACTAGATTTGAACCTGTATTAGGGTCAACCGCAGAATCTACACTTGTCCCCTCTTGCTGCGCTTGCATTTGAAAAAATCTAGCCTTATCTCTAGGGTGTGTTTTTATGTGCCTAGTCAAACTACCCGTGCCGCTACGATCTCCAGTAAATTTATGAACCAGTAATTTCCCACAAGTTTTACACTTAGCCTTATTTAGTTCTCTTACTTGAGTAAATAAATTCCAAACTAATGATGTTTCTTGACGTTTAGCATGTTGTCTATTAAAAGTTGGAGTTTCTACAGGTGGGTCGGCCGGTGCATTACTTGAGTTATGAACATGACTAGTAGGTGTATCATCTAGATTTGGTGCTTGGGTTTCATCATCATCATCCTCATTTTCCTTTAAGATAGGTTCATTAGGATAAAGAGCATTCATAATTTCATCATCTAATCTATCACCTATTGAAACATCATGTAGAAATCCGCTATCGGTATATTGAAAATAAGGGTGATCACTATCAAGCATTACGGGGGGAGGATGAGGACGTCTAGTTTGGCGACTACTTTCAACTTGCTTATATTTTGTAGGTCGGGGAGCCGGGGGAAGGGTAGTATTACGGCCACTACTTTCACCGGTTTACCTTTTCCTTTACCAAATATTTTTTTCAAAGAAAATGTCATATTAATTATAATTATGCAAACTAAACCATACAAAAATATATTATTAAAACGTAAGAGTTGAAACGAGTTTACCGGATTGTCGAACAACTTCTTGAAAATTGAAAATCGTTGAACACTTGAAAACTTCAATTCAACAACTTCACAATTTTTCACGAATTTTGAACAATAAATTAAGCAATTGTAGTAGAAAGGTTGAGAGAGGTTGAGAGAGATTGAGAGAGATTGAGAGATATTGATGAATTGGTGAATAAAAATGAAAGAATAAGGGGGTATTTATAATTGAAAAATAGAAAAAAGTATAATTATATAAAATTTTGGGGCCAAATGGCCATTTTATAAATTTCCAAACGACCATATTGTCAGCCCAAACGGCTATATTTATAAATATGGCCGTTGCTGATTTTTAAAACAAAAAAACTGTTTTTTTTTAAATAGCCGTTGGGTCCGTTTAGGCCCCCCAGGCCCGCCATGACCGGCCCGGGCCCGGCTGACGGTCACGGGCCTAGCGGTCTCGGGCTCACGGGCTAATGGTCTTGGACCGGCCCGTCACGGGCCTAAAGATAACACCAGGCTCAGAACCATCAGGACCGGCCCACCAGGCCCGTTAGGTCGGTCAGGACCACGGGCCCGATCCGGTCTGATTCAGGCCCGGGCCACAGTGTACTCCTAGGAGGAATCGATTAAACAAGCTGGGTTGATGGCTGTACCAAGCTGTGTATTCTTCCGCACCAATTAGTCATCATTAGAGGACTTTCTTTGACTACTATTAGCTACCACAAGTCTATCAGATTTGCGTTCTGCAAAAATGAGGAGATATTAGGTGCGTTTCACAAAAGTTGACCGAGCTCGTAGATGGTTCAGGGAGACTGGAGCTATTTTAGTAGTAATTAGCCATCTATAGATACCATTTAATGTATTTTCACGTATTTCATTGTATTCATTGTCTTTTTTTTTTAATTGTAATTCTTCGTATCTCGTTATATTCCATGTATTTCAATGTGCTCAATGTCTTTTTTTTCCTCATTGTATTTCTATGTATCCCGCTGCATTATATGTATTTCATTGTATTCAATGTCTCGCTATATGCTATGAATGTATTCATAAGTTTTTTTAGTTAATATAACTTATGTATTCAGATTTATTATATAATTTCTCTGAAGATTGTTGTGTTTATGAGATATTTTTCGGTTGAGAATTTTTTTTATAAAGGAAAATTCAAAATTTGTGTGTTATAATTAAGTTTGTTGAGTTATATTAGGAGTCTATTATGTTAATTGATTCACTTTTTTAAAAAAAATAATGTAATCCCCTATTTCACGCCTTAAATATAGTCGAATACAATAATCTATCCAGTTGTAATCCTATGTTTCACTCCATGAATACACTCGAATACAAAAACTGATCAGTTGAACTTCCCTGATTCAAACCTATTTTTGCTATTGTATTCATGAATACAATAGTTTAAATACATCAAATACATTTTATAACCATATAAAAGATATCTATAATTCGTAGTATATAGCAAATGATAACTATATATGGCTAATTACTTCTAAAAGAAAGTACTTTATGAAAAGATAGTGCTTCAGATGTGCGATAACCCATTAGTAGCCCAAGGATGAGGGCATTTGGGGTTGATAAATTAACAAAGCGTGAAGGAAAAGGTGCCAATGTTTAAGACACAATAATCTGCATTGTAAGTATTCACTGAGTGAGCCTTCATTGTTGATGTACTTGAAGGAACTTGGAGGAGGAACATTAGCTAAAAGCTGCTATGAGTAGGGTACGAAGTTGATGACAAGCAAAGATGAATAAAAACTTTTGATTCATTTTCTTTTCGCAAATGGTTTTGGTCCTTTATATAATCATGAACATCAACAGTTCGTCTAAGTTTGCAAAATTCTATACTGTTGGTCGAAAACAAACAGAATAATCATTGATTAATGGAAGAAATCAATGTCAGCTCCTTTTCTTACTTGCACTTTGGTAGAGCCAATCTTCTTCACCCTCACCTTTTTCCAATACCTTCAGACTGTTTTGAGAATGGTAAGGTTGTATACGAAAATTACAGACATCTAAGTTCCTTTATAATTACTGTAGGAACCTGAGGAAATCTATCATATAAGCTGTATTAACATCTTCTTATATGCACCAAAAAGCCTAAAAAAGATATACACTATGCTTCAAAATGTGAATGTTCTCATATTTGCTTTCAGAACATCTTTTGTTTCTCAGGAATAGTCTCCCAAATCTTCCTCTCCCCCTTCCAAAATTCCAATACTTTCTGATATCCAATAGAGAATTGTCTATAATCAAGAACTTTCCTGAAGAACTAAACGACTGGCAGAAAGTGCCATGATAGTTCTAAAAAGCAACTTTCAAGACCAACCAATCTCATTAAGATCTTGACATTAGCCAAGTGAAGTTCCCTAGAGAAAATAAGGAGGGGAAGGTATTTTTTGGTGAGATAGTCATCAACCACACATGCATATCATACAAGTCACATGAATTAAAGGTGCAAACAAAAGACTAAAAGCGAAATACACAACCCATAACCTGAAAATAGCCACCAAGAATTGTCATCTGCAGTTTGCAGTGCGATTGACATGGGATTGTTCTATCACCAAACTTTTGCATTGTAATTTAGAACAATGCAAAATAGGCAGTTCACAGAGAATGCATGTCCGCATAACCTTGTTGATATACCATCGTCTAACTCATGGAGTAACCAATAAAATGTTGAAAAGGTACCTTGATTTCAATAAAGAAAATTTTCTACACAGGGACTAACATTATACTTTTAAATCCGCTAAATAAAAGGAAAATTAACTACAGGTACCAACTGTTCCTGCTCAAAAAAGTGATAGTAATCAGTTATATTAGGTCATCATTAGACATGAATTTGGAGATAACTAAAGGAGAACTGCCTGGATTGCCTCATCATAGTTTCGCAATCCCGCTTCTTTTTAAGTGCTGTTTTGCCACATAGCTAGCTATAGATATCTGCAACATTAAAAAAGTAGCATTTTAGACAGTACAATATAGTCATAGAACAGCAATCATTCATTTGTCAATCACTACTAAATGACGAAATAAATGCTTTTGTACTCATTGCATATTCATATTAGAGAATGTCTAAAACAATATTCAGAGGCACATCAGAATTTTAAATACAAAAGTTCAACTAGTTTGCCATGTAATATAGCATGTTATCATTGAATATCATCTTACTATCCCACAAATATGTCTTTTATAGCAAAAGAGCAATTAGAAAGTGAAATCCCTGTTTAAGGAACTGCTTTAGAAATATCTTTTAGGCTTCTAGCAACTATTAGCATCAGGAAGTATACAAATACGTTACCAGTAGAAGTTCAAGATCCTGCTCCACACACAAATCAACAAAATCTCGTGCAAAATTCACAGTTCAACAATAAGCAACAAATAAACAAGAAGTTATTCACATGAGCATTCAGAATTAAGATTATCAAAACACCAATATGACAGTTCAAAGCTAACCTTCAGCTCCCACAAAGCGTAATGGATGATAATCAATTTAGAAACAGGTGAAAATCATCTTTATTCTCTAACTTTGCCTTGAAAATCAAACATCTACTACAACACAGAAAATTAACATTTTCCTCCTCCCATCCCAACTTCCAGCCAGTGACCGCTATCTTTAGATTAGTTGACCGATCACAGAAGGGGTAAAATGTAATTTTTCTTATAAAATAATTTTCACCCTTTAGAAACTAACTAAGAAAACAAAAAGTGCATGGCTTTTAATCCTATAAATAACTACTCAATATAAGATAAGGAATTACAAACCCCCACAACAACTAATACAACTCAAGCCACAATGATGATCAACACAAAACTTCAAGAGTCCTTGCTGCTGGATGTTTCACATAATAATAGTCCGTTAATAAATATCAACTAGGTTTCAATTCCGAACTGATATTAATCCTTTATACTTTCTACACTAGTGAGTCCGAATACATTCCAATACTCGTAAGCATTGTTTGTTAAAAAAACATAGGAATTCTCTAAAGCTAGAGGTTCTCTAAAGCAACATACTCTAAGTTCCACGCTTACCCCCAACCGACGTTAATGTAAGTGTAAGAACAAATAAATCTCAATCCCAAATAGTTAGTGCCGCTGCTATTGCCTATATAGATCCTTCGCTTTTAATATATTTTATTGTAAGCTAAGTTCACTTTGATTTAGAGAGATTCTGGACCTTCTGATAATTCTCCGTCGCTTCAAGACTGCCAGCCTATTCGCTTTGAGCCGAAGCAGACTCTGCCCATGGAGAGCCTTTTCCTTTGTGAACATTTGTGTGCCCATAATAAAATAATCCGCTCCATATTATGCTAGGTCTAGTTTGTTCTTTTTTAACACCTTAAATCATCTTACATAACACTTGCGGCTAGTACATTTGAATGTCCACATAGGACATAGTCAAACTTCTCAAGTGACCTCTTATTTTAACCTCCACAAGTCTACTTGCACCATTTGATCATTTCTAACTTTGTTCAATCATGCAGAACCATAAATCCATGTTAGCCTCTCCAATTCTATTGCACTTATATGTAGGTTTGGAGGCACAACATTCACTATCATATAACTCATAACACATAAATCATTGGAAGGAACTTCATATTAACAACAATATAAGACACTGATCACTAATACATGCATAAACACATGCTAAGCAAACAAGTTTTGGACTCCACATAAATTAATGGTAAAAAAGCAAACAGCTTTATGTGAAATCAAAAGATATAAACTTCATACCATCAGAGCCAGACCGCTATGTATGCTTAATCTTCTGTAGCTGGACTTGTGTATCCATAAACAATTGCATCCTTTGAACCTCCAAATCCTTAGCAAACTGCATCCTCTGCTTCTCCAACTCCACCATTTGTCTTTGTTTCATCTCTTCAACTCTCTCATATATCTCTCCAAATTTCTCTATAGCCTTCGCCAGTCTCCTCATCCCGTCCTTTTCCTCACTCATCCCCATATCCTCCTCCTCAGCATCATCGTAATCCTCTTCCCCTCCTTCTGCCGCAGCAGCAGCAGCTACCGCTGAATAATTCCTCCTAAAATACGAATCATCAAAAACCGGCATCTGCCGTTTCTGAGGCAAAACAACCGGTGTCACCATCGGAGCAGCCGCTGTTGTCGTCGTCGATCGTCGGCTAGGCAACGGCACTCCCATAGGTGGAGACCGTGACGGTAAAGGTAACGGAGACACCATCACCGCGGTAACTTTGTTACCGGAATTCCCGATTAAAAAATCAAGCCGTTCGAAAAAGGGCCAGGATGATGTTAGGGTTCCGTTAGACTCAACGATTTTTGCCTTCTCAACTTTATACCTTTTTTTCAGCGTATCAATCCGATTCTTACACTGAATATCGGTTCGACGAGTTTTTACGGTGTGTCCGTGAAGAGCATTTACGGAATCCGCTACTTGTTGCCAATCTGTTTGACGGAGAAATCCACGATTCAGTTCGATATAACGACGTCCCCAAGAATCAACAAGCGTCCAGGTAGCTTCTTCAGTCCAACAATCCTCACGAAACGGCAATGGCCTTGATGGCGCCGTTACCTGTGTGGAGGATGCAGTAATTTCACCCATTGATTGGAAAAATCAACAAGAAGAAGAGAATAAGGAGGAAAAGGGGAGAAAGAGGGTAGGGTAAAAAGAAGTAGCGCCGGTTGGCGACTGGAAAAGCGCGTGAACCGCATGAGTAGGAGATGTTGAGCGTACGGAGATGATGACATAAGGAAATGAAGTCGCCGGAATAAGGGAAATGGCGCGTGAAGTTACGATCAGGATTAGGGGAAGTTAAGGACGGCAACAGGACGGGGTTGGGTTGCCTTACGTGAGCACGTAACGTTGTTGTTGGAATTGGAATTTGTCTTTTATTTCCTGTTTTATTTTTTATTTTCAGGTAAATGCCGTAAATGTATTTGTTTGTCGGGCGTGACTCGTGAGTTGTGTACTTGATGGACGAAACGGAGAAGCGGGAATGGGCCGAGGATGTGATTGCGAGTTGTGAAAAAAGTGAAATCTGATTTGGATCGGATTTTGCAGGTTCCTACAGATCTTTCTAGCTAACGTTGTTACCTTTTGTTAATTCTTTATAGGGGTGCTTATCGGACAGATTGGGCGACTTTTTACTCTTTATGATTTGGTTTAACGGTTATCAACTTTTAAATATATTAATCCGTTAGTCACCCGATAAGATATCGGGCGAATTGGTATCAGGTTAGCTCTTATAGGGCGATTAATGGACGGTTTATCGGCCTAACATACATGTTCATTAAATATCTCTTATTCTCCTCGTCTTAGAAATAATGAATTGCCATGAAAAATAATATTTTAGAGGCAATATGATGCATTCAATTTTCTTTGCCAGAGCCACTCAATTTGATTTCTGTAATTAGGAAATTAGCTTTACATCTCCGGCATGTTGTCAAACAGGAGGATTACAACCAAAAATAAATTAAAAATAGAACCAAAAAATTTCTAGATCCCGAGAATAAAAATGCTTAGAAGTAGAAATAAATTTTTGTTAATCATTTTCAAGGGTTTTAGTTTTTTTATATTTAATATATATAAATAATATATATATATATATATATATATATATATATATATATATATAGATATATATATATATATATATATATATTCTTAACGGGTTAACGGATTAGCCGTTAAAAAAATTGAATAATCCATCCCCAAACCGATAAATCGTTAATAAAAAAGTTCAATCTGTTCCCCGTCCGATAAGCCGTTAAGTCGTTACCAGTAAGCTGTTAAGCTTCGGTTTGGATCGATTTTCGGTTTCGGATTGGTTTTGAACACCCCTAGTTCTTTATTTTATTACTTTACTCCTAATTTTTGAAAACATGTATTTTTAAAAAAATTAAGAATAAGAAAAGTAAGAAAATAAAGTTTTAATTTTGGCATTTATTTGACTTTCACTATTTTCCTTCAAAATAAGAAAAATGTGCTGGTAACGATTGAAGGACCTTAGATACTGCTCAGGCAAATGGTCTGATTTTGATGGCTTTATTTGATGAGCATTTCTATGGCAGATTAAAACATTTGTATCTACATGTTACTTAAAACTGCTAAGTAGCATTTTGCAATACACTATTTGTTGGATTCTTCTTCAAATAAGCATCTTGTATAGGGCCGCTCAAAAGAACGACACGTTGAACCTAGGATGGAGATAATTAAAATCGAAGGGAATTGTCATATCTGTCACAGGAGAGAGTAACGCTCATAAGGATATAATAAATTCTACTCGTTCGATAATATTTAATGGAGAATATTTTATAGCACTAATTACAAGCATTTATGTTCACCATTACATCTTAATCAATAACCATCATAATTGAAATAAAAGAAGGACATGATCGTATGACGTCCTTCTCTAGACGTATCTATAAAGAGTGAGCTTAGTTATCATTCTAAGAAAGAGGAATTTTCTATAAAACTGATGCTACACTCTATCCAAAGCTTAATACTATTTTATCTTCTTGCTTTTTAATTTTATTATTGTTGTACCAGGAAGCCCTGCTCCCGGAACCATTATTTTTGCTATTTTGTCTCCATCTCAAGGCTAAGTATTATATATTTCTCCAATCATCTTATTATTTCAAAATCAAATTAATTCAGTTATCTAGAAACCACGTATAAATTCAACTGTACTGTTTTACGGGTAAATAGTTTAGCGCCCACTACGGAGCCTAGGCACCCATGCAATTAAATTGATCCTTGCCTTTCTTAATTACGTGTTTTGATTATTTTGTCTTGGAAAAAATCATAACAAATGGCATATAACAGTGTTAACAACACGCACAATCCCGAGATTCGAGGGGATCAGCCTCATTTCAAGGACTCAATCAGTGACACCCACAACGAGGGGAATGATGTCACACCAGTACATGACATACAATATCCTCGACGTGTTCGGGAGACAACTCCCGATGATGCTGAGAAGGAACATGTCATTGAAGCGGTAAAAGTCATGTAAGAGCAGCACGCGATCATTCGAGGTCACCTCACGTGACAAGATAAGGCTATGAGGGAGTTGAAGCTGGCGCTTTCATAAGCTTCAAATAATGAGAATAGACGAGAGTCCGTTCCTCCCAATGCTCCTGCGAATCAAACAACGCAAAGAGTCGACAACAACACCCCAAGGGGCAAAGTTGGCTCTGATAGGGCTGATGGGAGAAGATCTGGTCCCAATAATGAAAATGATCCATCTAAGAATGAACTCTTACAGTTCATGAGGGAAGTGAACGCCTGGATGGACCAAATCTCGGCACACCACCGTGCTGAAAGGACTAGACTTAAAGAAATATACTCAATTACCATACAAAACAAGCACAACACCAGAACTAATCCTATAGCGATTTGAAATGCCTGACGTGCCAGAGTACGATGGAACTTCAGAATCTCATGAGCATATTACCACCTATACAATGACGGAGAAGGTAAATTATTTAGCTCCTTATGAAATTGAATATATTTTGCTGAAGAAATTTGTAGAGACTCTCACGAGGGGAGCCTTTACGTGGTATTCATTGTTACCCGAGCATTCTTTAGAATTCTTTGAGATTCTCACAGACTCTTTCATCAAATATCATGCCGGGGCCATAAAGTACAAGCCCGAAAGACCGACATATTCAGGATTGTGCAAAGAGAATAGAGTTTCTACGAGAGTTTATTACCCGATTCCAGAAGTAGAGAAGTTGTTCCCGACTGTCCCGAACAAATGGGTGGCTAAAGCATTCACCGAAGGACTACTTCCAAGAAGTTCATATGCTTTCCCAAAAACTGAAGGAAACCCTGCTTGAGTTTTAAGCAATAACTTGTGCGGATATACACAACCATATAGTCAAAGATAATGATTGAAGATGATTAGGTTGGTTTTTCGTCGTCAGCGAAGGTACATGAGAAGAACAAACAGTAGGCCATAGTAGATATTTCCGATCAACGAATAGATTCACTACCGGCAGAAGGTCTGATCGCGATCAGAACAATAGATCGTTGCAGGACAAGGAACCATCAGGTATGCAGGATCCTTCCTACCCAAGGATGTCAAAATACATTTTCAATGTCTGCATAGTAGAATTGGTATTAGCTATGAGAAATATCAAAGACGCACAGCTTCCGAGACCGATGAGATCTGATCCTAGATATAGGGATCCCAACTTGTGGTGTGAGTACCATGGGACGAATGGCCACCAGACTGGGGACTACCAACTTGTCCGGGAAGATGTGGCAATACTATTAAAGAATGGTTATCTCAAAGAATTCTTAGATTACCCACACCAGACAATCATCATGATTTTTTAGGGAACGAAATCAACGAAGTCACCTTCTCGGTAGCAAAGATGAAAGTATCAATAACCCATAGCAAGAGGCTTCGGGAAGTCCCCCAAAGGCAATATCATTTTCATGGATTGATACTACCACACAACGACACACTTGTAATTTCTTTAAATGTGTTATATTTTAAAATTAAATGTGTTCTAGTGGATCTAGAAAGTTCGGCTAATATCATACAATGGAGAGTATTAGAGTAAGTTAAACTCACTAGAAACATTATTCTGGCCATAAAACTTCTCGCTGAATTCAACCTTACGAGCATGACAACCTAAGGAGAGATTTTGCTTCCCACAAATTCCGAACGGGTAGTGAAAACAACTCTTTTTGAAGTGGTAGACGGTGATATATGATATAATATTATTCTAGGAAGACCATGGTTGCACGAGATAAAGGCAATACCATCAATATATCGTCAATTGTTGAAGTTTCCAACAATTGAAAGAGTTAAATAGATAAGGAGTGACCAACCGGTAGCAAGGGAGGAGAACACAATTTTGGTCTCCAGTAGAAAAGGAAATGGACACACGACATAGTAACTACATGAACTAGCGCCTGCTCCTAAACAAGATGAATCTAGCTCGGGATCAGGAAGGTCGGAATATTATCGAGTGCCGAGGTACTTTCAGGTTCCAAAGGATACAGATACAACAAAATCCACAGGGGAAGAGCTTGAGCAAGAATAAGGCATGCCATAAAGACTCGTTCCCACTGCCAAACATCAATCAAATGATTGACACGGCAACCAGGCACGAGTTAATAAGTTTCCTTGATGTGTATTCTAGGTACAACCAAATCAAGATGAACCCGAAGGATCAAGAAAAGACTTCGTTTAAAACAAATTTTGGCATATATTGCTATAATGTGATGCCCTTTGGGTTGAAAAATGCTGGAGCCACATATCTACGGCTCGTGAAAAAGATTTTTGAAAAATAATTAGAAAAAACTGTGGAAGGTTATATGGACGATATGCTCATTAAGACTTTGAATGCATGTGATCCCCTTAAGCATCTTCAATAAACTATTGATATCCTATGGAAGCATAACATGAAGCTTAATCCCAAATAATGTGTGTTCGGGGTCAGCTCCGGTAAATTCCTAGGATTTTTGGTATCGCAAAGGGGGATTGAGGTAAACCCCGACAAGATCAAAGCCGTCGAAGATATCCCGGACCAACTGTCAAACGTGAAGGAAGTCAAAAGGTTCAAGGGGAGATTAGCATCCTTAAGCAGGTTTATTTCCCGGTCATCAGAAAAGTTTCACCATTTCTTCGCACTACTCAAAAAGAAAAACAACTTCGAATGGACCTTTTAGTGCTAGTAGGCTTTAAGAGATTTAAAAAGGTACTTGTCAAGCCCCCCCCCCCCCCCCCCGCTACTTTCTAAACCAAAGGAAGGTGAAAAACTGTTATTCTACCTTAGCGGTCTCAGAATTCGAGGTAAGTGCAATTATAGTCCATAAGGATGAAGGTACACAGTCTCCCATTTAAAATGTTAGTAAAATTTTAACGGAAGCAGAAACTCGGTACCCACATTTGGAGAAACTGACCCTACTTCTAATGTCACCCGATAACCGCAGTGACCATTTTCACTTTGCGGAACATCCTTCACAAACTCGAGCTCTCGGGTAGATTGGCTAAATGGGCGTCAAAATGAGTGAGTTTGACATAGAATATGAACCAACGGATGCAATTAAGTCACAAGTCTTGGCTGACTTTATGGTCGGTTTCAGTCCTGGATTGCTGCCTCTGGTAATCAAAGAGGCAGTAATGGTGTCGGAATCGACATTAGGGGTTTAATCCTTAATAACTGACGAAGCTTCCAATGTAAAGGGTTGGGGCTTGGTATAGTATTAATCATGTCTTCGGGGGAAACCCTAAGGCAAGCCATCAGGAATTTCTTTAACTAATAATAAAGCATAATATAAAGCTTTAATTGTAGGGCTCAAACTGTCCTGGCAACTTGAATCTGAGGTCATCAAAATCAAATGCGACTCGTAGCCGGTGGTAAATCAAGTCTATGGGATCTTCGATACCAAATAGAAGCGCATGCAATAAGACGGGGTAAAGGTCCATGCACTGTTGGCGCGATTTAGGGAGTGCTCGGTTACTCATATCTCGAGGTAAGGTAATGCATAAGCAGACACATTGTCTAACTTCATATCATCAACGAAAATAAATGTATCAGAGTGAAGGACGATAGTACAACTAATAAACTCAGTTATGGATACAGATGGTTACTATAAGGTAAATGCGACTAATTTGGTTTGTGATTGGAGGAATGAAATCATCGATTATCTCGAGCACCTGAAGCTACCTAAAGACCCCAAATCATCCCGTGTGAAAGCGTCACAATATAGATTCAAAAGAGGTCAATTGTATAGAAAATCTTTCCATTGCCCACTGGCGCGATGCTTAGGGGCATCTGAAGCTAACTATGTCATGCGAGAAGCCACAAAGGCATATGTGGCGGCCATTTAGGCACAAATTCCGTAGTGTTTAAGTTGGTAAGGGCATGATATTATTGGCCTCGCATGTAACAATATGTCAAAGACTTCATACAAAAATGTGATAAGTGCCAATGTTACACACCGCTGGTGCATCAACCGGCAAAACCATTACATTCGATTCTGTCCCCATGGCCGTTCATGAAGTGGGGATGGATATCGTCGGACCCCTATCGGTGACACCCAGAAAGGTATGATTCTTTTTAATTTTGATTGACTATTTTTCTAAGTGGGTGGAAGTAGGTCCATATCAGAAGATCGACGAGCGCGGAGTGGTGGGTTTCTTGTGGGAAAATATAATTTGCAGGTTCGGAATACCAAAAGAGATAGCATGGGCCATAATTTATCAGTGCAAAAATCAAAAAGTTCCTCGAAGATTTAAAAATAAATTGGATCACATCTTCACCCTATCAGCCGATTGCAAACGATCAAGCGTGGTCAACAAACAAAGTGAATATACAAAACCTCAAGTAAAGGTTAGAAACAGCTAAAGGTCATTGGCCCGAGGAGTTACTCGGAGTTTTATAAGCATATGAATAACGGCGAAATCGAGCACAAGAGAAACTCTTTTTTTCCTTGTGTACGGTGCATAATCTTTAATCCCGATGAAAGTAGGGCAACCCACCTTGAGATATTTCACAACAGATGAAGGAATCAAACAACGAAGCAATGATAGTCAACTTGGAGCTACTCGATGAGCGCAGGGACTTGGCGCATGTAAGAATGGAAACCCAAAAGCAGAGAATGGAGCGGTATTATAATCAAAGAACCAAACTCTGTTATTTCAAAAAAAAAAAAAAATAGATTTGGTCCTAAAGACAGTAACTCAAAACACTCGGGAGCACAACGCAAGGAAACTAGGTCCAACATGGAAAGGCCCTTACCGGATTTCAGCTGTCACCGGGAAAGGTTCGCATAAATTGGAGAATCAAAATGGAGAAAAGCTGTGAGCAATTGGAACGTGGCGCACCTTAAAAGATTTATTACTGATAAACATCACTCTAACTAAAAGTATGTGTTGCACTCTTTTTTCCTTCCTCTAGTTTTTGTTCCATTTGAGTTTTTCTGGGAAGGTATTTAACGAGGGAGCAATGGAAAGTATACTACGTGTTGATATCCAATTTTGTCTCTTTTTTATTTCAAATTTTTTACTTGAGCTTCTAATATCGCTAATGGTGTAAGAATATTTAATTTGATATTTTAGTACGATTTAGACTTATAATTATAGCTCAAATTGTTTTATTCAAAATTAATCAATCAACAATAATTTCTTTACAGATATCTTTCTTTGTATAATTCTACGTTTATTTATAGAATATTTACTCAAGATATTTATATAGTATTTACGTGGCATTGTATAATGGTTGTATACTAAAAATAAAATTTGGCATTTTAATCATTCTGCTTAAGCACTACAACACTATTTGATATTAATATTCATTGCTACACACGTCAAGCATCTTAATTGTCTACTTAATATTGTTGTTGCTAATTATTATTATTATTATTCTCATTATTATTATTATTATTATTATTATTATTATTATTATTATTATTATTATTATTATTATTTTGGTCTAAATTAGAAGGGATTTTTACCTATCTATACCATATAGCAAACCTTATTACCTCCCATGTTTAAGATTTGTGTTTATTTACATTTAAGCATACCAAATTTCAATTTATGTACCATAATTTAAATTAAGGGTATAATTATTGCTTCATTTATTCTAGGCATGATTTTAGGAGCATATATTCCTTTCCCTTTTTTCCCTCCTCTCTTTCTTTATGTTTCCTCCACCTTAATATACGGTAATCACTATTAAATTCATTAGGTGTATAAGTTATCAAATTACAATATTTTATTTCGAATGAACATAAAATTACTCACTGTTTTTCAGGTGATATTTGTATTGTATGTAAACTCAAATTTACAAATACTCTTTTTATTGTCAACTTCAAATTTCAGCTTTTACCAAATATTGTCCAAACGACTATTGTATTAATCCTTAGTAAGTTATTAGGAATTAGATTCATATTAGAAATGGAGATTATCCTACGATGATTTCTACTTTGAACTATCCAAAAGATTAAGTCTTGAAGGTATAAGTTAAATATACACTTAAAGTGAATATATGCTCCTAAAATCATGCCTAGAATTGTAGCATAATTGGCATTTTCGACATAATTGTAGAAGACTTGTAGAAGTTTTAGTCTTCCCATTCTACAAATTATCTACAATTTATCTACAATTTATATACAATTCTACGGTTTAACTACAATTTAACTACAATTTCTGGAAAAATATGTCTTCTTCTTCTTCAACGAGTTTCAATCTGAAATTCAGTCAAAATCAAGTCTAATATTCACCAAAACCCCTCAAAATTGAGATATAAACTCCTAAACATATTTCGAATTGTAGTTTAATTGTAGTATAAATGCAACAATACAACTTTATACAATACTTAAACTGATTTGTAGTTTATTTGTAGAAATTGTATCTACAAACTGAATACATTGAATTTTAATATTCCAATTCTCATTTCAATTGTAGCATAATTGGCATTTTCGACATAATTGTAGAAGACTTTTAGAAGTATTAGTCTTCCCAATCTACAATTTATCTACAAATTATCTACATTTTATCTACAATTCTACAATTTAACTACAATTTCTGAAAAAATACGTCTTCTTCTTCTTCGACGAGTTTCAATCTGAAATTCAGTCAAAACCAAGTGTAATCTTCACCAAACCCCCTTAAAATTGAGATATAAACTCCTAAACATATTTCGAATTATTTACAACAACACCCAATCCAAACAAATAATGATTTTTGAAAATCCAAATTTGAATTCAAAGCTTTCAAGCTTTTTAATGGCTATCAGTGGTGGAAAATATATGGAGAAGGAGAGAATTCCGCTGCAACGAGTTTTCTTCCGTTTTAAATTTCGAAATTAATGGTGATAGAATCACCATTAAATCTGATTCTTACAAATTTGGCGCCTTTTTAGGGTAGAATCTATCTATTTTTGGTTTGGTACAGATTTTGTTGCAAAACTATGGACTAGACGGGTAAATACAATATTATAAATATTTTGGTAATAAGGTTTGTTATATGGTATAGATAGGTAAAAATCTCAAATTAAAAGCCTAAAGAAAGGAATTTAAAGACCATGTCAAGCCCAATTTTTGCCATCAGTAATACCCAGAAGAGAAGCCTATTCACTTAGCCCAACTAAAAGAGTCCAAATCATTTTTCTCTTCTAGCCACCATCCCTACGTTCCCATTTCCTCTTTTAGACGAACTCCGTCGATTTTTAAGTTTTCACTGGATATGTCACTCTATTTTGATAAAATTTTCCTTCTCTTTCCATCTTAGCGCTTCAGATGTTTTGTCCTTATACCACCAACTTATCTTAAGTGATTTATTCAACAATAACAACAACGATTCGGTAAAATCTCATAAGTAAATTCTGAGGATGGTTGTATGTACGCAGACCTTACTCTTATTCCGAAGGTGTAAAGAGGCTGTTTGCAGAAGACTCTCGACTCAAGATAATAAAAAAAATAAAAAAAAAGAATATTAATTTTATCACAAAAATTATAGAAAAAATAAAAACATAAAATACAGAAAAAAAATGCAAAATAAATAAAGGCTAATAGATAGGTCCTGCAAATCCCAGCTCAACATCCCGCCCAAAATTTTCATCCAAACCCCTAAACTTTCCCCTATAGATACCATCTTCGAATCTCAGCCAAAACCCATGTTTGAAAGCACGAGAAAAGACCATAAGAAACACTTAACTTTTTGATCCTTCAACACCACAATCAGGAACGAGTTTCGCCGCTCCGAACTTTAAAACATTACAATAGTTTGTTCTACTTTCACTCTCGCTTGTTCATTCTCTTTGTTGATCCCTTCACTATAAAGGGACGACTTTTGGATTAAAGTTCTTCCAGTCTGGTTTTGTCCGAGAAAGAGAAGTAAATCCAACGCCGAAAGTTATACCTCAGTTCCTGCCCCTTAAACGAACGGTTTCTTCTAAGCACTAAGCTATTTATTTTTTTATTTATATGATACTCCTTTTGTTTCATATTAAATAACATATTTTTCTTTTTAATATGTTCCAAAATAAATGGCATATTTTTAAATTTGAAAATAATTCAACTTTAAACTATTTTATTTTACTCATTTACTCTTAATGAGAAGCTTTTATAACCACACAAATGTTATGGCTTCACATACTTTTTACCCCATAAACTTTTAAGACCACAATTTCGTAAAGTCTTTTTATTTTTTCTTAAATTCCGTTTTGAGTCAAATTACCACATTTAATATGAAACGGGAGAAGTACATTTTATTTTGCTTATCTGAAAATCATGATTTAAGATATGTTATTTTATCTAGAAATCATGTTCTTTAGGTATCATGTTTTAGCCATGTAATATATGAACTATGAACGATATGTAGGTATTTGGTAAAAAGCCTAAAGACGGAAGTGTCATTCTCGCTCAAATTCTGATGATATGTGGTCTATGTAGTTGTTATCTTTTTCAGATGTGAAATGTTTCCTTTGTATAGCTTGAAACTATAATCAGTTAGTTGCAGTGATCTTTTGTGTTTTACGTGCTTGAATGCTGTATAAAACGAAAATCTTTTGTTGAAATGTCTCTATAATAGAAGTGATAATTTTAAGAAGGCTTAAACATCACGCCTGTAGTGTTTTAAATGCATTATTTTAAATATAGTGGGTTTACAAAATTACAGGATTGAGAGCTTCATTCACTTTGTGCTTTCACACTTTAGATATCATGAATAGGATATGCTATAGCTCCTGTTTGAATGTTGCAACACCAGAACCTTGTTCATGCATCTAGTATACTGTACCTATCACTTTGTGAGTTAGGAATCTATCTTAAGCAAAAACAATTTAGCTAGTTGATAAGTGTGGTAATGAAATATGAAATATTGTAGGCTCTATTATGACATAAAAACCATGACAATAGGATTTAAAATATCTTACATTGAAATAGACTTTAGCTAATGAACATTCATACTTTGTTTAGCTTTTCAATCACGATTTAGGATACTACTCAACAGAGCAAAAAGTTATATTTCATACATAAGACACTACTTAATAATATGTCCCTCTAAGGAAGAAGTAGGTTCATTACGTTTTGGCCACTTCGCCATATAAATTATTGTTCTGGTACAAGTTGGAAACTTGTGGATTCGTTTATTACCTTTCTTCTTTATTTTGATGTTTGATGATAAGAAGCAAATGTTCTTCTCTAACCCCCTCATGAGTTTGATATAATCCTTAGTGTTTCTTTATCAAAGACCAGATATATACCTATTTCCTTAAAATTATAATTGTTTACGTTTGTCTTCTAGACTTTTTTAACGATCCGATAATTTATTTTGAGCTCTAGCACGTTGTTCGATAGTTTGATGCTATGAGTAGCTTCACTTCAGGTATTATGATTTGTACGCATGGTTGGAATTGAATTTCGAGAAGTTCGGAGTTGATTTGGAAAGAAAAATTCTCATTTTGAAAGTTTTAAGTTGGAAGAATTGACCAAGGATTGACTTTTAAGTAAGCAACCTTCAGAATCAAGATTTGAAAGTTCCAATAGGTTCATATAATGATTTAGGACTTGGACGTATGTTCGGATAGGATTTTGGATGACTCGGGAGCATTTCAATGCTTATTATGAAAAGTTGGTATTTTGGAAGAATTTCATCAATTTGGGTTGATGTGCATTTCAATGTTATTGATGCCCGTTTGGGATCCGAATCTAGGAATAGCTATGTATGGTGCTTCTGGTATTGGGAGCGCGCTCGATAGTGGATTTGGAGGTCCATAGATCATTTCAGAGTCATTTGGCAAAAGTTGGAAATTTAAAGGTTTTAAAGAAGTTTTTCCAGGAGTGCACTTTTTGATATCGGAGTCGGATTTCGATTCTGGAAATTGGAGTAGGTCTATAATTTCGAATGTGACTTGCGTGCAAAATTTGAGGTCAATTGGACATGATTTGACAAGTTTCGACATTGAATTAGCAGTTGGAATTTCTTAGTTTCATTAGGCTCGAATTGGGGGTGTGATTCATGTTTTAGCATTATTTGATGTGATTTAAGGCCTCAACTAAGTTTATATTACGTTTTAGACTAGTTAGTATGTTTGAACTGGGACTCGATGGGCTCGGGTGAGTTTCGGGGTGGATTTTTAAAAAAATCATTTTTAGGTCATTTTTAGCTGCTGGTTTTTAGCTACAGCAATGTGCTATGCAATCGCGGGACCTGGATGCGATCATGATGAGTAAAATAGGAGAAATTGATCAGTGATTCGCGATCACGAAAGATCTTTTGCGATCGTGTAGATGAAACTTTCTGCTGTAGTGACCCGACTTTAAAAGCTTATATCTCGCAATCTATAGGAATTTGGAAATGATACAAAAAAGTTTTTTGAAAATCAATCCATTTGGAATTTGTATTTGTGTATAAAAAGTTATGATTGGTACACTACAGCCTATCCGAGAAGAGTTTGGAAATTGCGAAGAAGAAATTTGTGTTGCACAGGGCTGACTTTGGAAGCTTATATCTCATAATTTATAAGGAATTGAGATATGAGAATAGCATAATAGCATTAGCCATTAGTGTCTAGTTTTCAAAAAGTTAAACAATTTGCGATTTGGAGTTTTGTAGAAAAAATTATGGCACTTATACTAGAGGCTAACTGGAAGACCTAGGCACTTGTTCTTCCTGATCGCTGAGCATTTTTCCCGATTGCAATGGGCAAATTTTGGGCTAAGTTGTGCTTCACGATCGTGAAGAGTAAATACCTGGCCAGAAGCTATCTTTCGAGTTTTTGGCCATTTTTAACAAATTTGCAGCTATGGAGCTCGGATTGAAGCGATTTTTACGTAATTTTCACCATATGAATTGAGGCAAGTGTTATATATACAAGAAAGTGATTATATCATGATTTTGTGGTTATATTAATCCTTTATTTCGGATCTAAATGGAAAAAACCAAGATTTTTGCAAAACTTTTCAAGAACAAAAATTTAAGATTGGAGGTTAAGCTATTATCGGAATTTGATAAAATTGGTATGGTTGAACTCGTATCGGAATGGATTGCCTGATTTTATGAGTTTCTTCGGGTTACAAGTTGTGGGCCCACTGCCAACCTTCCGAGCGGAGTTGAGAATTTTTATAAATTGTTAAATTTCAAGCATTGGAGTATATTTTTGATTAATTTACACGTTGTTTGACTAGTTTCGGATTGAACGACACCAAATTGGGGTTTTAGTCTGAAGTTGTGACAGGAAAGTGGGCTTTATGACGAGGCAAGTCTCTTTTCTAACCTTGTAAGAAGGAATTAACCCCATGTGCGACCTAAATTAATAAGTGCTTCTATTTGTGGGGGCTACGTATGCATGAGGTGACAAAAGTCTGTGCGTAACTACTATTCATGCTTTTGTCGGGTAGTTTTAGGTTTACACCATGCCTTATTTATACCGTGATTTGGTTATGCTTATTAATTATCTTAAAAAGAGCTGAAACTGAGGATTCCAAGATTTGAAAGTTTTCATTTGAGCTTTGTATTTCTTAAAAAGAATTGAGAAATATTATAGTAATTTGAGAAATCTAAGTTCAACCGCGTCGCAAATATATTTCGCGAGTGGAGTTAATTTTCACTACCCTTATGGGAGCAGGTCATTCACGTCTGCAGATTTATAGATGCATCTATGGTTCGACCTGTTCGACCATCGACAATGCACAATTTATATTTATATGTTGGATCAGGTCGTACGACTCGACATGAATTGTGCATGATAACTTTTTGGAACTAATAATAATTGACGTTGCTTTATTGGCTTGAGATATAAATTTCTAAATGGTGAAAATAAATTTGGGAATTTCTATTAGTAAAAGGATTGTTGATTATTTTCGGTTATTAAATTTTCAGCTATGTTATGTATTCCATGCTTAAATATAATATTGGCATTTTATTGTTAGCCCACAGTAAGTGTCGGAGTCGACCACTCGTCACCGCTTCTTCGAGGTTAGACTGGATACTTACTGGGTACGCTTTGATTTACGTACTCATACTACAGTTGATGCATATTTTTGTGTAGGAACATATATGTCTAGTTGCCTTGTAAGAGCAAAGATGTAGTTAAATGCGGAACTTAGATAAGTTGCATTTCATATTACAACCCGCAGTCAGCAAAGTCTCCTTCATTATTATTTATATTTTTTCTATCTAATTTGTATTGTGGATAGATGCTGTATTTTATTTTATCTTCCTAGTTGATGCTCATACACTTATGGCATCGAGTTCTGGGGGTACTTATGAGTTGTTCAATAGTGTATTTGGGAAAAATATTATCATTTACTCTGTAATTTTATTTCTTATTATTTAATTGAAGGAAATCTTTTTATTATGATTTCAAAATACAGAAATGAGTAATCAAGTTAATTATTTATTGTTGGCTTGCCTGAAAACGATGTTAGGCGCCATCAGGACCTTTAATGGATTTTGGATCGTGATAGCATAGTATCAGAGTATTAGGTTCACTTAGGCCTCACGAGTCATGAACAAGTCTAATAGAGTCTTGCAGATCGATATGAAGACATTTTTACCAATCTTCGAAAGGCTACAGGGCTATTAGGAGCACTTCTCTTCTTGATTCTTTATCTTGCAATTTGATTCGTTTGAGGCTTATGACTTTATTTCTTTGCTATTCAATCACATGTTACACGAAGTGCTTGCTATAAATTAGGAATCCAGGAATTTGAATGGTACCACAAATGTGGCATAGAATGTTTCTCCATCCGTATTTGATTTGGCTATAGCAATCATCTTACGGAAGGCCGTTTTGTCGTTTCAACTCAGTATCAGTATTATCTATGGTTTTAAGATTTGGCATTAATTGTTATGACTGTGAGCACATGATTTTTGCCTCACATGAATTACTCCTATAAAATTTCTAAAAATTATATATTTTTAGTTATTTATTATTTAGGAGTTATTGTAGAATTTTCTGATTATTTGTATTGTTTGTGCATGTTTAATTCTATTTAACTCATAAAAATACAAAAATAAAACTCACATGGTCCCCTCTTTCCCGATCCCTAACTACTTTCCCTCAAATCCCCTTAGGACCTCTCGAATCTTCAATCGAAGTGGTCCGATCCCAAAGTGTAAAACCCAAATCTCCCCAAATCATTGAGGTTCGTTAAAGGATTGGGGTCTAGTTGGATTTTACTCGTGTCTTCTTGACAAGAACACACAATTAATGTCAACCTCTGCCAAAATTTGAAGGTTCGAAGATGTTTTTTTATTATTGCTACTGACTAGGTCATCTTTTAGGTATTTCTCTTTGTTTGTTGTTCTTCATTCTTCCTTGTTAGTTCTCCTCCCATCTTCTTCTACTTTCTTTCTTATTCTCTCTTGTTTTGCGAGTTCTTCAAAGTCATTTTTATGCATGTTAGTATTAAGTCTATTTTATTTAGCATGATTTTGTTTTTCGTTAGATTTTTGTTCAAATTTTGTTTGTTTCTATTTTTCTCTGGGCCCAAGGTCTTATGAGTCTTTATGACTCTGTAAGTCATTAGTCCAGTAATTTTTGATTGCTGATTGAACTTGGATTATGAAATCAGAAGCCCAAGAAAGGGATTCAATCTGGGTCTTGCAAGCCCAAGTTTGGGCTGAACCATTGGGTCAACTTACCCATGAGATTTCAGGGGTAAAAACAGGGGTCTTAAGGGTTAGTTTAGGAATTCTAGGTTAGAGAATCTCTTGTAACTAACCTAGAAAGCTGTCCAGAAGGTGGAATTGGGACTACCTTTGAAAAAATGATTTTAAATCAAGGACATAAGAGCAAAAATAAAAATTTGAAAAGGGGTAAAGGGCAATAAGCTGACTCATTTCTGCTGTTCTAAAAGCTCCTTATAGAAGTTTTGTTTCTTCACATAAAAGTCAGATTTTGGAGACTATAAAATACAAAAATTGAAAACGGCTGGGTATTCTCTTAAGGAAGAAGTATTGAAAATTGCTTGAAGTTTGCTTTGGTTTTTGAATTCCAATTCCTTTGATAAATCAAAATTTCAAGAGTTCAATTGAATAGTTCAATCTAAGTTTTAGAAGCCCAGAATTGGGATAAGAATTTAAAGTTTGCTCTGCTGATTCCATACTGTTATATTGTTGTCATTCTGATGTTGCTGCTTCCTCCTGATCTCAAGCCTTATTTTCTGATTCGTTTTGCTATATTCAGGTACATGTTCCTGAATCTTACATAATGTGAGGCTCGAATTGAAGAATGAAATGAAAAAATAGAAGTTTGATGCATAGCATCAACTCACTAGTTCATAGTTTCACTCCTTTTTTTTTCTTTTTTTTTCTAAATCACTTTATTCTGATTCGTTTGATGCATTATGTTTGCTTGGCTGCTGACAGTACAATCTCAAGAGCTATATTTGGTATGTGCTTAGTGTAGAATTCAATCCTCTATCAAGTGTATTATAGCTAGATGATCATTGAATTCTTATCACTGAATTTGATTTTGAACTATTATGAAAACTTGATGTATAACTAGTTTAATAGAATCAATAGTAATATTCTGCATTCCATCATACTAAATAGTGTAGATTGTATTAAATCTCTTCCTACTATGTAATTTATTTGGACTGTCATAACATGTTTTGTTGTATTTAAATAGTGTCGTGTTCATGCAATGGATAACTGAATGTTTTTTAAGTAGTAAAAAGGAAAGTGGTTCAGGTTACTTCAAGAGTCGAGCTATACACTGATTTACTCATTTGCTTGTAAGTATGTTAGTTTGAGGTTGATGTTTAGATTCATATTTGTTTATTGGATAGTACCATAAGATTTTATTTGTTATGTGTATTGAAAAAAGGTTTAATTAGATTTGAAATCTCGCAATTATTTTTTGAAATTAGTTGAAGATTGATTTGAGTATGACTGCTAAATGATTGTTTGCTATCGAAAGCCCTGTTAGGGTCATGTCAATGCTCCTGATTTCATATATTATTTGTGTGCTTGAAGACTTGAATTGCAGTCTTGCCTTCTTTAGTCCTCAGTTATCAAAATGATTTAGGCCATTCTTTGGGCCTTGGACCAGAGGGCCACCGGAAATGGAATTGCCGGCCTCATCATGTTGGGCCTGCCTTCTTTAAATTCCCTTGCTGAAGATGGCACCAGCTATTTATGAAGCAAACAGATATGCCTTTTTCTTTAACGCAAAAGGTTCTGTTTAAGTCAGTATGAATATTAGATTAATAAAGGGTAAAAATCCCAACTCTTTAGTGCTTAATTATTTAGATTTTATTAATTAGTTGAGGTGTACCATAGTAAATAACACCAATAATCTGTGGCCTTCATAATTTTAAAATAACAAAATTTTAGAAAATTAGATTTGAGGCGTGCCATATCAAGTAAGATATAGTTTATGGCCCTCAAAAGCTTAGTTTGAGTTTTCCTTTAAAAATTGGAATCGAGGTGTGTCGTGCCAAATAAAATCTCAAACGCATGGCCCTTACTTAATTAATATTAATTCTTTAGAAATCCAGGTGCGCCATTTAGTTGAATTTTCCATGGCCTTCCCAAACTTGAAAGTGCGTAATTATTTTAGGCTCGCAAATTAAATTAAATTATTAAAATTCGGGTGTGCATTTATGTGACCCAAATCCAAATCTTAACAACGTTAAGTAAACGTGTCACGGACCGTGGGTGCATTTCATGTAGCATGATTCAAGATGTATTTAAGATAACGTTGAATCTTCTTTAAAAATAATTAAAAGCGGTTTAATAAGTTAAAATATTCCATCGGCTAAAATATGTATTGAAATTAGATAATAGGCCAATTGCAACAGTTTAAGCGACCGTGCTAGAACCACGAAATACGGGAGTGCCTAACACCTTCTCTCGGATTAACATAATTCCTTACTTAGAATTTCTGGTTTGCAGACTTAAAAAAGGAAAGTCGAATCTTCCTCGATTTGGGATTTAAAATAAAATTGGTGACTTTGGATACCAGAAAACAAATCATTCCAAGTGGCGACTCTGAATAAAGTAAATAAATAATCTCATTTTGAATAATATCACTTAAATTGGAAAATCTCCCTTATATTTGCCTTCGGGTGTGTAAAAATGAGATGTGATAGCTCTGGCGACTCTGGTGGGGATCCAACCTAGAACTTCAGTTCAGGTTTTAAAAATTCAAGCTTAGAATAACAGTTATAGTTGTCTTGTTTTTTCTAAATTTTACATGTTGAGCCTAATGTGCTAAATTCCGCTTTTACTGCTTTGATATTGTTTGGACTATATATAAATTGCTATGAAATCCTCCTCTCTTTGAGTCTTCTAAATCATTTGGGAAGTGTACACTTTGTTACTTCTATTCTTTCAGAGTCATGTCCCAAATTTAGAACAAGGTTCAGACAAGTTGCAAAGCTGGCGAAGCTTCTGTATTCCCGGTACGCTCTCCCCCCGGCTCGAGCTGTCCGCTCGAGTAAGCCAAGTCTAGAACAATACACCCAGGTTTCAAACCTAGTATAACAAAACCACATGCCTGATTCCTAGTAGGTACATTTGTTTGCATTACGTGCATCTGGCTTTGGACAAGTGTACCCGACATGAAAAGACTATCCCGATGCATTCTACTTGCTACTTGTGCACTTATTTGCTTCGGACTGTATGTTGACCGGCTTATGAATAAAGGAGAAAGTTGGGAAAAAGAAAAATCAATTTGAGGGCTCGAGAGATAATTACTTGTTTTGAAAAAAGCCAATGTCCAAAAGGTACCGAAACTCTGCCGAAATTTAAAAAAAAAGAAGGGGAAAAAGAATTTTGTTTTAAAAAAAAATAGTTAGTGTTGTTTTATTATGTCAAATATGCCTGTAATACGTTAGTTTGATTCTCACCAGATGTGGGATACATAGGCAACCCTCATCCGGTCCAACTTCATTTTTTGCAAAATAGCCCAAAAAAGAACAAAAATTTTATTGTTTTATTGTAAATAAGTAAGGTGATACCATTCTTGTCTAAAATAGCCGAATGTCCCCAAAAGGGCCCCGGAGGGTTGTTTTTGCAAGAACAGTCACCTATGGTCTTTTTCAAAGTTTTGGCCGGATAGCAAACATAACCTTAAAATATTCTTCCCCAAAGTACTGAAAGGCCGTATTGCAAAGCCGAGTTTTAGTTTTGAAATTAAAATTTTGAAAAGAAATGGTGATAATTTTCTTGAGTCAAAATGAATCATGTTCTTTTAATTTAATCACCATAATAAATATTCAGGATGAGCACAAATGAAAATGAATCCTTTGCAGGTCTTGAGGAAATCCCCTTACAACTCCATATGTGGTGGAACGACTTAGGGAAAAGCAATAGGGAGATTGTGGTTAAAGTTTTGTGTGGTCTTGTCGGACTTCTGAAAATCAAGCCAAGATTAGATGTGATTGAAACTTTAATACCTTTATGGGATCCGACTCACAATGTGTTTCATTTTTCTAATTTTGAGATCATCCCCATGCTGGAGGAAATCGCAGGCTATGTCGGCTGTAGTGGAAATATTGAAAGTCGATACCCGGTGTCACCAAGAACAATATCTCATCACAAGTTTATAGATATGTTGAGTATCAGTCGGGACGTTCAGGATAGGAATTTATCTGAAGGATTTTGCACTTTCCAATTCTTGTATCAGCGCTATGGTATTGAAGTGCCAAATATTTGTCTGACCCATGCAGGAAACAAAGACAAATGGGAAGCACTGCGAGGTTTAGCCTTTATAGTAGCATTCTTGGGTGTCATAATCTATCCGAGAAAAGACAGTAATATAGAATTGGGTCTCGTGGGAATGGTTGATGTCGTGAATAAGAAAGCTAGTGGCACCTTTATTCCAATGATCTTAGCTGAGATTTACCGAGCCTTAACCATCTGTCGAGAAGGTGAAAAAATCTTCTAGGGCTGTAACCTACTATTACAACTGTGGATACAAGAACACCTCTGTCACCGTGTCGGGTATATGAACTACGACATGATTGGTTTGAATCTCATCGAAGAGTTTGAAAACCGAGTGGTGGATGTTGAATTTCCTTGAGTTCTTTAACTTCAGATAAACTTGAGTGGACTTTCGGATGGATCCTTGTCACTGAAGTCATCTAAATGTCAACCGAAGTATGCTATATTCTCTTGATGGGTCTCCGGAGCATTCAACCATATGCTCTTCACCGGGTTTTGCACCAATTGGGCAGGTTTCAAACTATTTCCCATAACGAAGATCCGAGTCCACAAGTTGTCGAATTGGGACCAAAGGTTGTACATCTAGACGGGAGAGTTCGTCAAGTTTGGAAATCTGAGACTCTGGTGCATGATTTACCTAAGGGTGAAGTAGACCCCAAATACATAAACTGGTTCAGTAAAAGGTTTCAAATCCCTCGAGAGCCCGAGAGACCTGCTAAGAGACCCCATGTCCAACAATCCACTAACAACTCGCGGGAGCAGTGGGACTGGTTGACAAAAGAAACAAGCTATAGGGCCAAGATAAGAAAATTAGAGGGACAAATCAGGGACCTCAAATTTGACAATAGTGTCCAGACTGCTGCTGATGAAGGGGAAAAGAAGAAGTTAGCCCAAGAAAGCGAAGCCCTTAAGCTCAAATACAAAAGATGAAAATAGCTGCTAGGAACCAAGAAAGAAGCCAGACAGATAAAAGGCTTATAAATTGTCTTAGAAAGAAAGTACTTGAATGTTAAAATGACTTAGAGAAATTTGACGTTTGTCTAGCAAGAGTCCGAGCACAACTAGCAAAAAGAGCAGAAGGGAGGGCAGAGTTTGTGCGGAAGTTGAAAAGAAACTATGAGGGGACAATTACCAATATGAAGAGAAAGCTAACTACCTTTGAAAAAGAGGCTACCAAACAGGCTAAGAACTTTAAAGCCGAAAGTGAATATTGTTATGATTTGACGGCCCAAATGGAGGAAGATATGCAAAAGTTGCAAAATCAAAACCATCATGACACTCAGGTGCTAGAAGCTCGGACTCAGCAAATCGGGCGTTTGCTCCAAGAAAAGGTGTCATCCGTGAAAGGGTTAGAGCACTTGCTGACAACATCGTCATGAAGTGTCAAGAATGTGAAGACATGACTAGGACCAATTTCTTCGCTATGTTTATGACATTTGTTTGCCAAATATCGAGTGATCTGGAGCATTTTCAACGGGATCTCGCACATAGGCTCGTGCCAAGACCGAATGATGTCCCACGGGCTCAAGAGTCAAAGAACTTATGCACTCATGATTTTTATTTTATCAAGTCTGTATTTCAGTTTTCAGTTTAAAATTTGTTTCGAGTCTGTTTGTAGTTTTAAAAATTTCAAGAAATGAGTATGTTGGAGTTTTTTGTAATAGAAAAGTTTACGAGCTTTTTAATGAAAATTGAAATTTCCAAAAATTGTTTCTTTATTCTTTGCATTTTCTTCTTGAACTACATAATGATCTAATTCACGCGGTGTCGTGATACGTAGGTTATCCTCATTGAATCCGGTCATGAATTTTGAATAACTCAAATAAAAGAGGAATATGGAAGGAAAGAAATGGAAGAAAAAACCAAAAAAGGGGAAGAAAAAGAACGAGAGAGCCAAAGAAAAACAAAAAAGAAAAAAAAGAAAAGAGATGGGCAAATCAAGAAAAGAGAGGAAAGAAAAGAGATGAAGTGGGAATGGGGTGAGAAGAACAAAGAGCCAAAGTAGAAAAAAAGAAAATTGGGGAAAGTAAGAAAAAGTCAGGATGAAACACCCAACTGTTGCGAAATATGTAAGAAACACATTTAACTATATAGGTGAATCACACCCCAACGTGCGATTACCTATGAGTGAATTACTTCAAACTGACCGGTTTGTCGTCTACTGTTAAGTAAAGGTTCCATATAAGGTGGTTGGTTTTATGGTAATCTGGCTTCACATCTATCCTTCACGAGGTCAAAAAGAAGCGTTGAAATGTCTTCGAAAAGTCATCTGCCAACAGTCCCTATTCCAGAGGATAGCCCGATCTCAACCATCCCAACTTCTAAGTCGGCAACTACTGAGGAATATAGAATTCTGCATCTCCGCATGATGGAAATGTAGGACGCGTGGGCCAACGGCAGAGAACCACCAAGAGTGATACCAGGATTCCCTGAGTTACTTCCCAGGGCAAGTGGAACCACCAATGCTCCCATAAGTTATCCAAATACCCCACTAGGATATCCTACCATTTCAGCCTACTTTGTCGAAACACCTTCTGAGGCTCGCCCCCAGGTGTTAATGTTAGGTGCCGCCTGGAATATATTCACTGTGCCACCTTGTTCAGCTACGACACGACCCACTCTACCCAGGCCTAACTTTGATCCATCGGCCTTCACCTTTCAAACCCCATATTTCCTAATGGAACCTACCTAGTTTACTACCAATGATTACCCTCAGCCACCCCGGTACGAGTTTACCGCTGGGCAATAAAAAAGCACAAAAAATGCTGAAAAAGAGGAGATTACCAGAAAGATGAAGAGCATGGAGCAGAGTCTAAAAAATATACAGGGTTTGAGTGTGCAAAAGAGCGTATCCTACGGTGACCTGTGTATGTTCCCATACCTGCATCTACCCTTGGGTTTCAAAACCCTGATGTTTGAAAAGTATGACAGGCATGGGGATCCCATAGCCCACCTCAAGAGATATTGCAACCAATTGCGGGGAGCAAGGGGAAAAGAAGAGCTCCCCATGGCTTATTTTGGGGAGAGCCTGGTCGGTATTGCTTCTAAATGGTACATGGACCATGATATATCTCGCTGGCATATTTGGGACGACCTGGCTTGAGATTTTGTCAGGCGGTTTAAATATAACATCGACAGAGCCCCTGACAGGAACTCATCGTCAAATCTAAAGAAAAAGTCTTCGGAAAGCTTCCGATAGTATGCTGTAAAATAGCGCGAGCAAGCCGCCAGAGTCAAACCTCTAATGGACGAAACATAGATGGTTAGTGTCTTTCTTCAAGCCCAAGAGGCGGATTCTTATCGGAATATAATGTCTGTGATGGGGAACCCGTTTGCCGAAGCAATAAAGATTGGTGAAATGGTAGAAAATGGGTTAAAGACATGGCATATATTAAGTCAGTCTACTATAAGGGCTACCTCCCAAGCAATTCAAGGTTGGTCTGGAGGCGTAGCAAATCGAAATAAAAAGGAGAATCAGCAATGGCAACTTCAAGTGTAAGAAAACCTCTTCCACCCAAACCTTACTTCGCTACAAATACCACACAACACTACTATCCACATCAAGATGCGGCCTACGCTATGGTTCGACAACCATACGTAGTGATGAATTCCCAACCCTACGTTAGGCCACAATAACAATTCAATCAAAATCGAGCTCCATTTCCTAGAAATTAACCTCCTCACCAAGTTCAGTATAATCCCCGACCTCCACTAAACAACTTCCTTACCTGGGAACCGCCCAAGATATCAAAATTCACACCCATCGGTGAGTCTTATTCCAGCTTGTTCCCCAAACTTGTTCAGATGGGTTTGTTATAGCCTGTATCGCAAACCAGACAGAACCCAGCGTCGCCCGCTTACAAAGCTGGTACTCGATGTGCCTACCATTCAGGGGCATATGGGCTTGATACAGACGACTGTTGGACCCTGAAGAGGGCTGTGGAAAATTTGATAGAACAAAAGAGAACACTGCTAAAGGACGAAGATGTTCCTAATGTAACCATGCTTTATGACATATGAAATATTGTAGGCTCTACTTTCGATGTTTGAACCTATCAAATCACGTCCGATTGACTTTAAATTTTGCAGACAAGTCATATTTTACATTATGAACCTACTACCACTTCTGAAATCGGATTCCGACCCCGATATCAAAAAGTCCACTTCCGGTCAAACTTCTAAAAAACCTTCTAATTTCTATCTTCAGCCAAATGACTCCAAAATGACATATGGACCTCTGAATTCACTTACGATTACGCTCCCAACTCGAAAATCACCATACGGAGCTATTCATAGACTTGGAATCCCAAACGGACATCGATAACACTGAAATACACTTTAAGCCAAACTTATGAAATTTCTTCCATAATGCTAACTTCGACAATAGGTGCCAAAATGCTCCCGGGTCATCCAAGACCCGATCCGGGAATACGCCCAAGTCCGAAATAATCATACGAACCTGCTGGAACCTTCAAATCCCGATTCTGAGATCGTTTACTTAAAATTCCCATCTTAGTTATTTATTTCAACTTAAAGCTTTCCAAATGAGAATTCTCTTTCTAAATCAATTCTGAACTTCCCAAAATTCAATTCCGGCCATGTGTACAAGTCATAATACCTGAAATGAAGCTGATCATGGCCTCAGACTGCTGAACGATGTGCTAGAGCTCAAAACGACTGGTCAGGTCGTTACAGTAAGTCCCTCCTTTTACCAAATCAACCTTTGAAGATACTGGGAAGCAAGAAAGTTTGCCTACAAAATGAGAAAAACAAACTTAGGATGTGACTAAATGAAAATAAGAGAAACAAAAAAAGAAGTAAAGAATATATTGCTGCGACGTTGTGCATAGCTGTTCAACAAGCACTCTCGAGAGAGAGCCTGATTCTTTTCCCAATTCTTCTTTAAATCCAAACTCTTCAGGTAACTAGCAAGCTCCACGGGTCGGGATAGCAAGCTGCATCTGGTGGAGACTGAAATAATAATATTCCTCCTCCCTTGCAGATCTCCAAAGGGGGCAGCATAATATTGCCCCAAATTCCCATGAACTAGGGACTGGGGAAGAGGAACATCTCCTTCATGATCAAGTGTGACCGGTGGAGATGATGTAGCAGTTGTTGGTGGAAGAGCTGGGGAAGATGGAGATTAATCTCATGGCTGTAGATGAGAAGTAGCTGCGATAAATGCAGTGCTGGTTGTTGGATGATCGCCAAACAAAGACGACCGGGACTCGATACTCAGCCTTGCAGTACTGGGCACAGCAATTGGGGCCTGGAAATGGGAGCTGGAATTATCTACAAAATCAAACTCTCCTCAAAGTATTGAGACATCATCCTCGGTTGGTGTAGCCGTTTCAATAAGTCGAGCATCCCGTTAAGATTATGAGGTTCGTCGCCTTCTGTGAAGAGGAGATCCATCATCACTAGCTTTTCCATCATCATCAATCATCACAGTATTTATAATCAGCCCGGGAGGAGAACTAGCCATCATAACTTCTGGAGATGGCTCGGGGATAATAGTCTTCGCCTTTTTTATTCTTTTTCCTGGTCGTGGAATAATGCCTTATTTTTGGTTTGTTGTTCTCTAGATAGGGACTCTGTGGTGAAACGTTTATGCCTGAAGAAGGCCCAGAGACACCCATTCGAGTGAGCGTCGCTTGAAGCGGCCTCGCCTCTTCTACATGATCAGCCAAAACATCCTCCTCAAGAATATCAACGGAGCCCGCGAGTAGACCTGATTTCAAGGAAAAATAGAACGGATCAATAAATTCCCTCACATAAAAAATTGAAACAAGGTTAGTCTCAATTACCATAATTTTTGGCCTTCCACCCAGATTTGATGGATAGTTCTTTCCATGAATGGGTCTTGGGTGCAGTGACGTCTAAGATCTTTCGAACCCACTGGCCTAAGCCTTCAATCGTAGCCAGAACCCATCGATTTGATGGAACATGCGTAGAATGAAGGATCAGTATAGATATGGAAGATTCCCTAATCAACTAAATATTAAACAAAAAACTTACGAGTGCGGTTCTACGCATCCGAAAAAGATGAAGCCATTGTCAGAATGATGTCATTGGTGGCAACTACAACAAAATGTTCCATCCACCCACAGTCTCTGTCATCATCCATGCTAGATAACATGGCATGATGGCTGTCTTAAATTTATCATTACCCCACGCAAGATTTTGGGGGAATAAAGATTCACCACATGAGCTAAAAATATCTCCTCTCCTGTATTTTGGCACAAATGCCCAAGACAAGCAATCGTCCTCCATACTGAAGGATGTACTTGTGCCAAAAATAATTGGTAGCGGAGGCAGAACTCCGCAATGACAGAGTCAAGTTTTCCAATTAAGGAAAACACAACCAAAGCAAAAGAATACGTGTAAAAGTATGTAAAACTCTACTTAGGAAGGTTCACTTGCTCCGTTAGATTGAGAGAAACAATGTCTAAATCATGGCAGCAACAGTCTTCCTTCACAAATCACAACATGAATACTGGAAGGACGAATAGAAGAAGGGTGTCTGCTAACAGTCCACGTGCGAGGGAGAGCCGAAGGGAGTTTCTATTGGAAGTCTTTTGTTGTAATAAGAATTCTAAGAATGATAGAGTCCATCGTTGGAGGAATAGCATCGTCAACTTTGCTCTTACCCTTTGAAGAGCTAACATTCTTTGAAGAAGAAGCTGTTAGGGTGAAAGAAAATCTTTTTCGAAGTTGCAGAAAAGATTAGTTAACAGCAAGGAACATTTTTGAAAGTTATGGAGTATAAGGGTAGAAGATTGACGTGTATAAGTAAATGTTATGTCGGCTAAATTCATGTCCATGATTACCTCGATAACCGGCAAAAGCTATATTGAACCATGTGATGATGGATATTGGGGGATTAAATACGGAGGGACGTGCATCTAATCAACCGTCAGAAGCCTTCAGAAGGAATCATAGCAATTCCCGCAGAAAGAATGTTTCTACCATCTTTACGGTGATACAAAGTTAGCATCTAGGGCAGCGTGAGCACTGGCCCTGGCGCTCAACTTTTTAGCATTCTATTTTGAGTGCCACAGGTAGCGCCCCACGCTGCCTGTGGCCCTCAAATTTGCACTTTTGCTTTTTTGCTCCAATTTCACTCCAACTCCCGCCTTTTCGTCCCAAATTGCATCCGAATGATTCCTATAAATAGAAACACCATAATTAAGCACAAATTATCATATTAAACATCTCAAATCATCGAAATATGAGCAAAATGCAATGCGATATATATCAAAATATACATACTTAAAGCTGATTATCAACCGAAAAGAAGGGAGATTATCTGTATGGGGTAAATTATGCAATGCTACATGACCGCTCAAAAGAAGGACACGCTGAACCTAAGATGGAGGATAACCAGAACCGAAGGCAATTGATCCATCTTCCACCGGAGAAAGTAACGCTCATAAGGATGCAATAAATACTCTTCGTCCGGTAGAATCCAATGAAGAATATTCCATAATATTAAGTATGTTACCCGTTACAAGGAATTTGACATTTATGTTCACCGTTACGCCTTCATCAATGGCCCTCATAATTGACTTTGAAGAAGGGCACGATCCTAGAATCTCCTTCCTTAGACGTAGCTATAAATATTGAGATTAGATATCATTGTAAGGAAGAGAAATTTTCTGGAAAACTGGTACACTCTATCTAAAGCTTAATACAATTTTATCTTCTTGTTTTTTGATTTCACTATTGTTGTACCCAGAAGCCCGGCTCCCGGAACCACTGTGTCTGCTATTGTCTCCATCTCAAGGCTAAGTATTGCATATTTCTCCATTCATCTTATATTTCAGGATAAAATTAATCCACTTGTCTTGAAACCACATATAAATTCAACTGTACCGTACTACGGGTAAACAGTAGCAACTAGCAGCAGGGATGACTGTAGCCTTCTAGTGACAGGTTCAATTGAAATTATACGTCTATAACTTTCGACCTGGAATATAAATTTATTTATAAAAATTTATTAAAATTATAAAAAATAGTAGATATTAACCTATAACTTTAAAAATATAAAATGTTCAATTATAAAAAACATAAAAGTTGAATTTATAAAGTTTAAATTTGGAATATGCATATGCCTAGCAAGTGAAATAATAGCTTGTGAATCTCAACCCTTAAAGGCATTTCGTGAAGTCTACTATGTCGTTGTTTTAACATTTTAACAACAACAATCCAGTATAATCCCATTTAGTGGGGTCAGGGGAGGGTAGTGTGTACGCAGATCTTACCCCTACCCTGGGGTAGAGAGCTGTTTCCAAATAGACCCCCAGCATCCTTCTCTCCAAGAACGTCCCACCTTCCCACCTTGCTCTTATCCTTCCCTCCAAGAACGTCCCACCTTCCCACCTTCCCACCTTGCTCTTGGGAGACTCGAACCTTTTGTTATTTTTTATTGCATTGTTTACTGCAAATGCAACCTAAAACATTATTGATTTAGCTTTTTCAAACAGATATTTAGCTAATAACCTCTCGTTCAGGTTTGAAACTAGTTAAGGTTATATGACTACAGAAAAGAAAAAGAAAAATGATTATATATATGACGGACATACCACCTCCATTATTTTCATATTTATCGAACCCAAACAGAACTCTTATTAAAGACTTTGTAGCCTAAATCCAACCAAAGCCCACTTTCCATTGGGCGTCACATGCCTGCAAATACGAGTCGTACTTTCAAAAGTTAGAAGAGCTAATTCTAACTACCACAATTGAACTTTAAATTGCGAAGTGTGAAACATTGATTATGATGCGATAATGAAGTATATGGTTGCATCCATCAATGAAATATATGTTCTCATAGAAAAGAGAAAGTGTGAGTTTTAAGTACAACCTCAAATAAACAATTAAAGTCAAAATAAATGAATAAAAACCTCTTTATATTTTGATAGTAATAAAAGAAAAAGGAAACTGTATTGTGGGAAATATATAATGGAACATACAAAAGAGAAAAAAGAAATTGAGGGGAAGGATTTAGTCTGTTTTATGGGAGAACGTGGAGAAGGTGCCATACACTTCTACCTTTATCCCACCAACAGAACATACTAACTAAGTAAATTATAAGAAAAAGAAAAAGTAAGGTATTTTTATTAGTTAGAAGAATTTTTTTTCCCGAGGTAGTTAGAATAATTCAATGAAACTCAAAACAAATAAATCTCATTCTTGTATAGCACCTATGCTTTTTCTTTCTGAATAAAGGTCAATTATCCAATATGTTTCGTCTTTTCTTCCAAGTTCATTGCCTGTGGCTCTGATATGTTATTGGAGCTATACCTGGAACTACCTCAAGTTTTGTCTTCTCAAAAAGAATATTTCAAGTTATGATATGCAAATTACTCCTTAATTAGGAGTCCAATATAAGGTGGAGTAGGTGAAGGATTCAAAATTCGGATTCTAAATTAAATATAAGCCCCTCATCGTATAGTCATATTGCAGCTAAATATGTTGACAAGTTTTCAAATATGCACCTTTTGGCACTTAATTTAGTTGTGTACCCTATCTTTTGATTTTTTTGTTATTTTAATTATTCAATACCTTAACTCTATAATCCTAAACCACTGTCTTTATGCATGCATCTCAGTAAATTTTTAGGTATTTACCGACAAACTAAGGAAACAAGTACTATTAGATCAATTAATCAAGGGGTAACAAAGGGGAAATTAAAATTAGAAGGAAAAAGAAAAACAAAGGGGACCGGAAGTTGAAGGAAGAAAATGCATTCTATAAAATTCTATACATAAAATCATAATGTTCAGAAAGAAAACAATAGTTGTATATTCTTTTTTATTTTGAATTTTTTATAATTTAACAGAATATATAGATAGAACTATTTTAGAGGTTATGATTTATTAATATAAAATGTACTAGAAAAGACCACATATATGTTCGAAAATAAAATCATTAGCAAAAGGTGTAGACACCAACTTCATCAAAGCATACGCAGTAACGCAGCAGGTAGAAGCTCTGATTATTTCCTATTATTAAATTATCTTGTAGTCTTTTGTTCTTATTCGTTTTGCACTTCTCTTCTCTATATGCCGAATAGAAAATGAGAAAAATAGAGAGACTTATTACGTTTGGAGCCGAAAAAAGAGAGGAGAAGTTGGGCAACTTGATACTTTGACCCATCATACTTGTCGTAGTGGAACTATATATGATTTGTATGTTGCGATTTTTCCTTTTGGCATTTCTCGCTGGATGTTTCGTATCCGTTTTGAGGCCAACTAATTCATATTTTCATAAAAAATCCTAAATAAAAGTGAAGTTCCATTTACCAAGATGACTTTATTTGCAGAATTTAAATTTGAAATATTTGACTACGAATTGAGGGATACTTATTATCTAGTTCAACCTTTAATGATATATATATATATATATATATATATATATATATAAGGTTTTTATGGCTATTAGTTGTTACGTATTATATTATTTTCCAACAAAAAATATATGGATTTTTAAACGGATTTCGTTATATATTTCGTCATATTCTACTTTGACCAGTTGACCATAATCCAATTGGAGAGTTTTACGTGATATCCTTGTATTTGACGCAGGGATATTCTCATAAACAGTGAACATGGAAACTTTACGAGTTTTAGACCAAAAGATCTCTTCACATAGCTACATAAAATAAATGTATTTTTTGTTGAACTCGAGCCACTTGATAAAATAGTTATTTTGAAAAGAAAATAAAGGAATGGTAACTATATTCATTGTTCGAGAAATATCACACAATAAACTCATAGTTTGAATCACGATACACATTTATTGGGTGCTACAATCGCATTTCGCCCTTGCTCATTATATATCAACTAATCACCATTCAATATTAAGTTAGTCGGGGTCAATAAAAAGAATCATCTACACTTATCTACTATTTTCACGGACCATTAAGTTATGTAGCTTTTTTTTATTTTATCCACATTTAAAACCAACACTTTTGAATTTTTTGCTGGTGGGAGTTGACAAAATTCGGTATTCTGATATTCTTTCTTCCCTCTGAAGATATCTAATCAATGAATCCAATGGATTAAATTCCAAATAATTATCATGCCAGCTTTTTGCTGGCCCCCAATTTAGTGGAAGAGAGTTTCAGAAACTGAAATGAATCCGAATATAAGGGATTACGAGCCATTTTCATAACCCCCACCCCCACCCCCCCAAAAAAAAAAAAAAAAAACCAAAACCCAAAGAACAATAATTAAGTGAATAAAGAGTTCAATTATCTTTATGGAATTGTGATATAGAAAGCATTATACAATTAATCACTTATACGTTAAATTCATTATTCATGTAAATTTTATGATAACACTGTTGAGTTTTGCATCAGATAAAAATTAACGGATGGTTGTAAACCGATTCCTACCTCACGTGCTAGCTTTTGAAATTGACTTAGACTTAACGTCCATTTTATTATCAAACACTAATTATTGGCATATTAAAATGATAACTAATATTGCTGTAGAAGCTAAATTCAGAGATACTGCAAATAATCATTACGTCAATGTATATAATAAGAATGGATGAATCTGACCCTGCAGGAAATGAAAGGGTCTAAAAATTGGTAAGGAAGCTTTTTAAGGATGCCAGCTATTGGCATAAAAGATTTAATTATAGTCTCATCACTTAGTTTTCCACTTAGGAATAATGCAATTCTAAAAGTGCATTATTCTACCATTCCATGCTTAGGGAAAAGCAGTGCGGGAACAATTGCTAACTTAACTTAAAGTACTCTCTGATTATCTTAATATATTCAAACATTTGTATAAAGAATAGAAAATATATATTTTTAGAGGGAAAAGCTCATGATAGTCTAGCTTATAATCTAGTTGTTAATAGGCTTTTGGTTAGGATCGGACCATATGCAAATCTTCGTCTCAAACAATGATCCAAAGAAGAATCCCTTTCTTTTTTAGTTTCAAATTAGAAATCAATATTTAGTCTCACATGAGTCATGATTTTCTTTCTCTTAACTACTTTAATGAGATCTAATGATGCCCTGATACTCAAAATTAATTTAATCAAATACTTAATTGGATGGTGAATAATTTAGTCACGAAGCGGCTTGTGCCTTTTGTATAATTAAGGTGGGTGACATTCTTAATTCAAAAAATGCATATTAGAAATCTTCTTTCTTAATTGCATTAATTAGTATAAGTTTACAAATTACTCTGCAAAATAAAAAACGAAAAAAAATTTAGTAATGCCAACCGTCTGATAATTGTTTTTAGAAGAAATTGACTCGGACATTTAACATGAGCTTTGCGTCAATGCCGACACATGAGGGGAACCAAAACCAGGAAACAAGCAGAACGATATATAACTGATATTAATGTGTTCTTAAAAGAAACGAAATTCCAAATAAAGTCATAAGCATTAACATTGCCGCACAAATTAGACCTTAGTACAAATCTAGTTTGCTCTGATCACCGTAGATTTTCTAATAAAACTGATAGTAAATGATTTAATACAAAATTCAAACAATAATACAAATTTTTGGGGGGGAAATTAATTATTGTTTTCTTTCTTCTATGCTTATTTACAAAAAAAAAAAGGAACTAAAAGATTCCTTGAAAAACCTTAGAGAAGTAAATTCCTGAAAATGAATATTAAGGAAAAATAGTAGTAATAACCTCGCAATTAATTCATGGTTGATCACTTGAAGTCTCAGAAATGCTCTCTAAGTGAGGTCTCCATACACCAATTCTTCCTCTTCTTCTATCTCTTTGCGTTGAGATTTTCTCCGACAAAATTTCACTCAAATATTGATCGTTAGAAACCATCAAATTATTACTATTACTATTACCATTATTTCCGCCAATATTCCCATGATCATGATGAGCTTGTGGTAATGAAGATCTTGTCTTCTTTTTCTTTGTTGTAGTTGATGATCTTGAACGAGTACTTTTGTCAGTTGAAGAAGCTGGGATTGGCATAAGGAAATAAATCTTACCACGTTGAAGTTCAGCATCAGGAGGAAGTACAACGATCTTGGGACAAATTACTCCTTCTGAGGAATAAGATGTTGATGGCTTTTTTAGTACATGTTTCGGGTAAAGCTTCATAATCTCAGCTGCTTTTACATGAGTTTCACTTATCTCTTCAACTTTTCCATTAGCATGAACTATTCTAATCACATCAAGTGTTCCACAAGGTAGTATGCAAGATATGCAGCATCTTATTGCGTTTTTCATTGCTATTTTTTATATCTTGCTGATCTCACACGAGGGATTTTCCAAAAGAATAAGAAGAAGAAGAAAGAAGAGAAGAAGGGGGAGATATATAGAGGGAGAGATGAATAAAAAGAAAATTGAGAAAGAGAAGTACTATCTTTTGTTTTTCTTATGTGAATGGAACTAGCAAAAGAAGTGAAGAGGGGGAGGGATATAAGTTATTGGTATCAATATTGTCAATCAACTTGGTATAGTTTTTGTTACTAGAAATGATAGAGTTTATTATATGCTTTTGGGGCTTACTTTTTTTCCTTTACTTTTCGTGGATACTTTTTCTTTTTCCTCTTTTGCTTATTTTTTAAAAATTAAAAATACTTGTTTGGGGGAGTTGAATTCTATGGCATGAATAATTGCATCTCATATTTGTACTTTGGTTTTTGGATCCATCATTCAGGGCCCTTTGCCATTCAAGTCCATTCCCCCATAGCCCTTAATTTGCTGAGTTCAATAATGGGAGTTTGGCTGTGTATGCATGAAAGCTTAGGGTCTTGGATGACCCCCCATTTTTGTCCATGATTGGAATTGCCAAGTCAGCACAAGTGGGGGCCACCTTTTGTTTGAAGCTCAGACACGTGTCAGAATCAGAATTTGACTCCTGTCAACACTTGGTTGAATTCTCCTGGTTTTAAAGAGTAGGTGAAGAGGCTAATTAATGTAGGGTCCTTGTTCAAGATAGAGCCAAGGAGAATGTGAGAAGAGAATGGTGTTTTAGAATAGACAAGGTATTAGAGGATGGAGAAGGTTTCATTTGGCCCCTAGCACATTAGGTTTAATTAAGTCTACTGAAAATGAAATAAGGTTTAATTTTTGCTATTTGTTGGAGTGGGTGGAGGGAGGAGGAGATAAGGGGGCATAGAGAGATCTTCTTTTGAGAGGAGTTTTTTTGTGATCTTTCAATACCCTAAAACAAATCATGTGGGTTTGTGGTTTTCATGGGAAAGTGAGGTGTTGATAGACTCCTTTTACTCATCTCAAGTATAGAGTGGATTTTGGTTTTGGATATTGCTTTGACTAATGTGAAGTTGCTTGTCCTTTTTACCCTAGAAAACATGAATTTCTAGCCGCAAAACTATGTGTTTTTCCTAATTCTATCATTACCCAATATCAATAGTCAAGAGATAAAAAATACACACCATCAATCTGTAATAATCTAGTTGGACTTTCAAGATTTCCTATTTGAATTTGAAGAGGTGTGATTCCAATTCCAAGTATTTTTTTCCCCTTAAATAAGTAGTAGTATTCAAATACAACATCATAACACAAAAGAAAATGGTTCATTCTGATGTGGATATAACAAAGTAAAAAAGTTGTAACATGATTGATTTGATGTGCATTACATTGTCTTATAAATAATGGACCACACCTTTACTTAGCGGCCGATCTAACAAATGAAGCTTTGCTTAGAGCAACAATGGGAAAAAAATACAAAGGAACTTTAAAACAGTACGTGTAGTTAAACCTTATAAAGCCATTGAGTTTTGATTGGTTAATTTTAGTTGTCCCATCCAAGCTATGGCCCAGCCATTAAATGGGTTCAGATATGGATGTTAGTGGGCAACATGTGAGGGCATGGAGAGAAGGGTCCATATGGGTTTGAGAATTCAAGGGGTGTAGATAGGGGGGGGGGGGGTGTCTTATTTTAAGACAGATATTAAACCTAATGATAAAATCTAGGATTGATTAGTTGGATTTATGGTTGATTAAGTGACTAATAGTTTATGAGATTAACCTTTAAATATTAATTATTCGCTTGATGGATTCCGTCTTTAATGAATTAGCATCAAGCTTTCTTTGTTAGTCTCTTTTGAAATAGGCCTATTGATCTTCAAGTTTGATCAGTAAATCGAACGGGAATTTAATTCACGAGAAGCGATTGAGCGTATTGTATGTGCCAATTGCCATTTAGCTAATAAAACTGTAGAGATTGAGATTTCACAAGCGGTACTTCTTGATAATATATTTGAAGCAATTGTTCGAATTCCTTATGATATGCAACTGAAACAGGTTTTTGCTATTTTGTCTAGGCAAAATTTTGGAAATGATACCTTTATTTTCGTGTCTCTTGCTACTTTTATCGCCTACATAGACCAATTAATAGTTCAAGTCACACACTCACATAATCCTCTTTCTCTTCACAAAATTCCCTCTCGTCCTCCCGTTTAGTTGACATGAGTTGTTAAAGGGATAATGTGATTGCATTATAAGGTCTCAATTGAACAGATCGAGCAAGTTCGAATCAAACCTATTTTAACAAAAGAAGTACGGGCTTCTTCACTTTTTTTTTTATCTTGATTCCAATTTAATATTAAAAAAGTCTGAACTAATTGAAGACTTGTATCATAAATTCTTCGATTCGTTTTGCCAAGGTTGAAATCTAGGAATCGCGAATTAGAGCCCTTATTCTAGGTCGATGTGCCACCAATATATTCTACTTTTGAAATGTGGCCTTACCTTTTATACATAGATCATGTAAAGAAATTTTATATCTACAAATTAATTTTCCTATTATAACATATCAAATTTATGTCTTTTTTATAGGTTATGAATTCATGATTGTCATAAAAGTTCCCCTTTTTACATGATTTGATAGTGTTAATAAATTTATAGTGTTAGTGTATGCTAATTAAACTCGTAATCTATTATGAGAGGTCATTTAAGAGTGATAAAAAGAAAAGGGAAAATATGAGATGGATCATGGGCTGTCTGATAGCTTTAAATAATTGACTATAGGACAGTAGTGATAGGAACTCTTCTCTACCATAATTCTTTTGCCAATCATCTTCTTTGAAATAAGTTACAAAAAGGGAATTTTATTACCCTTTCTGACATATTTTTATCAACTTCGCTTTCCATACTTATGTGCATGGTTCTCTTCCATCTCTCTCACAAAATTCCCTTTGTTTCTGTTGGACGTTCGTATATCTTTTTTCCATCCTTTACCTTATATATTATATAATATATAAACATTTTATACACAAAAAGAAGGTCAAAGGTTTGGCTCCATCGTAGAATTGTTTTCTATATTGACCATGATGCAATTTCATATTGTTCCAGCTCATGACTAGCTAGCATTTTGAGACTTCCTCTTCCTTGAGCTGCTAGATAAAAGAAAGATGTTATGTTATAATATAAATTTTTTTATGTTATTGGATTAAGTTGACTTAATTACAAGTTACAACATATAAAACTCTGTGTCAGTGTCATAAGATATGGTAAAATTGAAAAATAGAGTAGTAACATGTGGTACCTGAACAGCTGTTAACGTTGTACAACTTTATGCGTGGAAGACGTGTTACTTTATCTTTATGTTTGATGAAGTTAACAAATAAACAATCTTGAGAATAGAGTGACTCAAGAGGAAATACTGTTTATACCCCGAAGAAGAAAAACGTACATATACCATGTGAATAACATAGTATTTGATAATTAATCTTAATTGATTTGTACTTCAACAACTCTTGATGTTGTTGTTGAAGAGGACTGATCCTCAACTTGTGTATATTACCTATCAAATATATCTCTTTAATTAATGGGTGAAGAATGAAGGAGAATCTTTTTGAGAATTGTTGACTCAAAATACCTTTTCAAAGCTGGCCAACGCTCATTATGTTATACATTTGATAATGAAGTTTCATAATCAAAAGGCATGCAACGTACTGCAACTGGTTAAATTGCGGTAATCGTATAATTTTTTTTTACATTACCAACGTATATAAGTTAAGCCCTTGTATATTTTGCTACTATACAATCAGATATAACATACTGAAACACTATTATGACATGGGTACCAATTTTTTTTAAAGTTTTAATAAAAATAAGAATCCTATTTTTCTTGATCTGATTCTATGGAAAACTGAGGAGACTTTTATTTGGAGAAAGAGCAAATTTTGTGTTTATATCAACACAATCTTCCTCGTGTCCCTGACTTCCACTGGACATCAAAGTATGTGCATTTTCAAGCCATGTGTTTATCACATTGAGGCCATTCATAATAACTTTAACACAAACTGAATATTCTATTACTAAATAAAAGATATAATATTCACTAGGTGTTTCTTATATATAAATTGAGTAATTGGGATTCAATTGATTTCCTTCCAATCCTGTAAAGTAGGTGTACACATGATTGAAATAAAGAGTGTTGCAAAAAGATGTTTACAACTGTATCCTCTAGATAGGTAAGTGAATTTTACATTTAAAGACCTACTAATTGGTCCTAGCATTTTCTGTTCATTATTTTGGGGAGAGAAACAACATGACCTAATATTGCCGAACCCCTTGATTTTATTCACCCGTTTATTCTTTAACTCGGTGATGGTGGAAACTGCAGTTTTGGTAGCTTCGGTATAAAAATTGCACGGGACATTTTATTTGGGCTTTCTTTTTTAATATGTAGTTATTTTGTCTTTTTGTTTTGTTCGTACCCGTTTTTTATTAAAAGCTATTTGAAAAGACTTTTTGCCTTTCTTTATTAAAAAACTATTTTCTTTTTAAATATACGTTAGTCCTCGACTATTTTTGTCTTTTACTTCCGTTAGTCGCGTTTTTTGATTTGTTCTTCTTCTAAAATTAAACAGTTTCGTTGTTGTTTTGAATTAATTGCTAGTCGTCGTTGTTCCCACGTTATTATTTAATTACATGTACATTACATTAACTTTTTCGGTTTTATTTTACGATTTAATTTCTGATTTTGGTGTTGATAAAATATTTTCTCAGTGTCTAGTTTGATAAGTGCGTTAGTTTTACTTTCATAATTGTGTTTTTAGGTTTTTGAAAGAGATGTTTATGTTGTTAATGAAAATTTTATAAATTCTTCTGTGATTAGACATTCAAATTTTTAAAAATTTTCAAAGTTAAAGAGATGATAATGATACCTTAGATAGGAGCTGAAGTTTTTTTTTCATGTTTTGACATTATTTTTGGAATTGAATTTGTATTTTGTTTTTTTGGAAAAACTACAATATGTTTTTTTTGCTTAACGTTTTGTGTTTGTAACTGGCCAAGTTAGCTTTAGGAGCTGAATTTTTTGTGTTTGTAAGTGGTAAAGTCCAGCTTTAGGAGCTGAAGTTTTTGTGTTTGTAACTGGTGAAGTCCAGCTTTATGAGCTGAAGTTTTTGTGTTGTTACTGCTGAACTTCAGCTTTTGCTGAAGTTTTTATTTTGTTACTGCTGAACTTTAGCTTTAGAGTTAAAGTTTTTGTTTTGTAACTATCTAACTTCAAGTTGAGCTAGTGTAGGATGAAAACTTCAGTTTTTTCTGCTGAAGTTTTTAAGTATTAACTAAAAAACTTCAACAACTATGCCGAAGTTTCTTTGGTGCAATATTAAATTTTAATTTACCCAGTATACGAGGAAAACTTCAGCCCTTACTGGTGAACTTTTTAAGTAATAACTAAAAAACCTCAACACCTATGCCGAAGTTTTTTTGTTAAAAGCTATTTGAAAAGACTATTTTGTCGTTGTTTATTAAAAGACTACTTTCTCTTCAAGTAATATACGCTAGTCCTTTACTGTCTCTATCTCTCTCTCCCTTTATTTGCGTTTTTTGATTTGTTCTTCTTTTGAAATCAAATGTTTTTGTTGTTTTGAATTTTAAATTGCTAGTCGTCATTGTTCCCACATTACGATTAAATCACAGGTACATTGCATTAACTTTCTCGGTTTAAATTTAATTTTGGTTTTGATTTTGATAGTTATGTATTTGTTATAAAATATTTTCTTAGGGCTTAGTTTGACAAGTGCATTAATTTTACTTTTACGATTGACTTTTTAGGTATTTTGAACAAGATGTTTATATTGTTGATGAAAATTCAATAAATTTTTCTGTGATTAGACGTTTAATTTTTTTAAAATAGAGTTAAAGAGATGATAATGATACTTTAGATAGGAACTAAAGTCTTTTTCATGTTTTCGAATTATTTTTTGATTTGAATTTGTATTTTGTTTTTTGTAAAAACTACAACATTTGTTTTTTGCTGAATGTTTGTAACTGGTGAAGTTAGCTTTAGGAGCTGAAATTTTTGTATTTGTAACTGGTGAAGTTAGCTTTAGGAGCTGAAGTTTTTGTGTTTGTAACTGGTGAAGTCTAGCTTTAGGAGCTGAAGTTCTTGTGTTTGTAATTTGTGAAGTCCAGCTTTAGGAGATGAAGTTTTTGTGTTGTTACTGCTGAACTTCAGTTTTAGAGCTGAAGTTTTTATTTTATAACTGGTTAAGTTTTTAAATAATAACTAAAAAATTTCAGCACCTATGCCGAAATTTTTTTGGTGCAATATGAATTTTTAATTTAGCAGGTGTACGAGGAAAACTTCAACTCCTACTGCTGATGTTTTTAAGTAATAACTAAAAAACTTCAGCTCTAGAACTGAAGTTTTTGTTTTATAGTTGTCGAACTTCAACCTTCTTAGGTATTGAAATTTTAGCTGATATTTAAATAATTTTCTTATATTATTTTTTGTATCTATTACTTTTATTGAAGAGATGGCTCCTAAAGATCCTCAAGATCCTAATGCAGCTAAAGAAACCAAAGAACCTAAAGCACCTAGACTGCCTATAATTTTCCCAGGTCCTTATGTCCCTGCTCCTCCACCTACAAGACCGGGACAAAAATATTTTGAGTTTGGAGATTGGTTTAACTCTAAAGATTACTGGAAGGGGACCATAATTTGAAGAATTTAATTGAAACTTTCTTGACTCCTACATAACATGATAAGCATAAAAATGGTACATTTAGATACATTATGGCTATGGAGAATTTCAAATGCAGCATGAAGTTGGTTTATTGTCTGTGTATTTCTCGAATATTCACGAATGATCGAGACTCCATTAGTTTCAAGATTTTTGGCCATGATGTTTTTGTCACCCTTGAAGACTTTCACATTATGTGTGGTTTGTGGATCACATAACATAATGTAGAAAAAACAATTAATCGAGAGAGCAATATTCTGAAGTGTTATTTTGGTAAGTCCAAGGGTGTAACTTTGAAGTATATTCGAATTTTGATGACTCGCAATGAAATTCCAGAGAATTCTATGAACCATGTACACATATGCGAGAGTGATGATGATGCAGTTAAGGTTATTGAAATTCTTATAGTAAAATCTATTCTGTTTGGAAAAATAACGAGTCATGTGTGATGGAGGAGTATGCATCTATCGTTGAAGACGATAAGATTTGTGCTGAATATCCTTGGGGTAATGTGGCTTATGAGAAGCTCATTTATTCGCTGAAACATGTATTGGATAAGCAGAACAAATCCCATGCTACTGAGTATAAACTTGGTGGATTTTCATATCCTTTATGTGTTTGGTTCGATGAGCGCTTCCTAGATGTTCGGGAGAAGTATATAAGACATGATGAGTACCTTGATACGCCGCATGTCCCTAGGATGTTATGTTGTGTATGTGGGGGAGAGCCTAACTTTCTCGAACTTTATTTTATGTTCAGTAAACATGAAGTAAGTTACCTTTTTTTATCTTTGTGTTAATATGTTGATGTATTAGTTTTTTTCTCCTCATAATAAACTTTTTTGTATTAAACAGAGATATCGTGATTTTAGGATATTAGATATAATTCATACAAAAGAGGAATTGAAGTCATTGCCTTTAATTGAGAAATTACTATGCAGCCGAATTTGTTCAAATGTAGTTAATGCAGTTCCTTCAACTGGTGAATTACCACATACTCTAAGTCGATCAAAAGAAGCGACTCAAACTCATGTCATTGGTAAATCACCATGTACTCTAAGTCGATCAAAAGAAGCGAGTCGAACTCATGTCACTGGTGAATCACCATGTAGTCGGAATCAATCAAACGAACTGAATCCAACTCCTTTTACTAGCAAAGCATCTCGTACCCAGAGTCGTTCTACCTCTTCTACATATGACTTTGATGACAATGAATTACTTGAGACAATATGTTCTATAAGTTTTTATTTGAATTTTTTTGGTTTTGTTTTTGTAAAAGTACAACATGTGTTTTGAGTTGAAGTTTCTTCTATATCTGAATTTTTTTGTGTGTATTTATTCTAGAGGTTAACAACGGAGGTTCAAATGCCTGCAAAAAAATAAAGAAGTATATTCGTGAACGAAGTTTTCGATAAGTTTTAAAGGAGGAGCGATCTACTATTGTTGATGCAATTTTGTAAAAGTGAAGGAAAGTTTATTTATAGAGAAGACTTTTATTTGCGCTGATTATTCAGATTTATCATTGTTAGTAATTATTTTTCTTGGATTATTTCGATGAGAAGTTTGAATAATTGTTATGATGGTCAACAAATCAAACACAATGAATGATGACAATTTTGATTATAGGATCTTACGAACATGCATCGGCTTTTGAAGGTGATCAACATATTCAAGAGCAAGTTGAAGATGATGCATTGCATAAAGCCGCAGATGATAAAGATACACATAATGAAGCGGATGTTGAAGGCGACGGATAAGGTGCAGATGATCAAGTTGTTGGAAAAGGCAATTTGTTTGGTGATGGAGATCAAGCACCTGTTTGTAATTTAGAAGTGAAAGGGAGTGATGTGTCTAGCACTACTGGGAAAGATGATCAATATGTAGGATTACTAGCTATTTGCAAAGAACTTCTAGGTGGTGATACACAGGAAATTGTTACTACAGGTACAAAGTATGAAGTTAATAATATTTAAATAATACCTTAGATAGGAGCTAAGTTTTGTTTCATGTGTTTGTGTGTGTTTTTTTTAAAATACAACATATTTCTTGGTGAATGTTTTGGTTTGTAAATGGTGAACTTCAGCTGTAGAGCTAAAGTTTTTATTTTTATAACTGTCAAACTTCAATTATAGAGCTGAAGTTTTTTTGTTTTAACTGTCAAATGTTTTGTGTGTTACTGGCTAACTTCAGCGTTCTTTAAGTTGAAGTTTTAATTATTTTTTTATAATATCCTATTCTGAAATTGTCCCTACAAGTATAAATTTTTTCTATGTTGAAAAACTAGTTGATCTATTCCCCCTCTTTATGAATATGCAGCGGAAGTTGAAACTAGTCGTGCTTCAATTGACACAACTCAAAAACTGTCTAATGATGCAGAATTGAATGAAGGTATAGTTGAGAAAGCCCTTTCAGAGAATACTCAAATTCTTGTTGATGTTGGTCCATAATTGAATGAAGCTGGAAATGCTGATATCGACAAAGGCATGCAGCCTGGGGAAATCATAGTGAAAGACAAACGTCAAGGTATTTTATAGATCATGAATTTATTATATTTGATCGAAGTATAATTTTTATTGTTTGAAATTTTACATACTTTATTCTTTTTTATGTTTTTGAATGACTTTTTAGAAAGACCCGATGCAGCTCAAAAAGAATTTGGTGAGCTTGTGCATCTATATGAAAACGGAAAAATAGATATATTCACACATATTGCCTCATAGACAAGTGTGAATCGTGTTGTTATTATTTTATAAAATTTAGTCAGTATTATTTATTTATTTACTTGCATGAAGATACACAATTTGTTGGAATGCAAACATCATCTGTGTTGCAATACTTAGACTAGATAGCTATTTTCTGCAATTCGATTACAAGCGGTTTTTGCCTAATGTGTGTTTTCTATCAGTTTTATTTATGATTATATTTTCCTTGCTTTTGCATATGTCATGTGATGCATCGGAACTTCTTCTAAAACCTAAGAGAAGGAAGATTTCCAATTCTCCTATGTGTGACACCAGTGATATCCCCAACTTCAATTTATGTTTATTTTCACTTGGTAGTACACAAGGAGTGATTCAGGAGGTAATTATGCTATTTTTGTTGTTCGTGAAGAGATACAAGAACTTCGGGAACAGCAGGGAGTTGGTCAAGCATGTGCCATGATGGTTGTAGTTTTTCCCCCTGCTGCTGAACAACAGCAATTAGTTGTGACAGAACAGCAGGAACAACAAACAAAAGCAAAACCAGATAAAAAAGGGAAAAGGATCCATATGGAGAGTATTTGGTTGAGATCTCCTTACGTAGTTCATAAAAAACAAAGAGGTGAAGATTGGAAAGTAGGAAAGAATACACGAAGGTGTCCATTCCATTATGTTAATCAAGACAGTGGAGTGATGGAAAGATTTAAGGACTGGTTGAGATGGATGCCAGTGAATATGATTCCAATCGATTCAGTTTAGCTGGACTTGATATTCCAAAATCATTCTTTTCCGAGCTTATGGATCCTGACTCTGATCTTGCGGATGAAGTAAGTTATTAAGTTTGTTTTTGTATTGGTTTTCAACTGTATTTCCCAAAACTTCAGCTTATTTTTTATAGTATAGATTTTACACTGTAATTTTGAAAATTTCATCTTTATTCATAGTAAACTACTAAAGATTTTTAGCTTGTTTGCTAAAACTTCAGCTTAACACTTCAAACCGGATATGCTTAAGTTTTTGTCATGCTATTTGTAGTTGTGTAATGTGTTTTTTTCTAAACTTCATAATGGTAATTTCACATGTTATCATTTGTTGTTGTTGATTTGCAGCATATTGATATGGACATATATTACTTGCGCAAAAAATATTGCTATCACCTTCCACGTTATCCAAAATCAAAATGTGCAGTAACAAATTTACTCTTCGATCAGTATATGACTATCCTGGATAGAATTCATCCTTCAGAATAAAAGATGAAAATAATTAACAAAAAGGAAGCAAAAGAGAATGGATGATCAAAACAAGAGCAAATCAAAGAGAAAAAGGATTTCCAAACAACAGCTTGAAGAATAAGAAGCGGTTATTAAGCCACTATCTGACTATAGTTGTTATGAGGAAGAATCAACAAATAAAGGTGGTCAACTACGTAAAAGGCCGTGACCTTTCATGTGGTATCTCATGGGCATCTACCAAAAAATTATTCTTTCCATTTTGACTTAAGCCAAGGGAGAGGCAGAAATCTACGCACTACTTTATTAGAATTTTGAACTTTGAAGAAAAAACTATATATATGTGTATGACTCTAGGGGCAGTGTAACATACGATCATGCGCTTGAACATGTCAGAATTTATGCCCGGTTGATCCCGCACTATCTCAAATGCTTAAATTTTGGGGAATATCATAAATTTTTATGGAGACAGAGCTGTGAAAAAAATTTTAAAATTAGGTGGATGAACACACCAGAACAGACTAACAAGTACGTGTTTCACATATGGTTTACCATGCATCTTATGTTTATTATTTTTTGCCTTGTGTTAACTATTCTTTTTTTTCTTTTTTGTGTATTTTTAGCAGTGTTTATTATGGTATATTTTCTCTTAAGTTTATTGATATTCGGTTGACGAGAGAAGATGTTTTCAATTTCAATCAAAGTCCGACATTGATATTCATGAGAGAATTGGCTGCCAATCTTTGGGCTCATGAAAAGTGAAAAAAAGATAACGGCTATGAAACTCCAGAAGAACAAGACGAAGATGATTATGGTGATTTTGAAAAGACCCTTTGTGAATTTTTTGATTAGAGGATTGGTTGAACATAATTTGAATTTTGTGAATACACATTAATTATTTTTTTAGTTCACTTTTTGTCTTACAATATGTTTGTGTCTTTTATCATAAATTTTAAGTACATTTTTTATTTGAAAAAACTTAAGCATGACTTCTGCTTTTTAAGCTGAAGTTTTGTTTAAAAGTGAAAAGAAAACTATTATCCAACACAAAAACTTCAGCTTATCAGGTGCTGAAGTTTTTGGAAATATACTAAAAAACTTCAGCACATTGGGCCGAAGTTTTTTGAAAAAGCTTTAAGACAAAAACTATGAAATCCAACACAAAAACTTCAACTTATGAGGTGCTAAAGTTTTTTGAAATATACTAAATAACTTCAGCACATTAGGCCGAAGTTTTTTGAAAAAGCTTTACAACGAAAACAATTGAATCCAACACAAAAACTTCAGCTTATCAGGTGCTGAAGTTTCAAGAAATATACTAAAAACTTCAGCACATTGGGCCGAAGCTTTACGACAAAACAACTTAATTCACGATGAAAAACTTCAGCTTGTGATGTGCTGAAGTTTTTAGCAATGAACTAAATACTTTAGCACATGCGGCTAAAGTTTTAAAAAAAGCTTTACTACAAAACTATATAATTCACGATGAAAACTTTAGCTTATGATGTGCTGAATTTTTGGAAATGAACTAAATAACTTTAGCACATGGGGCTGAAGTTTTTTGGAAAAGCTTTAAGACAAAAACTTTAGCATGTTTTGGTGTTTTTTTAAACTTGATTCTTATCTTTTTTGCATTTTCTAGCTATTTTTTGTCATTTATCACTCATATCACCTACTTTTTGTGGCCTTATTTTTTATTATATTTTTATTTCATTTATCACTTATTTATTTTGCCAAATACTTATCTTGTTACATTCAATTTCTCTGAATAAAAAACAGTTAACAATCTCTTCACCATTTATAGATATTAAATTGATTAGGTTCACTCTTTGGCTATATTAACAATCTTTTCAGTTGAAAATTTTAGAGTCATCCATAGACTTCTATCATATTTCTTAAAATTTGTATTCAAAGAAAAACAAGAAAATGTTGGCTAAGACATGCTTATTGGGTGTAGCAGGAAGTTCGTGGAAAGAAAAGATAGTGAAGGAGAAGTCGAAATACTTCATATGTAAAAGAGAGTGGCCAGATCAAAGGCTCGAGCACCAGGACAATTTGATCATTTTACTAGTTGATAAATCTAACTTTTAGGAAAAAGAGCAAATTTACGGGGGCTCGAGTTTTTGATATGGCCACTCTTCGTCACATATGAAGTATTTTTGATTTCTCCTTCACTATTTTTGCTTCCCACGAATTCCAAGATGCACACCAATAAGCATGTCTTTGGCCAATATTTTCTTGTTTTTTTCTTATGAAAGAAGACGGTAGTTACTAAAAATATTATAGTACAAAACTTCGTCAACCATTGTCTGACAGAAAATGCTTCGGTAGAAGACATGGTAAAGGTTCATGGCATGTGGTTAAGAAAACCAAGAAGAGCAACTAAAACATTACTATGGAGAATATGAAGACACTCTGTGAATTTTTTGAATAGAGAATAACTTGTAAAGAAAAAACTATTTTTTTCTTTTTTCCAAGAATGTAAGTGAAAACAAAATTAGATTTTTTGAATATACATTATTTTGTGAGAATTATGTGACTTGGATTGATTCAAATACATTTATGTCTTCTTTCATGAATTTCAAGTATATTTTTGTTGAACTTCAGCATGCTAAAATTGAGCATGAAGTAAATAACTTTTGCTTTTTAAGCTGAAGTTTTGGTTAAAAGTCATAACAAAAGTGTCAAATGTAGTAAAAAAAACTTCAGCTCATCACTAAATACGCTAAATAACTTTACTAGTTTCGGCGTAAGTTATTTGAAAATTCTTTACGATAAAAACTATAGAGTCCAGGACAAAAACTTTAGCTTAACAAGTGCAGAATCTTTTAGAAATGTACTAAATAACTTTAGCACATTGGGCCGAAGTTTTTTGAAAAAGCTTCAAGAAAAAAACTATGGAATCCAACACAAAAACTTCAGTTTTGTCACGACCCCAGTTCACCCTTCATGAACAGGTCGTGATGGCACATAGTTCTTACAACTAGGTAAGCCTAACAGTGTGGAAATTTAATATAACTTGCAGAACATTTAATTAAATTAAGCAAAACTAGAAGAAATCAATATATAAGTGCCACTTGGCATATACAACTCAAAAATAAAACGCGAAAGTCTACAATCTCATCCCAAAACCCATAAAGTCACGGGAACATAAGCTAACGAATAGTAATACATGGCTCTAACTTCAGATTATCTAAAGCAAAAGTACGGAAGAAGTCTATATACTACAAATAGAGTAAAGAAGGAGACTCCCTGGTCTGTGGACGCTGTAGAAATACCTCAAAGTCTTTGTAGCTCTCCTGACCTCAAGGATAGTGCGCCTGAGATGAAGTACCTGGGTCTGCACATGAAAAACATGTGCTGAAAAGGCATGAATACACCACAAGGGTACTCAGTAAGTGCCAAGCCTAACCTCGGTTGGGTAGTGACGAGGAAGGTCAGGGCCCTACTGAGATAAAATATAATAATAAGGCTGACAACAGTATGAAATAAGCAGAAATAATGGAATAAAACTATGAAGTAAGTCAAGTTACACAAACAAACATTTAACAGATAAGATAACACAGAGTAAAACCGCTCAATACCAGTACCAATAATGAGGATCTCCCATGATACCATCTTGTTGTCCTTTTCATCAACCTGTCTGAGGAGCTCCCAAGATACCGTCCCGTAGTCCATCATATGAGTATACCGAAGGATCTCCCAGGGTACTGTCCCGTAGTCTCAAATGTAAATATCCAGTAGTTCCATATAACTGTGCAAAGGGATCTATCGGGAATTTAACCTACAGGCCCAAAGTAAATATGCAGGGGTGATCTAGAATCGAACCTGCAGTCCCAAAGTAAATATGTAGGGGGATCTTTCGGGAATCGAACCCGCAGTTCCAAAGTAAATATACAGGGAGATCTATTGGGAATCAAACCCATAGTCCGAAAGCAAATATGTAGGGGGGAATCTATCAAGAATCAAACCCGCAGTCCCAAAGTAAATATAAGGGGGGATCTATCAGGAATTGAACCCGCAGTCCCAAAGCAAATACGCAACCATGACCAGAAGATATTAAGAAAAGAAGTAGAAAGACAAGCACTAGATAGTACTAGCATAACATGCTTTGTGTAAAATTAACTAGACATGCTTTTCTAATCTCGCACAGGTTATAATTGCAAGTAAAATAAAGCAAATACGAAAAAAAACTCAGTTTCAATATCTTATGTAATAACCAAATTTTCAACAATTAGCTCAAGTACGCACTCATCACCTCATGTAGAAGGCACCCAATTACCAAATAACATATCCTAGGGGAAAGGTCCCACACAAGGTTAGACAAGCCACATACCTCAAACCGAATCCAATTCAACTTGAAACCATATGTTTTCCACGAGTATCCGACTCCAAATGGGCCAAATCTAATCATTTCACTTACATCTCATAAATAACATCTCAAACAACTGATTATATTACTCCACTTAAAGATAAGACGCAAATTTAGGTAATCCAAAATACCCCTCAGTCCAACGTGGTCAAAACTCGAGGTTTAAACCAAAATCCAGTTACCCATTCCCCGACGAACCCAAATATATGATTTATTTTGAAATCGAACCTCAAATTGAGGTCCAAATCCCAAATTTTTAGTAAAACCTACGTTCTACCCCAAACCTCCAATTTCACCCATGAAAATCATCGATATTAAGTTGAAAACATGTTAAATGATATTAAAGATTGAAAGAAACAAGTAAAAACCAATTTACAAATGGTTTGGAAAAGGTCTTGTTCTTGGAAAATCGCCCAAAGGAGTTGTGTTTTGAAAATGGGGTGAAAATGTCCAAAATTCAACTAAGTATAAAAATTGCAGGCTGCAAATGTCGCAATTGCGAACAGTGCGAACCCCGACCCTGCTAACCTGGAAATTGCGAGACTCTTATTTTCATTTGCAAACTTTGGGGAAAACCGGGAGGTTCGCATTTGTGAACCATAAGGCCACATTTGCGAAGACCTCACCATCGCATTTGCGAGGGTATAGTTCGCATTTGCGAAGTATGCCAGGAATTAAATGCCTCACATCTGCGAGCTGACCCTTCGCAATTGAGATCTCGTATTTGCGAGCCAAGTTTCACAATTGCGAAGCCTGCAGGTCAGTTATAGCAGCAATTTTTCAAGTCAAAAAAAAAACTCCAACACATATCCAAACTCACCCAAGCCCTTGGGGCTCCAAACCAAATATGCACACAACCTCAAAAACATCCTACTGACTTATCCATGCAATCAAATCGCCAAAATAACATCATAAGCATCAAATTAAGCCTCAAAACTCATAATTTCTTCCAAGTTTTCATAATACATCAAATTTCCAGTTTTAAGTCTGAAACACGTCAAACGACGTCTGTTTTCAATTAAACTTTACATAAAATGCTTACACCATATATAAGACTTGTACCGGCCACCGAAACAAAAATATGGGCTCGACAACATAATCATTTAATCAAATTTCACTTCCAATTTCCTTAACTATTTCCAGAATACAATTTCACGCAAAAATTTATTTCTCTGGCTTGGGACCTCGAAATTCGATTCCGGGAATACGCCCAAGTCCCATATTTTTCTACGGATCCTCCGGGATCGTCAAATCAGGGGTCTGGATCCGCTTACCAAAATTTTGTTGACCAAAGTCAATTTAATATCCAAATTTAGCATTTTTCTGACAGGATCCATATCTAAGCTTTTCGGCTACGCGCCATGACTGTGCACGAATATTGAAGCAACTCCACATGAGGTTTTCAAGGCCTCAAAAGTACAGAATTGGTAAGAAAATAAGTGACGGCCCATTTAGGGCGTCACATCCTCCACCATTTAAACAATCGTTTGTCCTTGAATAGACAAAAGAAAGAAGTACCTAAGTCCGAAAAAATATGAGGATAATGGCTCCGCATATCTCGCTCGGTCCCCCAAGTCGCCTCCTCGGCCGGCTGACTCCGCCACTGAACCTTTACTGAATTCTTTGACCTCAACTTTATGACATGCCTTTCCAATATAGCCACTGGCTCTTCAACATAGGATCGATCATTGTCCAACTGAACTGAGCTGAAATCCAACACGTGCAACGGGTCACCTTGATATCTACGGAGCATCGAAACATAAAATATCGGATGAACCCCGGCCAAATTGGGAGGTAAGGCAAGCTCATAAGCAACCTCCCCAACACGTCTCAAAATCTCAAAAAGGCTAATGAACCTCGGACTCAACTTCCCTTTCTTCCCAAATCTCATAACGACCTTCATAGGTAAGACCCAAAGCAGAACCCGCTCCCCGACCATAAATGAAACATCACGAACCTTCATGTTCACGTAGCTCTTCTGTCTGGACTGGGCTGTACGGAGTCTATCCTTAATCACCTTAGCCTTCTCCAATGCATCCTAAACCAACTCTATGCCCAATATCCTGGACTCATCTGGCTCAAACCAACTCACGGGATATCTACACCGCCTACAATACAAGGCCTCCTACGGAGCCATATGAATGCTAGTATGGTAGCTATTGTTGTAAGAAAATTTGCCAATGGCAAGAATTGATCCCAAAACCCTCAAAACTCAATCACACACGCACAGAGAATATCCTCAAGAATCTGTATAGTGCGCTCGGACTGTCCGTCCGTCTGGGGTGAATTATGTACTCGTCGTCATCTGAGTGCCCAACTTCTGCTGAATGGCTCTCCATAACCATGAGGTGAACTGAGTACCTCTGTCTGAAATCATAGAATCTGGAATACCATGCAAATGAACAATCTCCCAGATATAAATCTCCGCCAATCGCTCTGATGAATAAGTAGTATACACAGGGATAAAACTAGCGTACTTGATCTACCGGTCCACAATCACCCAAATGGCATCAAAGTTCTTCGCAGTCCGAGGGAAAAACTACAAAATCCATTGTGATCCTCTCCCATTTTCACTCTAGAATCTCTATCTGCTGAAGCAACCCACTTGGTCTCTGGTGCTCGTACTTCACCTGCTGACAGTTGAGGCATCTAGCTACATATCCAACTATATCATTCTTCATCCGCCTCCACCAATAGTGTTGTCTCAAGTATTGATACATCTTCACGACACCCAGATGGATGGAATATCCAAACTGTGAGCCTCTGCTAAAATCAACTCTCGAAGCCCATCAACATTGGGCATACAAACCCGACCCTACATCCTCAATACCCCATCATCTCCAATGATCACAAATCTGGCATCGCCGTGCTGAACCGTGTCCCTGAGGACAAGTAAATGAAGGTCATCATACTGTCGCTCCCTAATACGATCAAACAATGAAGACCGAGAAACCACGCAGGCTAGAACCCGACTAGGCTCCAAAAGATCCAATCTCACAAACTGACTGGCTAAGGCCTGAACATCCATCGCCATGGGTCTCTCTGAAGCTGGTAAATATGCCAAACTCCCCAAACTCTCCACCCGGTGACTCAAGGCATCCGGTACCACATTGGCCCTGCCCGGGTGATATAGAATAGTGATATCATAGTCCTTTAGCAACTCTAACCACCTCCTCTAGCGCAAATTTAGATCCTTCTGCTTGAACAAATGCTGCAAACTCCTATAATTAGTATAAATCTCACAAGGCACACTGTACAAATAATGACGCCACATCTTCAAGGCATGAACAATAGCAGCTAACTCAAGGTCATGGGCAGGGTAATTCTTCTCATGTATCTTCAACTGTCTGGACGCACAGGTAATCACCCTACCGTCCTGCATCAACACTGCTCCAACGCCGACCCATGAGGCATCACAATAAACTGTATAAGATCCCGAACTAGTATGCAATATTAGAACATGGGCTCTAGTCAAAGTTGCCTTGAGCTTTTGAAAGCTCGCCACACACTCCTTTGTCTACTGAAATATAGCGCCCTTCTAGGTCAACCTAGTCATAGGGGCTGCAATCGATGAAAAACCCTCCACAAAACGACGGTAATAACCTGCCAAGCCAAGGAAACTGCGAATCTCTATGGTTGAGGACGGTCTGGGCTAACTTTGCACGGCCTCTATCTTCCTCGGATCTACCCGAATGCCCTCGCTCGAAACCACATGGCCTAAGAATGCCACTGAATCCAACCAATACTCACATTTTGAGAACTTCGCATATAATTTCTTCTCCCTCGAGGTCTGAAGCACGGTCCTCAGGTGTTGCTCATGATCTTCTTGACTCTGGGAATACACCAGAATATCATCAATAAAAACAATAACGAATGTGTCGAGATATGGCCTGAATACACTGTACATCAAATGCATAAAAGTTGATGGGGCATTGGTCAGCCCAAATGACATAACAAGGAATTCTTTATGACCATGCCGATTCTTTAAGGTAGTCTTCGGGATATCTGGCTCCCGAATCTTCAATTGATGGTAACCTGAGCGCAAGTCAATCTTAGAAAATACATGTGCACCCTGAAGTTGGTCAAATAGATCATGAATCTGAGGCAAAGGATAAAGGTTCGTCATGGTAACCTTTTCAACTGGCGATAATCAATACACATACGCATAAAACCATCCTTCTTCTTCACAAACAATATATGAGCACCCCACGATGAAACACTGGGTCGAATAAAACCCTTATCAAGAAATTCCTGCAACTAATCCTTCAATTCCTTCAACTTAGAAGGAGCCATACGATACAGAGGAATGGAAATAGGCTGGGTGCCCGATCAACATGTCAATGCCAAAATAAATATCTCTATCAGGCGGCATGCCTGGAGATTAGCTGGAAACACATCGGGATAATACCGTACCACTGGAACTGAATCAACATAAGGGTTATCAGTACTAAATCTCTTACATAAGCTAAATACACGACACACCCCTTCTCAACCATACGTTGAGCTTTAAGAAAAGAGATAACTCTATTGGGAGTATAATCTAAAGTACCACTCTACTCAACACGCAGAATACCTAGCATAGCCAGTGTCACGGTCTTGGCGTGACAATCAAGAATAGAAAATGGGGCAACAACCAGTCCATGCCCAAGATAATATCAAAATCAACCATGTTGAGTAATAATAAATCTGCCCTGGTCTCAAAACTACGTATAGTAACTAAACATGACCGATGAATGTGGTTCACAATAAGGGAATCGCCCACAGGTGTAGAAACATAAACGGGGCACTTAAAGAATCCCGAGGCATACCCAAATGTGGAGCAAAGTAAGAAGACACATAAGAATAAGTGAATCCTAGATCCGAGAGAATTGGTACACCTCTATAACAAACCATGAAAAATACCTATGATGATACAATCAAAGGCAACAACCTCGAGACGGGTAGGTGGGGTAGCAACTGGGGCTGTAACGATGGCCTGGGAACTCTGCGGGGCACGCTGTGGCTAAGAAGTCTGTAGAGGTGCACTCTTCACGAGTCTGGGGCAATACCTCACCATATGGTGTATGCCACCACACTCGAAGCAACCTCGCGGCTGGCGCAGCAGTGGAAACTGTGGGGTACGGGTACTCCGTAACCCCTGAACACATGAAGCCTTGTGTGAAATTTGGGATGCAAACTGAGCTGGCTGACCCACGAAACCTCTACCATGCAGTATTCTTCCTCCAAAATAAGGACCAGTGGGTCTCCCCAATCTGCGAGGCCTACTGAGTCCTCTATGCTCTCCCTCCTAACCTCATTTGTCTCCTACTCGGTAAGACGTCCTCACCACTCGCTGAACTGGGACCAATTGTTATGTTGCCATGACACCTGAAACCTGACCAATGGGAACATGCTGCTCTGGAGTGGGGACGGTAGGAGTCTAAATCCCTCCCACACCTGTGAAGTAGTCGGTACAACTTCAATCAATCCTGCATGAATCAATGTACCAAACACACTCAAGAACTATGCCAAAGTCTCCTGAAGGGCTGGAGTAGTAGCAGCATGCGTGTCAAGTGCCTGGACTCCGGCTGGATCTGCTGGTGGTACCTCGGCGGCAGCTCACGCGGGTGCTCTGGCTGCATCACGTACGCGTCCTCGACCTCTACCCCTGCCCCGGCCTATGACGGCTATAGTAGGGGGTGCGGGTGCCTGATCATCCCAAGTAGCGCGTGGCCGCACCATCTGTGAGATAATAGAAGACAAAAGTTTAGAGTTTTTTTGTGATGCTAACATATCGTAAGACAAGGAAATCAAATGAAGTGGAATTTTTCTAACAATTACATAGCCTCTCGTAGATAAGTACAGAAGTCTCCGTACCGATCAACAAGACTCTAACCAAAAAGCCAATATCCCATGACTCCTATGAACCTAGAGCTCTGATACCAACTTATCACGGCCCCAGTTCACCCTCCATGAATAGGGCGTGATGGCACCTAGTTCCTACAACTAGGTAAGCATAATAATGCTGAAATTTAATATAACTTGCGGAACATTTAATTAAATTAAGTAGAACAAAATGGTATATAAGTGCCACTTGGCATATACAACTCAAAAATAAAATGCGGAAGTCTACAATCTCATCCCAAAACCCGGACACTCACGGGAACACACGCTAACAAATAGTAATACATGGCTCTAACTCCAGATTATCTAAAGCAAAAGTACGGAAGAAGTCTAGATACTACAGATAGAGTAAAAAAGGAGACTCCTTGGTCTGTGGATGCTGCAGAAGTACCACCAAGTCTCCGTAGCTCTCCTGACCTCAAGGATAGTGCGCCTAAGATGAAGTACCTGGGTCTACACATGAAAACATGTGCAGAAGAGGCAAGAGTACACCACAACGGTACTCGGTAAGTGCCAAACCTAACCTCGGTTGAGTAGCGACAAGGAAGGTCAGGGACCTACTGAGATAAAATATAATAATAAGGCTGACAACAGTATGTAATAAGCAGAAATAATGTAATATAACTGTGAAGTAAATCAGGTTACACAAACAACAATTTAACACACAGAGTAAAACCGCTCAATACCAGTACCAATAATGAAGATCTCCCAGGATACCGACCTGTAGTCCTTTCATCAACCTGCCCGAGGAGCTCCCCGGATACGGTCCCGTAATCCATCATATGAGTATATCCAAAGGATCTCCCGGGGTACCGTCCCATAGTCTCAAATGTAAATACCGGTAGTTCCATATAACTGTGCAGTGGGATCTATCAGGAATTGAACCTGCAGTCCTAAAGTAAATATGCAGGGGGGATCTATCGGGAACAAAGTAAATATACAGGGGGTCTATCGGGAATCGAACCCGCAGTCCCAAAGTAAATATGCAGGGGGATCTATCGGGAATCGAACCCCCAGTCCCAAAGTAAATATGCATGGGGGATCTATCGAGAATCGAACTTGCAGTCTCAAAGTAAATGCAGAACCACAACAAGAAGATATTTGGAAAAGAAGTACAAGGACAAGCAACAGGTAGTACTAGCATAACATGCTTTATGTAATGCAGTCAAGGCAACTTAAGCAAGTAGGCAAGTTAAATCAACTAGACATGTTTTTCTGACCTCACACAAGTTATCATTTCAAGTAAAATAAAGAAAATACAAAAGAAAACTCAGTTTCAATATCTTAACTAAAAATCAAATTTTTAAAAATTAGCTCAAGTACGCGCTCGTCACCTCACGAAAAGGCACCCAATTACCAAATAACATATCCTAGGGGAAAGGTCCCCCACACAATATTAGACAAGCCACTTACCTCAAACCGGCTTCAATTCAACTTGAAACCAACGTTTGCCATGAGTATCCGACTCCAAATAGCCCAAATCTATTCATTTCAATTACATCTCAAACAACTAATTCTATTATTCAATTTAACGCTAAGACGCAAATTTAGATGAAATGACCAAAACGCCTCTCTGGCCAACATGGTAAGGACCCGAGGTTCGAACGAAAATCCGGTTACCTATTCCCCACGAACCCAAATATATGATTTGTTTTGAAATAGGACCTCAAATTAAGGTCCAAATCCCTAATTTTTAGAAAACCCTAGGTTCTACCCCAAACCTCCAATTTCATCCATGAAAATCATTGGTTTTAAGTTGAAAACATGTTAAATGATGTTAAAGATTAAAAGGAATAAGTAAAAACCAACCTATAAATGATTTGGAAAAGGTCTTGTTCTTGGAAAATCGACCAAAGGAGTTGTGTTTTAAAGATGGGGTGAAAATGTCAAAAATTCGACTAAGTATAAAAATTGCAGGTTACAGATGTCGCAATTGCGAACAAGGGTTCGTAATTGAGAACAAAGGTTTGCAATTGTGAACCCCGACCCTGCTAACCTGGGAATTGCGAGACTCTTGTTCGCATTTGCGAATTATGGGAAAAACTGGGAGGTTCGCATTTGCGAACCATAAGGTCTCATTTGCGAAGACCTCATCATCGCATTTGCGAGGGTAGAGTTTGCACTTGCGAACTCTGCTAGGAATTAAGGGCATCGCATTTGCGAGCTGACCCTTCGCACTTGCGATCTCGCATTTGCGAGCCATTGCGAAGCCTGCAGATCAGTTATAGCAGCAATTTTCAAGTTCAACAAAATGCACTCTGACACCTATCCAAACTCACCCGAGCTCTCGGGACTCCAAACCAAAAATCCACACAACCTCAAAAACATCCTAAGGACTTATTCGTGCGATCTAATCGCTAAAATAACATCATATACATCGAATTAATTCTCAAAACTCATAATTTCATTCAAGTTTTCATAAACATCAAATTTCCATTTTTAAGTCTGAAACACGTCAAACGAAGTCCGTTTTCAATCAAACTTTACATAAAGCGCTTAAACATTATAAGACTTGTACCAGGTACCAGAACCAAAATACGGTCCCGATACCATAATCTTTTAATCAAATTTCACTTCCTGTTTCCTTAATTATTTCCAGAAAATAATTTCACGCAAAAATTCATTTCTCGGGCTTGGGACCTTGGAATTCGGTTCCGGGCATATGCTCAAGTCCCATATTTTCATACGGACCCTCCAGGACCGTCAAATAATGTTTCCGGATCCGTTTACCCAAAATGCAGACCGAAGTCAAATTTATTCAATTTAATATCAAAATTTAGCATTTTTCTCACAGAATCCAAATCTAAGCTTTCCGGCTATGCGCCCAGACTGCGCATGCAAATCGTGGCAACCCCAGATGTGGTTTTCAAGGGCTCAAAAGTACAGAATAGGTAAGAAAACAAGTGATGAACCCTTTGGGTCATCACAAGTTTATGAAGTGCTGATGTTTTTGGAAATATACTAAAACAATTCAGCACATTGGGCCGAAGTTTTTCGATAAAGCTGCACGAAAAAAACTTCTGAATCCAACACAAAAACTCCAGCTTATCATGTGCTGAAGTTTTTGGAAATATACTAAAAAACTTCAGCACATTGGGCCAAAGTTTTTTGAAAAAGCTTTAAGACAAAAACTACAACATGTTTTGGTACTTTTTTTGCTTGATAATTATCTTTTTTGCATTTACTATCTATTTTTTGTCTTTTGTTATTTTTCAAGCTGAAGTTATTTTTTTACTATAGAAAAACCGTGGTTTTTATTAGGGCCGAAGTTACATTTATTTTTGCATTTACCACATACTTATTTTTACTCTACTTATCTTGTTTCATTCAATTTCTCTGAACGTAAAACAGTAAAAATAGCTGAAAATGTACTTTTGCATTTATAGATATTAAATTGATTTGGTGAACTCTTTGTCTATATTAACATAGCCTTCATAGGCTTCTATTATATTTCTTTAAATTTATATTCATCCTTAGTCTTTCAGATTTTGTTAAAGAAAAATGTCTGGTGCAAGCGGAAGTAGTAAGCCTAATATGGATGAAATTATGAAAAAGTGGGAAAGTTTTAAATGTGAGTGATACAATAACAAACCGATGGCTAATCTATGCTTTTGTGGAATAAGATAAAGGCTGATTGGGAGAGAATCAGATCAAAGATCTGTGCCAATGAATCATTCCAGAACAGGCTTAACTGGAACGCGTTGTGGAGATTATTCAACCTCGTTCGACAAGGTTGTGCAGCAGTTTGATAGTTTTGAGTTTCCCAGCTGGACCGACTATTCCAAGCTGCAAAATAACCCGAAGACTCTTATTCCTCTTATGGACAGAGTAATCGTCGAACAAAGTCAGCCGCGTGATGAATTTACAAGTTGAAGATTGATTTTCTTGGATTCAGTGGTCTTTTGCCCGACTACCCTATATATATCTCCGATAGTGATGCTAGTGAAATATTTAGAGAAATTGAGGAAGACTATGATGATGATGATGATGCTGGTGGTGGTGGTGGTGGTGGTGATTGTTAGTGTTTATAATCCTTTTTTTATGTTTTAATGGCATGCTTTTTTGTTAACTTCAGCCTAGAGAGCTAAAGTTTTTTTAGGTTCATTTTGTTTATAATTTGTGTATTTTTCTCATCTCTTTTTATATCAATGTAATTGTCACCCTCTTTGTTCTTAGCTTTCTATTGTATTATCCTTGTAACATTTTGGTATTTGCTTTATACTTCTTAGTTGCGGTATGCTACTTAGTTTTTATTAAGCTCTTTTTCTATAACTTCATCTTAGAGATGTTGTAGATTTTGTTTATACATGTGTTTCTTTTTGTGTGTTGTACGCGTATGTGTGTGTATGTGTGTGAGTGTCAGTATGTGTGTGTGTATGTTTGTTTAAGGATATGTATTTCACATACTGTAACCTGAAATTTTTTTCTTGCATAAGTCATTATGTAATTTTTTAAAATGCAACCAAACCTGTAAGTAGTTGAAGAGCTTATTTGTTTTTATTGCTATGAAAAAAATCACATTTCAATTATGTCATACAATAAAGAAAGTGTAAATTCACACCAAGGATTATTGAATGTTGGAGTATTTTTTAGTGCATATCTTGGAATATGGATGAGGTGCTGGAGAAGATAAGCAAGTTGTTCTGTTATGCCTAACTTGTTTACATTGACTGCATTTGGTAGACTTGAATGGTACTGATGATTTAGCACAGGTATATGCCTTTTCTTTTGTCTTCTTCCTTGTAAAATCTCTACATCGAGAGGTTTTGTGATCTCAGATTGTATACTATGTGGTATATCCCATGATTTTTTATCTCCCACGGTATTCACATGCCCTTCATATGTTTTCAACCATATTTCCCATGAATATCAATTTGAGCAGTAATCAGATTTCTGCAAATATCTCTTATTAATAACATCAATTGCATGTGGACAGGACAATTCATCAAGTTGGAATTCTAGGCAGTCACAAGTTCTTTTATTTAAGTTCACAATGAATTCAATTCCTTCACTATTTATTCTAAACAACATTGAGTCAAGGTTGAACACCTAACAAGCAATAAAAAATAAAGACAAACTATATTAGTGTATTTTTGCTTCAAAAAGAAAAAATATGAAAATTTTTAAAGGTAAGCAGTAAATCAGTGCAACGGATATATAAAAAGCTGAAGTTAATAAATATACTCAGAAATATTTTGCAAGCCAAGTCCATCTTCTTAGTCATCTCTTCTTCTGCCTATACTGATACTCTGTGAAAAGTTTCATTTGCATTTTTTTCTCCGTTCATAAAACCACTCTCCCAACTTTTCTTGGATGAAATCTAACATTCTTAAAATAGGCATTTCTCTCCCTTTTAGTATAATGGAATTCATTGATTCTATCATGTTTATTGTTAGCATATCATAACGTCACCGTGGGAACGACGATCAAGCCCATCTCTCGGGAGGCTCTTCCATTATGTAATTATATATTTTCTTGTCAATACTTTTGAGTTGGGACATTAAGTGATTAAAATCTTCACGTTTGTATGACCTTGCAGTACTTTGAAGAAGATTTATTACTGTGGTCTTTGCATGTCTTTGCTTTATATTTTTCTCAAAGTGATAGAAGCAGGTACCATAGTGAGCTTTAAGAAAAATATCTCTAATCCCATTTGTGATCGATTGGTTTCTATCTGACAAGAAAACCAGTTCACGACGGATTTGAATTGTTTTTCTCATTTTCCCGAAGAACCAAATGTATGACTTATTGTTTTCTAAATCTGCTACATCAAAACATAGAGGAAAGATTTGATTGTTTGCATCCTTTGATACAACAACAAATAGAACACCACGATATTTTGACTTCAAAAATATTGCATCTACCGCAATAACGGGTCTACAGTATCACCAACCAGCTACTGATGCCGCAGGAGCAAAGAACATGTAAGCAAATTTGTACATTGAAACATAAAAAACATCATAAGGTGTGAAGTTTTTCAAATAGTAATATTTGAAACTTCAGGCTGATGGTTAGTATTGTTTTGCTTACCTATTCTGCGCATCTCTTTTTATGCTTGTGAACGTTCCTAGGTTTTTGGAAACCGTCATGTGTAGGTATGAAGGAAGAATCTGGTAGTCCTCTTCAGGTGTTCCCCTTATGCAAGTAACCGCTTTTTGAATAGCACTTCATGCCTTGTGATAACCAATGTCAATTCCAAATTTCTTTTTCATTTCATTTTCTACAAAATGCTGGTGTAACCTTTATCTTTTTGTCTCGAACAAGTTCTATAATTTTTTCACTTATAAGTTGATGTAGCATGCTTCTGATCTGACTTTCTTGCATCAACCAAGCATTCATGGATGTTATGATATTTTATCACCCTGAACAGTGTGGAATTTTTTATTCTGGTAGCACGTACATTCCAACCACATTTGTCCACGATGCATTTCATCTCGTATCTCTTGGAACATGATCTAGCAGCAGTGAATTCAACTTTTTGGTTTATCTCTAAGCTGCAAAAAAATTTAGTCATGTTTTGTTTGTTCTCAAAGATTGATCCAACTTTTATTTCCTCGGGAAATGCATCGTGTCTAAGTATTTTACATGGTGGAGATTCTTTCACCTTTCTCCTCACTCTATTTCTTGATTTCTGGTAAGCACAAGAACTTTTAGCAATTTTTTCAATTCTATCTGATGTTATCGGTATAAGCTCCATGCTTACTTCATCTTCATTGTTGCTTATCATTGCAGAAGGTAACAAAAAGCTTTGATAAATTGTGTGTTGGTTATCAATTTGCATTATTAGCTGTCCTTCTTCTTCTTGGGCATCGACAAACTAATGTGAATTTATTGGAGGAGGGGGTAATTGTTGCAACACTATATATTCTGAAGCAGCTGTAATGTTAGAAGGTTGTTACCTATTGTCTACTTCCATTATTGGCTGTCGTACTTCATGTTGATAGTTAGCAAATGGTTCTGAATCTATCGCATATGCAAGAGATTCGTTGAATGCTGCAGATTCTGAAGGTTGTATTTTTTCGATGACAAAATGGAAATTCTTGTAGGCTGAATCAGTTGTAAGTAAATGTATATACGTACTAAGCTCTTCATCTGAAGTTACAAGCATTCCTTGCTTGTATTTAGTTTGATATCAAACCATATTTTTAGTGCATATCTGGTTGAATCAATATTTACAACTTTACTAATTTTCGTTAGGAAAGTATTGAATGTTATGTCCTTATTAAGTAGAACACGTTTTGTATCATGACCCAAGTATTTGAAATCAGGTGTCCAACTTCCATTGAAAGTTATAACAACGCAAATCGAACTCATCTTGCAGATTCATGTTTAATGGCAAGTATTAGGAAAGTGAACAAAAGAACTTTTAGGTTTTTTGTGCTGAAATTTTTACAAATGAACTAAATCATTTAGGCATCTTCTGTTGAATCCTGCTCAAAAAACTTCCGCTTATTAAGTGCTGAAGTTTTTAGAAATAAGCTTAATAGCTTTAGCATATCAACTTAAGTTTTTTGTATGACGAGGATTCATCAATAAAGGGAAAAACACTTCAGCTCGTGCTGATGATTTTAGAAATGAACTAAAAAACTTCAGCACATTGGACTAAAGTTTTAGTAAACGAATTCAACAAACTTGAGCATATTTCAGCATTAATTGCATAGTATACACGAGTAACTTATATTATTAAAGTAGTAATTATATTGCGTTTGGTGGTATGTATTAGTGTAATAATTATGCAATTAAAATTCCTCTTTGCCTTTTCATATACCATGCACATTCATGCATGCTTTTATTAGACAATCTTTAAAATTCCTCTTTGCCTTTTCATATACCATGAAGAGGGTTTTTTCCTATATAAGCACGCTATTCTTTGTGAGTTTATTCACTCAAATACATATATTTTAGCAGAAGTAAAATACAAAAAAGGAGAAAAATGAATGTTGTCATCAAGCAAATGCTATAAGAAATCAAGCAAGACATTAAAGAGGTTTTTGAGCTTAAACTGGATTAGCTCATAGACAAATACGACAGGGAGCTGGAAAAAACTAAGAACAAGCTTGATACTATTGTGATGTATGCAAGAGTTTATAATCTTGCTGATAAAGATGCTAGTCCATCTGGTACTGACAACGATGACGATATGGACGATTAATTTTTTTTTTGTAATTTATGTAATTTAATTTATCTTTTTTAATGTTTTAATGAAATATTCAGTTTTTGTTTTAAGTTTTTTCTCCATTTTTTTAAATATTAATTCTATTCAAATTTTAGCTCAATTAGCCAAAATTTTTACAGATTACCTTCCGCAATATGAATTTTTAATTTATGTTTTACCCAATGTAGGAGGAAAACTTCAGCTACTCATGCTGAAGTTTTTAAATAATAACTAAAAAACTTCAGCACATATGCTGAAGTTTTTGGTCCAATATGAATTTTAAATTATCCAATGTAGGAGGAAAACTACAGCTGCTCCTGCTGAAGTTTTTAAATAATAACTAAAAAACTTCAGCACCTAGGCCGAAGTTTTTTGGCCCAATATGAATTTTTAAATTATCCAGTGCAGGAGAAAAACTTCAGCTCCTCCTGCTGAAGTTTTTAAATAGTAACTAAAAAAACTTGCTGAAGTTTTCTTGTGCAATATGAAATTTTAGTTTATGTTTTATTTTTTTACCCAATATACGAGGAAAACTTCAGCTTTTAATTATTAACAAAGAAACTTCAGTAACTATGCCAAAGTTTTAAACAATCATATAATATTTTAATATAATTTCTTCTTCGTTGTGTTATTTGCCATCTCGTTAACAAAATAACTTCAGCTTAGAATGTTATAATTCATCGTCAAATAGATTTAAAATGCAAATTCAGCATATCAGTGAAGCTCGTTAAACAACTTCAATCAATCAACCAGAAAACACATAATTCAAAAACTATTTTGAATTCTGGTGATGGATTTGAATATGAAATTTTAATGCGAGACGTGATCTCAGGAGAGATGGACTGATGGAGGAGATACGGAGGAGATCTGGAATTTCAATATGTGTATGCTTGTTTCAACTTTTATATGTTTTGGAAGTGGTATAATGATCATATTATACCCCTCCTTTACGGGTATAATATGTTAGTTGGTTACCAAATTAATAGTTTTTAAAAACAGTGTATAGGTTAAAAGGTGGCATAAAATAGGGTACGGATGCAAATCTCCCACCTTCAATGTAGGGTATTAGTTGTTTGTAGAGCCGTCAAGATGGGCTTGGCTCATTGGACCAGCTTATCTAGTTCGTAATTTTATAAGGTTGCTAGAACTTTTTGAACCCATTTTAAAACGAGACTTTTAAGCTTACCTGATAAGCTCGTGGCCCGTGAGGCATGATTGAGGTTGGGTTGGGCCGGTCCCTGGGCCTAATAAAATGTTTATTTAAAATATAAAAAGTATATGTCACTATAGCATATTCAGCATTGGTGGGTATGTTCTTACCAAGTACAAAAGTTGCATCTATCGTGAAAATGTCCAAACACTTATTACTACTCGAAATTGGTTGCACGATTTTTCCCAACCTCGAATTGATAATATTTTTTTATGTGAATTTGAATATTATTAGATTTTAAAATTTAATTATTCTTAATATAAACTAATTAATATTGCATATGAATTGTAGATGATAATGAAGTGGAGTTGTTAAGACAACCTTATCACAAACGGATTCAAACGTATTCGATAAAAGGTGATGTGTTAGATATCCCACAAACATCATGGACGTTCTTTTGAATAGTTTGTGGGCGTCCGCGGCTCACATAAGGCTAGGGTGCGCTAATCATTATAAGGCCCATCAAAATGATGGGATTTCTAAAGCCACATAGGTTGAGCTAATCCAGTCCGACCCATATTGACAGCTCTAATTGTTTGCAAAAATAAACATGGTTATTCAAGGAAATGAATGAAGAAAATAACATGGCAATTCCGCAGAAAATAGTGTTAAAATGAGAAAAGGAATAATAAGGAGAACTATAAGAAGTTTGGTCAAAATTTATGAACATTACTTTTACAGAAAGAAATTGATTATATACAGTCTTTATTGAAGAATTAACCCTCGTTCGAGCATCTACCAAGAATGCAAAGAATCAACTGGCAGAAGGCCTAAATTCTTGTAGCCGCGATAAGATTTCCTCACAACTAGGCCGTTCATCTGGTTCTGCCCAGCAATCTAGAACACGATTAGGACCAAAAAAAAAAAAAAATTTTACACTATATGCAAATAAATCTAAAATACATTATATTATGAAATATAATAGTGCGTCTGTAATGTAGAGTAAGATATTATAATGCAAAATACCTGAAATTAGCTTTCCTAGAGGACCTTCAGGAATTTCTAGCCGTTTCCCATCATTAGCAACAGCGTACACGACCTGAATTTTGTGAATTTCCACTATATAAATATTGCACTTGAAGATGAAAGGAAGTTTACTTTTCTTCTGTGTTTCTTTCACTAGGAGCAGACAAGATGGTCATTCAGAAATTACCTGGATAGATGGAACACCTTCCCATGGTTTTTTGAGTGTGTATAGTTCCCATATTATGACCCCAAGACTAAAAATGTCGCATTTTTCGGTGAAAGGTTCATTACGAATAAGCTCCGGGGCCATCCATTCTGGTGTACCTGCTGAGGAAGAATCTTGCATGGGTGTTGAAATCAGTAACCGCGACAGTCCAAAATCACAGATGTTGACTTTGTAGTGTTTATTTACAAGGCAGTTTCCACTCTTTAGATCACGATGCACGATTTTCATCCTATGTATACACAGCAGCCCCCTAAATGATAACAGAAAAGCAGATGTAAAGATAACTACAAAGCAGAAAATAGAATTACCATAACTATAGTGCAAACCAAAAAAAAAAACACTTCGAGTCCCCAAGCTACTAAGTCCTACTAATGCTTTTCTCTTTTCTGGGAAGTATGCAATATATTGTATAAGAGTACAATTTCAGGTATGTACTACAACATTCAATTAACAAAGTGGGTTTTTCCCCATTGACTGTTAACTGTCCTTTTTGTGACGAGACCGTAACTTAAACACGACGATCTGTCCGGCCTAGCGAACTTTCAATGCCAAAGTTAGCTAGTCAGCCTACCCGGAAGCTTAGTAGAACTTAAGAAAGACTAAGCTTGTAGAAGCTTGGCGAAGGAAACTAGTAGTTGGAAGAAAGAACTCTTTTATTAAGAGAACTTTGAGAACTTTACAATGCTTTACAACTTTGCTTGATTGCTTGCTTTCTTGCTTCTTGGATTCCAAATGCCATCCCATATTTATAGGGGAGGCTTACAAGCTCTAGAGGTTCTAGAGAGTTCTATAGCCTTCTAGATATGTACATGTCCTAGAATTCTATGGAGAGTTCTACTACATTCTAGGTAGATACAAGAGTGTTTTAGAGAGTTCTAGAGTGTTCTAGAGAGTTCTAGAGAGTTCTAGAGAGCTCTAGAGAGTTCTAGAGAGTTCTAGAGAGCTCTAGAGAGTTCTAGAGATCTCTATAAATCTCTACACCTAGTAGAATATACAAGATAACTCTAGAGGGGTCTAGAGTCTTCCAGGGCCTTCCGGGGCACGCTGGACTGTTCCGGAAGCATTTTGGAGCTGTTTTGAGCCTGTTTTGGGGCGAAAATAGTGCCGTCCGTAACATTCTCCCCCGCTCAATCTCGCGACGACCTCGGCGCGTGCTCCTTGTAAGCCTGGATGAGGTCTTGGTGATTCCACAAAGTTAGTTCATGCTCCCAGCTCGCCTCGCTGTCGGGAGACCCTTTCCACTTGACAAAGTATTCAGTGTAGCTTGGGTGAGTCCCCCGTCTTGGAATGATGCGGTGCGCAAGGATCTCTTCTGCTTCTTTCTCTGGCACCGTTGTGATGGCCTTTGGTGCTCGCTTAGACTCTCCTCGGCTTGGATCTTCCTTGTCTTGATGATATGGCTTCAAAAGACTCGCATGGAAGACCGGATGCATTTCTAAATGTGATGGAAGAGTCAAGCGGTAGGCTAGTTTGCCAATGCGTTTCTCTACTGGAAACGGTCCCTCGTAGCGCCTTACTAGCCCTTTATGAACCTGGCCGGATCTTCGACGCTGGTGAGGAAGGAGTTTTACCATGACCAAGTCTCCTTCCTCGAACTCCAAGTGACGCCTCCTTGCCCTTAGGCGGGTCTCCCCCGCTCTTTCCCTTGCCGCCCTTGTCCTTGGGTTTAGGTTTCTCCACTTTCCTAAACTCAATAAGGGACTCGGCAATGGATATGGCAGTGGTCAAGTCTTGGGCACCACGGCATTGGATTTCAAGCCTTGCCCACTGCTGCAACCCGTCCATGACGGCAAAGAAAGCTTCTTTATCAGGGTAGTCAGGGATTTCGAGAAGTACCTCTGTGAACTCTTTGACGTACTCCCGGATGGTTCCTTTGTGCTGCAAACGCCTTAGCTTGCCACGAGCTTCCTCCTCGACGTTGCTTGGGTAGAACTGCTTCTTGAGTTCTGCCTTGAAATCTGCCCAAGTCTTGATAGAGCAGGTGCCTTTCTCTATGTCGCTTTGTCTTCTCCTCCACCAAACCATTGCCGTGTCCTCGAGGAAAAGACTACCCATGCTTACCTTTAGAGCCTCGTCTTGCATGTCGAGAGCCCTAAAGTATTGCTCAATGCTCCAAACAAAGTTGTCTAGTTCCCTCGCGTTTCTAGACCCTTTGAAGTATTTGGGTCGGGGAACATCTATTTTGGAAGGGGTAGTCCTTACCTCGGACGTAGTGGCAGTGCCTTGTGCAAGAGCCCTTTTGCACAGGCTGAGCTCCTCCTTGGTGCTCTCCAGCTCATGTGAAAGCCTCCCTAGCTCTTCCAGCATGGACGAAATCTCTGTCTGGTGTTTCTCCTCCACCGCCTGAAGACATTGTGCCAGGACTTGATTCACGGCGGACTGCATCTCCTCCCGCAATCCGTCTAGGCCCTCCTCGACCCTTTGTTCGACCCCCTCGAACCTTTGGTCGGCCTCCACGAACTTGTCCTGCCCATCGGCAATGGCCAACTCCACCTTGGCCAGCCTTGTCTCCAACTCCCCCATGGCGTCCCTGGAGCGAGACCTTTGGCCCTTAGATTTGTCCCTTTTGGTTTGGGTGATTTCACTGCCGCCTTCCATACTCCCTTGGATGTTCCAACGAACCTGACGCTCTGATACCAATTGTGACGAGACCGTAACTTAAACACGACGATCTGTCCGGCCTAGCGAACTTTCAATGCCAAAGTTAGCTAGTCAGCCTACCCGGAAGCTTAGTAGAACTTAAGAAAGACTAAGCTTGTAGAAACTTGGCGAAGGAAACTAGTAGTTGGAAGAAAGAACTCTTTTATTAAGAGAACTTTGAGAACTATACAATGCTTTGGATGCTTTACAACTTTGCTTGATTGCTTGCTTTCTTGCTTCTTGGATTCCAAATGCCATCCCATATTTATAGGGGAGGCTTACAAGCTCTAGAGGTTCTAGAGAGTTCTATAGCCTTCTAGATATGTACATGTCCTAGAATTCTATGGAGAGTTCTACTACATTCTAGGTAGATACAAGAGTGTTTTAGAGAGTTCTAGAGTGTTCTAGAGAGCTCTAGAGAGTTCTAGAGAGCTCTAGAGAGTTCTAGAGAGCTCTATAAATCTCTACACCTAGTAGAATATACAAGATAACTCTAGAGGGGTCTAGAGTCTTCCAGGGCCTTCCGGGGCACGCTGGACTGTTCCGGAAGCATTTTGGAGCTGTTTTGAGCCTGTTTTGGGGCGAAAATAGTGCCGTCCGTAACATTTTGATCCAGGAGACATGATAAGTAAACTGAATGGACATAAGTTTAGAAACTTATGTGTGTGTGTATCTTTTCCCTTTATGCTTAATGCCTATTGAATGCTCCTGTTTGCGTCCACTAAAAAGTCCATCAGAATGGCTTTCATTTTCATTTTTTTTAACCGTGGCGTCCGGGCCAGTTTCCACGCTTTTCGACTAATTCCACAGGGTGATAATCAGTTTCCACTCCATTTCTTGTTATATGAGATAGTCATGAACTTAGATAGCTAGGCTTTACTACTTCAAAATTAACTACTACTCTAAGATTCATTTAGTTTTGAAATATTTTAAGCATAGAATTTCTCCAAGGCACGGAGTTTACAGTAGACAATGGAAGTTCGATTTAGGAAATAATACACAACAGGCTCGACAACTGGGATGACTCCAGTACCAGTGAAGGTCCTGTTACTCCCTTCTTCATTTAGCGGTACAAATTGAAACTATCAAACTTGTATTCAAGGGGAGTATTTTATTAAATAAAACAATACTACTACTATTTCTTTCATTGATTAGATAAATAATAACAGCACGAGTAGATTCACTTGACATTCATTGGTAGAATGATTTACTCATGTAACCCAGAGGATCACTTAGTCTAAGCTATGAAGAAAAATCATGCAGTGGTACATAATGCTGCACAAGTTCCCCAAGCTAATACAGGTTATGATTTTACTAATTCTAAGAATAATATACAGCTCTAAACTGAGGTTTAAAAATAAAAATTGAAAGTCTTAGGATCTTAGCTGAACTCATTTACAACTTCTCAAAAGCCACATGAAATTCCAAAGAGCATCTAACTGAAGGAAGTTATTGAAATGATCTTCCATATTTGCACAAAAAAGTGCAATGGCATGTACCCAGTCGTATGGACAGTAGCCTTTATCAGACAAAATGTATATAGTAACATTTCTAGGCTTTATGCCAAAACTTGCGAACCCCTCAAATATTCAAAGAACTAGTTGAAATAAAATATTAACTTGCAAGAGAAGAATTATGAAACAGAACCTAAGTAACAGAGTAGATGTTGGAAATACCTGCATATATCGCAAAGCATTTTCAATCTCCTTTGCCAGCTGAGGTTATTCTTCTGTCCACTTACATGGATCAGATGATACAGGGATCCCATTTCCATGAATTCAGTAATCACGGATAAACGAGGGGGAGTTGTGCAAGCACCAAGGAACAAGATAACTGAAAGGAAAAATGTTTTCGGCAAACAACAGCAATTTTTTTCCATCAAAATGTATTTTTGGAATTTTGGAAACATAGGATAAAAACTGAAAATGTATTTCATATATCCCCTAGAAACTCAAGGATCTTCTTCTACATCTTTTGCTAGCATATTCAAGGAAGTAGATACAAGCAGTATCACAACAAATATAGATTTAGGGAAAAGCAGGAAAGTTACCATTTGGGTGGCGAATGCGGCTGCAGAAAGAGAAAGAGAAACAGGGTTATGCTAAGCTAAATAAGCATGCTTGATCTGGTTTTTACTTTATAGGATTAGGAGGTTCCTGAGGTATAAAGAACGAGAATGATTTTCTAAATACAACTTACCTCAGGATGGATATTTCATTGGCAAAATCTTCAATGTTTTCTTCACTCAATTCTTGTTCTAGGAAAACCTTAACTGCAACCTCTGTTCCATTCCAAATACAGCGAAAGACTTCTCCAAAAAACCCTTCAGGCCATAACAATCAATCAGCTAGATTTAGACATGAGATCAACAAAAAATGAATAAACATTCATTACACTATACAGCTAAACATGGCCGGTAGTCATTATCCATATTTTGTGCTAATATCCTTACTAACTCCTTTATATGAGCTTGCTCATATTGCAAGTCTCAATCCTGGATAAACGAGGAGGGTTGCGGTGGGTTGACAACTGCCGTAAAGCAGTCAATTTATAATGAAACTGTACCTCAACTTGTTGGGATTGACGCATAGTTGTTGTATACCCTACTGAACTAGGGTTATATGCTATCCGAAGGAAATGAGAGAAGGAAAAAGAACACATCAAGATGTTATTCTGTATAGATTATCCTTGACTTTCAGGATATGATGTGAAGGTTTTACTCCAAATAAAACTATGTTGCACGTAGTTAGAAAAATATGATTCCAAATGAAACTAGTATGGGGCATACTCGTGAGAATGAAGTAACGATTTAAGTCTCCGCTCTATGACTCGTGAGACACACAACAGCGGTTTCTTGAAAAGATAGAAATGTCCTATTAACTGTATGAAATAATTCTTTTCTTTTTTTTGGCATTAAATGGTTCAATCACGATCAATGACTAGCATGTGTTGTCAACCCTAACGAAACAGTAAGTCATGCATTTATAACATATTGAGTAGATGGCAGCAAGGCATACAGGTGATATTTACATATTAAATGGTACATTTCCCTTTTATGAATCACCTTCATTTCATGTTTTTTATTCCTCAGAGACGTTACTGGAAAGTTAAACTATCTTTTAGAACCTACTATTATCGTAATAACTAATAGCCCACCACAACCCACACCGGTTAAAAATGTAACTATGTCACTTGATGAAGAAGAATGACAACATTATAGATCTTTGGAGGGGGCTAGGCACCTATTGGTAAGCCATAGATATCTGTGTTACAAGAAAAGAGTACGGTAAGAGAAAAAAAATGCAGATGGTCCATAACATGCGAAACAAGCAATCTCCACTGATATAAAACTACCTGTTTGCTGACCCATAGAAGAGCATTAAATTTAATTCCTAGTGAATGTGTAACTCAATAAGCATGTGGAGCATCAAACTTCATATGGTTATTTAGTTGTCATATTGTAGTGTAAAAGAATAACGTATACCAATTCCAACACGTGCTCCAATGGTGATTTCAGAGAAATCAATGTTCCATTCATCAAATGGTAACAATGGTTAGTATAAAGTTTTGAGAACGTGTTTCCAACAAAATTAAGGAAAAAAGGCCAAGAATGATTAAACTTAGGTAAAGTTCAGCAAGGTTAAGAGAAGCCATTAAAGAGACTTGATTCCTCATGGTCTGATGATCTGATACAAAAGAAAATTTTTTAGGAACAGTCTCAGCAACCATAGGCTCACACACAAGTTCATTCATGTCTCTATTTCTAGAAGTGGATCAAGGGGTCAAATGAGTCCTAGGTCTAGAAGAAGATGGCATGGCAGAACTATTTTGAGAAGAGGAACTACGAGTAGATAAAAAACCAAGTCTACGAAGTCTACCACCTCTCCTATTTCTAGTAGGGGCAGTAGAAGAAGCAAGCTCGTCGAGAATCATAACTTTGCAAGGATCTAGTTTTGAAGACATGTTTAACAAAGGAAATATAGAGGAAAGGTACATAGATATGAAGAAGGACTACGACAATGAATATAAAAGGAAGAAGGTGTCAAGAAATCAAAAAGTATATATTTATAAGGAGATACAATCGCCGTTAAAATTGGTCATTATAAAGTATCATAATGAAACGTCACTTGGTGACTGATCCAGCCGCACAAAGAACCCTAAAAGGCACTAAGGAACTGCAGAACCAATCATTAGAAGCCACGTAGCATGGGTATTAAATGAATGTGGCGTACGTCGCATCAGTTCTGAAGGAGGCATAATGATACTCGAGAAACATGGACAAAGAATTCCCGCCATAAAAACTTACCACTTCCCAAATATTTAGTTGAGATATTCAAAAGTGGTGGGATTATCTATATTGGTGGAAAAAAGATATGACACGTGGGCTATCAATAAGATGACAGGCATGATAAGTGGAACGTCAATATAATGTAAGAACAAGTGGCATTCTTAACTAGACGAATTAAAGAATGCAAAAAAAGGCACGGGAGAAACACCATCGGGGTACATTGAGGAAAGAACCGAATCTGACAGCTTTAAAAGAAGAAATATGAGCAGAATGAATAAAGGCTGGAAAGAAGGGAAGATACACAAACCTGATGTCAATAAGGAAGAAGAATCGATACTGTTACAAGGAATCTTTCGTCATAAATGCTTCCATTACAGTTAAGCATGGTAACATGCAATCAATACAATTAATACCATTAGTGAGCCCAAATTAAGTAAGAGAACAATTTATAATTGTATGCTCATATATAAGGATTGAAGTCTTATTTGTAATGGCAAGTAACAAGTATTTTATTGAAATCCATACTGTTATTATTTTCTTTATTCTCCAAGCTTTAAGCCTTAATTTTCGGGAGTGATTATTAGTTCATTTCTTATTTTCTCTATCAATTATTTTTATTTTTTGATCCATTCTTCCAAAATTGTTGGGAAAGTGAAGTAAATCTCGGTTATCAGTAACCCTATCTCTTCTAGATATATATTGACTTGACTGAGAAATATGTTTTGGTTAAACACCACATATATAACCTTAGTATATATAGCTTCACTTGGAAGAGAAAAATATATGAAAGAAATCTGAACATTTTTTATATACTTGGCTAAGCTTATAAGCTGGTCAAACTAGCTTATAAGTACTTTTCGGTTTATCTATGCGTTTGGTAAAGTTAAAAGTGCTTGTAAGTTAAAAATAAGTTAAAAGTCATAAGTTGGTCACCCCCAACTTATGAATTTTTAGCTTATAAGCACTTTAAGTTTGACCAAAATTTTTACTATTTTGTCCTTAAAATATTCCTTTTTAGAACAAACTCCTACATTGATTCACTGAATCAAGTATTTTTTCAACCTAAATACTCTCCCCCCCCCCCCCCCCCCCCAAAAACCTCTTCAAATATGCAATTCTCATTGATTATTTAAGATAAAGAAAATTCTCTATTCCTTTGCATATTTATATCTAATTGATTGTGTATTAATCTTTGAACTGTATGTAATAAATGAGGACATATAAAAAATTTGGTGTATTGCTTTCTAAGTGTTATGGTTATTAAGACAATGTTTGTTTCTCTTCATATATTTGTCACATTACTGAAATTTTTTTGTTAATTTATTAATTATTATAACTTATGATTATATGCTTATTATAATATATTTTATATTTATCATAAAAGTTATCTTGTCTAAGCTCAGTTTTATTTAAAATAAAATGACAAATAAAATATTTTGTATTTGAATCGATCTAGAATCTAAAATTTTAGAGAAACTGCGTTCTTATAAGTGTAAACAGTTCTAAGGTTATTTAAGTCGTTTTAACAGAAAAAGAGCTTATCATCACTTTTTTTATCAAATACTGCAACAACTTATTATCAATTTTAACACTTATACCCAAATATATAATTGCTTATTTATTAAATCAGTTTCAACACTTAAAAATATTTTGAGTACATAATACTTATTAGCTACTTTAAATCAGCTAATCCAAACGGACTCTAAACCTACAAAAACTAGTATGGGAAAAGCGACAAGAATATTAAGAGAGATAAAGCAATAATATTTGTTGTAATTTCTTTCAGGTGCGCAAACAAAATTCAGGTGACGGAGTGGATGACAAGACTAGTTTTTGTTGTATGCAAATTGAAAAGGAGGCTACAGTGATATTAGTTCCAAAGTTTGTTTCCAGATGTCTTCAAGTTTCAAAAATGTGAAGGCGTCTTTCAACGGAATAAGATAATATTCATATTTATAGAGGAGAGTCCAAGTTTCAAAACTTTGAAGGTGGCTTTTAATAGAGTAAGTCATATCCACGTGGAAGCATTCATACAGGTAGGAATGTTCACAAAAATTTAAAGAAATCGAACCAAATTAAAACGAACTAATTAATTAAAGAAATTGATATTTTTTATTTAATTTTGGTTTTGACTTTAAAAATCAAGCAAATTTAATTTGATTTTTGTTTTAATAAACAAAATAACTGAAAAAATCAAACCAAAATGACTATAAAAATACCTATTTAAAATTATTACACACACGCAAACACACACACACACACATATATATATATAAACACACGCACACACAAAGTTTCTAAAATTTTATGATACATGTTAATCGTTTCCACTTTTAGTCTAGTTCTTTACTAGTAGGATAATCTAGTTCTTTGCCTTTACATTTTAGCTTGATCGATAATTTTCTTTTGCTAAGTACAATAATCTATTTTATGTTAAAAATTATCTATTTTAATTTTAATTGAGTCCTTATATATATTATTCAACACTACTTATTAAATTATCATCAATATATCTTGATAAATAAGAGATTTATCAAAGAGCAATTAATTTGATAGTGCTATGTTGAAAATATTATCATCAGAATATGTGGTAGTATATGTCTAAAAAATCGATAAATAATAAAAAAACTAAAAAATCGACATAATCGAATAAAATTGATTTAGTTAGTTTAATTTGAATACGATATTCAAAGAAACAACTGACTTGATTTAATTTCCTTTTTAAAAAAAATTCATCCAATCCGAACCAGCTACGAACATGAATGTTTTAGTTGAGTCATTCAGTTGCACTTTCGTACTTATGTACTCGGCATTTCAGAATTCAGCTATTTAACTCCAATAGTTGCTAATTTTCTAGCCAATTTCTTTATAGCTAAAATTTGAAGAACCGCAATAACCCAAAACATAAGGCCATGCAAGAATTTTAAAATAAAACAAATAATTAGCATAAAGTAAAAGTCACTAGTGGCCAGCTCCAATGATGCGCAAACAATGCGAAACCAGTTGTTCTGTGACGATCTAATTTCAAATGAATCATGATAATCACTTCGCAATCTATTACTTACTAACTGAATCTTTAAATCATGTTCAAGTAGAATAATATGCATATTGTATTGGTCAAAATCTGATTTTTGTGATCAAATTAACTAACATCTCGCCTAGACAATAAAGCAGTAAAATAATACAGCTTACACTATATTTTTTCCTCGATATCCGACAAGTTAGTTAAGGCGGCGCTTAAAGGTACGATTAAAACGTATTGCAGACAAAAGGATATGGGTTCCAGTAAAAGGTGAAGGTGCTACAACTATATATAGTATGGGAAAGCTTACATTTAAAGGGGTTGCGTCTTCTTCCTCTAGAAGCAATTAGATAACTCTCATCTCATATTCTTAAGTGAGATCCGGCTCTCTTCTCATGTTCTTAAGAGAGATCTACGAATCTCCCAGAAAACGTGTAAAATGGTCTCTCCTTCACTTGATGGGGAATATTATATTAAGTTTTAATAAAATCATTTACGATTTCCTTTATCGTACATGTGATCCGTGCTGTTAGCTCTTTTGATCTGAAACTTACTATATCTGACTAAGATTTACCCATTTATCTTGATTGATTTGTTCAAAAAGATTTTGATACCTTTTAAGTCAAACAATTTGGCGCCGTCTGTGGGGATTTCTTAGTGAAGTTTCCTAGTCTCTACCAGATCAAAGACAAAAAATACGATCACTCACCAAAGAGGGGGCGAAGGAAAAATCCAACCCGCGCGAGACAAAAGAGGGAAGAGAGCCAAACAAAATTATCAAACCCGAAAACTATTGCCCCATCAACATTCGATACAAATGGAGCAAACAAGACAAATGGTGTTACCGTTTAATTCTCCCCCATCGAACCACCAGAGGGGGGCAAGAAAAGTCTCGTTCTAACCCTGTCATGACCCCAGTTCACCCTCCGTGAACATGTAGTGATGGCACCTAGTTCCTATAACTAGTTACCTAACAATATGAAAAATAACACAACTTGCGGAATAATTAATTAAAACTAAAAAACTAAAAGAAATATATATATAAATGTCGCTCGACATATACAACTCAAAATAAATGCGAAAATCTACTATAATACCCCAAAACATGTAATCTCACAAATCACATATATAAGAGGCTCTGACTCAAGAATATCTATACAAGGAAAAAAATAGTGAATGAGCTATACTTATTACAGGAAGCTGGAAAGGGACTCTTCGGTCTGCGGACGAAGCAGATATACCTCAAAGTCTCTATCGATACACCTCCTTCCAAGACTGACGAAACTGAATGGAAGTACCTGTATCTGCACAAAAAAATATGCAGAAGAGTACCTGTATCTGTACTAAATGAGTTACAATTTTTCTTCATTCATTATAAAGAATGACAACTCCTTATATTTTTTATACATTACTTCTTATAAATATTAACTCAACATTAGTAGAGGCAAACGAGAAAAAAAAAATAATAAGACATTTGAGTACTTATGTGATTGCATATTACTTTATCTAGTTTTTTATTTTACAACTCAATTACTTATGTGATTGCATATATATATATATATATATATATATATATATATATATATATAATAAAAAGAGATTTTCTCAAAATTATATATTCATGAATACACCTAAAGCTAGTATATAAAGTAAACATAGCACGAGCCTACCACATCACAAATCACAGAGCATATGGCGTATCTACATATATAACCAGCAGTGACCACGCAGCCCAAATAAAAGGTCATCCTGCATTAAAATTTTATTCATTATATGCACTTTAGTGACAGAACTATAATTTTTATCAAGAGTATTAAAATCTAAATGAAATTAAATATACTAAAAAAATTAAAGAAAATTAATATATAATAAATATATAAAATAAAAAATCGATCTAACAATACACTACTATAATTTTTCGATAAAGATGGGAGGTGACTCCGCTAGTGGTTGGCGCTACGCGTATGTAAATGTCCTAGCTAGTTTAATCCATAAATTTAGTGGTCAACCGCCTACCTTTATATATGTCTCAAAAACGGAGGCATAACGGTGCATATGACATAGCTGGCCTAGGCCTAGCGGCCCTACCCATATTTATAGCATGTTTTATATTTCGTAGGCAATCTAATGAAAAGAGCGGTCGTGTCTGATTATGCTACTTCAATTTTATTTTATTTTATTTTTTCTAAGAACCTGAGATTGTGCTCGTAGCCCCACCCTTTCATCCTTGAAGAGTACTACTTTTTACTTTCAGTTTTTTAATACTAATTTTCTTTTGGTCAAAAGAAAATTTGTATTTCAATCAATATAATTGTATATCACACTTATAGAACAAATCTCAAAATTAATCAACTATCTACAATACAATTCGAAGGTTGTTGAACTAACTCATAACATACAAAACTGCGAATATATTCAAGGAGTACATTGTGGATAACAGTTTAAGTACTGTAATGTGGGCTGCCCTTTTTGCTTATTCCTTCCAGTGATATGCACCTGAGTTGCAATCTGTCTTGCTCTATTCGTAGCATCCTTGCTCGGCTGTTTGAATCTTCTTTCATTCCTTTCCATCCATATATTATATACAGCTTCTGCGAATACCGCTCCTAGGATGGTTTTCCTTGGTTTTCTGTTGTTGACTTTATCAGAGATCCATTGCACCTCTAGTTCCCAATTGTTATCACTCTTTTGAAATTCATTCACCATAACAATCCTTGCCACAGTGATTGTGAATAAGAGCAGTCAAAGAATAGGTGGTCGTGTGTCTCTACATTACCACTGTCACGTAATGAACAAGCCTGGTCCGTGTGGATACCCCATTTTTCTAACCTGTCTACTGTTGCCAAACGTCGATGCAATGTCATCCATAGTATGAATTTCTGTTTTGGCAATATTCCTGGTACCAACACCAATTTTTTCCGGGGAACTTTGGTGTACTGTGGGATGGAGTTCATATATGCTCTCTTGATGTTGTACCTTCCCTTCTGGCAGCAAGCTTGCATGGCTGCCCAGTCATGTGCCCACCAGTCCCTAGCTCCAAATATTTTTCTTACCAACCAGCTAGCCTGCTTTGGTGTTTTCATGGTAGCAACTTCTTTCCTCTTTACATAATGACAGTGGATCCATTTGATCACAGCTTATCCTTTTTTTGCATTACTGCCCATAGCAGCTTTGACAGTGCTGCTTTGTTCCACTTTTCATAGCAAATGACATTCAATCCTCCAGCTGCCTCTGGTTTACATACTGTGTCCCAAGCTATGGGGGCCCTATGACTTGTCTCAAATTTCCCAGTCCATAAGTAGTTCCTGCAGACTCCTTCCACCAGTTTGATGATTTTCTTTGGAAGTAGGAAGACTTGTGCCCAGTAGGTTTGCATCTCAAATAGGACACTCTTGATCAGTTGGAGTCTTCCAACATAGGATAAGACCTTGGATGACAAGGGAACTCACAGTTATTTGAAGGGGAGCTGCCCTTCTGTTAGTTGAAATTCTGCCAATAGCCTTTCCTTGGTTTCCTGGGAAACCCCTGCTATGTACAAGGAGCTTTTCTCCAAATTTGCTTGCAGTCCAGACATCTGGGAGAAGTTAACAAACTCTTTCAGTAAGAGCCTCATGGAAATTTCATCTCCTCTACAGCACATCAGGAGATCATCTGCAAAACAGATATGAGTGAGTTGTAACTTGGAACATTTGGGATGGAAGTTGAAGTCTGGGTTCCTGTTAGTTGCTTCACTGTTCTGTTGAGGTATTCCATGACTAAGACAAACAGGTAGGGAGACATTGGGTCTCCCTGTCTTAGACCCTTCCTTACTGTAAATTTGATGGTAAGACCTCCATTGACTAGTAAAGAGAAGTTTGCTGTAGAGACACACTCCATAATTAAGGTGACCATTTGTAGGGTACACCAAACTCCAGCAATACTGCCCTCAGAAATCCCCATTCAACAGAGTCATAAGCTTTTCTAATATCCACTTTGATTATGCATCTGGGAGATACTGCTTTCTGGGAGTAAGCTCGAATCAATTCATGAGCCATAATGACATTGTCCAGGATGTTTCTCCCCTCTATGAAGGCTGATTGTGCCTGCCCCCACCCGATAGTCCACAACTATTTTAAGCATGTTTGTAAGGATTTTTGCAATAACTTAATACTAATTTTCTTAAGAAAGTAATTCCTCCATTTGATATTGTTTGAACTAATTTAATTTTGTATGTAGTTTAAGAATTTTTTTTTAAAAAAATTTATGATCTTAAAAGTTTAAGGGATAAAAAGTTTATGGGGCCATATTATTTGTGTGATTATAAAAAAATTTCATTAAAGTTAAAAATAATAAAATAAAGAGTTTAAAGTTGAATTATTTTTAAATTTAAAAATATGTTATTTATTTTGAAACAGACTAAAAAAAAGTAGCTCATTTAATATGAAATAAAAGAAGTAACTTAAATTAGTACTTGACCTGATTCGTATATATATGTTTATATATAATGAAAAGTTAAATTTATTTTAGTTGAATAATACATGAACTAATTGAAGGAATAGGAAATTAAGCTGGGAAATTACTTAAAACTCATTAAGGAAAAGTATCCTTTCATCTAACTCGAAGATTTAGAGTTTCAAAATAGGAAAAATTATGCGACACATTTTATGTTATATTGTATTTATTATTTGTAGCTACACTTTCAGCAAATTTATTATTTATAATTATATTTAAATTTTATAATAAATTCATAAAATAAAAGATTAATTATTTTAAACTAAAACAAAAAAACAACAAACACTCACAATGATTTATTAAAATTCATCTTCAAAATATTCCAATGAAAGATAATTAGGATTAAAGTCTTGTTGCATCCTCAAGAATCAAACTTTTGTTGGTTAAATTTGGAAAACTAATCAAACTTCTTCTACGGAAAGCAAAACGCATATGTACTGACACCATAATCTAAATTGTTTAATTTGAATTTCATATTCAGTGCCAATTAGACCTAATTTTAAAGATATAGCTCAATTAAAGGAGACAAATGAAATTGCTTTCTGAAATAAAATTTGGAGAAGTTGGAGATCATGACTTAGTTGAGTGGTACCGGAGAGTACACGTAAGGAGTCGCTTGACAGGGTATATAAAAATAATATTGAATAAGATTTATTAGTAATGTAAAAATTAATAATACGTAAAATAGTAATACAAGTATTATTAGTTATATAAAGATTATTTCTTATCTATAATTTAATATAATATATTAAAAATTAAAATACATCGTATAATTTAGAAAAAAATTATTCAAAGAAATATTTTTATATTCTTTAGCTTTAAGGGACTTTAAGAATAATTTCATCTTTAACCATATTAATATATATATTAGTAGCCTTAATATTACAAATACTATTATTTGCTATGCATTAACTCTACATAAAACAATACAAAATAAAATATATAACTAAAATTTATATTAATTAAAAATTGCACACCAAAAACAATATCATTAATATACAAAGTTAACATATATATTATTTTCTCTTATCTACTCTGCGAAACGATCTCAGGTTTATTACAAAATGGACTAGGTATTAAATATTTATAGAGAAGGAATGGGATAAGTATAAGAATGCATTTTAAGAGGAGAAAACGACAAATGGGAAAAAGGTGCAATGAGAAACTAAAAAAAAAATCTGCAGTTTCAATTTCCTAAGTTCCAAACAAACAGGAGCTAGCTTCCAACATTGAGTTGCTTTTAAACCGAGATTTACGCAATAGATAGAATAGGGAATATAAAAAGTAGGAAGACGACAATATGTGTGACATCTAATTTTCTTGACATTTTCAGTTTAAAGAGACGAGCTTATCTTGCGCCAGCGTACCAAAATTTACATAAAAGAGCTTCAAATATTAACTTGTTTAACGTTAGATTTTATTTCAAAAGAATTCGAGTTACTATAATTAAATAAAAATAATAATAATAAATATATAAATAAAAGTAAATAAATTAATATATTTCAATAATATTTTATATTTTTATAAAATGATCAAGCTTTTCCTTTTATATTATTTCTAAATAATATATTTTATCTTTATCATAATAAGATTATTATAGATAATTAAAGATATTTAATATTATATTATATATGATAATTATTATAATTCAACGCAGATTCTTTAATATTTTAAATATTTAATATCTATTAAATACTGTAATTGTATATTCTTTTGCTATTATGTTTATTTTTTTATCTTGATTCTTGACCATAAAATGATACAAGCATTGAGTCTATAAAAAGGTGCGAGTATCAACTTTCTTAAATTTTTAACCGTGTTTGTTATAATTTATGCCTTTTTATTTTTTTACACAATCGTTATTCTTTGAACAATCTACGTGACATAATATATCATTTTAAAAATGAATTCAATATATATAAATTTAACTTTTTCCGATAATTAACTACTGCCGTTATATAGGAATAAATTAAAGCTTAAATTTTTCAACCATGACTACATCAATCCTTGTCGCAACTCGGGAAAATCGTGTATAGATAAGCATGCGCCAATTTAAAAATCCGATGCGAAACGAGAAAGTAGAAAAAGAAAAGAAATTTTAAACTCTAATCTTTGGTCTAATTAAAGAATTAAATTTGTATGTATTATATCTATTAGAGCAAAATGCCCCTCTTTCCCTTTTGCCGAAGCAACGAGACACCCAAGCTCCACATGCATCCAGTAATGTTATTGACAAATCCAAAAAACTCAAAAGCTCTGGATAAAATGGTCAAACTTTACCACACCCATGAACTCTCACCAAAACAATGTTCTTCAATGCTAGTCCAAACCATAGATGCACCTCTTCCCTTGGTATGGTGTTTGGTCAAAAAATTCGACAAGCCACAATGCTATAAGAACTTCATCAGCAGTTGCACTCTACTTTCTGGTGATGGTGGTGTTGGGAGTATAAGAGAAATCACGTTAGTTTCTGGATTTCCTGGTAAAAAAAGCATAGAAAGGTTCGATTTTCTTGATGATGAAATGCATGTTTGTGTGTTCAGTGTTGTTGAAGCCGATCACAGTTTCTTGAACTTCAAATCTACTATCACTTTGCATGAGGATAAAGAAGAAGATGATTGCAACGCATTGAGAAAGACAGTGGTTATTGAGTCTTATGTTGTGGATATTCCTGAAAATAGTTGTAAAGATGATACATGTGAGGTGACTGATAATATCTTGGGATGGCAACTTAGATCTTTAGCCTGGGTAGCTGAAAATATGGCTACTTCTGGAGTTTCCCCTTCGGATTTGAAGAAAACAGAAATATCTTGTTAATTTTTAATATCATATATATACTTCTAATCACTTCTTTTAATTAGTCTTTCCTCTTTCGTTTTTGAGTTGATTATTGTGTTAGTACTTTTCCACAACGGATCTTTTCTTCTTTCTCCAACTTAGTTCATGAAATGAAAGAACTCCATGGATTTCTTGCATGAAATATTGTTAATAATTGTCGTAAGTAGCGATTAAGAGAATTGGCTTATTTTAAATATTTTTAAGCTAAAGCAATTTTAAAATAATTTTATAGTTTTTGGATAATGTGAAAAAATATTTTTAAATATTTGTTCTTAAGTTAAAATGATAAAAATAAGCAGGTTAAAAATTAAAATTCTTAACTTATAATTTTTGTTTTAAAAATCACTTAAAACAAATATATCCAAACGCGCTCTAATTATGAGATAAATACTACTTCGAATAAATAATTTTTTAGCTTTTTCTGATTTTTTTAAATTTTAAAAATTAATTAATTATTTTTTTCTATATTATCCATAAAATAAATAGCATTGAGATATATATTAGGAGCATTTATGTAAGATAATAAATATTAATATGATTAATTTTATTGCTAATTAATATTAAAAGGTAAATTTTTTAATTTATATGAAAATATTTAAAAATTATTTATTTTGAACCAAAAAATATATATAAATTTTACTATGTTCCGACCCTGTAACTGGATTAACAAGTTAAACTAGAATCGTACTATCATTCTGCTGCATATTCACAGCTGGAGAAACTTATTCGCAGCGAATTACATTTATGCGATATTAATGATAACAAGTCATCTGTTTTGTATAAATTTTATTATTTAACTAGTTTCTTTATTCTAATTTATATTACTTCAATAGTAAAGTTATGTGATTTGATGATATAATTAAATATCGATGGAGTAGCTATAGCTTTAAGATTTGCAACTCTGAACTTACTTTGGTACTACCTGAATTGAATGTTGGGGAATTCATGAAAAGTGATTTCTTAAGAAGGATAAAGTTGAAGGATGCACCTATTGTGTGTTCAAAGAATTGCACCGAAAGATGTAAGCTAATTAAATCGTGGCAAACTGGGAAGCTGCACATGAAGATTGTTACCACGTGTCTGTTTTCTCTTCATGAGCGTGGCAAACTGATTGTTGAGACAAGGATGCCATGATAATTATAGTAGCCATTTCTTTCTTTCTTTTTTTAATTTCTTTTACCCTTTGCAAGTATGGATACAAGGTTAGGATCTGTAAAACTCCCTGCTAGTCTCAACTTATACAAATAAATGAAATGTATAGAAATGTAATATCAAGGCTAATATGAATATTGAAGTGAAAGGGCTAAAGGAAGCTTACGATTAGAAACCATAAAGTAGCAAACTGTAAATAAAAGAGAAATAGTGAGGTAGGAGTACTGGTGGTTAAATACATGAAAGAGATCACACGGATCTCAGTTGTAAAAAAATAAAATTAACTGTCAAATTTCTAAAATATTTTTTCTTTTTTCTTATCTTTTATCTCTGTTCGAACTAATTACTCGAACTCGTTACTGTTCTATTGCTATGGTGAGTTGCATGTGTGAATTGTAGTTGTACTTAGCTTAATCTAGCTCAATTAGCCTAGTATTAGAGCCTCAATCTTAAATCGAGGCTCAAATTCAAAGTTTTGACGGAAGGAAGTAGAATTTTTTGAAATTTAGGAATTCATAATTTTTCAATCGAAGCAAAAATGACAGGAATGAAGTGACTTTACTTGAGCACAATCACCATTATTCCTTCAAGCTTCTGACGCTCAAGGCCTTGTTCAAGTCCCAATCAAGCTCACAGGGCCAGAAAGTTATGCTTCGTGGAACTGAGCAATGAAGTTAGCACTGAGAGGAAAGGAAAAGCTTGAATTTGTGGACGAGTCGTTTGTCAATAGCACATAAAGAGGAGAACTTGTAGAGTAGTGGAAAAAATATAATGTGATTGTGTTGTCGTGGATGGGAAGCACTATTGCAGGAGAGTTAATGCCTAGTATTGTGTCTCAAATACGAAGAAAGTGTAGTGATTTCAAGGAAAAGTTTGATAGATGTAGCTTGACGAGAATATATCGTGTATAGACAGAAACTGCTAGTTTGAAATGGCATACAGACTCTATGGTTAGTTATTATACAAAAATGTATGATTTGTGGAGTGAGTTAGATGTGTTGGTTCCAACCTCTGCCTATGACTCTGAGGAATCTAGACCATCTTTGAACATTTAGCTCAACAGAGATTGTTACAATGCCTGTGAATGAGGCCTATGCAACTGTAACACAAGAATAAATCAAAAGGTCATTATGACTCGTTGACACAAACAAGGATCCCTTGACAATGAAGGCAGGAAGAGGTCAGATTTTTAAATCAAAGAAGTTTGGTTGATCTGTGACCATTGTGGATACAAAGGTCACTTGAAGGAAAATTGCTACAAGATCATCGGATATCCAGCAGACTTTAAAAGCAAGAAGACATTTCAAGGTGGAGGAGCTAGACCTTAACGTGAATGCTACATCATATTACATAATAAAGAAATCTTAAGTAATGTAAAGAAGCATGATAGGACAAGAACATAGTGGAGTGCAGCTGCCCAACAGGGATTAAAGTAGAAATAAAACATGCGGAAAGTACAATGGTTCTAGGAAAAAACTGTGTGAAAAATGTTCTGCATGTACCTGACTTTAAGTTCAATTTATCGTCAGTGTCGAAGCTCACCAAAGAACTCAGATATTCTGACAACTTTTATCCCGATGTCTAACTATTTTAGGAGCTTTATAAGGGCAAGGTACTGAGGATTTGTAGAGAATCAGATGGGCTGTAATTGTTGAAAGGAAGAGCATTAATGTTGGCAGGCACAAATCTAAGTGGAAAGGCATACAGTTTTCTAATCGGGACATGTTTCCTTGAAGGCTATATACCATTTACCTACTTTACAAAGTAAAATCAGTAGTAATGATATTGAGGATTGTGATATTTGCCCTCTAGCTAAATAGTGTAGATTGCACCTTCTTATTAGCAGTTCAAAATTATTTAATATTTTTCAGCTTGTGCATTGAGATGTTTGGGGGCCTTACAAAGTGCCTATTTATGAAAGAAAATAGTATTTTATTACTATATTGGATGATTTTAGTAGGTATACATGGGTATGTTTGATAAGTACCAAACGTGAAGTTGTAGTCGTGCTTAGAAACTTTATCTCTATAGTAAAGAATCATTTTGCTATGATTTTGAAGTATTTACGATCTGATAATGTGAGTGAATTATTACCTCCAAACGTAATGAGTTTTTTGCTTCTCTTGGTGTGGTGCATCAAAGTAGTTGTGCCTATACTCCACAATAAAATGGAGCCATGAAGAGGAAATATAGGCATATTCTTGAAATGGCTAGAGCACTGAAGTTTCGAAGTGAAGTCCCTATTAGATTCCGGGGAGAATGAGTGAGAACTCCAATATATTTGATAAATAGACTACCAACATCTGTATTAGAAGGCAAGATACCATATGGGTTACTTTATAGCAAGCAAGTTAATATAGAGCATTTGAGGGTATTTAGTTGTTTTGCTATACAAGTAGCTTACCAAGGGGAGATAAGTTTTCCCCTGGAGCAATGAGAACAATATTCATTGGTTATACCTAAAAGGGCTATAGGGTATATGACTTAGAGAGTAAATCCTTCCTTGTTCGTAGGGATGTAGTTTTTAAAGAGCACATCTTTCCTTTCAAAAATTTCAAGTACCGAAGAGGATATATTTATGGAAGATATGGTTGATGTTCTTCCAGCTCTTCAAAACAGTATCACAAAACTATGCAAGATAGTACCACTATACAAAATCTAGTCCTATTACAGGGGGACTCACATTCAGCTGGCCTTGCTGCTTCTGAAGGAGACATGGTTGACATACATCTTCAAGGTGACCACATGACCACTGATAGTACTATCTCTCAAGGGGAGTTGAATAACATAATTCCTGTAAAATTCACACTTGTAGAAGAAGTCCCTAAAAGTGCAGAACCATCAGTGTTCATGTGGTTGGTTGACACGCATCTTCAATGTGACCACCTGACCACTGATAGTACTACCTCTCAAGGGAAGTTTAATAACACAATTCCTGTAAAATTCACACTTATAAGAAGTTCCTAAAAGTGTAGAACCATCAGCCCCTGGACATGGTTCCATTCTAACTGAAGGAACTTCATCAGTGCCTGCCAGGCCACAAAGGTCGCATGCACCTTCTATATGGATGAAATATTATGTCGCTACCCACTCTTCTTCTATAACAAGCAAATACCCATATGCTTTTATATAGCCTATTATCATCTTTCCCCATATTACAAATCTTATCTGGGAGCTTTTCCAGTGTCAACTAAACCAAAAACCTTTTTAATTGTAGCTCAAATTAGTGTCTCACCTCCTTTTTACACTACACCCCCGAAAGGGTATACAAGACAGTTTTTTCAATCGAAACGGGATTATATTTATTAAATTTAGAGTCACCACTTGGGATAATTAATGGTGTCCCAAGTCACTGGTTTAAATCCCGAATCGAGGAAAAGGTTGACTCTGTATTACAATCCGCGAATCAGAAATTCGAATAAGGAATTTTGTTAACCCGGAAAAAGGTGTTAGGCATTTTCGAGTTCCATGGTTCTAGCATGGTCATTCAGCTATTATATTCGACATAATTATCTGATTTTAGTACATTTTAAACCTATGCGCAATTTTTAACTTTAATCGCTTTTATTTATTTTTAGAAATATTGCAACGCTGTTAAAACACGTCTTGAACCACGTCAGATAAATGCATCCACGGTCTTCGACATATTTTACATTGTTGGGATTTGGATTTGGGACACATAAATACACGAGTTTAGAAAGGTAATGTTATTAAATGACGCGCCTAAAGCAACTACGTATTAGTAACTTTACGAGGGCCATGAAAATTTTACTAAGTGGCACGCCTCGAATACAAGATTAATTCAAACGAGGGCCATGCAATTGTCATTTTTGTTTGGCATGGCGCACCTCGCTTACTCTATCAACAAACAAAATGCCAAAGCCTACTTTTTATTATTGTTCTGCCAGATCATAACATTAACACTAATACATATGATAACTAAAAACAATGCACATAGTCAAGCATGAGAAGGTAGTGACATACACTGACTCATTTACTGGATCACAAATCACTCTACTTAACATTTAGATTTAACAGAAAAGGAACACAGATCTAACTTAGAACTAACAACGAACATGATATTTTAATGATCATACCCGCATGATGCTAGTATATTCCAATTAACTTCAATAACACTAGACCAAAAAATTACTTAAACTGCATATTCAAACACTTTTAATTTCTAAATTGATGAAGGAGAATATTAACCCTAGAATATTGAACTCTTTAACCATACTAGAGTTGGAAATTTTAAGAGTGAGATAAAAGACTGCTGCAAGGCACAAAAAGCTGAAAAATTAAAAAAAAAAACTTTCAAAATCCTAAAACAAAGCTTACACAATATTCATGAACTACTCAAATAGCAAGTATGAATTCTTACGAACACATCTAAGCCAAGTACATAACAGTGATTCACAAATCTCAAACAATAGACAAACATGATTAAATCATATCATTCTTATCACTACCATTGCCACAGTAAACAGAGCATCCTAAATAGACTGAAATAGCACATGTATATGAAGGAATTTAAACTCAAACCTCAAACCGGAAACAAAGTTCAACAATCTCAAATCGAACCTCGACGGAACCTCATAGAATCCCTGATCGGACTACCTCGCCTCTCGGACAAACAAACTCTGCGAGCTAACACCCAATTCAAATCCAACCCATTTCGGAAGCCACGACCAAAAGTGCATCTAGAATTTCATTATATTTTCGAGTTTGAAATCAGATTTGGAGTTAAGACAAACTGAACTAATATGAAAATAGAGAAGTGACTATAAGAAGCAAAAACCAGCAACCTCGAATCCCCTGTTCTATTTCCGTCAAATTTCAGTCCGACTTCTCCCTGTTTCGTTCTTCTCCAACCGGTTTCCTCTTTTTCATATATATGAATGCTCTAGGTGGAAGAGAGGGATGTTAAAACGGGGTCTGTCGTGTCCACTTGGGTCGCTACTGGTTCGAAGAAGAAGAAACCTCAGGAAGGGTCGTTCTCTGTATTTTGCAGGTTAATCGAGGAAGAAGAAGCAAAGGCTGGGGTCGAGTCTTATGATTTTGAGGGGTGAGCTTGGATGGCGTTTGGAGGTGGTGAGATGGGGAAGATGAAGCTTCAGGGGTGGGGAGTCTGTTTTGCACTGTTGCCGCTCTCCTTCTCGGCGTTATTTCTTTTTCTGCATCTAGGTTAATAGGTCTAGGTCGACCCGGTTTGGACTGGGTTGGGTGAAAATTTGGGCTTTTAAAATATTAGGCCTAATTTGAATTTAAGATCAAGCTTTTTCAATTTATTTTTTCTTTTTGTTTTCCTTTATTTTTTTAATTAATTAAAACCTAAATTAATTCAAATTATAAAATTAATCTAATTACCTAACCATAATATTTATAAAAATTAATTGATCCTAAATTTAAGAGAAAACTTAATAATCCAAAATTAAAAGCTAAGAATATAAAAATAAATTATTTTTGTTATTTTCATCTTGAATAAAGCAATTAATTAATTATCTAATCCTAAAATGTGAATACAAACTCTAAATGCAATGCATGATATCTTTTATTTTCAATGGAAATTAAATATGCAAATATGCAAATAATTAACAAAAATCCTACAAAATATCCTATAAAATTAAAAAAATTGGAAATAATTATTTTTCTGATATTTTATGGGAGTAATCCATATAATGCAAAAATCACGTGCTCAAAACTGTCCATATTTGCTTGGAAACACAAAGAGTTTTCATGCAAAGATAAAGTGAGCTGATACGAGCAATTTTTGCGCAATTGAATACTCCATAAGAATCATTTTTGAAAGATTTTACCGAACATTGCTTCCGGGATTGCCTATATATCCTTGGATGTAAAGGAATCAGGTCAATATAGTTCAAAATTGAGAGAGATGATGGAGTATGCCGAGGTGAAGATTCGGTCGAGGTGCCATTCCACCGAGGTTCCTATCTGTGGTCCTGTTATTACATCAAAATCAAAAGAAGTGAAAAAGACTAGCTAAGCCTGATAACTACGAGTTACAAGATTCCCATCTATAAGTCTTCTGAAGCTTGATCTTGAGTTTTGATTGGTTCTTCATGCACACTTTGGATTTGAACCTTGACGCTTGCTAGTTGCAGGTGCTAGTTCATTCTTCCTCAACTTTTCGGATTAGGACCGGACGTACCATGCTTGTGACCTCGGTCATGTCTTGAGCAGCCCACATCTTTCATAAACTTCTGCATTTGGATTAACTTCTTGCCTTTTTCTATTTTTTTCTTTATTGTGACTTACTTCTGTTGATCACCTCAGACTGTTGACTCGCATTCTTGCCACGAGCTTCTTTTGTTGCTGGCTTGAATTGTATTCTAAGGTGAATTCCCTTATTCTCCAGGTGGTGCATGATTGGCAATATTTAAACTATATTCCCTTGTTCTCCAGGTAGGCGCCTGATTGCCAAAAACTTGAGTTATATTCCCTTGTTTTTCATGTGGGTGCTTGATTGCCAAAAAACTTGAACTGTATCCCCTTGTTCTCCAGGTGGGCGTCTGATTGCCAAAAACTTGAGTTGTACTCCCTTGTTCTCAGGTGGGCTCCTGATTGCCAAAAACTTGGGTTGTATTCCCTTGTTCTCCATGTGGGCTCCTGATTGCCAAGAGCTTGAACTGTATCCCCTTGTTCTCCAGGTGGGCTCCTGATTTCCAAAAACTTGAACTGTATTCCCTTGTTTTTCAGGTGGGCGCTTGATTTCCAAAACTTGGATTGCATTCCCTTATTCTCCAGGTGGGTGCCTGACTGCCAAAACTCGAATTGTGTCCCCTTGTTCTCCATGTGGGCGCCTGGCTGTCAAAACTTGAATTATGACCCTTTGTTCTCCAGGTGGGCGCCTGATTAACCAAACTTGAATTGTATTGCCTTGTTCTCCAGGTGGGTGCCTGATTACCAAAACTTGAATTGTATTCCCTCGTTCGCCAGGTGAATTCTTGATTACCAAAACTTGAATTGTATTCCCTTGTTCTCCAGGTGGGTGTCTGATTGCTAAAACTCGATTGTATTCCCTTATTCTCCAGGTGGGTGTCTGACTGTCAAAACTCGAATTGTATCCCCTTATTCTCCATGTTGGTGCTTGATTACCAAAACTTGAATTATATTCCCTTGTTCTCCATGTGGGTTCCTTATTACCAAAACTTGAATTGTATTCCCTTGTTCTCCAGGTAGGTGTCTGATTGCTAAAACTTGGATTATATTCCCTTGTTCTCCAGGTGGGTGCCTGACTTCCAAAACTCGAATTGTGTCCCTTTGTTCTCCAGGTGGGCACTTGACTACCAAAACTTGAATTGTATTCCCTTATTCTCCAGGTGGGCACCTGATTATCAAAACTTGAATCACATTTCCTTGTTCTTCAGGTGGGTTCCTGATTACCAAAACTTGAATTGTATTTTCTTATTCTCCAGGTGGGTGCCTGATTGTTAAAACTTGATTGTATTCCCTTATTCTCCAGGTAGGTGCCTGATTGCTAAAACTCGAATTGTGCTTCCTTGGTATCCATGTGGTTGCCTGATTACCAAAGCTTGAATTGTATTCCCTTGTTCTCTATTGGGTGCCTGATTACCAAAACTTGAATCGTATTTCCTTGTTCTCCAGGTGGGTTCCTGATTACCAAAACTTGAGTTGTATTCTCTTATTCTCCAGGTGGGTGTCTGGTTGCTAAAACTTGAATTATAAATCCTTGTTCTCCAGGTGTGCGCCTGACATTTCAACAAACAGCAAAACAAAAGAAAATTTCCTGCCCCAGTTTGGGACTTGGGCATATTTGTGAATGTTAATCGGATCATGTTACCTACAGAGTATAAGAATTTGAAAGCTAAATCCCATTATCCATGAGGGACCTGAAAACTTCAAATTAAGTATCATCTTGAGAGTGATAATTTTAAAGCTAACATATATTTCCTAAAGGGAGAACTTACGCTAAAACTTATAACTAGATCTCATTATCCAGGAGGGTTCTGAAAACTTAAAACTAAATCTCATAATCCAGGAAGGTTCTGAAATATTTTAAAACTAAATCCCATTATCCAGGAGGGTCCTGAGAATTTAAACTAAATCTCATTATCCATGGATAATCCTGAAAACTTTCAACCAAATCCCATTATCTAGGAGGGTCCTAAAAACTTTACATTAAATCCCATTATCCAAGGGGGTCCTGAGAACTTACTCATTATCCAGGAGGGTCCTGAAAATATTCAACCAAATTCCATTATCCAGGAGGGTCCTGAAAACTTCAAATTAAATCTCATCTTGAGAGTGATAACTTTAAAGCTAACTTATATTTTCTAAAGGGAGAACTTACGCTAAAACATAAAACTAGATCCCATTATCAAGGAGGGTCCTGAAAACTTAAAACTAAATCTCATTATCTAGGATGGTCCTGAAATATTTTAAAACTAAATCCCATTATCTAGGAGGGTCCTGAAAACTTTAAATAAATCCCATTATCAAGGAGGATCATGAAAATTTCAACCAAATGCCATTATCCAGGAGGGTCCTGAATACTTTAAATTAAATCTCATTATCCATGAGGGTCCTGAGAACTTACTCATTATCCGGGAAGGTCCTGAAAACTTCTCAATCAAATCTCATTATCCAGGAGGGTCCTGTAAATTTCAAATTAAATCTCATATTGAGAGTGATAACTTTAAAGCTAACTTATAATTTCTAAAGGGAGAACTTACACTAAAACTTAAAACTAGATCCCATTATCCAGGAAGGTTCTGAAAACTTACAACTAAATCCTTATACATGAGGGTCCTGAAATAGTTTAAAACTAAATCCCATTATCCACGAGGGTCCTGGGTTTAAAAACTAAATCCCATTATCCATGAGGGTCCTGGAAACTTTCAACCAAACCCCATTATCCAGGAATGTCTTGAAAACTTTAAATTAAATCTCATTATTCAAGAGGGTCCTGAGAACTTACCCATTATCCAGGAGGGTCCTGAAAACTTTCAACCAAATCCCATTATCCAGGAGGGTCCTGAAAACTTCAAATTAAATCTCATCTCAAGCGTGCAAACTTTGAGACCAACTTATCTTCCTTTGGGGTAAATTTATGCTAGATTATTCTACTCATGATTGTTCGTATTTTAAACTAGGTCTCACTTTCTAGGAGGGTCCTAAGATTAAAACAAACAAAATAAACAAATTTTTTTGCCCCTGTTTGTACTAGGAATATTTGAGTTGTTAGCAACATTGTAACCACTTATACTACTGATGTAATGATAAGAGTAAACTAAATACTAGATTAGGATGTGCGTCTCCTACGAGTAAAACCATGAAACTTCAACAAGCAAAAGCGTCTACTAAAATAAAATCTGAATGAACCAAATTAGGAAGTGCGTCTCCTAGGGGTGAACTTAAATGACCAAGACTAGGGAAAGTATCTCCTACGGGTGAATTTAAATAACTAAGACTAGGAAGTACGTCTACTAAGGGTGAATTTAAATGATTATGACTAGGAAGCGCGTCTCCTAGGGGTGAAACTTGAATGAACCAAACTAGGAAGTGCATCTCCTATGAATGAACTCCCAAATTTAGGAAGTGCGTCTCTTATGGGTAAAACTTCAATGACTCGAACTAGGAAGTGCGTCTCCTATGGATGAACTCTCAATTTAGGAAGTGCGTCTCCTACAGGTATATCCTAAGAGACCTAGACTAAGAAGTGCGTCTCTTAGGGGTGAAACTTCAATGACTCAAACTAGGAATTGCGTCTCCTACGAATGAAATATCAATTTCTCCTATGGGTAAAAATCAACTTAGGAAGTGTGTCTCCTAGGTGTGAAATCTCAAATGACTCAAACTAAGAAGTGTGTCTCCTATGAATGGACTATTAATTTAGGAAGTACGTCTCCTATGTGTTGAAAATAAACTTAGGAAATGCGTCTCCTAGGGGTGAAACTTCAATCACTCATACTAGGAAGAGCGTCTCCTGTGAATGAACTATCAATTTAGGAAGTGCGTCTCCTAAAGGTGTAACTTCAATGACTCAAACTAGGAAATGTGTCTCTATGAATGAACTTTCGATTTAGGAAGTGCGTCTACTAGTCTGAAAACTGACTAGACCGTGCTATTTTTACTTCAAAATTGTAACAAAAAATGGACAAATTATCCGATCCGACCCATATTTAATACGTATAAAAAACGGATTAACCAATGGATAATATGGGTAACCATATTCTTCATGGCTTCTTGAATATGATCAATTTTTGAAGAATTTCTAGTCTCCCAAACTTGAGAAATCCCAATTTAAAGTTTTACTAATATAAAGTTAAACTCATTAGTTATCTACTGGTTATTCATTTTCTCAATGGATAATATAGTTTTTATCCATATTTAACTCGTTTTTAAAAAGTTAATCATTTAACTTATTATTTAATAAATAATATGAATGGTTTATTATTTTCTTTGAACCATTTTACCATTACTATTTGAATCTATGAGATTAGGTGGCAATTCAATTATTGGTAACTAATACATACTACTATAAAAATAAAAAGAACATATAGGTAAGAGGAAACTAGCAGTGGCTTTGTTCCTAGAATTATTGTCATTGATCAAGGTCAATTAAACTGATCATATTTAATAGTATTCAATTAAACAAGGTGTATAATGTTGGTCCTTGAAGTCTGAAGCTAGTGGAAGTTAAATATTTAACAAGAGATGTGTTTATAAAACAGAAAAAGGAAGAAGGGAGAATAAGAGAATCGTTGATAAAGAGGATTCATTTGACACATTGCAACTCATGAGCACGCTCCACGATAATCCCAGCACACGGCACTACCACTGCTACCATCGCCACCAACAGCTTCAGTCTCTGCTATTATTTCAGTTATAATTGCCTTTGCCGTTGTTCAAATCCACAGCGAAGTTGGGCGAAATCATCTCGAGGATTACGGATACCTGAATTTTCTTTTATCTTCGTGAGTATTCTAATTTCTGGTCTAATTTTGTCATTTCTTTATGATTTATTAAAGATATAAGTGGCCTGATAAATATTATGAATGATGTTGAGGAGTGAATAGTGAGAAATATCAATGCACTTTATTTATGCTATCTCCAAAGTCAACAGTCTTTCTCCCTCAACTGGGATCCACGTTCGCTGCCCCTCTCTATAAAGGAAAAGAACAGTCACTAAACACAGACATGTGTAATCAACTATGGGGTAATAATTATCTCAAAAGAAAAAGACGTTATATTTCCATTTGGGTTTGTGTTGGATGATATTTTCTTCTTTCTCAAAATTAAAAGGAATTTTACATCATTAAATAAAATAAAAATTGGCAGATCGCAGATTCACCATGTTGTTGCCTCTAAACTTGTTTATAGTTGTAAATCTTGCAGCAGACGCACATGCTTTTGGAATCAGCCTATTGCGCAATATCTCTTAATTAAATCAACTCATTTTGATCTTCAGTTCGAGCCGATAGATTTAAGTTATACACAGTGACAATATAAAGAATTTTAATTTTCGGTCAATATTTATTAAATAGAGTTACTTGTAAGTATGGGTGCTCACAAGTTGGAGAAAATGAATTGCCAGCCGAGCTTCCAAATACTCAAGTTTATTCTGGTCACTAGCTTAAAGAGAGTAAACGATAAATACTTGAATTAACTGTGAGTAGCCCAATTCATGGAAATATAGTAACCAGAAATGCTTTTAAAATACCATCACCTACTCGAGAGATCACTTAAAAATTCTATATTTATTAATTTGTCATTCTGAACAAGATTCAACTGCTACACAGTTGTCATGCGTGTGCTGACTTATTATGAGCCTTAAATGTCACCTTCTCCAAAACTATATAAAAATAAGAATAGAAATAGAAATGCTTCAAAATCATTTATTGGTTGATGTTACTAATAATGGGAAATACACAAGGAACCTATCATTTCCTTTTTCTTTTCCTGATCTTAGCTGCTTTATCATCTCAAGTTTATTGTGTTTCTAGTGATTTTCCAATATTAGACAGACCAAATGAGTTACTTTCAGAAGAAAGAATTTTCCAACTTTTCCAAGAATGGAGACGGAAGCATGGGAAACTTTACAAGAATGAGAAAGAGGAAGAAATGAGGTTGGAGAAGTTTAGAAGGAATGTGAAGTATATAGTAGAAAAGAACTCAAAGAGGAAGTCAGATTCAGACCATTTGGTTGGTTTGACCAACTTTGCCGATATGAGCAATGAAGAGTTCAGGCAAGTTCATGTTTCAAAGATAGAGATACCCTTTGACAAGAGAAAGACTATTCAGATGAAGAATGTGGAAAAAATACCAACTCCAGTTTATTGTGATGCTCCTCCTTCAAGGGATTGGAGGAAATATAGGGCTGTCACTGAGGTCAAGGACCAACACCTCTGCGGTAAGCTTGCTCAAGTTCTGCTAAATTTTCAAATCAATCATGTTAGCAATAGCTAAATACTGTCTTTTCTGTCTACTAGTCAGTTGATCTGAACACTTGAATCACAAGGGCTGCAATGAAGTTCCTAATTTGTCGATTAGCAAAAGCTCCCCTTTCTCTTTAAATCCCTTGCAGTGTTTTAGTAGTAATACCTTGTTGCTTATTGGTTGGAGGTGGTTGCGAAGTTTACAGCCTGAAGGACTGAGAAATAAATGGTACTTCTATTTAGTATATATATCTGGATAGAGAAAAAGATAAACAGTTAGTAGAATGATCTCAACATTCAATTGACAGAAACAAAAGGGTAATTCAGATGATCTGATTTTGTTTGACTCTCAGGTTATAGCACATAAGAGTGCAGTCATTTCTTTAATTTTATTTGCCTTTTCTGCACTTATGTAACACAAAAAGGGAAAAATTGGGCTAACTTACTCGAATAGGCAATGAGTGAGTTAAGTCTGCAAATTGCGCAAACTTACAATCTAAATATACCCTTCATTGGTTCAAGTAACAGGTCAGTGGTAATGCTACTCTGATAATTTCTTTCTTTGCAATCTTATTATAATGAAGGAGCAATGCAGATGATGTATGATCTTTAAATCTAGATTAGTGGAGTAATGTGTTCTATTTCTACTAAACATTTGCAGGAGCTTGCTGGGCATTTTCAGCATGTGGAGCAATGGAGGGAATAAATGCAATAGTTACTGGTGAACTTATTAGCATTTCTGTCCAACAACTTATCGATTGTGATAATTCCGCCAATTTGGGCTGTTACGGTGGATATATGGACCCTGCTTTTGAATGGGTGATGAACAATGGTGGCATTGATTCGGAAGTTGATTATCCATACACTGCCTCTCAAGGCGCATGCAATATAACCAAGGCATATGATGATCAATTTCATATCAAGTCTTCTGTCCATTTTTCAAATATATATGTACGTAATATCCTTTTTTGAAAGAAAATCTTGGTCTTTGTTCCTCAACAGGTGAACCAAAAGGCTGTAACAATTGATGGATACCAAGATGTTCCACAGGAGGAAAGGGCCCTTCTTTGTGCTGTTGCTCAGCAGCCGGTTAGTGTGGGCATAGATGGATCGAGTGCTGATTTTCAATTATATGGAGGGGTAACTGTCATCTCTTAACACCTTTTTTACATAATTCTTTGACGTTTCTTCTCTCAAGAATCCCAAGATGATATGAACTTCGTTTCTTTTCTATTACGGGATCAATGCAGGGAATCTACGATGGAAGTTGCTCTAGTAATCCAGATGACTTAAGCCATGGAGTACTAATAGTAGGATATGGTTCTGAAGGAGATGATGACTATTGGATAATCAAGAACTCATGGGGTACATCATGGGGAATGGAGGGGTATGGATATATAAGAAGAAACACTGATTTGCCTTATGGTGTTTGTGCCATTAATTCATTGGCTTCATATCCAATGAAGGAACTGGCTTCTGCACCATCTCCTTATCCATCTCCAGCCGTTCCACCACCTCCCTCGCCATCCCCTCCACCACCTTCTCCAAAACCAAGTGAATGTGGAAACTTGTATTATTGTCCCGATGATCAAACATGCTGCTGTGAGTTGGAGTTCTTTGGAATTTGCTTCATTCAAAGCTGCTGTCCTCATAAAAGTGGTGTTTGTTGTGATGGATCAGAATACTGCTGCCCGACTGAATATCCCATTTGTGATGTTTATGAAGGCCTCTGCCTCAAGGTATGACTTTCTGTTTCGTTACGGTGTACTTAAACTAATGGGTAGAGAACTCATTGGGTAGATCAATCTCGAGATTTTGCTTGTACCATAAAGTTGAGAGTTTAATCTTACTATTTTATTTCATTTGTCTTTTCTTGTTACAGAGGGTTAGAGACACTCTGGGAGTGACAGCAAAGAAGAGAAGAATGGCCAAATACAAGTTAGCGTGGAGTACAAGCGCTAAGGAAATAGAGGAGGTGGACCAAACACTGAAATGGAAGAGGAATCATGCTGCGCCAGTTCTCTGAAATAAACAATTCTTATTATGCCATTCAACATTTTTCAAGTATCAATTTTGGTTTTGGTTCTAACACAAAGACCTTGATGAATCAAACTTGTTAGCTGAAACCACAAGCATAATTCTTTAATAAATCTTAATTTTCTTGAATTTAAAGGACCGGAAAGAGTGGCTCCATACTCTTGTAAGGAATTACTACATAAGAATTCTTCTTCTTCTTCATCATCACCATCTTATGTATGTTATGCTGTGAACATACTTAAAAAGTTGTAATTTATACTACTACTTATGTAGTAATCTCTTAGCTGTGACAACATAACTATGGGAGCATAGCTTTTCAATTTTTAGTTGGTCAAATTTTATTTTGAATTGCGTATGGGTAAAATTTAATTCTAACCCATATCTTATCTATATATAATCTTACAATGATTCATCTTAGTCGTTCCTACCCGTTAAATCTTTTTAGTTCTCCAATCGCTCAATTCCACACCCGACTCATGATCCAATCGTTATTTAGGTTTCATTTGTTAAAATTTTCATATTTTTCTTTTTATTAATTTATTATTTGGTCCATTTCCTTATTCATCTTCTCCAGCTTATCATCGCCAACAGTTTCCCAATCAAAGCAATATCAATGAACTGTGAAGCTAATTTGCTCATATGATTTTAATTAACTCTTAAAAGCTAAATGATGACACAACAAATATAACATTGACAGAAAGATAACTTATCAAACCATAAAATCTTACAATGAAGCATTATTTCAAAGAGTACCTGATTTCACTCAGAAAATTAATTTAATAAAAAATATCAATTTAAAAATTAAATTAAGGCCGAAAAATTTGAGATGGAGAGGAAGATCCGTAGGTATTGAAGAGTGAAAATCTAAGACAGAGTAGGCTAATAAGTGGATATGGGGTGAGGTTTTTATTTAAGCCAAATTTTTTTTTATTTAAGCCAAAAAATTTTTTTATTTAAGCCAAAAAAAATTAACACATAATAAATAATAAATATTTTTCTTGATCAAAATAGGGTTGTTAGTTTTTAGGGCATGTGTGAGCCTAAAAGTTGACGTTAGGAGCATGAATAGGCTAAATTTTTAACGGTGAGAACAATTCTAACAAAATAAATGGACGGAGAGTATTTTTAAAACTTAAGCTAATAGGTTAGGGACAATTTTGGCCTTTTTCCGTATATTTAATGACAGTGTAAAAAAACATTTACATAATTAGATCACTTATTAGATAGTTTTATGTACACTTTCGTTCGATTCGTCTATCTTATTTTCCTATTGTTATTGTTTGATGCTACTTTTTCTTTTTCAGCATTTCCTTTTCACCCTTTTTTACGTATCTCGACTTTTGTCTTTCTCTCTTTCTTTCTTCTTCCTCTTTCTTCTTCTTTTTCTTCTTCTTCTTCTTCTTCTTCTTATTCTTCACTATTTTTAGCCGAATATCTATTGAAAATAATATCTTTATCTTACCAAATAGAAGAAAGGTCTGCATATATACTACCATCCCCAGACTCCACTTGTAAAATTATACTGAGTAGGTTTTTATTATTGTTTGTGCATATAAACTTAATTCCATAGAGATACGTAGCATCAGAACCACAGGGCTCTAGTAACACTATTATGGTTCACCAAGAAAATTTTGTTTGGATCGAAATTGTTACACCATATTTTCATACGTAAAAGTATACCGTAAATCAATTGATGTAAGCTCAGAAATAATATCATATTTGAAAGTACATAAAGTAAGTTAATAATGTTACTTTGGAGGTTAAAATATTAAAGATAATGTATAACAAGTACCAAGAGGGTTGGAAGACTTAGAAGCTAAATGAATTGAAGAAAATATAACGAGCCGGCCAGACGTTTTGATAATGATAACCCCAACCCCCTATTAATTGCTTTTTCCGTATCTTTTTCTGCTTATGTGACTTGTCGGGAGGTTTTATTTTTAGTTTTGGAGTTTTGTGGGATATTTAGTCCCTAAACGAAAGCTTAAGCTTTAGGATTTGGACCGTAGTCGGAACCATGAGAAGATGACTATGAAATGGAGTTTTGTTAGTTTCATTAGCTTCGTTGGATGATTTTGGACTTAGGGGCATGTCCGGATTGTGTTTTAGATATCTGTAGCTGATTTAGGCTTGAAATGGAAAAAGTTAAAATTTTGGAGATTTTAACCGGTAGTGGACATTATTATATATGGGTTGGATTAGGTCAATAATGTTGAATATGACTTCTGTGTAAAATTTGTGATCAATCGAACGTGGTTTGATAGGTTTTGGCATCGGTTGTAGAAATTTAAAGTTCAAGTTCATTAAGATAGTTTAATGTACACTTTCGTTCGATTCGTCTATCTTATTTTCTTGTTATTGTTTGATGCTACTTTTTCTTTTTCAGCTTCTCCTTTTCTCCCCTTTTTACTTATCTCCTTTTCTCCCCTTTTTACTTATCTCGGCTTTTGTCTTTCTCTCTTTCTTTCTTTCTTCTTCTTCTTCTTCTTCTTCTTCTTCTTCTTCTTCTTCTTCTTCTTCTTCTTCTTCTTCTTCTTCTTCTCCTCCTCCTCCTCCTCCTCCTTCTTCTCCTTCTTCTTCACTATTTTTAGCCGAATGTCTATTGAAAATAATATCTTTATCTCGCCAAATAGAAGTAAGGTCTGCATATATACTACCATCCCCAGACTCCACTTGTAAAATTATACTGAGTAGGTTTTTATTATTGTTTGTGCATATAAACTTAATTCCATAGAGATACGTAGCATCAGAACCATAGGGCTCTAGTAACACTATTATGGTTCACCAAGAAAATTTTGTTAGGATCGAAATTGTTACACCATATTTTCATACGTAAAATTACACCGTAAATCAATTGATGTAAGCTCAGAAATGATATCATATTTGAAAGTACATAAAGTAAGTTAATAATGTTACTTTGGAGGTTAAAATATTAAATATAATGGATAACAAGTACCAAGAGGGTTGGAAGACTTAGAAGCTAAATGAATTGAAGAAAATATTACGAGCCGGCCAGACGATTTGATAGTGATAGCCCCAACCCCTATTAATTGCTTTTCCGTATCTTTTTCTGCTTATGTGACTTGTCGGGAGGTTTTATTTTTAGTTTTGAAGTTTTGTGGGATACTTAGTCCCTAAACGAAAGCCTAAGCTTTAGGATTTGGACCGCAGTCAGAACCATGAGAGGATGACTATGAAATGGAGTTATCTGTAGCTGATTTAGGCTTGAAATGGCAAAAGTTAAATTTTTGGAGATTTTAGCCGGTAGTGGAAATTTTATATCTGGGTTGGATTCTGATTCTGGAAGTTTGATTAGGTCCGTAATATTGGATATGACTTTTGTGTAAAATTTGAGATCAATCGAACGTGGTTTGATAGGTTTCGGCATCGGTTGTAGAAATTTGAAAATTCAAGTTCATTAAGTTTGGATTGAGGGTGATTCATGTTTTTAGAGTTGTTTGATGTGATGTGACAGCTCAACTAAGTTCGTATGATATTTTAGGACTTGTTGGTATATTTGGTTGAGCTCCCGGGGACCTTTGGGATGATTTCAAATGGTTAACGGAACAATTTTGGTTTTGGAAGAATGGTTGAAGTTGCTGAGTCTGTTGCAATCACACATGTGCAAGATTGACTGCAGGTGCAAGCTCCCAGAAGCGAGCCTAGAGACGCTAGTGCGGGTTGGAAGGAAGAGGCCATAGGTCACAAATGCGAAGGTATAGCCACATGTGCGCATTCGCAGATGCGGAAGATGGAGCGCAGAAGCGGAAGGGCCAGGGGCGGGAGAGAACGCATAAACATAGGTTATCTGTAGGAGCAAGTGCGCAGGTGCGGCCTATAGCTCGCAGATGGTGACCTAGTCCATTAAGTCATTTCCACACATGCAACGGAAATTACGCAGGTGCAACTGCTGGTCTGCAGATGCAGAATCGCTGGGCAAAAAAGATCAAGTTCGAGGGTTTGATTCCCATTTTCAATTTTGGAACTTGAGAGCTCGATGTGAGGCAATTTTTTGATGTTTCTTCAAGGAAATTCTTGGGGTAAGTGATTCTAGCTCGGATTGGACTATCTTCCATGAATCTATTACTATTTGCATCATCTAACTATGGATTTGAGTTGGAAATTTGGGGGGAAATGTTAGAAACTTCCTAGACTAAACATGTGAGTTTGAAAGACAATTTGAGGTCGGATTCGATTAATTCTTGTTTAGTTGGACTCGTGAGTGAATGCGTGTTTATATTTTGTGACTTTTATCCGATTCTGAGACGTGGTCCTGGGAGGCCTTTTAGGGAGATTTTCGAATTTCTTGTGAAGTCTTAATTTCATTGATTAGGTTAGTCTATTATGGTTATATTATGATATGTAATTACATTTGGCTAGATTTGAGTTATTCAGAGTCAGATAAATCGAGGAAAGAACATTCTTACAGATTGATTAAGCTTGGTTCGAGCTAAGTAGCTTGCCTAACCTTTTGAGGAGGGGGAACTCCCATTAGGATTTAGTACTGTTGTGATATATGAGCAATGTGTACGTGAAATGGCAAGTGTGTACATGGGCTATTGTTGTAAACTCTGTTTAGCACTGAGTAATAATCTGTTTCACTTTAATTGAGTTATACTAGCATGTGTAACTATCTTGTTTAGCCTAGAATAACATATCTACTTGTCGTAAATGCCTATCTGAACTCTGTGCAGCACGCTTAGTGAATTTCCTGGTTCTTCCTTGACTTGTACTTAGTCTAAACTATATAATTTCGGGAGATCCCCTTAAATATTTACTTTGGGACTATGGGAAGGTATCTCGGAAGATACCCCCCCCCCCCCCATTTACTTTTGGGATTACGAAACGGTATTTCGAGAGATCCCATGCATATTTACTTTGGGACTACGGGACGGTATCTCAGGAGATCCCCTTGTATATTTACTTTTGGGACTATGAGACGGTATCTCGGTAGATCCCATGTTGTTATTCATGTACACTCTATTGTATTGTTTTCTATGATTCACTTCTTGTTATATTTCTCTCATTTATTATACTGCGATGTTTTTTGTGATTCACTTCTTGTTACACCAGTAGGGCCCTGATCTAACCTTGTCACTACTCGACCGAGGCTAGGGTTGGCACTTATTGAGCACCGTTATAGTGTATACATACTACTCTTCTGCACTTGTTTTCGTGTGCAGATCCAGGTACATCATTCCAGCCTCACTATTAGTTGTGCACCTACTGCCGTTGTAGAGACTTCAAGGTATATTTGCCACGTCCGCATACTTGGAAGTCCCCCTCTATCTTTTGTGTAGTTCTTCTTCTACTAGGTGGGTTGCTCTGATGGTAAGCAACCTCCACTTCCAACCAAGAGGTTGTGAGTTCGAGTTACCCCAAGAGTAAGGTAGACAGTTCTTGGAGGGAAGGATGCCGATGGTCTATTTGGAAATAACCTCTCTACCCTAGGGTAGCGGTAAGGTCTGCGTACACACTACCCTACCCAGACCCCACTTGTGGGATTATACTGGGTTGTTGTTGTTATTGTTGTTCTTCTACTAGTTCTAAATACTTATGTGTAGAACTGTTAGTCAATTCTTAGAAGTTTATGACTTATGATATTCCAGATCTTGGGAATATTTTCTATGTATTCTTTTTGGGAGTTATTATTGTATATGCCGAGCGATATTTTTATTAATTACTTCATTGCTGTTGATGTTAGTGATCTACATTTATGTTTTTAGTTTCATTGTTTTCCTGAAATATTAGGCTTACCTAGTCGTGGAGACTAGGTGCTGTCACGGCGTTTTAGGGAGAATAAATTGGGTCCTGACAGAAACTAAGCTTCATCGAAAATCGACAAAGTTGGAAGTGTTATAACGAGTATTTTTGGGGTGAGACTAGGGTGCTTAACATAATAAGGAGGTTACGCTATGATTTATTTTAGTTGTATGATAGTCGTGTGTTATCTTTTGAAGTCAAGCAAGCCGTGGAACAAAAGTTGGCAAAAGTCATCACAAGTTATATTCATAAATATGCTGAAAATTAGATCAAATGTAGCTGAGCTTTTCTCTTGATTTACTTGGAATTATGGGGTGATCCACCTTCCAAATTGAAGATCTACAAGCCTAGTTTCTAAAGCATTAAATTTTTTGGTGATACGATATCGGAATAGAGAGATATTTGCATTTTTTCAAGACTGCACAAGCAGCTCCCTTCGTACCCATAAAGTTTGTATAAAACTCCGCCTTGTGTATAAGTCAATTTTAAGTCATTTTAACTCGTTTTTCTTGACCAAAATAGTTACTAAATCCTCGTAGATGCTCTCCAAGTATTCCTCCATGACCCTAGAGTGAATCCAAAGATAAACTACCCAAGTTCGACGTATAGAATATCGTGGTTACCATTAATTCCCTTTCCTTCTCGTTCTGACGACTTAGGAAGTTACTTGGTGTTGAAGTGAGTTAAAGAATAGATGGTTCTTTGTATATTTGAGATAAGTTTCATCTTCCTTGACCTAATCATAAGTTTGTACAAGTTTTGGGTTGAATTTTGTTGGAGGATTCTTGAAGAAACTAGTAACTATGAAACTTGAAGTTGAGCTATGTTGTATGGGTTGTTTTTACATGTTTTAAGATATCAAATAGAATTGTAAAGGTATGGATATCATGGTTAAGGTTAGGGGATGTGAAGATGAAAATCATTGTGCTAGAGCATATTGAATTGGATCTATTAAAGACCATATGAAGTTATGTACATAAGTTGTTCGATAAAATGACTAAATGAACCACATTGATACCAAAGTTTTGTATGAAATAGATTACCATTCGTAAGAGGTGCGACTTGTGCAACAGTTATAACTTCGTGGATAAGGTATGTTAAGGAAATTCCTTCTTTCCTTTTAGCATGATCTATATGATACAACAAAATGAGCGACACATAACTTTCACGAATGACTATATTCTTAGAAGTACTACATTTGCATATGTTATTGATTCCTCATATGTCCTATTATCATATCGTCTGTTCATGCATCTCAAAAAATTCATAAGTTGATAAAGTTTATTTGTGATATTAAACGAAGGTATATTGATCTTATGATATTCCAAAAGATCTTATTAACTTACTTCATTATACATTGCATTCATTTTTACGTATATTGACCCATGACCAGATGATTTTATATACGCATATATTATATGTATATGGCGTATGGAGAAAGGTTATGGCATTATATACACACCACCATCTGGCCAGCTGTCATACATTGATGACTTCGCCCATTGAGGCCGAGATGATATGATGGGATGCCCTTAGAGGCTTGATGATATTATTTATGCATATACTTATGCATGATATGACATTTATATGCATATGCATGACATTACAAATGTTTCATGATTTACAGAGCGATCCAGCCTTACAGGTTGAGTCCTTTATTTTATGTTTCTTTCATGTCTTTTATATACTAATTTTTATGCCTTACATACTTGGTACATTATTCGTACCGACGTCCTTTTTGCTGAGGACGCTGTATTTCATGCCCGTAGGTTCTAATGGACAACTGAGAGACCTTCCTAGTAGATAGAGTCAAACATCAAATTGGTTGGTAAGCTCCACTTCCTCGGAGTTACCATGTCTAGACCTTGGAGTACATTTTATATATACAGGTTTAATGGGTAGGTCGAGGTCTTGTCCCGATCATGATATAGTTTAGTTATCTCTAGAGGCTTGTAGACAAGTCATGTATATTTTGTATATCAGTATTGTGGCCTTGCCAACCCTCTGTACATGTTAGTTTGGTATTGCCGGTTGTAGACATTCATGGTGGCTTCGTCGACTTTGATAGGTATTATCAGCTCGTAGGTAGGCCTCGTCGGCTTAAGTTGAGGGTTACCCCTCCAGAGTTCACATTTACAGAATGGTACGCTTGAGCCAAATATGGCATAGGGTGCCGGCCACGCCTCCCCCGGTTTGGGGCATGATAGAAATAATCATGTATCATGCGGAAGCTAGTAAACAAACCTTGCACGATGATAAATCAGACAACAAAAGAGAAATATACCAAAAGAGACATAAACATTTAACGTAGTTCGGTCAATTGACCTACATCACGGTGGAGATGAGCAATCCACCATATAAAAGAGAGTACAAAATATTGAGAGAACAACCTCACAAAGAGGCAACACAAGTGACACACAAACACTTGTCCCGTAAAGTTCTCTCCCTAAACACGATTCTCAAACCCCATATGGCAACATTGTGGATGCTACTGAACGAAAATGAATGATTCTCAATTTATAGAAGCCCAAATATTTTCCTATAAAAAAAGAGACTAGTTGAATATGAAAATATTGTTAGAATAAGTGCTTAACGCTAGAGGGGGAGTGAATAGCGTTTTATAAAAAATTCTGCAAAAATAAAAATTAACTTGAATCAAATTGCGGAATTAAAAAGAGTATGGAAGAGATGCACCGATTTTATACTGGTTGGCCACAAGTGTGGTTACGTCCAGTCTCCCGAGAGACTCTCTCGAGGTTCTACTAAACTCGTTAAGCTTCCGGGTGCTTAACAAACCGTTACAACTGAGAACTTGAGTCACACAAGCCTCAACAACCGTTGCTCGAAGATACCGCACTTCAAGACTTCAAACAAAGGAATAAAATGTTCCTTCTTACAACAAGGGATTATAGAATTTCCCTTCAAGTGTATAAACACTCAATACTCACTTATACAATTGCTCTCTCAAAGAGTAGATATGAGTACAAATTAATAAGCTCAAGAATACAACAACTTCTTCAAGAAATTGGCTCTCAAAAGTGAGGAATTCAATATGAAATAATTGATGCAAGAGTATGTAAGCTTTTGTAAGTTTATGCTCAGTTGTTGTGCTTAAAAAAGTGATTTAGAGGTGTATTTATAGGCCTCAAAATGCCCCAGACCGTTGCATAATTGTCAAACAAAATTCCTGATTCTGTGCTCATATAATCGATTAGATGGTCTATATAATCGATTATTTGACCAACGTTCAAAAAACAGTCTCGTGATTTTAGGGAGAATAATCAATTATGTAGGCTGTATAATCGATTATATGCAAATCTTTCAAAAGATCATATCCTGATTTTAAGGAGAATAATCGATTGTTTACGAAACATAATCGATTGTACGTTAACGTTCAAAAATCAGTTTAAGATTCTGTGCTAACATAATCGATTATCAACTATGTATAATCGACTATATTTCAAACTTTTAAAAGAACACTTTGGCAACGGTCTGAACATAATCGATTGTTAAAAACCATATAATCGATTGTTTTGCTGTTTGGAAAATTTCTGATCACATTGTCTCAATATAATCGATTATGGAAAACATATAATCGATTACTTTGCAGTTTGAAAATTTCAGTTGAAGCACTGTCTCAATGTAATCGATTGTTAAACATACATAATCGATTATTTGCTATTTTGAAAAACTTCAGATCACACTGTCTTAATATAATCGATTGTTAACAAGTATATAATCGATTGTTTTGCAGTTTTTGAAAATTCCAGTTTTGGCGGTCTTTACATAATCGATTATCTATTCTATATAATCGATTATATGTGTCCAGTTCTGAAAGACATGTTTAAAAATCATTTTGGCTAAAATGCAAATCATTTTGTTTGAATTCAAAGATGCATGTTTTGATGAAAATGATTTTACGAGAGAGGCCAAGACTTGAATCTGTTGTTGAATCAAGATCACAATATAAAACAAGCTATGTGTATCTTCGTTGCTTCACTTGATCTTGTTCTTTGCTTGAAGGTTACCGTTCCATGCTCGTTGGTTTGTCATTTATCAAAACCTACAAAGATGAACACACGTTTAGTTTTAGCGACTTGAGAACGTGTTTTCAACAAATATTATAATTTCCCTCTAAGAAAAGAAAAACCCAATTATAATAAATATATTGTCATCTCCTTTAAAAGATAGAAAAACCAAATATGAAAGAAAATTAAGACAACAACAAACACATTTGGCCATCTTTAGGGCTCTAGTGACACTATTATGGTTCAGCCAAGAACATTTGCCTATTTTTAAATCTGCAGTCATTTAATGTTAATCACTAATTTTTATTTTGTTCTCTAAGGTTAAAAACTACCTGCAAAATATGGGTCCAAGAGAAACTTTTCAGTTTACGAAGGAAAATATATTGTATTATAAATTCCAGAGAGCTCTCAACAAATTAGCAAAATCAAATCGTAAACAATTTAGGTTTCATATTACAACTTTAAATTTGTTTTCCAACAACTTACAATACAAAAATACCTCGCAACTTTTCCGAAGGAACGTCTTACAGTCATTTTATAAGAAAAAAATACAGTACCAACATGCTTGCACATATATATATATGTTTATATATAATATACTATATAAAGTCTATTTTCCTGTCTTAATCTACAGTTGCAAATGCTATTTGTTCTTCTAATATACCAAAAGACTTTGTTTTGAGAAATTATTTCTTAATTAGTTAATCTTGCCACGGTATTCCCAGCATGATCGGCCCCACGGAGTTAATAAAATAAGTGTCAGTTTTCCCACCCGTACATAATTAGAATGCATTTATCATACCTACCAGAAAATGTGTTTTACATACCCACACCTACCACTCTACCAGTCCTCATCCGCTTAAACAATTCCATCATTTGTCAATTTAAACCACAGTTAAATAGTTAGTCACAGTTTTTCACGTGTATCTGAAGTTAAGTTATTGGGAACCTTAAATGTCATTTTTTCTAATGTTATAAATCAATGAGAGTAGGCATATATTATCACAAATTCATTTACTGGTTAATGTTACTGAAAAATGGGAAGCACACAGTTTCCCTATCGACACTTCTCTCTTTTCCCACTTTTCTTGATCTTAGCTGCATTATACTCTCAAGTTTCTGCTTTTACTACTGATTTTCCAATACTAGACAAACCAACTGAGTTTATTTCAGAAGAAAGAGTATTCCAGATTTTCCAAGAATGGAAACAGAAGCATGGGAAAGTTTACAAGAATGAGAAAGAGGAAGAACTGAGGTTGGAGATTTTTAAAAGGAATGTGAAGTATATAGTGGAAAATAACTCTAAGAGGAAGTCAAACTCAGATCATTTGGTTGGTCTGAACAAGTTTGCTGATATGAGTAATGAGGATTTCAAGCAAGTTCATACTTCAAAGATTAAGATACCCTTTAACAAGAGGAAGACTATTCAAATGAGGAGTGTGGAGACAAAACCTTCAACAACTTCTTGTGATGTCCCTCCATCAAAGGATTGGAGAAAACATGGGGCTGTCACTGAGGTCAAGGATCAAGATCAATGTGGTAACCTTGTGTTTTCTTGCCAATTTTTAGTTCAACAATGTTATAACTTTACTTATATTCTCTTGCTTATACTGATGCAAAATGATTGGATAGTGGATTTGGAGAAAGTCCCTCTTTTCCCTTTTTAGTGTTTTTGTAGTTTTAGTAACTTCCTTTGCTTAATGGTTGGATGTAGTTGAGGAATTTACAGCATAAAGTACTGACAGGAAGAAAAAAAAAAGGGGATACATGTTTCTTGTAGATCTTTGGTTTAATGGAAAAATAGTGATTAGAATGATTTGAATAGGCTATTGACAGAAAATATGTTTTCCTGTATAGCCCATAAGGGTGCATTTATTATTCATGATAATCATAGAAAAAACATTGATAACTAGGTCATATCTGAAAGATGTGTTATTGAATCTATCAAATTGTCGCTCGGCTGGTTTACACTCCATACATTTTTACCTTCTAGGCAGCTATTAGGCATTATGAATCCAGACAAAAGGAACTTCAGTGAGTTAAATCTGCAAATTTGTCTAACCTACAGTCTTCATATGAGTTTTTGTTAGCTCAAGTCACTAGCTAATAGTACCAAAAGGTCGAAAACTCTATGGGACATTGTCCTTTGCAATGTTATTTACAATAACAGAAGGGGGTGCAGCTAGGTGTCGGCAAGGGGATTCACTTGAATCCCCTTTATTGGAAAATTATACTGCACAAATAGGGGATAAATGACTTGTTTTTGTTATATATAAACTATTGACTTCCCTTGACACAAGGAAATATTCTAGTTTGTATCGAAGGAATTACAAAAATTGCTTTAGATAGTCCTAGGTGTAACATTCTAATAATTTTTGAATCCCCTCCTATGTATTCCTGGCTTCGCCACTAGGGATCAATGAGCTCTTGCATACCTTTTGCAGGAGCTTGCTGGGCATTCTCAGCGTGTGGAGCAATGGAGGGATTAAATGCAATAGCCACTGGTGAACTTATTAGCCTTTCTGAACAAGAACTTATCAATTGTGACAATTCATACAATACTGGCTGTGATGGTGGACTTATGGACCCTGCTTTTGAGTGGGTGATGAACAATGGTGGCATTGATTCAGAAGCTGATTATCCATACACTGCCTCTCAAGGCCGTTGCAACTACGATAAGGCATGTGATGATAAATTTCATATCAATTCTTCTATCCACTTTCCAAATATTTTCCTTCTTTAAGACCTGATCATTGTTTAAGATATTTTCCTGAACAGGTGAACCATAAGGTTGTAACAGTTGATGGATACCAAGATGTTCCAGAGGACGAGAATGCCCTTCTTTGTGCTGTTGCACAACAACCTGTTAGTGTAGCCATTGACGGAAGCAGCCTTGATTTTCAACTGTATAGAGGGGTAACTATTTTCTATTTCTCCATTTTCACATATCTCAATAATCCTAAAATGATGTGATATTTCTTTCTATTCTGTTCTGGGGTCAATGCAGGGAATCTATGATGGAGAATGCTCTAGCAATCCAGATGACTTATCCCATGCAGTACTAATAGTAGGATATGGTTCTAAAGGAGATGATGACTATTGGATAATCAAGAATTCATGGGGTACAACATGGGGAATGGAGGGGTATGCATACATAAGAAGGAACACTTATTTGCCATATGGGGTTTGTGCCATTAATTCATTGGCTTCATATCCAACGAAAGAAGCCTCTACTGCGCCATCTCCTTATCCGTCTCCAGCCGTTCCACCACCTCCCCCGCCATCCCCTCCGCCCCCTCCACCGCCTTCTCCAAAACCAAGTGAATGTGGAGACTTTTATTACTGTCCAGAAGATCAAACATGCTGCTGTGAGTTGTACTTGTTTGGCATATGCTTCATTCAGGGGTGCTGTCCTTATGAGAATGGTGTTTGCTGTCATGGATCAGAATTTTGTTGCCCAGCTGACTATCCCATTTGTGATGTTTATGAGGGTCTCTGCCTCAAGGTATGACTTCTCTTATAGCACTTTCTTAAGGGAAAAATGCAACTTTTTGTTTTTGAAAGATATTAAGGTAGCATAAATTTGCTCGAACATTAGATACTATAAGTACAAGGCCTAAGTAACTTTTATTTTACTTTAGATATTCAGTATCTGAAACCTACTATCCAAGCTAGTCTGAGTTCATTAGGAGGGATGAAGCGCTATGTAGAAGTTTTCCCCGCCAAATGTTCAACATTCAATGTATAGCAGAAGGACCAAAATTTTGATTACAAAAAAATACAGGGAATACAATTGAAGGAAATACAATTTGAACACTCTTAAGAAAGTTAAATATATCTTGCTCGTTTGATTTTTATTTGCCTTTTTTGCAGGATTATCGAGACAATATTGGAGTGTCAGCAAGGAAGAGAAGAATGGCCAAACACAAGTTACCATGGAGAGCTAACACCGAACCAACAGAGGAAAGGGACCAAACTCTGAAATGGAAGAGAAATCATGTTGCTGCAATGCGTTGAAAGGAAATTTTCTTCACCAAAATCCACCCATAAAAATGTGCTTTAGTTTGTTAAATTTATGCTTGAAATAATAGTTGGAAAGTGTGAAAATGATATCAAGATGTCACATCCAACTGAGAGATAATAAACAAGTAGCATTGCAATGTACTATTGATTTGGCTTCTAACAATTTGTGGATTTTGCCAACTAATGACCTAAATTATTAGCTTACATAGAAACGAGATGCACAATTCAGAAAACCCCAGTGCTAATATCCGATCGACTTGTTAATAATTGATAAATAGGGGGTGGACGAGAAATGTTAACAAGGTCCATTACAATCTTGTTGAAATAAATATCCAGTACATTTATATGTATCAACGGATAAAATATTAGGAGAAATTGCACTCAAAAATGGGGAATACACAAAAGGCCCACCTTTTTCTTCTTCTTGGCTTCGCTCTTTTCTTTATCTTAACTGCGCAACCATCTCCTCCGGTTTCTCCACCGCCTTCTCCAAAATCAAATGAATGTGAAGACGGCTTATATTACTGCCCTGAACATCAAACATGCTGTTGTGGTGTAGATTTCTATGGCATGTGTTTAGACATGGAAGTTGTCCTCTTGAAAATGGTTTTTGCTGTGAGGGATCAAATTTACGCTGCCCAACTGATTTTCCATTGTGTGATTTTTAGAAGGCACATGCCACAAGGTATGACTTAATCTTCATTTTCTCCTTGTTACCACCGATTTTTTTTAATATTCAATAGCTTCTTCATATAGAGGCACAGGAGTTCAACTTAAAGGTTTTAAGTTTTATATTTTTATCAGTTAACTCATTACACAATTAAAACTGTGAGTTTAAAACATAATACTTAATGAACTTTGGTGATCTTTTACCTATATATCAAAGTTGTGGTAGCTGTGTCCGTCCTTATCTTTATACCACCAACACCTATAGTCTAGTGATATTTTGTGAGGTCTTTCACACGCAAAGATATGTATGAGTCGGATTCTATTTCCTTTTTCTCCCAATGTAATTAGATAAAATTTTATTTAAAGAAAGCTTCTTGTTAATAAGATTCTCGCATTTGTTACCCTTTTCGCAGGACTATGGAGACAAAATTGGAGTTGCTGCAAGGAAGAGAACAATGGCCAAGTTTTAAGCTACCATGGAGTAGTAGCGGTACTAAGAGAACAAAAGACGTGGACCAAACTTCAATGGAAGAGGAATCAGTTTTCTGCAATGCGCTGAAAGAAATTACCAAGTTATTACATGTTTTATCATCCCAATGGATACTCTTAGTGTCATTCTGAATCTTGTTGTCTAGTAAAGATTGTAGAAAGATATGTACAATTCAAAAGAAAAATGTAAAAAATTCATTCGATTATCTATATATAATAATTTACGTGTATAACATTTCTTAATTATAGAATAATATTTAATTGTGAACTTAAAAAAATATGCAGTTGTACAGGATGAGGTATATTTTTTGGTCAATGTTGGACAAACGATTCAAGACGTAAAGTATGCACGAGGTGAGCATCTCATCAATCGAGATATTACCGTATGAGATTTAGCTTCCTATGATCACTTGGGGTGTCTAGATATTGTCGTGCCTTGAAAAGTGACAGAGCCTTAATACAAGATGTAGATTCTGGTTGAACTTACTAGTATTGGGTCTGTTTTCACTTTTACATTTTAGCCACATTCATTTGTACATATAAATAGAGTTTGTTTATTTTTAATCAATGGATCAATTTCTATTTACTCTGTCGTCTCTTAGTTCCTCTCTCTCATCGACTTAGATGATTAGGGTTTTCCACTAGATCCAATTCTCAAATTTCTCGTTGATTTCATAGGTTAACATGGTATCAGAGCATCGATCTGAGCTGTGTGCAATGCTCATCACCATTTCATCGATTTAGTTTCTTTGGTTTCATCAATCATGACTTTCCCTAGACGATTTCAACGGTTCAGATAATATTTTGGGGTGTTCTGCAAATTTCGCCTCAACGAGATTGGATTTTACTTTCCATGAGCTCAATAAAGGAATTCTGGTAACATCTCCTCGATTCCTCACAGTATTTGATAGACTGTTCAAGTTTGTGCAACAATTTTGAAAATTATTCATATATGTGTTTGGTTTGAGACTTTGCTGTATATGTCAGACAATTTCAATATATACTTTCAACTTTGAATTGTACACATGGCCCCAAACTCGACTTCTACCTCATCACCTACCTCTATTGCTATTCCCCTTAACATCTCACTTGATCCTTCTCATCTGTTGTATGTGCATGCATCAGATAATCTAGGATTTACACTGGTAACTCTCGCTTTTTATGGCACTGGGTATGTATCCTGGAGAAAAAATATTCTTATTGCTCTATCTGCTAAGAACAAGGCTGGAATGGTTAATGGGAGAATCACTTAGCCATATCATGATTATCCTCTGTATTGAACATTGGCCAAGATGCAATTACATGGTCTTTGCTTGGTTGAGTAATTCAGTATCTAGGGATATTGCTGATAGTGTACTTCACTTTGACACTACAAGAGATCTTTAGAAGGATATAGAGGAGAGATATGGTCAATCACATGTTTGTAGATACTACCAAATTCAAAGAGAAATTGGTGGAGTCTCTCAGGGTTCTGGTGACATTTCTATTTATTAAACTAGGCTAAGAAAATTGTAGGATGAGTTAAAAACTGCTTCGTTTGGGCCAACTTGTACTTGTGAAGTAGAACCATAGTGCAGTGAAGGACAAAAGCTCATTTATTTCTTACTAGGTTAAATGAAAAATACTCCAATGTTAGAAATAACATCATGATGATTCATGTACCTTCTTTGGGTAAAGCTTAATCAATGTTACTATAAGATGAGAGTCAAAGGGAAATTCAAGCTTCACGATCTCCATTTCTTTCTGAATCAACTTCCTTTCTTACCAAATCTACTCCTATCCAAAACACTTCAACAAACAAGTCTTACTCTTAGAAAATCATTTTTGAGAATAAAAGGACAAACATTGTGTGCAAATACTGTAGAAAACCTTATCATTCTGTTGACAAGTGCTATAGGTTGCATGGGTTCCCTCCTGACTTCAAATTTACCAAAGGAAAGAAGATTGTAGCCTGTGTTCAGCTTGATGACCCTAAAGTTGATTCTCTTTCAGCTCCTGAAGCTCTACCTAGAAGTCCAGTCCATGGTTTTAGTAAAGAGCAATATCAACTCCTCATGAGTCTAATCCAACAACATTAAATTTTTGCTGCAAATCAGGATCCCAACATTGTCTCTTCTGCTTTGGGAGCATTTGCAGGTGTCTTTTGTAGTATTGTTGTGTGTTTTGTTGCTTTATGTTGTATTTTTCAATTAAACACTAACACTTGGATTCTAAATTCAGGAGCTACCAACCATATGGCCCCACATACAAAACTTCTACACAATATTCAACCATTACCTTCTCCTTACTTAGTAACACTACCAAATGGTTACAAAGTAAAAGTCAATTGCGTTGGTTCTTTAAAACTGTGTAATGTGTCACTTTAGCAAATGTACTTTTAGTTCCTTTTTGTAAATTCAATTTGATTTTTGTACCACAGTTGGTTGATCAATTTCAATGTACATCCCTCTTTACCAATATTTCTAGTTGTATACAGGATCCTTCTCTAAGACCCACTGAAAATCGGTAGAGCTGTCAATGGGTTGCATATCATTCGTTCAGATTTTATTGTGGGACAATCAGTTTCATCTGTAAATACCATATCAGTTATATCTTTATCTCTTAAATGTGGTTACAGTGCTTGTAATCATGTTTCTTCCATTAATAAAGCTGATCTTTTCTGGAATTAAAGATTAGGGCGTATGCCATTTAATAGAATGAAATCTATATTAGTTCTTTTTGATAAATTGTCTTCAAAACAGTCCTTATTTGTCATATTTGTCCCTTAGCTAGGCAATAAAGACTTATATCCCCTGATAGCACCATCAATTTTACTCACTCCTTTTAACTTGTACATATTGATCTATGAGGTCCTTATCAAACATGAACATATATTGGATTTAGGTATTTGTTGACTATTGTTGATGATTTTTCAAGAGAAACCGTACACACTTACTTTCTTGTAAGAATAATATTTTTTCCATTATCAAAGCTTTTATTTCCATGGTCCAGAATCATTTTAACTCTAAAGTTCAAACAATTAGGTCTGATAATGCATTTGAGCTAGGCTCCAGTGCTCTAATCTCATTCTATTTTGCTGATTCTAGAATTTTTCACCAAACCACAATTCCCTCACTCCTCAACAAAATGGGATTGTTGAGAGTAAACACAAACATCTCTTGGAAACATCAAGAGATATTTTATTTAAATCTAAACTACTTGTCAAATATTGGGGTGATTGTGTTCTTACAGTCACCTACCTGATGAATAGGTCTCCCTCTAGTGTGTTACACAACTTGTCACCTTTTGAGAAACTTCATGGTCATACTCCAACATATTCTCATCTTAGAACCTTTAGTTTTCCTTGCTTTGCTACCTTGCCAAAGGTGGGTAGGGATAAATTTCAACCAAGAGCATCTCCATGTTTTTTCTAGGTTATCCTTTAGGAAAGAAAGGGTATAAATTGCTCAATCTTACATCTCATTCCATCGTATTTTCTAGGGATGTCATTTTTCATAAACATATCTTCCCTTATCATTCTTCATCTTCTCCTTCTGTTTTTCCCATTTTGCCTGATCCTTTCACAGGCATTTCCCTTACTACTACAACTCCTGCTCTTTCACCTGTTCAGGTTGTTCAACCTGCTTCACCAGTAGGTTCTTCTCCTCATGCTCCTCATTCTCCTTCTCCTTCTCCTTCTCTTACCATTTCTATTGTTCCTTCTGATGTGTCCTATAGGATACACACTAGAGATTCTACCACACTTGCCTATTTTCAGGACTATGTCTGCTATAAAGTTATTCCCACTTTTCCTGTGAATTACAAGGTTACCTCTCTGAGATTTATATGCATAAGCCTCAGTTTTACTATCGAACAGCTCCTTATCCTGCCTGGCAGGATAATATGGTTAAAGAATTTCAAGCCTTAGAGGCAAATCAAAGTTGGGACATTGTTCTTTTGCCTCCAGGCAAGAAGGCCATACCATGCAAATGGGTATACAAAATCAAACAAAAGTCTGATGGTTCAATTGAGAGATACAAGGAAAGATTAGTGATTTGAGGTTATTCTCAAAAATCGGGCATAGATTATTTTGAAACTTTCAGTCCATTTATCAAAATCACAATTGTCAAGTGCCTTCTCATCTTAGTAGTCAAGCATGGTTGGCAGTCCACCAGTTGGATGCCAACAATCTATTCCTACATAGTGATCTCCATGAGGAGGTGTGCCTGAAAATCCCTTTCGGCTTGATTGTGGGCCCTTCTTCCTCTAATCCTCCTTTAGCTTGCAAATTGAAGAAATCACTTTATGGTCTAAATTGGGCTTCTGATAATGGTTTGTAAAGCTCTCCCAGTCTCTCCTTTCCAGATGTTACTCCCCTAGCAAGAATGACTCCTCTTTATTCAACAAAATCATTGCCTACTCCATTATTATTTTGGTAGTCTATGTGGATGATATCCTTTTGGCTGGTGATAATGGTCATGAAATTACATATTTGAAAGCCTTTTTAGATCAGCAATTCGTAATAAAATACCTTGGTTCTATTAACTATTTCCTTGGCCTTGAGGTCTCTTTAGTAGAAGGTGGTTATGTAGTTCATCAACACAAGTACACCAAAGATCTCTTATCTGAATTTCATTGTCAAGATGCCAAGCCTGTTACTACTCCTCTTGATCTCCAAAACAAGCTCCATATTGATTCTGGTGATCCCATTTATGATCCTTCTATCTATAGAAGGTTGGTTGGGAAGTTGAACTTCTTACAGCACACCAGGCCTGGCATCTCTTTCTCTGTTCAACATTTGAGCCAGTTTCTGGTCTCTCTTAAAGTTCCTCATATGTTAGCTACATTGGATGTTCTCAGATTCCTTGCTAATGAACATGCTCAGGGTGTATTGCTTAGCAGCTCTTCTGATTTCACCCTCAAGGCTTACTCTGATTCTGACTGGGCTGCATGTCGTATCTCAAGGAGATTGTTACTAGATATTATATTCTTCTTGTGATTCTCCTGTTTCTTGGAAATCCAAGAAACTACCTACTATTTTCTTAAGCTCTACTAAAGCATAATATAGAGCTTTGAGACAAGGGTGGCTAAGGTTTCCTAGCTGCTTAGGCTTCTTACTGACATGGGCTTGTCTATTACTTCTCATGTTTCTATTTCTTTTGATAGTCAAGTTGTTCTACATATTGCCAGAATTTCAGTTTTCATGAGCGCACCAAACACAATGAAGTATATTGTCATTATGTTAGGGATATTCTTTCTTCTAGGGTGATTTCTCTTCAGCATGAGCATAGCTCTACCCAACTAGCTGATATGTTTACTAAAGCCCTTAATAGTGTTCCTCATCATAGACTTTTATGCAAGCTTGGTGTTCAATCACCTTCAAGCTTTAGGGTGGAGGGGATGATTGAGCCTTAATAAAAAATTCAGATCCTGGTTGATCTTATTAGTATTAGGCCTGTTTTTACTTTTAAATTTCATCCAAATTCATTTGTACATATAAATAGAGTTTGTTGACTCTATTTTTAATCAATGGATCAATTTCTGTTTACTCCGTCGTCTTTCAGTTCCTCTCTCTCTCTCTCTCTCTCTCTCTCTCTCTCTCTCTCTCTCTCTCAGGCTTAGACGAATAGGGTTTTCCACTCAATCCAATTCTCAATTTTCTCGTTGATTTCATAGGTTAATTATATTGGGAAAAATTAAATTCATATATAGAATTGAAAAAAGACACGTCACGACATGTAGACTCAGTGGCGTACGCATGATTTTTTATAAGTGGTGTCACTATTTATAGTAAAAGGGTTGTAACACTAAAAAGATATTTTGTGGAGCCAAGGGAGTTCGAACCCAAGACCTCTCACATAATACTTGAAGCAAACTACTAAGATGTTTTGTTGCAAATGGTGTCACTTTTAATGGTTTTATCTTGTATATCTGTTTTACTTATTACTTTTATATATATAAATAGTAAAAAAATTTGACGAAGCTATGTCCCATGACACCGCTTACCACCATATAAATCCGCCCCTGTGTAGACTGGTCAAAGGATGACAATTGACAAAGAATAGTTAAAGAGGCACGAGCTACAACAGGCATGGGCAGGAATTCAAGTGATTCAAGAAAGATGGATGCTCTGACCTCTTTATCAAAGGTCGAGCTAAGAGAATGAACCTGATAGCAAAAAGGGGTATAGATACTTGTTGTCAGTAATCATTATGCATTAATTACGGAAAATGTTAAGGAATTTGTACTAAATCAAAATATGATTACCATTTATAACGTTACGTTAAATGCCATTGATTGTCAATAGGGGCTTTATTATGACAGCAACAAAATGTATTACCTAGAGATAGCTATAAAAAGGGGTAAACTGATCATTTGTAAGGATGTGAAATGTTATTGAAATAGACTAATTTGCTTTGCTTTTTGTTCAGCCATATTTTACATAATTTATTCATTTTTATGTGATTATCAGTAACCTGAGTTCTTCTTGAAATAAGCTTTGATCGAAATCCTTATTTTTGGGGTTGGAATATTTGGCCTAGCATGCTCTAACGCCTGTTTATAAGCATTATAAACAGTTTGAGCATTAATTTTAATTGATGCTTTTGCATCAGCAAGTGTAGCAATTTCCTCTTCTGGAAGATCTAAAGCTTTATAAATATTAGAATACCAAAAATGAGGACCTCCTAATTTCATTGTGGATTTAACATTGCAGCTACACCAAAAATAGGAGGGATAGGGAAAAAATATTTTTAAAATTTTTGTTTCATTTCATTTATAGCAAGTTCATAAGTATCCCCACCCTCGCTAAATTCAACAAAAAAATCAGCTAGTGCGGCAATATAAACTAAACAGTTTGAAATAGTAGGATAATATTGCCCAGAAAATGCATTTGTAGCAACTTGTAAATGTTCTAAAAAATCTAAAAGAATTTTAACATTAGTCCAATCTTGGGTAGTTAGCATTTCATCATCATCCTCACCACCTACCCGAGAATTAAACGTAGCATTAATTGGGTTTCTATATTCATACGCAACTACTAAACTTTCGTACATACAATTCCACCTAGTCGGGCAAGGTTTAGGAACCTTTCTTTCTCTAACGCCATATTCATAACATTTTTTGAAATACTCTCTAAGTCTAGTTCTACGGTTTGAATAAAATAGCCAATTAAGAGCCATTCTCACCTTTTCAATTTCTATGTTTAATATTCGCATAACATCACCAACAATTAAATGATAAATATGACAAATACATCTAACATGGAAAATATTACTAAATGCAGAATTAAGGGTTTGTGTTAGCATGCCTATTGCGCTAGTGTTACTAGAAGCATTATCCATAGAAATTGCCATTATTTTATCGCTAAAGCAAAAATGTCTACATATATCCGAAACAGTGTTAGCTATAAACCTACCCGTGTGACGTAAAATAATTATTTTATATGCAATTATGCGTTTTTGCATTGTCCAGTCCTCATCTATCCAATGACTTGTAACAGTTAGATAATCACAGTCATTATTACTTCTACCAATATCAGTTGTAATAGAAACCCGATTAGGTATATGAGTAAATAAATAGCGCAAATATTGTTCATATTCATGTTTGAATTTATAAATATCGGCCTTAACTGTTGCGCGAGGCCAACCTTTATAAGTAGGATTAAAAACTCGTCTAATATAGTGAACCCAATTAGGATTAGAAGCAAAAGTATAAGGCAAGCACATAACAATAATCATCATTGCTAATTCTTCACGATCTCTATTTGGATCGTAATATAGAATACCTCCGGTGACAGTGTTAATTCCTGGTTGAACTAGATTTGAACCTGTACTAGGGTTAACTTGAGAATCTACACTTCTCCCCTCTTGCTGCGCTTGCATTTGAAAAAATCTAGCCTTATCTCTAGGGTGTATTTTTATGTGCCTAACCAAACTACCTGTGCCGCTACGGTCTCCAGTAAATTTATGAACAAGTAATTTCCCACAAGTTTTACACTTAGCCTTATTTTGTTCTCTTACTTGAGTAAAAAAATGCCAAACTAATGATGTTTCTGCACGTTTAGCAGGTTGTCTACTAAAAGTTGGAGTTTCTACAGGTGGGTGTGCCGGTGCATTACTTGAGTTATGAACAGGACTAGTAGGTGTATCATCTAAATCTGGTGCTTGGGTTTCATCATCATCATTGTTATCCTCATTTTCCTCTAAGATAGGTTCATTAGGATAAAGAGCATTCATAATTTCATCATCTAATCTATCACCTACTGCAACATCATGTAAAAATTCACTATCGGTAAATTGAAAACAATGGTGATCACTATCAAGCATTACGGGAGGCGTAGTAGGACGTCTAGGTTGGCGACTACTTTCAACTTGCTTATCTTTTGTAGGTCGGGGAGCTGGGGGAAGGGTAGTATTATGGTCACTACTTTCACCGGTTTTACCTTTTCCTTTACCGAATATTTTTTTCAAAGAAAATGCCATACTAATTAGAATTATGCAAACTAAACAACACAAAAATATATTATTAAAACGTAAGAGTTGAAACGAGTTTATCGGATTGCCGAAGAACTTCTTGAAAATTGAAAATCGTTTAACACTTGAAAACTTCAATTCAACAACTTCATAAATTTTCACGAATTTTCAACAATAAATTAAGCAATTGTAGTAGAAAAATTGAAAGAGAGCTTGGGAGATTGATGAATTAGTGAATAAAAATGAAAGAATTGGGGGGGAGGGGGGGTGGCATTTATAGTTGAGAAATGGAAAAAAGTGTAATTATATAAAGTTTTGGGTTAAATTAAAGTTTGGGGACCAAATGGTTATTTTACAAAGTTCCAAACGGCTATTTTTAAAATAGCCGATACTGATTTTTCAAAATAATTTTTTATAAAAAATATAGTCGTTGAGCCCGTCTGGGCCTGTCAGGCGGTCCCGCGCCTTACGGTTCGAAACTAAGGACCGGCCCGTCACGGACTTAATGGACCGATAGGAGCGGGACCGCCAGGACCAGCCCACCAATCCCGCCAGGACCGCGGTCCCGGTTCAGGCTCGGCCCATTTGAACCCTTATTTTTGGTTAAACATTAACAAAGAGTCACAACTTTGTCATTTGGAATATTACTCCGATATGTTGCCAGATCAGTTTTAGAGTATGAGACTGAAATACAGTCGTTCAATTATATAATTAATATTTAGAAGGCGCATATTGCTTCGGGAGGAATCAGAATCAAAAAATGCACTTATAATATCATGTTTCACAACCCAAGCAGTATATATAACTATATTTATGAATTAACTGAGTAGGACTTCTACTCTGATGATGCCACAGACTCATTTTCTGTGCTCTATCCAAGAAAATCATCATTTAGATACAAGCAAGAATCGTCAAGGAGCCGTTCTTGTGATTTTAGAAGCAAGAAAGCATCTAAAATTCCTGGCCTTTAGTACCTGGAGCCATTTTACAATCTAAGAGTCTTCTTTGGTATCAGCAGTAGATGTTACTTTCAGCATCTCAACAGACTGATTCCTCTTCCACTGCAAAGGTTGATCCATCTCCCTTCTTGCTTTACTACTCCATGATGATTTGCACTTGGCCATTCTTCTCTTCTTTTCTGCAACTCCTACATAATCTCCATACTCCTTCAAAAATGAGAACAATACATGAAACCAGTTAGTAGCTGGCATTCAAGATCTATTAGGGTAAATTAATGATAAAGTAGGGGCTGTTTTTTTCCCTTTTTTCTCATCCCGTGTGGTAACCTGTATCAGTTTCGGAATTTCCAAGTGCTATAATAGAAGTCATACCTTGAGGCACAGGCCTTGATTAACATAACAAATAGGATAGTCACTTGGGCAGCAATATTCTGATTTATCACAGCAAACACTATTTTCATAAAGACAGCATCCCTGAATGAAGCAAAACCAAAAAACTCCAATTCACAGCAACATGTTTGACCTGCTGGACAGTAATTGTACTCTCCACATTCACTTGGTGACGGCGAAGATGGAGCGGGAGGTGGTGGAAGGGCTGGAGTTGGATAAGGAGATGGCGAAGAAGACTATTCTTTTGTTGGATAAGAAGCCATTGAGTTAATGGAACAAACTCCATATGGCAAATCAGTGTTCCTTCTTATATACGCATACACCTCCATTCCCCAATATGTACCCCATGAGTTCTTCATAATCCAATACTCATCATCTCCTTCAGAACCATATCCTACTATTACTACTGCATGGTCTATGTCATCTGGATAACTAGAACAATCTCCATCATAAATTCACTGCATTACAACATCCATGTCATGATTTCTCAAAGGAAAAGGACAGTACTATCAAAGATAAATAGATAGAGTTACACCTTTATATAGTTGAAAATCCAAGCTAGATCCATCTATGCTAACACTAACAGGTTGTTGAGCAACAGCACAAAGAAGGGCACTTTCCTTTTGTGCAACATCTTGGTATCCATCAATTGTTACAATCTTAGTCTTTTGGACTTTCTTTCTTATAATTAAAACATATTGTTTGTGTAAGAAATGGATTCATAAGAGGAAATAGAAACATTTATGCCTTGGTGATATTGCAGGTGCCTTGGGATGCAGTATATGGATAATCAGAAGCTGAATCAATGCCACCATTGTTGATCACCCATTCAAAAGCAGAGTCCATAAGTCCACCATCACAGCCTGAATTGGATGAATCACAACTGACAAGTTCTTGCTCAGAAAGGTTAATAAGTTCACCAGTGACTATTGCATTTATTCCCTCCATTGATCCACATGCCGAAAACGCCCAACAAGATCCTGCAAATGTTATGCTGATATCAGACATCAAGGGTGAAATATTGTGCATGGCTAGGTAATGACTGGCATGAAAATAGTTAAAGAAAAGAATGCTTACCACAAATCCCTTGGATTTTAACATCAGTGACAACCCCATGTTTCCTCCAATCTAAAGCAGAAGGTGTAAACATTGATACTAGACCGAGAAATCATGGAAAATGTAGAGAGAGAAACTAGAGAGAAGGAGGAGCGTTTGAGAACTCTCTAGAATAGAGAGAGAATTTCTTAATCAGAAACGAAAATGAAAATGAAGTCGGTAGGTGAGAAAAATATCTCCCTACACTATATACAAGTTACATACTAACGGGTCGGGTCGGGTCGGGTGATCCGGCCCAAAGTTAAATAATAGTCTGTGGGCTCAGATACACAATCATCATAGCCCAATTACAAGATATACCAAAAATATATAATGATATACACAAAATATACAAGGCTATACAAGGCTATATCATGTATTTTCTCTTATCTCAACAGAAGGAGCATCACAAGAAGTCATTAAAGGTTTTCTCTCCACATTTCTCATCTGAATGGTCTTTTCCTTGTTAAAAGGTATCTTCATCTTAGAACTATGAACTGCCCTGAACTCCTCATAACTCATATCAGCAAAGTTGGTCAACCCAACCAAATGGTCTGAATCTGATTTCCTCTTTGAATTCTTTTCCATTATATACTTCATATTACTTTTAAAAATCTCCAACCTAATCTCTTCTTCTTTAACATGTTTGTAACTTTTCCCATGCTTCTTTTTCCATTCTTGGAAAAGTTTGAAAACTGTTTCATCGGAAAGTAACTTATTTATTCTGTTTAGTATTAGGGAATCACTACGAAACAAGAAACTTGACATGATAATGCAACTAAGATCAAGAAATTAGAAAAAGAAGGACGAGGTTGGGCTTTTGTGGATTTCCCATTTTTGTCAGCGTCAATAAACAATGAATATATGATTTTGACATATTTCTGTTGCTGTTCTTACATTATAATATACTTAGCTTATTATGAGAAGATGATTCTTATTAACGCTACCAATCAGTCGAACAACTTAGAAGCTTGTAGTTGTATAAGCAAGAGGAAGAGCTGTAGTCTAGAGCTCCTTCTGTCACTTTTTCATTGTTACCTACACCTGAAACCTGTTTCCTCATTAGTTCTGCACAAAATAAATGAGAAAATGAGAAGAAAATATTAGGGGAATATGGTAGTGAATCGCACGATGTGTCACATTCTTTTCTCATTATCGCAAATATTTTTTGTCAATCCATCATGTTTCTTTTAATTTTACTATTTATACAGCTGATTATTGTAACAAGAAAAAGTGACTTTATTTGGGCTAAATTCTGGAAAATAATATGAAAATAAGTGACATATAAATGATTGTACAAGAGTGGCTTAGGCCTCATTTATTTGCATTTGATGAAGGTCTAGATCTTGCGGACATTAAGTCGTTTGTTTTTAAAACCTAAATCTTAATATGCAAATCTTAATCATTAAATTTTTTTATTTTTTTATTTTACGACCACTTAATAATAGAAATGGCAAATAAAGCGGTGCAGGATGGGTTTAAGGCTATGCAGAGCAGAGGGGGTCTAAAGCTACGCGGTGCGGGGCAGTTATGGGACAGGTTGAAATGATTTTTTTAAAGACTAATGCGGGGCGGGGCGGTTGTGGGTCTGCGCGAGTTTGCACAAGTTTACGGGATTTGGCCTATTATTTTACCCAATAAAACATGGCTTATGAGCTAGGTATGCGACAAAAATAATATAATATCAATTTAAATATTTGATACTTAATAAAAACAAACTAAATCATTTATAACTTCTTCTCTTTTAAGTACATCTTTTAATTAGTGAAATTTTAATTAAGTTAGAAATTTTGAATAAAAGAAAAAAGCTAGTCATTTTAATGAAATATAAAATATAGTTTAGACAAATATTTCTATGATTAAATTACTAACATTTATCTCTTATTCAATCTGATGAAAATTTTGTTACAAAAAAATATTATTTTAATTTTTGTCACTTAAAAAATAATACAACTGTTATAAAATAATATAAAGACAAGAACAATAATACAAGAACAAGAGCAATAGAGAGAATAGAGAGAGGGGGGAGTATTCTCATTAATACTTAGAGATTGTTAGGGATGGTTTACAATGGTAGAAGACCCCTTTATTTATAGGGAGGGGGATGATTTAGCTACCAAGAATAGAACTCTAAAATCTCTCTAATTATAGACATTCACCTTAAATAGGAGATTTCATAACACTCCCCCTTGAATGTCTATTCAACAATGTGTCTCGTTAAAACCTTAAAACCAAAACCCAATGGGAAATATTAAAGAGAAGGAAAAAGAGTACACATGTTTGAATATGCGCCTATTGGTTGCCTCGTTAAAAACCTCGCAAGGAAAACCCATTTGGGACAAAACCTTGTAAGGGAAAAAGAGTGCAACGCGCATTAACTCCCCCTAATAAGAACATCAATTTATATCCTTGAACATTTGTATTCCAATCTTGTGCATCATCTTCAAAACGATCTTTGGTAGACGTTTGATAAATCAACCATATTGACTTGAATAAATATTCCGCACCTTGAAATCATCATTCTTGATAGATATGAACATCTTCATATAATGTCGTGGAATAACTCTTCAATATCTCCATAGATGCATTCTTAATGCCATCATGCTTATAGTTATAGCAAGATACATATGTACACAAATTGTACTAAGGATTTGGTACTTCAGGACCAAGAATTACATATGCTTCAAGCAACTTAAATCTTTCAAGTTAAGTCATATAAGCCATATAATAGACTTTAGATGCATATCAAGTTTTCCATGTCATGCTAGACAAATAAGATATCGAAAACTGATTATACATACCTTTGACTTTTATACTCTCAAGTATTTGAACTACATGTCCAAATCTACATGTCTTTCACATGGAATCAAGTATTTGTCTATACGCTTTAAGCGTATCAAAGACTTTGTCCTTCTTGGACTTAATATGAGCATTTGTAGTGAGAATATAGTCACTTTCTTTGGGTCAGCAAATGCGTATAGCATGCTTTGCAATATGTTGCAATTGAATTATCCCTTTTATGAACTTCAGGTTCATATCATGATATTCGGGGATATACATATACAAATGATAATTCATCCCATGTAACCTTTTCTCAAGTGTTTATCATGTCTCCCCCTCATGTTAGAAAAGCTAACTTGTTTCCCCAACTTTGGGAAATCATCTTTGTGCATTATCATGTCAATATACACGGCACATTAATAATAAGATGAAATTATTTGGTTCCTGACCCTGAACCACTTGTGAGGGGAGAATATAATATACTCTCGTATACAACGTATATCAAACTGATATATATAACTTTGTTCTCATAAGAAACAGTTTAGCTATTAAGTGGAAGCACTCAATAATTATCTTGCTAAACCAACTTTGACATAAACCAACTTATCAAGATGAACTATCTTGAGTAGAAAATCTGGAAATTATGCTCGAAGTTAGATTACTGAGCAATTTACCTCGCAAGCACCGGCCAGGCTGCGGGTTAATAACAATTGCGCATGTAACCATATCATAGATGCATCATATGTGGTATACATGGCAGGTGAATGGGCCCATATTCACCTTTGATATTTCCAGAATTTATGGGCTTCAACCCGAACTCTTTAGTTGATCAGTTCATTAATGAGAACAAGTGATACAAGAGAATTCGTAAAGAACTTTCTAGTTCTTTGATATTCACCTGTGTGAATTTGCACATCATACTTAAAATGAGATGGCTAATACGAATGCTAACTGAACAAATTATCAATATTGGTAAACTTCAAATTTACACCATGACATGTGCACTTATCAATAAACTTTAGGTTTATTATGACATGGGTTTTTATACCAATAGATATCCACTTTATTGTGGCATTCTTTCTTTTGTGTAGTACAAACTGGAGAACGAAGCGGGTAGCTTTTCATATGCAAATTACCCGCTACAAGTTGTAGTAATAGGAGATATCAAAGCCTTCCTTTATTTATAGTCTCAATATAATCAATCGCTTTCGCGTGTACTTTGGAAACTGAATAAGTTTCTTTGAGACTTACTACAGCACAATACTCAATTGTGTTTCTCCAACATAGTAATAATTGGCTCTTCTAGAGCTCTCAATTAATTTTGTACTACCACAGATTCATCAACATCCATGTGGTGAATATCTTTCTTAAAGAGAAAGTTATACCATTATGGTCATGTCAAACTTATATGCAAGATATGTTTCTTGCATTATCGTTGTCCTTTAATAGTCATATTTCCAAAATACTTTGGCGTACAATAGGTACGTGACCAACGATCATTCATGCCATATATCATCTCAAACCTCCTTCTAGGGGTGAGTGTGGTATCATCTCAAACCTCCTTCTAGGGGTGAGTGTGGTATATTTAATACCAATTTCATTTTCATATTCTTCCAATAATGAATATGTATTCGTGAATCAGATGTTGTCACATTCACTTCGGGGATATGTGATTTTGTTATCCTTTTCAAATCTATAAATGCGTCAGGCATTTGATTTGCTATTCTTTGCAAATGGATAATCTTTTGTGCCTCTTTCACAAATAGAGGTATGTGGATCTAGATGAGATAATGATGCATTTTTCCACAAAATTTCCCGTTTGGTTTCACCAACTTCTCCCCCTAATTTTGGGAAAAGTGTCTCATCAAATTGACAGACTGCAAATCGTGCAGTGAACAAATCTCCTGTCAATGTTTCGAGGTAGCGAATAATGGAGGGCGATTCAACCTCAACATATATTCCTAACCTTCTTTGCAGATCCATTTTGGTGCGGGATGGCGGTGCTACAGGCACATATACTGCGCATCCAAAGATTCTTAAATGGGATATATTGGGTCCATGACCCAAAACCAATTGCAACGGGGAATATTTGTGTCAATTCGTCAGTCAGGGACGAACTAGCATTGCTGTATGCAAAATGGCGTGTCCCCAAACCGAAGTGGGCAGCCGACGAACTAGTATTGCTGCATGCAAATGGCGTGACCCCAAACCAAAGTGGGCAGCCGACGAACTAGTATTGCTGCATGCAAAATGGCGTGAACCCAAACCGAAATGGGCTGCCTCGTTTTCGTGAAGAATTCAAGATTATTCTCATCTATTGTCTCAATATGATATCCATTTTGAATGATATCTTTAAAACTCAACAAGTTCCTTTTAGACTTGGAGGAGAACATTGCGATTGATATCATTAAAACTCAACAAGTTCTTCTTAGACTTGGAGGAGAATATTGCATTCTCTAAGATAAACGTCGTGCCTTTGGGCAGAGTTACAGTTGCTCTTCCGGAGCCTTCAATCAATTTACTTCCCATGGTTTGACATATAAAAGAAAATATACGAACATGAGAATAAACAACTTCAATCCGTTTGTGTCACATTTAAATAATATTTTCAAAATCTGCTGCGGTCAGTTGACAAACTAAATCAGATAGTCGATTGTATGGATTACTATGCAACTTGAAAGTTTCAGTTTAAGCATTTTCATAAAACAATCGATTGTTAAACACACACAATCAATTGTTGAACATTGGCAATCGATTGTTAAACACACACAATCGATTATTTGCTATTTTTGAAAAACTTCAGATCACACTGTCTTAAGACAATCGATTGTTAGACATAGACAATAGATTGTTGGTTATTTTTGAAAAATTCTAGACCTCACTGTATAAAGACAATCGATTGTTAGATATAGACAATCGATTGTTGGTTATTTTTGAAAAATTCCAGATCACACTGTTTTAAAGACAATCAATTGTTAAACATAGACAATCGATTGTTGACTGTTTTTGAAAAATTCCAGATCACACTGTTTTAAAGACAATCAATTATTGATCATTGACAATCGATTGTTTTGCAGTTTTTATGCGAAATATGAGATAACCGACTAGTTTTTCAGGTTAGTCGATTACCTCTACTGGAAAGTAAAAATATTATTGATATTTGAGCATATTGATACATTCTAAAGAACTAATACTAACATTATATCATGAACTAACTAATACGAGCTAATAGTAATGGCTATTAGTTTATTCATTCACTAATACAAACAAGTAAAATAAAATCAAACAGCTCCATCTTCTTTCATCACGGATCCATCACCGATTAGGTGGTCTATCTTCCCCTCGGGTTGCTCAAAGAAGTCTGCCACATCCAAGTGGGTGATGTCAAAGTTGTCGTCAGAGACAAAATTCGTTTCAGGGCGTTTACTCTTTCGAGATGCTTGATAAAGGTCAACCAAATGTCATGGTATACGGCAAGCCTTTGACCAGTGCCCGTTTCCACCGCAACGATAATATATAGTTTATAAACTATTTGCTTTTGGATTCTTATCGTATCGTGCTTGTGGCAGAGTGACCAACTTCAGGTTGTCATATCTCTTCTTTAAGCCATTCCACAAGATGGGTGGATCTTTGACTGTGATATATTCAATTTTCAAACCTTCATCAAGGTGATGGCGCAAGAAAATCAAGGCCTTAGCATAGTTTCAAACCTTCATCAAGGTGATGGCGCAAGAAAATCAAGGCCTTAGCATAGTTTTGGGTGGATGCATTATTTCTGTCTTTAATGGCGACTCCAAGACCCATAGCATCTAAGTGGATTTCAGCATCCAACACCCATGTCATATAGTTCTTGCCGAAATTTTAAGGGCAACGAACTTTCTTTTCATAATGTCAGACATAAAACAAATTTACATCAAGAGCGTGTTCATACTTACGGGCTCTATTACAATTATCACATTCACTTCAGAGAATGGATCATAATCATGTGCTTTACACAATCTCATGTCAAATATTACTTTCATAAAGTGAAAGATTATTTTGAGAATCTTTATTATTCTCATTATCACAATAATGACGATTATAATTTCGTCTATTGCCACGTCCACATCCATTGATACCATTACGGTAATAATTTTGTCTTCTTTCAGACTTATCACATACTGCTTCCACATTCTCTAAAGGGAATGGAGCAAATTCAATGGGACGGATTTTCAATTCTTTGCCCACAATCATACATGAATTTAATCATGGCAGGACATAGAGATTTTACCACTTCATGTGGTTACAATTTCTTACAAACTCCATTAGAGTTAGAATCAAACTTTGTTGTCTATGTTTGTATATAAAATCAAATTATAGAATTCCAAGAATTTGAAAGGGAAAAGTAAGTTACTTACCTTTAAGGTATACCAATTATATTTTCAATGTTTTCTTCCTTTTCTCTCTTCCGTTTCTGTTTCTTTTCTCTTTTGCTTTCCTTCTTTTGTTTTCTGTTTTTTTTTCGTTCCTCCCCCTTTTTTTTTCTTTTTTTTTCTTTTCCTTCTTTCTTTGAAGCAAAACCCTACACAAACAAAAGTTAAGACAATCGAAAATTTCAATTGGTTAGAGACTCGTGCTGATAACGTGTTATAAAATAATATAAAGACAAGAACAATAATACAAGAACAAGAGCAATAGAGAGAATAGAGAGAGGGGGGGAGTATTCTCATTAATACTTAGAGATTGTTAGGGATGTTTTACAATGGTAGAAGACCCCCTTTATTTATAGGGAGGGGGATGATTTAGCTACCAAGAATAGAACTCTAAAATCTCTCTAATTATAGACATTCACCTTAAATAGGAGATTTCATAACAACAACTAAATAATAACAGCCAACTAAATAGTAACATATTCAGTCCTGTTTAAGGTAAAGTTTGCAAATCTTAAAACTTTCGTAAAGTAATAGCACTTGTTGTAAGATAGCAACACTCAATTGTCAGTTTCAATTATTATTATTATTTGAAATCATTAAAATATGTAAATCAAATCTTATCTGGTTCGAATAGTTGTAGTGAAAATGAATAGTTGTAGTGAAAATTAATATACATGCATGCCTACCACTTGCGTATCGACTCAAAAATATGTAAATATTTAAAAGATAAGATTTGGGGATCATGATTATCATGAAATTCCATAAATGACCGAAAATTGCTAATGCAGTGGCGGGCGGGGAGGGTGGATACGAATATGAAGCAGGTAGATACAGGTGCAAATGCTATATGGGGCGGAGTAGGGTAGGTTAAAATCTTTATAGGTTTATATGGGTTTGGCCCGCAATCGCATCACACCGTACTATTTGTCATGTCTACTTAATGGGTTTTAATAAGTATGTATGATTAAAATCTATAATAATACTTAATTTTATAAAGATACTATCATCCACATTTATTATTAACTATTGTCATTGTGATCATTATTAACTACCACTAGCATCTTCAATTAGGGGTGTATAAAGGAAACCGACAAACTGCACCTACCTGATAATTCGAGTCAAACCGGAAAAAAAAAATCCGACTATAATTTGGTTCAGTATTGGAAGAATAAAGGGATTTTTTAATTCCTATACACTATTAAAAATTTTATTACCCTAAATGTTCATATTTAATAAATTTCCCTATCTACAGAAATTTTATTTACAAAATATATACATTCTACTTTAAAATACTCCTAATTTATTATTAATACCTTCAATTAATTGATTTAGTTACACCCTTTTCCTTTTTTTTCTCCTCTCTCCCCTCTTCTCTCCAAGTTCAATCTTTCTTTTTCATTTTCTCGAATTCCTACAATACAAATTCTTACAACTCTCAAGATTACTAGACGACGAATTAGTTTTGCATTTCAATCTTATCCTTCAATATCAAAAGATCTGCTAGGATATCATTGAAAGTAGAAACTTTATTTCTTTTATAAATGTGATAGTTCTATGAACATTATTCATGATATCTGGAAACTCAAGTTATTTTACTCATTTCTGTCATTTTTTTCAATTTCTACTCAAGTGGCATTCTTTTTTCTAATTACAGACACTATTATAATTAAGTTTGGTTAAAGTAGTTAAATGCAGGTGAAAAGAAAAATAAATGCAATAGCACGTATTTTGTATATTTTGTATGTAATTTATACATAATAAAAATAAATTTCATACAACTAATTATATATTATGTAATTTATCTATAATTCATATACAACTTTCACACATTATTTCTAACCAATTAAATGCAACTACAATGACATAGTACTTAAATATAAAATTTATACAATATGTCTTTTGTATATTTTGTATCTAATTTATACATAATAAAAATAAATTTTATACACCTAATTATATATTATACAACTTATCTACAATTTTCATACATTACTTATTACTTAGGTATATACAACTACAATATCATACAATTTAATATAATTTTTATACAGTATTGTTCAACTTTCATACAATGGTTAAATAAATAAAAGAAAAATATATAAACAATATAATACAATTTTTTTGTTGCAATTTTACTATAATTTATGCAGTATAATGTGTGTCATGTCTTCTTCTTCGAGTTTCAATCTGAAATTCAGCCAAAATAAAGTCTAATCTTCACCAAAACTGAGATATAAACTCCAAACCATATTTCTAATTATTTGCAACAACACAGAATCCAAATAAATAATGATTTTTAAGAACTCAAATTCGAATTTAAAGCTTCAAAGCTTTTTAATGACTGTCAATGGTGGAATTGGTGCTCTATTTTCTTTTGCTTTACATTAATGAAATTTGTGATTGAGAGATAGAGAGAGACGTAGAGAGAATTATCAATTTTTTGCAACAACATCCAATCCAATCAAACAATATTTTCTGAAAACCCAAATTCAAATTCAAATCCTCAAAGCTTTTTAATAATTGTCAATGGTGGAATTGCTGCTCTCTCGTACAAGATACATGGGGAGAGGGATGGGATATGGAGAGAAAAACGTAGCGGAGTAAAAAATATATTAGAGTAATTTTAGGATACTAATTATTATCATTAATTCTCTTAAAATGTATATAAATTATAATTGAGTATATAAAATATAATTATAGTAAGACTTGAGTAGGGAGGATAATATAGTTTCATATAGTGTATAGGAATGTAAAAATTTCATAAACCCGACCATAATTGATTTGGCTTGCTTTTAACAAAAGAAAGTCAAATCGAAACTAAACCAACCCGACATTAAATATATTGAAATTTTAGATATGTTTAATATATAAGTATACTTATTGTGATGTAATTTATAAATATTTCTTAATTTTTTTTATAATTTTATGTTTTAAGGTATTATTTCAAGGTTGAACTTAGAACTTTTGAATGTTCCAATAAGTTTTATAGCTATTAATATTAGTAAATTAAATAATGTTACAAAAGCTCAAACCAACATCAAATCAATACTAATACTAACAAAAGACATTCAGTTCAATACTACGAACTGGAATGTATTGAATATCTATTTTTTGTTTTGCAATAATTTAGATAAAAATACATTTTTATTTTATTTTTCTTTAGCGTTTAGTCATGTAATCAACACTCCCTTATAAGTCTACTTATTTTAGCATGACTTAGTACTTTTAGGTTATGTTTATTTTTATTATGATTTTTCAATTAGCAATATTTATGTTATATAATTTTATTGTCTTTATTGTTGAATATTTTAGGATAATGCCATGACACATCTCCTATTTTGTATTATTTTCTTGAAAAATACTTATATAGTTGTATTTAACTAGGATTAAAGAAATATTTTTTAGCACAATTTATATGTTTTGTTCTACGAAGATTTTACCGGAAAAAAAATCTAAAAAATCCAATAACCCGAAAATCCGAGAAAACTTGAGAAATGCCGATATTGAAAAACTCGAGTTTTATTGGTTTGGTTTGGTCTTTAGATTTAATAACCCGGCACAATTAGTTTGGCTTGATAATTGTAAAAATCGAACCAAAACGACATGTGTACACCCATATCCTCAACTATAGCCGCCACAACTACCCCCACCCACCACCTCCACTACCATCATCATCAACCGTAACCACACACTCACCCGCCTCAACTACCACAAACAATTATCACATCACCATCAATAATCATAGCTGGCAATGTCTACCATTATAAACTACTATCACCCACTATCACCTTCCTCAATCACAGCCACAACCACTGCCACCCACTATTATTAACTATCACCACCCACCATCACATTCCTCAAGCATAATCGCTATTACTACCAATCACCCTCAACCAAAATCACCATCGACCACTGCCTCTACTTAGCACTGACAAGCACCTTCATTAGCCATCACCGAACATACATACATACATACATGTATATATATATATATATATATATATATATATATATATATATATATATATATATATATATATATATATATATATATATATATATATATATATATATATATATATATATATATATATATATATATATATATATATATATTAGTGTATTTAAATTTATATTTATTAATTTTTAGATAAAGATAAATTCTATAGATTCAGATATTTAAAAAATATATTATCTTAATTATTTAGTATTCAGATATTAAAACACATTTTAATATTCATATTCAGACATCTTAATATTTTTTTAAAAAATGAGGCCTTAGTAAATCCCAGTAATTAGAATATTCAGTGTATTAGTGGATGAATATAGAAGCGTGTTTCCCTAATAATTAATACGTCAAGCTCATTTGTCTTAGCCGAGTAAAGCAGCTGTAAAACACTTTTAATTGAAATTTTTGATTTTATAAAAGAAATAATAATGTATTTGGATAGAAGTACTGCAATTGATGATAAGAAATTAAAGTAATTGGCAAAATGGGTTTATATGAATTTTTTTCTTTGTTAAAATTACTAAATTACTCTTGAATGTGTTTACCAAATAAGTATATTTCCTTGGAAACAAGCTGAATAAAAAGGGGAGTTAGGGTTTTGTATTGAAAAGGGAAAATTACAAGAAAATATACACCACTTACAAGAAAAGGGCAAAACTTTTTTTTCTTCTCACATATTTTATATATGCTTTAAAGGATCGTGTATTTTCTGGTTCTCCTCTTATGTCACTTGCTTGCAATGTAAAAAAATTAACGAGTAGAAGTCAACCATTAAAGACCATTTAAAGCTTTGCTTTTGAAAATTGATTTTTTTAATTTATTATTTGTTTGGATTTGGTATTGTTCCAATTGATTGAAAATATCAAAAGGAGTTCAAAATTTAAATTTGAAGTGATTTGGAGTAGATTTGAGCAAGATTTGAGTTAAAATTTAGAAAAAACACAAGAAAGAAGAGGAAGTCAGTTTTTTATAATTATATATCATCTTGTTTAATAGTATATTTGAGTGTAGAAACATACCTTATACACTATTATACACCTTTATACAAGCATATGTGGATGAACTTTTTTCACAACTTTAAGTTGCAATTCTTGTTCAAAACCAGTCCAAATCTCCATTAAATGACTTCAAATTCTATATACAACCTCCTTATACTATTTCTAACAAGTTTAAATAAAACTCACTTCAAGTTTCTCACAAAGTCAAATTCGGAATTTAAACTCACATATCCAAGCTTGTTAAAAATCTAATTTTTATCACCAAACAATATTTGAGTCAAAGTTACTGAATTGAAAATTAATTTAAAAGCTTGAGAAATCTTTTTTATAAATTAAATAGTAATTTTGATAATTTATTGGAGTTGAATGCTAAATCTTAGTCTATTATTTTTGGGTTAATTGATTGTAAATTAAAATATGAGCTATAAAATTAAAAAGTAGAGAGCCCTATAGTTCTAATGTGAAATTTTCCCTATATCAAAATTACAATAGCATAAAATGTTTGGTCAAGCTAAAAGCGCTTGTACCAAAACGAATGAAGAGAGAGAAGCTCCTCCTTCTCTCTACCTTTCTTCCCCAACCCTACTGTTCATCGCCTTTCCTCCATTGCAACTGCTAAGGTGAGTTAACCTAGCAGACTGAGTCATGGCAAAGAGAAGAGGTCGCCCAAGAAAAGAGTTAGTTCCAATTTATGCGAGTGATTTAGTCTTCCAAAAAACAGTTAACACTGCTCCATCGGTTGGCATCACTGTTCCATCGATTTCATCTGTGAATACTGTTCCATTGGCTCAACCAGTCTCAGATTCACAAGGCACAATATTACAAGCAACTACTGTTCCATTGGCTCAACCAGCTCCAGATCCACAACCATCTAATGTCCCTATGTTACAAACAGCTCCTGCGAGAAGTATTGTACATCCAGTCATACCTATGGAAGGCCCAAAGGAGAAGGAAAATGGGGAAAAGACGTGCATGCAACAACCAACTACTGCAGATTCTACTAAGGCTGCAGCAGAGGAAATCTCAAATCCACCTAAACAGTGGAATAGCCTCTTCCAAAGCAACAGATTGGCTGCACATGGTATGTCATTAGAATATATTCCTCCTATACTAGTCAATGGGAAACCAGTTGGTCAATTGGTAAAGGAAGAAGTAGAGGAGGAAGAAGGGAAATGGAAAAGTGCTCTGGTGGTGTTTGTGTTAGGCAATAGCCCTGGGTTCAATGGAATGAAGAGATTTATTAATCTCCATTGGTCGCATGTGTCTGATCCTGAATTGTTTTATCATGAGGAGGGGTATTATATTGTCAAATTCAATTGCATTGAAGATGCTAAAGAAATATTGTGTGGAGGACCATATACGATTGCTAATAGACCAATGATTTTGAAACAATGGTCTGCAGATTTTGATTTTAAAGCAGCTTTTCCTACTGAGATTCCTTTATGGATAAAATTCCCTAACTTACCAATGTCTTGTTGGGGTAGCAAGTCCTTGAGTAGGATAGCTAGTGTTCTTGGGAAACCAATATATGCTGATGAATGTACTACTAAACAGACTAGAATCTCTTATGCTAGAATGCTCATTGAGGTAAATGTATCAAAACAACTGCCTTGTGAAATAGAGATTCTAGACCCAAATGGAAGGAGTTTTATACAGGATGTACTCTATGAGTGGAAACCTCTATACTGTGAGAAATGCTTGGAGGTTGGACACAATTGTCTAACCAAAATTTCACAGCCTATGCAAAAAGCCAAGGTAACCCAAGAATGGAGAGTGAAAGCACCAATTACAACAAGCCAAAGCTGCCAGGAGCTTCACACCCAGAGTCAAGTGGCAAGTAAGGAGATCATTCAACCTCCTACTGTGATTGAGGAAAAACAGAAGCAAGTTGTTCATGACTCTCCAGTTTTCAATATAACCAACTTCCCTCCATTGTCCCCTCTTGTTTTGTCCAATAGGTATGAAATTGGGTCAGTTAGATGGTCTGATCATCCCCAAGATGAAGGGGGAACAAGTAAAACCCAATGAAGTGGATCTTTTGGAATATTAGAGGTGTAAATAAAAAGTTCAAACAAAAAGAAGCTCAGAATTATCTTAGGAATAATAAGTTTGACCTGGCTGGACTAGTTGAGACCAAGGTTAAACAACACAATGCAAATAGAATAGCTAGTTTTCTATTACCTAACTGGAGTATGCTCACTAATTACAATAGTGCAGTAAATGGTAGAATTTGGATCTTGTGGGATCCTTCAAAACTTGTGGTGTCTGGTCATATAGAGGAGGCTCAGATCATTCATTGTAAAGTCCAACACATCACTGGGGAGATTATCTGCTGGCTCTCAGTAATCTATGGTTTCAATGACTGTGATCAAAGGAAGCTACTATGGAGTTCTATTGTGAATCTATCATCTGGTATTACTGATCCTTGGCTCATTGCAGGGGACTTCAATGCAATTCTATCCACTAAGGAGAGGCAATCCAGCCAACAAGTGAAGCAAAGGGAATTGGTGGACTTTAATAACTGCATACAGCAATCAGGGCTTATTGAACTACCTTGGAAGGGGAACTTTTTCACCTGGTCTAATCAACAAAGTGGTAATGATAGAGTATGCAGTAGATTGGATAGAGTGTTTAGCAATTTTGAGTGGCAGATGAAGTGGAATCATGTACATACTGTATATGGTCAGCCACTTATATCTGATCACAACCCTATGCTACTAACTCTTGCAACTGATACAACAGTAAGGAAAACTCCATTCAGATTCTTCAATGCTTGGATCCAGCATAAAGAATATCATGGTATTCTCTCAAGGTATTGGAGCAGCAAGGAGAAACACAACCTTCAAGGAGTATGGAATAATCTTAAAGCACTTAAACAGCCTTTAAAATCTCTTAATGTTAGAGACTTTAAAAACATTTCCCAAAGGATTGAAAGCAGCAGGAAAGAATTGATAGATATGCAGCATCAACTGGATCTTTCTTATTCAGACAATCTCCAACAAAAAGCAAAGGAAATGGTGCAGCAACTGGAGAAATGGTCACTTGTAGAAGAGTCAGCCTTACAACAAAAATCAAGAGCTAAGTGGATCAAGCTAGGGGATTCCAACAATAAATATTTCTCAGCAGTTATGAAGGAGAGGAGCCAATATAAAAAGATCATTGAACTATCCACAGAAGGAGGTCAGAAGATAAATGATTCTGAAGAATTGAAGAAGGAGATCAGGGATTTTTATCAAGCTCTGATGGGAACAGCAGCCAACATACTTCCAGCAGTAAATAAGCTATATATGAGGAATAGACCAAAACTATCTCAAACTCAAAGGAAGGAGCTTATAGCTGATATATCTGAGAGGGAGATAGTTGATAGCTTGAAGGCTATTGGAAATGATAAAGCTCCAGGTATAGATGGTTTCAATGCCATGTTCTTCAAGCAGTCTTGGCATATCATTGGGAGGCAGGTGATGTTAGCAGTTACAAATTTTTTTCAAACTTCCAAAATGTACAGTCCAGTCAATTGTGCAACAATTACTTTGTTACCCAAGGTTCCCAATCCCCAAACTGTGAAGGAGTTTAGGCCAATAGCTTGTTGTTCAGTCTTGTATAAGATCATATCCAAGCTGTTGGCTAATAGACTCCAGAAAGTGATGAGTAGTATTATATGCAACTCCCAGGCAGGATTTATACCAGGAAGAAGAGTAGCAGATAATGTGATATTAGCTCATGAGCTAATAAAACAGTACTCCAGACAACACATCTCTCCCAGATGCATGATCAAGATTGATCTCCAAAAAGCCTATGACTCTGTGGAATGGAGCAGTCTACAACAGATTATGGAAGAACTTGATTTCCCTAGCAGGTTTATTAAATGGATCATGGAATGTGTTCAAACTGTTAGCTACACTGTTGTAGTTAATGGTGAATTAACAAAGCCCTTTCAAGCTGCTAAAGGATTGAGACAAGGAGATCCAATATCTCCCTTCTTGTTTGCTATCATTATGGAATATCTTAGTAGAGCTCTGGCACAATTGCAGCATACTAAGAACTTCACATATCATCCAGGATGTAAGAAGCTGGGAATCACTCATTTGAGCTTTGCAGATGATTTATTATTATTTGTCAAAGGGGAAACTCAATCAGTAAGTGCTATGTTTCATTTCTTCTCTCAATTTCTAGCTGCTACTGGGTTGAAGGCTAACCTAAACAAAAGTGCAGTGTATTTTGGGGGGGTTGCAATTGAAAATCAACATCATATCCTCAATCTTCTTGGTTATGTTAAAGGTGATCTTCCCTTCAAATACTTGGGAGTCCCATTAACTACCAAGAAACTATCAGTTACTCAATGGCAACCTTTGGTTGATAAGATCACAGCAAAGATAACATCCTGGACAGCAAGATATCTATCCTATGCAGGCAGGTGTCAACTGGTTCAATCTGTTATTCTTGGAGTCCAAGCTTATTGGGCTCAGCTATTCATTATGCCTTCTAAAGTTGTCAAGCTATTGGAATCTATCTGCAGAACCTACATTTGGTCAGGGTCTGTGACCATCAACAAGAAAGCATATGTAGCCTGGGAGAAAATGTGTATGCCAAAATCTGTTGGGGGACTTAACTTAACTAACATCTCATTGTGGAACAAAGCTGCAATAGCTAAGCTATGATGGGATTTAGCTCACAAGAAAGACTTGCTATGGGTCAAATGGATTCACAGTGTGTATGTTAAACAACAACAACTGGACAGCCTCACTATTCCAAATAATGCTAGCTGGATGGTAAGGAAGATTGTGGAAGGAGTAAAGCTACTGCAACTTCATAATTTGCTCAATGAAACTGCCTGCACTATAAGGAAGGTGTACTTGCAACTGCTTGGAGATTCAGCCAGAGTTCCATGGAAGAATTTGGTTATGCAAAATGCAGCTAGACCAAAGGCTATCTTTAGCGTATGGTTACTGCTGCAGGATCGACTGCCTACCAAAAATAGACTGCTGTAATGGAAATTGAATATCTCAGGGATGTGTGTTATGTGCCAGCAAGAAGAGGAAACTAGAGATCATGTCTTCCTACATTGTCTCTATGCTACACAACTGAGACACAAAGTACTACAATGGCTGAATATGGATGACTTCAATGGACATAACTGGATGCAATTCTGCAATTGGATCATTCTACAATCCAAAGGGAAATCTGTCCGAGCTCTCACATTCAAGATGACTATCACAGAAATGTTCTATAGTATATGGTTGGAAAGAAATGCAAGAATCTTTGAAAACACTTACTGTAATTGTGACAAACTCCTAAGTAGTATAGCCTATATTTGTAATGTTCGAGCTCATCCTAGGCTTAGTATACATATTCAGCAGTTCATGATATGAACACTGAATATTAGAGTAGCATAGATTTCGTGTTTTTACTAGATAGGCAGTTGAGTTTAAAACTGTCTTTGATATGTAAAGACCTTTTGGTGATTAATAAAAATTTTAATTACCAAAAAAAAAGAAGCTAAAAGCGCTTAAAGTTGAAAAATTACTAGTTGAGGATGATTAAGTTTTGCTTTTGGATTATTTTTGCTAGTTAAAATAAGTACTTAGAAGCATTTTTAGTACTTATTAAATTTGTATGTAAATAAAAGTGTTCGCTTATAAACTTACCAAGGAAAAATCTTGATTATGAGCGTTGAAAAGCCCAATTGACCGTTGTCCTTGGTCCATTTCCTGAATTGCATTGAGAAGCCCAAATCTTGAATTCCATATCCTGGCCTATTTTAGGACTCAAAATTCAAGTTATAATGTTAGCAAGAAGAAATGCAAGTGGAATCCCTTTTGACTTTATCACTTTTAGATAGGCATAGCATAGAGTACGTGAGTTACATGTAATAACTATACGTATCAAAACTACATAAAACTAAAAGTTATTAGTTAATAGGTAAGTTAGAAAGATAGAATTGAAGAATAATAGTGAGGATGTCATAGACATTCAAACTCGTAATACCACAATTTGATTATATTATTTGAGAAACGACAAGCATCAATCTTTTAATCGACTAAAGATTAGAAAAATTAAATGGTAAAAAGTGTATTTGCCCTCCGGAGTCTGAATAAAATGGAATCGAAAAGAAAATACTGAATTTGCAATGTTATCTTTTGTGGTTGAAGTTGACAAATGTCGATGGGGCATGGGTAGATCCATGATGTTATGGGAATATGAGTCAAATCATAACATGTTTGCACATGCAATGTTGTCTCCACGACTAAACACTTCCTCCACACATTTTGCCAACTTCAGGACAAACATTTCCTGCATCTCAAAAAAATTCTAATTCTTAACCATGTTTCTCAAAATAATTGTTTGCTTTATCTCATATTTTAATATAATTATCCTTGATTACCAGTTTTTTTTTTTTTTTGTTTTTATATGAAAATGCAAGCGTTATGTTTACCAATTAGTGTTGTCCAATACTTGGTTAACTGATTTCGCAATATCTTTACAAAATATAGATTTAAAACTCCAAAGTATTGTGTGCATAATACTCGCTGCCATATGATTCTCTCTCCAGTCAACATGCCCACCATATTTAACATCTTAATAAAGGGTGTGTGACTTTCAATTTTTTTTATGTTTGATTAATTTAATATTTTGAAAAATATTCTTTTTATGAACTTATTTTTTTTAATCGAAGGAGAATGATTCCTTACCATAAAAAGAGAAAATATTTTTCAAGCCTCTTTTTTAACTTTTTCCACCATATCCTCCCTAACTTCCAATCCTCCACCTCCACCCACCGCCCCCACCCCCATCCCTAACACGCCATTGTCACCCCAGCCCGTAACCTCGGGTTACCATCCTCCCCTACCCGTACCCATTTTGTCTCCCATTGTGTTTACCTAAATAAGTATCAAAAAAAAAAAATCTTCATACCAAACACGTCCAAAAATTATATCCTTTATCATCCGGCTTATAGATCTTACTTAAAAGAGATAAGATGTTAAATAGTTTATTTCAGATTGTCATGCCTACTAATTACCCCCAACTCAAACGACTAAAAGATATGCTATTTCTAATTAATGGCTCCAAAAAGAAGTTAAATTATGCATTTTGACACTAATAATAATTACAAGATGTGACATGACATGGGTGAGGCTTGGTCTTTGCCCATTTTCATAGGCAGTTGAAAAAATAGATTACAGGAGTGGTAGCTGCCCAACTTTTGTGGCCCAAGTTTAATGCTTGAATTGAAGGTGTAGTAATGAGAAGATTGCTTGGGAGAAGACGACAACAACTCAGTATAATTTTACTTAGTGGGTTTGGGGAGGGTAGTGTGTATGCAGATCTTATTCCTACCCTTGGGTAGAGAGGCTGTTTCCAAATAAACTCCCGGCATCCTTCCCTCCAAGAATTTTCCGCTCTTAGGGAGACTCGAACTCATAACTTCTCGATTAGAATTGAAGGTTGTCTACCATCAAAGCAACCCATCTTGTCTCTTGCTTGCTTGGGAGAAGAAAGAAGAAAAAGAGAGGCTCATAAATGCCATCATATTGATTCTGAAGTCCTTAAAACACAAGACAACTTCACATGGCCTATCAATTTTCGATACATTTTATTAACTAAACATTGATTATGGGTAGGGGACCTCCTTTATCAATCCGAAATTAGACTTAATTCTCTACAAGCCAATTGCATTAATTGTAGCTTGCTTGCTCTTTTTAATTTGCTTTGCAGAATAGGAAAGGGATGGAAATTACGAAGAAATAATAGAATGAGCAGTATTTTAAAAGGTGCGGGCGTAAGATGATTTGTGAGACGTAAGTTTCGAGGTACGGAAGTAAGCCCCATAAGTATTTAATTTTATAAAATAGTATAATTATAGTAAATATTTATAAACAAGTAAAATTATAGATAGATGTATTCCGTTTTCGTCAAAAATTAGTCAAAATAATCTATTATATACTACTTACGAGCACAAGTAACTTAAGTTGAAAAGAATAAAGTTTTCGACGTGAAGGAACAAAAAGGATGATTAACTTACAATTTGAACTTTGAACTTACTAATACGAAGGAAAATGGAGTTCTCTTTGTATATGTAAAAAAGAAATTGAATATCCATTGATTTTTGGAGATATTAGCAGAATAGCGAACAAGATAAAGAATTGGAAAAGACCATGAATTAAGGTTTCAATAAAATAAAAAAGATCTAGACTTTTAAATTTAATATATTTCAGTTTCTTTTTAAAACTTTTGAGTAATTATAAGCTGATTTTTGATAATTTGGATAATATATGAAGGGCTTCTTCAATAAATTTTATTTTAATTTGAAAAAGTCTCAAAGGCTTACGCCTCACTATAAAGACTCGCCTCAAGCTCGGACATATGCCTCTTGAGACTTTTGCACCATACCATCACCTCAGAGCATTTTCGGTGCACCTCGTCCTAGAGCTCACCGAGCTCACCCTGAAAATACCTTTTACAATATTGAGAATGAGAAGGTAAAATTATTTTTTGAGTCCTATAACGTAGAAAATTTAATCTATAAGGTGGAAAACAAAAAGAATAACGTAAATAAAGGACATGAAAATTCTTTTTGGGATCTAAATAGTGAAATGACCAGTAAAAAATTGGCGCAATTTAGGACAAATTTCACAAATTCAGCTACCAATATCACTTTTCTTTCTTTGACACCTTTTCTTTTTCAGTCATTTTCTCAAGTATATTAAAAGAGTGAGGTCCAAATAATAATTTATATACTATATTAAAAATACGAAAACTATTAGCGAAAGTATTGTTTGTCTTTTTTATCCTTCAAAAAAGAGTTTACACTAGATAAAATTGTCATTTAATTATTTTTTAATATTGAAAATTTTAAAATTAACTAAAATTTGAGTATTAAAATTTTCATCATTAGAAAACGGTAATATACCGGATTTGTAAAAGTAAAAAAATAACATTTTAGTTTTCTTAATTACAGTAAATTACTTTAGTTTCCTGTTAGGAAAATTCGGAGCACTTTGAGGTCCTTTTAGGTTTAGGAGTTTTTCTTTTGTTATTAAATTTTAAACAATTAATTATATATAAATATTTTAGTTAAAACTTTCAACCGCTTTCAACTAACATTATCATTTTTTATTTAGAATTCATAATTTATGTAACAATGCTGTTGGATTTTTTTTTTTTTTAGAAGTAGAAGAATCAGGTTCTATAGGCTTAGGATTCAACAATTAATATAGACTTTAAAACTAAAATAATATAGAATTAGGAGTTGAATACTTTTAGAAAAGAGCGAGCATTTATCATTCTTAAGAATGTCATTTTTTATGAGGTGAGCTTGCTTGTGATTTGAGGTAAATCTTCTAACCTTTAATATTTTCTTCAAGATATATAATCTTTATTCTTGATAGACAATTGTGAATTAAAGTTGTCAATTGTGATTTTGGTTTATCATATCTCATGTACTATTATCAGTTTAAAGGTTGACGTATTTATAAATTTTACAGATATTGTTAGAGTAATTGCATTCTATACTAGAAAATTGATTACGCATTCTAACTCTCAATTAAAGATCTTATCAATAATTGGGTAAATAAAAAAACAGAAATTGACGGTAGACGTCCTTATGTAGCCATATTTTTTGACAATTTCATCTGTTTAGGCAAATAAATTTTTATTATCTCATAAAAATGATTATTTCCGTTTGGACTATTTCATATTCGTCATTATAAATATTTCATGGAATATTAATTTTAAAAGTGTGGTGCAATTTTTTTTTATCTCACTTATAATATAAAAATTTACTAATTAATGTAATTACCTTGCGCACGAAAATAATTTACATTATGTGTTTTGAAAGTTATATTCCATTTATTGAATTTAGACAGTTGTAAATAAACTACTCATAAAAAAAATCGGATACCATGCTGTTAGGAAATACATTTTCTAATATGCTCAATGGTTATTTTTAGTTCAAAATTTTCTTTTGAATCTAAATTTGGCATTAATATGAAAATATGTAAATAAACTTGTTTTGGTATTATAAAGAAATCTGTATATAAACTGCACTTAAATATTATGCAAAACTTTGAAGAATAATGGGGTATGTTGTCCAACTCATGTGAACTAATTACAGTATAGTGTAACGTTGATGCATAAACTAATAATTTTCGCAAATGTTCAATCCTTATTATGATGAAAAAAAGTACTTATTATGACTTTAAGTCCATTAAAAAATTATTTTTTATTAAATATTCTATACACTTTTATTGATAGACGCAAAATTCACGTTCACGTGCCATGCAAATATAAAAAATTAATCCAATAACAAAAGCAAATCCAACAAATCATTAAACATACTGAGAATTCGGTGATAATGTCTGTGTAACGAATAATTATTCTGTCTTTTCTCGAAAGATGCCATCCGTCTATTTAGGGACTAAAATGAAGGTGACATTGTTTGTCTTATACCTTTATGTTCATTTCCCTAAGCGTGGCCAACAGACAAACCTTTCTTAATTAACAAAAATTAATACCCCAACAAACAAATACTCTTGGATTGATACAGTCAATTATGGCAGACAACAAAAGTCATAACATTAAAAAGTCTTCCGTTGCCTCACATGTGATGTGAGGAGTTGAAAGCAAAAATTTCAGATTTTCTCTCAACAAAAATTAGTTTGAAGATTTTACTTTTCTGAGGGCCCGATTTGCAGTTTCTTAAAAGCTTTTTAGGAAGTTGTTGGGAATTTAGATCAAGAAACTATTATACAATTTGTATACAACTATCATAGTCTAAATTCATAACTTAATGCGCATATTAAGTGAGGGACTGACTAGCTACTTTTTGTAATTCTTTTGGACTTTCTTCGTTCACATTATTCAGAAGACGAAAAAGTTATATGAGCCATATTCAACAGAGGCTTATTATAAAAAGAAGAGTGAAATAAGCAAAATGTCATAAATGGGCCCATGTGGCAATGTATCACTCATAAATTAGCCTCTCAGGCAAGCCTCTCGGTCACTCCTGACTCAGCTCTCGTTACACAGTACTCACACTCAGCACTCTAGCTCAATAATATCTCATTATAGTCATAATCATAATAATCGTTGTGGCATGAGCCCGATCCGTAGGTTATAGTCGACTACACTCACTAGGGGTATACAGACTCCGAAGAGGCTCCTATAATCCAAGTGTCATATCGCTGCGGCGTGGAACCCGATCCCCTCTCTCTCTCTCTCTATCTATCTATCTATCTATCTATCTATCTATCTATCTATCTATATATATATATATATATCTATATATATATATATATATATATATATATATATATATATATATATATATATATATATATATATATATATATATATATATATATATATATATATATATATATATATTATAATATCATTGCGGTGTGCTGCCTGATCCATATAAGTATCGCTACAGCGTGCAATCCGATCCAAAATACACACATACATGCGCACGCGTGCACACACACACATATAAATTAATCCACACCATTAGGTCCTCAATCTCTCTCAATTCTTAACCTCACAGCCCCTAAGGCATAACAGTTAAAATCAAGGAAGCAAAGCTCAAACAATTTTCACATTTTAAGAAATAGAGTGATAAAAATCAGGTTTAAACAATAAATAGATAAAACATGAATGAGGATATGCTTTCAAACAAATAGAGTGAGAAAAATAGTAAATATGCCCTTAAGGGTCTTAATAGGTCGGCCCCAAACATGGCACCAAACCCATAATATAGTATCAATCTGTAAAATACGTGATATCATAAGATTTTTCATTTATGCGGCTTAACAGTCGCTACGGGACGGACCAAGTCGCCATCCCTACCAGTGCACGCCAATACGCTCGTCGCCTAGCATGTGCATCATCTCATTTATCAAAACAATATGAAATATCGGGGTTTTATACCCTCAGTTCCAGATTTACAATAGTTACTTACCTCAAGCCGGATGAAATACTACTCCGAGATGCTTTTGCCTCTTTCCTCGGCCTCAACTCATATCGAGTTTAACCATAATCAGAATCATAACATCAAAATATGCTAAGGAAACGAAGCCAATGTGAAAATAATCAAATTACAATGCAATTTCCGAAATTGGTCCAAATCGACCCCCGGGCCCACGTCTCGAAATTAGATTAAAATCATATCAACGAAATCCTTATTCTTCCACGAGTTCATACATACCAAGAACACCAAAATCCGACCACAAATGACCCCTCAAATCGCTAGATTAAGGTCTCAAATTCCAAGCTCTAACTCCTCAATTTTAGGCGTTGAATCCCCCAAATTTCATGTTTAATTAGGTAGATATCACAATAGGATCAAGTATTAAGTTAATAATTTTTACCTCCAAGAAGTTCTCTTTGATTCACTCTTCAATCTCTCTCAAAAAAACTCCAAAATCGAGTCAAAAATGGTGAAATTAAGCCCAAAATTATGAAAATAGCCTTTTAAATATTTTGCCCAACGATTTGAAATCCTTCTTCACGAGCATGGTCAAAGCCTCACGTTCGTGAAGCACAAAAATTCTGTTGACCAAAAATCCTCTTACGCAAATGCGACCATCCCTCGCGAACATGATGCTTCAGCTACTCAAACCTTCGCAAACACGATATCCCCATCGCGAATGCGATGAACAATGACCCAGCCGTTCGCGAATGCAGGACCCTCATTGCGAACGCGAAGGCCAATTCTCCTGCTTCACACCCCAACCCTTCGCGAACGCGAGGGTCCACTTGCGAACACGAAGCACAATTTTCTGCAACACTAACAACAGATTTTCTGCAATCTTTTTCAACTTGAAATGATCCGTTCAACCACCCGAAACTCACCCGAGGCCCTCGGGACCTCAATCAAAACTTCCAACATACCCCATAACTTCATTCAAACTTATTCCAACCTTCGGGACACTCAAAACAACATCAAAACACCAAAATCACATCGGATTCAAGCCTAAGAATTCCAAAAACTTCTAAATTTTACTTTCGATCAAAAAGTCTATCAAACTACGTCCAAATAAGCTGAAATTTTGCACACATCTCAAGTGACACAAGAACCTACTGAAACTACCAAAATTGTATTCCGACCCCTATATCAAAATCTCACCTATCAACCGAAAAATGCCAAAATTCTAATTTCCTCAATTCAAGCGTAAATCTACTCCGAACCTCCAAAATATATTCCAATCACGCTCCTAAGTCCCAAATCATCTCCCGAAGCTATCCAAAACATCAAAATTCACATCCGACCCCCTTTTTCACATAAGTCAACATCCGATTGACTTTTCCAACTCAAGCCTACTCAAAAGAGACTAAGTGTCTCAAACCTTACTAAAACCTCTCCGAACTCGAATCAATCAACCCGATAACATGTAATACAACTAAACAAAACTATATAAGAAGCAGAAATCGGGGAAATGGGGCGGTAACACATGAAATGGCTGGCTGGGTCGTTACATCCTCCCCCTCTTAAACAAACATTCATCCTTAAACGAGTCAAGAAACATACATGAAGCCTTAAATAGGTGAGGATATCTTCTGCGCATCTCCCGTTCGGTCTCCCAGGTATCCTCCTCCACAGGTCGACCTATCCACTACACTTTCACTGAAGTTATATCTTTTGATCTCAACTTTCAAACCTGACGCTCCAAAATAGCCATTGGCCCCACATCATAAGTTAAGTTACCATCCAACTGAATCGTGCTGAAATCCAAAATATGAGACGGATCGCCAATATACTTCCATAGCATAGAAACATGAGATATTGAATGCACACTCGACAAGCTGGGTGGAAAAGTTAGCTCATAAACCACCTCCCCAATCCTCTGAAGTAACTCAGAAGGCCCAATGCATCGAGGACTAAATTTACCCTTCTTCCAAAATCTTATAACACCTTTTATAGGTGAAATCTTCAACAGAACCTTCTTATCAACCATGTACAACACATTCCGAACCTTCTTGTCAGCATAATTCTTTTGTCTCAACTGCGTTGTACGAAGGCTCTGCACAATCACCTTCACCTTGTCTAAGGCATCCTGCACCAAGTCTATACCCAACAGCCTAGGCTCACTCGGCTCAAACCAACCAACTGGAGATCTATACTGCAAAGCCTCATATGGAGCCATCTGAATACTCGACTGGTAATTGTTGTTATAAGCAAACTCTACGAGCGGTAGAAGCTGACCCCATGACCCTCCAAAATCAATGACACAAGCGCGTAACATGTCCTTCAATATCTGAATAGTGCGCTCGGACTGCTTGTCCGTCCGAGGATGAAAAGTTGTGCTCAACTCAACCTGAATACCCAACTCTCGTCGTACGGACCTTCTAAACACAGAATTAGATTCTAAAGCATAAGATGATCGATCGGGTCATCACATAATAATAATAAGTCCAAGACTTTATCCATTAGACAGTATCTCATACATTGAATTTAAGTTACCGTGAGAACACTTTCTATTTTGACATAGTTTTAGTATTGCTATTTCTTATCGGCCTTATTAGTGTCGTTATTGTATTTTTTATAATGATTTTATTAATGAATACTTTATTTGGATGATTGCATTGAAAATGAGGAACCTTTTAGAGAAACTAACATGGATACTTCATTTGGATGTTCATTCTTGTAAGAAGAAAAAACATCTAAATTTATAGACTCAAAACCGAAATATCTAAATTGATAATTCAAAATCGAACTTAAAAAATTCGATTCAATCCGAATTTATTTGGATGGAATTTGAATTGTCATTTAATCCAAAAACCGAATATCCAAATAAACATTTTTATATTCTATCTGCCCGAACGCCCACCGAGAGGTTGAACGCAAGTAATTTCAAGAAAACATAAGCATCAATGTTCAATCAACATTGCCTTTGTTGCTCAAGTCGTTTATATCCGTTGTGTCAACATCTTCTTTGTAATGGGATGAATGAAATTTTTCCACCCTTAATCAAAGTTTCAAGTTGAAATATTGTGAATAGAAAAACTTTCTTTTTTATGAGTCCGACGCGGTACGTATTCCAAATGTGTACACTTTAACTTCAGTACTAACACATAAACCTACTACTTAAGTAAGGTACAAAGTAATTAAGCTTCTAACAGTGTACACAACCGATTATCTCTATCCACAGTTGGCATTTCAAGAGCACATGCATGAATAGACATTACGAAATTTAGTACTGCTCCACTCCAAAAGTTTTGCCACGAAAGGTCTAGCATTAAAAACGATAATTATTTTGGTGAGAAAATTAAATATTAAAAAGAAAATGAAATATTCTCTCCATTTCAATTTAAATGACATATTCTTTTTATTAGTTTGTTTAAAAAAGAATAATATATTTCTATATTTAGAAATAATTAGTAAAAATTTATCCGCGTCGGGTATTTACATCAAACCAATAGATATATGACAGGTGTATTGTATATGAAATTCAATCATTTAACCATGGTAAATTACCTGCATTCTCATCTAATTATATTAGTTAATATAGTTTGGTGTAAACACCCGGTGTGTGTAAATAATTATGAAATAATTTAACGTTAATTTTTGTTATTTTACCATTATTATCATTAATAAGAAGCTTTAATAACCATGTAAATGTCATGGCCCTAAAGCCTTTAAGCTTTTAGGACAGCATTTTTCAAAAGTATTCCTTTTTTTTTCTTTAAATTTTGTGCCAAATTAAATTACATATCTAAATTGAAACAGATAAAATATAAAATAGTAGATCAATCTTAGCGTTTGGACATGATTTTGTTAAAATGTGAAAAGCTTTTCAATATTTGGAAGCATTTTTTATTTTTTGTAGAATTGATCTTCCTGTTTTAATTAGTGTAGTAGAGTACTCCTTCCGCTCAACTTTATTTGTCCACTATTAATTTCATACACTCCTTAACAATAAATGATGTGGTAATTTATTATATTATTTTATTATTATTGAAAAATTAATTTGACGGTTATAAATCTAAAATGTTGGAAAATTATAATGGAAGAATATGTACAGAATGATATATTATCCATTAGTTTTTCAAACTAGACAAATAAAAGTAAATATGTTATAAAATAGAAGTCTATTTAGAGTGAATGTCTAAGAGTTTTAGCTTGAAGCTAAGTCATTCCTCTTCCTATAAATAGAGGGGTCTTACCCCATTGTAAATCACCCCAAGTATTAATAAGAATACTTCTCTCTCTCCCTATTCTCTCTCTATATTGTTCTTATTCTTGCATTATTGTTCTTGTCTTTTATATTATTTCATAACACGTTATCAGCACGAGACTCTACCGTATCAAGAACCATTCTCGAAAAATCTAAGGTATTTCCCTCTTCCTAATTTAATTTTCGATTATGTCTGACATTACGAAAAGAAAGTTCGTTGCCCTTGAAATTTCGGGCAAGAACTATATGACATGGGTGTTGGATGCTGAAATCCACTTAGATGCTATGGGTCTCGGAGACACCATCAAAGATAGAGAAAAAGCATCCACCCAAGAATGTGCGAAGGCCTTGATTTTCTTGCGCCATCACCTTGATGAAGGTTTGAAGATTGAATATCTCAGCGTCAAGGATCCACTCGTCTTGTGGAACGGCTTAAAGGAGAGATATGACAACCTGAAGTTGGTCACTCTGCCACAAGCACGATATGATTGGGCTCATCTGAGGCTCCAGGACTTTAAGTCCGTTTCTGAATATAATTCTGCTATGTTCAGAATTACTTCTAAATTAAAGCTATGCGGGGATAATATCTCCGATTATGATATGCTTGAGAAAACGTTTACAACGTTTCATGCCTCCAATATAGTACTGCAACAACAGTACAGAGAGAAAGGCTTTACAAAGTACTCTGAACTGACTCTTCTACTAGTGGCTGAGCGAAATAATGACCTGCTCATGAGAAATCACGAAAATCGACCCACTGGGTCTACACCACTGCCTGAAGCAGATAAGGTGCACTCTCATTATGCCAAACATGAAAAGGACCATGGTCATGGTCGTAAACGGGGTCATAGCCAGGGACGTAGACAAGGAAGAAATTCCAATGAAGTCCGTCAACCCCCAAGGAGAGATAACCGCCGAAAGCAGAAATGGGGTCATGAAGATCCTAAGGCAAATAGTTCAGAAACGATATGTTATCGTTGCGGTGGGAAAGGGCACTGGTCAAAGACTTGCCGTATACCAAGACACTTGGTTGACCTTTATCAAGCATCTCGAAAGAGAAAAGGCCCTGAAACAAATTTCGTCTATGACGACGATGAAGACATCACCCACCTGGATGTGGCAGACTTCTTTGAGCAACCCGAGGGGAAAATAGACCACCTAATCGGCGATGGGTCCGTGATGAAAGAAGACGGAGTTATTTGATTTTATTCTACTTATTTGTATTAGTTAGTGAATAAACTAATAGTCATTAGTATTAGCTCGTATTAGTTAGTTCATGATGCAATGTTAGCAGTAGTTCTTTAGAATATCTTCAATATGCTCAAATATCAATAAAACTTTTATTTTCCAGTGGGGGTAATCGACTAGCCTAAAAAACTAGTCGATTATCAACTATTTTCGCATTAAAGTTGAAAAACAATTGATCAACAATCGATTGTCGTTGACTAACAATCGATTGTCATTAAGACAGTGTAATCTGGAATTTTTCAAAAATCATCCACAATCGATTGTCCTTGGCTAACAATCGATTGTCTTGAAACAGTGTGTTCTGGAATTTTTCAAAAATAGCCAACAATCGATTGTCCATGCATAACAATCGATTGTCTTGAAACAGTGAGCTCTGGAATTTTTCAAAATAAGCCAACAATCGATTGTCTATATCTTACAATCGATTGTCTTAAGACAGTGATCTGAAGTTTTTCAAAAATAACAAATAATCGATTGTGTGTGTTTAACAATCGATTGTCTATGTTCAAACAATCGATTGTGTGTGTTTAATAATCGATTGTCTTATGAAAAACGCTGAAAATTTTCAAACTGCAAAGTAATCAATTATGGATAACATATCTGATTTTGTTAGTCAACTGTTAGCAGCAGATTTTGAAAATATTATGCGACACAAACGAATTGAAGTTGTTTATTCTCATGTTCGTATATTTTCTTTTATATGTCAAACCATGGGAAGTAAATTGATTGAAGGCTCCGGAAGAGCAACTGTAACTCTGCCCAAAGGCATGACGTTTATCTTAGAGAATGCAATATTCTCCTCCAAGTCTAAGAAGAACTTGTTGAGTTTTAAAGATACCATTCAAAATGGATATCATATTGAGACAATAGATGAGAATAATCTTGAATTCTTCATGAAAATGAGGCTGCCCATTTCGGTTTGGGTTCACGCCATTTTGCATGCAACAATGCTAGTTCGTCGGTTGCCCACTTTGGTTTGGGTTCATGCCATTTTGCATGCAGCATTTTAGTTTGTCGGCTGCCCACTTCGGTTTGGGGTCACGCCATTTTGCATACAGCAATGCTAGTTCGTCTCTGACTGACGAATTGACACAAATATTCCCCGTTGCAATTGGTTTTGGGTCATGGACCCAATATATCCCATTTAAGAATTTTTGGATGCGCAGTATATGTGCCTTTAGCACCGCCATCCCGCACCAAAATGGGTCTGCAAAGAAGGTTAGGGATATATGTTAAGGTTGAATCGCCCTCCATTATTCGCTACCTCGAAACATTGACAGGAGATTTGTTCACTGCACGATTTGCAGATTGTCAATTTGATGAGACACTTTTCCCAAAATTAGGGGGAGAAGTTGGTGAAACCAAACGGGAAATTTTGTGGAAAAATGCATCATTATCTCATCTTGATCCACATACCTCTATTTGTGAGAAAGAGGCACAAAAGATTATCCATTTGCAAAGAATAGCAAATCAAATGCCTGACGCATTTATAGATTTGAAAAGGATAACAAAATCACATATCCTCGAAGTGAATGTGACAACATTTGATTCACGAATACATATTCATTATTGGAAGAATATGAACATGAAATTGGTATTAAATATACCACACTCACCCCTAGAAGGAGGTTTGAGATGATACCACACTCACCCCTAGAAGGAGGTTTGAGATGATATATGGCATGAATGATCGTTGGTCACGTACCTATTGTACGCCAAAGTATTTTGGAAATATGACTATTAAAGGACAACGATAATGCAAGAAACATATCTTGCATATAAGTTTGACATGACCATAATGGTATAACTTTCTCTTTAAGAAAGATATTCACCACATGGATGTTGATGAATCTGTGGTAGTACAAAATTAATTGAGAGCTCTAGAAGAGCCAATTATTACTATGTTGGAGAAACACAATTGAGTATTGTGCTGTAGTAAGTCTCAAAGAAACTTATTCAGTTTCCAAAGTACACGCGAAAGCGATTGATTATATTGAGACTAGAAATAAAGGAAGGCTTTGATATCTCCTATTACTACAACTTGTAGCGGGGTAATTTGTATATGAAAAGCTACCCGCTTTGTTCTCCAGTTTGTACTACACAAACGAAATAATGCCACAATAAAGTGGATATCTATTGGTATAAAAACCCATGTCATAATAAACCTGAAGTTTATTGATAAGTGCACACGTCATGGTGTAAATTTGAAGTTTACCAATATTGATAATTTATTCAGTTGGCATTCATGTTAGCCATCTCATTTTAAGTATGATGTGCAAATTCACATAGGTGAATATTAAAGAACTAGAAAGTTCTTTACGAATTCTCTTGTATCACTTGTTCTCATTAATGAACTGACCAACTAAAGAGTTCGGGTTGAAGCCCATAAATTCTGGAAATATCAAAGGTGAATATGGGCCCATTCACCTGCCATGTATACCACATATGATGCATCTATGATATGGTTACATGCGCAATTGTTATTGACCCGCAGCCTGGCCGGTGCTTGCGAGGTAAATTGCTCAGTAATCTAACTTCGAGCATAATTTCCAGATTCTCTACTCAAGATAAGTTCATCTTGATAAGTTGGTTTATATCAAAGTTGGTTTAGCAAGATAATTATTGAGTGCTTCCACTTAATAGCTAAACTGTTTCTTATGAGAACAAAGTTATATATATCAATTTGATATAAGTTGTATACGAGAGTATATTCTCCCCTCACAAGTGGTTCAAGGTCAGGAACCAAATAATTTCATCTTATTATTAATGTGCCGTGTATATTGACATGATAATGCACAAAGATGATTTCCCAAAGTTGAGGAAACAAGTTAGCTTTACTAACATGAGGGGGAGACATGATAAACACTTGAGAAAAGGTTACATGGGATGAATTATCATTTGTATATGTATATCCCCGAATATCATGATATGAACCTGAAGTTCATAAAAGGGATAATTCAATTGCAACATATTGCAAAGCATGCTATACGCATTTGCTGACACAAAGAAAGTAACTAAATGGAAGAGATACAATTCAAGAAGAATTGATTCCATATGAAAGACATGTAGTTTTGAACCTATAGTTCAAATGCTTGAAAGTATAAAAGTCAAAGGTATGTATAGTCAGTTTTCGATATCTTATTTGTCTAGCATGACATGGAAAACTTGATATGCATCTAAAGTCTATTATATGGCTTATATGACTTAACTTGAAAGATTTAAGTTGCTTGAAGCATATGCAATTCTTGGTCTTGAAGTACCACATCCCAAGTACAATTTGTGTACATATGAATCTTGCTATAACTATAAGCATGATGGCATTGAGAATGCATCTATGGAGATATTGAAGAATTATTCCACGACATTATATGAAGATGTTCATATCTATCAAGAATGATGATTTCAAGGTGCGGAATATTTATTCAAGTCAATATGATTTATTTATCAAACATCTACCAAAGATCGTTTTGAAGATGATGCACAAGATTGGAATGCAAATGCTCAAGGATATAAATTGATGTACTCATTAGGGGGAGTTAATGCGCGTTGCACTCTTTTTCCCTTTCAAGGTTTTGTCCCACTGGGTTTTCCTTGCAAGGTTTTTAACGAGGCAACCAATAGGCGCATATTCAAACATGTGTACTCTTTTTCCTTTACTTTAATTTTTCCCATTGGGTTTTGGTTTTAAGGTTTTATGAGGCACATTATTGAATAGACATTCAAGGGGGAGTGTTATAAATAGAAGTCTATTTAGAGTGAATGTCTAAGAGTTTTAGCTTGAAGCTAAGTCATTCCTCTTCCTATAAATAGAGGGGTCTTACCCCATTGTAAATCACCCCAAGTATTAATAAGAATACTTCTCTCTCTCCCTATTCTCTCTCTATATTGTTCTTATTCTTGCATTATTGTTCTTGTCTTTTATATTATTTCATAACAAAATATGTATTTTCAGCCACCGTTCGGCATAGATTGTCAGATTTTGTCCAAATAATATTTGGCAAAACCTGTTTATTTATAGATTTTATGTATATTTTAGAAATAAAATTTTGAAATTCCGAAACACGCTCTACACCCGTTTTTGGCTCAAAATATTATCGTTGGATGTTCTTAACAATTTTACAAATTATCCCAACCATTTGTATTTTAATAAAAAAAAACTCACCATCTATTATGACACAATTAATCCACCAGCTAGTTATTTTCATTTCGTTTTGTACGGATGGATCTTGAAATATTATTGCAATTTGATAAAATTGTAAGCTAGTAATTGTGTTACTAGCAATTGATATCAAAATCACGTTATGGTTTTAGGATGGTGTATTATGTCGTTCATTATAAAAATCATCTATGTTAATGATAATGAAAAGCATCGATAAAGATTATGCATGCACATGATTAGCAAGTTCTTTTGTTTGGTATTGTTGAGTATTTTTGATAATTTTTAGAACTTATGGATACAAGTCAAGTTTCATATTTTTTTTAAAGTTAAAAATATTTTGAAAAATTATGTCCAAACAAATTTTTATCTTCAAACCAAACTTCACCCAAATTAAATATTTTAAAGGAATTTAGTCCTCCCTATACCATATATGAAACTTTATTACCAAATATGTGCATAGTATCTAAATTACCCGCCTAGTCCATATTTTTCCTACAATTTATGTACCATTCATTTATTAGGAATTAATAGGGCAGAATCTTCCTTAATAATGCACGAAAAATCAGGAAATAATCTTGGGATTGATTGATTCTGCATTAAATTCAAGTTTTGAAACGGAAAAGAGATTTTGCATCTGCGTAATTTACTCTTAATCTACAATGCAATTTTTTTTAAAAAAAAGTTTGAACAGCTTCAACAAACTACGAACAGCTTCAACAAACTGAATTCAAATTGTAGAATTCAAATCTTCAAGATTCAACAACTCAAAAATGCTATATTCTGTTCTTCGTCGTTTTCAGAAATCAAATTGGCGATCATATATTTGTTCTTCATCTTTTTTCTCTCAAACTAGAATTCCAAAAAAGAGAAAAAATTCAGAATAATACATCAGCAACAACACTCAATCATGTCCACAATTGCAATCATGCTATAATTGAAAGAGTATTGGGATAACTATGGCATATTTAGATATTGTGAAGTTGATGGCATTGTGGTAGATGAGAATGCAAGCTACAATATTCTAATTTCTACAATTACAGAACAACTATCGATTGATACTTCAGAAAAAATTGTAGAAATCAAATACATGGTGAACGAAAATTGTCCCCCAATATGGAATTGGCAATCACCAACGATAACACAAGTGTAGGTTTGTATAGTTCGAAATTGCATAGAGTTATAGTTTTACGGTATTATCTACAAAATTACTATATTTACCTACAATTAATCTACAAATCTTTTTAATGAAAGAATAAAGTATTGTTATTTTTAAAGCTGATCTACAAAGTTACTACATTTATACAACAAAATAAACTGCAATTTATGACTAGAAATTGTTGATTTCAAAATGTTGTCTTCAAATAAAAATACAATCTATGTTTAGAACAAAATCTAGTCAAATAAAATACAATTCAGTTATAATGTACGAAGCAGTATTGCTTTTACAAATTTTTATTAATTGCAACAGTTATAGTACAATTTAACTACAATATCTGACATCTTAAAATGGATGACTACAAAATTTTCACTATATCTACAAATTATCTATAAATATTCTACAAAATTACAACGACACTTTTATCTTTATTTTGATCCAGATTTGTCTGGATCCCTAAAGTTACTTGATATGCCATCCTCTCCAATTATAGAGGAGTGTCAAAGTGAAATAATAACAGAATCTACACAAACTGCTATTGAAGAAGGACAAATGTATTAGGACAAACGAACTGTAGCTGCTGCAATGAAGCACTTTTTTGTGATGCACAAGTTCCAGTCCAGAGTTAAAAGATAAAGTCATAGAAGTTATGGAGATATATGTGGAGAAAAGATCATTAAAAGCAGTATTTTACTCAAGATATGTATTTCTTAAATATTGAGATAAATTATAGTTAAATTGTAGTTTACGTTACTTTATGTTAAAATAGTCCTTTTGTTGCAACTACATTTATAATATGTATTAAATATTGTATTTGTTTTGTAGCTACTGGCTTGTATGCATTGGTGAAAACTGTAAATGACACTTCAAGGCAATGTCAATTAATGATTCCGCAATGTTCAAGATAAGGAGTTTCAACCGACAACACGCATGCTCCTTAATGGAGAAAACACTCATACAACGCAAACATACTGCAGTTGTAGTTGGTAACATGGTCATTCCAAAGTATTGTGATCCTAAGACTGTCTACACACCAAATGACATACAAACTGACATGTTATCTGAACATGGAGAGAATCTAAGTTACATGCAAGCATGGAGAGCAAAGGAAAAGGCTTTACAGTTTTTGAGAGAGAATCTGGCTGACTCCTACAACAAATTACCCAAATATTTTTATATTCTTGATGAGACTTATCCTGGTACGGTTGTTAAACTGAAGAAGACAATAGATGAATGCTTCTATAAGCAGCTGTTGCTCTTTCTACATCAATAAGTGATTGACAATATTGTAGGCCAGTAGTAGTGGTAGATGAGACACTCTTAAAGTCAGCCTACAGGGAGATTATGCTGACAGCAAGTAGCATGGATGCAGCAGGTAAAAAGTATAAAACTTTTGTGGTTATTTTGTATGCAGTCTATAAAGTAGATACATTGTAGTAATTTTGTAGCTATTACATGAAATGTAGATAAATTGTATATATTTTGAAGATATATTGTAGTTGTTATGTATTTATATTTTTATATACATTTTTAAAGCTGCCAATTAATATTTTATAAAATAATAATATAGGTACAATATTGCTCTTGGCATATGCTGTGGTCGATTATGAAAACGACGCATCTAGTAAGTGGTTCTTTGAGCAATTCAAGCAGGCATATGGTGAAAGACATTCAATGTGTGTTGTTTCATATAAGAATGAGAGTATACTGAAGGCAACATCAATTGTCTATTTGGGAGTGCCACACTACTCTTGTGTGTGGCATATTTAGACAAATATAAGCGCAAAGTTCAAGAAGGGTCATCTATAATTAAATGAATTGTACTTTGATATAGCAGGGTCATACACTATGGATGAATTTAATGAAAGGATGTCGAAGATTGAAGAAATAAACATTCGTGTTAAATCATACCTCTATGATATTGGCTATCATAGATGGTCAAGAGTACATGCAACGTTGAACAGAACTTGGACTATGACATCAAATATTGCAGAATCATTGACTGATGTAACAAAATATACAAGAGAGCTGTCAATATTTGACCTATTAAAGTATATGAGGAGACTTCTTGAACGTTGGACGAAAGAGAAGTTGTTTGAAAGCAAAGGGTACTTTCACATACCTTGGGTGCAAATTCAACAAAGAATTGGAGAAAAACAGTACATCATCTCAGAAACTTAGGGTAAGATCTCTTTATTTTTGTGCAGAATAATAATATGTTAATATACAGTGTTTCTAGATTGTAGATAAATTGTATTCAAATTATTGATAATTGTAGGTCGTAGATAAGGTGTAGAATATTTGTAGATAAGTTGTAGATAATCTATTTTTATGGTTGAGATAATATTTTTTTTCTATTTGTTCTGCAATTGTAGGTGAGGGCTTCAATAGATCATATACATACTGTGTTAGATGGTGTGAAACGGTACATTGTGTGTCTAGAAAACAAGAAATGTATTTGTGGCTAATTCCAACTTGAAGAACTTCCATGTGCGCATGCTTTGGCAGCAGTAAAGCACAAAAATGAAACATATGAAAACTATGCTCTCCGTATAACACAAGGGAGAGCCTTCTGCGTACGTATAAAATATCAGTAAATCCTCTTCATGATGAAAGAAAATGGAATATGCCACAACATATTTTGAATGAGGTAGTAAATCCACCAATGGGAGATAAAAGGCAACCAAAGAGACCTCAAAATGAAAGATATAAAACATATGATGAAATAAAGTCAAAGAAGTGCAAGGTGTCATGTGAAAATTGTAGAGGTGAAGAGCATAATAAAAGATCTTGCAAGAATGCGCTAAAAAAGAAATGAATATCATGTAATTAGAATAGTTATTCAAACTAACTATTAGTGAGTTAAAATTAGCAGATTTTTTGTGTAATTTTTTAAGTTTAAAGATCATTGTGAAGTAGACTACAATTTTTTTATGTGTGTTTAATATGCTTTTATGTATTGTGTCGGGCATCTAAATTTATCTTTGTTATAGTGTAATTAAATTTTAATATTTATTATCTACAATACAACTGATATTAAAAAGGTAACTTTAATGTATAGTGTTTCCAGATTGTAGGTAAAATATAGATTAAACGTAGTTAAATTGTAGTCTTGGTAATAATTTTTAGATGATTTGTAGATAAATTATAGATAATATCTTTCTATGATTTGAGTATTTATATCTTCTATTTGTTGTATAATTTAACTTCAACTGACAGTTATATACAGATATTATCTAGAACTTGAAAGTATATCGTAAAAATTATGAACATATACAATTACAAAATTATATATAATAACTACATTGTAGAATATTTGTAGATAAGTTGTAGATAATCTATTTTTATGGTTGAGACAAAATTCACTGATTGACCCATCTTCTTGCTTCTTAGTAGCATAGTTTCATAGGAGAGCTTCATAGCGTCTATGGTGTTGGTCGATATCCGCAAGGTCTTTTGAAGGGATTAACAAATCTCCAAGGCTAACACACTCTGCAAAAGCAGCCACAAATACACCACAAATGCTTCATAAGACAAAAAAATTTAATTATTTAACAAATAATTATAAAAAAATAATTAAACATCTAGAAATAGAGAAAAGATTTTTTACAGTGATCCTTTCTTTTGCTGTGGAATCTCCGCGACCATCCATTATATGTTGGGATGCTATGTAACTGGTTTCTCAATGTATGCTTTTGTGGTCTTGAAGTCAATGTCTTTATGCTTCCCGTAGAAACTAGTGCAATACAAATATAGAGGGATAATGATTGAAAACTTATCAACATATGATTCAACAACATTATGATAGTGTGAAGACACCATAGAATTATACACATAAAGTTGCATGTCCGCTATGTCGAAAACAACCAACAACCAATGAAAATTCTCAACAATATTTACAGGCATGATGACATAGTCAACTTTATCCCAAGCAACATTAGCAAGAATTCTATACCTAAGAATATATTCTGCAAGATCATCATAGGGTTTAACAACCGAATAGTTTTTTCTGGCGGAGAACTTATGAACGTTTCATAGATTTGTTCAATCTTAGACTTGAACAAGCAATCGATTGTTGTAAACCTAGTGTTGTTGTTGTTGGGGCCATATTTTCCTCTTTTTCTCAGGTAACACATAATAACATCAATGTGCTGTAAAATAAAATAAAATCTACTATAAGCTACAGTGTAACTACAATTATCAACAACTATATTTTAAAATACAAAGCCAGAATTCGAATAATCTAACAAATAGCTACATTTTAGCTGCTATACACAATAACACATGGAACGTAGCAACTACCATAAGGTCTCAATAATATATACATTCAAACTATAGTTATACTATAAGTCTTCAACTTGCTCTATAATTTAACTACAAATTAACTACAATCATGAAATACAGATATACCAGTTATGTCCAAATTACCAAATATACAATTTTTACATACAAATCATCATCAAATATGATACATAAGGTCCAACCTAAATACAATCACACTATAAATAATAAGAGCAACATTTATAAGAAATGTCTACATTATATCTACAATTTATAATAAAAGGCATGGTCACATATATTTCATATTTACAAACTACAATTATACTACAAAACATAAGAAAAAATATATGTTGTGAATTTAATTCTTTGATACTTACCGAGTCATTGAGCACTTGTCTGGGGTGAGCAAGGGAATGAAATCAGTCCTTCTTATCCACCTTTTCAACTCCAAGGTCTAACCAAAGCTTGATTTGGTTATCCTTTATGGAAAAGGGAGCCTTCCTCCTATAACAACAAATAAATGTCCAATAAAAAAAATCACAGAATGAATCACATATTTAAACTTTAAATGCTGAAATGAAAGTGTCAAATACCTCTTATATACTTTGTCACTACGGTGGTATAATCACTTGTTGAACTTATCTAACACATCAGAATCTGTATTTTCACCTATAAGAGTTGTGAAGGGGTGCTTGAGGTAGAAAAATTTAGGTCCAATAGAGTTGCTTCCTCCAAAACTATATAGAGGTATAAAGGATGATCGTGCATGTTTCCCCGGTTGCCTGGTTCTCCCTTGGATGAATAGGGGTTTCTTCATCTAGTATGCGCTGGCCATACTTAACTAACTGTGTTAAGTTGTCTGGCAACTCAAAGTCATCCAATGTCACACCCTTCTTATCAATGCCCGATCCTTCAGAAATAACTTCAAACACATGTTGTGCATATTCACCTTCATTTATCTGTTTTTCAATGACTTGTTCTATCTGAGCTGCTACAGTCACTCCATGAATTGGGGATTGTGCATTGACAACTTCAATATCTATTACATAAACCATAACTTACTTAACAAGAATGTATAATTGTATAATAACTATTATTTATTCTAAATGACAGTATGATATTATACCTGCTTGTTCTACCTCAGCTGCTTGTTCAAATTCTGGATATAAGTCAACATGTGCTGGAACATATTCTGAATAAACTGCAGCTTTAATTTATAATTAAAAAAAAGGTAACTAATACTAGATAATGCTGCCTTGAAAGTTGTAGATATATGTAGGAAGTTTTAGAAAAAATATAAATAATAAAACTATGCTCTATAAAGTTTTATACTTAGTGTTTATATTTGTAGGTATTTTGTAGATACATGTGTTGCTTGTGCTTGCATGCACTTGATCACCAATATTGAGCTGATACTGCTGTTTGTTCACTTCTTGTTGTTGGTCATTGTTTTTGGTTGAACTACCAGCAAAATTAAAAATTTTATGTTAGTTTGAATGTACTATTTCATATGTTATTATTTGTTTTGGTATATAAATATATGTAAGCACTTACCTTTGCCTCATCCACATCATATCTCCTGTTTATCAAATTCAAAACACTCTTCACAAAATCATCTATAAGCACTCGAAGGTCATGGAGTTCGTCAAATACAACCTTCCTAAAATTCTCTAAACTTTCCATCAACTTAAAAGTTTAAAATATAGTTAGTTGGTAATTTTATTCAAATAAATTACAAGTTAGTTTAATTATGTACGAGGCAGTATTGTTTTCACAATTGTCTACAAATTGCTACAGTTATACTATAATTTAACTACAATGTGTGCAATTCCAACAAGGCTGACTATAGAATTATACTACAATTTAACAACAATGTATACAATATAAATTGGTATGAAATGTAGATAAATTTTAGGAAATATGTAAATATATTATAGTTAATAATATTACCTGCTCAATTTCCTTTTTTAGCTTCACGAGCTTCTTAGCCACAGATTCTTTGTCCTCTTGACAATCTGTATGTTTGGGTTCTAATGTTGGAGAATCAGTATTTGGAACCTCTGATGATTTTACACTTTGTTCATCTTCATACTCAATCTTGTTTGGCAGAGTAAGCACTCCAATCTCTTCTCCAGATTCAGTCATGCTTGTGAACTGAATGATGAAAAAAACAGTTGGTTCCACTAAGGCAAAAAATGTAGACTAATTGTAGATATTATGAAGGTAAATGTAGCAACATATAATCCTGAAAAAATACGTTAAAACAATCTAGCTTGATCATCTTCTCTTCAAAGGCAGTTAACCAAATCTCCCCCTTAGTAACTGACTATCTTAATATGCGAGGTATTGAGTCAGAACACCTCGTAGCAAGCTCTATGCTGACGGTTGAGCAACACTCATAAAGCCACACTTGCAAGGCTAATGAACATCCTTGTATGAGATAAGGATGTACACCGGGATTTAGGCTATGCCTAACAGATTTCATAACCTGATTAAACGATTTAATACCCCATAGGTATAACTCAAACTGATCAGACTCTACCAAATAGAACCTAAAGTGGTCTATAAAAGACACATGGTCTTTATCATGAGGGCAAACAAAAAATTTCAAAAGATAAAGAATGTACAGCTTGATTGTATCCTCATCGTTTACCCAAGATCTATTTGTTATTATGTTTTTCAAATACACCACTTCTCTACTCTTTTTTTGTTAGGAAAATAACTATTCATTAACTTGCTAACATAACTAGAAGTATATCCATAATATGTAAACTGATTCACACAATCTAAACCGGTAATTAAACCAAACACTCGCAATGAAAAATTTAATTTTTCTCCCTTCGAGTGGATTGAAAAAATGATTCATTAGACTTAGACAGTTCATACTTCATTAAAAGATGAATAACTTGGTTTTGCATGCACATGGAGGGGAGAGACAGTAAGTAACCAAAATAATTATTTTAAAAAGCTTTAAAGCATTTGGAGACAATAACTCTTTTATCTGGCTAGGAATGCTAGGATCACACAAAGTGTGGAATCTAAGCACCTCATAATCCACATTATGTGGGGCAAAATAATGTCCATTCTGCATAAAATGATAAATTATTTCACATTAGTAAACTGCATAAAAATAAAGCATTTATCAACATATTATCAATATATAACTACACAATTACTACATAAATAGTTAAAAATAAATCAGGAAGAAAAAATACATACAAATCTGCTTCAAAAAAATACAGCCTAACCATATATATAACTACAAAATACTACAAGACATCTACATATATAAATATTATCTACAAAAAAGCAAGAAGAAAAAAGTAACTACAACTCTATTTCAAATTTAAAAGTTAACGACAATATAACTACAAAACAACTACAAAATAACTATAATTATAAATTGTAGAAAATTACAACTACAAATAATTTATAAAATTAAGACGACTAATCTACAATTTACCAAAATACTTAAAACAAAGATTTTTACATCCAAAACATAACTAAAAAACTAGAAACAAAAATAATAAATGTTTACCTTCACCAAATTTTTTTTTCTGAATAAATTTTAGGAGTTTTTGGACCGTTTCTTCGTTTTTTTGTTTTGATGAAGCAGGAGACAACTTTTTTTTTTAATTATTGGAATTTTAGGGATATCTCCAGCAAAGTCGTCATCTACACATACCTCTTTCCTCTTTCTTTTGAGTTATTTGCCGCCTGGTGTAGCACTTCCTCCAGCATCTACATTGTGCGTTTGTTTTGTTCTTATCTCGGCACTGATTTGTCTAGGAGAAGAACTGTGAGTAGTAGTTCCATTGCATGTGTAGATTGTACTTGTTTTTGTGGTGATTTTGGTGTTAAAATACCCAAATCGAAAGAGCGGATATCACCTACTGTAGATTTTTTAGGTATTTTTTGGGAGATTTGATGTTCTTCATGGTTTAATTTCAACTTGACTAAAGATGAAAATAAATTCTGTAGAATGATAACTTCAATATTTGGTGAATTTAAATGGAGAATAATGAAGACCGTGGGTAGCTTTTGTTCTGTAAAGAAGAAAACAGACGCTAAACGTGGGGGAGTAGAGGGTAAATGTAAAATATTGGGGGGGGGGGGGGAGGGGGGAGGGGGGATGGAGGTTACGGGTAAATGTAGAACGTGAGGAAGGGTAGGGGGTTGAGCTGAAAGGAAAGAGAAACGTGGGAATATAAGGTCCTATAATTATGCCTCATATAAATGTTCCATTAATTATATCACTATCTTAAATTATGATATATAAATAGTAAAGTATACTAAATGTAGTTAACTCTAACCTTAAACATTAAGGGTAATAAGGTTTCATATGTAGCATAGAAAGGTAAAAATTCCTATTTTAAAATAAATTTGGGAATCTATGCCAAATGCTAGTTTAGTCTCACGGACAAATAAATTTGGACGAAGGGAGTATTAATTAGGTAGTACTTCTTATTAAGTTTGTGGTTGGTATAACGAAAAATATTTTTCGTGAAAAATATTTTTCAAGAAAATATTTTCTTGAAAAACAAGTTGTAATCTTAGTCATTTTCCGGTGTGTGGTATGCAAATTAAGGAAAATAACTTTTCAAGAATATTTGTAAATAATTTAGCTACAACAAACATGAAGCCATAAACTTTCGAATCAATAACCTTCCGAATCCACAAATTCCATAGATTTTCAAATCGCCAAACTATCGAACCCGTAAATTCTATAATTTCTGAACTCGCAAACTTCCAAACACATAAATATTTAAACTCATAACTTTGAAACTCTCAGTAAATTAAAAAAGAAAATATCAGAACTAAAAAAATTAGAAAAAAAATTTCCGCAAGGTGAGAGGTGGTAGTATTAGCAGGGTGGATTGTGACAACAAAAAACAAAAACTAAAATATGACAAAAACTCTTTTTGGGAGAGAGGAGTGGGAAAGGTGAGATAGGAAAGAAGGGGGGGGGGAGGAGGTTGAGTTAGATGTGCGGGTAAGTGGAGTTTTTGGGGAATATTTTTCTAACTTTTTCTAAGGAAGTCATTTTCCTCCGATCTAAAAAAAATGTGATATCTAGAAAAATATTTTCTAAACTATTTTGTACAATCAAATAATGAAAAATAAAAAATACTTTTCTTTCATTGTACCAAGCACACCCTGAGTTAATAAATCAAACAATTAATGGGTAAAAGAAAAAATTGATTTTGTGTGTGAAATAAAATACGGTTGTATCCAATTAAAAAGAAATCAAAAGTAGTTACTGATATTGAGCCGAAGAAGTGATAAATAGAGCAGCCGAAGTATTTAAGGCCGTTACCGTTAGGTTATTATAACTGTCAGTTTGATCCTCCCCTTTCCACGTTTTATGTGAACCATTGATTAATACTCCTTCACTTTCCACCTCCCCCCAGCCCCCGGCCCCCCCAAGGGTCTTCCACCCCCACTCTACTCTTTTGTAGAGTGTTGGCAGTCATCACTAAAAAAAAGCAGAAAAGCACAAGCAAAGACTGACCACTGTTGCATTTTCTCTCTCCAATTTGTTCCCCTTTTCCACTCCTCAACTCGCGCCATCATTCAAGCCCACATTTCACTCAACTTAAACCCCCTTCAAGGTATGAACTTCTACATCCTCTTCTTGGGTCCTCTTTTTCTTGAAATTTTTTGGTAAAGTTTTGATCTTTTTTCCAGCGCGTATTGGTGATTACAAAGAAGTTCTTGGAACTGGTACAGTGTAACCTTTCTTGATTGTATTATCTTTGTGTTTGATGCATTGTGAGAAGTTCTTTACCTGTTTATTCCTCATGGTAGTTCAGAATAATTTCCAGTGGTTTTAGTTTGATGTGCACACTGGCTAAAGAAAATATAAGAATTTTGGTTAGGGAATTCTGTTTTGGCTACTTAGTAAGTGAACAAGATCTTACTTTTGTTTGGGTATTAATTAAGTTAGGAATTAGCAGGAAATAAGAGTTACAATTGTTCTTGGTTTAAGATCTCTCTTTTTTCTCTCATTTCTAAGTTTTTACTTGCATAATTATATAAGAGGAAATAGCATGTTATTCCGTTCTTGCTGAGTTATTTTTACCTTCTCTTTTTCTTTTTGGGGATTTGCAATGGAGGATTATTCTTTTATTTTCTCTTTGTTAAAGACAGAAGCTCCCTTAGGAGTATTTTCATTCCCCATTTTGCTTTAATTCCGTGAATAAATATATTTTTGTAGTTTCACTTAATTCTGTTTAGTGCAATTATGAATCTGAAACATTCAGTGTACTTTCCTTCCTCATTTATGACTTAATCCTGTCCTCAGATATCTTGCTTATCTGTTTTTGTTTTCTTTCTTGAAACTGTATTTTGATTTCTTGATTTCTTCTTTTGTAGTGATTTTTTGAAGATTTTGGAAGGCATAATTCCCCATTTTTCATTGGGAGGGAAAGGAATAGAAAATTGTTAGTAGCCCGGGGAAATGGAGAAAAAGCAGCTGGATTTCAATGCACCACTTTTATCAGTGAGGAAAATTTCATCATCTTTATCCCCTCATGAGAGAGCAAATAAAAAGATTATAGAAAGGGCGCCACCGAATCGACAACAATCACTTCCTGTTAAAATATCAGACAGGGAATTGAGTGAGGTGACTAAACCAGTAGCTGTTCCATTTATGTGGGAACAGATCCCTGGAAGACGAAAAGGTGACAATGAAGCCCGAGCTAACCTTCGAGTGGAGCGCTCAAGTAGTCCTAGGCTGCCACCAGGAAGATTGCCAGAGACTATTCGGTTCTATTCGGGTGAAAGGCCTCGTACTCAAAACATTTACAAGTCTCCAGCTGAAGGACTTCCTTGGATTGATCATGCAGCTTTACTGGATAGCCTAGTGGAAAGTATATATACAAGAGGAGACAGAGAAAGTGAGGATGATGCCTATTCTGATGCTCCTGAAACATTGTCACCTACCGAATCCTTATCCTTGGACTGCAGTGTCAGTGGTCTGAGCGGACATCAAAGTTCAGATTCAAAACCATCTGGAACCTTTTCCATTGACTCCCAAACTAGAGACTTTATGATGAGTCGATTCTTACCTGCAGCAAAAGCTGTTGTTTTGGAGACGCCTCAGTATGTTCAAAAAAAGCAAGTTCCAGTCAGCATTGAACAACCGAAGCCAGTACCTGTGGAACGAAAGCCAATAGTTAAGCGGATGGAGTCTATCCCTGTCTCATATTATAGCGGCTATCCAGACGATGTAGGAAGTGAAATTGAAGATGATGTGTCTGAGAATCAGCACAAAAGACCAAGTAAAGGGTGGAAATTTTTCCCTCGGATTTGTGTGAAGAATTCTTTGTGCCTATTAAATCCACTGCCAGGACTAAAAGTGAAGACACATGTTCCCACAACCTCAGCTCAAGCAGTAAAGAGAGTTTCAGGAATGAAACCAAAGACGCCACAGAGCCCCACATCTTATGCTCATGAAGTCAAGAGATTAGCTAGAAAAGCTTATAGTGGACCTCTTGAGAAGGTAATAATTATAGTTTTCCTCAGTTTCTTTTTTTTTTCTGTCCTAAGATTAATAAGATTTATGTTTGTTTCTAACAATCATGTTCTTTGCAGAATGCTTGTGATACTATAAATAAACAAAGATTTCACTCTGGAGTACTGTCTCGCGAGCTGTACAAAGCTGATAATAGAAATTTTTCCGGCCAACTGCCTAACCCTAGTGATTCATGTAAGCTAGTTGGAATCTCTCCTGGAAGACGATCAAGCAGTGGGGTTATATCTCCCTATCGAAATGTAGCACCCCCATCTCCATTCAATGAAGGTACTAGGTTTCTTGGTGTGCCAAAGGAAATGGAGAGTCTTTGGGCTAGTCGCTTTGATTCATTCCGGAAAGGTTGCTACACTGTCAAGGACAAAGTACCACAGCAGATTGGCACAGGAAGGTTTTCTGATTCACCAATTGAAGTAGTTGAGAGAACATTGTACATAGATTCTGTAGATAATGTGCAAATTTCAGCCCGTACTTCTACTTCATCAAAACCCAAGGGATTAGTGAACTCCTCTGGTAAGAATATGAAGACTCTGGTTAAAAGCAGTAAAGTACTAGAAAATATGGATGCCACTGCTCGTACTCAAGGTGCCAAAGACCGGAATGTTTCAGAGAAAGAGAGCAAACAGGTTTTTGAGAAGGAGTCCCTTGATTTGGTGGAAGCTTCTCCCATTTCCATATCATCACACAAAGGCCCTGCTGATCAGGAGTCTTTGAAACTAAAGCAAAATCTTGATACACTATCTGGAGCCTTAGAGTCTTCAAAAGTGCACCCCTATGGAAATTTATGTACAAAAAATGAAGATAACCAAAATGCAAATGAACCAAAAGATTCTAACCTTACCTCCTTGGAATCTCCTATACCACCACCTTTACCTAAATCTCCCTCTGAATCTTGGCTTTGGCGCACGCTGCCTTCCATTCCTTTGAGAACTCCGTTCTCAAGTTTGAGCTCCAAGAAGCAGAATAAGAAGTCCCAAACCGATGGTACTAAGTGGGAGACTATTGTGAAAACTTCTAATTTGCATAAGGATCATGTTCGTTACTCGAAGGTAACCTCTTTTTTTCTTTTTCTTTTTCTTTTTTTAACTTTTGACGGTTTTTTTTTGCAGATTTTGATGTTTGAGAAAGTGAATTTATTTAATTCTGCTCCATTTTGTTTGAACAGGAACTATATACTCTTGGTTCTTGTCAGCAAAGCAATGCTTGAAGATGGATCATTTATCGATACGAAACATCTTGTTTCTATCGCTGTAGCTTCAATACTATTTGAAACTTTATTTCATTCCTTCTGGAGTTTCCTCGTCACCATTTTAGTCTAGGTATACAGAGGAAAAGTTTTTTCCTATTCCACCTCAAAAGAATACTTGGTTTTGATGGTGGGGATTGTTGTAACTTTTGAATGACTATAGTAGTGGGCATGAGAATAGCTGAGTTTTCTTATTATGGTTTGTATTCCTGAAAACCAGCCCTTGCCTTGAGATATGAATGAATGACACATTTGATTACAACAACAATATATTCTACTGTGGTCTTGAAGTAAAAGTCTTTAGCTTTTCTGTTAATATTTGATTCCATTTATCCTCATTCTCACTTCAGCTTCTGATCCATGGAAGGAGCCGGAGTCAATGAAATTTATTACTTCTTTGTATTCATTTTCTTGAATTTTTTCATCTATCCATATGATCCATGTCGAAAGCAATGAGTGTGATTGTACCCGCTGTGAATAGCTAAATCCCTCCACTCCCTCTGGTTCAAATCTCTCCTTCATGTAAAAGCCACAGCCTACTCAAATATTGTAGGCCATTCCATTTCCTTTCATCTTTTCCTTACATTTCAAGAAACTCAAATATTGTAAGCCATCCTACAGAATTAGTAAAAGATTTTGAATATAAATTATTATTTAAAAAGACACATAACCAACTTCACGATTTTCCCAATACCTTAGATTGAAAGTAAAAAAGAGAAGAGAAAGAAAGCTAGTTCCATTACAAGGGGAACTAGTACCTTTAGGAAGACAAGAAACTTGAAACACTTTGTTTATGGCTTTATCCATATATAGTTCATGACTTGTATCAATATTTTGTTCTTGACTTGATCCTTCATTTTAACTCACCCCTCTCTTCCTCTAAAAATCAAGGGATCTATATACAAATAGCCGGTTAGTTTTACTATTCACTTTTTTCTAGTCAATATACGTGGACTAGACCCTAATTATGTATTAGTTATAAATATATTAGTATAAGTGATTGAATGGGCGACTATTTAGGTTCATTCTTGGGAAACTACCAGCTATGTCTATCTATATATAAGTAGCTTATTACAAAAATTGGTCAATTCAATAAATATTACTAATATTAGCCAATTAGCTATTTGTAGCCAATAAAGGTCAAATATTTGCTTTTTTTAGTAGGTGTTATTAGAATAGATTGGTCACATCTTAAGAAGTTTGAATTTCAGTTTTGGGATAATTTGGCAGAGTTTGAGGTGGTTTGAATTGAAAATTCGAAGTAGAAGATGAAACATGAAAAAAATGACATGTGTATCAGACTATGTATCATGTGTATATCACATATGTATCATATTTTTATCAAATGTGTATCACATGTATATGCATGTATTCGTGTGTGTGTGATACATGTGTGTGTATATATATATATATATATATATATATATATATATATATATATATATATATATATAGATATATATAGATATATAGATATATATATATATATATATATATATATATATATATATATATATATATATATATATATATATATATATATATATATATCTTGTTTGCTACTTCGTCCATGAATTTTTTTTCCATCTTGCATCTAATGTTGCTAATCATGCTTAAAAATATATTACCTTGTTTGCTACTTTGTCGATGAATTTTTTTTTCCATCTTGCATCTAATGTTGCTGATTATGCTTAGAAATATAAAAGGAGACCTTTACGTGTGATTCTTGGAAAGAAAGAACCTTATTTATTTGTGTTTTAATTTTTATATATGCTTGAGAAATTTTCATAAGTCTATAATTAATACTTAAATATTAGTAAATTGAAACTTATTCGGAACCTTTATGTAAAATTCCCTTAATTCTTCAAAAATCAACATAATCAGGGTAGGCCTCAGTTGGGCTGGGCAAGAATTTTCTCAGCTAAGATCTACACAATCTTTTCATGGGCTTTACATTATGTTCCAGCAGTACTGTTTGTCTTTTGCTATCACTTCTCTTGTATTTTGTCCAGCCCAATAACATTATTGTCTGCTTGTCAGTTTGCTACAAGATGGTGTAATACTTCTTTCTTCAAATAGCAAGTCAAGAAACTCAAAATTATTAGACTTAATTAATACTAGAAAGTACTGCCTATATCCTAAGTTTTGACACTGTTAAGAGTGGGTTAGAATCACATATTGGTTGAGGAATGGGTTGGTGGTTTGCTTCTATGGACTTGGACAATCCTTCTCTTATAAATTAGTTTTTGGGGTTGAGTTAGACCCAAGGGCTATATTATAACATAGGAGCGGAAAACGAGCGGGTGGAGTCGGATATGATTCTGGTCGAAAACGGATAATGAAAAAATAGATAAATTATCCGACCCGACCATATTTTATACGGATAAAATATGGGTTAACCAGCGGATAATGTGAGTAACTATATATCCATGACTTCTTGCATATGATCACTTTTGGGAGAATTCTTAGTCTCCCTAACTTGAGGAACTCCCAATTTGAGGCTTTACAAATGTAAAAGTTAGACCAATTTGTTACCCATTGGTTATCAATTTTCTAAATGGATAATATGGTTCTTATACATATTTGAACCGTTTATAAAAATTTCATTATTCAACCCATCTTTTAGTGGATAATATGGGTGATTAACTATTTTATTTTAATCATTTTGTCACCCTTATTTTAACATGATTAACTAGGTTTGTTCCCTTTTAGGCTCCTATGATATATTGTCCACGCTCTGGTAGTGGTCTGGGCGTGTGAGGGGTGTTAGAGTAGATTAGAGTCCCACATTGGTTGGAGAATATGCTGGTGGTCTCCTATATGGAATTGAGAAATCTTTCCCTTATAAGATAACTTTTGGGTCCCATGATAATGACACTAACATCAGCTTCCTGGAATGGGAAAAAGAATTTCAAGTTCTTTAATGTATGGGCTGATCATGAAGATTTCCAACAGATTGTGGCAAGAGTTTGGCAGGCTGGAAATTCAGATATTATGAATATGGTCCAAACTCAAAGCTTCGAAGAGCCCTCTGAAGGTCCTGAATATTAAGGAATTCAAGACTATCTCACAGAGAATAGACCATAGCAGACAGGAACTGGGGACAATACAAGCCCATATGACACAGACATACTATGATGTCCTACAACAGAAGGAGAAGGAGCTGGTGCTGAAACTGGAAAAATGGTCAATGGTTGAGGAAAGTGTTCTGCAACAGAAGGCAAGAGCAAAATGGATACAACTTGGGGACTCCAACACTAAGTACTTCTCTACAGTAACGAAGGAGAGAACTCAACACAACCAGATTACTGAACTTACCACTGCAATGGGTACCAAACTTACTACATCTGAAGATATCAAAGAGGAGATCATAGGATTCTATACAAGGCACTGATGGGAACCTCTGCAACCACCCTGTAACTGATACAGAAATTGTGGAGAGTCTCAAGGCTATTGGAGATGACAAAGCACCAGGGATAGATGGCTACAATGTTGTATTCTTCAAAAAGAGCAGGGGAATCATTGGTAGGCAGGTCACCACTGCCATCAAGCAGTTTTTCACCTCAACCAGGATGTTCAAACCTATAAACTGTGCAACTATTACCCTCATTCCTAAAGTGTCCAAACCATCTACAATCAAAGAGTATATGCCTATTGCTTGATTTTCTGTCCTCTATAAAATTATCTCAAAAATTCTGGCTAACAGGTTGCAGAAGGTGATGGCAAGTATTATCAGTGAAGCCCAGGCAGGCTTCATCCCAGGCATAAAGATCCAAGACAACATCATTCTGGCACATGAACTAGTCAAAAGCTACACTAGACAACATGTGTCTCCCAGATGCATGATTAAAATCGATCTCCAGAAAGCTTATGACTCAGTTGAATGGGCATTCCTACAGCAGGTTATGGAACAGATTGGCTTCCCCAGCACTTTCACCAAATGGATAATGGGATGTATCTCAACAGTGAGCTTCTCTGTGCTAGTCAATGGAGAGGCAATTGAACCCTTTGCTGCTGCTAGGGGGCTTAGGAAAGGGGACCCCATTTCTCCCTTCCTATTTGCTCTGGTCATGGAGTACTTAAGAAGATCATGCAACTCACTAAAAGGAAATACAGCATACCAGTTCCACCCCAGATGTAAAAAACTAGGCATTACTCACATGTGTTTTGCTGATGATTTGCTACTGTTTGCCAAATGTGGCATTACTTCTGTCATGGCACTATCCAGATGTTTCTCTCAATTCTCTGAAGCATCTGGCTTACAGGATAATCTGAACAAGAGCTCTGTTTACTTTGAGGGGGTTGCACTGGATATCCAGAAATAGATTCTCGACCACCTTGGCTATGAGCAAGGTCAATTGCCATTCAAGTACCTAGAAGTCCCCTTGTCCACCAAGAAAATCACATTGCTCCAATGGCAACCCCTAGTGGATAGGATCACTGCCAAGATCACCTCTTGGACTGCCAAAACACTGTCTTACTCTGGGAGAATCCAACTGGTCCAAGTTGTCATTTTTGGTGTCCAAGCTTACTGGGCACAACTGTTCATATTCCCTGTTAAAGTCCTGAAGATGATAGAAGGCATTTGTAGGAGTTTCATTTGGTCTGGGATGAACACTATCACTAGGAAAGCATATATCTCCTGGGACAAAATGTGTACCCCAAAATCAGTAGGAGGGATGAATCTCACTAATCTCAAGCTCTGGAAAAAAGCTGCCATTGCAAAGACATGCTGAGATCTAGCTCATAAAAAGAACAAACTGTGGATTAGGTGGATCACTGTGTACTACATCATAGACATACCTATTGAATCCATTCCAATTTCTGCTCAGGCAAGTTGGATGGTTAGAAAGATCATCCAATCAAGAGACATCTTACAGAGGGTCCAACACTGGAAGGAACATGGATGCTCAATTAGACAGTTGTACCATTCACAGATGCAAGACCTGCCGAGAGTCCCATGGAAGAATTTAATCATACAAAACTATGCAAGGCCGAAGGCAACCTTCAATCTATGGCTATTCTTACAGGATAGACTCCCAACAAAAGACAGATTGCACAACTGGGGAATGAGTGTTGATCAGCAATGTACCTTATGCCAAAATCACCCAGAAACTAGAGACCATTTGCTATTGTTCTGCCCAGTCACTGTTGACTTATGGGAAAGAACAATAAACTGGCTGAAGGAGACTTATCCTCACCTCAATGATTGGAACCAGAAAATGCAGTGGCTAGTAAGCAAAGCCAAGGGTCGAACATGTCGAGCAACCATCTTCAAAATGGTAGCCGCTGAGTTTGCATATACTATCTGGCTGGAAAGGAATTCAAGAGTCTTCAACAAGACATTTCGCTGTAATACAACCCTTTTGAGAGACATAGTGTATAATTGTAATGTTAGAGGTACCTCACGAATTAGAAAACAATTATAACACCTTCGAATATAGTAGTGATAGGTAGTTAGGTTAGTAGATACAGTTTAAATGTTATCTTACAGGTAGTCAGTTGAGTTGAAGCTAGACTATGATTTTGTAATGTTACTTCATTGGTGATTAATGAAAAGCCTTAATTACCAAAAAAAAGAAGATAACTTTTGGGATTGAGTAGAGATGACAATTTGAGCCCAAACCATCCAACCAACCTAGAGATTAATGGGTTGGACTACAAACATTTTAGCTCATAGGTCTATTCAGACTGAGCCCAAGTTAGCCCATCATTTTCTTATAGCCCATTCTGACCAAAGAAATAGCCCAAATACAACTCATGAAACTCACCCAAAATAAAGTGATCTCAACGCAAATGAAGGCATTTCTAGAAATTTACTTAGTTGCTCCATTCGTCATGTATCTAAGTTTAAAAACAAGAATCAATATTTTTAAATTGCATGTAAAAATTAATAATTTTATAATTGTGTTGTGGTGAAATTTACTTATATTAGAAATAGCATAAAAGATAATTGTTTAAATTACAAATTTTAAATATTAATTTTTTATTTAAAAAAATATTTTGATTCTCAAAATACTAATAATACTTTTTTTTGAAAAGGAGGGATACTTTTTAAGTGGGAAGTAGGCTTCTTGTATTACATTGTAAATAAATAATAACTATATAAATATATGTAAATAAAAGTTTGTACAGAAAATTGTCTGGGTTGTTTTTCTCTAAAAGAAATCGACAAAGTTTTCTAAAAATTTCATATGGTCGAAAAGCGCTTTTCTAAATGAATTAATTATGGACCAATTCCAACGTCAAGGAAAAAAGTTCAACTAGCCAAACCTTTATCTTGCACAAAATTTTGCGAAATATTGCCTTTTTTAATCGCTATTTTCTTTGCTTTTTCTTCTTCTTTCTTTTACACTTTAAAATAGTTATTTAGTTTTAGAAAGTTATAAAAGCTCATGAATAATTGAGTATAACATTAATCTATATGTGTTTCTCAACTTAAAATTTAAAATTAGATATATAGCAATTCTTCATCGTGTATGAAATGAATAAATTGTGAGGAAGCTAAGAAAATAGGCAACATATTGGTGTATAAAACATGACGACCCATAGCGCTATTTTCTAAAAGCGAGTTCCCTACAAGCTCCAGTCAGTGGACCCGCTGGATGGCGCTACTCCAAATCCAACGGCGAACTAGTCTACTGAATTTACATATGAAAATTTATCTTCTACTACAAAAGTCATCACTTCCTCTAATGTGCCGATTTCCCAAATTGCCATGGCAGAGATTCAGTTATTGCTACTCACATCACTCATAATGGGATGTCGACGGTGCTCTTTAAGGCATCACAATACTACAACACTATGGCAGAAGAATGCAAACTTACATTGTTGGGTGATTTCTCAAACCACACCCATAATTTGACAAAATTAGGCCAAAATTCAAGGAATTGATTTCGATTAAGGGATCAGCAAAAATTGGGGTTTACGACAACTATAATATTTTTCTGAACTTCACCAATGAAGAAGACTTCAATACAGTTTATTTTAGAAGGGTTATTTAGATTGAGGTCTAACAGATGTGGCTGCAAAATGGTCCTCCGATTTCAAACCTGAAGAGGACCTGCCTATTGCTCCAGTATGGCTCCTTCTTCCCGGTCTTCCTTTTCATATGCACACCTAGAATTATATTAAACAAGCGGTGAGTGTAAATAGTACACCCCTTATAATAGGCTTGACTACTAGAGGAAGGTCTAGGCCAAGCATGGCAAAAGTTAGAGTTGAGATCGACCTCCTAAAGATAAACCAATCTCTGTTTATGTGGGGAAGATATACGAGAATTCTCCTCAAAAAGGTTTTGTTCCAAAACTGAAATTTAAAGGTGTTCCAAAATACTGTAAGTTTTGTAGGAAGTTGGGGCACAATATAATCAATTTTAGAGCTTTAGAAAGGAAGAAAGCTGCGGAAGCTAGAGAATTGGAAGCTTACAAAGCTATAGAAAATCAGAATGAAAAAGCAAAATGAAATTAAAAAGACAACAACATGGATGTATCAGAAAATGGTATTACCATTGAAAATGCTCAAACTAGTGCAAATACGATAAGGAATTAGTTGTACCAAAAGAATTATGTTGAGCTGGAGAATTCCACTCAAAGTCCATCAAGCAATATCAAAGATAGAACCAGCAGAAAGGTAATGAAGTACAAACAGAAGAAACTTCACAAGAAGAAGGCTAAAGTCATCTTCAAACCTATGATCAATCCTTCAGAAGTCATAAGTAAGGGCAAGAAGAGCAACAAAGAGATAACAATGGATTTACAAGATCTTGATAAGGAAAGTGAACATGTTAAGACCAAGGATAAACAGAGTCATTAGAGCAACAATAGATAGGGGGAAACTCATAGTCAGGATCAATTAGTCAGAAATTGAAGCAATAATGCAGGCAATAGAACTCCAAATCTCAGGGAAACCAAAGAAGACTATCAATAATCTTTACATAAAAATGGAGATCAAAATGAAAATAGGGATCAAAAGGAAAGACAAGCAGGAAAGAAAGCTCTTACATTGAAAGACTACGTCAATGAATCAACCAACATACCTTCTGATGTTAGAAACCTCCCTGGGATTAATGTGGTAGTCAATCTCAACGTTGAATCCAATTTAAAAGAGGAAAAACATGTTTCAAGACAGCAAATCTAAGTGACTTCCCCTAATACCTAATAGGGTGATAGTCATGATTCTGGATGACCAACTACAAACAAAATCGAATGGGGGTTCTTTCTAGGTCGTAGGAGGCAAAGAAAAGGGGAAGAAAACAGGAAAAAAGAAAAAAAAACAAAGATGCTATACTTCCTAATGGAGGAAACACATTCTAATTTTCTGATTTTTCCATGATAAGTGCGATTTTCTAGAATATTAGAGGAGTCAATACCAAAAAAGCCTTACCAAAGTTAAAAAAACTGATTACCATTTATAAGGTGGAACTTGTTGCAATTTTGGAACCTTTTTTCAGCATCAATCAAATTAAGAGGTGCAGGAAATTCCTTGGATATCAACATTGTATCTCCAATACTAATGGTCAGATTTGGATCATGTGGTCTGGTAACAACATGACCACTATTTTGAACAATAATGATCAGCAAATCACTATTAAATTGCATTATGGGACTGCTAATAGTGATCTCTATCTCATAATAGTTTATGCTAAGTGCACTCCTGAAGAAAGGAGAGATTTATGAAGTAACTTAGAAGCACTCATCTCTAGGTGAATGGTTCGTAGTGCATCGAGGGTGATTTATCATTATAGGCCCCAATGAGAAAAAATGTGGCAGACCACATAAAATAAGAAAAAGACTTCAATTCAATACTTGTATGAATAACTATGGTGTGATGGATTTGGGGTTTGTTGGGCCAAACTATACATGGTGTTACAATTGGAAATCTAGAAGAAGAATTTGAAAGAGGCTTGACAAAGTGTTTATTAATGATTAATGGTCTCAGATTTTTCAAAATAATTTAGTGAATCACTTGGCTAGAATTGGGTCTGATCATAGCCCTATTCTAGTTCAATGTCATGATATTGCAGATATTAAAAATATTTTATTCATCATGAGTCCTACTATTATAGTTGGGTTGGATGGTTATAATGCGAAATTTTCTCAAACATGTCATTATATCATTAAGGATGACATTACAGAATTTGTTCAAGATGTATTAAATGGTAGGAGACTTACTAAGTTCCTTTCTCATACCCGACTTGCTCTTATGCCTAAAGTGGACTCTCTTAGTAGTTTTTCGGATTTGAGACCTATTAGTTTGAGTAACTTTATGACCAAAATTTATCTTCAAAATCCTATATAGAAGACTGAATCCTATTCTAGAGAAGCTCATCTCTGAGAATCAGAGTGGCTTTGTCAAAGGAAGATTGATCACTGAAAACATCCTTCGAGCACAAAAGATTACACAAGGTGTGAACAAGAAGAACAAAGGACGCAATGCTATTATAAAGTTTGACATGTAAAAAGCCTATGCCAGACTTTTATGAACCTTCCTGATGGCAGTAATGAGGAAGTTTGGCTACTCTAAAATTGGATATGCCTTATCTGTGGGATTCTACAGGGAGTCTGGTACTCCATCATTATCGATGTGCAAGCACTAGTTTCTTCACATCTACATAGGGCCTTAAACAAGGGGACCCTTTATCCCCTTCTTTGTTTATTATTGGAGCTAAGTTTCTTTCCAGATCTCTCAATAAGCTAAATGACTTTATTAGCTTTACTCCTTTTAGTATGGATCACAGAGGGCCAATTATTAACTATCTAGATTATGCGGATAATATTGTTATTATTTGTAGATGTAACAATATCACTATCAGGCTCATCAAGAAGGTTATTGACAAATATGAAAAGGCATCTAGGCAGAAATTTAACAATGACAAGAATTCCTCTATCATTTCTCCTCACACTTGTGCCAACAGAATTAAAAATGCCACTGGTTTTATGGATAAATCTTTTTCATTTACTTACTTGGGATACCCTATATATTATGGGAGAAAGACAAGCAGTCTCTTTGTTGGTATGCTCTCCAAAATTATCAAAAAGCTCAATGAATGGCATGCCAATATGATGTCTCTGGGGGGGGGGGGGGGGGAGAATGATCTTGATCAAACATGTCCTGGGGTCTCTTTTCACTTATATATTATCTGCTATGTCCGAAAAATAAAGGGATACAAAAAAGTAATAAGAGAGTCGCACAGAGCAATTAATTGTATTGGTTGTATTCTTGAATTTGGAATGAAAAGAGGAGTAACGCTTCCTAGCATAGGACAAAGAATAAGACCACTTAGATTAGCATAGCATTCACAAGAATTACTAAGCTCATGGAGAAATACCTTGCTAATTTCTTTTTAGGGCTCCAACATAGGTAGAAATAAATATCATTGGCCTTCATAGAACAATCTTTGTCTCCCTAAAGATGAGGGAGAAGCTGATGTCAGGAAAATAAAGGACATCGTTGACACACTTAGCATCAAAAGGTGGCAGAGATTCAGAACTCAACTTTCCCTTTGGGCCACTTTCCTCAAGAATAAATACTGTAAAAAAGCTCATTCGGTAAACAAAAGATTCAGTCCAACTCATTCTCATATATGAAAAAATATGTTAAGTATCAGAGACAAAGTGGAGCATAATGTTAGATGGGAAATTCACAAAGGTAACTGTAGCGTAGGTCTGCTAAAGTACAGTTGAAGCATTTTTTGCATAATGGAGGATGGAATATCGAAAAGATTAATGAAGTTCTCCTTGATCATCTCACTCGCTTTATTGTTCAATTGGATATTGGGTGATCCTAATGAAGAAGACTTTCCTGTTTGGAATATTTCTAATAATGGGTATTCTCTTCTAATTCAGTATATCAATCTATTAGATTTAAAAAAGATAATTTTATAAATAAAATCTAGCATAGCTTTATCCCCTTTAAAATTCTTTTATTACTTGGAGACTTTTTAAAATTAGATTGCCTTTTGATGATGCTATAGGCAGATTTGGCACTAATATCATTTCTAGATGTTCCTGTTGTTTTTCTGCACGAGTGGGAGACAATGCAACATGTTTTTGACAATAGTGATGCAACTAACTTCATTTGGAATTCCATTGAAAATGCATTTGGAATCAAACACCAACAAGAACCTATAATTCCTATCTTCAAGAGATAATGGGAAACAAGCTATAACAATATAGTGTATAAACAAATCCTTCAGATAGCTTCCATGGTCATATGTTGGGAACTTTTAAAGCAGAGAAATACGTGTAGATATGGAAAGCAGAAGAAGTTTCAACTAAACACCATTAGACATCAAAACATTTGGACCTTAAAAGCAGCAATCTCCAAATACATAACTCAAGCTATCACAAAAATGGATGCAAGTCAAGGGAACCTCCTTTCCCATGAGCTCTCAAGGTTAATAATGATGGTAGCTCTAGCAAGAAAAGTGGAAAAGTAGGCATTTGTGGGTGGTCAGGGACTGTCATGGTAATCTAATTATGCCCTTTCTTTTTCTATCAAGTGTGATAACGTGATGAACCAAATGGTCATAACTTGTTTTATATTAAATTCTATAACTTCGAGGCCTTGAAAACCTCATTTAAAGATACCTAAATTTACGTGCACAGTCCGAGCGCGTAGCCAGAAAACTTAAATGAGAAACTGTGTGAAAAATGATAAGTTTTGACTATAAATGAATTAATTTTACTTTGGTCAACGTTTTGGGTAAACGGTCCCAGACCTATAATTTGACAGTCCTGGAGGGTCCGTATAAAAATACAGGACTAGGGCTTATGCCTAGAATCGAATTCCGAGGTCCCAAGTCTGAGAAATAAATTTTTGAAAGAAATTATTTTCTTAAATTATTTAACGAATTTTGAAATAAAATGTGATTAGAACATGTTAATATCGGGGCCATATTTTAGTTCCAGCGCCTGGTAGATGTCTTATATATAATTTAAGATATTTTTGTGAAATTTGATGAAAAACAGATATCATTTGACGTGATTCGGACCCGAATTGAAAAACTTGATGTTTTAAGAAGTTTGAAAGAATTCATGGATTTTGAGGTTTAATTCAATGGTCATGATCTTATTTTGGCGGTTCGATCACATGGATAAGTCCGTAGGACACTTTTGAGGTTGTATGTATATTTGGTTTGGAGCCCCGAGGGCTCGGTTGAGTTATGGATAGGCCATGGGTGCATTTTTTAACTTTGAAAAATTGATGGTATTTCTGTTATGCAGGCTTCGCATTTGCGAAGCAGGTCTCGCAAATGCGAGCCATGTATCGCAAATGTAAAGACGAGACGTGGCAAAGGCTGATCGCAAATGAGATCAATGTGTTCACAAGTGCGAAGGCCAGTCGCAAATGCGGCATTTGGGATCACAAATGCGAAGTTTCCCTTTTACGCCCGAGGTCGCAAATGCGATATCGCAAATGCGACATATATATCGTAAATGTGAAAGTTGGGAATTTATTTTGCGAACCTTGTTTAATATTTCCCACATCTGCAGAGGTCGGGGTTCACAATTGTGAACCGTTGTTCGCATTTTCCATAACTAAGACTTGCAATTTTATACTTAGCCGATTTTAATCCTCATTTTTCATATTTTCTCAAATCTAAACATATTAGTCGCTTTTCCAAGAACAAGTCTTCTTCCAAATCGATTGTAAGTTAGTTTTTACTCATTTCTTCAATCATTAACATCGTTTAACATGTTTTTATTAAAATCAAAGACTTTTATGAGGGAGATTGGGTGTTTTGGTAGAACCTAGTTTTTTTTTAAATTAGCGATTTTGACCTCGATTGAGGTTCTATTTCAAAATAAATTATATATTTGAGTTTGTGGGGAATGGATAATCGCGTTTCAGTTCGAACCTCTTTTGACCACGTGGGCTCAAGGGCGAATTTTGACTTTTTGGGTAATAATTTGGAAAATTTATTTTCATGCATTAGGGTTAATTTATTTAGCATTTAATGATGTAATTAAGTAATTTCTAATTATATACGAACAAATTGGCGGTGGAATCACGTGGTAAAGTTATAATTGAGACTTGAGTTGTTTCAAGGCATCGAGGTAAGTGTTTGGTCTAACCTTAGCTTGAGGTATTAGGAGTTGAGTCCTATTTTCTATGTGGTAATTGTTGAGTACGATGTATAAGCATGGTGACGAATATCAATACGTTGGTGTCAAGCATGATCATGGGTCTTACATTGTGATTTTTATGACTTTGTGTATTATTCATGCCTTGGAGAAGATTTCATTTGTTGTGTAAACTTGTGGAAAGAATTGTGACCTATGAACATTGAGGAGCATTGGCTCTAGTTGTATAATGAATTATGAAAATAAAGTGATAATTGAAACCTAGATTATTGGCTCGAGTTGTGAAGTGAATTGTGAAGTAAAAGTGAGAAAGAGAAAAGATCATTATATTGCCCCCTTACCGTGCTATTGTTGAGTTGTGCTTCCCTTGCATTGTGTTCTTAGTTGATATTAAGATGCTTAGGTTGATGATTCCTTGTGTTAGTGTTGTAATAAATTTTGTTCTAGCTAAGTAGTTAGATGTTGTGATGAGTTTGATTACAGTTGAGGTAGTTAGGTATTAGAACATGTTTGGTTATAGTTGAGGTAGTTAGATGTTGGAACGCGTTTGGCTATAGCTGCTTCTTCATTTTAAGGATAGTGTAGAAATTATTGATTCCTTGTCGGGACTCTTGTTATAATTGCAAATATTATATGTGGATCGGTTTGCACGCCACAATAATGTTATATATGGATCGGGTTGTACGCCGCAACAATATCATATATGGATCAGGTTGCACGCTGCAATAATATTGTATATGGATTGGGTTGCACGCCGCAACAATATTATATATGAATTGGGTTGCACGCCGTAACAATATTATATATATGGATCGGTTTGCATGCTGCAACAATATTATATATGGATCAGATTGCGCGCCGCAACAAGATATAATGAAATAGGAGCGCGTGATACGCCTACCACGAGATTTAGTGAAATGAGAGCGGGTGGTACGCCTACCATGAGATTTAATAAAATGGGAGTCGGTTTCACGCTGCAACGAGATTTAATGAAATGAGAGCGGGTGGTATGCCTACCACGAGAATTAATAAAATGGGAACGGGCGGTACGCCTACCACGAGATATGAGAAATGGGATTGGGTTGCGTGCCTGCAACGAGATGAGCATTGAAAGTGGAAACTTCCTTTATTTTTCTTATCTGTGTTAGAGTTAAATTGTTGAATTCCTTATTATTCTCTTAAGGTTCTGTATTGTCTGCTATCCTCGAAGCATGATTCCCTCCCCAATTTTATCTTGTGTTTTTCAGTCTATCTTTATGTTAATATATATATATATATATATATATATATATATATATATATATATATATATATTATCTAGCGTCTGGTCCTAGCCTTTTCATTGCCTCGCCGGGGTTAGGCCACGCACTTACCAGCACATGAGGTCGGTTGTGCTGATACTACAATCTGCACTGTATGCAGATCCCAGAGCAGTGTTGGGTCATTAGAAGCAGATCGGAAGCTATCCTTCAGTATGGGACTCTAAGGTAGCCTTGCTAGCGTCTGCATGCCCGACGTCTCTTCTCTCAGTTATTATGTTCTGTTGTCATTGTACTCAAGATAGACTATGTTCTTTTCTTTTAAACACTTATTTGTATTAATTCTAGACAGTCTGTGGATGTTGCTATACTAGGTTCTGGTTAGAGTTATGTGTTAGTTTTCAATATGTTTTGGTTTTATATTCCATTTAAGACTTCCGCTAAATTTCATACTCCGCTGTTATATAATTGTTTATTCCTGTTAATTTAATTTTGGTTAAAAAGGAATTAAAAACAAAAAGAGATAATGATTTCCAAGATCGTGGCTTGCCTAATCTCTACGAGTAGGCACCATCACGACTCCCGAGGGTGGAAAATCTGGATCATGACGGATAGTAACAATATGGCGGAGGCAAAAACAGCTGAGTTTGGACGGAATGGTGTAGCCAAAATGGATATGCTAATTTTTCTCTTGAACTTGAATCTATGATTAGTGGTGGGATGCTTACAGAAAGAGATACTAATAACTTGAAGATCAAGATGGCGATTGATAGAACCCCCAACATTGTTCAACATGCTAGAATTAATGTCAAGCATTGCTTTAGAGGAGGTAATCAGGTAGAAGATTGTCTTGCAAAGTTGGCTGCTACCACAAATTAGAAGAGAGTGTTACACTCTTTCCACAACTGCCAATAGTATTAAAGGACCTTTCCTTTTAGATAAATGGCAACTTCCTAGTATAAGAACGAAGTACGAAAAATGTTCATAGATTCTTAGAAAGGAGGGCTTATATATGAACCTCCTTTCCTATTATTTTTGGGGTGATGGAATCACCGTTGTTGTATTTTTTGAGGTAAGGTCTAGTTCCTCTCTTGCGCATTTTTGAATATAATTCTGGAAATTTTAATTGAAAAAGAAAACATAGGTGTATAAAAGGTAAAAAGCTTTGTTTATGCAAGATAAAGTGTAGTTTTAAAATATGGGTCAAGTTAGGCAGGTTGGGCTATGACTTATTATTTAGCTCATCTTGACCCAGCCCATCTTAACCCAAATATACTTTGGATTGTGTTGGGCAATAACCTGTTAAATGACTCAACCCATCTTAACTCGCCCAAATTCAGCTCAACGCCTCAACCTGCCCATTTGCCATCCCTAAAATTGAGTTAGGCCCAAATTCTATCTTTACAAACACTATTATTTTTTATGTTGAAAAATTACCACTTATTAATAAATTAAAGAAAAATAGAATAATATAGTAATAGAGACAAGATGTATAGAAGGGGAATATCGAAGCTATCTTATTCAAGTGTGTTTCTTGTGTGTTCTTTATAGGATAAAGAATACCCTATTTATAAGATACATGAAAGGTTACAAGAATACACCTAAGGAGACAAAAACTAAGTATATAAACTCAAATGGTTCATGGAATAGGGATGTCTAGGAGTATTCAATGGAAATCCACTCTAACATATTAATAACACTCCTCCTTGGATGTCCATCTAAAAGATAATGTGCCTCGTTAAAATCTTACTAGGAAAACCCAGTGGGGAAAAGCCTAGTGAAAGAAAAAGAGTACACATAACTTGTAATACGCATTGAGTGCTGCCTCATTAAAAACCTTACCAGGAAAACCCACTTGGGACAAAAACTTGGTTAAGGGAAAAAGAGTACAACGCATATTGTACTCCCCATGATGAAAGCTTTATTTGATATCTCAGATACGACACATTCCAATCTTATGTATCAGCTTCTCAAATATTGATGTTGTCAATGCCTCAGTGAATAAATCTGCTAGATTGTCACTTGAATGAATTTGTTGAACATTTATCTCACCATTTTGCTGAAGATCGTATGTGAAAAAGAACTTTGGTAAATGTGCTTTGTTCTGTCTCCTTTGATATATCCTCCTTTAAGTAGAGCTATGTGTTAGCACGTGATTTTTGCCATACAATAAAATAACACCTAAAAATAGACCAAAATAATTTGTTATTAATTTTAGGAATTTTTTTATTTAGTTGAATGTCATATATTTTTAATATTTTAAAATCATAAAAAATCCATAAAAGTGTCACATTTTAATTTTATACCACCTTAGGTTCAATTTGCATTCAGAAATTAATTACATTAGTTAATTGTATTATTAATCAAAATTGGAAAAAATGATCATCTTTACATAGTTAGTTAATTAGCTTAATTTTACAATTTGAATTGATTTAGGAATATAGTTTAGGTTTTCTTAATTAATTAAAACAAAAAAAAAGAGAAGGAAATTGAAAAGCAAATTCGAAATTGGGCCATGTGGTAAGTGAAACCAAATTCTTCAATACCCATTCTTCATTTAAACCCAACCCAAATTAGCCTCTACCCAACCCCAAACTGGGTCGACCCAACCCACCCAATCCCCAAATCCATTTCCTAACCTAGAAGAGCTAATACACATAAAACCCACACACACAATATAGAACAAGGGGGACGCCTGGACAAAATTTAGCGCAGCTGCGCAAAAGACATAACAAGGACCATCTACAGCGTTCTCTGCAACTTCAACCCAAACGACCCTCGCCGGAAACAAGTTGCGCAGCTTCTTCAACTCTTCTCCCACTCATAAGACCTCATCTTCAACTATGCAACACCACAGCTGAACCCTAGAGGACTCCACACAATCAATAGCTGCCACCATGACTTCACAAAATCAACCAGTCGCCTATCTCCACAACGAAAAAATGATCCCATCTCCACCTCCATTTGTCACCATCACAACTCTGACGACCACACATGCACACAATAGCCATTACCGGAGCAGTTGCTGATATCCCTCATCGCCGTTGTTTCTTTCCCTTCCTCCACCCTCTATTATTTTTATATTGTCGGAGTCGCATCGTCGACGATGAACGAGTAGAAAACAGTCCACTGTCTCATCACCATTGTTCCCACATGCTCTACTGCTATGTCGGATGGGTGTAGATATAACATGTTATGGATTTTGCAACGTTTTTGTGCTGAGTTTGGCCAGAATCAGTTCGTCGGCATCCCTTCGCGCGTGTCGTGTGGCCGTAGTTCTAGTATCTCCATCGTTATAGTAGTAACGTCAGTGGTTACGACGAGTGTCGAGGTTTGGATCGTAGTTCTGTCGAGGTTTCCGTTCTTGGTCCAGTGATTTATTTCATTTTTCTGCGTGAAGATTCAGTGTAAGGTTCATTTACTTCGTTCTCATTCTGGTTTTGCTCTGATCATATACCGTTGACTATGCATTTTGTTTCTCCAGTTAATTTATATGAAATATGTTTGTTTGTTTCTTCATTTGTCTCTTCTGATTGCATTATCATGTTTGTATTGTTTCCATTATGTTGCACAATGTTGATTTCTAATCCTGCTTGGTGACAATTAAGTGAAGGAATATTATTTATACTTGTTCATATATTTATTCAGATTGGATATAGTTGGACATGATGGTGTCACAATATAGATATTGGGTTGCTATTCATAAACTGAGCTACGCGATTAGATTAAAGGAGTCAGTGGGTGCATTTCATGTGGCCCGACTCCAAGTTGAAACAAGGTTAAATAATGCAGGTTGTGAACCACAGGTGCGTTTCATGTGACGTGGCTTGCGATATGTTTTACATAACCTTGATTTTTTCCTTATATAAAATAAAAACAGTTTGAAAGTTTACGGTCCTCGCACTGTAGTTCTCTATTAAATAATAAATGGGGCGCTCCATGCTAAACAAAAAAAATGAATATCGCATGGCCCTCGCTTTATTTAATCTTGAATTAATCCTTAGATTCCGAGGCATGCCATTTAATAAATTCCATGGCCCTCGCAAATTTGAAAACGTTTAATTGCCTTAGGCGCGTTAGTTTAATAATTTGTTTTTCCTTAATTCGGGTAAACATTTATGTGACCCAACTCCAAATCTCAACGAAGTTGGAATGTGTCAAAAACCACTGGTGCATTTATGTGACGTGGCTCGAGACATGTTTTAAAGACGTTGTAATTCTCTTTAAAAAATAATAATAAAAGCGGTTTAAAATTAAAAATCACATAAGTTAAAACATGTTAAAAAATCAGATACTTTAAGCCAAATATAACAGTTGAGCGGCCGTGCTAGAACCACGGAACCCGGGAATGCTTAACACCTTCTCCCGGGTTAACAGAATTCCTTACTCGGATTTCTAGTTCGTAGACTGTTAAATATAGTCATTCTTTCCTCGATTCGGGATTCTAAACGGTAAATGGAAAAACTCATTTATCTACGCCCTTCACCGGGTTGTGTATAGACAAAAGGGAGGTGTGACACATCTGGCGACTCTGCTGGGGAGAGAACCCAGAATCTCTGGTTCAGGGTTCAAGAATTCGAGCTTAGAAGAATTGTTTTATTTGTCTTTGTTTGCTATCTGATTTTACATGTTGGCTTAATTTGGAAAATGATACTTTTACCGTTTTGATATTATCTGAATTGTACATATAAACTGCTATGAAACCCTTCTCTTCTCACCTCCGGGGATGTGCTTACTGGTTGAGACTCCCTATTCTGTTAGTGTCATACCCTGAAATAAGAAAGAGGCTCAGACAAGTTACAAAGCCGGACGATCTTGCGGGTCCCTGGTACATAGCCCCCTCCTCGACTCGAGTTGTCCTCTTAGGTACACAGTCTAGAACATATAACCAGGTTTTGAACCTATAATAACTCAGCCTCATGCCGGATCCCTAGTAGGAACAATTATTTGCATCATGCATTTGACTTAGGGGACTCAACACAGGGGTTGGGTCTGTCTAGGACAGGTGTACCCAATTTAAATGACCATCATGATGCATTTTATATGCCACATGTTGCATTTTTAAGGGTGAAAAGGTCATTTGGCGGACCCATGATTGCTGAGGTTTAATGATAAAATGAGAAAAAACAAGAAAAATAATGAAATGAAAAGAGGGTAAAGTGTGAAAATAATGCAAGTGGGATTTAGTTATATTTTTATTAAAAAAAGAGACAAAGGATATGTGAAAAATTTTAAAAGAAATTCGCACTTTTTATCATTTCCTAGAAAAAAAAACCAAAAACAGTTTACATATTGCATCATTTTCTTTAAAATTAGTTGTTTTTTATTTCTTGCCCGTATCCAATTTGCCCGAACTACACAAACCTGATTCTCGTATTTCGGGGCGTGATACATAGGAAACCCACATAGGGTTCGGTTTTCCTTGTAAATCTTAGGCTCTTGGCTTTGCGGGGTCATAGCCATATTTTGCACTTCTAGCATCTTTTAGCCATGTAGATTAGTTTTAGAATTCGGAAGTTGTTTATTTGAAATTGTGTGATTTGAGTTATGTCAATGGACTCTACTATTGAAATTCTTAGATTTCAAGTTGGAATTCTCTTGTCAAACTTCTTTTATGCTGGCGAAAGTTCTGTTGAGATCAGTCTTTATTTGTTGGAGCATTGTTTTGTGATTTTAATTCAATCTATGAATTTTTGGTGTGGCCATGTTTGAAAGTAAATCATGCATTGTACTCCAATTATCTTTGTGCTAAGACTTTGGAGTTCTGAAGCTTGTCTTGTTGAAGTTTGCCACCATTTGTGAAGTTTTGGAGTAAATTGATAGCTGAAATTCTCCTAGTTTGAACTTGTTACCACTGGTTTCTAATAGTTGTTGTTATTGTTGAGTTTAATAGAGGGGATTCAGTTGGACTAGAGATTGAGTAGTTTGAATTGTGATTTGGTTGACATACAGTAAGCTTAATCTGCCGAAAATTGGTGTCCGTTGAGATTGTGCTCGAGTTTAGCAGTGATAGCTTGAAATCAGGTTTTTACTTCTAAAATGTGTTCCCTGTTGAATTGAGTGCTCTTGTTACATAAACTTTTGTCGAGTTGGTTAGAATCTGCTAACAGAAGTTGCATGTTTGCCGGAAAATAATTTTCTGCTTGTTTTCTGTAAAGGATTTCATACTTGCTGTCCACAGCCCTACATTGTTCATTTTTCACTCAACAATGGAGATTCCCACATTTCTTTAATTGATTTTTGTGACTATAGTTTTTCTTAACAGTTGAGGGAATTTTGCAAAAGTTTTGGCTTCAGTTAACTTAACTGTGTTGCTTCAACTTATATGCCAACAATACATTATTGAAATTCAAGTTTTGATCTATTTTTTTAAAAACAGATCCCACACTATTCGGCTGTACTTTGTGGTTATTCTGACTCAATATTGCTGTGATTCTAATGCTTTGTTTCTACAGTTGAGGTCGTCATTCTGGGCTGAAAATTTCTGTGCCTATTGCTGCTGAAATTAGTGCTCAAGGTGTTGCTGGAGTTTTGAGTTTTGAGAAGTAATTGAATAGCGAACCTGCCAACTTGTTTGAATCTTAGAATTTTGTATTTTGTTGATGTAATGCAAGTTTCCTAAGCATTATTTGTATTTTTCTACAACATTTGTAAACCTGAAACTGGGTTGGACATTAGAACTTGTTTGAAGAATTTTGAACTCAAATAAGAGTGTTTTGGACTGTTATTAAAGGTTGTTGAAACAACCTTGAAAATTTACACTTTTTACATTAGTTGTCTAGTGAGTGCAAGCTGATTTTTCTACACAGTTGAATTCAGTTGATTACAAATGCTTTGGTGATTCAGTTAACATGGAATTACAAGCTGAAAAATATTGCTTAAAGTTACTTTGTTTGTTGTTGCTAGTTTAGTTTGGTGTTTGTTGGTCTAGCAGGCTATAAATGTGAATCTGTAGAGTTTTCTGTAGCACAATTTTATGCTTCGTTCTAGATTTTAATTACAGTTTGAGTTTGATCCTGTACAATTGTTGAGTTTCAATTAGCAGTCAAGTTACAACCATATTATTTGGATTTTCACTCACTTCTTAGCATGTAAATATATTTATTAAGTTTAATTTCGATATTTTAGTCTTTATTTCACTTTGTAGTTGGTTTATTTCAAAAAATTCTTTAAAAAAAAAAAGAAAAAAAAACTACAAAAGAGTTACATTTTTATAGTATTAACTTTATTTTCATGTACAAAGAAAGTAGAGTTTCCAAAATATAGTCTTATCTAGTGTATCGATTTTTTTTTCGTTTTAGGCTTTAGGGAATACTTAGTAATGGTGGTAGTTAATTTTTTTTAAAATATGGTTACTATATTTTTCCGGCTGATTTTTGCTATTTTTTTCAGTAGTATTTAGTTTTTAGTTTTTGTTTACTTTAGATTATCCTTAAAGCAAATTAACAAATGATGAAAAAGAAGAAGAGAAAGCAGAAGGTAAATAATGAAAAGACAAATATTTTTTTTTTGGGACTACTACTTTTTTGGGGTCTTGATACGTAGGCAACCTACATAGGGTTCAATCGAATCATTTTGTTTTATTTTTAAAAAAAAAGATAAAAAAAGAGAAAGGAAAAAAAAGAAAAAAGGGGTGCAATTATGTGACATGACAATTAGAGAAAAGAAGAGGGTGATAATCAGAAGAGAAAAGAGGAGGGTAAATGAGCAAGCACGTGCCAAAAAAGCAAAGAAAAAGAGAGGTTGAAATGAACAAATTGGGATGATTCCATATGACTTTCATACCCTCGAAGTCATATTAGAACCAGTAACTGTGACTAGGTGCATTGCACGCAATGTGATATTTTAGCCGTTTAATGCCCTGACGCTAACATGATGACTTCATTTTGTTATACTCATAGCAGAAGGGTGGTTGGTTTGTGGTTTTTAAAAGTAGTAATTCTCCTCTACAACACAAAGTCAAAGGCAATGGCGGACAACGATAAACTGAGTTGGTCGATACCGGCGCTCGAAGGCTGTTGGTTGACCAGGACAATGAGTTAATTGAATAGGTAAAAATGCTGAGACAACACATGGCAGGAATGTATCATGCTTGGATGACGGGGAAGCACCACCCCGCGACCACCTAGCTTCCTAAATGCTACCCTTTTCCAAACTCCAGTCATGGTTCCGAATGATTCTCCATACTCTCCAGATGCCCCAGCTTATTACAGCTTTCCCAACCACCCAGTAGCTCCGTGACTTGCCCTCCAACTATTCCCAACAATGAATATTTACTCAGAGCTCATGATATCCGATACTATCCCACAGAGGTGTCCCACAAGGTTCCCTGACTCGTACAAGCAGAGCTTTCAAGATGAACCTCATGTTGAGAATGAAAAGTTCACAGGAAAAGAAGGGCGGAATGGAATACCCTTGAGGCTGGAAGGTATAAGATAGTCCTTGAGGAACAAGCAAGGAATGAGAGACCAGGGTGATATGGCTTGCGAAGAACTATTTGCATCCCCTAACGTTCGCTTACCCACAGGGTTCAAAGTACCAAAATTTAACTTGTACGATGGGTGTGGAGATCCGGTAGCCTAACCGAGGGTTTATTGCAGTAAAATGAGAGGCGTTGGAGAGAAAGATGACCGGTTGATAGCATGTTTCAACAAGAGCCTGACTGGGGCAGCATTGGACTGGTATACTCGTCAAGATATCGGTAAATGGCCTATATTGGGTGACATGGACAGATGAAGGAACAATTTAAAAACATATGCAAGTCCATTTCGATTTCAGTTCACAAAATATAGGCTATCACATTAAAAAAATAATTCCACCCATTAAATGTTTATATGAGCAGAAGAAAGCAAAACTGAGTTGCAAAAGGTGAAGACAGGTCTTTTATTTTGCTTAGCTTTTAGTGGATATGTGCTTCCTTTTTCATTCCTTTATTTAAAAAACAACATTACCCTGGATCTTAACTGAAACCCAAAATCTAGGTCAAATAGCAAAACTAAGATTGATTCAAATATGAAGCTTATATGTATCGAAATATCAGCATACTAAAGTATCAATGGCTAGAAAAATAGGCTTTTAATATTATAAAGAGAAAATCAAGAAGGAAGATATGAAAAGAAAAAAAATGATGCAATAGCCATTGGAGTTATAAACAATCCAGAGAATGCACCAGCACAAATTCAAATGTAACTTGAGTAGTTGACAGACATAAAGAATACCTATGCGGGAATATAAGCTCAATATCCTACTTAGTATAAGGATTCTAGTACCATACATAGATTTCCTCAACTGGCATAAATTGCACAAAATGGAAAAGTACAAGAACAGAGAAGCATAAATACAAAAGCCAATAGTTATAGAAAAATACACATTTAAGAGATGTCCAAACTAAAACGAATGAACTTAATGCACCTTCCCACAGTTACAGCAAATAAAAAAATGGATGATTTCTGAAAATTGTAGACTAAGGAAAGAAAGTCAACAGTCATTCCCTGGGATTATTGGCCTAGAAACGTGTCATAGAATCTTCGAAATTGTACACCTATTAATATGGAGAAGAGTTACGGTACTCAAGAGGAGTACCTATTTGATCATAATCACAGCAACCATACCACTATAAGATTGTCGTTTAAAATCTTACAACATCTCTAAAAAGAAGAAAATTTTGCAGTTCCCTATATGAATTCGAATAGGATAAACATCTTAATTTATGACTAACAAATAAGCCATTTGAACACCCTGACATCTCTTTTCATCCAAAATCCATGATTTACTGAAAGAAGGACTTGAGAATGAGAAGAACAAGGAAATGATAGAAGCTTTACAGTATATAGTATATGGCTCACAAGTTACAATCTAGCTGACCAAATATGTCTGGAGACCAACGGTCAATAACTCTTTTGTCGAAGTATTTTATGCTGAAATGACAGGCCACAAGAAAATAAGCATAACATGAACAAATTCATCTTTGAGATAGTAATATCTCACAAAGCAAATTTTGTTGCTAAACCACAACAAACTATTCTTCAGGTAGACACGAGCTAAATGGAGAGCTTAACGTCAAACTGCAAATATATGATACTACCATTACTAAGTTATGTTGTTAAGTTCTTCGAATGTAGGTATTGCTTGTGTTTTTCTTCATTGTGCCTCCCTATTATGCTATGTGGTCATTTTTTTAGAAGCCCTAACAGAGTATGTAATCTCTGCAGTACATAATAAAAATTGCAGCAAAATCGAGTGAGCTTTCGGATTATTCATTTGAGTCAAGCTCTTTCCCTTTCCCTCAATTTGCAATATGAAAATGATTTAAATGACACCCCATATGAGTTTTCGATATAAACTTACAAGGACATTTTATCAACCCCCTTCTATACAATAAACATTGTCATCTAATTTTAAAAACTCGGGGGACAAAAAATTTGTGATGATCCGGCTGGTCATTTTTGGAATTTACGCTCTGATCCCCCATTAACTGCTTCCCTTAAGTTTATTTATGCTATTTGGTTTGTCGGAACGTTCGGTGTTAGGTTTCGGAGAGTTTTGAGACACTTAGTTCCTAAATAAGAGCTTAAGCGTTAGAAAGTGGTCCATAGTCGGAACAGCGTAAAGATGGCCTCGGAATGGAAATTCGATGGTTCCGTTAGCTCCGTTAGGTGATTTAAGGGTTGGAAGCGTGTTTGAAATGTATTTTGGAACTCCGTAGCTCATTTAGGCTTGAAACGCCGAAGTATGAATATTTGAAGTTTCCAGTCCGATAGTGAGTTTTTGATCCGAGGTTCGAAATGGAATTCCGGAAGTTGCAATAGCTGTGTCATGTCATTCGCAGGTCATTCGAACGTGTTTTGGTTGGGTTTTTGATCGAAAGTGTATTTTTGTGAAATTGGAAGTTCTTAGGCTCAAATCCTTGAATTAATTGAGTTTCCGACATTATTTTAGGTGGTTTAAGGATTGCAAGTTTCAATGTGGTATTAGGTATTATTGATGCTTTTGGTTGAGGTACCAGGGGAATCGGGATGATATTGGGTGGTTAACGGGAATATTGGAGATGTGTTGCAGCAGCTGAGCCATTGTTGCTTCTGCTATTTTCGCATCTGCGGCTTGAAAACCACAGAACAGCGCCACAGAAGCGGCTAAATGGCTGCATACGCGGCTAAATGGCCGCATAAGCGGTGATATTCCTGCAGAAGCGGAGCCACATAAGCGGCTTAGGCATCGTAGAAGCGGGGCTGCAGAAGCGGCTCAGGCATCGTAGATGCGGGATCGAGTGCTTCCTTAGTTTTTTGTAGAAGCGGCTTTTGTTCCGCAGAAGCGGGATCGCAGATGCGGTCCCTTCTCCATAGAAGCGGAAATCCCTGTTCAGAAATAATGAAATCGAGGGTTTAATTTCAAAAGTTGGAAAAATCAAATTTGAGCTCTGGAGAGAGGCGATTTTGAGAGGGTTTTGAAGAGGAGATTATCGGGTACGTTTCTTTAATCCCTTCTAGTTATATTTCATCATTATGTAGTTAAACCCATTATTAAAGTTCAAATTGAGGATCAAAATTTAGAAAACAATTGGGTAAGACTTCATAGGCTAAACTATTGAGTTTTGAATGGGTGCTTGACCTCTGATTTGGGAGATCTTTGTACGGTTAGACGCGTGAGAGTATGAGGGTTCTGAAAATATAAAAATTATTCGATTTTGAGATGTTCGCCTGAAGGGCATTTTGGTTATTTTACCTAATTTCACGTTTTATCTTTAAATTAAATAGTAGAATCAATTGTTTGAGATGTTATTTACGATATGTAATTGAATTGAATAGATTTGAGCCATTTGGAGTTAGATACTCGTGGCAAAAGTGTAATTTCGAGTTGATTTAAGAGCCAATTCGAGGTAATTGGCTTGTCTAACCTAGTGTGGGGGACCTTTTCCCTTAGGATATGTTATTTGGTAATTGAGTGCCTTGTACGTGAGGTGACGAGCACATACTTGAGCTAATCGTTGAAAATGCGATTTTTACTTAAGATATTGAGACTAAGTTTCCTTCGTATTTGCTTTATTTTACTTGTAATTATAACCTGTGTTAGATTAGAAAAGCATGTTTAGTTGATTTAACTTTCCTACTTTCTTAGGTTGCCTTGACTGTATTACATGAAGCATGTTAGGCTAGTACTACATGTGTTTCTCTTTCGTACTTCCTTTCTGAATATCTTCTGGTTGTGACTGCGCATTTACATTGGGACTACAGATGTGGGATTCGGTAGCTCTCCCGCCCCTTGTTTACTTTTGGACTACGGGTTATGTGAGCACGTGATTTTTGCCTCACTTGAAATGTTCCTAAAAATTCGTAGGCTAGGATTTTTCTTTTATTATTAAGAATTTTTTAGGAATTACTTGTGTGATTTTGTGTTTATTTGAATTTTTTCTTTACTAATTTTGTGGTTTTGTGTTTATTGGCGTCTTTCTTTTATTATTTGGATATTTAGAAATATTTGCATAATTTTATACTTAGTTGCATGTGGAATGTTTTAATCTGGATAATTCAAAATATAAATGGCACGGTTGCATTTCGGTAATATTGAAAATGAGAAAAATTGCAAAACATGTTTCTTCGTACAACTGCTTAATTTTCTTTTAAATTTAGAATTAGTGTATTTTGTGGAAAGTAAATCTATTTTGGTATTTGCTTTTTTTTCTTTATTATTTTATTATTTTATCTAAAAAATGTATAAAAAATACAAAAAGAGAAATATATATATAAAGTAGGGTTACTATGGACAACCCTTGGTTTGGGCCATTCTTGCGAAACACCCAGCCCAAAATCATAAACCCAACCCAATGACTCCTGCCGAGTCCAAACCCCAGGTGCCAAAAAGACGTCGTTTGAAGTCGTTTGATCGTGACCGTTTATCACCCTTGATTCAATGGCTCAGAGTGAGCCTCCCATTTTACATATAACAGTCTGAACGTATGTACAGCTTCAGAGACCAGAATACATCCTCCTTGTACAGTTCGATCGCCGGTGTAACGCCGCCGTCGAACCACCATATTCTCCGCCGGTCGGAAATCGTTGCCACCGGCGGCAAGTCTCCGAACTGTACCAAATTAATACTACATACGCATCTCAACATCCTGTATCCAAATATCTAACTCTTGACCCTTGAATCATCTCCAAACTTCTCGAATATTCGAAGAAACGATCGCCGGCTCCGCCGTGTATGGTAGTGTTGCTTCCAAACCCCCCCCCCCCCCCCCCCAAATATCATGCATAAGGGTCTCCTCACCTTCTCCTTCCCAAATCCAAGACCAACTTCTCTCAAAACCAACCAGAACTACGCGAATTCTAGATCTAAGGCCTCGTTCAAAATGGGTCGAATTTTCAAAGTGCCAGTGCTCGAGTAGGGTCTCAATAAGGTTATATGCTTGTTATTGTCTTGTTCTTGACAATAACAAGCATGCAGAATTATTTGGAGACCCAATTCAAGGTCAGTCCAAGCGATAGCCCAAACCCCTAAGTTTTTCAATCGTTTCCTTTATTTGTTTTTCCTTTCTCTTTGCATAAGAATATGTTTAATGCATGCTTCTATTCTTCTATTTCCAGTACTTCTTTTATTTTGATGTGAGTTAGGGTTCTTTGATTTAGGCTTCTGATTCTTGAACATTGCAATAAGGGTTTAATTCATATTCGATTGTGTTTTTTTTCGATTAAATGATCTATGATTGTTACTGATAATTTGTTTTTAGTTTCAATTCCATTAGGTTTGCTATTAATTGATAATTTTTTGTTTAATTATGGTCTTAGAGTATAGTGTTAATTAGAGTTAAGGGCCAGTTTCGATTTGTTAGATTAAGTAGTTCAATTTTAGGAATTGTTTTAATATAGCTTGAATGTCCCCTACATTCGATTGGCTAACTATAGTTTGTTTTGTCCATTGTTCTTCTTCTCAAGCTGAGTGTTACATTTGAATTCTATTTAGACTTCTGAGGATTGATGGATTTTGGATTGGTTATGATTATAGAATTAGTGATTAATATCATTTGGTTTGGTTTTAGGGGTTCGTTCTGGTACCAAATAAGTAACTTAAGGGTAGAGATTCCGGATTGGAAATAGGAGAGGATCACCATGGATTTTGTAGTTGGTCTCCCTCTGACTACGAAGAAGTTTGATACCAATTGGTCTCCCTCTGACTACGAAGAAGTTTGATACCATTTGGGTGATTCTGGATCGGTTGACCAAGTCCGCTCATTTTATCCCTATATGTATTACTTATTCATCGGAGCGGTATCCGGGAGATTGTTCGTCTACATGGTATTCCACTTTCTGTTATTTCGGACAGAGGTACTCAGTTCACATCATGGTTCTGGAGAGCCGTTTATCAGGTGTTGGGTACTCGGGTGGAGTTGAGCGTAGCATTTCATCCTTAGACAGACGGATAGTCCGAGCGCACCATTCAGATTCTTGAGGATATGCTCTGTGCGTGGGTGATTGAGTTTGGAGGGTCTTGGGATAAGTTCTTGCTATTGGCGGAGTTTTCTTACAACAACTGTTATTAGTCCATCATTTAGATGGCGCCATATGAGGCTTTATATGGTATGAGGTGCAGGTATCTGGTGGATTGGTTTGAGGCGGGTGAGGCCCGAGTATTGGGTACATAGTTATTCAAGATGCATTGGAGAAGGTTAAAGTGATTCAGTATAGACTTCGTACAGCCCAGTCTAGACAGAAGAGTTACGCAGACAGGAAGGTTCATGATGTATCGTATATAGTTAGAGAGCCGGTTCTACTTTGGGATGCGCATATTAAGGGCGTCATGAGATTTGGAAAAAAGGGAAGCTGAGTCCGAGGTTTATTGGCCCTTTTGAGATTTTGAGGCGAGTTGGGGAGGTTGCTTATGAGCTTGCCTTACCTCCCAGTTTGGTTGGGGTTCATTCGGTATTTCATGTTTTGATGCTCTGAAGATATCATGGTGACCTGTCGCACGTGTTGGATTTTAGCTCAGTCCAGTTGGACAATGATCTATCCTATGTTGAGGAGCCAGTGGCTATACTGGACAGACAGGTCAAAAAGTTGAGGTCAAAGAACATCGCTTCAGTAAAGGTGTAGTGGCGGGGTCAGCCGACCAAGGAGGCAACTTGGGAGACCGAGTCGGATATGCGCAGCCGATACCCTCATCTTTTCACTACTTCAATATGTTCTGTATGCTCATTTGAGGACCCAAATGTTTAAGTGTAGGAGGATGTGATGACCCGGCCGGTCATTTTTAGAATTTACGCCACGATCCCCAATTAACTGCTTCCCCTAAGTTTATTTCTTTTATTTGGTTAGCCGGGACGTTCGGTGTTGGGTTTCAGAGAGTTTTGGGACACTTAGTCGCTAAATGAGAGCTTAAGTGTTGAAAAGTAGTCTGTGTTCAGAACAGTGTGAAGACGATCTCGGAATAGGAATTCGATGGTTCCGTTAGCTCCCATTGATGATTTTGGGGTTGGGAGCGTGTTTGTAATGTATTTTGGAAGTCCGTAGCTCATTTAGGCTTGAAATGCCAAAGTATGAATTTATGAAGTTTCCGGTCCGACAGTGAGTTTTTTATCCGAGGGTTGGAATGGAATTTCGGAAGTTGCATGAGCTCCGTCTTGTTATTTGGGATGTGTGTGAAAAAGTTTAGGTAATTCGGACGTGTTTTGGTTAGGTTTTTGATAGAAAGTGTGAAATTGGAAGTTCTTAGGCTCAAATCCTTGAATTAATCGAGTTTGTGATGTTGTTTTAGGTGGTTTAAGGATTGGTACAAGTTTGAATGAGGTATTAGGTGTTATTGGTGCTTTTGGTTGAGGTCCTAGGGGCCTCGTGATGATTTCGGGTGGTTAACGGTAAGATTGAAGATGTGCTGCAATAGCTGAACCATTGCTGCTTCTGGTATTTTCGCATCTGCAGCTTGGGAATCGTAGATGCGGTGTCGCAGAAGTGGCTAAATGGCCGCAGAAGCAGCTTTGCTCCTTCCCCTCAGAAACCGCATAAGCGGTGCTATTCCCGCAGAAGCGACTCAGGCATCGCAGATGCGGGATCCAGTGCTTCCTTAGTTTCCGCAGAAGCAGCTCTTGTTTCGCAGAAGCGGGACCACAGGTGCGGTCCCTTGTCCTCAGAAGCGGAAATCCCTGTTCAGAAATAGTGAAAGAGTTTAATTTCAAAACTTGGAAAATTCAAATTTAATCTGAGGAAAGGGCAATATTGAGAGGGTTTTGAAGAAGAGATTATTGGATAACATTTCTATAATCCCTTCTAGTTATATTTTATCATTATGTAGTTAAATCCATCTTTAAAATTCAAATTGAAGATCAAAATTTGGAAAACAATTGGGTAAGACTTCATAGGCTAAACTATTGAGCTTTGAGTGGGTGTTTGACCTCCGATTAGGGAGATCTTTGTATGGTTAGACTCATGAGAGTACAAGGGTCCTGAAAATGTAAAAATTATTTGATTCCGAGACGTTGACTTGAAGGTTATTTTGGTTATTTTACCTAATTTTACATTTTATCTTTGAATTAAATAGTAGAATCGGTTATTTGAGATGTTATTTTCGATATATAATTGAGTTGAATAGATTTGGGCCATTTGGAGTCGGATACTCATGGAAAAAGTGTGATTTCGAGTTGATTTGGAGCCAATTCGAGGTAAGTGGTTTGTGTAACCTTGTGTGGGGGACCTTTCCCCTTAGGATACGTTATTTTGTAATTGAGTGCCTTGTACATGAGGTGACGAGCGCGTACTTGAGCTAATCATTGAAATTTTGATTTTTACTTAAGATATTGAGACTGAGTTTCCTTCGTATTTTGTTTATTTTACTTGTAATTATAACCCGTGTTAGATTAGAAAAGCATGTTTAGTTGATTTAACTTGCCTACTTGCTTAAGTTTCCTTGATTGTATTACATGAAGCATGTTAGACTAGTACTACATGTTGTTTGTCTTTCGTACTTCCTTTCTGAATATCTTCTGGTTGTGGTTGCACATTTACATTGGCACTATGGATGTGGGATTCTGGTAGCTGCCCCTCCCCCCTTGTTTGTTTACTTTAGGATTACGGGTTAGATTCCCGGTAGATCCCCCTGCATATTTACTTTGGGACTATGCATTAGAGTAGTTACCCTAGTATATTTACTTTGGAACTACAGGTTAGATTCCCGGTAGATCCCCCTGCATAATTACTTTGGGACTATGGGTTAGATTCCCGATAGATCCTCCTGCACATTTACTTTGGACTACGGGACGGTATCCTGAGAGATTCTTTGGATATACTCATATGATGGACTGTAGGATGGTATCCCAAGAGCTCCTTAGACAGATTGATGAAAAGGACTACAGGACGGTATCCTCGGAGATCCTCGTAATTGGTACTGATATTGAGTTGTTTTACTCCGTGTTATCTTATCCTCTGTGTGCTAATTGTTGTTCATGTAACCTGACTTACTTCACAGTTGTATTCCGTTATTTTTGCTTATTTCATACTTTTGTCAGCCTTATTATTATATTTTATCTCATTAGGCCCTGACCTTCCTCGTCACTACCCAACCAAGGTTAGGGTTGGCACTTACTGAGTACCATTGTGGTGTACTCATGCCTCTTCTCTGCATGTTTTTCATGTGCAGACCCAGGTACTTCATCTCAGGCGCACTATCCTTGAGGCCAAGAGAGCTACGGAGACTTTGAGGTACTTCTGCAGCGTCCGCAGACCAACGAGTCTCCTTTTTTACTCTATCTGTAGTATTTAGACTTCTTTCGTACTTTTGCTTTAGATATCTTGGAGTCATAGCCATGTATTACTACTCGTTAGCTTGTGTTCCCGTGAGTTTTCGGATTTTGTGATGATATTGTAGATCTCCGCATTTGAGTTGTATATGCCGAGCGGCCTTTAAATACAGTTTCTGTTAGTTGTTCAGGTTTAATAAATTATTCCGCAAGCTATGTTATTTTTCCGTATTGTTAGGCTTACCTAGTTATAAAAACTAGGATACATCACGACATGTCTAGACTAAATCTTCTTTAAAAAGACTAAGTGTCTCATTTCCTACCAAAACCTCTCCGAACCAACTCGGCCACATAAGATGCGGATAATAAAGTATAAAGAAGCTGAAAACGGGAAAGACGAAGCGGTAACTCATGTGACGACAGGTTGGGTCGTCACATCCTCCCCAACTTGATCAAAGGCTCGTCCTCTAGCGTACCGAGAGTTGTTCTAGAAGCCAACCAATAGCTGAATAGCTTTACCATGCATATACCCGAGGATGATTACACATCACCCTATTTCATATAGGTCTGATATCACATTATAACTGAGATTACACCATCCATTCTAGCCCATAAACTATAGAAATACATTTCCACTTCTGAAATCATCAAGCATGCTGATACTGAATCCGTTTGTATTCATTACAGACCCTAACAATCTAATCTGATCCAATACCATCATTCTGGTGACATGACACATCAATACAGGCTAAAACCACAACTTGCACAGTTCGCGCACCAATAAGAGGCAATTTGAATATACTCACATCATGAAACTAACTCAAATGAAAGAGTTGTAACTAAAGCTCACCCGTACCATCACAACACATGGTCTAGAAACCCGCCTCGCATCATAGAAGTAGAACACACTAATCTAACTCGCAAGGTCATATTTCCACCAAGCTTCGCTGCAACGTGCGATCCTATCCAAACACTGCTCCACATTAAATACCTCAAGTCAGTATGCTCGAAATCGACAACCACGCTCAATTGACGTCTAGATCCAATGCAAATCATTACTCCCATGGTGAAACAAATAACATACACCACGCAAACCTGATAGGACATAGCCGGTACGTCCTTCACCGAGCAACACCCAATTACTTTTCCTTGCATGAATTCTACTAAGAGATCCCAATTGAACCACGCCATATGTGCCTATAACCAACAAATCATAGCATCCCGCAACAAAAAAATATGACTTATAAGCCTCCCCAGATTACTAATAAGCTCAAAAACAATTGAAACAACACATCCCTCAACAATATAATTCGGGATCAACCAAGCCGACTCAAGCTACAACACGCATCCACATTGGCCAACCAACAAAATCATTAACAAGGAAACCTGAAGCTACTCCTTCCACTCCTATAACCCCGCCGGAGCCATGTGATACGGTGCCCAGAATCGATTAAATATCGAAATAAACAACCTTTCCCGGTGACATCCCTGGCCACAAAAAACACATCCTAAAAGTCCCTCAAGACGGGAATAGAATCAATATCAGGTCCTTGGCGCTAAAACTCATCACAAGGGCCCAAGTATGAAAGACATTCTTTGCCAGTCGTCCGTTGGGTTTTCGAAATATAAAATCACTTTACCAAGATATACTCTGACGCATCTCGTCACTCAACCCGTAGCATTTTCGGCATAACCTACAATAGTCCAGAATAGTCTAACACGGAGACAACCAGTCTAGCCCCACTATCATATCCAATCTCCCACATACCAAGAAATAAAAGATCCACTCGGGTCTTCAAATCCCAATGTCGCCAAACAGTGCCAATGTACACGATCTACCACCACAACATAGACTGTAAATGAGAACTTTCGATCTCCAACTCCATGTAGCACACAAATCACCATACTTGATTTCAAATCCCACCACCGGTGCCCGTTCACTCGGATAGCCAAGCCGCCATTCACATCGCTCGCAACCATGTCTTCCATGAGCGGACTAAGCACGTTGAACCGGACTGCCATTGTGTCTATTAACAGTTCCTTTTTGGGCTAATCTCGCTTTCTTTTCTTCAATCGAAGCATCAGGTAGCGGATCTCTTCACCAAACCCTTATCTGGGGCTTCCCTCCGCCACATTTTGACCAAGTTGGGGTTCATTCTCTCCCCTCCAACTTGAGGGGGGATTTTGAGGATAAAATGCTTATCAATTCACATATTAAAGATGATTCACAGAAGAGATATGAAGAAGAAGAAGAAGAAGAAGAAGAAGAAGAAGAAAGGTGAAGAAGTCAAAGTATGGAAGCAGCCTGGGTTCGATTGGGACTAGTAATGTCCTCATATCTTTATGTTCATTTTAATCCCTACGCATGTCAGCATCACACAGCACAAGATGAGTTGATAAAGAATAAATCTCAAGCCGTTTATTTTTTTGTTGAGTTGGTAAATATTAGAAGTTTTCTACACATGATGAGCACGTGTAGGAGAATAAAATCTGTTAGGAGGTGCAAGCAATAAGAATAGTACAAGTGTATAGGAATATTCTTTCATATATTTTTCATTTTATTTTATTTTAGATATAGAAATACTTGTATAAATAGAGCTATGTACAGTGAATACAATCAGAGAAAATTTCACAAAATCACTCTATCGTCCTTTCAGTTTTTTAGTTTTAACTTGGGAGCTGAGTTTATAGTTATAGTTATAGTTCGGTAAAATCAATGTCTTTTGGCTTATACTTTGTATTTGTATTAAGAAACGCATTTCATATATATGAATAATTTTCTTAGAATTCAGTAAGTAAAAAGGATCGTGATTCAAACCCATGAACTTAATATTCGGAATTTAGGTACCTTTAATACAATCTAAAACCGATAAATTTAAAATTCTTAATTTAGATACCTCTAATTTAACTTCTATATACTCCATCCATCGTAATTTATATGGCGATTTACGAATTTCAATAGTGTTGATAGAAAATTTCAACATAGATTCTTCAGTTTTTTCGAATAAAATTTACATATCGGAAAAATATGTAAAAAGTACTATATGTCACAATAATTAACAATTCAAAGTATATAAAACATATATAAAAATTACGGTCAAACAAAAACTTAGCTTGTTTGACACTTGAAATTCGAACACCGCCATATAAATTGGGACAAATAAAATATACCGTGTAAGAATTTTTTGGAATCTAAACATACTCCCATTTAAAACTTCTAGCCAAGTTACGTGTGGGAAAAAAATTCTGAATTTACATAAACCCATTTAAATACATTGAACCTTAAAGATTATAACATGGATATAGGAGTACAATTTACAGAAGAAGAAATATTATGTTTTCAACTTAAAATTATATTCCTTGCACTCTGCATTATAAGTAGTGCATGTGGACCTCCTCTGCAGATACATAAGTTTGTCTTTTTATTTATTTGCAATAATAATAATAATAATTACATAAATATTTTAAGTGGATTCTAAGAGATGGGTGATTGAGGCATGGGAGAAGAGAAAGGAAAATGAAAGGTGAAAATTGAATGGTGCATCTTAAGATATGGTCATATCTCAACTAACTTTCACCAATATTCCTAAAGTAACCTATGGCATCAAACAGAATGAGATTACAGCATTTATTGCATAAATTTTGTCCATACCACTGGACTTTCCCCAATAGGCATTTCCTCTAACCCTGCCACAAAAACGGCAACGTATTTGCCCTCTTGTCTCCTCCACATCCTTTTAACTTCAATGTTCCAAATTTTTCCAGTAAACAAAAAAGGCTCCTTAATCCATTCTATAACAATCACGCCTCCATCCCAAACAAACGGAGACCGCCAATTCGTAATCCTTACGGATTGTGAGGAAGTTTTATTGGGCACAATGGCGACGATTCCCCAAGAATAAATAAAAAAATTCTCAATTGTAACGCCAATCTCTTCTCCAAGATGACCAACAAGAACGAGAAGAAAGGCTACATTTTGATGCAAAGGTATGAGATTGGGAAATTGTTAGGCCAAGGGACATTTGCCAAGGTGTACCATGCAAAAAATCTGAAAACTGGCCAAAGTGTTGCTGTAAAGATCATTGACAAGGAGAAGGTGATGAAAGTTGGCTTAATTGATCAAATCAAACGTGAAATCTCTGTCATGAGGCTAATCAAACACCCAAATGTTGTCCAGCTCTATGAGGTTATGGCTAGCAAAACTAAGATATATTTCGCCATGGAATATGTCAGAGGTGGTGAACTTTTCAATAAGGTTGCTAAAGGCAGGCTTAAAGAAGATGCAGCTAGAAAATACTTCCAACAATTAATCGCTGCAGTTGATTTCTGTCATAGCCGTGGCGTCTACCACCGTGATCTCAAGCCTGAAAATCTCCTCCTCGACGAAGGTTTGAAGAGCATTTAAAAAGAGCACACTTTTATTTGTTTAATTATGTCACTTTAATTTAATTATCTTTTCAACATGCACTTTTAATTTAAAAAAGGGATAGTCTGGTGCACTAGCCTCCTTTTATGCACACGGTCCAGGAAAAAGCCAGACCATATGGATCTATTGTACGCAGCTTTACCTACATTTCTACAAGAGATTGTTTTCATGACTCATTTTTTCTCTATGAATATTTATATGCAAAAGTACTTTCAAAATAGAACATGTGTGCATATATAAGCATATCCAAATATCTTATTATTTTTCCTTAATTTTTCAAGATTTTTAAATCAATTTATTTCCCTATTTTTATTCATAAAAACCAGTAATAATTACCAAAGTAATCATTTTTGGTGATTCATTTATTAGATTTTCATATTATATTAAAACATAGTGGAGATAATTTTTGCACATTTATACAAATTCAATTGGTATTTTTTAAGCTAAGTTGCATATAATTGCAATATTAGCTCCTTTTTAAGATTTAATTGTGTTTATATTTATAAAATTGAACTCGATAACTCTTGGTCACCTAGCAGTAACTGTGACAGTTATGTCAAGGCTCTCATTCACGCACTTTTAATTGCTTTACTTAACTATTTCTTCAACAGATGGAAACTTGAAAGTGTCAGATTTCGGGCTGAGTGCATTGTTAGACTCAAAAAGGCAAGATGGTCTTCTCCACACAACCTGTGGAACACCAGCCTATGTTGCCCCTGAGGTGATCAACAAGAGAGGTTACGATGGCGAAAAAGTTGACATTTGGTCATGTGGAGTTGTTTTATTTGTTTTGTTAGCTGGTTATTTACCATTTCATGATCAAAACCTTATGGAAATGAACAAGAAAATAAGCAAAGGGGAATTCAAATGTCCACAATGGTTCCATCCTGAGGTAAGAAAACTCATGTCGAGAATTATTGATCCAAATCCAAGTTCAAGAATCACCTTAACTAAGCTCATGGAAAATTACTGGTTCAAGAAAGGTTTCAAACAAATTGATAAAACCACAAATCCAGGGAAAGAACATCTCGAATCGCCTCGTAGCATTTTGGATATCGAGGACCATAATTCAGATGGAGAGGGACCATCCAATCCAAAGAAAGATCAAGATTCAATAACAATGAAACCTACTTGCTTAAATGCATTTGATATCATATCTCTTTCTCCTGGTTTTGATCTTTCTGGATTATTCGAGAAAGAAAAAGAAAGAAAATCAGATGCTCGATTCACGGCGAAAAAACCAGTTTCAATTATTGTATCAAAGCTGGAGGAAGTGGCTTCAAATGAGAGTTTTAATGTGAAGAAAAAAGATGGGACAGTGACAATGCAAAGTATTAAAGAAGGAAGAAAAGGACAGCTAGCTATTGATGCAGAGATTTTTGAGATTACACCTTCTTTCCATGTGGTAGAAGTTTCAAAAAAATCAGGAGATACAATGGAATACAAGAAATTCTTTGATCAGGGATTGAAGACTTCTCTTAAAGATATAGTTTGGACATGGCAAGGTTGTGATCAGCAGCAACAGCAAGTTGATCAAAATCAAGAAAGAGATTGATGATGCATTATCATTTTGTTTGTTGATAAATATTTTAATTTCTTTCTTCTCTTTTTTTTTTAACTTTGTTTTTTGGAGGGGAAAGGGAGAAAGGGGGTGGGGTTAATTGGAAGTTTCCTGCATATCTTTTCTCTGGTTTTTTTCCTTGTTTTGATTGATATAGATATTTTTGACTGAAGTTAAAAGGCAGCTGCTTCATTAGAGTATATTGTACAGATCTAATAGGGCATATAGATCTGAATTGAATTTAAAAAAGGAATTATGATGAAGCAAGTTATCCTTTTTTTCTTTCTCTCCCCTTTTTATTAGCTTTTCCTAATTTCCCCTGCCAGTTGGTTCTCAATTGCGCTGGATTACAAAGATAAGTATTTTTGTAAAAATGTTTTGAAAGAAATAAGAATTCTCAGTTACTATATACCTTCAATGCATATTCAATTATCCATAATCATATATCCAAGTGAAGAGAGCTGAGAGCCTTAGATTAATGGTAAGTTGTCTCTGTGTTGGATTATAGGTCAGTAGTCACTAATAGTTGCATTAGAGTAGGCTATTTACATTACGTCCGTTGGTGTACGATCTTTCCTCAAATCTTGCGGGAATATACAAGTGTTGCACCAACACTATGAAGCTAGCAATTAACGCACTTAAAACTTACATAGAACAACGACATTACTTTTAACGATACTAAAAATATATTTTTACTTTACACTTGTTCATTTTAATAAGTAAAGATAAAATTAAATTCTTTTTCCGATATTACTCTTATCATTAATTATTCTTCCGCCAAATCATTTCCAAACACTTTTTAAGATACTATCATTATTATGGTATTATGATAACATATGCTCATATTTCTTAAGTGGTGTATAAAGTCTAATTTATCGGAAATAATTTTCTACCTTCACAAGATAAATGTGCGTGCGCATTATTTTCTCTTGACTTTACTTGAAGAACCATATTATGTATGTTGTTGAAGTGGGGTGCAAAGTCCATTAGGAACAAGTGAATGGAGGGAGTAGTAATATTGAAGGGCCATCGTGAAGAAGCAGGAGCCAGATGCGTTGATTGCGTCGTTAATAATGGAGTAGTTGTTCATTTTGAAAGAACATAGACAGATGTGTCATCAGTTTATTGATTGAGTACTTATTGAAAGAACATAAACAACGTGTCATCAGCTAATTCCCTTTAGTGATTGGAGTACTAGTTCGAAGTACATAAACAGATGCTGGCAAATCACTTTCCATATACAAATTGAGCAATTATGCCTATCAGTAAGAACGACCACTAATAATTCAAAAAAAATTATACTCCACGGCATAGAATAAGATGAATGACATGTCAAACGCTGGCAACGCTAACAAATAAAAAGAGGTTTCATTCTTTTGAATCAGAAAGGTTGGTCAACAACGTTCAATTTGCACACATAGGAAAGATACGTGTGTAAATTATAAAAGGAAAAGAATCGAAAAGGGCTAGTCCTTCTATTTGATAGCCCCTTTTAACTTATCCTTATATTTTAAAAAAAATTATTTGTACTTATTTTTTACAGTTACAATATAAAAACTTCAACTTTAGAGCTGAACTTCAGGCCTAACTACTAGAATACTTAAGTTTTGCATAATTGTCTTTGTTACTTCAGTCACGTATGCTGAAGTTATACGAAAAAACTGTTACGATTGTAATTTTTTTTTACAAAGCGGACACAAATTAAAATATAACACGAAAAGCAGATATAGATGCATATGCCCCTTTAACAAAAGGCACAATAGCATGAGAGATACTTGTACTAGTTTGTTTTTAGTCCTACAAATCCTTTTACTCCACAAAGTTTCAACCGAATACTTAACTCGATCAAAACATAAATTTTAAACACCTCTGCCTGCTATCACTCGCTTGACATAAAAGACATCATATCTACCTCAACTAAATTAGTGCCACATCATTATTTATTACAAAATATTGTTTTTTTATAAAAATTCAAAACCATCCCCTTTTTTCCAAAAAATGGAATCTCAATCAGTCCTTTCTCTTTAGAGTATTGCATTCATCACCACCCCTTCCTCCTTTATCTCCAAATACATACCTAAACCCACGTTTAGTTACAATTTTCAATCAGTTCTGGTATCCCCATTGTGTTACTCAGTACACTCCTTTCTTTTCACTTTTAGTATCACTTCTCAAAATCCAAGTAGGCCCGTTATCTGCGGCATATTTAGCAAAATACTACAGAAAGTACAGTGCTTAACCACCACAATTTAAAACATCTCATAAAGAATTGGAAAAGTCAAAGTAAAATAAAGAAAACCAGAGAAATGTTATGAGTTTCTTGAATGGCAGAAACGGCCACTTTTAATAAGGGATTGCGTTGGTTTTATTTTTTTGGGCGGTGGGAGGTGGAGAGGGGTTGGAGGAGAAGGAACAAAAAGAAACGGCAACGAGATAGGTTGGGGTGCGGGGAAGAATGATTAAGAGGTGTTTCGATTAGCTTTTAAGTTGATCAAAATAGCTTTTAAGTTTTTTTAGTATTTGACAAAATTAAAAAGCGCTTAAAATAACTTTAAAAACTACTTAAAACAAGTTAAAAGCAATAAGCTGGACAGCCCTAACTTATTGTTTTTTGGCTTAAAAGTTATTTGTGCTGAAAAGCTACTTTTTTTAATCCAATCAAAACGGGCTCTAAAAGTCTCCTAATTTGCTTTTTTCATTATTTTTGTTTTTAATAATTTATTGTTTAAAATGTTCATATTCACTCTCACGTTCCCGCGTGAATTACGCTCATTTTGTCCAACTCAATAGTTTATTGTCATATGTGCTCGGTCAAAGGTAAAAAGTATTTAAAAATTATATTTTGCATGAGTTCAAGTATTCGATTGAAATGTTGTATAGTAAATGAATCGAGATAACAAAATTATATTAGTACGAGTATCTACCAAACTATTGTACCTTAACAGAAGGACCATAAAATACGTAGGATAGAGCATAACAGAATAGAGAGTATGCAAGAAAATATAGGAATTGACAAAGCTCAGTCCTTAGATCCCGAATGTTGCCCGTTATATTCTCATCATCAAAAGATATTATCCTTATTCAAAGTGAACGGCATGTAAGTTTATGGGAAAATTTCATAGTAGAACAATTGGATTCTTTATTTTTTAATTTTATAGTTTATATTGATTTACAACGAACTAGTTTAAAAATAACAGGTTAAGATTTAATATTTAATTCTAATAGGTTCTCAAAATTATTATTTAATTTTAAAAAAAGATTCTTCAAGCTTTTAAGTTAACATTCGAATCAGTAATTGTGACTTAAATATTAGTTCAACAAACCAAATCCATTTGGGTGGTGAAAATTAGATTTTTCACAAGTTTAAATATGTTAGTTTAAATTTCGAATTTGATTTTGTGAGAAATTTGAAGTTGGTGTTATTTAAACTTGTTAGAAAAATAGTAATTTGAAGTCGCTTAATGGAGATTTGGACTAATTTTGAACAAGAGTTGCAACTGAAAATCGTGAAAGAAGTTCGTCTACAGACGCTTGTATAAATGTGTATAAAGTGTGTTTCTACATTCATATACACTATTATACAAGATTATACATAATTATACAAAAAACGAACTTCGTCTTCTTCCTTACGTCTTTTCTGAAATTTAACTCAAATCTAATCTAAATCACTTCAAATTTAAATTTTGAACGTCTTTTGATATTTTTAATCAATTAGGACAACACCCAATCCAAACAACTAACAAACTCAAAAAAAACTCATTTTCGAAAGCAAGCTTTGAACGGTCTTCAATGGGGACTTCTACTCTTCAATTTTCTTACATTGCAACAAGGTGACATAAGAGGAGAAACAGAAGATATACGGTCACTTAAAGCATATGTAGAAGATGTGAGAAGAAAAGAGAGTGAAAGCAATGATTGTGAGAGCACGGATTTAACTCCATAGCTTTTAGAAGCAATGGTTATAAGAACACAAATTTTAAATTTATTAGTGCTTTCAAAATATATGCAATATAAGCTAGGTCGGATAAAATATTAGAAAAATGGGCTATTTTTTATTATAATATAAAATTATGTGTATTTTCTTGTAATTCTTTCTAAATCAATTTCAATTAAGATTCGTTCTTGTGTATATATGGATAAATTCAACTCATTCTAAACCAGTAACTATGAATCTTAATCGCCTGAAGCTGAGAGTCAATGCATCTGGATGCAGATGGCCTTGTAATATGAATTTTGGGATAAAGAACCAATGACATACACAGGGCAAAACAATAGAACTATCATTCAAGAACCAAAGACAAGCGTCGAAAGAAGTATGCTTCTAGAAGGAAAATTCAAATTAAATACTTATTCTGGAAAATCAAATTAGTACAGTACTACAGTATATGATAATAGGAGTGTCAAATTTGAAATAATTATCGGAGGAGTGTTATATTGAGATTTGAGAATTGTTTTTGGGCAATATAGGTTAAAGGAGGGAAAAATTTAAAAATCAACACACTTGACGATTTTAATATACGAGATACGATATGCACGGATTAGGCTAAAGAATAGATATTTATTATTTGTCATGTCAGATCGTCTGTTAGGGTTGTTCCAAAAGGATCACACACCTATACGAATATTAAAAGTGAAAAAATAAATTAATGGTAAAAAATCAACAACAGTAATATAACATAGACCTAACAATAAACTAAAATATTTTTGTCTTGTACTCTTAATGAAGTTTGCTTTATTTACATGTTATATCATGCAAAGTAAACAATGTTGGAATTATATATGTGAGAAATAATTCCGAAAATTGAGCCGAATATTCAATGTTTATATTAAAATAGATCCTCTCATCTAACATGCCTGCAGAAATTTGGTGAGAGGCCAAATATTTTGATAGCAACAGCCTGCACTATTCCTGAAACTGCCGTCTCACGACACTAAACAAAGGCTTTCAATCATTCACTACACAGTGGTCCAGAAATATTCTTTGGTATGGTCCAGAAACATTATTACAAAGTTTTATTAATTTAAAAAACCTACTTTCACTATTCCTTAATGCCATTTTCAATTTCCTTTTTTATTTCTTTCTCGGCATAAGAGTTACATCCACTAACTTGGCATGAAGTGCAAATCAGAAGACCTTTTTTTTGGGCTACAACTACCAGTTCCATAGAAAGACTACTAATATACAATTAGACCATGCTATGCACTGCTCTGAGTTGAAATGGTTAAATCTTGATCTTGAAACATCAACTTTGTGACGAATGTGCAATGCAAAGGGCGAGTTGGCAAGGGTTAGCGCTTGATCCATCCAGCTTGGCATTCGGCTCTGCTTTTCGGAATTCAAGAGTTCTCCGTTCTAGTGGAAGTAGCCTTCACCAGTTGTTAGAAGTCCACACTTACCTACCAGACATGGAACAAACAGAAAAACATTATTGAACTGCATTTTCTGATTAATCAGAATATGAATGCCAGTCTAGTTTTGTTTGGCATCCCATGATATGATACCAAATCATTAGAACCTGCTGGCCAGTGCAATCACACATATCTAGCACCCATTTGACAATTTCAGGCAATAAACAAAGACAAGAAAAAAAACATAAAGAGAGATCAAAAAAGAAAGAAACAGTTTTTTTCTGCTGGAAATTTAATAAACCTAAGCTGCATTAGTTAATAGTTATATTAAGATTCAAAGGGGCTTTGAAGGTTTTTAGGAGATAATAGCAGATTACCTCTTTATATAGCTGCGAAATCGCCAGCAAACAAAGAGGTGTTTTTGTACTGCTTCTTGCTCTTTCTTTTTAACCCCTTCTCTTGTTTTTTTTTTCAAATTCTTCTTTATTTGGTACATTAAAAAAATTTCATGGCACTGCATGTTCATTGATGATTATATATGCAAGTATCACAACAATAGTAAGAAACCAATATGCCAGAATGAGTCGATTGCATCATCAACAGACAATAATTGTTTATTCAAAGTACATAACTAGATGCGTCATCAATTAATTGGCCTATTGTTAGTATATAAAAAGCCATAAGTGGACAAATTCAGGCAACCAGTTGCCAAATATAAATTTTCTAATTACATCTTTCAGTACGAACCACTACTAAATATTCAATTAATAATACCATAGTGCTGAATGACCTGGCCATAATAAGGGGAAAAAAAAGTTTTTCTTTTATATGAGAAAGGTCGGTCAACAATGTTCAATTGGCACTACCAAGAAAAAAATAGTACTATAAAAAGGGAAGGAACCAGAAAGGACTAGTCACTAATTTTAAAACCAACCATACAGCATATGCAAGAAGTAAGCATAAGAATTGACAAAAGATCTGTCCTTAGATCCAGGATATTGCATTATATTCCCGTCAGCAAAAGATAATCCCCTACTAGGTGAAACAATAGGACTATAACTAAAGAACCAAGGATAAATGGTTGCTCGGCCTAATATGAGAGATCATCAAAAACCACTTTTTTTTTAATAAGTAAAATGAAATTTCCTTACCTCAGCATCCGGAAATTGCCTTGTCAAGTTAGAACATGCTAGTCAAATTGAAAGTATACTCTATGCATGTATTATGGATAACTTCCAAATTTCTCAAATTAAATTTTCACACAGCACAGAAAAATGTTACACCTACTAAAAGCATAACGGCAGAACATGGTTCTCTCTGAATATCTGATTCCCCATAAATAAAAATTAAGCATTTTCTGTCTATTGACACTATCTCCAGTTATGTCAGTGTACTAAGTGCTTACCTCTAACTGAAACTAATTACCTAGGAAGCAATCTTACCCGAGATTTTTTGGTTTTTTCCCTGTACCAGTTTAATTCTAGCTAGAGCCAATCTTACCATCAAAGCACAAGTTATCCCACATTTTCTCTAATTACTTTGTTCCATGTAATATGTGATCTTATTCTATACATCATGAAGTATAAAGCAGTTGCCATCTATTGGAACGCAAAAAAGCAGTGCTTCAGGTCTTAGGGGGAAAAAGTCATACTATAGGCTTCAAGGGAAAAGCTTGAGGCAAATTATACGAACATGGTATATACCTACTTCATCACCGACCATGGGAGAGCACCGACCATGGAAGAGCAGAGAGCTGGTTTCTGTAAATCTACAATAGTCGTCTTCACTTAAAAATTTAAACAGTCATATTCTCCATATACATTGTCCTAAAACATTCACGCAAATAAAACCTATCTGGACAAACTGATTCGAAAGAAAATCAACCCTTTTTCAGAACCCCTTCCAGCAGAAAGCTCAGCAGCTATTTTTTGGTTATATATACATAAATAGTTTTATCCTCCAATCATCAAGGTTCCGCTGGCCATGATCAGAAACTTGGCAATAGTATTAAGAGAAGGAAAAGATCACAATCCATGAATGATTCCCATTTCTGTAAGACCAATGCAGACACCAACAACCTAAACAAAGATAAACAAAAAAGCGGTTGATAAACACTTGAACCTTACAATATGTCTGGAATTGTTCATTAATTTCCATAGACCCATTTTTTTGCTTGATATGAATTTCCATAAACCTTCGTCCTCTTTCTTTTCTCATCATCCCGTGAAGTCAATATGTGTTGGGAAAGGATTGTATAACTTTTGAGTGAGTATTTAAATATTACCAAATTGCAAATATTATTTTCAAAGAATTGCTCGTTATTTATAAATGCTTGCTCATTCAATCCAACCATTGACAACTGCCTGATAGCTACACCTGCTTCATGTCCATACTAACTAGAGAAAGTTGCACAAAACAAGAGCATTCAAGCATATACCATCCACAGCCAGTATTACAGAAAACCTGACCTTAAAAGATTGAGAAGCTCAACCTATAACACAGTTCCACAAGTTACAATGAAATTGAGAAGCTCAATCTGTATAAAGCAGCAGCTCCACAAGCTACAGACTAGTACAACTACAGATTTGCTCATAGGAATAGTTTACCAAATTCTGAATTTAGCGTCAGAATATTACTAGTAACAGAAATAAAAGGAAATTGAGAACTTAGCCAACTTTGAGACACTGATGTGTTCCAATGTTTAGATCTTCATATAGTATTCCACAACAAGAACAGAAATTACAAGATTTCACAACCTTAGAACATGAACTAATAACAGATGCAAAAGTGTAAAGAATACAAAGTGCTATCTATACAAATGCACCTAAAGATATTAAAACAAAAGAGAAGAGAGCTTACCCTTTTCCCTTCTCTTTCTCTCTCTATTCAGTATCTGATGGCAAATAAGATGAATGGATAGGGTCTCCAACTTCAAGCGTTAAATTCTGTAACCCTGGCTTCAATTCCCTGTTGTAAAACTCCTCATACTCCACTCTATCTCCTCCTTTCTTCTTCACCTCAACAACTCTCAGCGACGGCGTCAACTCAAATATCTCAGCTGCAATTGTCAATGGTCCCTTTTCACCCTCTTTAGACCCCTCTAAACTCACTCTACAATCCTTCTTCCTCACCGCAAAGCTCACAACTTTAGCAATTTCCTCCAACTTACTTATGATCTTGGGTACAGGAGCCCCGGATACAAACCTCGCCCCATCTCCTCCCTCCTCAAACAAACCGGACAAATCAAAACCCCGAGAAAATGAAATGATATCAAATGCATTCAAGCTAGCTGGCCTAGGCAAAGTAGCCGGCTTCCTTCTCATCTCCATTTCAGATTCAGACTCCGATCTATCAGACGAATAATCAACACCGCCATCATAATCATCATCATTAACACTACACAACTTGTCATCCTCAATATAAAACTTGACATGTTTGAAACCCTTCTTAAACCACCTATTGTTCATAACCTCCTGAATAGTGATCCTAGTTTCAGGATTAGTATCAAAAAGCTGTCTTAGAAACCTAGTCAATTCAGCCGAAAACCATCTAGGGCATCTAAATTCACCTTTATATATCTTCTTATACATAGCCATAATATTCTGATCATGAAAAGGCAAATACCCTGCCATTAGCACAAAGAGTATCACCCCACATGACCAAATGTCAACTTTGGCTGCATCATAACCCTTTCTTGCTAACACCTCCGGCGCCACATAAGCCGGGGTACCACAAAAAGTATGAAACAGCCCATCTTGCTTTATCTGCTCTGAAATGGCACTAAGGCCAAAGTCAGAAACTTTAACATTCCCATCTTCATCTAACAGTATATTTTCAGGCTTTAGGTCCCTATGGTAAACACCACGAGCATGACAAAAAGCTACAGCAGAGATTAACTGCTGGAAATATTTTCTAGCAACTTCTTCCTTAAGCCTGCCTTTAGCAACCTTATTAAATAGCTCACCACCTTTAACATACTCCATGACAAAGTAGATTTTGGCCTTTGTGGCCATAACTTCATACAATTGGACTATGTTTGGGTGCCTAACTCTCCTTAAAATTGAGATCTCGCGTTTTATATGATCAATAAGACCAACTTTCAAGATCTTTTCTTTATCAATAACTTTTATAGCAACGCTCTCATTTGTCTTCACATTCCTAGCATGGTACACCTTAGCAAACGTACCGTGCCCTAGTAATTTCCCAATTTCATACCTACCCAATAAAAGTCCTTGATTTTCCTTTTTGCTGAGACTTTTTGTCGGCGCTAGGTTGCTTCTACTGCTGGTGCTGATGTCGCCGGCGGTAGTGGTGCCGGCCATTGATTCTCCAAACTTTTAGCCAAAAATGGGTACTCCAAATTTTGCCCAAAATATTATCAAACGGTGTTTTCCAAATTTGCAACAAAAGGGTAGTTCAAAAATTTGCGGAATAAAGGGAGAAAGATCAAAAGGGGTAGTTGAAAGTCAGCCTTAAAATGGGTTTTTAGAGGAGTTTATGCCATTGAAATGGTGGGCTGCCGTGTAGTTGGGAGATGTTGATGTTGTTGTTTGTGTTTTTGAGCTATATTAAGGAGGTTTGTGAAAAAGTAAGAAAAATGATTCGAGTATAGAGCTGTATGTATACTGTAATCTATTTGTTTGTGGGGTTATATTAAAAGGTGGTTGGTGTAGGGTTGATGGGAAGTAGGGGGTGGATTCGTAAAAGGATTATTTTTAATTTAATGCGTATAAGTATTATAACGTTGTGGGGAATCCACCAGCTGAAAATATCATGAAATTAAATTTGTCAATTGAGAAAAGGTTTTTTTGTGTAAACACTACAAAACCTTTTTAATGAAAGAAGAGAAAAAGAAAAAGATTAATAAAGGAAGACTTCTTTTTTTCTTTTATTTTTTAAATAAAATAATGATGCTTGAGTCACGCGACGTTCATGTGATCGCTTTTACATGGTTGGAGTTTATTGGTTTTGAAGATATATGGTGTCTGTTTCTTTGAAGGAAATTTCGCGAGGTATATTGGAATTATTCTATTTTTGTCCCAAAGAAAAAAGGGTTATTTTTTCCTTTTCCTTTTTTTTTTTGTTTCCTTTTTTCTGAAAAGGAGTTTTATATTCGTATTGTTGAAAGCTTTTACAGCCACAAAGATTTGTACGATCACGAGATTTTGGTGAATTCTTAAGGTTTTTGTTTGGCTACAGATAAAATGTTAACATTTACAATGACTTAACTTTAGTATTTGAAGCTTCTTAATATTTCTTTCGGTCTATAATAAATAATTAATTTTTATTTTAATTTTAATTTAAATAAATATTTACTTATAAAATTACGAAAAATTTTAATTTAAAAAAAAGAAATTTACTCTTTATATTAAATTATGATGTAATATTTAATTAATGGTAGTTAGTCACATTAATTATTTTTATTTAGAATTTAATATTTTTTAAATTAGTGTATCGAAGATAAATTGATAACTTATCATAAATCGGAAAAATACTTTTTTGACTTTAAGTATATTTTTTTCAACTTTATAAGCGTGATTTTTAATTTGTCGAAGTTGTAGAAAATTCAACCCTTCATGACCGACATGATTTGAGGACAGTGTATCTTAATTTCTTATTTGTTTGATGTATAATTAAGTAGGCCTTTGGACATTAAATTGTAATTTTAAAACCAAAAAATAGTATTTGAAGTAAAGTTGAAAAACGGTATTTGAAATTTGAGAATTATATTTGGTCCTGAATTTTATTTGAAATAATAGTTTGGTTTTATGAGTTGGGAAAAAATTAAAAAAAAATTGAAAAGTGGTCAAAATCAAAAATTTCAAAAATTTACAAAATTTTATGGACAAATATATATATTTTTTAAAATTAAAATAGTTATGGACAAACGGAACCTAAATCAAGTATTTTTTTGTAGCCAAGCACTTTTAAATTCCTCCTTTTTTTTCTTTTCTATTTAGTGGCTCTGTCAAATAATAAGCTAACAAGCTAAGTTTATATGCAACTATACATTACACATACCTGAAATTAGATTACTGTTATAGCTCTATTTTCATTTTATGAGGTAAAGTGCGAATTTTATTAAGTGGAATCAGTGGTGTTGTTCGACTTAACTTACATTTATAAAGTTTATCATAACTATTATGTTATTACTTCCAAGATTATGCATAACTTATATCAGATATCTATATATTATAAAAACCAACAAACAGAAGTCACCATATTAAATTAAGTGACAGCTTAAAAAAAAATCACATGACATAATTAGTTATTTAGTTCAAATTAGTTATTGGTTATTGTTTTTAAATTTAAATGTTTATAAATTTCGAAAATAAGAAGAAAAAAAACTACCCATTCAAATGGTGTGTATTTTCTTCCTAATATAGTAGAGCTCTATATATATATATATATATATATATATATATATATATATATATATATATATATATATATATATATATATATATAGAGCGTATTTTTTATCGGTGCAATGTTGGAAGCCAGACTTTATTCTATTCAAATAATCGGGGAAGACAAACAGCGTATTTACTATCTTCAGGGAAAAAAAAATTACTCATCAAATCCTTAAACGAAAACTGACAGATCTTTGGAAACCAACAGAGAGTTTTCCTCTTATTGATTTTGGTGAAGATTACTTCACAATTAAATTTAACAAAGAAGAAAATACTGTAAATGCGTTACAAAATGGCACGTGGTTCATCTATGGCCATTTTTTATCGGTGCAATGTTGGAAGCCAGACTTTATTCTATCAAAAGACAAACAATCCTTTACAGCAGTTTGAATATGGCTTTCACAACTTCCTACTAAATTTTATGATGGAAAAATCTTGGAGAAGATAGGCAACACAATTGAAAGACTCTTCAAAATTGATGCTTGCATATTCACTACCCTGTGAGGCTGCTATGCAAGACTTTGTGTAGAATTACCGTTGAATAAGGTAGTCAAATTCAAGGTATAGATAGGATCTCATAACCAACAAATTCTATATGAGTGCGACAAACTTCTATGCCCAAACTGTGGACATTTAGGTAACTCAGTAGGTCAATGCGCCATATCCAAACAACAACTCATAACCTAGGCTTCATATGGAAAAAATGGAAAAGATCAAGATTTCAATATGCAGAAACAAATCAAGATTTCAATATGCAGAAACAAACTCACCAAATCAACGAGGAATGAAAGACAATCACGTTCAAAAAATGGAGGAAAAAAACATGAAGAATGAAATCCTAGAATCATCATCTAAAACATGTATAAATATTTATATATTTGATGTCAGTACAAGTAAATTTCTCAACTCTCAAACTCTAAGCTGCAAAGCACATCCCAAAACCACTTGTCTAGATACAAATATGAATGGAAAAAACTACACCATTAAGGATCAACCTCAGCACAAAATAAATTTACAAACAAAAACTCACTTTCAGCTTTGATGGAAGAGGACATAGTTTTGGACAAAACCATAAACCAAACAACGGAAAAAATAAAAGATAAATTAATAATTAACATTACAAAAGAATTCCACTTCTATAACGGAGGCCACCCCTAATCACCTACAACTAAACCCCCTACTAACATCAGTAACCTCATTCCTAACTATAACTACAACACTAAAGAACCTATAACTAATAATAATAACATATTGCATGCCTCTAATGGAAATTCTTACTTGTCAACACCTCAAACAATTATGTCACAAATGGCCAATAAAATGAGACACGTATCCCAATCCAATCTACCTCTTTCCCTAATAAAAACCACACGATATACATCTCAAACAACATGCAAATGAAATAACCTATCATTGCAAAAGATCCTGTAATCTTTTATGAACCCAATAATTTCACTAATTACCCTATAAGTTCTAACTCTTCTAAAAAAATGCTAAGGATTCCTCTATCATACAGGAGACACCACAGTCTCATCCAAATTCTCCGTCTTAACAGACTCCAAAATATGGCAAATTAAGCACCACCCAACCCCCAAACACAAAATATCCCCATGATCTTCATCAAGCCTCCAATACAAGAAAATCATCAACCGATGTCTTGGGTAAAACTAGGGATAATGGGTCATGCCATATCCTTCAACATAATCAAGTGGTAATATTCCAAAACTCCCATTATATATCCCAATTGATCTCGGAGGGCATTCGCCTATCCACGAATAATTTCATGAATCGTGTTTGGGTAAACAACATACCACATCCAGTGGCATCGAATTCAACTCCCAGCATCACTCAAATGATATGGGAGAATGGAACTTACCACCATATTTTGTCCAAATTCAAAATATCCACCTAGTGATGGACCTACCTTTTTTCATACAAAAAATAACAATAAATATAAATCCAATCTTTACCTCTTAGGATGCTCATGAAAACCAAGTTCAACCTCCCAATGCTCATCATGCAGCTCCAAGCACACCCCACCAAAATCCAACACAGCCTCAAACTCAAGCAAATCCAACAAATCAATAGGAAATGATAGAGGAGGCAGTGAAACCTCCCATCAACTTACTCCCAGTCGAATCTCGATGAGATAAAGATATTCATCTTCACAAAGATGCAAGAACAGAGGCAAGTACTCAATTGTTCAATGGCACTTTATACGTGTACGATGGACATAAAGCCACTAGTAGATCTAATAGTAGGGCAACATGCAATGGTTCTAGTACCCTATCAGAGGAGGAATCCAGTTTTGTGCACCAAAAGTGATGGAGAATAGAGACTTTCATAATTGGACGATCAACATGAATATGATTATCTCTTTAATTTTTTGAAATATTCGAGGTGGAAATAATGAAACGCTTAGACTAAATCTAAAGGAAATAGTGAACATGTATTGCCCATGCATGATCACAATGTTGGAAACTAGGATGGATAATCACATGTCTCTCATAAACCCCTTTGGCTTCTTTGATATGATAAAGATCCCTGCGGAAAGGCAATCCGGGGCATGGTTATTATGTGGGATCACCGTATGGTCAATGCCCACAACTTTATATGTAGAAATTAAGAAATCAGTGCAATAATTGAGATAATCCATATTCGATAAAACTTAGTTGTTCACCTCTTTATGCTAGCACTAATATTAATCTTAGAAATCAATTATGGAACAATTTAATCAATATGCATGCAAATTTTAACAGGCCTTGTCTAGTAGGAGAAGATTTTAATAATGTCCTAGATTCATCAGAAAAATATGAGGTAATCAAGTCAATAGAAGTGGAACTATATCAGCAAATGTGACCTTATTGATCTAGGATTTAAAAATTGTAAATTTATGTGGACTAACCGTAGAAAACCAAAAAAAGAGTTCAATTATGAAAAGACTAGATAAAATTATTGCAAATAGTGACTAGATTAATTGCATCACTAATGCATCAGTTACTCACCTACCAAATGCCCAGTCCGATCACAACCCTTTGCTCCTATAAATAATCTCTTGTCTAATCTATCTCTCCGCAAACTGCTTATGCTTGAAACCTTTTGGTGCAGACATCTTGACTTGGATAATCTGGTAAAAAAGAGTTGGACAGACTCTAGCTATTTGAACTCGACAAACTTTTTTCTTAATAATAGTAAAGCTTGGAAGGATAAAACTTTGGTGACCTTTTCAAGAAAAAGGAGTAGAATCTTGGAAAGATTAAAAGGCGTACAAAACTCCAACTACTACTATAATAGATCCTTTTTACAACAATTAGAAAAATTCTTACAAATTAAATACAAGAATTACCTAAAAATTGAAAATTATTACTGGAAATTAAGGTCCTGCATTTTGTGACTACAAGAAGGAGATGCTAATACTAAGTTTTTCCGCACTATGGCCTCTAACAACAAAAGGAAAAATAAAATTATTTTTTTCAAAAATGATGCTGGTGATGGATCAATGATCCATGAGAAATTCTAACCCATACAAAGCATCACTTTTAAAACTCATTCAAAACATTACACACATCCACCAGTTGGATAAGTATTATTCAGGATCCTGCTAGTTTTGAAAAAAATTTGACCTAGAAGTCCTTAGCAATCCCTTAATGCCTTGTGAAGTCGCTAAAGTAATTTTCTCCTTCAAACCTTTTAAAGCACCAGGATCAGACGGGATCCACCTTTTTTTTGTATTATAATACTAAAAATTTATGGGTCCATATGTCATTTATCTATGCCTACAAATATCTCGGAATAATCTTATCCCAGAAAATATTAACAACACTTATATTTGTCTTATCCCAAAAATTTATAATGCTAATAATCTAAAAAACTTTCACCCAATTTGTCTTTGCAACACTATGTACAAAGTGGTCACCAAAATTATCGCAAATAGATTTAAACCTTTTCTTAATGACATGATTAGCCCATATTAAGAATTGATTAATCAATTCAAAAAAATTAATGAAAAAAGGCTAGAATGATCTTAAAAATTGATTTAGAAAAAGCTTTTGATCGACTTGAATGATCTTTTATATATCGTATGCTCAAATTTTTCGGATTCCCCCATCAATTTTTAAGTTAATCGTGAATTGTATTTGTACTAGCAAAATATCAATTCTTGTTAATAGCTTAATTACAGAATTCTTTGAATATAGTAGAGGTATTAGGCAGGGTTGTCCCTTCTCACCTTACATTTTCATTCTTTGCATGGAAATGTGTTCTCGCCCCATCTCCCACGAAGTTGATATGCCAATGGGACCCTATTCACCTCAATCCCCGAGGGCCCGATGTATCACATATGTTCTTTGCAGATGACCTCACTCGCATGGCTAAAGTAAATGACAAATCCTGCAAGTTAATCAAAAAATACCTCACGCTCTTCTGTAAATTGTTTGGTTAAAATATCAATTTACAAAAATCAAGGATCGTTTTCTTTGAGAACTGTTCTCCAAACGTGGTAGGGGAAGTGGCACATTCCTTAAACATGCACATCAACAACTTCGTTGGAAATATTTAGGATACCCCATTCTCTAAAACCAGCCAAAACCAAAGGATTACCAGTTCATAATTGATAACATGCAGAAAAAAACTGACTGCCTTGAAAGTCAAATTCCTCAATATAGCTGGTAGGACAACCCTAGCAATATCTTCTTTAAACTCAGTCCACAGCCATATTATGCAATATACATACCTCCCCAAATAAAATTCTTAATCAAATAAATCCATCCAACATAACTTTATTTGGGGATCAACCGAAAACGTTAAGAAACTCCATTATATAAGCTGGAACAACATTACTAAACCAAAAGAGAATGGGGCATGAGCCTTAAAAAGGCCAAGACAAAAAGCCTATTTTCCCTAAATAACGTGGCATGGAGAATCCTTTCAAATTCAACCACTCTATGAACTAAAATTATAATCACCAACTATGCCAATAATATTCCAAAAATCCAAACATCTTTAAATCTGGAGTTGGTCCATCTGTTCAAAAGGAATTAGGTGGCAACCAATCAAGAACTCCAAAATAGACTTATGGAACTCCATACGGATTCTAAACCTACAAACCCTTAGGAATTGTATTGAAGGTCCCCTAACAAAAAAAAAAGATTCAAATCTGAGGATCAAGATATAATCTCCAATGATAAATGAGACCTATTAAAGATCTCCATTGATATTCCAAAGGGATATTAAAATAAAAATTGATCAAATTCTTATGCCTCTAAATGAAGATAACACAGACATCCCAATCTGGAGCCTCAATACTAACGGTTGCTTCAGCATCAAAAGCTGCCTTACTATTATCAATAGTACTACGATTCCCAATAGGATTTCATCCGGATATGGAAACGTAACTGTCCTAACAAATTAAAATTCTTCCTCTGACGATGCCTCCATAACAGAATTCTCTGTCGTTACTGCCTTAACCACATTGGCAAAAACATTGATAATGTTTGCCTTGTGGGTCGTCTGGAGGAGGAATCAATCGTCCATATATTCATCCGATGTCCCATTATTCATCCACTATGGACCAAGGATTTGGAAATCAAATTACGTCTAGTACGGTACATTGGCTAACACACATCAAAGGTTTACGGCCTAACAAGAAACCACCTCACATAGAATGGGAAGATCTTTTATCTTTTATAATATAGGGCATATGGCTAAATAAAAACAGTAACAACATCAATAACACTAGCCACAAACCCTCTTTGAAAAAAATCATCAATCATACGTTTGAGTTTCTTTACTTGGCCACCAGAAACCCTAAACCAACAGAAATAATTTATATTGAAGTCCGTTGGCATACACCTCCAAAAGGTTGGATAAAATTAAATATAGATGGTGCATTCACAATTCAAAACAGTGGTATAGGTGATATATTTAGGTACAACGCTGGGAAATGAATATTAAGTTTTAACAAATACTATAATAGTTTATTCCCTTTTCATATTGAATTGCAGGCTTTTTATGAAGGACTCCAATTGGCTATCAGGTTTGATTTATTATCACTAGAAATAGAAACGAATTCAACGGAGGTAATGAATATTGTTAATAATGGACATGCAACCTTATATAACCTAATACGATCATACATGTCATTAATGCGCCAGGAGAAGGAACTTTGTGGCTGACGCACTAGCGAAGGAAGCAAAAAGTAAGGATAACAAACAATATAAGCGAGGAAGCTTAAAACTTTTTGATGATCCACCCCATTTGCAAAGCATCTACATGCTAAGAATATGTGTCAGGAAGGCAGCTATATGAAGCTAGTATCTATTTATATCTGTAATATGCTTAAGACATTTGGTAATTAAATATCACTAGTAGTATTTTGTATGTGGGTTTACCTATCCCTATGGCCGCCACTACAAACAATATGGCATGTAATATGCCCGCATTTATTTAGTAATATAAATCCTCTTATTAGTCAAAAGAAATATTTATCTATATATTTATCTCTATACAAAATAGAAAAATCAAATCAATGTAATGATGTCAAGTATAACAACAAAAAATTAACAAGTGTCATATTTTATGATAATTCTTCTACAAATTTAGAGATTCATAAATTATTTAAAAAATAAAAAATATATATAAAGAAATTAACTACCTAAAATTAACTAATCAAACATGGGTTGAATGTTGGTTTAGATTAATTAATTTCTTTGTTTCTTTAATATAAATTATTTTATTTTTATAGATATTTATTATAATTCAGACAATATTATTGAGAATAATAGAATAAAAGTTGAAACAAAAAAATATTTTAAGAGTAATAGAATATATACCTTTTATTATATTACAAAAAAAAAATTAGGAGACGAAAATATTAAACAAAATAATATGCTAATAAAAATTCTTATTAACAATATAATAATATTAAAAGTTAGATAATATAATAAAACAAATACACATATCAAAAAAGTTATTCTATGACTACGTAAGTCACTTCAATTTAATAGAAATTTCATTATTAACATTCAGACAATATTACTGAGAACGATAGTATAAATAAAAAATATATTTCAAGAGTAATAAAATATACGATAAATATTAACTAAAATAATATGCTAATAAATTTTTTTTATTAACAATATAAGAATACTGAATATTGGACAATATAATAAAGGAACATACAGAACAAAAAAGTTATTCGATGTTCATATAAATTCCTTTAATTTAATAGAGAATTTATTATTGAGTGTCTCATATTGACAAATAAGATAACAAAATATTTATTAAAGTAATACAATCTAATATTCAAACAATCTCGATCATATTTAATTAATATTTTTTTATATATTCATAGTGTATCGCGCGAATACGACTAGTATTCACTAATACTACACCACACTACAAAGATAGTGAAGTTTTTGAAATGAACCCTAGTATCTTATCTCGATATCTTGTCATCTTTCTAATTATTTCATGACATTTTGACATCTTACCTGTTCTTTATTTAGGTATGATATGTCCGTTAACTTTTAGTCCTCTTTCATTTCTTTTTTACTTTTCCCTTTTTGTATGGAAACATATATCTCAAGGAAAAGCAAAATGTCTCATCAAGATTTAGGACCCGCTTGTTATTTTTTTTCTTGATTTTTTAGATTTTTATTTTTCGAAGTGTATTTGTTCATGAAATTTTATTACTTTTTATTTTTTTAAATTTCTTTTTTTCAAAAAAATAAAAATTTTCACATTCACAAAATTACAATATTTTTCAAGTGAAATTCATGGTGAAATTGTAATTTCAAATATTATAACTTTTTTTTCAAAACTTATAATAATTTTTATGTCCAAACGCCTAGTTAGACTTTTCTTTTTCTCTAATCTTCATGATTATGATAGTAATCAAAATAAAGGGTACTTAGTGCTCTAATCACACATCGGCATCATTTTCTCCTACTAAAAAATTAAAATTGTGACAAGTTTCCTTATCTAATAAGTAAAATCACTTTTACACCTGCATAAAGATGTGACCATCTGTTTCCTTTTTTAAAGTCTTTTTTGTAGGAGGAATACTGAGAGATGATGAAAATTAGTGTTCTTCTTTTTCCATCATTTATTTGAGATACAACATAACATAAGATCAGGAAAGAAGATAGTGTTTTATATATTACTTGTAAACCAAATGATGGTTGCTGGTTTAAGCTTCAAGACTGGAAAATGGACGAGAAGATGAAGATTTGACGCAAGAATATATGTTGAGTAATTAGTTAACCTAAAGAGAAAGATAACCAATTTGATGTAAAGGGAAAAAAAAATATATCAGTATAGCAAAAATTACATGAAGTGTATTTAAACATTTTAAAGGACAAAACTGTCATTACAATTACTATATCACTGGTCAATGACCAAATTTGAGATAGGAGACGCAGAGTTTTTATTATCGTCAAAAATTGCAAAGAGGTTGATTTTTTACACAAAATTGAATTGAAATATATTAATTATTTAGTATCCCCCTTTCCTTAAGAAAATTCTTTTTCAGTCTTTAGATTTCACTTTCCTTCATAGACTTCAATGTCTTGATAAAATATTTTGGAGACCATCACAATTATGTAATTAAGTCAGCATATACATTGCACATTTCTTATCATTTATTGGACTAAAGGTCAACCTAATAGTCGGTTTGTGGATTGTGAATCAAAGATATTTGTATTTCCTTTTCTTCTGACGGATAAGAAGAAACTTGAGTTCGTTTTTTTTTTTATCTTCTAGCGAGAGTTTCAATATAGAATTAAATTATAAGGAAATTGTATTGTAGCAACATAAAAATGAAACTAAAGTGATTTGTTAGTCAAAACAAATATAGGAACCTATACTAATCTAATTATTCATAATCAAGCCGTTTGGACAATACTTAGAAACAGTATTTTGAACATTTTTTTAAAGATTTTGTGGAAGTTGAAGATGTGCGTAAATTGTTATAATTTTTTGGAAGCTTTCGTGAATTGAAGTAGAGTTTGAAAAAAATAATTGTCTCTTAAAACATTCTTCAGTTAAAATTAATAAAAACAGGTAATTGAAAAAATTTATTTTTCGGAAAACAATAACCTAAACAAACATCAACTCAGAAAATCTTCTAGCATGTTTTGTAAATGAAAATGATTTAAATGTCCTAAACACCCTTTTGTCCAAATGATTTGAATGTCCTAAACACCCTTTTGTCTGCCTCTATGTGTCAAATGTAGGACATCTTATATTTGTAAGTGTAACTAGATTTGTAGTTTAATTTATATGATGACTTTATAGTTGATTCGCCAGAACTTGCCAATGGTTAACCTTATATGTTTCCAGAAAAAAGATAAGATAATCTTACAGTCTATGTACACAAATTTTAGTTCCATGTAATATTTATTCATTCTATGAAACGAAAATTACTACTAATAAAATGACAAGAATAAATGTACTTAAAATCAAATGCCGTGTAGGAATAAATTTATTAATTTCCACAATCAGAACTCAGAAGTCAGAACCATCAAAATTCAATTCTTAATCCCAGTTGGTTTCAATAGTCGGTTTGTAGGCCACCTACGTGCAAAAGGTGTAACCCATTTATTTATGTATGAACTGCAACTACTGTATTGAACTGTTTAAAATAGATGACAAATGTTTCCAACTAATGATACAAAAATAAATCATGTTTATTAGACTGTGTAATAAAAAACAGCTAATTGTGCTTATCATGTAAAAATAATAGCCAAAAGACACTTCTTTGTTGCTTCCGTAGAATAGATAGCAGTACTTTCTTGTTTTGAGTACTTGCTGTACCTGTTTATTTTTAGATTGGGTGTCTATGAAACGAGATCCTGCCACCTCTTCTACTCTTCTTTCTCTATTTTGATATATACTATTAACCATACGACTTAATTATAATATTATATTTTATTTTTTATCGAACTATAGTTTATTTGATTTATCAAATTTAATAAAATATTATTTTAAATAAATTATTTGTTATAGATGTATTCTTTAATTATATAATAAACAATTTAATATATAAAGTCTTGGCTCATGCACATAAGATTATATTGTCGACTATCATAATTAATAAATTATGCTCACAATTAAAGATCACAAAATATCTTGATGATTGTAGCACAAGATTAAAGTATAATGTATCTTGATTATGAAAGTGGTTTTACTCCAACTTCTTGTGCTAGTATACTAAATATATATAGAACAGACCGAATAGAGAAAAGATATTTTTGTACTAAATACATAAAATATTTTCTCTGATTTATTAAATGAGCTTATACTCCTAATCTTGATATAGTTATTATGACCAATGTAAATTTTTCATTGTTGTGATTTATCAAAAGGTACAACTCTATTTTGAGTTAGTGCATGCCTAATAGATTGGACAATAACAAGTGACATTTGTAAAATAGTAATTAGTTGATAGATTCATCACTCGGCCTTGAGTTTGATAATGCCCCTTTACGAAAGCTTATAAGTTTTCATGTGAAAACACGGCCGGTGAATTTTGTATTCGTCACATGAAATAATTTAAGTGGAATTATAAAGGACTTAACTAGTTGATTAAATTAAATTGTTAGTGATTTAGTTTAATTAATTGGTATTTGAATCTTAACATAGGGAGTTAAACTAAGTCTTGGTGAATTTCGAAATTCATACTGAGGAGTTCAATTACAGTTTTTTAGTGGAATAAACTGTGATTAATTATAGTAGGATTTAATTCATCCAAATTTTGAATTAATACTATAATTGGTAGCCTCTTATCATTTTTATGGCCCTTACTATACCTAGTAAAACCTTGACAAATTTAGAGAAAAGTTTCTATTTTGAGTTAGACTAGAATTCTACTACCCTAGATGAATCCTACACGATTTTTAGGTTGTTTTTTGCTTAATTTCGGTTACTACAAATAAAAAATTAATTCCACCTAATAACTTACTCTTCAAAGTAGTAATATTTGGCCACTCGAGTATTTTTCCTCAAGGTTAACTTACTCTTCAAAGTAGTAATATTTGGCCACACAAATATTTTTCATCTAAGGTTTACTAAGAGCACAATCGAAGACTGCAGTCCTAAATTCTTGTCATGTGAAGGAATTGTACAATAGTTTCAAGATGCTAGTGCGTCTAATTTCTATAATTAATTTGTTATCCAAATTATATGTATGATACATGTGTTTATGCTTACTTCTGTTGCACATATTCTGACATTTTGTTCTTCTCATTTGACAATAAAATGAGCAAAATTACTTTGACTTCACGTCTAAATTAATTAGCGGAGGCAAAATACAAAGGTTATAACTTCGGAGCTTAGTACAAACCTTAGCTCCTTCTGGTTATTAAGTTTAAAATTAAATATTTTGTTAAAATTATTAATACGAATATAAAGTTCAGCAAAAATTAATGGTTCGGATGAACTCACGGCTACTGCACCAGATTAACTTTAGTCAACAATCAACGTTTTGAGTGACAATGCACTTGTAACTTCTGATAATTTTTCGGGAGAAATTATTGGAATTTCATTCTCTCGCATTTCTAGCTAGTTTTGTTTCTCTTTCTACAGAAAAAAATTACTTACTACTCAGTAAGCACAAAATAGTGCAAAATTATTTTGAAGAGGTTTAATTCAATTTGGGTGGCACTGACCACCGCCCACACGCTGCCCACATTCCGCCCTCATATCCGGCGGCCGGCATCACCCCCCACTACAAGAAGGAAAAATGTGGAATTTAATGAGCTAAAGAACTTTGAGTAATTAATGGTTTGCTTTATCGTACTTCCTTCATTGAAGAGAAAGAAGATAATACGAAGCGCACGTTATTTTGGCTTAGTCACTTCCTTTTGCAATATGTTCAATAGCATTCAAACATGAAAGTCAACTACTACTACTCCAAAAAAAAAATGAGAATAGAAAATGCCGACTGAACATGTTGCTCCTTTTATTCCAGGTTTCCAGCGTAGAGTTATTTAAGAGTTGTTACTTACTTTGGGATGACTTAATTGTTAATCAACAATTACCCACCATCTGCCATCTTAAACCCACCACCAACAACAACTATCCATATAGTCCCACCAAATGGGGTCTGGGGAGGGTAATATGTAGTCAAGCCTTACCCCTACCCGAAAGGGCAGAGAGGCTGTTTCCAATCAACCCTCGGCTTAGTGAAGAAAAGAAAAAACAAAAACAAAAACAATAACAAAAGAGCATTAGTAACTCCAGCAGAAATAGCGTAAATAATTATCTAAACATAAGAAACATAAATAAAATAGCATGCAATAATATCATACAGTAACTACCATAAATAACAATCATAAGGGAGACACAAGCCAAAACACACATCATCTATGGATAGCCCTGCCAAGCCTTACCCAACCCCGGGTGAGGAGTACGAAAAACTCTAGGAGCTCCTATCCTACAACCATGATACTAGACCTCCAGACTTTCCTATCAAGATTCATGTCCTCGGAAATCTGCATTCTAGCCATGTCATGCCTAATCAACTCTCCCCAATACTTCTTAGGCCTCCCTCTGCCTCGCCGAACGTCAACAATCGTCAGCGGCTCACAACTCCTCACCGGGGCATCAGGACTTCTCCTCCGCACATGCCCGAACCACCTCAGCCTCGCTTTTCGCATCTTCTCATCCACCGGGGCCACCCCCACCTTCTCTCGAATAACTTCATTCTTAATCTTATCTAACCTGGTGAGCTCGCACATCCACCTGAGCATCCTCATCTCCACAACCTTCATTCTCTGAACATGAGAGTTCTTCACGGGCCAGCACTCCTCCCCATACAACATCGCAGGTCTAACCACGGCTCTAGAAAATTTCCCCTTGAGTTTATGTGAAAATTTCTTGTCACACAGGACTCCCGATGCAAGCCTCCACTTTGACCACCCTGCTCCTATATGATGAGTGACGTCCCCGTCAATCTCTCCGTCCCCCTGAATCACAGACCCAAGATATCTGACACTGTCCCTCTTGGCGATGACCTGAGATCCAATCATCACGTCCCTGCCTACTTCCCTCGGCTCGGCGCTAAACTTGCACTCCAGGTATTCTGTCTTAAATCTGCTTATTTTGAAACCTTTAGACTCGAGAGTCTGTCTCCATACCTCTAACCTCTCAATAACACCGACCCTCGTCTCATCTATCAATACTATATCATCAGCAAATAGCATACACCAAGGCACATCCCCTTGAATATGTCGGGTTAGAGCATCCATCACTAAGGCAAATAAGAGAAGGCTTAGCGCCGATCCTTGATGGAGCCCCATAACCACTGGAAAATGGTCTAAGTCGCTACCAACCGTCCTAACCCTAGTCTTAGCTCCATCGTACATATCCTTGATTACTCTGATGTAGGCTTCCGGCACGCTCTTCGCCTCCAAGCACGTCCATAGCACCTCCCTTGGGACCTTGTCATACGCCTTCTCTAAGTCGATAAGCACCATGTGCAGGTCCTTCTTCTTATCACTGAACTGCTCCACCAGCCGCCTGACAAGGTGGATAGCCTCTATAGTGGAGCGACCCGGCATGAAACCGAACTGGTTCCCAGATATAGATGTCATTTCCCTCACCCTCGCCTCAATCTCCTGCTCCCAAACCTTCATGGTGTGACTTATTAATTTGATACCCCTATAGTTGTTGCAGCACTGGATGTCCCACCAATTAATTAGTATTTGCTTACTAAAGAGATGAAGGCAAACGTTTTTAAAATTTTTAGTATTCGAACTAAAGACCTCTAGTTAAGGTTAGAGGTGTTGAAATAATAACTTATCCAAAAAAATTGACCACCGGCCATGTCTTTTGAAACACATGTTTTAGTTGTTAAAATGAGATTTTAAAATAAACTTCACCTACCAAGGTTAGGCACCGGCCATGGTGTCTTAGATTTTGGTTCTTTGTTTCACATTATTTGTTCACACTAGGGGTTAACTAGTATAAATAGGCCTTGTAATTCATTTGGTTATTATCAAGTTTTCAAGCAAGTATTGAGTGATCAATAGCTTTAGTGTAAAGAGTGTTTGTAAGAAATACTTTTGTTTTTGAGAGTTTCCAAGTTGTATTAATAAATCTATTTACGGTATTCTTTTGTTCCATAAATTATTTTGGGAATCATTAATTTATTTTTTGATTCCTACATTTGGTATCAGAGCTAGTTCGAGTGTTGTGAGGTGTTAGGAAATTGAGTCATATCAGGCAATAACTAGATTCAGTTTCAACTCCCAAAACTCAACGATAAAAATTACAACAATTGGGCTATCCAATTGAAAGTATTTTTCCAATCACAGGCTTTATGGGAAGTTGTGGAAAATGGCTATGCCGAAGTTCCAGACGCCAAAGCGTTCGAGGCGTTGAAGAAGGAGGAAAAATACGCTTTAACTGAAACTCGGAAAAAGGACCAGAAGGCATTGTCCGCTATCATTTAGGCTGTCGCTGAACTGGTATTCGAAAAAATATCAGCGGCAGAGACGTCAAACCAAGCGTGGGTTATTCTGCAGAAAGCCTACAAAGGTGACGATAGAGTGAAGTGGGTCCAGTCACAATCACTCCGTGCAGATTTTGAGTTCTTGCACATGAAGGACTCGAACAATGTTGCAAGCTACTTTGACCGAGTGCAGTCAGTCGTAAACCAATTGCGGGCTAACGGTGAATCGTTGGACGAGCAGAGGGTGGTAGAAAAAACCTTACGCTCTTTGAGCACAAGATTTAACTACGTAGTAGCTGCAATCGAAGAAGGTCAAGATACAACAACTATGTTGGCAGACCATTTGTTGGGTTCGTTAAGTTCTCATGAGCAGAGAATGAACCAGACGGCGAGTAGCAGTAACCAAGAACAAGCTTTGCAAAGCAGCCATGTCCCAGGAAATCGCAGTGGCAGTCAAGGAAACAACAGCCATGGACGCGGTGGCAGACAATGTAGCGGGCAAGGTGGAGGAAATTGGAAAAATAATTCTTCTGGTAAAATTGACAAGTCCAAAGTCAAATGTTACCGGTGTCAACAATTTGGGCATTACAAAAGGGAATGTCCGCGTGGCAACCGACACGAACGAACGGAGCAGGCGCATGTTGTAGAGGCAAGTGACAATATGGTTCTAGCATGCAACGCTGGAGAACCAAATAAAAATCACTCAGATATTGGTTTCTTGATAGCGGTTGCTCGAATCATATGTGCGGACGCAAAGACCTGTTTACGAAGCTAGAGGAGTACGAAGGTGGTGAAGTCAACTTTGGCAATAAAACGAAGGTGAGTGTCAAAGGTAAGGGCGACATCAAAATCCAGTCAAAGGATGGTACGGACGTTACTGTCGCCGATTTTTTCTTCGTACCTGGGCTTTTCAGAAAAGGGGCACAAGATTCTTTTCCAAGACGAATTCTGCACGATCCGGAGCAAAAACAACAAGTTAATCACGCAGGTAGAAATGGCCAAAAACCAAATGTTCGCTCTTACTCTTAATACGAAGGGAGTAATGAATTTTCAAGCTGTGGCAATGGATAGCGATTGGCTATGGCATCTTCGGTTTGGTCACTTACACCTTAGAGGCTTGAAGCTGTTGGCGCAAAAGAAGATGGGGACAGGTTTACCAGTGATTGATGTTCCCGATCAAACGTCCGAAGGATGTCTACTTGGGAAGCAGCACAGAGACGCGTTTCCAAACAGGGAAATCCATACGTGCAGAGCAACCATTGGAGCCATTACACGCGGATCTGTGTGTCCCAGTTGAGGTAGAATCTTTTGGAAACAAAAAGTACATGCTTGTTTTCGTAGATGATTTTACAAGAAAAAGTTAGGTTTATTTTCTGCATGAAAAATCTGAAGCATTCGGAAAGTTTAAAAGAGTTTAAAGCCTTTTTTGAAAAGCAAAACGACTTTAGCTTGAAGACTCTCAGATCCGATAGAGGCGGTGAATTTACCTCTAACAAATTTCATAATTACTGCAAGTCCCAAGGAATTATTCGTCAGTTAACGGCCAGTTATACACCGCAGCAAAATGGTGTGGCAGAAAGAAAGAATAGGACAATCTTTGAGATGGCACGAAGCATGCTGAAGGCGAAAGGCTTACCAAAGGAATTTTGGGCGGAAGCTGTTGCTTGTGCAGTGTTCGTGCTGAATCGGTGTCCGACAAAAGCTGTGCTCGATAGGACTCCGCAAGAAGCGTGGAGTGGCAACAAACCTGATGTTTCTTTGCTGAGGGTATTTGGGTGTATTGCATATCCCCGTGTACCAGACGAACGTAGGAAGAAGCTGGATGATAAAAGTCAAAAGTGCATCTTTATTGGCTACAGCGAAGGGACTAAGGGTTATAGACTTTATAATCCTATCAGCAGAGAAGTCATCATAAGCAGAGATGTGCAGTTCGTAGAAGATGGAGCTTGGAACTGGAGCAGAAAAGATGACACTGGAAGAGGTGTGCTGATGAAAATGGAAGAGGCATATGAGCAAAATGTCTTAACTCCAGAACCATCAGAAGATATTCCATCTCCGGAGCCAGTAGATATTCCATCTCCGCAGGCAGTAGAGATTCCATCTTCACAATCAGAAGAAGAAGTTGAACGAGAAGAGCGGCCTCGTCGACAAACAAACATGCCACCACGTTTCAAGGATTTTGATATGAGGAGAAATGAAGAAGGTGTTGGAAATGACAGCAGTCCTGACTTTACCGATGAAACATTGGTAAATTTTTGTCTTTGCAGATTGTGATCTAGTTTCGTTCGAGGATGCTGCTGATAATGAAAGGTGGATCAACGCAATGAATGAAGAAATTCATTCCATTGGAAAAAATGAAACATGGGAATTAACTTCTTTGCCAGCCGGAAAGAAGCCTATCGGTGTCAAGTGGGTGTACAAGACCAACTATCGACCCGGCGGCAGGTGGACCGATTCAAAGCAAGATTGGTAGTCAAAGGCTATCGGCAAAATCCTGGAATTGATTACTATGAAGTCTTTGCACCAGTGGCCAGAATGGATACTATTCGCATGATAGTAGCACTTGCAGCTCAGAACATGTGGAAGATGCATCAAATGGATGTCAAGTCAGCTTTCCTGAATGGCTTTCTTGAGGAGGAGGTCTATGTTGAGCAACCACCAGGTTTTGTAAGAAAAGGACAGGAGAATCAGGTCTACAAATTGAAGAAGGCATTATACGGACTGAAATAGGCACCACGAGCTTGGTATACGCGCATTGATACGTACATGTTGCAGGTAGGATTCCAGAAGTGTCCTTATGAGCATACATTATACATCAAGTCAAAAGTAAATGACGACATGATGTTTGTATGTCTTTATGTTGATGATTTGATTTTCAAGGCAATTGTGAATCAATGTTTGCAGAATTCAGGGAGGCCATGACTAGTCAGTTCGAAATGACAGACATGGGGCTTATGTCTTACTTCTTGGGCATAGAAGTACAACAACGTAAAGATGGCATTTTCATTTTGCAAAAGAAATATGCCAATGATGTCTTGAAGAAATTCTAGATGGAATCTGCGATCCAATCCAAACGCCAGTTGCTGAACGCCTGGAAATGAAGAAAGAAGAAAGCGGTGAGCTGATTGATCCTACTTATTTCAAACGCATAGTTGGAAGTCTGCGTTATTTGGCTTCAACTCGGCCAGATATTGTTTATGGCGTGGGAATTATCAGTCGATTTATGGAGATACCACATCGGTCACATTTGCAAGCGGCAAAAAGGATTTTGAGGTATATTAAAGGTACCCATGATCATGGAATTTTCTATACCTACTCTGACAATTGCAGTCTAGTAGGATATACAGACAGTGATTGGGCAGGTGATGTGGAGACTCGAAAGAGTACTTCAAGTTATGATTTCTTTATTTGGAAAGGAGTATTTTCATGGTCATCAAAGAAGAAACAAGTAGTTGCTCTTTCTACGGCAGAAGCAGAGTACATGGCAGCGACTTGTGCGGCTTGTCAAGCAGTTTGGCTTCGAAGGATGCTTGGAGAGCTGATACATGAGCAGATTGGTCCGACAAGAATTATGTGTGATAACAGGTCAGCAATCGCATTATCCAGGAATCTGGTATTTCATGTAAGGAGTAAGCATATCGGAATTAAGTATCACTACATAAGGGATCTTGTTAAGGATGGTGAAATCGAACTTGAGTTCTGCAAATCTGAAGATCAAATGGCAGATATCCTTACAAAATCGTTGAGAGCAGAATTGTTCGAGAATCTGAAGTCAATGCTTGGTATAGGTAATTTTTTATAAATTAAGGGAGACTGTATAAATAATAATTTATCCAAAAAAATTGACCACCGGCCATGTCTTTTGAAATACATGTTTTAGTTGTTAAAATGAGATTTTAAAATAAACTTCACTTACCAAGGTTAGGCACCGGCCATGGTGTGTTAGATTTTTTGGTTTCTTTGTTTCACATTATTTGTTCACAGTAGGGGTCAACTAGTATAAATAGGCGTTGTAATTCATTTGGTTATTATCAAGTTTTCAAGCAAGTATTGAGTGATCAATAGCTTGAGTGTAAGGAGTGTTTGTAAGAAATACATTTGTATTTGAGAGTTTTCGAGTTGTATTAATAAATCTATTTTCGGTATTCTTTTGTCTCCATAAATTGTTTTGTCATTAATTTATTTTTTGGTTCCTACAAGAGGGATGCCAAATTTTTCTTTGTGAAGTACTTTTTTATTAAAAATTAAGAAAAAAATTAAATAAGATTACTTTACAAGCACAGTATAACTAGGCCTAAATTTGGGAAAATCTTATTTCGGAAGAACCAAGAAGAAAAACTATAAATGGACGATGTGGGTCGTGATCTTTAATGGAGCAACCTGAACTTTAAGAATAAACTTTGGGCCTCAACTTTTTGTTAAGTATATTTACGGGATCCTTATACCAATTGTCCGCTGAATTTGTAAAAATTATACGGGGCGTCTTCTTTAATCATTCTTATTTAATTTATAGTTATTTTTTCAAAATTTTTTTAACTTATACTTTCTAGTTAAATAACTTCAACACCCTACTAATAAATTCAGAACAAAAAAATTTCAGTATCTTCTGCTGAAATTTTTGAAAAAGCTTAATGACAAAACTAATAAATTTAGGACAAAAAACTTTAGTTTATTTAGTGCAATACAAACAAAAACTTCAGCAAATATAGAATAAAACTTCAGCTATTATGTTTAAGTTCAGCAATTACACATAAAAATTTCAGCAAATAGCGAATAAAACTTCAGCTACTATGCTTAAGTTCAGCAATTACAAACAAAAACTTCAGCAAATAGAGAACAAAACTTCAGCTACTATGCTTACGTTCAGCAATTACAAACAAAAACTTCAACACACTTGGATCAATACACTTGCTCTTCAGGGCCATCTACCAGAATGTTGAAGTTTTGCGTGATTGATTTGCTACTTCAGTCCCGTATACTAAAATTATACGAAAAAGCGGGTATCTTACAATATTTTTTGCAAAGTAGGCACAAATTAAAACGTGACACAAAAAAGAATATAAATACAAATTACTTTTCCTAGCCGATATAATATATAAATTATATATCAATTATATATTCACAGATTATTTTAATTTAAACAGTTGGACATGCAACCATTTATTTTAATTCTTATCCATTGATCTGGACTCTAATTTTCCCCTTAACCCAGATGAATAGACTAGTAGCCCAATAAACGTTTATGATCTGCAAGACAGCCAATCAGTACTAGGACCCATTGAAACACATAGTCTGCAGATGGCCGAAAGAGGATTATGTTTAGTCGATCCAATAATTTTTGGGAATCTTTTATAAATATCTCAAATAAATTTTAATTCATCAAAACTAACCAATCACGCATAAAAATTAAAAAATTAAATAAATAAAATTCTTTCTCTCCAAGAATCACACACACAGATTTCTGTCCATAATTTTAAGCATATTTAGCAATATATATACAAGACAGAAAGGAGATTTCATTAATGAGTTAATAAATAAAATAATGAAATACACACACACACATATAAGTAAAAGGGACTTTTACAGCGAGTATGGGTGAAATTCATTGAAAACATATAGATGAGTCAATATATAAAATTTGAGGGTGATTAACGATGATTTGGATTGATTTTATATCAAAATTAGTTGCAAAAATTGAGTTCAAAAAATTCTTCTGCGACATATATATCACGCATGTATATCACATACAGGTATAATTGGATATACATGTAATACACATTTGATACAAATATGATACATATATGATACACATATCATTTTTTTTTCGTTTTTATCTTCTACGTCGAATTTTCAATTCAAACTATTTCAAAACTCTACCAAATTATTCCTGAATTGAGACTTAAACTCCTTTAAATATACCAAATCAATTTTAGTAACACTCACTTAAAAGAAAATAAAAATTTGACTTTTTTAGTTACAAATAGCTTATTGATTAATATTGATAAAATTTTATGAACTAATTAATTTTCATGATAAGCTACTTATAAATCGACATAGACAATAGTTTCCAATAACTTTTCCGTTGATTGACGAGCCAAGCCAAGCCAACCCATATTTATACTGACCAATTGGTAAAATTACATTTAGAATTACCATTTATAGTTTTAAGAAATCTTTTTGTAAATAGCCCCACTGAAATTTCTAGTGACAGTCATATTTTTGTAAATTTCTGTAATCACCATATGAAAATATCTGAGCGATTGTCATATTTATACTTTTATTAAACACTTTATAACATCTTCCTTTTCAATCCAAACACATTATTGGCTAATATATTTTTCTCTTTCTTAAGTTTCTCTAATTTGAATTAGCACATGCACCATTAATGTTGTACAATATTTGGACATGTATAATTAGGGAATGATGGCATTGCCTACTAAAAAAGCTATGTGAAAGCTTTACCAAGAACTCAAGTTGTTGAATACTAATAGGATTGAGGAGCAGATGCCTCCCCTTCCAACTCAAAATGGAAACATAACTCCACCTTTCGTCAAAAGTTCAACTGCAATTCCCAAATCCAATAAAAACCAACCCCAACATATATTATTGCAAGTCAAACATCGGAAAGGAAAATATTAAGTGAATATGGCAGATGGTACGTTGAAAATAATGTTCTCATTTTCACATTCTATGAGTGGCAGTACTACAAATTAGTCAAAAGATGAGAGCAACAAAAAGAAAGTGGTAGGATAGTTATACTACTTCTGACTTTTCACTTAAAATGAAGCAAGTACATTCTGGGAACTCGACTGCTAAAATGGGATTAATTATAGGGTTCTAGATGTTTTAAAAAATAATTATACAATCAAATCATATACAATAAAGTAATTACTACGAGTAAATTTTTATGGTAGATTTAGTTGACGCCTTGATAAAAATAATAACTAATATGTCATAATAGCTTAAACTACACGATAATATAAAAAAATATTACAGTTTATACAAACTTAATCTTAAATATAACTTGTAAATAAATTGGTGCCTTGGTGGTATATAATCAGAATATGAGTATTATCTTTTGTGATTGCCTATCACATACCATCAAATTATAACTTAAAAGGAAATGTTATTATTGTTTGATAAAAAAGTATTAAATTTTTTGTTAAATTAATTAATGAAAAAATAGAAGATAAATTTTAATAAAAAATAATTAACTCTAGATCAAATCACGTTAAATACAAAAAAGAATATAATCAAGCTTATAACCCTTTTTATGATTACAAAAGATATCATACATAAACGATAGGCTTACATATTCGTTCAGTTATGTAAGAACAAAGAAGAAAAAGAAGGAATGCATATTGACAGCTACAAGATCAATCTTTATTGATTCTCCAATAACGATTACAAAGATTTGCAACCAAGACCTAGGCCTTCGCTTGCTTTTCCTTAGAGACCTTCTATGGTTCTTCTTTCTCTTTTTCCTAAAGGAGAGAAACTCCCTTTTCTGATCTCATACCTCCTATATAGTATAAGTATTCCCTTTTGTTCAATAGTCCCTAGCCAGAATATCCTAATTTGTTGATTGTACTTTAGATCGTTCCCCTTGATCTCGGCAGCGCCGAGATACTCGTCGTTATGACGCCTTGTGATACAACCACGGCTTAGTCAGCCCCTTGTCATTCCTTTTAAAGCTAACCTACGTATGGTCAAATTTTGACACATACAGATAGTCACCCCGCCCGTTGGAGTCGCCTCTTGGCGAGCTCGATGGGCGGACTTTATTGATCCGAAAATTTAGGAGAAATATGAATATTTTATGCGAGGGACGAGCACCTCATGGAAAGGTAGCGACGTCACATTTTGAGAGTTGTGTCAGACCGTCACGTCAGTTTAAAATGTCATTAATATTTTTCATGTGTCATTATGGCGCATTTTTTCTATGCATTGCATCGTTTATTGTGCCCTATCCGTGTTCTAACTGGCGACACTTGGTTTCCCGCTCGAGGCAGTTATAATCCTCCAAATATGGGAGAGCCTCTCATTTGAATGTTACGTTTCTTAATCGCTTAAGATAGAACTTCTTCTCTTTTAATTTATCATATTCTGCTTCTGTTAGGATTCGCTGTAACCATTATCTTTTTTCCCTTATCATTCTCATTTCTTTTAATAAAAGACAGGATGGCTAGTGCTTCTCCCAACTTCGATAGAGCTGCTGGGCTCCTTCCCTTGCTTTTCGTCAACCGGCTCGCACTGCTCGGCCTGCACCAAGAGCAACTGCAGACGGGGGTGTACAGAGTTTGTTGCTTGACGAGCCACATTTGCAACCAAAACCGTTCATTTGGAGGTTGCTCCTCAAACATAGACTCTGATCTCTGCAGTCAGTTTAACGGGGAGAGCCCAGGTGAAAGATAGTAATGGAAGTGGTTTTTTTTTAGCTAAAACACCCTCGAGGGGCAACCTTGTTTTGACGGTGCCCAAAATCGGCGAGGGTGCTAGCTTGGTGCGTAGGCGGTACCCATTGCGTGCGTTCAAAGGGCTATTGCGGTAAAGGGACAAACTTTCGAGGCTGTCGTTACTGTTTCGAGCGGCCCACAACGTGTCGACCAGTAAGGACTATGAATCCGATTATGACATCGGTCCTAAGGACACGAGGATATTCGAGGAGGGCTTTACTTAGGTTGATGTAAGGGAAGAAGGCCATTCTCGCATAGACGATATCTCGTCGAAGTTTAACTTGTTGGAGCACACGGTGGATTTGGTACCTCAATTCGACCATCTGTGCTCCACCACTGGAAGAAGATCTCTTCGGCATATCAACAATTCTGGTTTGTCATGAGGAGTGGCAATGATGACCCTAAGGGTGAGTTCTCTTTTGCAGTTTATTTTTTTGGCTTTTTGCCTGTTGCTTTTACTGATTCTTTTTTTTTTAGACTTACGTTCTGAAGATTGAGAGCGCTTGTAGGTCTAATACTCAGGCTGAAGTTTTTCTAAAAATAGGAGAGAAATATCGGAGGTATCTCAACTGGTGTTATGAGATGCACGAGTAGCTTAGGGCGGGCGCTAATACTCAATACGTCAGGTAGGAGTTGGAGAAAAGAGATGAGGAACTGATGCGGTCTATCTGCAGATATAGCAAGCTCAAGGAATTACTTAATGCCAAAGATGAGGAGCTCGATGTAAGCAAAGGGGTTGCAGCGGAGTGAAGGATCTTTCGGGGAAAGTGTTATCTGTACGAGCTGAGCTTGAGCGAAATGCTACTAGTTTCTTCGGTTAAAGTGCAGAATGGATAGAGAAGGTGGTCGAGATAGAAAAGATGGTGACCGAGTTTGAGAGTGCCGAGAGGGCTCGAGTGTCAGCTTTGGTGAGGGCATCGGTGCTAGAAGACACTATTTGCGTCCTCAGGTCTGAGCGAGAATATGAGAGGTCGAGGAGCGGATTGGCAATCTAGATCAGGATGCTTCGAGCCTAGGAGACCGAGTGGCGGCTCTTGAGTCCAAGAAAGCGAAGCTATTGGCTTAGGATCCCCCCTCCCAAGAATCTACCTCTTCTACTATCCCCTGCCGTATGAACTATAGGTCTATGCTAATGCCCAACGAGATATATACAAGGGTTTGTGGGAGGCAGGTAGTGTTCCTGAGGATGCTTTTGAAGATGCTCGGGAGAAGGCACGCGAAGCTTGTCATACCTGTGTTACGACCTTGTGACTTTGAAGGTCTGGTGAGGGTGAGCTTCACTCTGATGACGATGATGCTGGGGAGGATGGCGGTGGAGATGATGCTGAGTGAAAGTTTTTTGGCAGCTTTTGTACTTAGTCTTTTTTTAGTTCTTTTGTTGTTTGCTTTCATCTTTTTTTGGGGTATTGCTTTTGGCCTTTTGTAAGGAGCAACTATTGCGCATGTACATCTTTTGAATAAAATAGTCGCTTTGCCGCTAGTTACGTTTTGGCTTTCTTTCTCCCCTTATTATTTTTTGAAAAAGATCTTCAAATTTTCCCGTAATGAGTCCCTGATTTTTAGTTGGGAATTCGAATAAGTTTGAATTCAAACTTGCTAACTTGGGCGAAGTCAGGTTTTACTTGTATATTCAAGCAAGGTCGAATTCAGAATTGCCAACTTGGGTAAAGTTAGTTTTGACTTATTTATTCGAGCGAGGTTGAAATTTGGTTCCTTCTGGAACCGGCCGGTTCCACAGGGGTGTAAATCCGTGCGAGGTCGGATTTAGACTTCTGCTTTGCGATGGCCGGGGGCCGTAGAAGGGTAAATTCAAGCGAGGTCTAATTATGTCCCATTATGAGCTCAACTAGGTCAAACTTTGATTTGTCTATTCGAGCGAGATCGAAAATAGACTGTCGCTTGGAAATGGTTGGTGGTCGTAGGGGTGTAAATACGAGTGATGTCGAATTATGTCCCGTTATCAGCTCAATGAGGTCAAACTTTGATTTGTCTATTCGAGCGAGATCGGATTTAGACTTTCGCTTGGCGATGGCCAGGAGGCCATAGGTGTGTAAATTCAAGCGAGGTTGAATTATGTCCTGCTATGAGCTCAACGAGGTCAATCTTTGATTTGTCGATTTGAGCGAGATCAAATTTAGACTTTCGCTTGGCAATGGTCGAAGGGTGTAAATTCGAGCGGGTAGAAATTATAACCCATTGTGAGTTCGAGTGAAGTCGAACTTTCCTATCACTTGGCGATGGCGGATGGCCGTAAAGGGTGGAAATTCGAGTAGTTTCAAATTGTAACCCGTTGCGAGTTCGAGTGAAGTCAAACTTTTTTTTCGCTTGGCAATGGTCGATGACCGTAAGGGTGTCAATTTGAGTGAGGTCAAATTTATAACCCGTTGCGTGTTCGAGCAAATTAGAACTTTCCTTTATCTTGGCGATGGGCGATGACCGTGAAGGTGTCAATTCGAGTGAGGTCGAAATTATGACCCATTGTGAGTTCGAGCGAAGTTGAACGTTCCTTTTGCTTGGCGATGCCGTAAGGGTATCAATTCGAGCGAGGTCCAAATTGTAACCCGTTGCGAGTTCGAGCGAAGTAAAACTTTCCTTTTGTTTGGAGATGGCCGACGGCCATAAGGGTGTTAATTCGAGAGAGGTCGAAACTGTAACCCATTGCGAGTTCGAGCAAAGTCGAACTTTGCATTCGCTTGGCAATGGCCGATGGCTGTAAGGATGTCAATTCGAGCGAGGTCAAAATTGTAACCCGCTGCGTGTTCGAGCAAAGTCTAACTTTCCTTTCGCTTGGCGATGACTGTATGGGTGTCAATTCAAGGGAGGTCAAAATGATACTCATTAAGAGTTCGAGCGACGTATGAAGTGGTAAGGATGTCGCATGCGGACATGCTTTTCTTGGAGAGCATTACTCGTCGTTGTATAATTTGTGCATGCGTTGGAATCAGTCCTAGTTTATTTATTTTTGCTTTCGTTAGAGAATATTGGGCGTCGTTGCATAGTTCGTATGCGTCGGTGGAGTCCCAATTTATCTAGTGCCTCTATTGCTCGTCATTGAAAGGCCGTTGACGGGACGAACGATGAACTTATTTCTTAGGCTACTGGGCCCCCTGGGACATCATTAATTTAAACGTTCAGATGTGATTCATAATATTTAGTTAGCTGAATTGGAGTAGGATTGTTATGGCGAGCATACGTGCAAGTTATTCGAGATCATGTTCTGTCTGTGTTATCGAGACTATACGTTCCATGGACTTACTGCTTAGTGCAGAGTTATGGAGACTTTTTCTTTATAATGTCGATCTGTTCTGATTCATTTATGTTATATGTAATATGGTACGACATGTACGGTTTTTTTTGTCATTGCCTGCGAGATGATACGATACGGAACATTTTTCTGGTGTGTTCGATGGCATTTGTTTCTTGTTCGCTCACCTGTCAGAATACTCGTGTTCCTATCCCAAACCAAAAAGATAGACCGTATGATAAGTTAAAGCCAAATGATATTGCCTGTTACCTTGACCTGGTAAGTCGGTGAAGGAGGAAGGGCGCTGTAGGGCTACTTGCTCGTCCCATACTCGAATGGAAGTTTCAAATTTGGCGGCCCTGTGTTTGACTTCACCGTTAGTCGTGTCTAGGCTTCTCGTGGGCTGAACTTACTTTGCCCGATGGGATCTCGAGCTCAAGTCCCGATACGATCACGTCCGATGTGCGCAAAAAATAAGGGAAGCATAGCATACTCTATACATAAATTACATGGTGCGTACGGGTACAAAAATAAGGCAGGATATGCCGGTTATTTCAAAGAATCACAGTAAGTTATCGTCCCTTCCAAATAGGTGAAAATACAGATAGACATATAACGTAAATATGACAAATAGGATTGCGGTCGTGCTAAGTGCGATCATGATCCCACTTTGAATACGCATATGACATGCCAAGCCCATCGCTACAAACGAGGCGTGTGTTTCGTATAGATATCGGACATAATTTCGATTTCATGTAAAGATCTGACCCTGATTGGTTTGGTTATTTCAAAAGTTTGCCTACAACTTTCTCAAGTTGGTGTTTACACAGATGGTGGAGCTATGGCTAGTAGGAAGTAAAAATCTGTTTGGCTTTAGATCTAGAGGGAACTAAAATTTTGGCTAGGAAATCTCCACAGACGGTGGCAAATTATTTGACCAAAAAATGTTAAGCTTTTTGTTAAACTAACTAATGAGAAAACATAGGATAAATTCTAGCCAAGGATTACTAACTCTAGATCGAAGTACTTTAAATACAAGAATAGAATATAATCAAGCTTATAACCTTTTTTTAGATTATAAAAGATATCAAATATAAACGATAGACTTACATTCTTGATGTTCTGTTCCGTAATGTAAGAACAAAGTAGAAAAAGAAGAATGTCGTTGACAGTTATGGAATCTATGTTTATTGATTCACCAATGCCGATTACAAAGATTTGTAACCAAGATCTATACCTTCGCTTAGTTTTTCCTTAAAGACCTTCTCCGGTTTTTCTGTCTCTTTTTCCTGAAGGAGAGAAGCCCCCTTTTCTTTCTCTTACCTCATATATATATATAAGTATTCACTTTTGTCCAACGGTCCCTAGACATAATACCCTAATCTGTTGATTGTACTTTAGGTCGTTTCCCTTAAGTGTCAAGACGTATACTTCGCCGTATAAGTTTTCTTATAGCTCGATCTCGGCAGCGATCGAAATACTCGTCGTTAAGACGCCTTGTGGTCCGGTAACGGATCCGGAATTTTCTATTTGTGGGTGCTTAACCTTTTTTTGACACATAGTTACTGCCAATCATAAGTATAAAATATACAATTATTTGAACATGACAATCATAAACTGTTAATAAAAGAACGTGTATCAATAAATTGTGACGCATGTAACAAAAAATGCAATGACAAAGAATTATTTAGATGAATTTTTCCACTTTAGAGGAACACTCATTTTTAGAAAGGGTCAAACTTTGAAGCTTCTCTTTTCCTTTTCTATGCTATAAAGAATTATTATGTGAAATAAAAAATAAAACATTTAAAAAGGGAAAGGTAAAACAAAATTGAAGGGAAAAATCAATAAATAAAGTAGTAGTATTGAATAAAAAGAAGTAATTATTGGATAAAATAAAATAAAAATCTAACTAGGGTAAAAGAAAGAAAGCAAAAATGAAAATGTTTGACAAAGGTTTGATCTCACGCCACCTCACTACGTTAAAAGCTAATATCCTTCTTCTACCAAAGCAACCATCAACATTTTTGTTTACTGGGTGTTTTCTGGCTTATTATATCAAATGCTTAAGTTTTTCTACAGAATTATGTATACACTATGTTATAGTTAATGGGTGTTGAAGCACCCAAATATTATATGTAAATCTGCCTATGCTTATAAATATAATCATGGCTTAAATTATCTCTTGCCATTCTTTTTAGAGCTAATCTACTGTCAAATTCTGACCCATGCAATTGTGCTCCGGGATATACTTTATAAATTGGACTTACACTCGCGAACGAAGAAGGAAATGAAAGAAATTATATGGGGAGGAAGGGGGGGGGGGGGGTGGGGGAGTTTGAACCAACTGACTATTGGTACTGTAGAAAGCAGCCAAAGGAGTCATATTTGTACCACCAGCATAAATTTTGAGAGAATTAGCAGCAAGAACAATGCTCTTGGATTTGTTAAAATATGCTATTTTAATTTACTTAAAATATTTATAATGGTTCCAAATGGGTAATCAACTTTCAGGTAGATGGTTGGTATATTTATATTTTTGAGTACTTTTTTATTAGAATTCGAAAATCTTAGTTGTCATTCCATTTGGAAGTTTTCATTTGGTTTCACACGATGTCAGGTAAGTCATTAGTCATCCATTTCCATTCTCTCACTAATTAATAAATCAAAAAATACATTCTTATCTAGCTTATAATAAGGCATAATGTAGAAATTAAAAATCAATCTTTAGACGTTGGAATTCAAATGCCGTGAACTGAATTGCCTTCTTTTGTCCAAATGCCTTTTTTTTTTTGGTCATTTTATGTTATACAGTTTACCGAGACTTAAAAAATTTATAATATAAGCCATCAGAGACATTCGTACCAGCTTAGTGAGATTGATAATGATAAATTTGTAAGCATTTATTGCTGAAATAGACGTGACTATTTAAAGTGAAATAGACAAAGAATGCAAGTTAATACTTTAGTTAATTGATCTAATAGCGTATTTTCTTTTACACCCCTTATCAATCTTTGCCACAAATTAAAATAATAATTTGCAGCATATTCAAAGCAATTATAGTAAATTCGAAAAGAAAAGTTATAAATATTTCATATTCAGTAAAACATCAATTCTTTTAAAATTGATTGAATTTATTAGAATACTAAGCTGTGAGACCAAATGAAGTAATACATGCATTTGAAACTTATCATGTTCCAAATTGTTTTTTTTCCATCATATATTTGCCAGGGACATTGAATTCAACATTTTTTTGGAGGTTTGTGTATATATAGACGTAAACATGGGATTTGTAGTTTACAATTACTTGTCGACGAGAATTTAGTGGTACTTCATGGCTTTGGATGGAGTCAAGGTCTTTTATCAAAAAATTGTGGCACGATTATTGTCAGTTTATGCTCGACTCTTATTAGGTGAATATTCTTTTGTCTATATATTTCACATCCTCCTCCTAGAAATGATCGCGCTGCCTCCTTTGTCAAAAAGTGTAGCAGATTAAAAAGAGAATAACTTGTTTTAAAAAAATTGTAGGTCCAAGTAATCACGTCTCAGATGATTAATTTGAGTTTTAGCTTCCGCAGTAAAGTAGATGTCACATGATTAACATAAACCAATCTTTGTTATAGTAACACGAGAGATTTGTATTGAGATCATTAGGATACAGATATTGTATTGTATTGTATTGTATTATTTATATTTGTTTAGAGTAATTGTATTTATAGCATTACGAGTAGTACCAAGCAGTTAGGTAGTTAGTTGAACTAGTTAGACTTTCTAAAGTTAGTTCGGTTAGTTGAGGTTTGGGCACCGTTAGTCTTTCTTCTTATTCTCTTCTGCATTTTGCATTAAATTTATTTTTCCTTCCTCTTGCAAATGCTCTCGTTTTCAGTCTTCTCCTCCAAGTCTCCACTCATGCCATTGGAGCTTTTCTCAAGCTCAATTGCACATTTACTTTGCTAATTTGATATGGTATCATAGCACAGTTGATCCTACGCGCATAAGTTGGTGTAGATCATCGTTAGGTCGATCTGCGCATCTCAATTGTAGGTAATTTCCGTCTTTGCGAAAAGTTACGGTTCTCAGATCTCTGTCTCTCTTTTCCTCTTCTCATCTCAAATTCTGTTGATTGAGTAATCTTCATGGCAAATGATGAAGAAATCGAATACATCGATGTGGACTCAAGCAGGGAGTCCACTATTGACTCAAATAGTCCATTATACATGCATCCATCGGATAATCCTGATACAATATTACCAGTCCCCTTTAATGGGATTGGATTCAAATCTTGGAGTCGGAGTGTGCTTCGAGCACTGTAAGTTAAAAAAAATTATGTTTTCTTAATGGTGATTGTAAGAAACCAGATCTAGAATCTCTAAAGTATAGACCATGGGAGATATGTGATGATATGGTCACTTCATGAATTTTGAACTCCTTCGAAAAGGAAATTGCTAATAGTATAGAATACGTTAATGATTCTGCCGAATTTTAGAAAGAGCTGGAGGATCGTTATGATCAAACGAATGGTGCAAAGATGTGCCAAATTCAGAAAGAGATAAATGATCTGTCGCATAGAACACTAGATATCACTGGGTACTATACCAAGATGAAGAAGTTGTGGGAAGAATTTAGCACTCTAAATGTAACAGCACAATATAATTGTAATTTTACTTGTGGAGCCAAGGAGAACATGCACGAAGGGTGATGCCATGCACATTTTATCATATAATTGATTTGGTGAGAAAAGAGGATAAAAGCACGAAGGGTGATGTTGTGCACGTTTTTATTATATCATTGCTTGGTGAGGACGAGAGTAAAAGCACAAAGGGTGATGTCATGTACTTATTGATTTCTGATTCTTTATTGTTGTCTGAGTTATGTTGCTTTCTTTGTTATTTGATGATTTTTACTCTGAGTTGTTATCTTCCCAACAGCATGCTCCCCCTCCCATATTGATTGGTTATCTTTGTGTTTCTATTTCCCCTATGTGTGTGTGTGTGTGTATATACATATATATATATATATATATATATATATATATATATATATATATATATATATATATATATATATATATATATATATATATATATATATATATATATATATATATATATATATATATATATATATATATCTGTATATGTTTATGTGGTAGTCTGGTTTAGCCTCGTCTCTACTTCGCCGAGGTTAGGCTAGACACTTACCAGCACATAGGGTCGATTGTGCTGATACTACACTCTGCACTGTGTACTGATCTCGGAATAGCATTTGGTGTGCATCAGTAGCTTGGGAGCCAGTCTTCAGTATACCGAGACACCGAGGTAGCCTTGCAGGCGTCCGCAAGCCCAGTGTGTCCTCTATCTTATATTTCATTATGTTATCTCATGCATTCGAGGCAAGTAGTGTTTTATATCTTTCAAACAGTTGTATTTAGTATTCTTAGTAGTCCGTGGATGTTGTGACACCAGTTCTTGGGTAGAGGCATATGTTTATTTCCGCAATATTGTTTAGCTTATTTAATATAAGTCTTCAGCTTTAATTTCATATTTTCGCAGTTATTATATATTTAAAGCTTGTTGTTATGATTGATAAAAAGAATTTAAAATAAAGGAGTTAGGAGCTTATGATTTGTGGCTTGCCTAGATTCTACGAGTAGGCGCCATCACGACCCCCGATGATGGGAAATTCGGGTCGTTACATAGACTCTCCTGATACTCTAAATATGACGTTCCAAAAAGACTGGTTTAGCATCTTTGAGAAAAGTAGAGGAACCGTAGTAATGGGCAATAAAGCAACTTGTGCAATGGTTGGCATTGGCTCAATTCAGGTTCACTACCATGATGAAGTCAAGAGGACTATTACACAAGTCCGTCATATTCCTAATCTGAAGAAGAATTCGATCTCCCTGGGTACTCTGGATGAACAAGGCTACATGTACATGAGTAAAGCAAAAACTACAAATGTGACTAAAGGTTCTTTAGTCATTCTGAAAGGAAGATGGAAAACGACCTTTACACATTGGCCGGAAGCACCATTATTGGCTCTACAAATGAATCTACAGTGCAGTTATCTAATGATGACAAGGCAAGACTATGTCATATGATATTGGGTCATATGAGCGCACATGGACTGGAGATGTTGAGCAATCGTAACCTTTTGGAAGGTGAGATGATCAGCACACTTGACTTTTGTAAGCACTGCGTTCTAAGGAAGCAGAAGAAGGTCAACTTCACCACTGGAAAACACAAGACAAGAGGAGTTTTAGACCACATCCATTCAGATTTATATGGTCCCTCTAAACTTCTATCGAAGAGCGGAAATAGGTATCTTCTCACTTTATTGATGATTTATGACGAAATGTTTGGGTGCATTTTTTAAGACAAAAAGTGATGCTTCTGAATCATTTAAAGAGTGCAAAATTTTGGTTGAAAATCAAATGGAGCAGAAAATCAAGTATCTTCGCACAAACAATTGCTTGGAGTTTTGCAATAAAGAGTTTAACGAATTCTGCAAGGTTCATGGGATCTCAAGACATAGGACAGTCAGTCATACCCCACAACAGAATGGAGTTGCCGAGAGAATGAACAGAACTCTTCTTAAAAAGGCTTGTTGTATGCTCCTACAAGCCAAAATGTCCAAAGTATTTTGAGATGAAGCAATTCACACTGCTGCTCAAATTGTCAATCGATATCCAACATAGGCAACTGACTTTAAGACTCTGAATAAGGTATGGTCAGTTGAACCCTCTAACTATTCATACTTACGAGTGTTTGGGTGTCCAACGTATTATCACGTTAATGAAGAAAATCTTGAACCAAGGGCTAAGAAGGCCATAATCGTAGGATATGTGGATAGAGTAAAAGGGTACAAACTTTGGTGTTTGTCTTTACTCAAATTTATATTTATTAGAGATGTCACCTTCGATGAATCTTCTATACTTGATCCCCATAAAGTTTCCATGGAGTTTTAGGAAACAAGAACAATGAGTAGTTGGAGCTTCTAGTTGAGCTTGCCAAGGAAAAAGGTCAAGAGACTCAGGTTAAAGATGAGTCAGCAGATGTAGACCTTTAAGAACTTTCTGTCAATAAACCATACACAATTGCAAAGGGGAGGGAGAATAGGCAGACACGACAATCGGAACGCCTTACATATGAAGTAAACTTGATTGCATATGCGTTCGTAGTTGCACAAAAAGAGATTAAGGATCTAGATCCCTCCACGTATATTGAAGCAACTTCATGCAAGGATGTTGCATAATGGCGGTTAGCCATGACTGAAGAGATGGTGTCTCTTCACAAGAATCAGACATAGGTCTTAATGAAAATACAAAAGGGGAAGAGGACAGTTTGAAGCAAATGGGTACACTGAAAGAAAGAGGGAATTTCTGAAGTGGAAAATGCTAGTTTAATGGCGAGAATGGTTGCAAAGTTTACAGCCATGAGGAGGGAATTGACTACAACAAGATTTTATCTCCAGTCGTGAAACATAGCTCAATCCGCGTGCTACTAGCATTGGTTGCACAATTTGACTTGGAGCTGCAACAACTTGATGTCAAAACTGTTTTCTTACACGGTGATCTAGAATAGACAATCTATATGGATCAGCCTGAAGGTTTCGTAGCTGAGGAAAAAGAAGATCACATATGCCAACTAAAGAAGTCTTTGTATGGTTTGAAGCAATCCCCTAGACAGTGGTGCAAGAGGTTTGATGCATTCATGACTACACATGAATTCTAAAGGAGTGCATTTGATAGTTGTATGTATCACAAGAAGATGTTTGGTAACTCAATGATTTATTTACTGTTGTATGTTGATGATATGCTTATTGCTCCTAATTACGTTACAGAGATAATGCTTCGAAAAAATTGTTGAGTAAGGAATTTGACACGAAGGATTTAGGACCTGCAAAGAAAATTATTGGTATAGGAATTTCAAGAGAAGACGGTGTTGTACATCTTTCTTAAAAGAGGTATATTGAAAGGGTTATCGAGAGATTCAATATACATACGTGCAAGCCTGTAAGTACATAATTAGCTCCTCATTTTAAACTTTCGGAGTTACAAATGCCTTAGTCCGAGGATGAGGTGGAACATATGTCAAAGATTCCTTATGCCAACATAGTTGGTAGCATTATGTATGCTATGGTATGCACACGTCCAGATATTGCTCAATTTGTAAGTGTGGTAAGTAGATACATATCCAGTCCAGGAAAGAGGCATTGGGAAACTGCCTAGAGGATATTGAAATATATCAAGGAAGCTTATGGTGTTGGTCTGACCTTTCAAAAAAGTGGTGGAGGTATTTCAATTCTCAGTTATGTACATTTTGACTATGCAGGAGATCTTGACAGAAGAAGGTCCACAACATGATACATCTTTACCCTCATTGGCAATGTCGTAAATTGGAAATTTGAAACACAAATCACATAATTAATTTGAAAAACCTTTTCCTTCTTCTTTTTTTCTTTTTCATTTTAATTTTCTTATTCCTTTTATCTTTTTTTTTTTAAAACTTTTTAATACAAAATCAATTTTTGTTTAATACAAAATCAGTTTTTGTTTAATTTTTATTTTTCCATGCTATTAATCACTAAACCTAAAAATGTTAAAACTGGAATGCTATTTTTGTGTTTTATGAATTAAAATGCACTCAAATGCAATTAAATATCCAAAAATTCAAATAATCAAAGAAAGATGCAAATAAACGCAAAATCACACAATTAATAAGAAAAAATGCAAATAAACATGATCAATTCCTAAGAATGCAAATAAACACGTGCTCACATATGATAGATAAATTGAGATGGTATGATTTTAACTTGATGGAGAAGGTTGTGCATTCATGGCAGCCTATACTACACCATGTCGCCTTGAGAGAGAAGAGGGAGGAGAGAGCATGGGTTTTTTGACTAATAGTAGGTGATGTGGGTGAGATTAATTTTGAGATTGAGCATCGTGTTTTCAGGAAAGGGGAAGAAAATAACATGTATCAAAGTAAAGAGAAAAAATTGTATAAATAAATAGCGTATTTAGTGGCTTAGGGGGTAGGAGGTGACCAAAACTAGATATTTTGCTATAAATATTAAAAGATATCTATAAAATATAACTATTAAAAATAATATTTATTTAAAATAAGTGTTAATCTTTGTTATAGAAAGTAAAATTTCTTAATAATATCAAAATCTAATGCATCCATTATTTTCTGTAATACTTTCTGCCAAACGACCCCTTAGAGATTTACAATGTTTTTGTTTTAAAATATTGAAACTTCAAACTACTCTTAATCACACTATTAAAAGAAAATCGTAAAATCCAACAAAAAGAATTAAGTAAAGAAACAGAGAAAGAGGAGAGCTTTAAGAATTTGCTTAATTAAAAAGGATATTTTAAGAATTCTAACCCCTAGGGAAGTTTAGGTTCAACAAAACCTCCCACGGGTCCTCATCTATTTATGCATCTCCCTCTCTCTCTTTCCAACCATTTCATTTCCTTTTCTCTTTCCATATAAAAAACCAAAACATATTTTTGTTGGACTTATTTACCTCCGCTTGAAACACCTTCTCCATCTACTCTTATCAACTCTTTATGGCATTTAAATCAACTACTTCCAACTGAAAAAAGGAATTCCATTCCTACACAAAAATGAAAATCTTCTTCACTTTCTTCATCTTCCTTTCTCTTTTCGCATTCTCATCAAAATCAGAATCCACTTGCAAAAACAACACAGATTTATCTCTAGTTTCAAAGGCTTTCAGCTCTGTTTATGGCTTCAAAATCACTTGGTTCAGCTCAAACTGTTCCTCTACCACTCCAATAACTGTGATAAAGTTATCTTCAAGAAATCTAACTGGTGCAGTTTCATGGAAATACTTAAGAAATTTGTCACATCTTCATACTGTAGATCTCTCAAACAATTCCTTAAAAGGTTCTGTTCATCCTCTGTTTTGGTCTATTTCATCTTTGGTTGAAGTCAACTTATCCAAGAATAAGCTAGGGGGAACAATTGCTGTAACAAGTTCATCATCTCCTATTCAAAGACTTGATCTTTCTTTCAACAGGTTTACCAACTTGGGCTCTACTTTTTATGGTTTTACTAATCTCACTTCTCTTGACCTTTCACATAATAATATCAAGATTTTGCCTTTTTGGTTCAACAACCTAACTAAGCTTGAAAATTTGAGCATTTCTAGTTGTAACATTTATGGCAATCCTAAACCCATTTCACATATCAAGTCACTAAAGCATTTAGATGTTTCTTTCAACCACATGAATGGTACATTTCCTGATGATTTTCCTCCTATTTCCAGTCTTAAATTCTTGAATATCTCATTCAACAACTTTACTGGCCTAATACCTCAAGACCAGTTTGCAAAATTTGGTAACTCTTCTTTTATTCATGCTGGCCATTTGCAAACCAAGAATATAAAATTATCAACTCCCAAGAATTCCTCAGAATTTCACATCAAACATCATAACTTCACAACCCCACCACACAAAATGCTGCCTGTTAAACAGAAACCTATTAAACCAATGGACAAAAACACCAAGACGAAAAAACCCAAATCAAGAAAGAAAGTTTTAATCATAGGCATTTCAGCTGCTTCTGCATTTCTAATCTTGTCCATAGGGTCAGTCATATTGTGTCTATTCAAGAGTAGAAAAACAGTGGCTAGGAAAAACAAATGGCTAATCTCAAAGCCAATTCAAATACCATTCAGAATGGACAAGTCAGGACCATTTTCGTTTGAGACAGAGTCAGGAAATTCATGGGTAGCTGACATAAAAGAACCAACTTCAGCAGCAGTTGTGATGTTTGAGAAGCCATTGATGAACTTTACATTCAAGGACCTCATAGCAGCTACATCTCACTTTGGGAAAGAATCATTGTTAGCTGAAGGGAGGCGTGGGCCCATTTACAGAGCCGTACTTCCAGGTGACCTCCACGTGGCAATTAACGTCCTAGAGCATGCTAGGGAACTAGGTCATGATGATGCTATTGCTTTGTTTGAAGATCTGTCCAAGCTTAAGCACCCTAATCTGTTGCCTATTTCTGGTTTCTGCATTGCAGGTACAATTTTCTTCTCTCTTTACTTTCCTTTTGACCATTTTTAATTTTACATGCAGGGGTCAGTAAAAAATCTGATATTATTTTATTATATTGTGTCTGATTGGGTGAAATGCTAAATATATGCCACTCTTTAAATGGGATTCCCCTTATTTTCAGTAAGGAAGAAAAATGGAAAAAATTTTGGTATGATATTTAAGGGAAGATATTTGAGGTGGAACCATAGTATTGAATGTATTCACGTGGAGGATGAGAGGAGAAAGAGTACAGTCAGTAGTGAGTAATGAGACAGAAATCTTTGCAACCATAGAAACGTAAGCAGTAGTTATGATAACAAGCAGTAAATAAGAATGCGTGAATAATTTGGATGTTCGTACTATGAGTACAACAGTACATTTGAAACTGCTTTCAATGCTCTCTGCAAATTGTGTCCATTTTTACTTAACAAAGTCAAACTTTCAAATCTTATGGCATTTGGATAAAAAATTGAACTGTAAACGTCATTTATGATATTTCTGTTTAAAATAAGTGATTTTTTGATTTTTTTTGTTGTTCAAAATAATTAATTTTTTTAAATATTAAAAATAAATTAATTTTTTACATTATTTTTGGAGTAAATAATTTTTGAATATGTATTAAGAGTATTTATGTGAGATAATAAATGTTAATGTGACCAAATTTATTTTAATTAATGTTAAAAAATAAATTTTTTATCTGTGCAAAAATATTTACAAAATTATTTATTTTTAACCGTATGGAGGAATGTTCTTTGTAACTTATGTCCATTTTTGACATAACAAAGTCAGAAGTTTAAAACCTTCCCCGATTCGGAGGATGGGGGTTGAACTGTCCAACCTTATTTTATGATTTTGGAAAAATGTTGCACAAATGTTTTCTATAAATTATTTTTTCTTGGAGAACCTTTTTTTAAGCATTAATGGTTCCAAAAGAATGTTTTGTTCAATTGAAAATGTCTTGAAGTTGGAAAGCTAGAGTAGAATTAAACAGTTAATCCGCCAAATTTGTTCTCTACATTATTTTATGATTGGAAAAATTATTTCATGAAATGCAGCAGCTGATTGTACAATCAAACTCCTTGGATTTCTCTAACAACCAAAGAAAAGTTGCTCCATTTGAAAAGAACAGAAACGAAGGAATCCAAGTTATTGTTCCTTTCAATCAAATCATATTTAAAGCTAATTAAATATTCCCCTTGACGCAGGGAAAGAGAAGCTAGTGTTGTACGAGTTCATGGCTAATGGTGACCTCCACCGATGGCTACACGAGCTTCCAACTGCTACCAATAACGTGGAGGATTGGACTACTGACACGTGGGAGCAGCAAAATGGGTCCCTTATGACATCACCGGAGAAAATGGGATGGCACACGCGCCACCGCATTGCAGTGGGCATAGCGCGTGGACTAGCCTATCTCCACCACGCTCAGTCAAAGCCGGTGGTTCACGGACATTTGATACTGTCTGATATCTTATTGGCCGACGACTTTGAACCTCGAATAGCCGACTTTGGACTGAACCACGACCGAGTCAGTGGATCTACCGAGAAGGATGTGTACGATTTTGGAGTCGTACTGGTGGAGTTACTAACCGGAAAAACCGGTTCGGATGAGAAGATCAAGTGGGTGAGAAGGCTAGTAAAGGATGGACATGGAGCTGATGCGCTTGACTCGAGATTAAGATTCGGTGGTGACTCAGTGAGTGGGATGGTAGAGTGCCTCCGAGTTGGATATTTGTGTACGGCGGAGAGCCCAAACAAGCGACCGAGAATGCAGCAAGTTTTGGGTTTGCTAAAGGACATACGCCCCACCAACTCGGAACTCATTTGAGTTGACTCGGTAACTTTAACATCCTAATCTCTAAATTACCACTCTCACCGCAGCGCGTGGTTGGCACGACGAGTAAATGCTGGCTGGCAGCATTGAATTATTGTACTCCCCATGTGTTTGATTGACCTCTGAAAAGTCAACAGTACAAGACATCTCTCCACTAAGGTTTCCACTTCATCAAGGGCATTCAGTCACTTGCATGTCACGTGTTTTCATTGTCAGGAAGATGCACTTCAAAATGTAGTGAGAGGGACATGTTTGCTTGGTTTGTCCAACTTTATTCGTTTTACTATTCTCCTTTTTTTTCTTTATCTTTTTTTCTTTTTGTATTTTGTATATCAAATTAGAGATAAAAGAGAATTTGCACAAAAATATGAGGGTAAAGCTTGGTTTTGACAGAATATTTATTATTTTTGTTTGATTTAATCAGAGAGTCGTATTGTATTTGAAGTGGCGCAGAGAAACCAGAGAATCCCACTTATTGTTTGTCTCTTCTAAGGAGCATTAGCATCATCAACTCCTTTAGTTTTCTACTCTTTTTCTTCTCTCTTTAATTTTAGCATTTCTTGTTTGTATGTTCTTTTCCTTTTTCATTTGTTGCTTTAATTTTTATAGGAGCAGTCTTTAATTTTGCTATAGAGGACAAAAGGTAGTGATGAGTATCTAATAAAGCGGTTTAGAACAATCTTTACTAAAGTGATTGGGTCAAATACTGAACCAATGAAGGTATCCTATGAGGACCTTCAATTCTATCTTATTTCATTATATTTATCCTTTGCAGCATTTGGATGCCACCAAGACCACATGGGGTGCCTTTAATTCTTCAAAAATTTTTTTTTTTTAAAATGGATTTGAAGTATTAATAGTCAATTTTGTTGGCCAAAATTCCACCCTATCAATTAGCACATTATTTGACTTGATCTCAATGGCAGACAGCATACTAATGATTTATCCTTTCTTCATTCTCTTTTTATTTTTAAAATTTTGGGATGAAAATCCGAAGGAAACATATTTTTTTGAACAATAACGAATACAATAGATAAACATGATTGAGAGATCAAAGAAATTGAGTATGTTCCAATAAAGATTTGGGGGGTCTGTTTATTTGGATCAAAATAATGAGGGAAAGTATTTAAAAAGCAAAATCAACATGTATGGAAGTTCCTCACTTTCAAAGGTTTGGTCCTTTTCTCCTTTTCACTTTTTTCTTCCCTTCAGATTTAATCTCATCATTGGCCTTGTAAAGAGAAGTAATCAATTAAAGAAAAAGGCAGAAACACCTTTTGCCCCTTATCTTTTTTTGGTTTTCCCAACCATGTAAATGGCGAACAATGTTCGCTTTCCCTTTTTTTTTTCATGAGAAACTTTAAAGTAAGTTACTATGACAAGTAGAAATGTTATTCCTAAATTAGAGCAAAGAATAAAATGTGATGATTACTTAAAAGCTTAAGGAGTAAATAGGATCAATGATCAAATTTTTAACGACCGGAAGATCTCCTAAATAAACTTTTTTTTATTTTATTTGGGGGATGGGGGATTGAAAATAAAAAGGAGCTTATACAAACAACAACAACAACCCAGTATAATCTCACTTAATGGGGTTTGGGGAGGGTAGTGTGTACGCAGACCTTACCCCTACCCTTGGGTAGAGAGGTTGTTTCCAAATAGACCTCCGGCATCCTTCCCTTCTAGAACTTCCCATCTTGCTCTTGGGAAAACTCGAATCACAACCTCTCGATTGGAAGTGAGGGTTGCTTACCACCAGAGCAACCCCTCCGGTCAAAAAGGAGCTTATACCATATAAAGAAAATTGGTACATGTTCAGATCAAGAAACAGGAATAGATAAGGGAAAAAGGTTATCCAATTACGAGGGAATAGAATGTAAGATATATGGATTTATATCTAGATATATGGACTTATATCTATACACATATGAACAATACATGAATAATTATATGTTATGTGCTATCTTAAGGTTTGGCCTAATTATGTGGTCTTATGGACATTATGTTAAGGGGGCCAATGTATTGTCATACTAAAGTGTAGGACTAATGTGTAGATACCCAAAAGTGTAACCTTAGTTTATGATGGGCTAACTAAGGTTACATATGTAACTATGGTTACATGAATGCTTGTGACTCTTGGGTTTGTAACTCTTGCAAGACATTACTCTTGTTGTAACTCTTGTCTCTTGGGTTGCATATTCTAGAGTTATAAAGTGGGGTTATGGTTCCCATTCTTTAACAAGACAAGTTCTTTCTCTACCCATTGAAGTAAGAACCATTTGTCCATTGTCTTGCAAATAGAGTGGAAAACCATAAGCCAAAACCTTGATCATTGTCATAATACTATTTTGTAAACCTTTCATATATTGTTATTGTTGAGGATTCATTCTTGTGGTAACATACAAACCACAAGTCATTCTTGAAGAAATAATCAAGAGGTTCAAAAGCTCAAGGACAATCATCAAGAAGGAGGCTCAACTTTTCCACATATGGATTCAGGTTAGCTTCCGCTCATGTAGTTGTAAATCCGATTATTCAAATGAAGGTTGTTGTCTTTAGTAGGAATCATAATCCTAACAATTGGTATCAGAGCCGCCCTTCATTTTGGATAATTTGGATGATCATAAGGTTTATGTTATTTAAGAAATCATGTTTAAGTTTACTTAGAACTTTGTTCAAGAAATTCTACCATGAAATAGCATGATCTTATGATTGTTATGATGATGATGTATTTGTTTATTATATCATTGATTCAGCATGATTTTAGTAGGTTGACAACATGTTTATTATTTTTAAGATCCATGTTGAAAATCATGTGTTATTCAGAAAACTTTTTTGTCACAACTAGTCAGACAATCGATTGTCAGGCTAGACAATCGATTGTCTGAATCGTTTAAAAATTCTGGCAGTTAACTTTTGTGAGTTGAAACGTTTCCAGACTGAAAAATTTTTCCAGAAAAAATTCAAACAATCGATTGTCTAGCCTGACAATCGATTGTTGGATGATCCACACTTAGAAAAATTTTTCCTTGTCAATTACAGAGACTTAAAAGTTTTTCAAAAAAAACCAAACAATCGATTGTCTGGTTTGACAATCGATTGTCTGGTCTAAAGACAGTTTTTTTTTTCAGAAAACGTCAAACAATCGATTGTCTGTTTTGACAATCGATTGTCTGGCCCAAATGACTTAGAAAAATTTTTCCTCGTGACTTCCAGTGACTTAAAAATTTTTCAGAAAATGTCAGACAATCGATTGTCTGTTTTGACAATCGATTGTCTGGTCCAGTAATGTTTAAGAAAAATGTTTCAACTCTCTTAAGTTTCAGTGAATGTTAATTGTTTAATAGTCCATCAATTCTTATATATCTAGAATTGTCCTATCAAGCAATCAACAATTAATATTCAAGTGTTACACATCTAATCTTGTAACACATTAAGTTGAGATTCATAAAATGGCTTAAGGAACTAAAATTTATAGCATCTTATATTTTATTTTTTCAATTGAAGCATTAAGTTGCCAAAGTAACCTCTATTGTGTAGATTGATTAATTTTAAAATATAAGATGACTGTGGATGTTAGTCTTCCATGCGTTTAACACCGGCCCAAAGGAAGGTGTTATTTGGCAGGAATTTGAACATTCTTGTGGTGGTAAATATGAGATGATTATTTGGTTTTCCATGTGAATATTAAATCGGCCCAAAGGAAGGTTTAATATTTGACAGGAGTTTATTGTCTATGTTTGATCACTACACCAAGAGTACCACTTGCAAGTTGTTTTTCTGTCCAAAGACTAAAAGCAATGTTGTGCTAGGTATTTTGTAATGGGAATTGCCTAATTTTGAATCTATAAAGTTAAAGTTCAAGTTTATGGCATGTTTTGAAGCATCCAATGAGGCATTATGGCTGCGGAATTTTGTTGGTGGACTGCGTATTGTTGATTCTATTCAGAAGCCACTTAGGCTATTATGTGATAATAGATCAGCAGTCCTTTATGCTAATAACAACAGTAGTTTGACGAAAGCAAAACATATGGACGTCAAATTTCGGGTTGTAAAAGAAAGAGTACAAAATGGACAATTGTGCATTGAGTACATTAGTACAAACTCCATGCTTGCGGATCCACTAACTAAGGGATTGACACCAAAAGTTTTTCATGAGCATGTTGCTTGTATTGGTGTCAAATCAGATAAGGATTATGTATTTTAGTGGGAGTTTTGTATTGCACATTTTTGTAATTGTTCATTATATTCAGAAATTCAGTAATTCAGTTATATCTGCAGATATTCAGTTTTAAAGTTTATTGTACTCTTACAGTTTCTGTTTGATCTCAATTAAGTGAACCAGTTGGTAAATAGACATACTATTGACCACACTTTATGTTATTTCCATGCTACATACCCACACTTGATCCATGTCGTTGGTTATATTGATATACGTGATCTATGATTGGTTCTAATTTCTGTTTTTTCAATTGAAGCTCCAGCTCCGTTTCCAATACTCTATCTTCCTCCTCCTCCGCCATTTCTTGAAATTACGTCGTTCCACTAACATTCATTTATCCTGTGATTCCTTTTGGAGATAATACATTATTTAGAATCCAAGTCCACTATATAGCTTTTCATCTACTTAAAAGATAATAATAATAATAATAATAATAATAATAATAATAATAATAATAATAATAATAATAATAATAATAATAATAATAATAATAATAATAATAATAATAATAATAATAGTTTTTAGGCTTTGATTGTTTGGCCCATCAGGTACAATCATATTATGTACTCAAATAAAATGTAATAATACTTGCAGAAATTTCTTGTGTGAAATAGTTAAGAAATTCCCATGCATAGATTAACTATAGATTATTAACTTAATGAAGTTATCAATTGAATGTATCAAGAAATGCAAAATACTGTTTTTATATATTTCTTATATCTTCTAAATTACATATAGATTTTTACTTCGTCATAATTGTATCAAAGCACTATGGAAATATTTTACTTTAATTTTCTAAATATTCTAAACACTTACGGGAGAAAATATTGGATTAAAGTAATCTGCAATTTTTTATTGTAATATCCTCTCGACCTAACTAATCATTAGGACCACAATACTATAACTCAAACCACATTATTTCATCTCTACTTATTAAACTTGTCATAAGTAGGTTGAGGCACTTTTCCTCCCTCGCAGTGGTATTCTCAATGTTCGTAATATAGGATAATTAGGCAATTCCCACTTTTTCTTTATACCCTCTTCGTGCATACGCCTTGTTCCACCAGAGAAAAATATCCCTAACTCGTTAACTTCTTTGCTGAAGAAACCTCCTTGCTCCTTGATTGTCGACGACTCAAAGCTTTTTGTCCTCATGTTTTGGTGCTCTTTGTTTCACCACTACTTTAGAACTTTAAAATATATGTTTCGTCCCTCTTGCTGCTTTATTTTTTGTTCTCCCCGTCAGAAATATGAAACTCTCTGCATTTTAATCATATTTTGGGTGTAGATCATTATGATCCATGGCTTGTGATATACGTATTAGAATATATTGTGAGTATCTTTTTATTATTAGTAGAATATTTTTTATTATTGTACAGTCCTATAGTTGGTAGGATTTGATACCTCTCTGTACTCTATATATACTTTTGTGAGCAATACGAGAAAATTAATTCTCCCAAAACTCTCTACATGGTATCATACGCCAGTGGCTTATCGCCAAAGAAACCCTAATTTTTCCCTACCCGCACCGCCGCCGCCGCCGACCTTCTCGGTCCACCGCCTCTCTCCGGCGTCTTGTCGCGCCACCACTGCACTAATCGGCAGCCCTCTCTCTCTCGACGTCGATCAGCGCCTCCTCTGCCTCGCGCTTCATGGCCGCTACGACATCCAACGATCTTCTCCAGCCGATTGCCATCAATGCATCGGCTCAGATCCCACTTAAATTGGATTCACTAGTTACCTGGCGTGGAAATTCCAATTCCGAACCCTTCTTACGGGTTACGACCTCCTCGGCTTCTTGGACGGATCGAAGCCGTGCCCACCAGCCACTATCGTCGACAAGGAGGTAACTTCCCCCAATCCAGCATATCCTTACTGGATTCGCCAAGACAATCTTATTCTCAGTGTCATCATCTCGTCGATCACACCGACGATCATCTCCTTTATTTCCGCTGCGGAAACCTCTAAAGAGGCTTTGGACATCCTCGCGCGCGCATACGGCACTGCTTTTCTCGGTCGTATCATGGCTCTCAAACAACAGCTCCATAATCTGGTAAAAGGTTCTAAATCTGTTACTGATTTTATGCACGGTATTCGCGTGATTATGGATGAATTATCTCTCATGGGTGTTACTGTTGATTCTGAGGATCTTGTCATTAAGGTTCTAAATGGTCTTGATGATCCGTATATGGAGCTCTCTCATGCTATTCAAGCCCGTGAATCTTCGATCTCTTTTGCTGAATTACATGACAAGCTGTTGACCATGGAGGCTCAGATACTGCCCGTGCGCCGGCCACCTCCGCCGCATCTGATTTTGCTCCGCCGGCTGCCTTCGTCGCCGGACAGCAGTCCGGCCGTAACCTCTTCGGTGGCCGCGGGCGCGGCCGTGGCAGCCGTGGTTTATCCTCCGGCCGCGGTGGTTACTCCAACAATGGCCAATCTCGCGGTTACAATGGGGAGTGCCAGCTCTGCAGTGAATTTGGTCACTCCGCGCGCCGCTGTTCGTCCTATCCTATTTCCAGTGCAAATCAGCCCCCTTACGGTGGACTACTGCCGCGACCAGCATACGCTGCCTCATCTTATCCGGCTGCTCACACAGCCCATCACTCTCCATCTGATTGGATCCTGGACTCTGGTGCCACTCATCACATAACCAATGATCTTTCCAACATGTCTCTTCATAGTCCTTACACTGGTTTCGATGATGTGGTTATTGGTAACGGTGAAGGTTTAAAAATTACACATACTGGCCAACTTTTCAGTTATTCATCTCTTTTATTGCCTGGGGCTCTCTGTGTTCCACATATTCGTACAAATTTGATCTCTGTTGCTCAATTATATCGTCACAATAATGTTAATGTTGTTTTTTCTGCTACTGATTTTCAGGTGAAGGATCGTCGCACGTGGGCGACACTCGTCAGCGGCCCTCGTAGGAACGGCGCCTACTACTGGCCAGCGGCTTCCCGTCTCCCGTCCGCCCTCACGGCACAAAAGCTCCCTGCGTCATTGTGGCATTCTGGGTTTGGTCATCCGTCAGCTAAATTCCTACGTCATTTAGTGTCTTCTAGCAGTATAGCGTCCAGTAGTGTGTCTGATTTTGCTTGTATCCCTTGCAAAGCTTCATAAGTGTCATAGGTTACCTTCCTCTGAGTCAAGTTTATCTTCTAATGCTCCGCCGGAGTTTATTTTTTCTGATGTATGGACCTCTCCAATTATTTCTAATGAAGAATTTAAATATTATGTCATTTTTGTTGATCATTTTTCTAAGTACGTTTGGTTTTTCCCTTTACGCCGTAAATCTGATGTCTTACAAACCTTCCCCACTTTTAAGTCCATTGTCGAAAAATACTTCTCTACTAAAATCATTACTCTGTATACTGATAATGGGGGTGAATTCCTAGCTTTACGCTTTTTTCTTTCCTCCCATGGCATCTCACATCTCACTTCACCTCCTCATACACCTCAACACAATGGCTATGCTGAACGCCGTCACCGTCATATTGTCGATACGGGTCTCACACTCCTTCATTATGCCTCCGTCCCTCTCATTTACTGGCCTTATGCCTTTGCCACAGCAGTCTATCTCATTAATATTCTTCCCAAGACAAATCTCTCGATGCTCTCCTCCTTTGAGTCTCTCTTCCATAGGCGCCCCAACCTTGCCAAACTGCGTGTCTTCGGCTGTCAATGCTTCCCTTGGCTAAGGCCCTATACCTCACACAAAATTGAACCCAGATCTCGTGTATGTGTCCTCTTCGGTTACTCATCTACTCAAAGCGCATATCTATGCTTTGATCCCTCAACGTCTAATATCTTCGTCTCGCGTCATGTCACCTTCCATGAAGATATCTTCCCGTTCTCCAAACTGTCTAACCCCGAGGCTCCACCCGTACCCATTCCGGTCACCCTAGAAGTCCTTCCACTGCCTCCGCCAGTACCTGCCACCGCTCCCACTAGCGATCCTTCACCGGACGCACTGTCGGCGCCAATGCCCGAGCCACCAGCGCCTCTTACGGCACCGCCAGCGGCCCCCGCCGCCGCTACACCTACTATGCCGCCACCTTCATCCTCTCAGGGTGGTCATCATATGCAAACTCGTAGCAAAAATAACATCTTTACGCCCAACAAGAAGTTTGGTATGTCTGGTGTATCCTCTCCAGCTGTTACAGAACCTCAGACTTTGTCTAGTGCTATGTCTGATGAGCGCTGGAGCGCTGCTATGTCATTGGAGTTTGATGCTCTGCTACGGAATGGCACCTGGGATCTTGTTCCACCTGATTCTTCACAGAATGTTGTGGGCTGCAAGTGGGTTTATCGTATCAAATGAAAACCTGACGGTAATGTGGATAAGTTCAAAGCCCGACTTGTTGCGAAAGGCTTTCATCAGCGACCAGGTGTCGACTTCCAGGAGACTTTCAGTCCGCTTATTAAGCCGGCAACTGTGCTTTTAGTTCTCAGTCTAGCTGTATCCAAGGGCTGGCCTCTTCGTCAAATAGATGTGAACAATGCCTTTCTCCACGGGAGGCTTACAGAGGATGTCTATATGGCACAACCAACGGGTTTTGTTGATAAAGCCTATCCACCTTATGTCTGTAAGTTGCAGAAAGCTATTTATGGTCTCAAACAGGCACCCCGGGCATGGTACAGTGAGCTCCGCCAATGCCTTTTGGCCATGGGTTTCGTCAACTCTACCTCTTACACTTCGCTCTTCATCTTTCTGCATTCTAGTATTACAGCCTATTTTTTGGTATATGTTGATGATCTCATATTGATTGGTAATGACTCTGCCTTCTTTAACCGTGTGATTGACTCTCTTGGGACTAAATTTTCTCTTAAAGACATGGGTGATCTAAGCGACTTTCTTGGTGTTGAGGTTCTGCGCAGCTCCAATGGGTGTTTTCTTACTCAGCGTAAGTATGTTGTTGATCTTTTGACTCGTCATAATATGCTGGAATCCAACCCTGTTCAGACGCCAACAGCGGCGTCCACCCGCCTTCATCTGGCCGACGGCTCGGCTCCTGCCGACGCATCCGCCTATCGACAGGCCCTTGGGTGCCTCCAGTATCTCTCCTTCACTCGTCCTGATATCTCCTTTGCTGTGAATAAACTCTCACAGTTCATGCACGCTCCTACTGTCACTCATTGGGGACCAGTTAAGCGCCTCTTCCGGTATCTGAATGGGACGCGTGACTTTGGAGTCTGGCTGCGTCCTTCATCTGCTATACCTCTGCATTGCTTCTCTGATGCTGATTGGGGTGGAAATAGTGATGACCGCTCCTCAACTGGTGCCTATATTGTCTTTCTAGGGCCTAATCCTATTTCCTGGAGCTCCAAAAAGCAGCGTTCCGTTGCACGATCTTCTACTGAGAATGAATATCGTGCCATTGCTTCTGCTGCCGCTGAAGTCCGTTGGCTTCATTCACTGCTGCGCGAGCTTCATGTCCCTCTTCCGGCTGCTCCTGTCATTTACAGCGACAACATTGGCGCCACTTAACTTTTTGCCAACCCTGTGTTTCATTCGCGCATGAAACACATCTCCATTGATTATCACTTTGTTCGTCAATTGGTTCAGAATGGGTCTCTTCGTGTTGCTCACGTATCCTCTGCTGATCAGCTTGCTGATGCTCTCACCAAGCACTTATCACGCCCTCGGCTTCTTCTGCTGATGTCCAAGATTGGCGTGTCCTCCGGCCCTCCATCTTGAGGGGGCGTATTAGAATATATTGTGTGTATCTTTTTATTATTAGTAGAATATTCTTTCTTTATTGTACAGTCCTATAGTTGGTAGGATTTGATTTCTTTTATTATTGTACAGTCCTATAGTTGGTAGGATTTGATACCTCTCTGTACTATATATATACTTTTGTGAGCAATACGAGAAAATTAGTTCTCCCAAAACTCTCTACAATATGTTCATTATATACTTTATCTCTCCCTTTTTGTTTTATCTTCCATCTTACTTTCTCCTTTGCTTTCCTCTTCTTTTTCATGCCCCTCCTGAGCCGAGGGTCTATTATAAACAACCTCTCTACCTGCATTAGGTAGAGGTAAGGTCTGTGTACAAACTACCCTCCCCAGACCCCATTTGTTGGGATCAAACTGGGTTTGTTGCTGTTGTTGTTGTTGAATTCTAATTGTATTTAAGCCTATCCAAAGCTATTGAACAAGATTTGTTTGCTTAAGCTTTTTCTACTTTTTCTTATCCGTTATGTTTAAAGAACTAGACAAGAGGGGTTGCTCTGATGGTAAGCAACCCCCACTTCCAACCGAGAGGTTGTGAGTTCGAGTCCCCCCAAGAGCAAGGTGGGAAGTTCTTGGAGGGAAGGATGCCGGGGGTCTATTTGGAAACAACCTCTCTACCCAAGGTAGGGGTAATGTCTGCGTACACACTACCCTCCCCAAACCCCACTAAGTGGGATTATACCGGGTTGTTGTTGTTGTTGTTGTTATTGTTGTTGTTTTTGTTTTTGACGTTATTGTTGTTGTTGTTGTTGTTGTTGTTGTTATGTTTAAAGAACTAAAAGCAAAATATCATTAAGATGTACCTCAGGTAATATCACATTTTGTGTTGTTAGTTCACTCTAATAATAATTATAATAATTTTCCTATATTTTCTTTTTAATATTCTACCAAAATTTAATCAATTTTTCATATTTGAGAAAAATAAAGCTTATTTATTAATTATAAAATATAAAATTGAAGATTCATGGGACTTACGTGTCGGGGTCTTATGCCTTGCCCTGTTTTAGGTAAAACGCCTTGCCCTGTCCCCCGCATTTTAAAACATGGTTAAGATCACATCTAGTTGTGTTTCATTTAGCTAGGGGTGTAGTGTGTGTAGTTCAAGAATGTATATCATCATGCTAATGGAAGAAATTGTAACTTCATTACATAGGCTGCAAAGAAACTTGAGGTTTTGCACCTTATCTTTTTTAACTTCATTACATAGCCTGCAAAGAAATTGTAACTTCATTATTTTCCTTGAGGACTTTGAAAAACATTTTGCACAAAATGAAAAGGCGGAAACTAGTACTCTTTTGAGTAAACTTGTTTCCATGAGGTATAAAGGCAAAGGAAACATAAGGAAGTACATTTTAGAAATGTCTCATATTGGACCAGCTTGAGATCATCGGGTACACCGACTCCGATTTTACTGGATGTCAGGATAGTCTGAAGTCTACATCAGGCTATATCTACATGCTTGCTGGCGGTGCTATCTCTTGGAGAAGCATCAAGCAAACTCTTACGGCCACTTTCACCATGGAAGCGGAATTCATGGAATGTTATGAGGCATCCAATGAGGGATTATGGCCGCGAAATTTTGTTAGTGGACTTCGCATAGTAGACAGTATTAAAAGGCCACTCAGGCTATTATGCGACAACAGATCAGCAGTCCTTTATGCTAACAATAACAGTAGTTTGACGAAGGCAAAGCATATGGACGTCAAATTTCGGGTTGTTAAAGAAAGAGTACAAAATGGACAATTGTGCATAGAGCACATCAGTACAAACTCCATGATTGCGGATCCGCTTACTAAGGGATTGCCACCCAAAGTATTTCATGAGCATATTGCTCGCATGGGTGTCAAACCAGTTGAGGATTATGAGTTTTAGTGGGAGTTTGTGTTATACAATTATGTATTGTCCAGTACATTCAGTAATTCAGTCTTTAAGGTTTTATCTGCAGATATTCAGTCTTAAAGTTTTATGTACTCTTATGGTTTATGATTGATCTCAATAAAGTGAAACAGTTGGGAATAGACATTCTATTTCAGACCACACTTTATGTAATTTCCATGCTACACACCTACACTTGATCGATGTCGTTGGTTATATTGATATACGTGATCAATGTTGGGTCTAGTTACGCAAGAGTAACTAAGATCTCTTAGATCCTATGTTGATATGATTGATGGACCGGATTGATCATGACAGTTTTATTTTGATAGCAATACTGAGCTCATAAAGTTATAATGTAACATATAATACTAAGGTTTGTACATATGCATGAGTATATCGTCCAAGTGGGAGATTGTTAGACATTTGAACTTGTACTACATACATATGGACAATATATGGATTAATTATATGTTATGTGCTATCTTTTGGTTTGGCCTAAATTAGTGGTCTTATGGACATTATTATTAAGGAGGCCAATACATTGTCATATAAAGTGTAAGACTAATTTATGTATAGATACCCATATAGAGTAACCTTAGTTAATCATGGGCTAACTAAGGTTACATACATGTAACTATGGTTACATGCTTATCAATAGGGGGTTATGCTTCCCATTTGATGCAAGACTAATTCTCTTCTTCTTCCCATTGAAATTAGAGAGCAAATCCTTTGTCTTGCACATCAAGTGGAAAGCCAAACCCGGACAATCTCCAAGCCGGATCAAGGTGATCTTCAAGCCGGATTAAGGAGCTTCCACCAATGAATTCAGGTACGCTTCCGCTTATGTTTTAGTTCAAAATAATTCGATATGAAGGCTAAAGTGTTATAGTGGGATTTATTCCAACAGTGTCCACGTTCATTGTTAATTCAATTGCAGCACATTATATTTTAGAAGTAAAACATCTCTCTCTCTACGTAAGAACTCATTTATGGAATTAAAATCTATGTGTCTTTCAGCTTACTAGTTACTACGGGGTCCTAAATTTGTGATCTTGATTTTGAAATAGAGTTTCTATAGATTTCTTCGACTTCTTAGATACACTGCTATTCCTATCGCCTGTCTGTTTGTTAGTCAAACGTGCAGCAAGAAAGAACTTCAGATCACGGGCGTCACATCCTAGCACATCCGTCCTAAGAGCTTTTGCAGTTTAAAATTTATAGGAGCAATCCATGGCGTCTAATGTCGCATACATCTCTTCTTCTTAAACTTCTATATACGTTTCCCTCCACATTGTTTTTGTGGGTCATGCAGTCCCTATCCTTAATGGAGTACAGCTTATTATTACTTTTAGTATTTCATCCAAAAAAGGAGATTCATGTTTCACTTTTTGTTACTTTTTGGTACCCAAAAACCTTTCATAATCATTGTTTTCCAAATATAGAGATGTACTGACGTTTCATCTAGCAGAGGGTGGAGTTATGTCTCATTTAGTGAATGATGTGGTGATGGTTCATTTTCCTTTTCTACATGCAACAAAGACGCAAAGAGGCAGAAGAGAAGCGACCTAGTGACAAGAAGTTAGATAGAAGATCTTGACACTCTAATTAGATTCTCTCTGAAATATTACAGCTGCAGCACCCAAGCACAGACATGAAAGTAATGCCTCTAAAGAGATTATGGAGTCGGGATTATGATAATCTTTATTGTGTATAGACGAGCTTTAGAGCTTTCTATATTTTGTGAGAAGTTGGACACATTGTTTCTTTATCCAGTCAAATTTCATTATTGAGTTTTTCGTTACTAGTCATTCAACCGAAAGCAAATCCCTAAGGCCACAAGGACCCTCTTAGTCATCTTTTAAGTATGAATTTTCTAAATTCTAGCCTAGCTCGTCTTGTATTGTGAACTTTAATACTACTTATCTTTATGTCCACCTTTTGAAATTGGGGTGGGTTTTAATTCTATTTAGGCTAAAGAATACCCCCAAATAGGATTATTTACCTTTTTTAAAGTTTCAAACCCCTCATATGCTAACACTAATTTTGATTAATTTTCTCATATTTGCAATTGTGTCTTAAAGTTTGTAAACTTTAATTTTGGATGACGTTGCCCAGAGTTTTTATTAGTTATTACTAAATCCACGCTGGCCTGTTTCTATTTGAGGGTCTATCTTTTATTTTTTAAACTATCAAATTAAAAAAATTTATAGTATTTTCACACTTCCTTTTCCCTCCGCCCATGTGACTGGAGCCATTTGAAGGTCTATCTTGTTAGGTAAACTTGCACATAAAAAGTTCAAATCTGGGGTCACATCCTAAGATCCCAATCTAAACGAGCTTTTGCATTTTTAATTTGCAAATGTGGAGCAATCAATGGTATCTGATGTCACACAAACACATCCTTTTCTTAAACTTCTTTTAACTTTATTTCACGACTTTTTAAAATATCCCCCCACATTCCCTTTGTAGGTCATGACAACATTCTATGAGCTCCGATTGAAAGAAAATGAGGAAGAAGAAGAACAGTGAAGAAGAGAGAGAAGAGAGAAAAAGATGAACTGAAGAAATGAAAAAATGCAATTATGAATCTATATCTCGAACCTTCTGTCCATGTACAGCTATATCAAAAATATCTAAAATTTTGTGTGTGTGTAATTACATGTGTACCCCTGTAACTTATACAAAATTGTATATACAGACTAAATAAAGAATGCCCTTGGGCTGCTGCTAGACTGGGCCTGTATCAGCATCATTGGACTGATGCTTATGCTTAATGTGCTGAAGCCCAACACCCCCCTTCAAGCTGGAGGGTGAACAAACACCCAGCTTGGACAAGAATTGATGATGCAAAACACCTGTTAAGGGCTTAGTAAAAACATCAGCCAACTGGTCAGCAGAAGCAACATGATGTAGAGAAATAAGACCTTCCTGAAGTTTGGTACGAATGAAATGGCAATCAACTTCAATATGCTTAGTCCGCTCGTGAAAAACTGGATTCTTGGCTATGTGGATGGCAGCTTGGTTATCACAAAAAACAGGCACAGCAGATGAAACAGGAACACCAAAGTCAGAAAATAGTCTCACCAGCCAAGTAAGCTCCCCAACAGCCTTGCTTATAGCCCTGTACTCAGCCTCAGCTGAGGACAAAGACACCACTGGTTGTTTCTTAGTTTTCCACCCAATGAGAGAACCACCCAAGAATATTGAGAATCCAGATACTGACCTCCTAGTGTCTGGGCAAGAGGCCCAGTCACTATCACAATATGCAGTCAGAGAAAAATCAGGAGTATTGTTAAGAAAAACTCCCAAGTCAGAAGTCCCTTTGAGGTATCTAAGAGTGTGTAAGGCAGCACTCATGTGTACAGAAGTAGGTTTTTGGAGAAATTGGCTAAGGTGTTGGACAGCAAAGGCCAAATCAGGCCTTGTATGAGTGAGGAAGTTAAGCTTACTATAAGACTCAGGGAAAGGAAGAGGAGTGCCTAAGTCATGTCGAAGCTTAACAGAAAGGTCAAGGGGACAAGTCACAGAAGAAGCTTCAGAACAATTATAAGAGAGAAGGAGATCAGTGATGAACTTCTTCTGATGAAGAAGAAGTCCATCAGCACAATAAGCAACCTCAATGCCAAGAAAATAGTTAAGGATGCCCAGATCTTTTATCTTGAAGGCAGAGTCTAAGAAGGCTTTTAATGCAGTGATCTCCTCAAGATCATTGACAGTGAGAATAATGTCATCAACATAGACAGCTAATAGGACAATGGAGTGGCCAGATTTCTTATGAAAGAGAGAATAGTCATTGAGGGAGGAAGAATAACCTTTAGAGCACAAGGCCTGAGAAAGTTTGGCATACCATTGCCTAGAAGCCTGTTTCAGACCATATAAGGATTTCTGAAGAAGGCAGACAAAAGGAGCAGAAGAAGAAGGAGATGAGGAAGAAGGAGAGAAGACAACTGACAAACCTGGAGGTAATCTCATGTAGACTTCTTCATTAAGATCACCATGGAGAAATGCATTATTGACATCCAATTGAAATAAGGGCCAAGATTGCTTGACAGCAACTGCAACCAAGGATTTGATAGTAGAAAACTTCACAACAGGAGAGAAAGTATCATTATAGTCCACACCCTCAACCTGAGTATCACCCCTAACCACCAATCTGGCCTTATACCTCTCCACACTACCATCAGCCTTATACTTAATCTTGTAAACCCATTTGCATCCAATAGGCTTCTTGCCAGGAGGAAGAGGAACCAAAGACCATGTATTATTGGCTGCCAAAGCCTCAAATTCTTTGGTCATGGCAGCTTGCCAAGCAGGATCAGAGGCTGCTAGGTTATAAGATGTAGGCTCAAACAATGCAGGGCTAACAGAGCCAGTGCAGCAAGTGGAAGAAGAACTGATGCCAGAAATAGAAGGAGGAAGGTCACAGATGTACTGCTGGAGATGTGCAGGAGTGGTATGGTGCCTGCCAGATCTCCTAGGTGCAGGCAGGTTGTGTGGAGGAGAATTGGAAACAGGGATTGGCAAGGGAAGGGTAGAAGGAGATAGGGGAGTAGGAAGGGAAGAAGAAGTAGGGATAATAGAGGAGGAGTGAGCATTAGGAGATGAGAAAGGGCCTGTTGATATGAGATCATCAGAAGGAGGAAGGGAAGGTGGATCAGAAGCAATAGGAGTGGGAGGATAATCAGGGGAAGGACAAGAAATAAAAGGAGGAATAGAAGAATCACCCCAAGGAAGTGCAAAAGGAAAGACATCTTCATGGAAAATAACATCCCTGGATATAAGTGTATGCTTGGTATTCAGGTTATATAACTTGTAACCCTTTTTACCTAGAGGATAACCTAAGAACACACAAGGAGCAGCCCTTGGCTGAAATTTGTCCCTATGCTGCTTGGGTACAGAGGCAAAGCAAAGACAACCAAAGGTCTTAAGGTGAGCATAGGAGGGACAATTCCCAAACAACAATTCATAAGGAGAAACATTATTAAGAAGTTTAGAAGGGAATCTGTTGATGAGATATGTGGCAGTAAGGACACAATCACCCCAGAATTTGAGAGGAAGTTTGGACTGAAAAAGCAAAGCCCTGAATGTTTCTAAAAGATGTCTATGTTTCCTCTCAACAACCCCATTTTGTTGTGGAGTGTGAGAGCAAGATGTTTGATGAAGAATGCCATTGTCAGTGAAGAATTTGGCTCCAGCATGACTGGATCCAACTTCAAGAGCATTATCACTTCTAATGGTTTGGATAACAGCCTGAAATTGGGTTTTTACCATGGCAACAAATGCTTGGATTATAGAAAGAGCATTGCTCTTGGAACCCATAAGGTGAGTCCAAGTGGACCTAGTATAATCATCAACTAGTCAAAAAATACTTACAACCATTGTGAGTAGGTGTGGCATAAGGCCCCCATGTATCCAAATGAATGAGTTGAAAAGGCTGAGATGTTTTAATAGAACTTTCAGGAAAGGACAGCCTAGACTGTCTTGCCAATGGGCAGATTGTACATATAAAAGGTTGTTTATTTGTAAATTTACATGGAATAGAAGAGATGTCTTTCATTCTAACAAAGGGAATGTGACCAAGTCTATTGTGCCACAAAATTTCATTTTTATTCAATTCAGTATGAAAAGTACAATGAGAAGAAGAATTAACAGCTAAAGGAGAATGGTAAGGTTGAGAAGGGGAAGAGAGAGATGATTGTACTAGCCTGTAAAGACCATCATCCAATTTACCAATTTCCAGTGGCCTCTTCAGAGAAGGGGCCTATATTAGACAAGAAAACTTAGTAAATAAGACAATAGAATTCAGCTGTTGGACAAGCTTGGAAACAGATATCAGATTGTATTGAAAACTGGGAATGTATAGAACATGATGCAAAGTGAAACAAAGAAATTTAAGAGACCCAGTACATGTTACTTTAACTTTGTAACCATTAGGTAGGGTGACTAGGTATGGGACAACTAGAGGTTTTATGTCAAAGAGAAGGGATTTATTGGAAGTCATATGGTCAGTGGCACCAGAATCAATAATCCAAATGCAAGCACTAACTCTAGTTAACATGCAAGCACCATAAGACACATCTTTTAAAGGGTTGAAGGATGAAGAAAATGTACCAGCAAAATTTGCAGAACTCATCACATTGTGCTGAGAATCAGAAGTTTGAGTCTGTTGAAGAAGGGTCAATAGCTGTGAGTATTGCTCCTTTGACAACCCAGGGATACCAGATTCTGAAGTAGAACTAGTTTGAACATTTTCACCCACATTGGACAACCCAGCATTTACACCCATGTCCATACCCTTTTGTACATCAACACTTGCAGCAGTCCTCCTATCTTTTGTGAACTTGAAATCTGGGGGAAACCCATGCAGCTTGTAACATTTCTCAATTGAATGGCCTGGCTTCTTGCAATATCTACACACTAGGTCTGTTTTGTTACCATCAAACCTAATTTTCTGAGTGAACTGTTTGGGGTTTGAGTATGTGCCATAAGGCTTCTTTATGAATTGGGTGCTAAAAGCACTGGAATCAGTGTGGAATTGAGAAGGAGAGTGGGTGACCTGTCTTTGCCTCTCATCTTGAAGAAGTATATTGTATGCACTATCTAAAGAAGGTGGAGGTTGCATCATGAGGATATTACTCCTAACTCCTATGTATGTCTCATTCAGACCCATAAGGAATTGATGTAGTTTGTTTTCATCATCCTCTTTCTGAAATTCAACCCTAGCACTACATGCAATACCACAAGTAGAAGCAGCACCCCTTGTAGATCTCATAAAGTTCAACTCATCCCATAATTTTTTCAATTTGTTGAAATAAGATGCAATATCTAAAGACCCCTGAGTAGTAGAAGCTAATTGTTGTTTGACTTCAAAGAGTTTTGTACCATCAACTGACCCATATCTCTTGTTGAGTTGAATCCAAATACTCTGAGCAGTGTCAGAGTATTGGACACTCTCTGCTATCTCAGGACTAAGAGAATTTGTTAACCAAGAGATGACCATATTGTTGCACCTATCCCACTGCCTGAATTGGGGAGAATTTTCAGGGGGTATAGGCACAGAACCATCAATAAACCCTATTTTGTTTCTAGCTGACAGAGAAACTATTACGTTTCTTCTCCATCCCCCAAAACCAACCCCTGAGAATGGGTTGGTGACCAAGGATATTCCGGGAACATCAGATGACATGAGGAACAAAGGGTTTGTGGGACTAGGAACAAAAGTAGTAGGTTCAGGAGTTGAATCTTCATCATTTCCCACCATCTTGACCACTGATGATGTTTAAGACTCAAACAAACCAACAAATCTCAAATACAAACTCAACTAGCCAACAAATCGCAACTACAAGTTCAACAAATCAAGAAATCCTGACTACAATAAGCAACTATCACAGTCTTCAACCAAAAATCAACAAAAAACACATGCTAAGACGTTTATACAACAGGAAACATGTTTTACAAACAAAAATTGAAAGATATACGAAAAACTAACCAAAATCGAGAAAACCCTAATTTCTCAAAACCAACAGAGGACTGGATGGAAACGATCAAGGGTAACATCGGACGAATCCTCACGACGAGTAGAGTCGGAATATACCTGCTCTGATAGCATGACAACATTCTATGAGCTCCGATTGAAAGAAAATGAGGAAGAAGAAGAACAGTGAAGAAGAGAGAGAAGAGAGAAAAAGATGAACTGAAGAAATGAGAAAATGCAATTATGAATCTATATCTCGAACCTTCTGTCCATGTACAGCTATATCAAAAATATCTAAAATTTTGTGTGTGTGTAATTACATGTGTACCCCTGTAATTTATACAAAATTGTATATACAGACTAAATAAAGAATACCCTTGGGCTGCTGCTAGACTGGGCCTGTATCAGCATCATTGGGCTGATGCTTATGCTTAATGTGCTGAAGCCCAACAGGTCAAGCAGTCGTATCCTTAATTGAGTGTATACTGGGGGGAAAACATATAACTCTCCTGGTCCTAATTTATGTGATATTTCTGTTTCTCGAGAGTCAAATTTGACTAATTAATAAATCAAATCGAATTGGTTAATTCAATATTTTAAAGTAAAGATAAGATATTCAAAGATTATACGAAAACTATTATAACTTGCAATTTGTTCTCATGTCAATATGATAAAACAATACATTTTAGATATAATCAAAGTTCACACAGTTTGAATCTTAAGAAGCAAAAAATGTTACATAAATTAAGACGGAGGGAGTACTTGTATTTGTATTACTGTCACCTAAATTAGGAAGGGAGTAGTGTATTATATTTGATGAAAGGAAAACATGTCTTGCATATGAATTTTTATCTTAACAAGGTTAAATGATAAGTGTTCTTCAATTTAATTTGTATTAAATCTCTTTGGTTTATTATAAACATCGAGTGTTGCAAGTATTTCAGTATATGTAACCTTTTTTAACTTTGTGAAATCCAAAAAGAAAGATTTTCTCGCAATTTTATTAAAGTAAGTTAACTTTCTTATCGAGTCTTCTTACTATGACTGACAACAACGAATCTCATACTTCTATCCTGAATCCAACTATTCTGCTGTCCTTATGTGATACTATTGTTTGGGGAATCAAAGAGTTTTTTATACGGTTATCTCAAAAATATTTGAAGAATATGTGCTCGAATTTAAATTAAAAATCAGGTGTTTTTATTTTTGAATCCGAACACTTTCACATAAAATCAACGAGACCGGGAGAATACTACATTTGTCATAGAAAAAAGTTACACGGCTTAGAGAACTTTGTGATAGGAATTGACTTTGAGCCTAACTCAACCCCAAAAGTTAGCTTATGAGGTGAGGATTGCTCAAGTCATATAAGGAGACCAAGGGCCTCCAATCCCTCCGATGTGGGACAACTCAACACCCCCCTCACGCCCAGATCTCTGTCCACGACATTGGTAACAATAATTGGGATGGGCTTGGCTCTGATACCATGATAAGAATGGACCTTGGGCCTAACTCAACCCCAAAGCTGCTTATGAGGTAAGGATTGCTCAAGCGATATAAGGAGACCAAGGACCTCCAATCCCTCCGATGTGGGACAACTCAACACTTTGGAATGCCTAATTTATTTTTAAAAACACCAAAATCAATTACCTGGTACAGGTTTAGATTTCTATAATCTTCCTTAAAGGAAAGAGGAAGAAATATACGCTTCTAAATGATTTAGCTAGAGAAAGAATTTCTTTATCCTAGTTAATTCTATTTGATGTCTAAATAGAAAGCACTGCACTTTCAAATATATTTTCCCCTTTATAACATGTTATGTTTTTTCAAAAGATTAAGTATGGATATCTTTTTATTATAATTCTATCCGATCTAGAGAGTTCGCTTTTATATTTTTACATATGCTTTCTTTTTATCAGAATTCTTGTTTGCGAATGCATTTATAGTTTTGAAAAAAATGAGGCCATCTGTGTATTTAAATAGTTATACCCAATCAAGTTTAGGTGTTAATAGAACATACCTACATACACCTGGATTTGACTTCTTAATATATTGGGAGATTGAGATAGACAAAAACTCGAGGGGAAAAAAGATAGACATAAATCTGACCAGGTAAATCTTTTAAAACATTTTTGAAATTATTAGTTGTACTTCTTATGCAGTATACATCCCCATTTTATGTGGTGCAAAGATTGTCATATTTGAAAAATTATTTAATTTTATGTAGGGGTGTGCATTCGATTTTGACATCGATAGTTACTTATCGATTGTCGATTTGTACATATGCTTATCGTTATCGTTTCAATAAGGTTTCGATTTTTTCGATTTCGATTTATCGATTTTGGGGGCTTATCGATTACACCAATAAAAAAATTTGCGGGATTCCACGGAAAGTATATCCCTATAAACGCGCACAACTAATATGGACAAAAAGAAGCTAAAATAAGATGAACACCATTTATAATATAAAAATTATGTCAACAAGCACATGTAACAAAACTAAAGTAAGGAATCAAATGTATGCCACCAACACTCCAATGGTATAAAAAATGAAACAAAACAAAACACATCATCATGGCTTATTCTGTTTTCCATTAATTTGAAATTCATTCCCTTGATCTTTAAATATGATCATTCGTTAAATGTGGTAGAGGAAACAATAGGGTAAGGGACTTAGAGTAAAGGAAAGAGTATAAATTAGGGAAAATAATATTGTATAGCCGCTTTCAAAATAGTAGCGGAATCTATATACATTTTGTATGTTATATTAATCTACACAAATAGGTATTACTCATTTAATAAGTGTCTACAGTCTAGGGGCCGTGCATTCGATTTATCGATTCGATTTTGACCCTTATCGATAATTACTAATCAATTATCGATTTGTACATATGCTAATCGTTATCGTTTCAATAAGATTTCGATTTTTTCGATTTCGATTTTTTCGATTTCGATAACAAATAATCGATTCAATTTATCGATAAACCGATCGAATGTACATCTCTAATTTTATTAACCTCATTTTGTTATTAATGATATAATGTAAAGTCCATCTTTTTATGTGGGGCGAGAAATAAGACAAGACATGCAAAATCCCTAGCAGTTAGCACACATTTGATCATAGATTTTGTCACAATAAATTATGTTTTATATGACAAATATATATTTGACCATAAATTTTGTTTATATTTGGACAAAATCCCAAATCCAAGAACCAGCTCAATAGCGGGTTTCAGGCTAAAATATAACTATTAGATTTTTTATAATTGGCCCAAGCTTTAATATTTTATAAAAGAGCACACTATTTATTATTTTATAATAATATTGCTTTGTCTTCTCGATCATCTGATAATGTATGTGTAGAATAAAATGATAGTTCCATATCAAATTTATTTATGTTCAAGACTATGGCATGCAATAATATAATGAATTTATTGATAATGATACTATTGGGTATTTGTGATAGTTTTTAGAACTTGTGAGTATAAGTCATATTTCAGATTTTTCCAAAATAAATTTTATATTTTGAAATCTAATGTCCTAACAGGCAAACATATTTTTATCTTCAAACCAACCTTCATTTAAATTAAAGTTTTCAAAATAAATTTGGGAATTTATAGCCAAACGTTAGCTTAATTATTAAAACGTAGTATTATAATTTTACTATTTTAAAATTATATATATATATATATATATATATATATATATATATATATATATATATAAATAGATAGATAATATATTTATATATTATTTGATGTGTCAAATATCTTACTCTAATTTTTAATTCCGTGACCGATTATACATCACTACATTAAATGAGTAGGGAAGAAGTAAAAATATTAGTACTGTTACAAAACTTAGCTCAAAGTAATAAACAAAAGATAGACAACAAAGTAGAGAGAAAGAGAGAAGAGAATATATTTCTTCCATGTATCCAAGTGTATTACAAAATGATTTCTCATCCTCTATTTATAGTACTACATAGAGGTATACTAAAAGAATTCCATAAATATGTCATTAAGCTTTTGAGATCATGGAGGAAGATCATGGGGGAGATCATGGAGGTGTGGGAGTTACAACCATAAGTATTGGAGTAGTGGGAGTTATGGAGAAGAGTAGTGGGAGTAACTTATTTAGGAGTTATAGACATCCACTACAAAGTATAATATTTCATAACACTCCCCCTTGGATGTCTATAGATAATGTGTCTCGTTAAAACCTTAACTAAAATAAAACCCAATGGGAAAAAATTTCTAGAAAAGGAAAAAGAGTACACATATCTAACAAAATGCATTTTTGTTGCCTCGTTAAAAACCTTGCAAGGAAAACCCAATGGGACAAAACCTTGTAAGGGAAAAAGAGTGCAACGCGCATTAACTCCCCCTGAAAAGAGCATCAATTCACATTCTTGAGCCTTCGTATTCCAATCTTGTGCACCATCTTCAAGAGATCGTTGGTAGAGATTTGATAAATAAATCAGCCATATTAACTATAATGAATATTGCACCTTGAAATCATAACTCGTGGTAGATATATAATGTCTTTACAAATATCGTGGAGTGGCTCTTCAATATCTCCATAAATGTATCATCGCTATCATATTATCATGCTTATAGTTATAGCAAGATGCATTTGTGCATAAATTGCATTGAGGAAGTGGTACCTCAAGATCAAGAATTATGGATGCTTCAAGCAATTTAAATCCTTTATGGATTGTCATATAAGTTTAGTCATATAAGCCACATTATAGACTTTAGATGCATATCAAGTTTTCATGTCATGCTAGACATATAAGATATCAAAAACTGATTACACATACCATTGACTTTATACTTTCAAGTATTCAAACTACATGTCCAAAACTACATGTCTTTCATATGGAATCAATTCTACTTGAATTGTATCTCTTCCATTTGGCCAATATTTTTGTTTGTATTCGACAAATTTAAGATCCTCATCGATATAGCGCTATCATAGATGTCGTCGACGAACATTTTATATCGGTTCCAGTAAATTTTTATAAAGACATAACATGGAGATCTCTTCATTCATATATTCAGGTACCTGAATCTCTCATGAGATTTTATGAAGTGTTATGTCATGTGATCTTCTAGATCACTTGCCTCCTTATTATGATCACTTTGATCATTTGCTCATCTTCTTTATTAAGAAGTTCTTTTTGAAACCGATTTGTCTATACGCTTTAAGCGTATCAAAGACTTTGTCCTTCTAGGACTTAATATGAGCATTTGTAGTGAGAATATAGTTGTATTCTTTGGGTCAGCAAATGCGTATGGCATGCTTTGCAATATGTTGCAATTGAATTATCTTTTTATGAACTTCAAGTTCATATTATGATATTCGAGGATCTATATATACAAATGATAATTCGTTCCATGTAACTTTTTCTCAAGTGTTTATCATGTCTCCCCCTCATGTTAGAAAAACTAACTTGTTTCCTCAACTCTGGGAAATCATCTTTGTGCATTATCATGTTAATATACACTGCACATCAATAATAATAAGATGAAATTATTTGGTTCCTGACCCTAAACCACTTGTGAGGGGAGAATATAATATACTCTCGTGTATAACGTATATCAAATTGATATAGATAACTTTGTTCTCATAAGCAATAATTTAGCTATTAAGTGGAGGCACTCAATAAATTATTTTGCTAAACCAACTATGATGTAAACCAACTTATCAAGATGAACTATCTTGAATAGAAAATCTGGAAATTATGCTCGAAATTAGATTACTGAGCAAGTTACCTCGCAAGTACCGGCCAGGTTGCAGGTTAATAATAATCGCACATGTAACCATATCATAGATGCATCATATGTGGTATACATGGCAGGTGAATGGGCCCATATTCGCCTTTGATATTTCCAGAATTTATGGGATTTAACCCCAACTTTAGTTGGTCAATTAATTAATGAGAACAAGTAATACAAAAGAATTCGTAAAGAACTTTCTAGTTCTTTAATATTTACCCATGTGAATTCTCTATTATTGTTGCACGTCATACTTAAATTGATATGGCTAACCCGAATGCCAATTGAATAAATTATCAATATTGATAAAATTCAGGTTTACATCATGACATGTGCAATTATCGATAAACTCTAAGTTTATTATGATATGGGTTTTTATATCAATAAACATCCACTTTATTGTGGCATTCTTTTGTTTGTATAGTACAAATTGGAGAATAAAGCTGGTAGCTTTTCACATGCATATTATCATGCTAAAAGTTGTAGTAATAGAAGATATCAAATCTTTCTTTTATTTATAGCCTCAATATAATCAATCGCTTCGCGTATACTTTGGAAACTGAATAAGTTTCTTTGAGACTTACTACAATACAATACCTTATTGGTAATCAATTGTGTTTCTCCAAAATAATATAATTGGCTCTTATAAAGTTCTCAATTAATTTGGTACTATCACATATTAATCAATATCCATTATAGTGAATATTTCTTTTAAAAAGAAAGATGTACCATTATGGTCATGTCAAAATTATATGCAAGATATGTTTCTTGCATTATTATTGTCCTTTAATAATCACATTGCCAAAATATTTTGGCGTACAATAGGTACGTGACCATTGACCATTCATGCCATAACAATGACGTTATTTTCTTATATCATCTCAACCCTCCTTCTAGAGGTGAGTGTGGTATATTCAATACCAATAGCATTTTCATATTCTTCCAATAATGAATATGTATTCATAAATCATATGTTGTCACATTCACACCATGAATGGATCATAATCATCTATGTGAGCTGTATAAAATCTCATGTCAAATCGATGACATATATTACTTTCACAGAGTGAAGGAATATTTTGAGAATCCTTATTATTCTCATTATCACAATGATGACGATTATAATTTCGTCTATTGCCACGTCCATATCCATTGATACCTTCACGGTAATAATTTTTTCTTCTTTCAGACTTAATACATAGTGTTATCATATTTTCTGCGGGGATATGTAATTTTGTTATCCATTTCAAATCCGTAAATGCGTCTGGCATTTGATTTGCTATTCTTTACAAATGAATAATCTTTTGCACCTCTTTTTCACAAATAGAGGCACGCAGATCAAGATGAGATAATGATGGATTTTTCCACAAAATTTCCCGTTTGGTTTCACCAACTTCTCCCCCTAATTTTGGGAAAATTGTCTCATCGAATCGACAGTCTGCAAATCGTGCAGTGAACAAATCCCCTGTCAATGTTTCGAGGTAGCGAATAATGGAGGGCGATTCAAACCCAACATATATTCCTAACCTTCTTTGCGGCCCCATTTTGGTGCGATATGGCGGTGCTACAGGCACATATACTGCGCATCCAAAAATTATTAAATGGGATATATTAGGTTCATGACCCAAAACTAATTGCAACGGGAAATATTTGTGATAATTCGTCGGTCTGAGACGAACTAGCATTGCTGCATGCAAAATGGCGTGACCCCAAACCGAAGTGGGCAGCCTCGTTTTCATGAGTAATGGTCTTGCAATTTCGGAGCCTTCAATCAATTTACTACTACCAGAATTGTAGTAACATCTGCCTTACACATACTTAAATGAGAGAAATATTTCTTCTCTTTGAATATCGTATGTGTGGTACATGAATCAATTAAACATAATAGTTTCAGTGCGGTCATTACAAAAAAAAATATCTTTTATCATAGTTATTCTCCTTTTAATATCAAAGTATTAACAATTAGTAGTAGCATCGATTAACTAAAGTGATAATCGACTAACTTAGGCAACGGTCTTTAGGTTAGTCGATTAACTAAATCTGATAGTCGACTAACATGCCTTGCGGAAAAGGTTCAGTTTAATACGAAATATTAGATAATCGATTATCTGATATGTTAATCGATTAACTTTACTGAAAATCAATTATAAAACGTTTTTCATTGTTTTGTTTGAAGACTATGAATATAGTATATGTCTTAAACATGAAAAACAATTTTAAGGACCTTTTTGGTTCAATTAAAACATTTAAAATCAATTTGTTTTAAATGTAACAAAAATATTTATAATATACATATTTTTGTTACAAATAAAGCATAGGATGAATGTGTAATTTAAAGTTATATTTTCTTTTATTTCAAGCATATTATAATTTTAACGAATACTTGCTTGCTACTTAGCTTTACTAGCTTAAAGCAGAAAATATAAAATTTGAACCATATCACAATAATAGATAACTTATGTAAACTATGATAATTGTTTATTCATTAACTACTACGAATAAGTAAAAGTAAAAATATCAAACTGCTCAATCTTCTTTAACCATGGATCCATCACCGATCAAGTGATCTATTTTCCCTCAGGGTGCTCAAAGAAGTCTGCCACATCCAAGTGGGTGATGTCAAAATTATTGTCAGAGACAAAATTGGTTTCAGGGCCTTTACTCTTTAGAGATGCTTGATAAAGCTCAACCAAATGTCTTGGTACACGGCAAAGTTTTGCCCAGTGCCCTTTTCCACCGCAACGATAACATATAGTTTCTGAACTATTTGCTTTTGGATTCTTATAATTCCATTTCCGCTTTTGGTGGTTATATCTCTTTGGACTAACACCAGGAAAAGTTCTTCCTTTAAGCCATTCCACAAGATAAGTGTATCTTTGACTGTGAGATATTCAATTTTCAAACTTTCATCAAGGTGATGGCGCAAGAAAATCAAGGTCTTAGCAGAGTCTTGGTTGGATGCATTGTTTCTGTCTTTAATGGCGTCTCCAAGACCCATTGCATCCAAATGGATTTCAGCATCCAACACCCATGTCATGTAGTTCTTGCCCGAAATTTCAAGGGCAACAAACTTTCTTTTCATAATGTCAGACATAATTAAAACAAAATTAAGAGGAGAAAAAATACCTTACTTTTCTCAAAGAGATTCTTGAGATAGTAGAGCAAACTCTCTTTAAGAAAAGAGCTCAAATCATCAAAACATCTACAACACTTGGAGAGCACATCAAATTCATTTTGCTTTCGTTGACAATACAAGTTTTTACAAATACTATATATAATAAGCAAACTAGCATTCTCATTGCACATGATGTCAGATGCACCTTGTCAACCATTTAGCATATACATGTGAAAGAGACCAAAAGACTATCACTAAGTCTTGTGCTTAAGTTTGAATTTGATAAACAACATATTCTTTAAGCCGGTAAGATAGGTTGCGGGCATGGTTGTCATGAAACCTGCACAGTTGTAATTGAAATACTTCATCTTACCATTTTATACGAAAACAGATAAACAAAGAGTTACCTGATGGCCAAAAAGGATATGAGTAAGCCAAGCCATGAAAGTTAAGACACATATACCACAACTTGACGGAAAATGAAGCATTCGTGCTGATAACGTGTTACAAAACTTAGCTCAAAGTAATAAACAAAAGATAGACAATAAAGTAGAGAGAAGAGAGAAGAGAATATATTTCTTCCATGTATCCAAGTGTATTACAAAATGATTTCTCATCCTCTATTTATAGTACTACATAGAGGTATACTAAAAGAATTCCATAAATATGTCATTAAGCTTTTGAGATCATGGAGGAAGATCATGGGGGAGATTATGGAGGTGTGGGAGTTACAACCATAAGTATTGGAGTAGTGGGAGTTATGGAGAAGAGTAATGGGAGTAACCATTTTAGGAGTTATAGACATCCACTACAAAGTATAATATTTCATAACAAAGTACTATTTTATTGTATTTGTTTAGTAGTCTATAAAACAAAACCCTACCAAGTTGGGTATCATTATGAATGTTTGTTGGACTTGGAGCAAGTATACTTATTATTGTGAAGTAGACAGAAGAGAGGAAAATCCCTCAATTTTCGCTGTTTTTGCAGGGAAAAAGTTGAGAAATTTTGAGCCCAAAAATATTTACTGTAAAATTTATAATATACTAGGCTCGAATATCTAAGCCGCCTCTTGTCCTTGCATATAAAGAGAGACGTTGATGAAATTAATATACTACTGTTTTAATGTCCCCTTCACTTACTCAGACACTGTTCTATTTCTGCATAAACTAAAGAATCATTATGGTGTTCATACATTCTACTTTCACCAATTATTTTCTCTCTTTCTTGCCTTTTTATTTTCTTTATTATTAATATGTTTCTAAATGCAAAGGTATAGAACATTTAAGAGGGTTTCGTTCAGGTAGTTTATATATCAATTGTTTAATCACTACATATTGCACACGAAATGCAAAGGTACGTCTTTTCCTAAATAATAAATATAGACTTGTATTGTTGACCTCTCGGATTGTTATTATTAAATTTATTTTGGTCATGAAAGTTCAGTTATTATTTGAAAGATTGGACATTCACATTTATTCACTCACACTGTTACACACACATAGAGTTTTGTTTAAATTTCATCGCAACCTTTAGATTTTAGAGCTAAGTCCTTTTCAACTTCCAAACTGAGCTTCTAAATTACTCTTTTTGGCCTAAAATGAGTGATTTTTTTTTGGATATTTTCATACAGATTAAAAAATTTACCTTTTAGCATTAAATAATAATAAAATTGACCATATTAATCGTTACTATCTCACATAAACACTCCTAACACATATTCCAACACTATTTACTACAAAGATAATGTAGGATAAAAATAATTAATTCATTCTTGAAATTTGAAAAAATAACTTATTTTGGACCACAAGAAAAACCCAAAAAATCAGTTATCTTGAACGGGAGGAAGTATAGAAAAAATAAAACTTCCAAAAAATACGTGTTATTTTTTTTTCTTGTTCTTTTTGTTGCAAAATTCCATCAAACATATAGTTTTCTAAAAAATAAAAAGAATCCCAAACTCAGTTTTTGCATAAGGTGAAACAATCGCCACCTTATTAATTGCTCAAACCAGAAATGGGAAACAAAAAATGGACAGAAGCGAACAACAAAATGCAACCTTCATATTTATTCTGTAAAAGGTATTGGAATCTAACATAAAAATAACATGAAATAGTGAAACTGAATAGTATATCAATTGAACTTTCAACCTCTAATTGCAAATTAAATCATAAAAGTGCCATTTTCGTTCACAGCCAAAATCTTATTTCACCTATCATTACACATATATCAATCTAAGTCAAAGAAAAAAGTCAGTTGACCGCAAATAAGTCAAGCTAAGTCAAGACATCCTCGTACTTGGCTAAATTAGTTGCATAAATAAAAGAAGTGACTATAATTTCTAGTACTTTTCTATTTTAATGCCAAAAGCTTCATCTAAAAAGGAAAATTCTTTCATTTTCAAATAATTTCTCTTTCAAAATTCTGTTTTCCAAAACTTTCCAAGTATTCTGCCTATCATCAATTCAAAAACAAAATTCACGTGTTCTGGTAACAATATTTTTAATAAAGAATTTAAAGGATTTTAAGAAATATTCACACAATCATGTCTCTTAGAAAATAATTAATTTTTAAATCTCTGTAATACTAAATATTACATATTCATAATCTAGTACAGTAGTAATTAATTGGTGACACAAGTCTAAAGGGGTTCTAATGAAGTTTGAGTTAAAAGATGAAAAATAAAGAGGGTTGCAGAAAAAAGTACAGTGAAGCAAACAACAGAAACTAACGGTAACATGAGGTGTCTTTGGAAGTTCCTTCAGGGGCATTTCCGGAATACATGAAAAAGTTAACGGACACTCTCATTATCAAAAGCCAAAACAACACTAATTAAACCTTAATAAGCAAAGTAAAAATTCACTTTCAAAGAGTGGGTTGCAGGTGCTGCTAAATCTTCTTTCTCTATAGTCTCTCTCTATATATAAACGATACACATCACATCATCTTGACTTCTCTTTCTCTCTTTTTCTTTCCCCCTCTCTCTCTCCAATCACCTTTTTTCTGCTTTTCTCTTTCACTAACTTTGCTTGTTTACAGCTTTTACTTTGTTATCTCATTGATTCACTAAACCCCACTTGCATTCAACTAGTATACATCTTTCTTGATTCATTTTTTGATTCCCCATTGTGAGTTTTGAGTGGAAAGAATTAAGAGATTTTTAAGGCAATGGCAGCTGCTCCTAAACCTGAAGAAATTAGTCATCCTCCAATGGACCAGCTTCAGGGTTTGGAGTATTGTATCGACTCTAATCCTTCTTGGGGTATGATAAAGTTTGTATCTTTTTGAATGAATGAGCTTGTTATTTGATTTTTTTGTGTTTTGCATGAGATGAATCTGTTTGTACTGAATTTAGATGTGTGAATGAAACAGGGGAAGCTATAGCTTTGGGCTTTCAGCATTATATATTGGCATTGGGGACTGCTGTTATGATTCCTTCATATCTTGTTCCTTTGATGGGTGGAACTGATGTAAGCTACTTTTTCTGGAGTTTTCATTCTTTTTTTTCCTTGCCAAAGTTCATATGTTTTCATTGATTGTAAACTCAAAAATCATTTAAAAACTCCTTCATGAAAAGAGAAGAGTCATTTTTACAAATCAACAGAATGAACAGAACACTTTCTTGGACATTAAATTACTTTGAATGGTCTTTCGCATTCTTAGACTTGATTTTGAACCGACTTGTAGAATAATAAATTATCATGAATAAAAAATTCCCATTTGCTTATGGCTTGGTTATTTATTTATTTATTATTTTCTGCTGATTTTGGATGTTGTCATGTTTGGTGGCATTTTTGATTCTTAAATGGCAGGGTGACAAAGTGAGGGTGGTGCAGACCTTGCTTTTTGTGGAAGGAATCAATACACTCCTACAAACTTTATTTGGAACCCGTTTGCCTACTGTAATTGGAGGGTCATGGGCTTTTGTGGTACCAGTAATTTCCATAATCCATGATTCGTCGTTGACAAGGATTACTGATCCTCAAGAAGTAAGTACTCTAAGAATAAGGTGAATTAAGTTAAGTGAGGGGAGGGCCATTAACCATCACGTATGGCAATTGGTTTTGTTCATTGATTGGATTCAAGATAGCTAGCTGCATTTTGTTGCTCATAATAATGAAGTAGGAAGTGATTATGGGTCTTATGATTAATTCAATATGCATACATTTCAAGTATGGCAATTGGTTTTGTTCTTTCAGTCCAAGCACTTCTGCTTTTCGTATGATTTTAAATGATCAAGTAAAATCTTGCAAATTCCCTTCAAGCTAAATGCGGTTGTAGCATTTTTTGAATGGCTGACTTATTCAAGGAGTGCAAATTTATTAGCCATTTCTTGACTTATTAAGTATATTTTTCTAGAGAAAATTAACAGTATTGCCCTATTTTCATTTTATCCTCACTTTTAGAGATTCTTAAGTACGATGAGAGCAATACAAGGTGCATTGATAGTAGCATCAAGTGTTCAGATTATTTTGGGCTACAGTCAACTTTGGGCTATTTGTTCCAGGTACAAATTTTCCACCAAGATGAAATTTCCTTTCACTCAGCATATGCTGTTTACCATGTTAAACGGCTTCAAAATGCTGACTTGCTGTATACTTCAGATTTTTCAGCCCACTAGGAATGGTTCCGGTAATTGCTCTAGCAGGATTTGGTCTTTTTGATAAGGGCTTCCCAGTGGTAGGTTGAGGATTATCTACTGAAAACAAAGAAAATTGTTATATCCAGTTGTATCATGCATAACATTGTATACTTTGGTCAGCGTACACTGACTACTGTTTTGTGCTTGTGCCACTTTATAATAGGCTGGACAGTGTGTGGAAATTGGTGTACCAATGTTCATTTTATTTGTGATCTTCTCTCAGGTTTGTCACTTTTTTGAAGTTTTAAGCCTGCTTTTTGGGTCCAAAATCTGATAGTTTGCTTCTTGTTTATGTGAAACTAAATTCATATTTTTGGCCAGTCAGTCTTCTTTTACAATGTCGAGAATTACAGAGACAGTGCTATCTCCTAACTTTTCTGTCTTCTATTTCATAAATAAATGCGTGGGATCTTCAAACTGGTTGCCTGATGATTAGTTCATTTTTTGCGCAGTATTTGAAAAACTTCCAGTTCAGGCAACTGCCGGTGATGGAACGATTTGCACTAATTATGTCAATCACGGTTATTTGGGCTTATGCGCACCTCCTAACGGCCAGTGGTGCATACAACCATCACCCAGAGGTTACCCAAAAACACTGCCGTACTGATAGAGCAAACCTCATCTCAACTGCACCATGGTTGATATCCAATTTCAGCTTCTTCCACTTTTTAGATGAATAATGTAGCCTGTTTATCTAACGACACACTCTGGAATTTATAGTAGGGTCTGATAAACGACGCATTTTATTAGAGGCCTAAAGATAGGAAAAATTCATCTCTTTTCCACTTTGCTATTCAGGATAAAGATTCCATATCCACTTCAATGGGGAGCTCCTACTTTTGATGCTGGTCATGCTTTTGGAATGATGGCTGCTGTGCTTGTCTCCTTGATTGAGGTAAACCTGAATAAAACTGATGGATTGTGGTCATGTTTTTGCCATTTTGTACCCAGCTAAGTCTTACTCTTTGTCTTCAGTCAACTGGAGCATATAAAGCAGCATCTCGCTTAGCAAGTGCGACACCACCCCCAGCTCATGTTCTGAGCCGTGGCATTGGCTGGCAGGTTTGTGCAGTAACTTGTAACAAACATGTTATCTTGAAAAGAATTTGTATGAATCCTTAATATCATGTTTTATGTTGAATACCAATAAATAGACCTAGATCTTCTATTCCTTTTCCAAATCGCACCTTATGAATCTTGGTTTGTCAAGTGATCAAATGAAAATTCACTTCAGCTGGATATAATAATATAAACATTCATCATTAGTGGTTAAATTTCATTTTGGCGGTCGCTTTTCAAGAATACTTCATAAAATTGAACCCCTAGAGTTCTCATGAGAGTGATGATTCTCTAGTTGCAAACCCAGGAACATTCTATAGGTTGGTTATCGAGAGTGTTTCCAAGAGGATCTTACTTGCATAATTTAAATGCAGAATATAATGATGTCGACTCTCAAATTCCCAGAATTTCTTCATTCTTGAAACAAGTAGTTTAATATTAGGTGCTGCATACCCGGTGTCAACATCTTAGGTTGGTAGTGTTTAAGTGAGGATCTAAAAAAATTGTTAGATATTTTAAGTGCAGAAAACTTTGATTTTCAACTCTCCAATGATAATTTCTTCTCGAAAAAAGATTGAATCACGGAAAGCCCATGTGAAGTTTCAGGGATATATAGCTAGAAACTAATGTTGAACTTTTGTTTGCCAGGGTATTGGTATCCTGTTTAGTGGACTTTTTGGGACAGCCACTGGGTGCACAGTTTCTATGTTAGTAACTCAAGTCCTACATTACTTTATGCTCTGTGATTTTTCTCTCGGGTTTGACATATCTTTTATGATAACAGTGAGAATGTGGGTCTTCTTGGAAGCACTCGTGTGGGTAGCCGCAGAGTTATCCAAATTTCAGCTGGCTTTATGATCTTCTTCTCACTGTTGGGTGGGTGATTTCTGCCACATCTGAAAGTATCTTTCAACTAGTCTTGACTTATTTCCTCATAAATAATCCATTATTTTGACTTATTTGTAGGCAAATTTGGAGCATTATTTGCATCAATACCTTTCCCAATATTCGCTGCTGTATATTGTGTCTTGTTCGGTCTTGTTGGTGAGAACCTTAGTAACTCATCCTCCTGACAACTTCATTCTGTATATCTCTTTGTTTATCTTCCCCAACTGATAAACATTTCTTCTATTTCCAGCTTCTGTGGGATTATCATTTTTGCAGTTCACAAACATGAACTCGATGAGAAATCTCTTCATTGCTGGTGTTTCTCTCTTCCTCGGGTTGTCTATTCCCGAGTACTTCAGGGAATACACTACTGCTGCTTTTCATGGTCCTGCCCATACTAAGGCTGGATGGGTGAGTCAAGCATATTATAGTTAACTTTCTAAATTTGTTGATTTTCTATAAAGTCATTAATAACTGATATCTGCTTCTCCTGTAAATATGCAGTTCAATGATTTTCTCAACACTATCTTTTTGTCTTCCCCGACTGTGGCGTTAATGGTTTCTGTGTTCCTGGACAACACATTGGAGTACAAGGACAGTGCCAAAGACAGGGGAATGCCATGGTGGGTGAAGTTTAGGACTTTTAAGGGGGATAGCCGAAATGAAGAGTTTTACACTCTCCCGTTTAATCTCAACCGCTTCTTTCCACCTTCATAATCGTGTTAAAAGATACATTTTTGGACAAAAGGAGGTTAAAGTGACAAGAGTTTTATCTCATCCTATCTCAGGGTTGACCCCTAATGATATGTTTGGACCAAAGGATTGGAGATGAAAGGAAATGAAGACCTCTGTTGGTAGAAGAGTTAGAATGAAAGAGGAACAAATATTTATTAATTTATTTGTAGCCATAAATGTCAAGGCCTATTTTGGCATAATGAAAAGGTTTTCTTAAAAGATAGTACTTTTACATTTCATTTTAACCATACTCTGTTGGATCATTGATGCAAGCAAAAGTTTTAAGTATTTCGCAGTGTTACTTTTTCCCCTTGGATTTGATACAAAAGTGGAACAACTTTTATGTACTATTTACTAATGTTCTTTTACACAACAAATTAATGTTGGACAAGGAATTTGGAGTAGGAGTTGGTGAGGAAAACTATGATCACCCTAATGCCTGCACATGCATTCTTTGCAGCTGGGGTGTCGATAAATACTACGACCAAGACCTCGTACCTGCACTCTCTGACCTTCATCAATCATCTTTCGGATCTTCTCCGAAAAACTGTTCCATCCTAAGGTCTTATTTCTTGACAAAATTGCAGCAAGTCTCTTCTTGCTAGGCCTCAACGTGGGAGCATGACCACCACCGTAATATGTTCTGAACCCTGACACAAGGGATGATAGCTGACTGCCCGAGTCTGTTATTGCAAATACATCGGATGTTGCACATGCAATGAAATCCAATGCTGCAAGCTGCATTATACGTGACCTGCTGTTAGAGTCGCACATAATGTGTTCGTTTTTGTCTGTATTCGAATTCCTACAAATCAGAAGCAACTTACTTGAGAATAAAAGTTTCTAAATGGTGCGAGTTCATTTGGTGAGAGAAGATTTTCCTTGGTCACTAGGTTGGGATAGAGGGTAGTTAAAGCTTGCATTCTTGATTGACCTCCATATATGTCCGAACCAGCAAGATAGATGTATGTTCCACGTTTGAAACCAAGGCCAGCGAGAACTAGTGCTGCTTCTTCTGGTGTCAATGGACATTTACCCATCCTTCTTAGCTCCTCTGGAGAACGAGACCTGCAGACACCAGTAAACCGAAACTTATGGTCAATTGAATTATCACTCAAACTATGTCAACCTAAAAGGCGTGTAACTGTTGTACAGCAGAAACTATACTTTGATTCCTTAAGACGCTCAAGAAGTAAAGGAAAATGGACTTGTCGATAAGTTTGCAGTTCCCTTCTCTCAGTTTCTCCACCACCAAATTCACATATAGAATAGGCCACCATATCAATCTCAAACCTTAAATGCAAAGCAAGGTACTTGGAAGGGTCTTCTGCTGCACTATGGTCAACACGCGACATTAAGTTTCCAAGAAGCTGCTTATCCAATATGCTCCTTGCAAAATCATACCTCCGAATCCTCCTAACCAGTAAAGAACCTGTCTTTTGGATCTTTGGCACAAACTTTAAGGCATGGAAGTTGCACTTGCACCTTAGTCTCTACAACAAAATACAAATTTGTCTATAAACAAGAACAAAGAACTAAAATGCCATCAACAACAACAACAACAACAACAACAACAACAAACCAGTATAATCCCACTTAGTGGGGTCTGGGGAGGGTAGTGTGTACGCAGACCTTACCCCTACCCTGGGATAGAGAGGCTGTTTCCAAATAGACCCCCGGCATCCTTCCCTCCAAGAACTTCCCACCTTGCTCTTGGGGAGACTCGAACTCATAACCTCTCGGTTAGAAGTGGGGGTTGCTTACCATCACAGCAACCACTCTTGTCTTAAAATGCCATCATTGATCATTTATACAAATGTCTTATGAATAAGTAGCACAATCTAGATACTTTTTGCAGATGGTATACCAAACATACATATATTCCATAGCCAATCAAACAATTAAAGAATGCTCTTCACCTGAAGTTCATATGGTAATGGGTCAAAGCCAAGTCTATTTCCATATCCTAGAAAGTGAACAACTCGATTGTGTAAGAGGAGGGGAAGTATCTTCTTAATGTATTCATCAGGTGTAGCCTCCTTTGAGAGATCTGCATCAGTTATCTAAGCAAAGGAAAAAAGGTATTACTATAAGCTATCTCCAAGTAAATACAATCTGTCCCAACTTTTCAACTAAAGAGAAAAACGTACAAGACTTCCAGCCGCTTCAACATCAAGTAATTTCAGATTAGGAGGGAGCTCCTTTATAATATCAACTTCTTCCTTCAACATATCCATGAAATAGTCTTCTTGATATATATCGCCAAATTGACTGTTCTCACAGCAAAAAGAGTGTTATAACTTGCTGTTAAATTAAGCCAACTGGTGGAAGAGATTTTGACTGTAAAACTAAGTTTCCTCTTTTCTTGGGTATTTGAATAACTAGAGGGACAATTAGAATCAGAAAAATATATCAAACCTAGGATCCTTCCAGACATTGCTATAAAGAAACTTGGGAATGACCAAAGTGGCATTTAGGAGAGACGCTACAGCAACAGCATTGCAGACCTGCAGGCACAATTACAAATTTCATTTCATGATCTATTCAAGAATAAGCAAACATAACAGTAAAATGGAAAGAGCAGTGTTCTATACTTACAGCAACTCTCTGTTGATTTAGTCCTCCATTTGCGCTGATCAGTATATAGCCAGTGATGTTTCTAGGCTTCCCTGTCCTGACAACTTTAAACAATTATATACCGGAATTCAAAATTCAAAGAGTGAATCACCTACTACTAAAGGTGCATATCGTAAAACAACACAATTCATGTATGAGCAAACTACACATAAGAGCAAAAATGCCCTTACCTTGTGGACTAGTTTTATCTGCACAAGGTTTCCAAGATGATGCCTGAGGATATGGCTCCTCCCATAACTTTGATGACTCTTGCTTAAACTCCCTCTGCAGCAATTTAAAGAAAGCCAAACAAAAGGTAGAAGTTATATTAGGATTGTTCGTGACTAAGATTTTAAATGCAATTTCCGAATGAAATTAATCTGGTCGAGTTTCACAACCTCTGCAAGAGAAGCAGCAGCCAGATTTAGCAGCCTTTCATGCAGCTTTACTGGACGTTCTTTCGCTGTCTTCTCTATCATTCCCCCCTTCAGGTACAAAATTAGATAGCAAATTAAATAGATCACCTTGCGGGGTTCATACTATATATTCAAAGAAATTCATGTTTACACATTCCATTCAGTATACTAAGGACTTATGTGAAAATCATAGTTCCTATCACCTTATCTTTGTTCTATATCATCGTTGTCTAGAAAGGCGTAAAATGACTGCTAGGAGACTATAGGAATCACAATGTCATACCTTGGACTTACTTGAGCCTTGTAACGAAAAATTATTCTGAAGCATTGCGGGGTCAAAAATCAAGCATACAAGAGAATCTAAAAGAAAGAGAAAGCCCATTAACAAAATTGTGAAAACAATAGACCTAATATGTCTATGCAGCCACCACATATGCCTCTTCCCTACATGAATTCCTTTAGAAGGAGTGAACTTAACAGAGTCATTTTTCAACCCTTTGGACAAAACAACTTTGTCCCAATTGTAATCTCCCCCTGATAATCTTCTTCCTAGAGGAGGATCACCTCCATGTTGCATATCTAAACTTCGAAATTCATGTTCTTTGATCCCAAATGATATATCTAATTCCTGGTTCTCCACTCGACAATCTCCAAGAGACCGTTGTTTTCCCATTTTTTCTAGCAACTAATAGCTCAGAAAGTTTGAGCTCCAACTTAACAGAAGCAAAGATCAACAACACTATCTCCTCCTTTTCTTTTTAATATGTTTTGAATGCCTAGAATATAATTCCACAAGTTTGTTTAAAATATTTCTGTGAATGCCCATTTCAAGAATTGGTCTTCAACTGAAGTTTGTTGAGAAAGTTACATGAAAAAGAGATCAAACTGAAACGTCTATTCATAAATTGTAAGTAAAGTTAAAGAAACTGGTGACTGTGACATATACAACCAAACTGAAACTGGGATCATTCAGAAATAACATATGAGTAAAATTTAAGGCATTAAGAAAAAAGGTTGGATATTAGGATAGTTATAAAGCTGACCTCGAATAGAATACAGAAAGAGATTGCCATCAACTATAACTACTTCCCGCCTAACTATGAGAAAGTCCGGTGTTTATGCTTTTGATTTTGTATTCTTTTCTTAGGGATTTTGGAAGAGGAATATCCCTGACAATGTTTCATTCTTACAAGGAAAAAACTACCGTTTTCAATTCTTCTTTGGGGCCTTTTTAACTAACTTTTGATACCAAACGTTTGGGTTGCCCCATTCTATACTTCTTTAATTTATTATTTTTATTTCTACTTAAATTTTCTTCTACCTGATTTTTTAATTTCTATATCTTTTATACATATCAAAAGACAGTTTAAAAAGTACTTTTCTAATTTTCCTATAATTAGATTATGTGGAGATTCTTGTAATCACCCATGGTACGTAGCACACAACTTCGCAACAACAACAACAATGACCCAGTATAGTTCCACAAGTAAGGTCCGAGGAGGGTAGTGTGTACGCTGACCTTACCCTTCGCCGATGGGATAGAGAAGTGGTGGAGATGCAGGGACATCTCCGGTGATTTTGTTCAAGGTGTAGTCTAATGGCAATGAAGCAGGATAAAATCAGGGAGGCAAGAAATATCCGGTTATTTCTTCCAATCTGCCCAAGTATTGGAGGACAAAGTTACCGGTTCTTATGCTGGTAGCAGGTTGCACCTATATTGGTGAAATTGTAGATGTTCGTGTAATCTAGCCCGGACACTCTAATTTTAACTCTCTTTTTTCTTCTGTCAATTTAATGGTAGCCCAAAAGGACCTCAGCAAACATGGACTTTCGAAAGTAAGATATTGAGGCCTTCAAAACAGAAATCCAATTTTAACAACTTCAGAGTAATATAATTATATATAAACATCTTCCTCAATCCTTTAATGCATTACTACATTTTCCAACATAGTTCTGAGGGTCTTGAGTTGAGCAAGAACATGTTTGATATTCATTGAGGGTCTTGAGTTGAGCAAGAACATGTTTGATATTCATTCTTTCCTCTGGCAAGTCCGTTGTGCACCTCAGAGCTAATTCCATGATGGATGATAAGCACTGCATCTTTCCTGTTTTGTTCTTCTCCTCTGGTATCATTAGCTCAGGATCTATTATCCTGTCCATCGCGTGTGGCCATGATTGTCTTATCCACCCCCTCAAGCTTGAATTTTTCAGCAAACTGTTCATCTGTTGGCTTCTTTCTTGTAAACGTTTCCATCAGCATGATACCATAGCTGTAAATGTCACACCTTGTAGATAACCAATCCTTCCAATCCAACTCTGCATTAGAATACAACAAGATATCAAGAGAATGTGGTGTCTTTCAAATGGTTGAAATTAGAAGGAGAAATGAAGCATTTTTGTGACATGATTGTTACCTGGTGCAATGTACCCGATGGTTGCAAGAGTTTTGGTTTGTGCAATACTCTCTCCTACCCCTAATAACTTAGCTAGCCCAAAGTCACTCACATGTGCAACCATATCTTCATCGAGTAGTACATTGCTAGGCTTTAGATCACAGTGAACAACCGGCACAAAATAGCCATGATGGAGATAGTCTAACGCTGATCCCACATCAATCATTATGTCTACTCTCTGCATGATGTTCGTGTAATCTAGCCCGGACACTCTAATTTTAACTCTCTTTTTTCTTCTGTCAATTTAATGGTAGCCCAAAAGGACCTCAGCAAACATGGACTTTCGAAAGTAAGATATTGAGGCCTTCAAAACAGAAATCCAATTTTAACAACTTCAGAGTAATATAATTATATATAAACATCTTCCTCAATCCTTTAATGCATTACTACATTTTCCAACATGGTTCTGAGGGTCTTGAGTTGAGCAAGAACATGTTTGATATTCATTGAGGGTCTTGAGTTGAGCAAGAACATGTTTGATATTCATTCTTTCCTCTGGCAAGTCCGTTGTGCACCTCAGAGCTAATTCCATGATGGATGATAAGCACTGCATCTTTCCTGTTTTGTTCTTCTCCTCTGGTATCATTAGCTCAGGATCTATTATCCTGTCCATCGCGTGTGGCCATGATTGTCTTATCCACCCCCTCAAGCTTGAATTTTCAGCAAACTGTTCATCTGTTGGCTTCTTTCTTGTAAACGTTTCCATCAGCATGATACCATAGCTGTAAATGTCACACCTTGTAGATAACCAATCCTTCCAATCCAACTCTGCATTAGAATACAACAAGATATCAAGAGAATGTGGTGTCTTTCAAATGGTTGAAACTAGAAGGAGAAATGAAGCATTTTTGTGACATGATTGTTACCTGGTGCAATGTACCCGATGGTTGCAAGAGTTTTGGTTTGTGCAATACTCTCTCCTACCCCTAATAACTTAGCTAGCCCAAAGTCACTCACATGTGCAACCATATCTTCATCGAGTAGTACATTGCTAGGCTTTAGATCACAGTGAACAACCGGCACAAAATAGCCATGATGGAGATAGTCTAACGCTGATCCCACATCAATCATTATGTCTACTCTCTGCATGATATCTAAGGAACAACTCTCAGAATGAAGCCAATCGTCTAGGTTTCCATTAGGCATGTACTCTAATACCAAGGCTTTGAAATCAACGTTGGAGCAATTGATGACTTGACCTGATCAAGTTGGGCAGAACGCGAAATCTTATTCAAACCATGACAAATACTCGCCAACACTGGGACTGCAAGGCTAATCTGTCGCCCGCCTGCCATCATGCTTGCCATCTTAAAAGTCTCAAGACGAATGGAGGTCTCTACCTTGGGGAACACAAAGACACACAACCAAATTGATAAGAATGCCGCTACATATGTTTCATCTTTCTTGTTAGACCTCACCCTAAGCTTAGAGAATATATTTTCTTGATCAGTTGACCACCTCGTTGTCTCGGGAATAACTCCGTTAGGATTATGTGTTGACATTAGGCATGCAGATTTCTTTTTCTTTCGCAACGGGGCAGGTCTATAAATTAATATTTTTTTATACCAAAATCTTGTCCACTTGCTGAAGGAGACCCTTCACCCGTACCTTCCTTAAGATGATGAAATGCGACAAATAAATACTCACAAGATCGAGGAATAAATCTGACATATTTGTCATTCAAACCGATGAGTTCTCTTGTCTCGGGTACCACTTCTTCATATGGAGAACCTGCAATGGGCAAACCCCCAAGGATATATAAGTCCCAAAGAGATATAAGTGAAAAGTGAGGCATAGACAACATCATAAATGTTTGTTGTACTCAGTGTTTGTTGGCTTCCGCCAAGCACGTCTTCAGCCCATTCCCAATATCCTGGGATATGACGATACTCGCCCTCGATTGTTGTTGCGTTTCCCCAATGTACTTCTCCTTGAATTATACGACTTCCTAAGTTTGGAAAGGTGCTAGCAATATTTATATAACGATGGATTGGCGCTTCGAGAGACCACATCTTGGATAATGGATTAGAAGTCGATTTGTGCTGCATGGTCCAGTTCTCTACATGGAGTTCCTTAGAGGAGGCCATAGGGCTGTATATCGACCGGCTTGTGAGGTGAGAATCAAATGCTTGGTTTGTTCTATGACATCTTCAGAATCGGACCATTTTGAGAGTAATCTCTCCAAGAACCGGGCCATTTTGAGAGTAATCTCTCCAAGAATCGGACCATTTTGAGAGCAATCTCTCCAAGAACCTGACCATTTTGAGAGCAATCTCTCCAAGAACCGGACCATTTTGAGAGCAATCTCTCCAAGATTCGGCATTTTGAGATTAATCTCTCCAAGATTCGGGCCATTTTGAGATTAATCTCTCCAAGAATCGGGTCATATTGTCTCTCCAAGAATTGAGCAGGGATAAGTACTCATCCCTCACACCCCAAGATTATCTTCTTCGTGTATGGTTCAGCTTGTTGAAAAAAACAACAAAACAAGAAAAACAAAAAAAGAATAAGTAGTTACCGTCACATTACTGCTTCCGAATCCACAAAAAAAAATAGACTCAAATAGCTTGCAAATACTGCGAATTGATGTTCAACCAAATGCAAGCACACGAGTTTATATAGATCTTTAAAAGAAGATGTTACAATGATGCTGCCGATGTCGGAATAAGTACTAAGGCGGTGGAAATAACTTGTCTCCAATATGGACTTGGATTGCAATTAGACTTCAAAAAGGACTCAATTACGAGCAACTGTTGCCAGATCCGTTTAAAAAAATAGAGTCCAATTTGATGAGGAAAAACAAATTAAAAGGAACACCATCAGTGCTTACATTAGCAACAGTGATAAGGAAATTCCTTTTAAAGTGCTATAAATTATTTTGCACTTCAACGTGTAAATAGGAAAGAACGTATTCATCATTATTTCAAGCTAATCACAGTTAGTATTGGATATTTTGATCTATGATGATCATTATCTAATAAACTAATGAAGGACATTTTCATGAAAAAAAATTGAAAAGAAGCGTTCTTCTTTTTACTTCAAGCCTAGTCTTCAAATGTCTAAAAATCTTGACAAGTCATGAAGTAGGAGGCATTTGTAGGCATATAAATTTTATTAATTTGGATTATATTTTAAAATTTAAGATACATTAGTCCAAATAAATATTATGGACTAATATAATCGAACTAATTATACAAGTTCAATATATATGGATTAAATAAATAAGTCTTAGTCTATTGGGTTAGCTCATTTAATTGGGCTAAAGTGACGAGCCCACTTCATTAAGCCCAAGATGATATCTTCCTAGAAGCCCAGTTTGGTATTATGACGTGGCGCGCCAAGTCAAACGGAAGAGCCAATAGGATCATGCCACGTGTCAAAATGACAAGGCATGCCAAGTCACACTAAAAGGCTAATGAAATCGCGCCACTTGTGCAAGTGACATGTTCTGGCCAATCAAATGCGGCCATGTCACACTTCAATTTGATTGGTCGAAAAGAGTTTGTTCTTATCACAACTCTTCCCTTCCACAACTATAAATAGAGGTCTTCATAACTCAGAAAGGACACCAGTATCGTATTTTTACCCCTGCTCGGTAGTTTTGTAGCAGGTTGTTTCGGACGTTTTTTAGGAGAAGTAAGGAAGTTATAACACGAAGCAAGAAAGAGCTCGTGGATCAAACGTTGAAAATTCCTCCACAAATTTTAAGCTTCGAGTTCAAGTTCAAGAAATCAAGTTCAAGCTCAAAAACGAAGAACAAAACAAGGTCAAGTTCAAGCAATCAAGCTCAAGCTCAAGAACAAAATCATCGTTCGAGACAACAAACATAGATTCAAGATCAAGCTCAAGAGCCCTTGAATTTATTTACTATTGGAAAGAAGAATCAGAGGATTCATACACATTATAACACTCAAATATTCGAAATAAAATATTACAATTGTTACGATATTTTCGGTGTTGATTTTATTTTCTCGATCTACACCAGTTCTACAGAAAAATCATTGATTAACTACCCTTCAACCATATGATAGTTTTGTATGCGAGAGTTTGAGATCTGATGACTTTAAATAGTATTAAGTAGTACTATTTTAGCTGTTAGGGATATTATAACTCCACATATCTCAAGAAGATTAGATTCTTTTGAGCTGCCACACTTTAAATTGGGATTCCGGCAAACGCAATGGAGTTTTCTTTTAACAAACATTGAAGAAGCAGATTGAAAATAAAGATTAAGGCAAAAAAAAGAAAAAACTAAGAAAAGGAACCAAATCATCATGCTCTGAATTTATAAGAAATAACAGTGGAGGAGGATAGAATTGGGACCTTAGTAAAATAGCTCCAGTAATACAAGAAAGAAAATCTGTTATTGCTTAAATCCAATATCGCTAAATGTGACCGGACAAAGTAACTGCAACCTCGAACCAATAGCCACGAACGGAGAACTCCTTTTCTTAATCTCACCATAAATTTTCTTTTAAAACAATCTGTTCTATTTCTTTTGACAAGTCTTTCCTTTCCTCTTTTTCAATGTTCTATTCTTTTTGTTTCAAAGATTTCGAAGCTTTTTTTCTTTTCCTTCAGTTTTTTGTTATCTCTTTTTAAAAAAAAATTCCTCCAGATGCTTCGTTGTTTCAAATCTCGTTTTTCTTCTTTTCTAGTTTTCTGTTTTCCCAAAATCTTCGTCACTTTCGTTTTCCCTCCTCACTTTCTTTGTGTGTCTTAATTATATATAGACGTGTGAGTATAACTGATGTTAGGAAGTAGAGAGATGAGTGGGGAAATGGGAAAAGGGGCGTGAGGGAGTTAAGATATGTAGGGAGAGGAGACGTGAGGGAATGGGAAGTTAGGGGGTTGACACTACTTTTTATCCTCTTTTTTTTTGGGTAAGAGTCATGGAATATGTGACTTTACTTTAATATATATATATATATATATATATATATATATATATATATATATATATATAAAGATTAGACATTAATACAAATTTACTTAAAATTGTATAGAATTTAGGTGTGGTAAAAAACTAGTTGTTCACAACTTGTCCAAGAAACCTTAGGCACCATCACCTTTGCACCACAGAAAGTCGGAGGCTGAAGTCTACCAAACCTCTCCAACTTGTGTTGCTCGTCCTCTAGCGTAGCAAGAGCTACATAGTCCTGAACAGCTGCAACCGACTGAGCTGGAGGTGCCCTCGGTTTCTGAAGTCCCTGCACGACCTGCTCAGGTGTGCGAGCGGTGGGAATCTAATTTCCTCCCTCAGCCTGAGAAGTAGTTGTGGATGTAGTAATTGAGACCGCCTGAGCTAGGCTAGTACATACTGATAGAATCTAAGCCAGGGCCTCTTGAAGACCTGGAATAACAATGGGCACAACTGGTGCTGCTGCTGTATGACGACCTGGCCAGTCGTCTTAAGAATTAACACCCCGGTCCCCTGTTAACTACGTTCCTCGAGTTTATTTTTGCTATTTTTTATCTCTTGGGACGTTCGATTTTGAGTTTTCGAGAGTTTTGGAACACTTAGTCCCTAAATGAGAGGTTAAGTGTTGGAAAGTTGACCGTAGTCGGAATAGTGTGAAGTAAGCCTCAGAATGAAAATTTGATGGTTCCGTTAGCTCCGTTAAGTGATTTTGGGCTTAGGGCGTGATCGGATTGGTTTTAGAGGTCCGTAGCTAATTTAGGCTTGAAATGCCGAAAGTTGAATTTTTGAAGTTTTCGATTCGATAGTAAGATTTTGATACGAGGTTCGGAATAAAATGTTGGAAGTTGAAGTAGCTCCGCAGTGTTGAGTGTGATGTGCGAGCAAAATTTAAGGTCATTAGGACGATGTTTGATAGACATTTTTATCGAAAGCATATTTTTGAGAATTTTAGAGTACTTAGGCTTAAATCCATGGTTAATTCGAGGTTCGACGTTGTTTTAGGTATTTTAAGAATTGGTACAAGTTCGGTAGTGGTTTGAGACTTGTTGGTGCCTTTGGTTGAGGTCCTGGGGGCCTCGGGATGATTTCGGATGGTTGACGGAAGGATTTTGGAGTTTAAATTTGCAGCTTCAGCTGATATCTGTCATAAACGCACCTGCGATTTGGGTTCCGCAGTTGCGGAGCCATCGCAGAAGCGGAGCCGGGGAGAATCTATAGGTTTCGCAAATGCGGAAGAAATACCGCAGAAGCAGTACCGCATCTGCGAAAGGGTAATCGCAGGTGTGGATTATGATCTTTAAGTGAAAATCACAGTGCGAACTTTAGTTCGCAAAAGCGGGACCGTAGATGTGGTCCAAGGACCGCAGATGCAGAAACGGCTGGGCAGAAATATGAAATTTCGAGGATTTAGTTTCAAAAGTTGAAAATTCAATTTGGAGCTCGGGAGAGGGCGATTTTGAGAGGAAATTGAGGAAGAGATCATTGGATAATAATTCTTTAACCCTTTCTAGTTATATTCCATCAATCTATAGTTAGTTTCATCCTTTAATTTCGGATTGGAGGTGAAAATTGGGAAAAAGTTGAAAGGAAGTTCTTAGACCTAACATTTGACTTTTGATTGGGAATTTGGACTTATATTTGGATAATTTTGGTGTGAATGAACTCGTGAGAGTGTGGGGATTCTGAAAATATAAATTTTACCTGGTTTTGAGTCGTGGGCTCAAGGGAAATTTTGGTTATTATACCTTATTTCGTGTATTAACTTAGAACTTCTTTGTTGAATCGGTTACTTGAAGTGTTATTTACATTATGCAATTGAATTGAATAGATTTGGACCCTTTAAAGTCGAGTACTCCTGGCAAAAACGTGATTTCTAATTGATTTTGAGCTGGTTCGAGGTAAGTGGCTTGTCTAACCTTGTATGGGGTACCTTCCCCTTAGGGTATGATATATTTGATAATTGAAATGCCTTGTACGTGAGATGACGAGTGCATATTTGAGCTAATTATTGAAAATCCAGCTTTTCTTTAAGTACTTCAATTGAGTTCTTTCTTTTTCCTGTTTTATTCTACTTGTGAGTTTAGCCTGTTGTTAGTTTAGAAAATCATATTTAGTTGGCTCAATTGCCTATTTGCTCAAACTACCTTAATTGCATTACGTACAACATGTTAGGCTAGAATTACCTATTCTACTTAGTACGAAATTTAGCTTAATTGAGTATTTTTATGTTGTTGCTGTATGTTTTATTTTGGGACTACAGGACAACATCCTAGGAGATCCCCTGAACGTATTTATGATTTCAGTTGAGGTGCGGGATACCAAAAGATCCCCGATACGTATATTGAGGATACCAAGATATCCTCGGGATACCAAGAGATCCCTATCAAACAGTGAGGATACCAAGAGATCCCTATTATACATTGAGGATACCAAGAGATACTCAGGATACCAAGAGATCCCTATCATATATCGAGGATACCAAGAGATCTCTGTCATACATTTAGGATACCAAGAGATCCCTATCATACATTGAGGATATCAAGAGATCCTCGGGATACTAAGAGATCCCTAGCATACATAAAGGATACCAAGAGTTCCTCGGGATACCAAGAGATCCCTGGCATATAGTGAGAGTACTAAGAGATCCTCGGGATACTGAGAAATCCTAGTTTCATCCCTGTTATGAATGGTATTTCCTTGTGATTATATTCATCTCTGTTTCAATTGTTGCAATCTTTATTATCCTATATAGATTCTTATTGTAGATTCTCAATCGTACAGCTTATCTTATCATGCCATCTTTATATTTATTTAATCTTATTTGGGCCTTGATCTTCCTCGTCACTACCCGACCGAGGTTAGGCTTGACACTTACTGAGTATTGTTGTGGTGTACTATGCCCTTTCTGTGCATATTTTTCATGTGCAGATCGATGTACCTTTACTCAGACCTACCATCCTTGTGGCGAGGCGATCTTTCAGAGACTTCGAGGTAAATCCCCCACGTTCGCAAACCGAGGAGCCTCTCTCGCTATTCTATCTTGTAGTCATAACCTTCTATCTTCACTGTTGATTTAGACATTTCGGATTTAGAGAATTTTACTATTTTTCGTAGCTTGTGATTAATGGGTTTCTGGGTTTTGGGAGTATGTACTGTTTTTGAGAAGTTAAATGTTGTGTATGCCAAGCGGCACCTTTAAAATGCTATTTTATTTCTCTATTCCCATTTTAAATTATTTTTCTTTTCTTCCGCAAGTTTGGGGTATTTTTCTGCATTTTAGACTTACTTAGTCGTAGAAATTAGGTGCCATCAAGATGATTTACGGAGGGGGAACAAGATCGTGACAAGTTGGTACCAGTGCTCTAGGTTCATATGAGTCATAGATTACAAGTCGGTTTATTAGAGTCTCGTTGATCGGTACGGAGAGGTCTATACTTATGAACGAGAGGCTATGTAACCGTAAGAAAAATTCCACTTCATTTGATTTCCCTATCATGCGAGATTTTTGACATCACAATCCTAAACCTTTATCTTCCATTCTCTCACAGATGGTGAGGACACGTACTACCAGAGATGATCAGACACCCACGCGCCCTATGAGAGCCATCAGAGTTGGATGTCGGAGTAGAGGCTGAGGACGCACATGCAGTGCAGCCATAGCACCCGTGCGAGCTGCCACCGAGGAGCCACCAACAGCTCCAACTAGATCCCAAGCACTGGATGTGCCTACTGCTACTACTGCTCCAGCACTTCAGAAGACATTAGCACAGTTCCTAACCATGTTTGGTACGTTAGTTCAGGTGGGGTTGATTCAGGTTGTACCAACTACTTCACAGATCGGAGGAGGGACCCACACTTCCACCACCCCCCTCTAGAGCGATGGATTCTTATTGGTCATATTCCAGGTGACATCGCGATATAGCCTGTGGTCCCAGTTCAACAAGTAATGAGGACCTCTCGCGAAGTAGAGGGTAGATGGGTTTAGGAGAGAGATGTCAGACGAGGTCAGGAGAGAGAGTATAGGGAAGTGAGAAGTCCTCATAGATTGGAGAGACCCACTGGTCAATATTTTGGAGGAAGAGTATGCCATGGTAGAGGTTTTGCTAGTCAACCAGTTCACTTTGCATCTCAGATTCCATACAATATTTCAGGTGTTCAGGGGTCTTGGAGTGCCTGCACCGTACAGTTCCCAGTGCCACGTCCTCCCAGAGCTTGTTTTGAGTGTGTGACACATGCCATGTGGTGAGGGATTGCCCTAGACTTGGGAGGAGTGCACCTCCACAGGCTTCTCATCTACAGCGCGCTCCACAGAGTTCTTAGGCTATGATCACAGCACCAGTTGCTGTTAGAACGAGTGCTTAACGCTAGAGGGGGGGGGTGAATATCGTTTATAAAAATTATGCAGAAATAAAATCGAGTTGGGGAATTAAAAACTGCAGGAATGAAATAAGTGCGGAAAATAAATAGGAAAGAACACACCGATGTATACTGGTTCGCCACGACCTGTGGTTAGTCCAGTCCCCGAGAGACTCTCTCGAGATTTCCACTAATTCCGTTAAGCTTACGGGTGCTCAACAAACCGTTACAACCTGAGAGCTTGAATCACACAAGCCTCAACAAACGTTGCTCGAAGATACCGCACTTCAAGACTTCACACGAAGGAATGGAACGTTCCTTCTTACAACAAGGGATTATAGATTTCCCTTCAAGTGTATGAACACTCAATACTCACTTATACAATAGCTCTCCCAAAGAGTGGATATGAGTACAAAATAATCAGCTCAAGAAACACAACAACTTAATCAAAGATTGGCTCTCAAAAATAATGAATTTAAGATTGAATGATTGCAATAATAATATGTAAGATTTGTGCTCTGTTGTTGTTTTGAAAAAACGAATTTCAGAGGGGTATTAATAGCATTCAAAGAGTATCAGACCGTTGCCTAATTGTCAAACAAAATCCCTGAATTTGTGCTGCGACAATCGATTGTCAAGTCTCAACAATGGATTGTGTGACTAATTTTTCAAAAGACAAATCTTGACTTTAAGTAGAAAATCGATTGTAAGAGATCTTTGTTGGATTCGGTAATTCAACAATCGATTGTCCGATGTGTACAATCGATTGTGGTTCAAATATTCAAAATATTTCTGACAAAAATTTGAATATAACAAATTATGTAATTCATTTTCAACCAGCAGATCTTGACTTTAAGAAGAAAATTGATTGTGAAAAATCTGTTTAGGATTTTGTAGTTTCAACAATCGATTGTCAACCTATTACAATCGATTGTTGTTTAAGGTTTCAAAACATTTCCGACAACGGTATGAAAATAATCGATTGTTAGACCATGACAATCGATTGTTTTGTTTTATGAAAAATTTCGGTAACACACTGCCTCAGTACAATCGATTGTTTACATAACACAATCGATTGTTCTGCTTAAAAAAATTTATTTAGACACTGTCTCACGACAATCGATTGTTCCAAGTCAACAATCGATTGTATAACTTATTTGAAAAATTCATTTAGTCACTGACTCATGACAATCGATTGTACCAAGCAAACAATCGATTGTATGACTGTTTTGAAAAAAATGTTTAAACACTGTCTTAATAAAATCGATTATTTAAAGCATATAATCGATTGTGACGTAATATAATCGATTGTTGAAATCAGATAATCGATTGTTTACTTAATTTTGAAAGTTCCAGTTTTGGCGGTCCTTAGAACAATCGATTGTTGGCTTTATACAATCGATTTTTGTAGTCCAGATTCAAAAGACATGTTTAAAAATCATTTTGGCTAAAATGCAACTCATTTGTTTTAACCTAAAGATGCATGGTTTGATGAAAAATGATTTTATGAGAGAGGCCAATACTTGAATATGTCGTTGAATCAAGATCACAAAATAAAACGACTCAACAATAACTTCATTGCGATTCTTGATCTTGTATTGTTTCTCTTGTACTTTGACTGTTATCGTTCCATCCTCGTTGGTTTGTCATTTATCAAAACCTACATAAATCAACACACGTTTAGTTTGAGAACGTATTTCAACAATTTCCCCCTTTTTGATAATGGCAAACCTATATCGGGATATGCATTTAATAACAGTTCAAGACGAATATGCATATTAATAATAGTTCAAGACAAGTATTCCCCCTCAATTTGTGATTCCCCCTTAATTTATGCAAATATATTATAGTGTGCATAGCCCATTTTCTTCCCCCTTTTGACATTAACAAAAAGTGCAAGAAGAAACATTTCATTAGAAAAGATCAAGAAGTACAACAAGAAAGAAAAAAAAATGGGCAAAAAATAAACGAAATTATACAAAATAAGAAATTTTATTCATCATCATCTGCGACTTCCACGTTGTCCGGCACTGTTTCATAAGGGACAAGACCAGCATATGGATAATGAACATGATCAAAATATCCATGGAGTTCATAAGTCAATTGATTGACGGAAGTGGTTAGTGAAGCAAGCTGGTCGGAAATAGTTTGAAGAGTAGGATTTTGAGTGCGACGTGGTTGAGGATGAGGAGGAGGAGGAGCAGCGTGTTCGCCAACAGCGGGAAAGGAAGATGCTGAAATTTCCCAATGTTTGGTGCCCCTTTTGATCGGACCATTAGAGGTGTTAACACCGGTAGCTTCAAGAATATTCATTATAAGAAGTGCATAAGGAAGGGGTTTATCGTCCTCAACGGCATCGAGCATGTGAAGCTTGACGAACTTGCACCAATTGATGCGAGCTCCGGTGATAATGGCGTGAAGTAGTTTTGCGTCCTCTTGTGATATAGTGGTGTGGCTATGCTTACGGGGTTTGAGCACACGAGTTATGAAGTAAAAAATCAAGCGATACTCAGGGAGCATCCCCGTGATGGTAGGACGACGAGTGGTAAGATTAGGATCAAATGATCCAAGCCCGATTTGATTTAGGAGGAGTTGTTCATCAAATAATACGCCGCCTTCTCGTATGTACATAGAGATGTCTTCCCCATTTCGAGGAAGTCGAGAAATCGTTTGAATGTTTTCTTCAGATAAAAGAATTTGAACACCATTTATGTTTGTGACAAGATCACCATCATCGTCCTCCTTAAGATTGGAATAGAAGGCACGAATAAATGGAGGATGAATATGTGGATAGTTAAGAAATAAAAAGTCAATAAGTTTGCTTTCCCGAAGCATATTCGCAGTTGCTGTGGGCGCGCTTGATTCAAGATATTGAATAGTAGAAAAGCGAGGAGGTAGAATTTCTCGATTTTCGAATTTGGTTATGAATCTAGTGTGTTCTGCTTCAGACTTGAATTTTAGATAGGAACCGTCTTGATAAGGGAAGACGGGAGTAGGAGCAGTAGAGGAAGAGGCAATATTCTTGCCATGACGGGATCGTTTTTGATGTCTGCTTGACATTTTGATGGAATATTGAGTGCTGATTTAGAGAGTTTTTGAAAGATTTCAAGAGATTTTTGAAGCTTGAATTGATTTGAAGTGAGAAAGATGTAGAGAGTAACTCCTATTTATAGAGTGGGAAGTAGAGATAGCAATTAAGGGAGATGGTTGGCAGAAATAAAGTCTGAAAAGGTAAGATTTTAGAGCCACTACCGTTACACAATCGATTGTTAAACTGTCACAATCGATTGTGAAGGAATATTTGAACGGTACTTGGAACTGACAAAAAATAATCGATTGCAGAAGTCAGAACGGAAAAAAATTTGAATACTGACCGTTTGTCAATCGATTGTGAAGCCCAAACAATCGATTATTGAAGATTTTGAATTATGGTCAGAAGACAAATAATTGATTGTGGAATATTGACAATTGATTGCATGTAGGCAGTGAGTTATAAGGACATATGTATTCGTTGAACAATTGATTATAGACATATGACAATCGATTGTATGAATGCAGTGAGTATTTCATGGTCCAGTGATTTTAAGACAATCGATTATATATATATATATATATATATATATATATATATATATATATATATATATATATATATATATATATATATATATATATATATATATATATATATGACAATCGATTGTGAAGAGGCAGAGAGGTATAAGGACCTGAATAATTATTGAACAATCGATTATGGACGTTTGACAATCGATTGTGACGAGACAGAGAGTTATAAGGACCTAAATAATTATTGAACAAATCGATTATGGATGCTTGACAATCGATTGTGGGATAGCAGTGCAAAAACGGACAACACAGATGATAAATGACAATCGATTATGAAAATTTAACAATCGATTATTAAAAAAAATCATACAACTGAATCTTAACACAATCGATTATAGATACATATAATCGATTATTGTATATATTTGCCAAACACCTGCACAACATAAATGTTAGCCACAATCGATTGTATCTAGTACACAATCGATTGTATTTCACTAGAAATAAATTCCCGTGTCTTTGGGGCGATACCTGCAAAACAAAATTAAGCGCCTCCGACGCTCAAGTCAGTAATTATTCAAAAGATAAATACAACCTAAGTGTATGCATTAGATCAACATAGAGTCAAGAATTCCGAGTTCACTTCGAATACGGAAGAACGACTCTTTATCTAAAGGTTTGGTGAAGATGTCAGCCAATTGATGTTTAGTTTCAACGAACTCAATTTCGACATCACCTTTGAGAACGTGATCTCTTATAAAATGGTGCCTAATTTCTATGTGTTTCGTTCTTGAGTGAAGAATAGGATTCTTCGTCAAGCTTATGGCACTAGTATTGTCACATCGAAGAGACGTGATCAATACTAAGACCATAGTCCAAGAGTTGTTGCTTCATCCATAGAATTTGTGCACAACAACTCCCCGCAGCTATATATTCAGCCTCGGTTGTGGATAACGCAATACTTACTTGCTTCTTACTAAACCATGAGACTAATGAACTTCCGAGCAAATAGCAAGTGCCACTAGTGCTCTTGCGGTCTAATTTACAACCCGCAAAATCAGAGTCGGAATAGCCAACAAGTTGGCATGAAGAGCCTTTGGGATACCATAGTCCCACATTTATAGTATCAACAAGATACCTCATAATTCGCTTAGCTGCGGTTAAGTGCGACTCCTTCGGACACGATTGATATCTAGCGCACAAACATACGCTAAACATAATGTTCGTTCTACTAGCAGTAAGATAAAGAAGGGATCCAATCATACCTCGATACTTCTTGGTGTCGACTATCTTACCTTTCTCATCTTTGTCGAGATGGTCGGATGTGCTCATAGGGGTGGCCATCGCTTTGGCGTCGCTCATTTCAAATCGCTTTAATAACTCTTTGCAATATTTGGATTGGCAAATAAAAGTACCTTCTTTCATTTGTTTAACTTGTAGTCCCAAGAAGAAAGTAAGCTCACCCATCATTGACATCTCAAATTCATTTGCCATTAATTGTGAGAAATCCTTGCAAAGATACTCGTTAGTAGAACCGAAAATAATATCGTCAACATATATTTGTACCAAAAGGATGTCATTGTTTTTATTCTTAATAAATAGTGTAGTATCAACTTTCCCCCTATTAAAATCATTTTCCAAAAGGAATTTGCTTAAGCGTTCGTACCAAGCTCGCGGAGCTTGCTTAAGACCATAAAGAGCTTTCTTAAGCTTGAAGACATGATCCGGAGATTTAAAGTCTTCGAACCCGGGGGGTTGTTCGACATACACTTCCTCTTGAATAAATCCGTTGAGGAAGGCACTCTTGACATCCATTTGATAAAGTTTAAAATTCATAGCAGACGAAAATGCAAGTAATAATCGAATAGCTTCTAAACGTGCTATGGGTGCATATGTTTCTTCATAATCAATGCATTCTTCTTGATTATAACCCTTAGCAACTAACCTAGCTTTGTTTCTAGTGATAATACCATTTTCGTCTAGTTTGTTACGAAAAACCTATTTCGTACCAATTATGGTATGATTATCGGGTCTTGGCACCAATTCCCAAACGTCATTACGTTTAAATTGGTTAAGCTCCTCTTGCATTGCCAAGGTCCAATGCTCATCCCCAATTGCTTCGGAAATGGTAGTTGGTTCAATTTGTGAAACAAAAGCCATTTGACCTACGGTGTCTTTGAGAAGGTTTCGAGTACTTACCCCTTTCTCGATATTCCCAATTACCTTGTCGAGAGGGTGGTCTTTAGACGTCCTCCAAGCCTTTGGAATCACCGATGTTTCCTCTTGTTGTGGTGCTTCTTCCGTTGGTTGTTCCACACCTTCATCTTCAATTTCCTTTGTATTTTCCGTATGCTCCTTGTCTTGAATATCCAATTTGTTTAAAGTTTCTGCAATGTCATCACAAAATTCCTTTCTCGCCAAGCGAACATCACTTTCACAAAATACAATATGAGGGGACTCCTCGACAGTTTTAGTACGATTATTGAATGCCCTATATGCTTTGCTATGTGACGAGTAGCCAAGAAAAATACCTTCATCAGATTTAGCATCAAATTTTCCCAAATTGTCTTTTCCATTATTATGGATAAAACATTTACAACCGAAAACTCTAAGGTGGGAAATATTAGGTTTTCTTCCCTTATAGAGTTCGTATGGAGTTTTCATGAGTATCGGTCGAATGACTGCTCTGTTTAAAACATAGCAAGCGGTACTCACGGCATCCGCCCAAAAGATTTTGGAAATCTTTGACTCATCGAGCATGGTTCTAGCCATCTCTTCGAGGCAACGATTTTTCCGTTCCACCACTCCATTTTGTTGTGGTGTTCGTGGAGCCGAAATGGTATGTTCAATACCGAGTTCGTCACAAAAATCTGCAAAGAGATTTGGATCGAACTCTCCTCCATGATCACTTCTTATGGAAGTGACGGTTGTGCTCTTTTCATTTTGCACACGTTTGAGAAAAATTTTGAAGGCTTGAAAAGCATCACTTTTATGAGCAAGAAATAGAGTCCATGTGAATCGAGAGTAGTCATCAACAATAACCAAAGCATAACGATTTCCACCAAGACTTTCAATTCTAGATGGTCCAAAAAGGTCCATATGAAGAAGTTGTAAAGGTTTAGTGGTTGAAACAATATTTTTCGATTTAAAAGAAGCTTTTGTTTGTTTCCCTTTTTGACATGGTTCACAAATTGTATCCTTTTCAAATTTGATTTTTGGAAGGCCAATAACTAAATCTTGGGAAACTAATTTGTTTAACAGATTCATATTATTATGAGCTACTCTTCGATGCCATAACCACATGTCGTCTTCCTTACTCATAAGGCAATTTACATAATTTGATGAGGAATTTTCTAAATCAACCATGTAAATATTATCACCTCTAATTCCACGAAGAATGATTTTAAAATCACTGCGACGAAAGACTAAGCATTCTTTGGAATCAAATAACACAAGATTTCCCTTGTCACACAATTGACTTATGCTCAAGAGATAATGCTTAAGATCTTTAACAAGTAATATATGCTTAATAGAGGAGGATTCATCCTTACCGACCGATCCAATGCCAATAATCTTTCCTTTGTTATTATCTCCAAAACAACACTTCCTCCTTCCTTGTGTTCTAGTTGAAGGAACTTAGATGCATTCTCGGTCATATGTTTGGAGCATCCACTGTCAAGGTACCAAAGTACACTTGACCCAACATACCTACAAAACAAATCACTGAGATTTTGGTACCCAAGCCCTTTTGGGTCCTTGTACGTTAGGTGCAGTATGGTAGTGTGATTGACTCGTGTTGATGTGCCGATGTCGAGTGAAACATACAGGGGCTATATGCCCTACTCTATTGCAACAATGGCATATGACATTTGGATTATGCATACGTCTAGGATGATAATAGTTCGAGGGTCTAAATCTGTTCACTCTATTTGAATGAAAATTATTTTCAGGCATTTTTCGAAATTCATGTCTAGGTGGTCTAAACATGCTAATATTTCTTCTATTATTATTTTTAGGAAAATTATTCACTCTATGATTAGTATTTCTAGGTGGATTTGTTTTACCTTGCCTAGGTTGAGTCTTAGGTGATTTATGAATGGACTCAACTTTTTATTCATTTTTATAACCTATTCCGTGCCTAGTGGATTTCAGATTATCAAGCACAACATTGAGATTTTTGTGTGAAGAATTAAACTTGTGCAAGGTGCTTTTAAGTCTATCTACTTCTTCTTTCAAAGATTTGCAAGAAGAACAACCTTTGCTTGAGCTTTCCGGTTTATCGGCACTTATTTTGCCGTAAAAACGATTTTCCTCTTTCAATTTCTCGTTTTCCAGATTTAATTTTTCAAAATCTTTTTCTTTCACAGAAAGTTGATTTCTCAAATCTTTTATAATTCTTGAAGCATTAATGAATTCAACGTAAAGCTCATCAAAGGCATCTCGCATTTCTTCTAAAGAAAAATTATTTTTAGAATTGCTACTTACCTCGTTTTGGGGTTCTTCATGTGCCATAAGACACAAGTTTGCAGTTTCCTCTTCTCCGTCGCTTGACTCGTCTCCTGAGTCGCCTCCCCATGAGATGTATGCCCGTTGCTTCTTTTCGGGCTTCTTCTCCTTCTTCACATTTGGACAATTTGGTTTGATGTGTCCAAGTTCCCCGCATCCGTAGCATTTTAGTGGTCCGCCTAGCCGCTTCCCTTTTCGTTCATACTCCTTGCGCATGAACTTTTTGAACCTCTTAATAACGAGTCCAAACTCGTTTTCTTCGTCACTTGACTCTTCCTCGATTTTGGGTTGAGCCGTGCTTGCCTTTAGAGAAATTCTCCTTTTCCCTTGATCAATTAAAGAAGGTTTAAGGATAGTAGATTCGTACGTTTTAAGATTACCTCTTAACCCGTCGATTGTGACATTTGTGACACCTATTGATTCCTGAATAGCATCAGCCTTCGAACGCCATTCCGAAGTTAGGCTTCTCAGAATTTTACGGACAAGTTCTCGATCCGTAAATGTCTTTTTCAGGGCGTGTAGATCGTGGACGATTTTTGAAATCGTTCAAACATTTCATCTATTTTCTCTTCTTCCTGCATACGAAATAACTCATACTCATGGGTTAGAAAATCAATTTTTGCTTCCCTAACCTGGTCAGTGCCTTCATATGTAATCTCCAGCTTGTCCCACATTTGTTTGGCAGTGGAACAACATGATATCTTCCGATAGTCATCGGGATTGACGGCACAGAACAACATATTGATGGCTTTTGCATTATTCTCCACCTTTCTAATGTCGTCCGCAGTATATTCCTCTTCTAGCTTTGGGACTATTTTATCACCATCTACTTTAGTGGGAATTTGCTCACCATTTTTAATGATTTTCCAGATTAGAAAATTATTGGACTGGATAAATATCCTTATTCTTTCTTTCCAGTAGGTGTAGTTGGTTCCATCAAATAGCGGAGGCCTTGTGGTGCATGAACCTTCACCTATACCTGCATAAGCACTACCAGTGGAAGCCATAGAAATATCCTCTCAAACTGTTAAGTCTTAAAGAGAGTTAGGCTCTGATACCAATTGTTAGAACGAGTGCTTAACGCTAGAGGGGGGGTGAATAGCGTTTATAAAAATGATGCAGATTGGGGAATTAAAAACTGCATGAATGAAATAAGTGCGGAAAATAAATAGGAAAACACACACCGATGTATACTGGTTCGCCACGACCTGTGGTTAGTCCAGTCCCCGAGAGACTCTCTCGAGACTTCCACTAATTCCGTTAAGCTTACGGGTGCTCAACATGTTAGATAATACGCTTAACGCTAGAGGGGGGGGGGTGAATAGCGTTATAATAAAAATTAGCGTAAACTTGCGGAATTTAAAATTTGCAGGAAATAAATAAGTGCGATAAATAAGAAAGAACACATCGAAGTATTCTGGTTCACCACAACCCGTGGCTAGTCCAGTCCCCGAGAGACTCTCTCGAGATTTCCACTAACTTGTCAAGCTTCCGGGTGCTTAACAAACCTTTACAACTTGAGGACACAAGCCTCAACACCTTTGCTCGGAGATACAACACTCCAAGACTTCAACCAAGGAAACACAAGTTCCTCACAACAAGAGAATTACAATTCTCTTACAAGTGTACAAGACACTAAACACTCAAACAATACACTCCTTAATGAGTAGATGTGAGTAAAAGAAGTAAGCTCAAGATCACAACAACTTTGGACAAGAATATGGCTCTCAAAACTTATGTAATGAATATAAAATGATTAGCAATAGAGTATGCAAGCTTATAGCAATTGTATGATCAGTTGTTGTGTGTTGTTATGTTTAAAACACTGAAATGAAGCTGTATTTATAGTTGAAAAACTTGGCATTACCGTTGCCTAGTTGCCAATTTAGAGTTGCCGATTTTACTGTGTGACAATCGATTGTCAAGAATCCACAATCGATTGTTTGCCAATCGTTCCAAAAATCAATCCCAGATTTTACGCGTAACAATCGATTATCCAAGATCAACAATCGATTATTAGCAACGTTCAAAAAATCATTTCCAGATTTTACGTAAAACAATCGATTATACAAAATGAATAATCGATTATTCAGCAACGTTCAAAAAATCCTTTCCAGATTTTAATTTCAACAATCGATTGTACAAAATCAACAATCGATTACCTGACGGTATTAGAAAACTTTACGACAACAGTCAGCTTCACAATCGATTGTGCAATGTTAACAATCGATTATTTATCAGACTTTGAAAATCATTTTAGACACTGCCTCTTGACAATCGATTGTTATATACTCATAATCGATTATTTAATAACTTTGAAAAAGTCTGGAAGACACTGCCTCAACACAATCGATTGTCATATGTTCACAATCGATTATTTTGTGACTTTGAAAAATCTGATGGACACTGTCTCTTCACAATCGATTGTCATTAGCTTCACAATCGATTATTCTGAGTTTTGAAAAACTTTGATGTACACTGCCTCATCACAATCGATTATCATTAGCTTCACAATCGATTATTCTGAGTTTTGAAAAACTTTGATGTACACTGCCTCATCACAATCGATTTTCATAAGGTTCACAATCGATTGTCATGCAGGTTTGAAAAACCTGATGCTCATTGCCTTAACACAATCGACTGTCATTAGTTCACAATCGATTGTCATGCAGTCTTGGCTTAACATAATCGATTATCATAAGTACATAATCGATTATCTTAGTCCAGATTTTAGAGGCATGTTTAAAAATTATTTTGACTAAAGTAAATATGCATGATTTAAAATCATTTAGCATTAAATTAAATATGCATGATTTAGTAAAAATCTAACGATTTCTTCCTAGACTTTCAATGCGAGATGGTCCAAATAAATCCATGTGAAGCAATTGCAATGGTCTAGAAGTTGAAATAATATTTTTGGATTTGAAAGATGCTTTTGTTTGCTTCCCTTTTTGACATGAATCACAAATAGAGTCATTTTCAAATTTTAAAATGGGAAGACCAATAACTAAGTTTTGAGAAATCAATTTGTTCAAAAGATGCATGTTGATATGTGCTACTCTATGATGCCATAACCAAGTATCATCCTCTTTACTCATAAGACAATCAACATATTCGGGTGAGGAATTAGCAAGATCAACCATATAAATATTATCCACTCTAAAACCACGAAGGATAATTTTAAAATCACTACGTCTAAACACTAAGCATTCATCCGAATCAAATAGGGCAAGATTTCCCTTGTCACATAATTGACTTATGCTCAAGAGATTATGCTTTAAACCTTTCACAAGTAATATATGCTTAATAGAGGAATTTTCATCCTTACCGACCGATCCGATGCCAATAATCTTTCCTTTATTGTTATCCCCAAAAATCACACTTCCTCCTTCTTTGTGTTCTAGTTGAAGGAATTTGGATTCGTCTCCTGTCATATGTTTGGAGCATCCACTATCAAGGTACCATAGTACACTTGATCCCTTCAAACATACCTACAAAACAAATTAATGCGTTTTAGGTACCCATGCCATTTTGGGTCCTTGAGGGTTAGGCATATAATGATGCGATTGAGTGATATGTCTATGTCGTGTAAAACATGCAGGAGCAATATGACCAATGCGTCTACAGTAATGACAGGTCACGTTGGGGTTATGCATCCTTCTAGGTTCATAGTAACTTGATGGACGAAAATGATTTACTCTATTTTCATTATGGCTATTGCGCATTTCATGAGAGACATTTCTCCTACTATTAGTTCTAAAATGAGCAGCATTTCTAGAGTAATGGTCATGTCTAGATGTTCTAAAAGGTTCAAAACTCCTTCTAGTGTTTGGCCTAGAATATGCATCATTTCTAGGGTAGTCATTTCTAGGTGGCAAGTTATTTCTAGGTCTTCTAAAATGTTCAACATTTGGTCTAGCATGCATATTTGTTCTAGGATTGCTATTTCTAGGATAAGCATTTGTTTTATTAATCCTAGGTTGAGCCTTAGGTTGTTGGGGTTTGGCTTCAACCTTTTCTTTAGGCTTATTCTTAAGGCCTATGCCATGCTTGGTTGATTTCAAATTAACAAGGACCTTATTCAAATTTTTGTGGGAAGAATTAAACTTATCTAAGGTACCTTTAAGTCTATCTACCTCATTTTTGAGATGCATGCAAGAAGAACAATTTTTAATAGAACTTTCGGGCTTGTCGGCGCTTCTTTTTCCGAAAAACTTGTTTTCCTCTTTCAGCTTCTCATTTTCTAAAACCAGTTTTTCTAAATCCTTTTCTTTCAAAGAAAGCTGTTTTTGAAAATCTTTTTCTTTTAGAGAAGCATTTTCTTTTATGCTCTTGACAGTTTTTGAAGCCTTAATAAATTCAGTATATAGCTCATCAAAAGCAGTTCACATTTCTTCAAGAGTAAAGAAGTTTTTAGAAGAGATTTGACATACCTCATCTTGCTTGTCTTCTTGCGCCATAAGACAAAGGTTTGCGGCTTCGTCTTCTTCTTCTTCGCTTGACTCATCTCCGGAGTCTCCTCCCCAAGAAATGTATGCACGTTGCTTCTTAAAAGGTTTCTTCTCCTTTTTGATGTTTGGGTAACGAGTCCAAACTCGTTGTCTCCGTCCTCATCAACTTGAGGTTTGCTTGTGCTTGCCTTAAGCGCTATTCTTTGCCTCCTTTGATCATCAACAAGAGGGTTAAGTATAGTAGACTCATAAGTCTTAAGGTTACCTCTTAATGCGTCGATGGTGACATTTGAGATGCCAATGGATTCTTGGATTGCGTCGGCCTTTGATCGCCATGCCGGAGTGAGACTTCTAAGAATTTTTCGAACAAGTTCTCTATCCGTGAATGTCTTCTTGAGAGCATGTAGATCATTTACGATTATTGAAAATCGTTCAAACATTTCATCCACCTTTTCACCTTCCTTCATGTGAAATAATTCATAAGCATGGGTTAGGAAATCAATTTTGGCTTCCCTTACCTGGTCCGTACCTTCGTACGTAATTTCCAGCTTGTCCCACATTTCCTTCGCCGTTGTGCAACACGATATTTTCCTGTAATCATCAGTATTTACAGCACAATATAATAAATTTATTGCTTTAGCATTATTTTGCACCTTTCGGATATCATCCGCGTCATATTCTTCTTCGGACTTGGGAACCCATTCGGTTTCAACCTTTTTGGTTGGAATTTGATTTCCCTTCGTTATCACCTTCCAGAGATGAAAGTTGTTTGCTTGAACGAAGATTTTCATCCTCTCCTTCCAGTACGTATAGTTTGTACCGTTGAATAGAGGTGGTCGTGTGGAGCATTGTCCTTCATCAATTCCTGCAAAAGAGTCACGAGTAGAAGCCATGGATGGTTCTCTGAAACTGTTAAGTCTTCAGAGAGTTGGGCTTTGATACCAATTGTTAGATAATACGCTTAACGCTAGAGGGGGGGGGGGTGAATAGCGTTATAATAAAAATTAGCGTAAACTTGCGGAATTTAAAATTTGCAGGAAATAAATAAGTGCGATAAATAAGAAAGAACACACCGAAGTATTCTGGTTCACCACAACCCGTGGCTAGTCCAGTCCCCGAGAGACTCTCTCGAGATTTCCACTAACTTGTCAAGCTTCCGGGTGCTTAACAAACCTTTACAACTTGAGGACACAAGCCTCAACACCTTTGCTCGGAGATACAACACTCCAAGACTTCAACCAAGGAAACACAAGTTCCTCACAACAAGAGAATCACAATTCTCTTACAAGTGTACAAGACACTAAACACTCAAACAATACACTCCTTAATGAGTAGATGTGAGTAAAAGAAGTAAGCTCAAGATCACAACAACTTTGGACAAGAATATAGCTCTCAAAACTTATGTAATGAATATAAAATGATTAGCAATAGAGTATGCAAGCTTATAGCAATTGTATGATCAGTTGTTGTGTGTTGTTATGTTTAAAACACTGAAATGAAGCTGTATTTATAGTTGAAAAACTTGGCATTACCGTTGCCTAGTTGCCAATTTAGAGTTGTCGATTTTACTGTGTGACAATCGATTGTCAAGAATCCACAATCGATTGTTTGCCAATCGTTCCAAAAATCAATCCCAGATTTTACGCGTAACAATCAATTATCCAAGATCAACAATCGCTTATTAGCAACGTTCAAAAAATCATTTCCAGATTTTACGTAAAACAATCGATTATACAAAATGAATAATCGATTATTCAGCAACGTTCAAAAAATCCTTTCCAGATTTTAATTTCAACAATCGATTGTACAAAATCAACAATCGATTACCTGACGGTATTTGAAAACTTTACGACAACGGTCAGCTTCACAATCGATTGTGCAATGTTAACAATCGATTATTTATCAGACTTTGAAAATCATTTTAGACACTGCCTCTTGACAATCGATTGTTATATACTCACAATCGATTATTTAATAACTTTGAAAAAGTCTGGAAGACACTGCCTCAACACAATCGATTGTCATATGTTCACAATCGATTATTTTGTGACTTTGAAAAATCTGATGGACACTGTCTTTTCACAATCGATTGTCATTAGCTTCACAATCGATTATTCTGAGTTTTGAAAAACTTTGATGTACACTGCCTCATCACAATCGATTATCATTAGCTTCACAATCGATTATTCTGAGTTTTGAAAAACTTTGATGTACACTGCCTCATCACAATCGATTGTCATAAGGTTCACAATCGATTGTCATGCAGGTTTGAAAAACCTGATGCTCACTGCCTTAACACAATCGATTGTCATTAGTTCACAATCGATTGACATGCAGTCTTGGCTTAACATAATCGATTATCATAAGTACATAATCGATTATCTTAGTCCAGATTTTAGAGGCATGTTTAAAAATCATTTTGACTAAAGTAAATATGCATGATTTAAAATCATTTAGCATTAAATTAAATATGCATGATTTTGTAAAAGTAGTTTTACGAGAGAAGCCATGTCATGAGTCAAGTTGTCGGATCATGATCACAATTAAGAACGACTCATGTAAAACTATAAAACTTTGTCTTGTGCTTGAATCTCGTTATATATATCAATTGTGCGCTTGTACTTGAGCTTCGTCATATGTCAATTTGCGCTTGTTTGTCATTCATCAAAACCTACACATATGAACACACGTTTTAGTATAATGCTTTGAGAACGTGTTCCAACACAACAAACCGTTACAACCTGAGAGCTTGAATCACACAAGACTCAACAAACGTTGCTCGAAGATACCGCACTTCAAGACTTCACACGAAGGAATGGAACGTTCCTTCTTACAACAAGGAATTATAGATTTCCTTTCAAGTGTATGAACACTCAATACTCACTTATACAATAGCTCTCTCAAAGAGTGGATATGAGTACAAAATAATCAGCTCAATTAACACAAAAACTTAATCAAAGATTGACTCTCAAAAATAATGAATTTAAGATTGAATGATTGCAATAATAATATGTAAGGTTTGTGCTCTGTTGTTGTTTTGAAAAAACGAATTTCAGAGGGGTATTAATAGCATTCAAAGAGTATCAGACCGTTGCCTAATTGTCAAACAAAATCCCTGAATTTGTGCTGCGACAATCGATTGTCAAGTCTCAACAATGGATTGTGTGACTAATTTTTCAAAAGACAAATCTTGACTTAGTAGAAAATCGATTGTAAGAGATCTTTGTTGGATTCGGTAATTCAACAATCGATTGTCCGATGTGTACAATCGATTGTGGTTCAAATATTCAAAATATTTCTGACAAAAATTTGAATATAACAAATTATGTAATTCATTTTCAACCAACAGATCTTGACTTTAAGAAGAAAATTGATTGTGAAAAATCTGTTTAGGATTTTGTAGTTTCAACAATCGATTGTCAACCTATTACATTCGATTGTTTTGTTTTATGAAAAATTTCGGTAACACACTGCCTCAGTACAATCGATTCTTTACATAACACAATCGATTGTTCTGCTTAAAAAAAATTTTATTTAGACACTGTCTCATGACAATCGATTGTTCCAAGTCAACAATCGATTGTATAACTTATTTGAAAAATTCATTTAATCACTGACTCATGACAATCGATTGTACCAAGCAGACAATCGATTGTATGACTGTTTTGAAAAAATTGTTTAACACTGTCTTAATAAAATCGATTGTTTAAAGCATATAATCGATTGTGACGTAATACAATCGATTGTTGAAATCAGATAATCGATTGTTTACTTAATTTTGAAAGTTCCAGTTTTGGCGGTTCTTAGAATAATCGATTGTTGGCTTTATACAATCGATTGTTGTAGTCCAGATTCAAAAGACATGTTTAAAAATCATTTTGGCTAAAATGCAACTCATTTTTTTAACTTAAAGATGCATGGTTTGATGAAAATTGATTTTATGAGAGACGCCAATACTTGAATATGTCGTTGAATCAAGATCACAAAATAAAACGACTCAACAATAAACTCAACAATAACTTCATTGCGATTCTTGATCTTGTACTGTTTCTCTTGTACTTTGACTGTTATCGTTCCATCCTTGTTGGTTTGTCATTTATCAAAACCTACATAAATCAACACACGTTTAGTTTGAGAACGTGTTTCAACAGTTGCTACCTGCTCAACTAGCTAAAGAGGAAGTCCAGGCCAGATCCTTCATAACCGCACCGAGGGCGTTGCCTCTGATTCTGTCATCAATGGTACTATACTGATTTGTCACAAAGATATATCAGTTCTATTCGATCCAGGCTCCACTTACTCTTATGGCTCTTCATATTTTGCTCCGTATTTGGATGTACCTCGGGATTCCTTGAGTTCCCATGTTTATGTTTCTATTCCTTTGGGAGATTCTCTTATTATGGACCGACGTTTATCGGCCTTGTTTGGTTTCTTTTAGTGGTTTTGAGACTAGAGCTGATTTATTGTTACTCATCATGGTTGATTTAGATATTATCTTGGGCATAGACTAGTTGTCGCCCCAATTTCTATTCTTGATTGTCACGCCAAAACCGTGATGCTGGTTATGGCAGGTGTACCGCATGTTGAGTGGAGGGTACTTTAGATAACACTCCCTGTAAAGCCATTTCTTTTCTTAAGGGTCAGTGTATGGTTGAGAAGGGGTGTGACGTGTATTTAGCTTATGTGAGAGATGTCAGTATTGATACCACTTTAGTTGATTTAGTACCAATAGTATAGGATTTTCCTTATGTGTTTCCAGCTGAACTTCTAGGCATGTTGCCTGATAGAGATATTGATTTTGGAATTAATCTGTTGCCGGGCACCCATCCCATTTCTATACCTCTTTTTCATATGGCTCTTCCTAAGTTGAAGGAGTTGAATGATCAGTTATATAAATTGCTTGATAAGGGTTTTATTCGTCCCAGTATATCACCTTGGGGCGCTTGTCTTGTTTGTGAAGAAAAAAGATGGTTCTATGCGTATGTGTATTCACTATCGCCAGTTGAACAAGGTCATAATGAAAAACCATTTTCCTTTGCCTTGTATTAGTGATCTGTTTGACCAGCTTTAGGGCGCACAGGTGTTTCTAAGATTGATTTGCGCTCAGGTTACTATCAGTTGAAGATCTGGGAGCCAAATATCCCGAAGACTGATTTCAGGACTCGGTAAGGTCATTACGAGTACCTTGTATGTCATTTAGGCTGACCAATGTTCTAGCATCCTATATGCATTTGATCGAACGTATTTTGACTCATTTATCATTATCTTTATTGATGATATTCTATGTATTCTCGGAGTTTGAAAGATCATAAGCAGAGCCTGAGGACTGTTTTTCGAACTCTGAGAGAGAAGAAGTTATATGCTAAGTTCTCGAAATATGAGTTTTGGTTGGATTCAGTAGCATTCTTAGGCCATGTGGTATCGAGTGATGGTATTCAGATAGATCTAAAGAAGATGCCGTGGAGAGTTGGCCTAGATCATCCTTAGCTACCGAGGTCCATAGTTTCCTTGGCTTGGCAGGTTACTACCATCATTTTGTGGAGGGTTTTCATCGATTGCAACCCCTATGGCTAGGTTGACCCAGAAGGGTGCTCCGTTCCATAGACGGAAGAGTGCGAGGCGAGCTTTTAGAAGCTCAAGTCTACCACCCCAATTTTTATAATGCCTACAGGTTTGGGTTCTTATACGGTCTATTGTGATGCCTCGAGGATTGGCCTCGGAGCATGTTGATGCAAGACGGTAGGGTGATTGCCTACGCGTCTAGATAGTTGAAGATACATGAGAAGAACTACCTTGTTCACGAACTTAAGTTAGCTGCCATTGTTCACGCCCTGAAGATTTGGCGCCATCATTTATATAGTGTGCCTTGTGAGATTTATACTGACCATTGGAGCTTGCAGGACTTGTTCAAGCAAAAGAATCTTAATTTGTGCCAGATGAGGTGATTAGAGTTGCTGAAGGATTGTGAAATCACTATTTTGTATCACCCGGGAAAGGCTAATATAGTGGCTGACACCTTGAGTCGCCAGGCGGAGAGTTTTGGGATTTTAGCATATTTACCAGTATCGGAGATGCCTATGGAGATGGATGTTCAGGCCTTAGCTAGCCAATTTGTGATATTGGGTCCCAGTCGGGTTCTAGTTTGCGTGGTTTCTCGTTCTTCCTTATTTGATCGTATCAAAGAGCAGCAGTATGATGACCCTCATTTGCTTGTCCTCAAAGACAAGATTCAAAATGGTGATGCCAGAGATGTGACTACTGTTATTGATGGGGTATTGAGGATGCAAGGTCGTATTTATGTACCTAATGTTGATGGGCTTTGAGAGTTGATTCTAGAGGAACCTATAGTTCGTAGTATTCCAACCATATGGGTGTCGCGAAAATGTATCAGGATTTGAGGCAGCACTACTGGTGGAGGCGGATGAAGAAAAACATAATTGGATTTGTAGCTCGATGCCTCAATTGTAAGCATGTGAAGTATGAGCACCAGAGAGCGGGTAGGTTGTTTCATCAGATAGAGATTCAGAAGTAGAAGTGGGAGCAGATCACCATGGACTTTGTAGTTAGTATCCCACGGACTTTGAGGAAGAGTGATGCTATTTGGGTTATTGTGGATCAGCTGACCAAGTCCACTTACTTCATTCTTGTGTACTACTTATTCTTTGGAGTAGTTGGCGGAGATTTATATCCGGGAGATTGTTCGTCTGCATAGAATTCCAGTGTCCATCATTTCAGATAGAGGTACTCAGTTCACATCACGGTTCTGGAGGACTGTTCAGCATGAGTTAGGTACTCAGGTGGAGTTGAGTACAACATTTCACCCTCGGATAGATGGACAGTCCGAGCGTACCATTCAGATTCTTGAGGATAGTGAATTTTTGAACTTTCCGATCTGATAGTGAGATTTTGATTTGAGGGTCGGAATGGAATTCCAGAAGTTGGAGTAGCTCTGCAATGTTGAATGCGACGTGTGTGCAAAATTTTAGGTCATTCGGACGAGGTTTGATAGACTTTTTGATCGAAAGCATATTTTGAGAATTTTTGAGTTCTTAGGCTTAAATCCTTGGTTAATTCAAGGTTCGATGTTGTTTTAAGTGTTCTAAGGATTGGTACAAGTTTGGATAGTGGTTTACGACTTGTTGGTGCCTTTAGTTGAGGTCCCGGGGGCCTCTGGATATTTGAGATGATTGACGGAAGGCTTTTGGAGTTTGAAGTTTGCAGTTTCAGTTGATATCTGTCATAACAACACCTGCGATTTTGGTTTTGCAGGCGCGGAGCCGCAGAATAGGCGGAGCCATCGCAGAAGTAAAGCAGGGGAGAATTTCTAGGTTTCGCATATGCAGGAGAAATACCGCAGATGCGGAAAGGATAATCGCAGGTGCAGATTCTAATCTTTAAGTGAAAGTCGTAGGTGCAACCTTTAGTTCGCAAAAGCGGGACCACAGATGTGGTTTCAGGACTGTAGATGTGGAAACAACTTGGCAAAAATATGAAATTTTGAGGGTTTAGTTTCAAAATTTTGAAATTCAATTTGGAGCTTGGGGGAGGGGGCGATTTTGAGAGGAAACATTCTATAGTTTGTTTCATATATTTAATTTCGGATTGGAGGTGAAAATTGGGGAAAAGATGGAAGAAAGTTCTTAGACCTAAAATTTGAATTTTGATTGGGAATTTGACCTTAGATTTGGATAATTTTTATATGAATGAACTCGTGAGAGTGTGAGGATGCTGAAAATATAAATTCTACCCGATTCCGAGTTGTGGGCCCGAGGGTTATTTTGGTCATTTTACCTAATTTCACGTATTAGCTTAGAATGTCTTTGTAGAATCAGTTACTTGAAGTGTTATTTACATTATGCAATTGAATTGAATAGATTTGGACCATTTGGAGTCGAGTACTCGTGGCGAGAACGTGGTTTTTAGTTGATTTTGAGCCGGTTCAAGGTAAGTGCCTTGTCTAACCTTGTGCGGAGGACCTTCCCCTTAGTATATGATATATTTTATAATTGAAATACCTTGTACGTGACGTGATGCGTGCGTACTTGAGCTAATTGTTGAAAAATCGGTTTTTCTTAACTATTTCAATTAAGTTCTTTTTTTTCCTATTTTATTCTACTTGCGAATTTAGTCTGTTGTTAGTTTAGAAAATCATATTTAGTTGACTTAATTGCCTATTTGCTTAAACTGACTTATTTACATAACGTGCAGCATGTGGGGCTAGAATTAGTTATTTTACTTAGTACGAAATTTAGCTTAATTGAGTATTCTTGTGTTTCTGCTGTGTGTTTTATTTTGGGACTACGAGACAACATCCCGCTAGATCCCCTCGAATGTATTTATGATTTGAACTGAGGTGCGGTATACCAAGAGATCCTTGGCACGTATATTGAGGATACCAAGAGATCCATATAATCATTGAGGATACCAAGAGATCCTTAGGATATCAAGAGATCCCTATTATACATTGAGGATACCAAGAGATCATCGGGATACCAAGAGATCCTTATCATACATTGAGGATACCAAGAGATCCTCCGGAAACCAAGAGATCCCTAGCATATAGTGAGGGTACCAAGAGATCCTCGGGATACCAAGAGATCCCTAGCATATAATGAGGGTAATAAGAGAGCCTTGGAATACTGAGAGACCCCCGGTTTTCATCCCTGTTATGTGTGGTATTTCCTTGTGATTATTTTTATCTCTATTTTAATTATTGCACTCCCCATTATCTTGTATAGATTCTTACTGTAGATTCTCAATCGTATTGCTTATCTTATCTTGTCATCTTTATATTTATTTAATCTCAGTAAGGCTCCGAAATTCCTCGTTATTACCGCACCGAGGTTAGACTTAGCACTTTCTAAGTACTATTTTGGTGTACTCATGCCCTTTCTGCGTATGTTTTTCATGTGCAGATCTAGGTACCTCTACTCATACCTATCATCCTTCAAGCGAGGCAATGTTTCGGAGACTTCGAGGTATATCTGCCTCGTCTATAGACCGAGGAGCCTTTCTCTCTATTCTATCTTGTAGTGATAGCCTTTCTATCTTACTGTTCATGTAGATATTCCAGAGCTAGAGCATTTTACTATGTTTTGTAGCTTGTGATTCATGGGATTTTTGGGTTTTGGGAGTGTGTATTGGTTTCAGAAGTTAAATGTTGTGTATGCCGAGCGGCACCTTTAAAATGTTGTTTCATTTCTCTATTTTTATTTTAAAATTGTTTTTCCTTTCTTCTGCAAGTTTGGGGTATTTTTCTGCATTTTAGGCTTACATAGTTGTAGAGACTAGGTGCTGTCACAATGGTTCATGGAGGGTGAACCGGATCGTGACATGGAGTGCCCACAACTGGGACCTCATCATGAACTGGGGCGGCTTGCCCTAGCTATTGTGCGGGCTACACCCTTGCCCTTACCACGGCCTCAGCTTCTAGGGGCCCAAATTGTGGTACTGGTGGAAGTCCATCCTAAACGGTAGCACTTGTCCTTACCATCTGTCAGATAATAAAATAACAGAAGTTCAGTACTCGGATCAACAGATTCGCACGACAAGAATTTCAAGAATATGAAGTTTTCCTAAAGGTTCTGTAGCCTACCGAGGATAAATAAATACATGTCCATAACTATCTACCAGACTCTACTAAACCTCCTCATGACTCGTAAGACCTATGTAACCTAGGCTCTGATACCAACTGTCACGCCCTTAAATCCGGACCCGATCGTGATGGCGCCTATCGTGAAATAAGGCCAACCGACACAAACTCACAATCCAATTAAACAGTTATAATTATTCAATTTAAGCCATTAATAAGTGATAATTCACAAAATAAAGTGAAATAGAACAAATGCAAAAATAAACACAGCCCGACATCTGGGTGTATCCAGTCATGAGCATCTAATGCATTCGTCTAAGATTATGAAAAGTCTACACAGTCTAGTACAAGGAAAATAAAGATAGGAAGGAGAAGCAATGGGCTGCGAACGGCAAGCAGCTACCTAGTGAACTCTGAACAGCCTGTTGGAAGCAATCAGCCTATGCTAGGGTGACCCGAGGCTCCTGAATTTTCACATAGGGTGCAAGGAGTAATGTGAGTATGCCAAATCAGTAAGTAATAAAAATGAAGGTAGCTGAGCGATAAGAAAACACGTAAAATAGAGCTAAATGCTACAACGAGGCGGTATAAAACCAATACGATGTAATAAAATAATGAAAACTCATAAAAACATCCTAGTTCAGTAAAAACCTTTTTAAAACATCTTTTAATAGTTCAAACAAGTGAATGAAAACAGGGAGAAAAAGATAGATACATAAATTAGCCTCTCGGGAAAAATATCAACAGAATCAGCCCCTCGGGATATCTCACAATCACGCGTATCAGCCCTCGGGGCAATAACATGGAAAAACAACAGCCCCTCGGGCTATATCACATATCACACTGGGTACCTGCGTTCACTAGGGGTATACAGACTCCGAGAGGGGCCCCTTACAACCCAAGCGCAATAACAAACCATCTCGTGGCATAATCAAATAGGCTTTCAGCCATATATAAAGCCACCTTGTGGCATAACAACTCAGGCCCTCAGCCTCATAATCATGAATTAGTATAATAACGTTGTGGCATGCAGCCCGATCCTATAATAACCTCACAACACAGGCCCTCGGCCTTACTCAGTCAAAATTCTCTCAGAGCCACTCGAGCACAGTAACATATGATTCTCAGTCCAAAATATCATTTAAGATGTCAAAATAGAGTAAATATGGCCGAATTATGAAAACAGTAGAATACAGCATGAGTGAGTACAAATATGAAGTCAAAACAGTGAGGAATAGTAGTAAAAATCCCCTAAGGGTCCAAAACAGCTGGCATGAGCCCCAAATATGGCATTCAGCCTAAAATGTGATGATAGCAAATAGTTTTCAATCAAATACGCAGTTAAACAGTCATACAGGATGGACTAAGTCACAATCCTCAACGATGCACGACCCAACGCTCGTCATCTAGCGTGTGCGTCTCCTCATAATAGCTCAAAAACGTGATTCGGGGTTTCATACCCTTAGGACAACATTTACAATCATTAATTACCTCTATCAGGCCCAAAATTAGCCTGCGATGCCTTTGCCACTCGAACCGGCCTTGGGATGCTTGAAATCTAACAAATATCAATACATAACCAGCAAAATATGCTAAAGGAACAAAACAGACTCGAAAGTAATTAAATTACAACACAAATCCCAAAATTGGCCAAAATTGACCCCCGAGCCCTCATCTCAGATAAAAATCATATAACTAGAATCTTTACACTCTGAGGGGTTCATGCATATCAAATACATCAAAACCCGACCACAAATGACCCCTCAAATCCTTTGATTTATGTCTCCAATTTCCAAGCCTTAACCTCCAATTTTTAAGCTTAATTTTCACAAATTCCATGATTAATTAGTTATAAATCACATTAGGATCGGGTATTAAGTCCATAAATCTTACTTCCAAGTGTTTCCCCTTGATTCCCTCTTCAATCCTCCTCAAAGAGCTTCAAAACCGAGTAAAAAATGGTGAACCTAGTCCAAGAATTGCGAAAATGGCCTTTTAAATATTCTTCCCAGTGATTTGATATTATTTTTCCTAAATACAGTCAAAGTCTTGCACTCGCGAAGCACAAAAATACCACTGACCAAAAATCCTCTTACGCGAATGCGATGACCCCTCGCGAAGGCGATGCCTAAGACACTCTAATCTTCACGAATGCGTTGAACATAGACCCAGCCCTTCGCGAATGCGGGACCTTCATCGTGAAGGTGAAGAGCAACACTGCTCCCTCACATTCTGACCCTTCATGAATGCGAGTGTCCCCTCATGAACGAAGCACGACAGTCTGCAACACTAACAACAAATTTTATACAATCTTTTCAACTTGAAATGATTCATTTAACCACCCAAAACTCACCTGAGGCCCTCGAGACCTCAACCAAACATGCCAACATATCCCATAACATCATTAAAAGTTGTTCCAACCTTTGGAATGCTTAAAATAACATCAAAACACCAAATTTGCATCAGATTCAAGAATAAGAATTCCAAAAAATTAAAAATTCCACTTTCGATCAAAAAGTCCATCAAACTTCGTCTGAATGACTTGAAATTTTGCACAAAACGACTGAAATGACACAATGGACATATTGCAACTCCCGGAATTCCATTCCAACCCATATATCAAAATCTCTTCGATCAACTGAAAAACGAAAAAATTCCAATTTTGCCAATTCAAACTTAAATCTACTTCAAACCTCCAAAACACATTCCGATCATGCTCCTAAGTCCTAAATCACCTCCTGAAACTAACTGAACCATCAAAACTCACATCCGATCCCTTTATCATATAAGTCAACATCCAGTTAACCTCAAAAGAGACTAAGTGTCTCAAATCTTACCAAAACCTATCCGAACCCGATCCAACCAACCCGATAATACATAATACAACTGAACAAGACAATAAGAAGTAAAAATAGGAAAACGGAGTGGTAACTCATGAAATGATTGGCCTGGTTATTAGTTAAATCATGTTTATACCAAGCAAGTCACAAATTGGCTGATGGGCATAAACCACAACTCACACCACTTATACATATATATATATATATATATATATATATATATATATATATATATATGTGTGTGTGTGTGTGTGTGTGTGTGTGTGTGTGTGTTTAATTTACCTTTCACCTTTTTAGCAACTTTCACATCACCACATTTCTAACCTTCATCCCAAATTTAGTCTTTTAGCCTATGTTTACACTTTCAAAGTACTTAGGGAGTTAGGGTTCAATAAGATAAATCAAGAAAAAAAGGTCATTATTACCCATTTTCAATTGTAAATAGTACATGTTTGTCCTCCATTTCACTTTAAGTCCAAAACTGACCCTACCTTTAACAAACCTGATGACTTTTCCCTTAACCCTAATGGATCGCTAATGTGGCAGCTGGCCCACTTCATTTTTTCCATGTCAGTTGCCAAGTTAGCCTAGTATACACTCAACTATTCCCCTTATCTTTCTTTCTCCTTGAGTTACGACAAAAGTAGGACCAAAATGGTGTAACCTCTATCACTTTTTCCAAAAAGTAATATACAACCTGCACAAATGTACTCAACTTCGTTATCATATACTACATATATATTCCTTGAATTGCATGTGTAAATGTTGGTCTGTCAATCTAGTTACAATGCCCAATTAGCAGAGATTCAACTAATCAACTTGTTTCTAGTCCTTACAAGAAAATACACCCCAAAAACTAGAACACGAAAATGAGGATAATCTATAGGACAAGAAATGCTAGAAAGAGCAATTAACCAATTTACTGGGTCCTATTTTCACCTAGGTTCCAAGGTAATCACAGCAGTAAAAACACTCATCCGTGCCAATGAATAGTATGGACGTGCATTCTAATCTCTTTTTAAAGTTTGAAAATTCAGTGGTGAGAATCTCAAAATCCACTATGGTTTGTTCTTTAGGTGTCGAAAAATTGAAGTTGACAATTCGATTTGTTGCTTGTATATTGAGGAAATCAGTTGGGTGTTGTTGCCTGGAGCTTAAAATTGTGAATCAAACATTAATTTCGCGGATTTAAGTGAAGAACAAATTTGTATTCTATTTTTTGGGTTGCCAAAATTTGAAGTTGAAAAAAAATGACTCAAGAATATGAAATTCTTACTTGTTTCCTACTGAAATCGAGTGAATAAAAATAAAAATTGGAGCTTAAAACGGGAATAATAACACTGATATTTACAGATTTAGAAAAAAAAAAATCTCCATTGAAGGATTTGTAAGATTGATTAAGAACATAAAATGGCTATTCTAATTTGGTGAAGATTAAGCAAAGTGTTAGCTGGAATTTGTTGAGAATATTAATATTGAGAAGTTATGGTTGTAACTTGAGTCTGTTTGATGAAAAACTTGACATTGCTTGGATTGAAAAATTTGAAGCAAAGATGAAGTACTCATGGAAGAAGAAGAATTAGGGAGCCTGGAGGGGGTTGGGGTTGGGGGATATCTTTTAATTTTTTTTATTTGAATAAATAAATGACTTGGCAGCTGACATGGAAAAAATAGGGTGGCTCAGTTACCATATTGGATGTAAAGTAAAACGGAGGGCAAATATACAGGGATAATAATGGTTTTTTTTCTCATACGTCAATAAAGACTATAACGATCTGATCGATCGCTTTGAGCTCTAGCGCATTGTTTGGCGGTATGAGACCATGAGCTCTAGTTTGGAATTTAAAATTCGAGAAGTTCGGAGTCAATTGGAAAAATAATTCTTATTTTGGAAGCCTTAAGTTGGAAGAATTTACTAAGAGTTGGTTTTGAGTAAACAACCTCAGAATTGGGATTTAAAGGTTCTAGTAGGTTCGTATGATGATTTCGGACTTGAGCGTGTGTTCGGATCGGGTTTTTTGATGAACTAGGAGCATTTCGGTGCCTATTATGGAAGTTAGCATTTTTGAAAAATTTCATGAATATTGGAAAGGATGTGTATTTTTTATGTTATTGATGTTCCTTTGGTATTTTTAGTATGAGAATAGCTCCGTATAGCAATTCTGGTATTGGGAGCGTGTCCAAATATTGATTCAGAGGTCCGTAGGTCATTTTGGGGTCATTTGGAAAAAGTTAGAAGTTTGAAGGTTTTTGAGAAGTTTGCCTTGAAGTGATGTCAAATGCGACTTGTGTGCAAACTTTGAGGTCAATTGGACCTGATTTGTTAGGTCTCGGCATCGAATGTAGAAGTTCAAAGTTCTAAAGTTCATTAAGCTTGATTTAGGGTGTGATTCATGATTTCAACATTGTTTAATGTGATTTAAGGGCTCAAGCAAGTCTTTATTATATATTTAGATTTGTATGGGTATTTGGTTTGGAGCCCATGGGGTTCGGGTGAGCTTCGCAGTGGTTTGTGAAGAAATTAGATTGCTGGTTTAGGTGATCACAATTGTGATGTATTGGTCGCAAATGCGACCATCGTATTTGCGAACCTGGGTCTGCTGAGGGAAGATCGCCTTTGCGAAGGATTTATTGCTTTTGTGATGTTGTCCTCTTTTCATTTGCAAAGCTTTTGGTCGCAAATGCGACCATGGTAGGGACAATTGGGCTTCGCATTTGCAATGCAGTTTTGCAAATGCAACCATCGCATTTGCAAGCCGGATGTCGCAAATGCGACATCTGTGAATGGAGCCAAGGGCTTTTTATTCTGAGACTTAGCCTCTTTCCCTCATTTTCCACTTGGACTTAGGGTATTTTTGAGAGAATTTTGGAGGGAATTTCATCATTATCAAGAGGTAAGCAATTTATTCTTGTTTTAAGTTAAATACAAGGTTTATATATTTTTATTTAGACCTAAAATTTTGTAGAAATTTGGGATTTTGAAGAGAAACTGAAAAAATGATATTTTTGAATTTTGACCATGAATTTGGGCATGAGATTGAAAAAAATTATATATTTGAGTTTGTGGGGTTATGGGTAAATTTTATCTTAAAAAAATTTCGGAATCCGGGTAAGTGCGCTCGAGGGTGACTTTATCGACTTTCAAATGGAGTTGGAAACTGATATAAACCAATTATAATGAGTATTAGGGGTATATATATATTTATGATTTGACCATTTGTTGACTAGTGCTGGAGCATTGGACATCGGTTTGACTTGTTGGTGTAACGACCCAGCCGGTCGTTTCATGAGTTATCGCTTCGTTTCCTACATTTTTTATTCTTATTGCTTTTTTAGATGTATCATATGTATCAGGTTGATTGGTTTGGGTTCAAAGAGGTTTTGTAAGGTTTGACACACCTTGTCTCTTTTTAATAAGCTTAAGTTGAAAAAGTCAACTAGATGTTGATTTATGTAAAAAGGGGCTCAGGTGTGAGTTCCAATGGTGCGGATAGCTTTGGGAGATGATTTGGGACTTAGGAGCATGATCAGAATATGTTTTAGAGGTCCGGAGTATATTTAGGCTTGAATTGGCAAAATTGAAATTTTGGCATTTTCGATTGATATGTGAGATTTTGATATAGGGCTTGGAATGGAATTCCGTAAGTTGGAGTAGGTCCGATGTGTTATTTTTGATGTGTGTGCAAAATATAAAGTCATTTGGACGACGTGTGATAGAACTTTTGATCAAAAGTGGAATTGGGAAAATTTTGGAATTCTTAGGCTGGTGTTTTGATGTCGTTTGGAGCGCTCCGAAGGTTGGAACAAGTTTGAATGAGGTTATGGGATATGTTTACATGTTTGGTTGAGGTTCAGAGTGCCTCGGGTTAGTTTCGGGTGGTTAAACGGATTAAATTGCATGTTGGAAAGTTGCAGATTTTGCTTCAGTTGTATTGCAAGTTTTTCTTCTTCATGATCGCGTAAGAGGATCGCAATTGCGTAGAGTAGGTGGGGGAAATCCATGTTTTTTCTTCGTGATCGCTTAGATGGAGCTGCGATCGGGTGATTTGCTTATGTTATGAATCACGAACACGTGGCCAGGGTCACATTCGCGTAGAAGTAGGGAGCGAGTGTGCAGTAGAGGTGATTACTCTATGCGATCCCGTGAGGCAAGACACGATCGCATAGGTTGGATGAGTGAGTTTCACGAAAACGAGGTTAGTCATGAAATCATGTAAGGTAAAATGTGGTCCAGCTAAGTTTGTACTTCGCGATTACGGTTAAGGAATTTTTAAAGTTGGGCAGAATGTTTAAAAGACCCATTTTCGCGGTTTTTAGCCTAAGTCCACCATTTTTTACTCGGTTTTGGAGATTCTTGAGGAAGATTGAAGAGTGAATCAAAGATAAATTCTTGGAGGTAAGATATATGGACTTAATACTAAATCCTATTGTGATTTCTACCTAATTAAACATGAAATTTGGGGGATTTGAAGCCAAAAATTAAGAGTTAGGGCTTGATAGTTGGAGACCTTAATCTAGAGATTTGAGGGATCATTTGTGGTTGGATTTTGGATTTCTTGGTATGTATGAACTAAGAGTGTGAGGATTCTAGTTTTTGATTTTTATTAGAATCCGAGGCATGGGCCCAGGGGTCGGGTTTTGGCAGATTTTGGGATTTTTATGTAATTTGATTAGTTTCGAGTGGGCTTTGTTTCCTTAGTAAATTTTGATGGCTATATACTAGTTGTGGATACATTCGGGGCATTTAGAGGCCAAATTGATAGGAAAAGGCATCGTGGGATATGATTTGGCTTGGCTTGAGGTAAGTAACGCTTTCAAACTTGGTTCTGAGGGTTCAAAACCCTGAATTATGAGTTCTATGATTACTATTGAGGTGACGCAATGCCAAGTGACGAGCGTGTGGTCAGGCACCCTGAGAAATGCGGCTTGGATCATTGCATGGCATCGCTTAGTGACTCTTTTATGTTGTTATTGTGTTGTAATTATGTGATTAAGTTGATAAGATCCAAATCATGCTATTATCATATTACCGCTTCACGCCGATATTGTTGAGCCCGAAGAGGTCTTTTCTTGTTGTCATATCAGTAGTTTATGTATGTTCTATGCTCTGTCCTTTTCATGCATATTATATCATGCCTCAGTCTCGACTATTGCTGTTTGGCATATCATATCATTGTTCGGTCTTGTATCATGACATCTTAGCCAATGTATGTGAGATTGGAGAGTATTGACTAAATGGGGTTGAGAGCAGGATATTGATTGACAGTATGGGATCAGGTTGCACGTCGCAGCAATGATATTGATCATGCCTTCGCTGACAATGATATAGTACTTGGGCTTAGAGAAACTGCTCTGGAGTCTTTACACACCTAATGAGCGCAGTAGTTAATGACATTGAGGGATGGATCTTCCCTGGATATGGATCTTGTCTGAAGTATTAGTATGGTGGTAGATCTTCTCCATGAGGCTGCATTGGCATGTTTTTCCTCAGTACTGGGCAATTTATAGTCTATGATGTACGTATATTCCGGGATGGATCTTCCTTGGGCCTAGTGGGTCGTATACAATACCGAGTAGTTGAGCATTTTGAGTGGATGTATCATACGTGACATTGATCATACTATCAGTGCATTGGAACTTAGAGTTTTCTAAGCTTATACTCTGTATTGTTCATGGTGTGTTTTGGTTATTTCTGAGAAAAATACATAAACTGTAAGCATGTCTACTTTTTTGTATAATTATCTATTGCAACCTCTATGGGGTTTGGTTTGTCACTACCATCAGTCCATAGTTTGGACTTGTTACTTGCTGAGTTAGTGTACTCACGTTACCTCCACTACCCCTATGTACAGATCCAGGTATATCGAGGCACAGTAGCGGCTGCTGAATATATTGTGCGGACCTTCACTTGGAGATTGCGAGGTGGCTGCTTGGCAACCGTAATTCCGCCTTCTCCTTTCCTTATCTTCCATTAATTGATATATTTTGGATATTCTCAGACCACGTTGGTCATGTTAGTTCGAACAGTTGTATTAGTGTTTGGCTCATGACTTAGTGACACCAGAGGTCGGGATTATGTATTTCTTTCCGCTGGTTTTTTTGGATTTCTACTCTTATCTTATTGAACTTATGTTAAAACTATGAATTTATTTAACTTACTTGAAAATTGGTAAAATTGGAAATAACTGGTTGGCCTAGTATCATGATAGGTTTCATCACGAGGTGGTTAGATTTTGGGGCGTGACATGTTGGTATCAGATCCTAGGTTACATAGGTATTACGGGTCATGAGCAGGTTTAGTAGAGTCTTGCGGATTAGTACGGAGATGTCTGTACTTATCCTCGGGAGGCTGCAGAAACTTTAGGAAAAACTTCATGTTCTTGAATTCTTGACCTGCGAATCTGTTGATCCGAGTACTAATCTTTTGTCACTATTCTCTCATGTATGGTGAGAACATGTGCTACCAGTCAGGATGGACGACCACCAGTACCACCAGTTGGGGCCGCTAGAGGCCGAGGATGCGGTCGAGGTTGTGGTAAGGGTAAGGGTATGGCCTGTATAGTAGCTAGGGCAACACTTGCAGATCCACTCGCCACCCTAGTTCATGATTAGGCTCCAGCTGTGTGTATCAATCTTGCTCAGGCAGTCGCAATTTCTACAATAGGTACTTCTCAGGACATGGGAGGCACTCGGAATACTTGTGCACGTACACCCGAGCAGGTTGTTCAGGGACTCAAAGACACCGGAGGCACCACTAGCACAGGCGGTTGCACTTGCTCAGGACTTTGTGGTTGAGCTATGCTTTATGAAGAGAAGCGTCGATTGGAGAGGTTTGGTAGACTTAAGCCTCCAACCTTCAGTAGTCAATAGGCGAGGATGCCTAAGGTTTCTTGGATAAGTGCCAGAAGATGTTGCGTACGTCGAGTATTCTGGTGACTAGTGGGGTCTCATTTACTACTTTTCAGTTTTCTAGGGCTGCCTTCACTTGGTGGGAGGCTTATGAGAGGCGTAGGCTTGTTGGTGCACCACTTCTTAACTAGCATCACTTCTCTATTCTCTTCCTAGAGAAGTATGTACCGCATTCCCGTAAGGAGGAGATGCGTAGGGAGTTCAAGAAACTGCGTCTAGAGGGCCTGTCTATGATGCAGTATGAGATGAGGTTTTCTGAGTTGGCCCGTCATGCTATTTGGATAGTTACCATGGATAGGACGAGGATCAGGAGGTTTTGTTGATGGCCTCAACTATCAGCTACAGATTTTTCTTACCAGAGATAGAGTATCTGGTGATTCTTATAAGGAGGTAGTCGACATTTCTGGAGAGATTTAGTCAGTTCGTTGCCAGGAGCGAGAGGACAGAGAGGCACAGAGGCCTCGAGGATATAGTAGTTCTAGGTGTTCTTCTTCGGGAGGCCAGTTTTAGCATGGCAGAGGCTGTTCATTCAGGCATGCTCAGTCAGTCCGTTCAGGTCATCGTGTTGGGTCATCTGGCCATGGTTCTCACATATCACATAGGCTCACTCATTTCTCAGTGCCCTTCCAGCTCTGTTGGCCCAAGTGCAGATGAAGTTTTGAAGATTGACAAAATGAACTCAGTCATGAACCAGGTCCATCATGGGAGACATATTGTTAATATACTTATACATGTGAGATGCGTTTGAAGTATATAAGTCTCAAGGATCAGCAACAATATCTTCTAAGTTGATCGAAAATGTTGCATAGGATAAGGTGTTCAAGTCTCCTTATATGAAGAGAACTATATCTGGATCAAGGATAAGGATTGGAGTTTGAATTGTTCTAGGACTCAAATTTGATGAAGGATCAGCAATTTGAGTTTTTATCAAACTCTGCTTACTAACTCTATAAAAGTAATACTATTCTCTTTTACAGGTATGCACAAATACGCAGAAGTTAAATCTAAATTGAGAGCAAAAGAGCAAGTCAATTTTCAAGCAATTTATGTGAGATTAAAGTGTGCACTCCTACAACTGCTTGAACAAAATAGAAGAACCAGTTTCATTGTATTTATTCATAGTCTAGTTCAATTGTAGTAGGTGGTTTAAAATTGTACCTTTTCAGCTTTCATAGAAGCAAATTGTATTAGGTACGTTGAGTATTCAAGTTAGAGTTAACTTGAAAGTGTTGCAACAGTTGAGGCTATGTACCACACTTGGATTAGAGTTAATCCTTAGGCTTACAAAGAGTTTTGTAAATGTTGTTTTGGCTTAGTGATTCTAGTGGATATTTGGGGAAATCCTACTGAGTAGTAGGTCGTGGTTTCTTCACCTTTTGAGCTGGGTGTTTTCCATATAAAAATCTATGTGTTCTTTATTTTATGCACTTTTAATTCCATAAACAGTCATAATTAGTACATCTGGAAGAACCAGGTTCTTCTAGTGTGAAAATTTTCTACCACACAAATCATCCCCCAACTCTTGTGTGGTATTAACATCTGGGACATCAATTGGTATCAGAGCAGGTTATCCTTGAAGAGGCTAACACCTTAGGAGAAGATCAACAATGAGTGTACCACCTGGGAACTGGGAAGGGTAATCCACTGCCAGGCCTCCACTTGTCAATGGTCTGTACTATTCTTGGTGGAATAACATAATGAGAGATCACATTATAGGGGAAGATTATGAACTTTGGGACATAGTAATTGATGGTCCCCTAGCAACCACTAAGAAGAATGCTGAAGGAATTGAAGTGCCTAAAACAAGGGCTGATTGCACTGCTGAAGACTTGAAAAAGTGGGAGAAAAATGCAAAGGCCAAGAAGTGGCTTGTATGTAGTCTAGGACCAGACGATTACAGTAGGATCCAAAGCTGTACAACTGCTAAAGAAATATGGGACACTCTGCAAGTGGCTCGTGAAGGAACACCTCAAGTGAAAAGATCAAGAGGAACACTTCTGTATTCTCAATATGAGAATTTTACTATGAAGGAAGGAGAAAATATCCAGGAGATGTACACCAGATTCACCACTTTGACAAATAAACTGGAATCTCTTAGAAGGACTATCCTCGAAGAAGATAAGGTTGAAAAGATTCTGACAAGAGTTCTGCCTGTCACATGGGAAAGCAAACTTACTGCTATTCAGGAATCCAAGAACATTGTTACCCTCAGACTGGATGAACTAATTGGAAATTTAACTGCCTATGAAATGAGGAGACTAACCATGAAGATGGATACCCCCCGAAAGGGAGAGAAGTTTAGCTCTCAGAATTATTGAAGGTGCCGAATTGGAAGATGATGAAGTGGCTATGATCACTGGGGATTTCAAGAAGTACCTAACAGGAGGAAAGGGTTCTTCAATAAGTACAAACTTCAATAAAACAAGAGCTTCGGAGAAACAGGAAAATGAGGGATGCTACAAGTGTGGAAAGAATGAACATATGATCAAAAATTGTCCTCAATGGGAAATTGAGTGGAAGAAAGAAAGAGCTGAACGAAGGAACAAGAAGAAGGAACAAGTTCAACCTAGGAGAAACAAAATTTCAACCAAGGCTATGGTTGCTGCTTGGGGAGAAACTTCAGATGAAGACTCAGAAGATGAAGCTGAGGAGGAGCACGCACTAATGTCCATCGGAGAATCAGATGATGAATATTATTCTTCATCTCAAAGACAAGATTAAATTTTGTGTAAAGAAAAGCTGGCTGAGCTATTAATGGACTTCATTGATGAGTCTGAGATAATTAATCATGAGAAGGAAGTTCTGTCTAGGGAATGTGCGATTCTAAAAGCAAAATGTACAAGTCTAGAGTCTAGGTCAAATGAGAGTGATAACAAAAATGTTGAGTTAAAGAACCGGGTTCTTGAACTTGACAACAGTGTTTTAGAACATAGGTCTGAAAATCTAAAACTAAAATTAGGGACATGAAAGAAAATAGCCGATCACACACATCTCACTTTAGAAGAAAGTTTAGGAAAAATGAAAGATGAATTATATAGGAATGATAAGTTCATCAAAGTTTTAAAAGAAGATCTAGGAAAAGCAAAACATGAACTAGACAAAACTTGCAAGTGGAACAAAGCTTCTTATGCTCTCTCCTGGTTGCAAGAGCATCATAGCGGTAACAAAAGAGGACTTGTCGATGGTACTCAAGCTCCTAAATGGGATCTAAACCCAAGAATCTCACTCTTCCTGAAATAAAATTTGCACACACTGCGGTAAGACTAGCCATTACAAATGTGAATGTAAAGCAAAATAAATGGCCAGTCAAAGGAACAAAGTTTTCGTTAAAGAAAAGAATAAGTTGCATAGATCGGCGAGAAGGAATGTAATTTATCCTTTTGCTTATAGAAAGGGATCCAAACTAGTTTGGGTTCCTAAGACTAATCCCTGATTTCCTTGTGCAGGTCCAAGTAAGAGGGCGGAGCCAAATATGGTATATAGATAGTGGCTACTGAAAACACATGTCTGGGGACAAGGACCAGTTCCTTTCACTGGATGACTTAAAAGGAGGTAATATCTCCTTTGGTAATGGAAAGAAAGGTGAAATCAGTTGGGTAGGAAAGGTAGGCAAGACTAATTCTCACTCCATAGAGAATGTCTACCTGATAGATGGTTTGAAATATAGCTTAATAAGTGACTCACAATTGTGTGACAGAGGAAACCTTGTGGCCTTTATCTCCACAAAATGTTTTGTGATTAACCTTATCACTGACAAGGTTGTTATGCAGGGAAAAAGAGTTAACAATATTTACATTGTAGATTTTTCAACTCTTTCAAAAAATGAACTCACTTGTTTAAGTGTGTTAGACAATAATCCCTCCTGTGAAGACCTGGCCATGCCAGTCTAAATCAGCTTAACAAATTAGTCTCCAAGGACTTGGTAATAGGATTAACTAATATCAAGTTCAAGGAAGAAAAAATGTGTGAGGCATTTACAAAGGGGAAGCAGGTAAGGTCATCCTTCAAATTCAAGAAAATGGTAAGTACGTCCAAGACGTTGGAACTGGTTCATATGGATCTATGTGGTCCAATGAGAACCACGAGCAGATGGAAAGAAATATGTAATGGTGCTTGTTTATGATTACTCTAGATTTACCTGGGTGTTATTTCTGACTTCTAAATATGAGGCATTTGAAATGTTTAATACTTTTGTTAGAAAAACTCAAAAACAATTAGGAAATCAACTTGCCTCCATTAGGTTTGATCATGGAACTAAATTTGAAAATGCAAAATTTGCTAAATATGGTGATGAAAATGGTATAGATCACAACTTCTCTGCCCCTAGGACTCCTCAGCAAAATGGAGTAGTTGAAAGAAAGAACAGGACCCTTGAGGATATGGCAACGACCATGTTTTTCTCTAGTAAATTACCTCACAGCTTCTGGGCAGGGGCTGTAAACACTGCATGTTACATAATCAATAGATGCATGGCTAGACCTCTTGTTGAGAAAAGTCCCTATGAGTTACTTAAAAGGAGAAAACCAAATATATCCCATATTAGGGCATTTGGTTGCAAATGCTATGTACACAATAATGGAAAAGACTCCCTAGGTAAGTTTGATCCCAAAAGTGATGAGGGAGTATACTTGGGATATTCTTCACATTGCAAATCATATAAAGTGTTCAATAAAAGAACTTCGTGTGTAGAAGAAAGTGTGCATGTTGTATTTGATGAAACTAACTTTCTTTCTGAGGGGCAGGAACATGAAGATGAAGCCATTAGACTAGTGAAAGACTTGGGTGAAGCATCAGCTCAAGTCAAGGAAGCACCTACAGAAAGAACAGGTGATGGAACAGGTCCTTCCGTACAAGGCAACCTAACAGGGGGAAGAAATCAAAGAGGAATTGAAATAAACTCCTTGAATGAACATGTTCATTGAACCTGCAAATGGCTGAAACATTCAGCAGAAGCCAGTTGGTTGTGAAACCTCACAAGTATCAAAGTTCTTATCCCATTGAAAACATTCTCACCGATCCAACGTCTGAAGTCAAAACCATATCACAACTAAAGAATCTTTGTGCATTCGATACTTTTCTATCTCTTATTGAACCTAAAAATGTTGCCGAGGCTTTGAAGGATGCAGATTGGTCAATGCTATGCAGGAGGAACTAATCCAATTTGAAAGAAGATAAGTCTGGCATCTAGTTCCAAGAACCAAGGACGGATCAGTCATTGGTACAAAATGGGTCTTCGGGAACAAGCTTGATGAAGATGGATCGGTTACAAGAAACAAGGCAAGTCTGGTAGTTCGGGATACAGCCAAGAGGAAGGTATTGACTATGATGAGACATTTGCTCCAGTTGCAAGACTAGAGGCAATCAGACTCCTCATAGCCTTTGCAACACATATGGAATTCACTCTCCATAAAACGGATGTCAAAAGCGCTTTCCTAAATGGCTACCTCAAGGAAGAAGTGTTTGTGAAACAACCTCCAGGTTTTGAAAGCAAGGAATGTCATGAGCATGTGTACAAATTGGACAAGGCTCTATATGGACTCAAGAAGGCCCCTACAAATTCCTACTAAAGCATGGGTACAAAAGAGGTAAAATCGACAACACTTTGTTCCTAAGGGAAAAAGGTAAAGACCTCCTTGTTATGCAAATATATGTTGATGACATAATATTTGGGGCTACTACTGATAGGTTGAGTAAGGACTTTGCAGAACTAATAGGAAGTGAATTTGAAATGAGTATGATGGGTGAACTAAATTTCTTCTTAGGCTTGCAGATCAAACAAAGACCAAATGAGACCATTATCCATCAATAGAAGTACACGAAAGAACTGATAAAAAGGTTTAAAATGTAGGACTCCAAAGAAATAGATACACCTATTGCAACTGCCACTAAATTAGATATTTATGAACCTGGTTCATCAGTTGATAAAAAGTTGTATAGGGGTGTGATTGGTTCACTCTTGTATCTCACTGTCAGCAGACCTGACATTATATTCAGTGTAGGGCTTTGTGCTCATTTCCTGAAAAATTCAAAAGAGTAACACCTGACTGTTGTCAAGAGGATATTGAGATATCTGAAAGGCACCACTGATCTGTGTCTTTGGTATCCCAAAGGTAGTAATTTTGATCTAGTAGGATATGCAGATGTTGATTATACAGGTATTTTAGTGGACAGAAAGAGCACTTCAGGTATGACACATTTCCTAGGTTCATGTCTTGTGTCATGGGCTACCAAAAAGCAAAATTCAGTAGCCCTATCTACTGCTGAAGCTGAATATGTTTTTGTTGCTTCTTGTTGTGCTCAATTTTTATGGATAAAACTTGGTAGACTTTGGAATTGAAATGGGAAGTATTCTAATATTCTGTGATAACACTAGTGCTATAAGTATGACAAAGAACCATGTTCATCATAAAAGAACCAAGCACATAGATGTTAGACATCACTGCTTGAGAGATAATTATGAGAAAAAGTTAATCTCAATAGAATTATGTGCTATTGATAAACAAATACTGACATTTTCACCAAAGCACTGAATAGGGAAAGCTTTGAAAGGAACATGTCAGAATTAGGGAATGATTAAGATCACCTAAAAAGGAACCAATTCAGAATGCAAAAAAAAATATTTTATTTGGTTAGAAGTTTCAGTATCATACTCTAATTAGTATACTCATGTGACATGTTATCTCTTACATAGTTTTTTTCTATTCTGATATATGGGCATGATCAAGAGAAGTTCTACTTGAAGAACTTGGTTCATCAGTATATGTTCATGAGAAAAGGTCACGTATGTTAGTATACTTTACACAATTAGAAAATTAAATATTCCAATTATGAGCAGAAGTCCTGTTCTAACCAAACTCCCAAAAATATAACCGTTGACATTGGATCAGTTTCATTGTCCTATAATTCTAAAGAAAACCGATATCTTTTCCTAAAACCTAGTGTCACTTAAAGACCGGAGTCTTAATGGGATTAGACTCCTAACCATACTCTATTTTAAATACACTCTACACACTCCTAATTTGGTCCATAACCACCATTAACTGCTAAACCACTGATCATCCTTCTTCTCAAAAATCTCAGAAAATCCCCAAAATCTTCCAGAAATCCTTCACCATGACTAAGCCTAAAGAAAATCCAGGAACACTCTCACCTATATCTCCCAATACATCCCCGTTTTCATCCCCTAGCAACAATCCTAAACCAGATTCCGCCAGCATAAGATGTTGGCAAGAAAATTTGTAGCTACTGGTTCTCTAAGAATGGCTCTAAACGAAAAATTGAGAGCCAGCCAGAAACAGGAGTACTCTGAAAAGGAATCATCTTACTTGAGTTCTGAGTCTGAAGCTTTTATTTCTGCAAGTGATGGAGATGAACGAGGTCTTCCAACACAAACAAGAATTAAGAAAATGCTAGGAAGGTAAATACATGCTATGATCCTTCTAATGCAGATGAGAAAGTAGAAAATAGGTTTGTTTTGGTGGGTCCTTTGAAAGATGTGAAAGGGGATGAATCTAGTTGAAAGGGAAGGAAAAAGAAAGACAAAATTCTTGCAATTTGTGGGAATGTTGAGGAGAGCGGCAACAAGTCAGGGGGAAATAGCTCCGGGGACGCTGCAGAAGGTCTCGTTCACCTGAGTAAGCAACACGTTAGAAGTGGTTCATTTGGTGAGTAAACCCTAGATGACATCCTGAAGAAGGTTGGGGCAGCTATGATCCAAAAAAGTTTCATCTCCTAATTCTACTGTCTCTTCATTACCAAAGGGAAGAGCAACTAGAAGCAGGGTTAAGCAAAGTGAGGAACAATTGCAGAAATCACTAGAAGAAAGCCAAAGTTTCATCTCCTAATTCTACTGTCTCTTCATTACCAAAGGAAGAGCAACTAGAAGCAGGGTTAAGCAAAGTGAGGAACAATTGCAGAAATCACTGGAAGAAAGCGGGAAGAAAAAGAGAGAAAAAGGGAAGGCGAAAGTTGTGGAGAGTATCGAGGTAGCTGAAAAGGTTCCAACACCCAAACCAAAAATTTCCAAGACTTCGACCAAGAAGACCTCCTCAGTACCCATATCTGCTAAGTCCTCGTTGGCCAAAAGAACTAGGTCTGCGAGGAAGAGAAAACAAAAGAAATTATTGAAGAAAAAGAAGAATGGAGTGGTGAAGAAGAAGAGGAGGAATCTAAAAAGGAACATGATAGATTTGTTCTGTTTGGCAGGAGAAAGATCTTGAAAGGAAGAATTCTGAAAGACCTGGAGGAGCCAAGCATGAAAGAATTGGTTGATGCCCTGAATGCACAAGGATAGAAGGACATGGTTCTTCAATTGGATGGCAAACTGGCATGAAAAGAGCTAATCAAGTTTACGGCAAATGCTACAGTGGTGAATGGGGTTGTTACCAGTCTGGTGAAAGGAGTCAAGGTACAGTTTGATGCTCCTAAATTGGGCGAGATTCTAGACATTCCCCGTGTAGGATATGATGATTATACTAGGCAAATGTGGCCTTGTCTGGACTCTCTTCCTAATGCACTCCAAATCACCAGAAACATTTGTGACTCTGCAACACCTGAAGATGTGCCTGACGCTTGGTTTGTCCAGAAAAGTGATATGAGGGATGAGCATAAGGTGCTTTTTGAGTTTATGAACAAATGTTTGTAGACCAGACAAGAGAGGAGGCACACTGCAAATTACATGGACCCTGTCCTTCTAGAGTGTCTAGTGAGAAGAAAGCAGATTAACTGGCCTGCTTTCATTGTCAAACTACTGGATAGAGTCATCAACGGCTCCAAAGCTCATGCCACACCTTATGGGTTCCTATTGACTATTGTCATGGAAAAGATACATGTGCCTTTGAAGAAATGGGAAATGGCATCTAACAAAGAGCACTTCAGCGTCAAGACTCTTGTGACTTGCGACTATCTAGTGAATGCCAACCCAGTTGAACAAGGTTCATCTCGAAAGACTCCTGTAAATAGCAAGGTTAGGGCCTTGGTTCAAGAGTGTGGAACAAGAGATGCTGAAATTGCTAGGATGCAAGATCGTGTTGCTGAATTAGAAACTGAATGAGATGGACTTAGAGCTGAGCTAGCAAAGGAAAAGGAGTAGAGTGATGGAATGCTTCCGAATATGTGCAACCTTCTCTAAACCCAGCCCTCTAGTACCTCCAAGCCCTAAAGCCAGTTTAAAATACCCCCTCAGTGACCCAGATTCAGGACTTTTCTCTGTTTTTGCTCATGGTTAGAGGTTTTTTTTTTCTTTTGTGGTCTGTTTTGTAGAAACACCTCCTAATCAATGACAATGTGCTTTGTTCTCTCTTGTTTTATGAAACTTCTTATCTTAATAGTTAAATTCTTTGTGAAGTTGATTATCGGTTGACTGAATCAAGTTTTCACTTGCAATTTCCCCAGCGGCCATGAGTACTAACTAACATCTGGGATTTATATAATATGCAACTTTTCGATGATGCCAAAAGGGAGAAGAGATATTGTGTTTTATTTTTTTTTATTCTGAAATAAAGTGATATTTATAACCTGATTAAACATGGTCCTTAATGATAAGTTAATTTAAAGTGAGAAAATTAAGCTGAGTTCCACAGGTCTTTGATCATAAAAGCACTGAGTTTGTCATCATCAAAATGAGGGAATTTGTTGGCTGAAGTCCAGATGAAGTTTTGAAGATTGACAACATGAACTCAGTCATGAACCATGTCCATCATGGGAGACACATTGTTAATATACTAATACATGTGAGATGCGTGTGAAGTAGATAAGTCTCAAGGATCAGTAACAATATCTTCTGAGTTGATCGAAAATGTTTCATAGGATAAGAAGTTGAAGTCTCCTTATGTGAAGAGAACTATATCTGGATCAAGGATAAGGATTGGAGTTTGAATTGTTCTAGGACTCGAATTTGATGACGGATCAGCAATTCGAGTTTTTATCAAACTTTGATTACTAACTCTGATGGTAAGCAACCCCCACTTCCAACCGAGAGGTTGTGACTTCGAGTCTCCCCAAGAGCAAGGTGAGAAGTTCTTGGAGGGAAGGATGTCGGGGGTCTATTTGGAAACAGCCTCTCTACCCAAGGTTAGGGGTAAGGTCTGCGTACATACTACCCTCCCCAGACCCCACTAAGTGGGATTATACTGGGTTGTTGTTGTTGTTGTTGTTGATTACTAACTCTATAAAAGTAATAATTTTCTCTTTTACAGGTATGCACAAACACGCAGAAGTTAAATCTAAATTGAGAGCAAAAGAGCAAGGCAATTGCAAGCAATTTATGTGAGATTAAAGTATGCACTCCTACATCCACTTGAACAAGATAGAAGAACCAGTTTCATTGTATTTATTCTTAGTCTAGTTCAATTGTAGTATGTGGTTTAAAATTGTACATTTCCGGCTTTCATACAAGTAAATTATATTAGGTACGTTGAGTATTCAAGTTAGAGTTAACTTGAAAGTGTCACAATAGTTGAGGTTGTGTTCCATACTGGGATTAGAGTTAATCCTTAGGTTTACAAAGAGTTTTGTAAATGTTGTTTTGGCTTAGTGATTCTAGTGGATGTTTGGGAAACTCCTACTGAGTAGTAGGTCGTGGTTTATTTCACCCTTTTAGACGGGTGTTTTCCACGTAAAAATCTCCGTATTTTTTATTTTATGCACTTTTAATTCCGCAAACAGTCATAGTTAGTACATCTAGAAGAATCAGGTTCTTCTAGTGCGAAAATTGGGTACCACACAAATCACCCCCCTCTTGTGTGATATTAACATCTGGAACATCAAGCTCAGAGTTTGACTCAGGCACCATCATTCCAGGGCTCATCTATGCCAGGTTCTTCTAATGGACATCCCGGTGCACGGGGATCCCTTCAGTCCCTATCGCCAGTTACTACGAGGTGTTGCTTTGAGTGTAGATATTATGGTCAAATCAAGAGGTTTTGTCCCCATCTTATGGGTGGTTCATCCTAGTAGAGGATTCATCCTTCGACTTCAGTACCAGTTACTTCCCCACCCGCTCAGTAGGCTCGGGGTGGAGGTCAGTCAACTAGCGATCGCCCTAGAGTGAGAGGTCGATCAGGTGGTGTTCAAGCCTATTTCAATGCCCTCATATCAAAACTAGATGCTATTGCCTCAGATTGTTGTGACTACAGGTATTATCTTAGTTTGCTATAGAGATGCCTTTGTATTATTTGATCCTGGTTCCACCTTTTCTTATGTGTCGTCATATTTTTCTCGTTATATGGGTATGCCCCGTGAGTTTCTTGTTTCCTCTATTCATGTATCTACTCCAGCGGGCCACACCATTATTGTAGACTATGTATATTGGTCGTGTGTAGTGACTATTGAGGTTTCGGATACCCGAGTGGATCTACTGTTGCTCAGTATGGTAGATATCGATGTGATGTTGGGCATGGATTGGTTATCTCCATGTCGTGCTATTTTGGACTGTCATGCTAAGACAATGACGTTGTCTATGCCGGGGTTGGCACGAATTGAGTGGCGGGATTCGACTGATTATGTTCCTAGTAGGGAAATTTCATTCTTGAAGGCCCATCGTATGGTTAGTTAGGGTTGTCTTTCATACATAGTATTTGTGAGGGATTCTAGTGCAAATACTTCCTGCATTCATTCTATTTTAGTTGTGAGGTATTTTACCAGTGTGTTTCCTGTAAACCTGTCGGGCATGCCATTGGACAAGGATATTGATTTTGGTATTGATCTGGTGACGAAAACTCAACATATTTCTATTATACTGTATCGTATGGCACCAGCGAAGTTGAAAGAGCTGAAGGAACAACTCCAGGAACTCCTTGATAAGGGGTTATTCGGCCTAGTGTTTCGCTATGGTGTGCTCCTGCCCTATTTGTGAAGAAGAAGGATGTCACCATGAGGATGTGCATCAATTATAGGTAGATGAACAAGGTTGAAATAAAGAACAAATATCCCCAACCTCGCATTGATAATTTGTTAAACCAGCTTCATGGAGCGAAAGTGTTCTCCAAGATTGATCCCCGTTCAGGGAATCACTAGCTGAATATTAGGGACTCGGATATTCTTAAGACAACTTTCAGGACTAGATATTGTCAATATGAGTTCCTTGTGATGTCTTTTGGGCTGACCAATGCCCCAGCAGTGTTCATGCATTTGATGAATAATATGTTTCGGCCTTATCTCGACTCATTTGTCATAGTTTTCATTGATGATATTCTAGTGTACTCGCATAGTCAAGAGAAGCATACGGAGCATTTGAGAGTGGTATTGAAGAGATTGAGGGAAGAGAAGCTTTATGCAAAGTTCTCCAAGTGTGAGGTTTGGATAAGTTCAGTGGCTTTCTTAAGGAATGTGGTGTCCAGCAAGGGGATTCAGGATGATCTGAAGAAGATAAAGGCGGTTCAGATTTGGCCCAAACCATCCTCAACCATAGAGATTCATAAATTTCTTGGTTTGGAAGGGTATTACCGCATGCTCGTTCAGGTATTTTCATCTATAGCATCACCCTTGACCAAGTTGACTTAGAAGGGTGCTCCTTTTATGTGGTCGGATGAGTGTAAGGCAAGCTTTCAAAAGCTCAAGATTGCCTTGACCAAAACTCCAATACTAGTGTTGCCATCAGCTTTAGGTTCTAATACCGTGTATTGTGATGCTTTGAGAGTTAGCATTGGGCGTATGTTGATGCAGGTGGGTAGAGTTACTGCTTATGCTTCTCGTTAGTTGAAGCCCCATGAGAAGAGCTATCATGTTCATGATTTGGAGTTGGCTGTCATTGTTCACACGTTAAAGATTTGGAGAGATTATTTATCTGGTGTGTCTTGTGAGGTGTTTACTGATCATCACAGCCTCCAGCACTTGTTCAAGCAGAAGGATCTTAATTTGAGGCAACGGATATGGTTAGAGCTTCTAAAGGACTATGATATTACTATTTAGTACCATCGGGGAAAGGCCAATGTGGTGGCCAATGCCTTGAGTAGAAAGGTGGTGAGTATGGGAAGTTTGGAATTTATTCCTATTGGAGGGATACCTCTGGCATTTGATGTTAGGGCATTGGCTAATCGATTTGTGAGGTTGGATATTTCGGAGCCTAGTCGGGTATTGGCTTGTATGATTTCTCGGACTTTTTTATTTGATCGCATCAGAGAGCGCCCGTATGATGATTCTCATTTGCTTGTCCTCAAGGACAGAGTTCAGCATGACGATGTAAGAGATGTGACTATTGGTGATGATGGGGTATTGAGGATGCATGGCCCAATATGTGCGCCCAATATATACGGGCTGCAGGAGTTGATTTTAGAGGAGGCCCATAGCTCACGGTATTCTATTCATCCGGGTGCCACGAAAATGTATCAAGATCTGAGACAACATTATTGTTGGAGGAGAATAAAGAAGGATATTATGGAATTTGTAGTTAGGTGTCTCAATTGTCAGCAGGTGAAATATGGGAATCAGAGACTGGGTGGCTTGCTTCAGATAGATATTCCAGAGTGGAAGTGGGAACGGATCACCATGGACTTTATAGTTGTGCTCCCACAGACATTAAAGAAGCTTCATGCTATTTGGGTGATCGTGGATCGACTGACCAAGTCCGCACACTTCATTCTTGTGTTTACTACCTATTCTTCAGAGTGGTGTGCAGAGATGTATATCCGAGAGGTTTCTTGGTTGCATGGTGTCCTAGATTCTATCATTTTAGATAGAGGTGCTCAGTTTACTTCACAGTTTTGGAGGTCTGCATAGTAAGAGTTGGGTACTCCGGTTGAGTTGAGCACACCTTTTCACCCTCAGATAGACGGGCAACCCGAGTGCACTATTAGATATTAGAGGACATGTTACGCGCTTGTGTCATTGATTTTGGAGGATCATGGGATCAGTTTCAATCGCTTACAAAGTTTGCTTATTACAGCAGTTACTAGTCGAGCATTCAGATGGCTCCATATGAGGCTTTGTACAGGAAACGATGTAGATCTCCAGTTGGTTGTATTGAGCCAAGTAAGGCTAGACTATTGGGTATAGACTTGGTACATGATCCTTTAGACAAGGTGAAGGTGATTCAGGAGAGGCTTTATACGGCACAATCGAGGCAAAAGAGTTATGCTGACAGAAAGGTTTGGGATGTGTCTTACATGGTTGGTGAGAAATTTTTATTGAAGGTTTCTCTTATGAAAGGTGTTATAAGATTTTGGAAGAAGGGTAAATTTAGTCCTCGGTTCAATAGGCCTTTTAAGGTGCTTCAGAGGATTGGGAAGGTAACGTTTGAGCTCACTTTGCCACTCAGCTTATCGAGTGTGCATCCGCTATTTCATGTTTCTTTGCTCTGGAAGTATATTGGCAACACATCTCATGTTTTGGTTTTTAACACGGTTTAGTTGGATGGTGATTGACCTATGATGTGGAGCTAGTGGCTATTTTGAAGCGTTAGGTTTGCAAGTTGAGGTCAAAGGATATAGCTTCAGCAAAAGTGCAATGGAGAGGTCGGCCTGTGGAGAAGGCTACCTGGGAGACCGAGCGGGAGATACGGATCAGATATCCTCACCTATTTGAGACTTTAAGTATGTTTCTTGATCCGTTCAAGGACGAACATTTATTTAAGAGGGGAAAGATGTAACGATCGGGCCGGTTATTTCATGAGTTACCGTTCCGTTTCCCCATTTCTACTTCTTATTACTTTATTTATTTGTATTATATGTTATCGATTTGATTGTTTTGGGTTCGGAAAGTTTTGGTGAGATTTGAGAAATCTAGTCTCCTTTGAGCAAGCTTAAGTTGAAAACGTCAACCAGGCATTGACTTATGTGAAAAATGGATCAGATGTGAATTGCGATGGTTTGGATAGCATTAGTAGGTGATTTGGGACTTAGTTGCGTGATCGGAATGTGTTTTGGAGGTCCAGATTATATTGAGTCTTGAATTGGCGAAATTGGAATTTTGGCGTTTTCCGGTTGATAGGTGAGATTTTGATATATGGCTCGGAGTGGAATTCCAGAAGTTGAAGTAGGTCCTTTGTGTCATTTGTGATGGGTGTGCAAAATTTTAGGTTATTCGGATGAGGTATGATAGACTTTTTGATCGAAAGAGGAGTTGGGAATTTTTTGGAATTCTTAGGTTTGAATCAGATGTACATTTAGTGTTTTGATGTTATTTTAAGCGCTATGAGGGTTGGAAAAAGTTTGAATGAGGTTATGGGATATGTTGGCATGTTTTGTTGAAGCCTCGGGGGCCTCGAGTAAGTTTCGGGTGGTTAAACGGATCAAATTGCATGTAAGAAAGTTGCAGATTTTGCTTAAGTTCTGTTGCAGGGTTTTCTTCTTCGCAATCGTGTGAGGAGGCGCGTGATCACATAGAGCATGTGGAGGGGGCATCCAGGTTTTTTCCTCGCGATCTCATAGATAAAGCTACGATCGCGTGATTTGCTAAGGTAATGAATCACGAACGTGTAGCCAGGGTCGTGTTCACGTAGAAGTAGGTAAGAGAGTGTGCATTAGAGGCGATTACTCTATGCGATCGCGTGAGGCAAGACACGATCACGTAGGTTTAGGCGAGTGAGCTTCACGAACGTGAGGTAAGTTATACGATCACGTAAGGAAAAATGTGGGCCAACGAAGTTTCCATTTTTTACTCAGTTTTGGAGCTTCTTGAGGGAGATTGAAGAGGGAATCAAAGAGAACTTCTTGGAGGTAAGATTATGGACATAATGCTCAATCCTATTGTGATTTTTACCTAAATAAACATGAAATTTGGGGGATTTTATGCCAAAAAGTAAGAGTTAGGGCTTGGAAATTGGAGATATTAATCTTGGGATTTGAGGGATCATTTGTGGTCGAATTTTGGTATTCTTGGTATGTATGAACTCGTGAGAGTGTAAGGATTCTAGTTTTGTGATATTTATTAGAATCCGAGGTGTGGGCTTGGGGGTCAGATTTGGACCAATTTCAAGATTTTGATGTAATTTGATTATTTTCGAGTGGGCTTTGTTCCCTTATCATATTTCTATGATTATATACTGATTTTTAATAGATTCAGGGCATTTAGATGACGAACCAAGAGGAAAAGGCGTCGCGAACTAGGATTTGGATTGGCTTGAGGTAAGTAACGCTTCCAAACATGGTTATGAGGGTTCGAAAAACCCTGAACTATGTGTTCTATGATTACTATTGAGATGGCGCAATGTCGAGTGATGAGCGTGTGGGCGTGCACCATGAGAAATCCGGCTTGGATCATTCCATGGCACCGCTTAATGATTATTTTATGTTGTTATTGTGTTGTAATTATGTGATTAAGTTGCTAAGCTGCAAATTGTGTTAAATATCATGTTAAGGCTTCAAGCCGATATTGTTGAGACCTGAGAGGTCTTTTCTTGTTGTCATGTCATTAGTTCATGTACGTTCTATGCTCAGTCCTATTCATGCATATTATATCATGCCTCAATCTCGATTATTGCTATTTGACATATCATATCATTGTTCGGGCTTGTATCATGAAATCTTAGCCCATGTGTGTGAAACTGGAGAGTATTGACTGAGTAAGGCCGAAAGTCGAATATTGATTGACAATATGGGATCAGACTGCATGCCGCAGCAATGATATTGATCATGCTTTCGCCGGATTGATACAGCACCTGGACTTATATAAGCCCCTACGGAGTCTTTACACCTCAATGAGCACATTAGTTGATGATATTGAGGGATGGATCTTCCCTGGATATGGATCTAGTCCAAAATATTGGTATAGAGATGGATCTTCTCCATAAGGCTAGATTAGCCTGGTTTTCCTCGATGTCGGGTGACTTATAGTCTATGAGGTACGTATATTATGGGATGGATCTTCCTTGGACCGAGTGGGTTGTATACAGTACCGAGTGGTTGAGCGATTTGAGTGGAGGTATCATACGTGGAATTGATCATACTATTTGTGCATTGGTATTTAGAGTTTTCTGAGCTTATACTCTGTACTGTTCATGTTGTGTTTTGGTTATTTCTAAGAAAAATACATAAACTATAAGCATGTCTACTTTTCTATACAATTATCTATTGCAACCCGTATGGGGTTTGGTTCGTCACTACCATCAATCCAAAATTTGGACTTGTTACTTACTGAGTTGGTGTACTCACGTTACCCCCTGCACCTCTATGTGCAGATCCAGTATCTCGGGGAAAGGTAGCTGCTGCTGATTATATTGTGTGGACCTTCACTTGGAGATTGCAAGGTAGCTGCTTGGCGACCGCAGTTTTGCCTTCTCCTTTCCTTATCTTACTTTAGTTTATATGTTTTGGATATTCCCAGACCGTGTTAGTCATGTTATTTCTAATAGTTGTATTAGTGTGTCTCATGACTTAGTGACACCCGAGGTCGGGATTATATATTTCTTTCCACTATACATTTTTTGATTGCTAATATTATCTTATCGAACTTATGTTAAAACTATGAATTTCTTTAAGTTTTATTTGAAAAATAGTAAAATTAGAAATAAATGATTAGCGTAGTATCACGATATAGGTACTATCATGATGTGGTTAGATTTTGGGTCGTGACAGTTGGAAAGGCTTGAGATGAAACTTTGGAGTGAAGTAAGTCTTCCTTCTAACCTTGTAAGAGGGAGTTAACCCTATCGGTGAAATAATTCAATATGTGCTTTTATTTGTGGGGGCTATGCATGAGGTGATGAGAATTCGTTTGTAGCTACTATTATAGTTATGTCCGGGTAGCTTAGAACCCAACAACATGCTATACTTGCAATATTTGCAACCTTATTGTCAATTTGAATTTGCACAAATCATATCAAACTTGGTAAATGAATTTCAAAAAGGTTAAACTTTGTTTGCTTGACCATAAGAAGATGGACATTTCCTTGGATAATTGCTCCTTGATGAATTCTTGATGGACTTATTGATTGTGTTTTCCTTTTGGTTGAACGAGCCAAGTGCCTCAGCAGATTTAAATAGATGCATCAATGGTTCGCACGTTCGACCCTAAGGCAGTGCGCAGTTTAAATATTTTATTAAATCATGTCATATAACTGCCACATGATTTGCGCATGACTTAACTGGTTGTTTGGAATTATTAATAACTGATATGGCCTAATTGGCCGGAGATATAAATTGATAATGATGAAAATAAATTTGAAACAACAACAACAACAACTACCCAGTAATGTCCCACAAAGTGGGGTCTGGGGAGGGTAATATGTAGACGAGCCTTACCCCTACCCGGAAGGGTAGAGAGGTTGTTTCCAGTCGACCCTCGGCTCAGTGAAGGATAGTAAAAACAAAAATAAAAACAAAAACAAAAGAGCATTATTAAGTCCAACAGAAATAGCATAAATAATTATCTAAACATAAGAACCATAAATAAAATAGCATGTAATAATATCAGGCAGTAACTACCATAACTAACTAACATAAGGGAGACACAATCCAATACACAAATCCTCTATGGACAGCCCAACCAAGCCTCACCCAACCCCGGGGGAGGAGTACGAAAAACTCTAGGGGCCCCTATCCTACAATCCTGATACTAGACCTCCAGACTTTCCTATCAAGGGCCATGTCCTCAGAAACCCGCATTCTAGCCATGTCATACCTAATCACCTCTCCCCAATACCTCTTAGGCCTCCCTATGCCTCGCCGTGCGGCGACCAACGCCAGCCGCTCACAACTCCTCACCGGGGCATCAGGACTTCTCCTCCGTACATGCCCGGACCACCTTAGCCTCGCTTCTCGCATCTTCTCATCAACCGGGGCCACCCCCACCTTCTCTCGAATAACTTCATTCTTAATCTTATCTAACCTGGTGAGACCGTACATCCACCTGAGTATCCTCATCTCCGCAACCTTCATCCTCTGAACATGAGAGTTCTTCACTGGCCAGCACTCCGCCCCATACCACAGCTCTATAAAATTTCCCCTTGAGTTTCTGTGGAACTTTCTTGTCACACAGGACTCCTGATGCAAGCCTCCACTTTGACCACCCCGCTCCTATACGATGAGTGACGTCCCCGTCAATCTCTCCGTCCCCCTGAATAACCGACCCAAGATATCTGACACTGTCTCTCTTGGCGATGACCTGAGATCCAATCATCACGTCCCTTCCAACTTCGCTCGGCTTGGCGCTAAACTTGCACTCCAGGTATTCTGTCTTAGATCTGCGTATTTTGAAACCTTTAGACTCGAGAGCCTGTCTGCATACCTCTAACCTCTCATTAACACCGACCCTCATCTCGTCTATCAAGACTATGTCATCAGCAAATAGCACACACCAAGGCACATCCCCTTGAATATGTCGTGTAAGAGCATCCATCACCAAGGCAAATAAGAGAGGGCTAAGAGCCGATCCTTGATGGAGCCCCATAACCACTGGAAAATAGTCTGAGTCGCCACCCACTGTCCTAACCCTAGTCTTAGATCCATCGTACATGTCCCTAATGACTCTGATGTAGGCTTCTGGCACGCGCTTCGCCTCCAAGCACCTCCCTTGGGACCTTGTCATACGCCTTCTCTAAGTCGATAAGCACCATGTGCAGGTCCTTCTTCTTATCCCTGAACTGCTCCACCAGCCTCCTGACAAGGTGGATAGATTCTGTTGTGGAGCGACCCGGCATGAAACCGAATTGGTTCACAGATATAGATGTCATCTCCCTCACCCTGATCACCCGCTCCTAGACCTTCATGGTATGACTTATTAATTAGATACCCCTATAGTTGTTGCAGCACTGGATGTCACCTTTGTTCTTGTACAAGGGCACCACTGTACTCCACCTCCACTCCTCTGACATCTTTTTGGTCCTGAAGATCGCATTGAACAACCTGGAGAGCCACTCCACTCCTGACCTACCCATGCATTTCCAGAACTCTACTGGGATCTCGTCAGGCCTGGTCGCTCGACCCCTACTCATCCTAGCAAAGCCCCCACGACCTCCTCCGCCCTAATGCGCCTGCAGTACCCAAAGTCTCTATGTTTCTCTGAATTCCCCAACTCCCCTAGCTCTATGTTACGATCCCCCACATCGTTAAGTAAGTCTCGAAAGTATGTCTGCCACCTTTGCTTGACTTGAGACTCCCCCATCATAACTCTACCATCCTCGCCCTTGATGCACCTAACTTGGTCAAGATCACGCGCCTTCCTTTCCCTTTCTTTAGCTAATCGGAATAACTTCCTGTCCCCTCCTTTCTCCCCTAATTCCTCGTACATGCGACCAAACGCCGCGTTTTTGGCTTCCGTAACTTCTTTCCTCGCCGCCTTGTAGATCTCCCTGTTCGCTCTCCATTCTTCCTCGTTTGTGCTCCCTTCCATCTTAGCAAACTCCACCTTCTTCACCTCCACTTTTCCTTGGACTACATCGTTCCACCACCAGTCACCCTGATGTCTGCCTGAATAGCCCTTTTCTACCCCGAGCACATCCCGTGCTACCTCCCTAACCAAGTTCGCCGTCTCTGACCACATAGCATCCGCTTCCCAGAACTTCTCCAAGCTCCGCCCTCAGCTAACCTCCTCTCCAACTCCTGTGCTTTCTCCTTATTCAAAACACCCCATCTAATCCGCGGTTGTCCCCGAGCACCCCTCCTCTTCCTCTTCACCCAGAGCCCGACATCCATTTGAAAATTTCCTATTAACAAACAAATTGTTTACTTGCTTCATGATTATTGAGTTTACCGTTATTTCATAAAAATTCATGATTTATTATATTATTGGTACATTATTGTTGGCCATAATAAGTGTCGGAGTCAACCCTTAGTCACTACTTCTTCGAGGTTAGAGTGGATACTTACTGGGTACGCATTATTTTTGTACCCATACTACACTTACTGTACATTTTGTTGTACATGTACATGTACGGTTAGTGGCCTAGTGGGCGCAGCGGCATGATTGGCATGGGAACTTAGGTAAGCTACACCTTATGTTACGATCTGCATCCATTAGAGTCTCCTTCAGAGTGTTTATATTTTTTTTGTCCAAATTTGTATTCGGATGGATAATATATGATATTTTATTTTTCCTAGTTGATGCTCATGTACTTGTGACGCCATGTTTTGTGATGATTGTGGATTATTCATTATTTAAATGTTTAAAAATATTATTATTTATCCTGACATTCCATCCTTTACTATTAAATTGAAGAAAAATCATGATCGTAAAAATACTAAAATGAGAGCTGAATTAAGAACTTATGGTTGGCTTGCCTGACATCGATGTCCGGCGCCATCACGACCTTTATTGAATTTTTGGGTTGTGACAACATGGTATCAACGCACTAGATTCACTAAGGTCTCATGAGTCTTAATCAAGTCTAGTAGTGTCTTGCAGATCGATACGGGACATCTGTATTTATATTCGAGAGGCTGCAAGGCTGTTAGGATCACTTCCCTTCTTGATTCCTCATCGTGCGATCTGATTCCTTCGAGGCTTGTGCCTTTGTTTCTTTCCTATTCAATCTTATGTGTCGTGAAGCACTTTTCATAAATCAGGAATTAAGGAATTGTAATGGTAGTACAGATATGGTGCAAGATGTTTCTCCCTGCGTATCTGATTGGGTTATTGTCGTCGCCTTACGAAAAGCCATTTTATCATTTCAGCTTAGTATCTTTACTACCTAAGTTTTTGAGATTTAGCATTTGATTGTGATGATGGCTCGTGTGTTTCTATCGCACAGTGTTTATGTAATGGTAGGATACTGGTCTATGCGTCGGAGTAGTGAATGACTTGGAAAGAGGTACTCAGTGCATGATTCAAAGATTCAACATTTTATTTCCGGTGGAGGAAACTATGAATGTTCAAGTTTGGATTGACGGAATATCAAAACTTGGTATTTTTAAGCATGGTGGAATTTTCATCTATGACGTGGTGTCGTTGCCCTTGATTGAATATGTTAAGGTTCGCCGGTGTTATGGTCTTCATCAATATGCCTTTGAGGTGGGGTAGTGTGAGATGGTGTCAGAGAAACAGTCATCAGAGATAGCAGAGTACAAAAATTTTGTAATCAAATGAGTATTTCTAATATTGACAGTTCGAGAAAGATGATCTTCAGAAAGGTTCACAGTTGATCTATTGGTTCAGGTGCTACAGAGATAGATTTTGATTTAAGGCAACAAATAGGCAGCGAAAGATGCGAAAGGCGTATAGGAGTTGTCTTGCGGAGGTTAAACTTTTAGAAGGCCAAGAGTGTGAAACAGGGGTCGAATGGTTGCTAAAAGGAGTGAGCTTGACCAAAGTGGGAGAGTGGCAGAGTAGCATATGGCTTCTGAGGTAGAATGACTACACACCTTGAGAAATTTGGGATTCATGGAGGACAATGGCTAGGTCTATGGACTTATTTTGAATAGTGGCTATTATACGGCAGGAGGTTGGATATGTTACATCTCGTGTTTTCGTACGTTAAAATTACTTTTTAGATAACCGACGTAGACTTGGGGGTGAGATCATCTTGACGTTAACGTACTTACGCTATTTATAACAAGCGATAAATAAATGTTATGAAGGATAAAGGGGCACACAGATAAAAAATGAATTTTGTTGAAAGTGGCTAATTTGGAATAAAATACGGGTTGAGCGATAATACCCGATAACTATGAACTAGTACCATACAAGGTACCATATGATCATAGTAATATAATATATAAAGTATATGTTAAGTATTTTAAAAATAAATAAAATTTTAAATAATTTATGGTAAATTTTAAATTATGCACGTAATGGATTATTTACCGGGTAACGATATATTACCCCGGTTAACTAATAAGTAGATAAAAATTAATAAATTAACCCCAAAAAACGTGGCACAATGCCACTACTCAAGAAAGGTGAGTCACTAATCCTAAGTGTAGGTGTCTACTTAATAACCTAATGTGACTTAGGCCTCATTTATTTTTTTAAGATGAAGACGTCTTAATCTGAATACACATCTCAATATCAAATGTGTATTAAGATTAAGACATCTGAATCTGAATACATATCTGAATATATTAAGATGTATATTAAGATATGAACAGAAATAATTAATATTGGTTGACTTTTAACATCTGAATGTATAAAATCTATCTTTATTGAAAATTAATAAACATAAAATTCAAATGAAATACTAACTAATCTAAAGTTCTATCAATAAAATATATAGTTTTTTTAAAATACGATAGTTGGTGGTGGTGATATTTAATGGGCGAATGCCGATTTGAGGCGGTGATAAGTGATGATGGTAGTTCATGCTAGTAGCTAGTAGTGATTGGCAGTGGTGACGATTATGATTGAGGATAGTGGTGGTGGATGGTGATAGTTAATAATGGCGAGTAGTGGTAGAGTTGTGACTGATGAATGTGGTGGGTTGGTGTTGGTATGTTATAATGATGGGCAGTGCCGGTTATGATTGTTGATGGTGATGTGGTGATCAGTTATGATAGTTGAAGTAGATGAGTATTAATTGTAGGTGAGAATGATTATAGCGGCCGGAGTGGGGTGATTGTGGGTGATGATATTCGATAAAGGTGACGGCTATAATCGGGGATGATAGTGGCATGGTGGTGGTGGAGGTGGTGGTGATGTTTATAGTGGTAATAGTGGTGGCATGATGGTAGTTGATAATGATAGCCGGTGGCGGAAATTAATAATGAATATGTGATAGCATCTTAATGAAATTAAGTCTCTATTATAGATCTTAATCATACAGACTTATTCAAACCCAATAAGTGGCTGTGAAATAAAAAAATAAACACACTTAATGATTAAGATCTGAATAATTAAGATTCAGACTTCAAAAACAAATGCACTTAATGTCTGAGATCTGAATAATTAAGATTCAGACCTCCATTAAATGCAAACAAATAAGGCCTTAAAATCTTAGCAAGACTTGTAAAAGTCTTATTCAATTTAGACCATCTGCCCTTAAAGCTTCAATTCATTTTCTTGGTTTAATATCAATCGAGCCCTTAAAGCTTTTGAAAGTAGGAGCTTGAAAATAGAAGCTTTAACCAAGCTTCAAAAAAACGTTGAAGTCAAGTTTTAGTTTGAAACCATTATTTAGTTCAAAAATGGTGGAGGCAAAACAAATTCGTCCGAGATTTCAAGATTTCAAGCAGAATTTCGTCTATATTTTATAGAAGCAGATTCGTTCAAATAATTCCAACAATTCCTCCCTTTTTTCGTTTGTCATGATTCAAATTATACTGAAGAAACGAGCAAATATACAGTTTCTATAAATTACTTTACTCATTGAAATAGTCGGGGTATTTATATTCTTGATTCCCCGTGAGAATTATTGTTATCTTCTGTTCATGGGTCTCAAAATAATACGCAGATGAAAAAGTTTATCCGGAAGGAATATCGAGATTATTATGTATTTTCACATTTCGCTCATTTATACATGTGCATTGACCTTTAACTAGATGGCATTATATATGCGTATATATGTAAATATATGTATATGGGATATGGAAAAAGGTTACAACATTCTATACGCATCACCACCTGATCAGCTGGTATATGATGATGATGTTGCTCACAGTAGTTGAAATATGATTCCAACAGCGTTATATACACGTATATATATATATGTATATGCATATGGGATATGGGAAGATGTTATAGTGTTATATATGCACTACCACCTGATCAGCTAATATATAGTGATGATATTGCCCATAGTGGCCGAGATGATATGATGGGATGTCCTCAGTGGCTTGATGATATTGTGTACACCTAGACCTATGCATGGCACGACATTTATACGCATGTGGATGATATTATAACCGTTTCAAAATTTACAGAATTATTCTGATTCAAAGGTATTTCCGTATTTCATGTTTCATCTATATTTTTTACGTACTTATTTTCATGCCTTACATAAACATTACATTTTTCATACTGACGCCCTATTTCACGGGGCCTACGTTTCATGCTCGCAGGTGCAGGTAGGCAAGCTCACGGTCCCCCTTCTTAAGATTCTTGATCAGCGAGAGTTGGCGTGCTCCACTTGATCCAGAGCTATTTTTTCTTTTGGTACGATACATACATACATACATATATATATATATATATATATATATATATATATATATATATATATACACACACACACACACACACACACACACACACACACACACACACACACACACACACATATATATATATATATATATATATATATATATATATATATATATATATATATATATATATATATATATATATATGGGTATGACGTGGCTTAGTCCCATCTTTGTACAATTATGTTTCTATTAGAAGTCTGTAGACAGTATGTCTAGTTGGGTTGTATGTGGCCTTCACAGCTTTTTCTTTCACGTATGTTATTTTTGTAATGCAACAGATGTTATACATGTTCATATCTTAGACGCATGCTTAGCGGTGTTTGACGGGTAGGCCTTAGGCACCGTCATGGCCCATCGATTGGGATCGTGACAAAAGTGGTAACAAAGCAGTTCTGTCCTAGGATTGTATACAAACCTTGTCTGGTAGAATCTTGTTTATAGGTGTGTTGTGCACCACACTTATAGACAGGAGGCTACAGGACATATAGGATGTTATTCACTCTTCTTATCTTAAAGCGTGCAATATAAGCACTCGGATTCCTAACGATGTGTTACGTTTTTAGTGATGCCTCCAAAATCTACAGCCGCTAGCACGGGTTAGAAGGCTAAGAAGGTGTTAGAAGAAGAGATAAGTTATACTATGGATTCAGACCCATCGAAGATCATGGGTTCTATTGGATGATCCGAGGATCCATATGAGTTATCCATTCGAGCTGTTTCGACCACTCTGATAGTAGATGGTGTGAGAGGAGTTTCGCCCTTGCCAAGGCCCTTAGTTTCATTATCACAGCCCGTTGATCAGGGCCAAAGGTCTATGTTGTGAGGAAATATTGATATTGGTTTGAGGCCGAGGGCCTGAGATATGTACAACACGAGGTTGCTTAATTGATATGAGGCCAAGGGCCTAGCGATGATGCCACGAAATGGCTTGATATTGCTCTTGGGCCATAAGGGCCCCCTCCAGGAGTCTTCAGACACTCAGTGAGCACGGGTACCTATTGTGATGTGAGATTGAGCCTGAGGGGCTAGTATTATTCTCAGATGTTGCCCAAGGGGCAAATTTGCTGATACTGTGCCTGAGGGACGGATTTTTATTTGCTTACTTTTCCTTAACTATCTATCAGTTACATGTTTACTTGTTGAGAAAAGATTTTACTTAACCTTTCTCTTGTTTACTGCTTTTAAATAGTTTTACTGCATCATTATAGAATGCTTTGTGCCTTACGTGTTAACTTACTTTCAGTCTTTATTTACATTTGTTACTCACTGAGTTGGAGTACTCACTTTACTCCATGCACCCTGTGTGGAGATTTAGGCGTAGCGGGTTTTGCTTCTGAGTGCTGATCCCTCGAGCTTCAGGCGGACGTTCGGAGTTCACAAGGTAGCTGCTTGACGTCCGCAGCCCCCTGTCTCTACTCCTTTATCACTTCTATATCTTTTCAGACATTTGTACTTGCTTACTGGTTTAGTAGACTTGTGTTATGGCTTATAGATGCTCATGACTAGTGACACCCAATTAAGGCAGTATATGGGTGTTCTTCCGTATTTTTATGAGATTATCTACTACTTAGTATTATTAAATTATATTTTAGATTGTTTTTATATTGTTTAATTGTTTAATATCGAATTGAAAATAATTAATTGGCCTTGTATTCACGAGAGGCGTCATCTTGACCGGATCCAGATTTACGAAGGAAGAATTAAATTTCCCTTATTCTACAAATAAAGATTAACATCATGAACAGAAACAGCTAGGGAAAAGGAGATATTACGAGTCAAATTATAGGATAGAGAAGCTGAGATACAAACAATCAGTTCATGAACTTTGAGCCTTTTAAAAATCATAAACTAGCGGTCAATGAGTAGTGATGAGAATATTAAAGAATTATTGTAAATCAGAAATCTTCAGGCTCTGTTAGTAAATAGAACCTAAATCATACAGTAATTTGTTTCGACCCTCTTTTAGTTTGTTTCAGATGACACTTGTCATTTAAAATATTAAAATTAACAAATTTGAAATCTACTCTTAAATTCAAATATCTCCATATGAATGAAACCTACATATTGAAGGTAGAAAGTACTACAAAATTAACATAAGATAGACAAAATGCGGAGGATACTGCGCTAGTAATTTGGACTGCTTAATAATGCTTGAGTTAACGACAACAACAATAATAAATTCAGTGTAATTCTACAAATAAGGTTTGAAAAGGATAATCTATACTCAAATTTTACCTTTATCATATAAAGATAGAGACATTGTTTCCGATAGACCCTCGACTCAAGAAATAGTGGAGATAAAGCAATTAAATAATAAATAATTGTACAACAACGTAATATCATACCAGGAGAAAATGACACAACATGTAATAATAAAGAACCATGACTAAGAAATTACAAAAATAGTCCTAGTACTACTAGTAGGACTAGGAGGAACACACTACTATCTGTTAATCTACAATCCTTATCCTCGACCTCCACACCTTCCTATCGTGGGTCATATCCTCTGTAAGCTGAAGCAATGACATGTCCTGCTTAATTAACTCCCCACAATACTTCTTAGGCTTACCCCTTAACTTCCTCAGACCCGCCATGGACAACCCACTCCTCCTGACGGGGCGTCTATGTCTCTCCTCTTCACATGCCCGAACCATCTCAACTTCGATTCTGCAGCATGTCCTTCACAGATGCCACTCCTACCTTGTCACTAATAACATCATTCCTAATACCATCTTTTCTGGTATGCCCACATATCCATATCAACATACTCCTTTTAGCTACTTTCATCTTCTAGACATGAGACTTTTTGTCGGGCCAACGCTTCATCACCATACAACATAGTTGGTCTAACCACCAAAACTTGTCCTAGTCTTATCACACAAAACCCCCGATGTGAGCCTCCATCTTATCTACCTTGCTCCAATACGATAAATAATAATTCTCGTTAATTTTTTGTTGCTTTGAATAATAGACCTAAGATACTTAACGTTGCTCGAGTATAAATATTAAAAGAGCTTGACTAATTGGTGAGGAATAGATGACCACCAAGCACGTTTGTTTTGTATTTCATCTTTTTCTCACTACTTAGATAAATGATTATCAGATTGATTGTATTAATCCAAATAGTAGTTACTCGAGCCCAAAAAGAAAAAACAAAAAACTAATGGAAAACCAATATCAGAAAAGCTTAACTGATCATTTTTCACATGTCATGTTTGCTACTTGTGCTTTGAATATTTGTTAGTAATATCTCGTACGCATAGCTTATTATTCTGCTAAAAAAATATGACTTCATTCGGTCCCAATTATTAACCTTTTTTGTCAATTGAATTTGTATTCAAATACTTGATAGTTCAAAAAAACAAAAAGTCATTTATTACTTTTTCCCCTTCAAATGATCTATCTCTAATATTTGAATTTGAATTAGGGGAGTGTTAATTAAGTGATATGCTTAAGAAGAGATAAAAAATAGTTTAAAAAAATACTTTTGTGATAATTAAGATAGTAAATGTCTTTTTAAAGCAGCGTGCTAAGAAATTAAATGCATATACTATGGGCCGGAAGTAGTACGCAAATTTTTCTCTATAATATACAAACAAAATATGTATGAAGCTAATTAAATTCACCAAACATTTACTATTCCGTGAAAACTTACCTGCACCCCACGTTTATACCATCAAATTAATAGAATCATGAGTTAATTTATTACTTTCAAGGTTAATGTTAGAATTAGTGATGACCGCAGTCCAGCAGCCCAAGTGCTGGACCTGGCCCAGCAGTCCAAATATCCACTCTAGACTATATACATATTTGGGCCGAAAACAATGTAAGTGTATCATTTGGGCTGCTGGACTGGATATTTGGGCTGCTGGGCCAGGTCCAGCACTTGGGCTGCTGGACTGCAGTCATCACTAATTCTAACAGTTAATTAATACCATCATATTAATAGAATCATGAGTTAATTTATTACTTTCAAGGTTAATTAATGCATATTATTACTTTATTAAATCGCTTAACTAGGGTAAATTTACGAAAGAATTACAAAAAAATACACATTATGGTATTGTGCTGGGAGCATTCTTTCCACTATCTTACCTACTGGGAGCATGCATTGTGGTATTGTGATCTTTCTTGTAGATAAGGGAACTCCTAAGCATTTGAAAGGTAAATTGCCCTCTGCTAGGTGGAGCGCAGAACATATTTTCTTTTTGAATTCAGTTGAAACATCTGCTACATATAAGGAACTTTTATCCATATTGGCTTGAAGGCCTGATACCTTTGAGAACTGTTCAAATTCATTCATCAATAACTTCATGGAAGTTTCATTAGCCCTACAGCACATCAAAAGGTCGTCTGCAAAGCATATGTGTGTGATTTGTAGTTTGGTGCATTTGGGGTGGAAATTAAATTTTGGGTTCATGTTTAGCTTCTTTAAAGATCTAGTTAGATACTCCATGGCTAGAAAAAATAAGTAGGGGGACATTGTGTCCCCCTGTCTTAGTCCTTCCTTGCTTCAAATTTGTTGGTCAATCCTCCATTTATTAAAAGAGAGTAACTGAAAGTGGAGACAAATTTCATTACTAGTACTACTATTTTGTAAGGAATTCCAAATTCAAGTAGTACTGCCTTCAGAAAGTCCCATTCGACAGAATCGTAAGCCTTCCTAATGTCAACTTTGATCATGCATCTAGGAGATACTGTCTTGTGATTATAACCTTTGACCAGTTCATGTGCCATAATAACATTATCAAGAATGTTCCTCCCCTCTATGAAGGCCGACTGTGATTGCCCAACTAAATAATCCACAACCAGTTTTAGCCTATTTGTTAGAACCTTAGAAATGATTTTATACAGTGTTGAGCAGCAGGCGATGGGTCGAAATTCTTTGATATAGCTGGGATTTTTCACTTTTGGAATCAATGTAACAGTTGTGCAGTTAATCTGTTTTAAGAGTTTTCCATTTTGAAAAAACTGCTGCACTGCCTTTGTAATTTCCTCCCCCACAATTGGCCAAAATTCTTTAAAAATTTCTGCAGGATAGCCATCAATACCTGGAGTCTTACCTTGAGGAAGGTTATGCACTATCTGTTTAATCTTCTTCTCTGTTACTGGTATCAACAGTTGCTGCTGTTGGTTCAATGTTAGGCAGGGACCATCTCTGGCCACATTGATGTCAATGCCTGGTAGTTGAACTGCTGCTATACCCAGTAGCTTGTGAAAGAATTGTGTGAATTCTTGTTGAATCTGCTGTGGATCAGTAAGCTTCATCTGGTTATCTGTGAGGATACAGCTCACTTTATTTCTTGCTTGTTTGGATTTCATGTAAGCATGGAAATATTTTGTATTGCTATCTCCCAGTTGGATCCAATTTGCTCTTGATTTCTGTCTCAGTATTTGTTCTTGAATTGCTTCCCATTTTTGAATGTTCTGTAAGAACTATTTTTCTTTATGGATCTCCTGTTTGTTGAAGTGGTCTTCATTCAGTCTGCTTTGTTACCTTCAGTTCTTCTCTCATTTGTTGCAGTTTCTTATCAACAGAGGAGTGTTCCTTATGAATGTGTCTGGTACTTTGTTCAAGTTTTTCCAGTGTACTCCAAATAGAATACATAGTGTATCCTTGAATCTGTTGGCTCCAAATTCTCTGAACTGCTGCCCTGTAGTCCTGTTGCTTCATAACTGTTGTGAATAATCTGTATGGTTTGTTCACTTTAGTTTTTATAACTTCAGTGTCTATCATTATGGGAGTGTGATCTGAGCATCCAGGCAACATGCATACTGCTTTCACCCCAGTGTAAGAATTGAACCACTCATCATTGCCAAAAGCCTAGTTGATATGACTGTAAATCCTGTGTTCATCATTTCTTTTATTGCTCCAAGAGAATCTATTTCCTCTTTTGGTAATCTGCCCTACTCCAATGTCATCAATGCAGCTTTGGAAGTCAGCCATCTCTGATTGGTGTACAGGTTGCCCATTAAGCCTGCCATCCACTCCTAACACACTATTAAAATTACCCAATATAAGCCATGGACCACTATATTGGACAGTTCTCAAACTTCTCCAGAGGGATACTCTGTGCTGGATGGAATGCAGACCATAGACAAAGGTAATGTAGCTAGCAAATGTTGAGTGCTTGTCTGTCACATGACAGTGAATCATTTGGTCAGTGGTTTCTAGAGTTACAGCATGGATATTTGACACTTTCCACATTATCCACATCCTCCCATTAGGTGCACAAGCATAGTTATTTTCAATGTTCCATTCACCTCCCAGTTTCTTGTAGATTGTCTGTGAATGTTGCTGTTTCACTCTAGTTTCTAGATAAGCTATCATGTCTACTTTATTTGTCCTCGAATTTTACTAGTTCTCTCTGTTTTTAGGACTTATTCAGTCCTCTAATATTCCAGGAAACAATGATCATGGGTGATATTGGTTACTTGAGCTTCCCCCTTCATCCTTTATAGTTGTCTCTCTTCTGCTCTCTCTTTGTAGTTGGTTCCATTCAGATGGTTCCTTTATAATTAATGCAGTAGATATATTTTTGGTAGCCAAATCATCATAGTTGATCTCCCCATTGTCAATAGCTCCTTTTACAGTTGCTACCTGTTTTCCTCGATTGTTCACTAATAGTTCCACCTCAGGTTGAACTGTTTGTTCCTCTTGTTGTTGATTAGCTATCATCTCCTCCATTACAGGTTTTGGTTGCCATTGCATTTTGGTTTTCTTCTTGATTCTCTTTCTCTGGTTCTGCGGTCTTTGATCCTGTTGCTCTTCCTTCTGACATTCCCCATTTTTATGCCCAAACGAGTTACATTCTAGGCAAAATGTTGGTTTCCATTCAAATTCCATTGGCTGCAACCAGCTTCTTCCATCTGGTATCTCAATATAGACTTCATCAGGTAAGGGTTGGGTTATGTCCATTTCCACAAGGACTCTAGCAAAGGAAATCCTTTCACAAGCAGCAGTAAGTCTATCAGTGCTCAAAGGCTTCCCAATTAAGCTAGCTATTCTCCCTAACTTCTCTTCTGCCCAGCATTGAATTGGCAAACCAGGAAAGTTGATCCAAATTGGTACAATTCTCATTGATTCGTTCTGTATTCGAAAATTTGGATCCCAGTCCTTCAATATCAGAGGCTTACCATTGAAGGTGTAAGGGCCAGTTTGCATGATTAGTCTTTTGTCCTTCATAGATTCGAATTAACAGATGAAGTAGCCATCATCATGTGACATCACTGTAGGTGTTGTAACATCATTCCAAACTCCATAGACATATTTAAGCATTTCTTTGAAAGACGGGTTACCTCCTAGCACATAGCCTATTGAAGCAGTCTTCCATTTCTGGTTCTGTACTTCTATCTCCTTGGGGTTTAGTTTTGCAATTTTCACTCCATCCTTCACCATCGGAGGGTAGAACTTGAGTTGTATGCCTGATTTTGAGATCTATTACCTTTAACAACTTCAGCAAATGTTTGCTTCTGCGATTCAACTGAGTATGTGAGCTTCCTAGCTGTTGTTGTCATATCTGCTTCCTTTGATTGCCTTTTAGCTTCCTCCTTCTCCGATATAGGTTGCATGATGACTGTCGGAGCACTTCCCATGCTTGGGAACCACTGTAATAATGGTACTGGGTTTAATCTTTGTGGGATTCCGCTGTCAGGGGTTACCAATCGCGTCATAGATATAGTGTGGGTGAGTGTTTGTGTAGGTGATTATGGTGAATTGTGGTGGCCGGCGGTGGTGAGCTTCTTGCTTTTCCGTCGCCAGAGTCTCTCTTACTATTTTCTCTCTCTACACTGTCTCTTTCACTAATTTCCGTAGATTTTTCTTATAACTGAACCCAAAGCCTTTCTAGACTTAGAAAGATCGTTCAAGTATCAAGACCTGAGACGATCTTCAATCAAGTTTTCTGCTATGGATCAAGATAAGTACCCTTAGCCATTGTTCTTCAGTACCTATTGATTTACATGAGATTCTGAGTAGAACCAATCTACGATATACGAATATAGTTTTTCCAACAAAAGTTTCCAGTAATAATACCTCTTTATCTGTGTTCTTAGGAGTATTATTTAGAAGGCTCTCTTATTGTTTCCTGTCAAATCATGCGAACATCATAAGAACATGGTCAATTATAGCTGCAAAACTATGGCCTATATCTTTTTGTTCATAGGTTTTATTTAAGTTTTTTGTGTGTGGGGTTGGTTGATTTGGGTCAGGTAATGGGTATAATTAAGTGTGAATTTTAATTGAACCGAAAAAATTTAAATTGGAGTTAGTCTTTTTATTCTTGAGCTGCCACATGGCCTTCAACCCAAATCAAGAGCAAATTAGTGTCATAGCATAACAATAGGAAGTTTATAAGATAGAACAGTGAAATGGAGGGTAAATTTAAAATATTTCTAATAGTATAAGGGTATATGTGGTCCATTCCCGTTTAATAATTTTTTTTAATCACATAATATTGCAGAAAAGTTGCATTCAAAGGCGTTTATATTATTTAGAGATCCCACCATGTTGTGTATCGTGACTGAAAAGTAAGACTACAATTAAGGCAAACATCTCAACATAGCAAAATAGCCTTAACATGTTTTAGCGGATAAACACATAGTCAAAACATGATTTCTATTATGAATAATAGCCCATATAGTCATATAAGTAAAGAAAATACGTTTATACAAAGGCATGATAGTAATACGAGGCATATCATAGCCTAAGATCTACCTAGATCATTAATATGTACGCATATGAACTCGTCACCAACTATATGCGCCGCTCCTACATATAAAAAGTATATCATGTCTACGGGAAAAAATACCCTCAAGGGTATATTTGGTGCTTTCCTGTTTAATAACAAATAGGTTTTTTCTTCACATAATATTGGAGAAAATGTTGTATTCAAAGGCATTTGTATTATTTAGAGATTCCACCATGTCGTTGTATATCATCAAGTAACTGTGACAAATGCACATAACTGATAAATTCTTACTACAGATAGCGACTCCAAGAACACATCTTAGACCATAATGAGGCCAGTCATTAAACATTTAAATCCCCAAGTTATCAATGATTTAGATAGAGAATTATCCTAGGAATATTTATGAAACACATAAAAGAAAAAGCACAATATGGTATGTTGGAATTGCTACATTTAGCTAATGTGCCTGTTAGCTCTATCTTGCCTTTTCTCCTATAGAATTGAAGCCTTCCTTTTCTCCTTTTCTCCTTTCATTGATAGGGGACAGGCTTGGAGCCCTACGATACAAGGCTCTCAGTATAGTAGGAAACTGAATGAATAAAATGTTGGAATATATATTATTAATCATGGATTTGGTTTAGATATAGTATTTATTATGATAATATTATCTATTCAATTTTAATAAAGTTTTAATAGATCATATATTAGCCGATGTCCTTTGCTTATATAGTAGATGATTTAGTATATAAAGTTTAGCTTATACACGAAAGATTAAATCATCGGTTCTTATAAGTATAAAGTTTGAGTTCACAATCTAATGATGGAATTGGACAAACCATCAGGAATGATTGTAGCAGAAGATTAAATATAATTTATCTTAATTATGGGAATGGTTTAATTCCAACTTCTTATGCTAGTACATTTTGTATGTATTGAACGGACCAAGTAGAGATAAGTATTTTATACTGACTTAATAAAATAAACTCTCTAGTCATTAAATGTACTTATACTCTTAATCTTGATATAATCATTATTAGCTGTGAATATTATTATTATTTTGATTTATTAAAAAGCGAGATTCTTTCATGGGTCAATACGCCTGGTAAATTGGATAATAATAATGTACATTGACGAAGTAATAGTTAGTTGATGGAATCCATGTCTCGGTTTAAATATTGATGATACACCTTTATGAAAGCGTATAAGTTTTCATGCGTAAGCTCGGCCGGTGAATTTTGTATCCGACACATGAAACAAGTTAAGCGAAAATCTAAAGGAAATAATCAATAAATTAAATTTTCAGTAATTTAATTTAATTGATTAGTGACTGAATCTTAACACGGGGAGTTAAATAAGATTTAATGGATGAATTTTGAAATTGAACAAGAAGTGCAATTACGAATTTTTAGTGGAATAATTCGTAATTAGTTATGGTAGATATTAATTTCGAAAATAAGAAATTGATTTCATAATTGGAGTCTTGTTAATTAAATTCTATGGTCCCTGCTACGCCTAAATAATAGAAAATAAAGAAATCCTTTTTCTGGTGGAAAAGAAAACCTAACAGGTTTTGGAAAAGGGTTTAACCTTTAAAACTTATACTATAAATACATAAGTTTTTCACCTAGATAGATAATTAGATGGTGACTGAAATTTTCAGCCATATTTTCCTAAAAAATTTGCCCACACGAAATTACTATTTTTGGATATTATTTGGATAATACATTAGAAGACCGTGGAATGTTCGGAGATCGTGATTGTGCGGGTGGTGAAGAATTCATTGAATTGCTTTGCAATTGGAGTCTCACATGATAACGAAATTTTGTTCACGCTTCAAAAGGTAACCCGTAAAATCTTATTTATGCTAATTATCTAAATTATATATAATTTTCATACTGAATTGCTTCCACTACATATAATAATCCATCATAAAACATATTCCCATTATCCTCCTTTGTTTTGTTCTCAGGTTGAACAAGAACGGCTGATTTAGAGCATTTCCAACTACTATATCTCCATTGTTCAGACCCCAATGCCTAGTAAAATTGAAACCCATGGCAAATGTGAGATGTTTTTCCCATAGACCCTCTCCACGAATTCGAAACTTTTTTAATAATTTTTTGGACAAAAAATATATTTTTACTTTTAAAAAAAAGTTATCTAAATACATAATTCGCAGTACTATACTGCGAATTACTTTAACAGAAATTTTGCCATTAAGCAATTCGTAGTATAGTATTGCAGAATATAAAAAAAAAATTGTTTTACTAATTCGCATTATTCAACTGCGAATTACAAAAAAAATTATTGTAATTTAGCCCCACCAATAATTAATTGGCATAACAATAATTCAAACACATAAAATGTAGTATTGTACTGCGAATTCCTTACAGACCACAAGCTCGGACTTGCCTTATTTGAAGGCGTTTCATTTTATGAAAATTCATTCAATACAAACTTCAAACATGCGTTCGTACTTCTCTCTTCTTCTTATCAATCATTTTTGTATAATATCTAAAGAACCAAAAATAAGGGTTTCATTCTATTGGTTGGGGGGGGGGGGGGGGGGAGATTTGAGATTGTGCTGATTATTGGAAATGTACGTCAAGGTGGAAGACGTTCCCAATAATGAGGGCGTGCATAGTAGGGATAATCCCCAGTCATCGGGTGGTTATTCTGGAGCAGTTTTTGCCGGGCAGATTGCTGATGAAAGAGCTTGCCTTGATTTAAACTTGTCATCACCGGCGAATGAGCAGCCACAAAATAATTTTTCGGCTTTACATAATCCACAAGATGACTGGTAAACTTAAATTTTACTAGGCTTTAGCGATGTTAATTTTATGTTTTAATTGGATTTGTATTAATACTTATCTTTTTCATAGGGGGTACCGTGCGCATATGAATTTTACAAGTTATGACCCGGTGCCTAGTTGGAATATGCGTAGTTCTGAAGTATTGGAGCACGGTGGTCCATCCGGGAGTCATCAACAACAAGAAAATATCCATCATGAAACATGGAGAGAGTACGACATATAAGTAAAGTGATATAGCTATATCAAAAGTATTTATGTAGTTGGGTAACTTATCATTTTGTTCTTTTTGTGCAGTGAAAACGAGCTTCTTGATATTCCTAAACTCACACAGTTGCCCATAGACGACGTATTGACTCGTGATTTGGCTGTTGCCCAGAGTCAGAAAGATGATAGTGATTATGACAATAATGCAGATGAGTCTGGGGATGACACACCCTTTCATGATGAGGGTGATGATGTGGAGGAAGTGAATGTTGAACCTGAGCTGACGAGGGAGTATGTACCTGCACCTCCCGTTAGATTAAGAGCGTACGAGTCTCACGTGCTATTTCATGAGCGAAATATTCCCTACCTTGATAATTTACCAAGTGTGCCGAACGTGGATGTCCAAGGATGATGACGAAATTCGATTAGCGATGTTGGATGAGTCTAGACCAGTTGTTCTGACAAAGGGCATGTATTTCCTCGATAAAGCTCGCCTAATTAGGTCTGTAAAAATCTACAGTATAAGAGAGTGCCCTGAGATGACGGTAAGTGAGTCAACTACGGAGGTATACAAGGCTGTATGTCGTAGGTGGTTTATGGGTTGTCACTGGATGTTGCGTGCCAGCAAGAAGAAATCAGGTTTGTGGAAAGTGGTTAAATTTATTAGCGAATACAGATACGAAATGGACACACTCAATGAGAATCACTTCAACTCAGATGTGGACTTGATTTCTCTTGTCCTGACTCCATATTTGGAAGTGTTCATTAGGTTCAAGATTAAAGAATGTATTACACCCACCCACCAGGAGTATGGTTGTACTATAACCAAAAGAAAAGCATATATTGGTCGCAAACGTGCCAATGAACTTATTTATGGTGACTGGGATAAGTCTTTTTCAAATCTACTCAGGTACATGGCCGCACATCAACACTTTAACCCCGGGACTGTTGTTGAATGGAGGCGTGAGCGGAGTCCGGACAAACCCAAATGTATTTTCAACTATGTGCTCTCGTCATTTAAAGCAACAATTGATGGTTTTGTGCATTGTCGTCCTGTAATTTCCATAGACGGTACTCATGTCTATGAAAAGTATGATACTAAACTTTTGATTGCAGTTGCAGTTGATGCCAACGGATAAATATTTCCACTAGCTTTTGCCATATGTGCCAACGAAAGCGAAGGGACGTGGACTTTTTTTTTTGAACCACTTGAAGCAGCACATTGTCAAACAACGTTAAGGTATTTGTCTAATATCTGATCGGGGGGGGGGGGGGGGGGTATTTTAAGCTTTGTACGTCACTTGCCTGAATGGCAGGAAACATATGCATTTCCCCGTTACTGTGTGAGGCACCTGGCGGCCAATTTCCAGAAGAAATTTCCTGACAAGGCCTTGCATGACTTAATGTGGATGGCTGCAACTGAGCACCAGCAGTGCAAATTTACAAGGCACATGGAAGCGATCCTGTAGATAGATCCACGAGCCTATACTTGGTTGATGCGACATGAGCTTCACATGTGGACATTGCATGTTGATGGTGGTAGACGATGGGGAGTCCTCACTACAAACATGTCGGAGTCATTCAACGGCTTGTTGAAGTTTGCCCGTGGACTGCTTGTCACTACCATGGTCCGCATGACATTCAAACAGAGTACGGAAAGTTTTGTTGAGAGGCATGCAGCTGCAATGGCATTGATGGACAAGAAAGTTCAATTTATGCCAATACCGATGAGAAGATTTGAAAGGTCCAGGAGACGAGTACAGTGGCATTCATTTCTTCAATATGATCATGAGCCAGTATTTTTGAAGTTAAGACCGCTATCCACGGACATTATAGGAATAATCTACAGTCGGTGAATGAAAATAGAAGATTATGTTCATGTGGAAAATGGATCATGTGTTGAAGTGCTTTCAACAAATTGGATATGGGGCAACAAACTATATTGATAGGTAATACAGTGTTGCTTCATACGTAGACACGTATAATGGGAAGTTGTAGCCATTAGGTACTGAGCATTATTGGCCGCCGGAACCTTTTAAGATGGTATGTAACAAGGACGTTTTGCGCAAGCTGCAAGTGCAAAAGAGAACGCGTATACGGAATCAAATGGATATTGGTGACACCATTTATGCACGTAAATGTGGCATATGCTCACAAACAGGACACGACCGTCGTAAATGTCCTTCAGATGGTGTGCGTGACGGTAGTAATCCGGCTCCTGGTGCAAGTTCGTCAAACATACCCAACTATCAAGAATACCTCTAGTCTTTTATTTTGGTATTGTTTTTGTGGTATGTGTTTGTACTTGTGTATTTTGCAATATATATCAAAAAAATTATGTTCCACAATCTGGAATGGGTGAAGAAAAAGCTGTTTAATTGTAGGAAAATGTAATATGTAAAGCGTGGTTTGATAGTTTCATATAACAAAACAATCACTTAAACTTAATTTCCACTTCAATTAAAATAAATTTAGTACAACAAATGAGGAAAATATTACTACACCGCAAACACAAACATAGCATGCAAACATAATAAAAATACATGAAACATGAAAAATACACTAAATACATACATGCCAATGTTTAGTCCCAGTTGCCATTTTTTCTCCGCTCCAATCACTTAAATCGTTCTTTCAGTTGTTCTTTTCTTCTTCTACCTCTTTCAGTTTCGCATTCACCTGCGTAAGTTCTCGTTTATATTTTTTTACATTTTCTTTGTGCATCACAATTCCATTGTGCTTTCCATTTTTCTTCTCCCACCTCCTTCAGTTTTGCCCTCATTTCTGTAATAATTCTATCGCTGTCTCTTTGTCTTTCATGTTGGCATAAGCACATATTATGAAGAAACTGCAGTTGATTTCTACAACATTCCTGATAACATGGTTCATCAACCCATTCCTCAAAATCACAAATAGGTTCATCCGGAACCTTATAAAACTTGTTCATACAACACCAGTAGCGGCATCCAACTTCACCACCGTCCCAACAATTTTAAATCGAGCATTCTTTTCCACAGTTGCACTTTGGCGGACGAAAAGGTTGAGCCACTTAATCAAATATATGCTTTTAGTAAAAAAAAACCTTACTTTTAATGAAATATTTGCTTTTAGTAATTTTTGAGCACATAAAATAACTACGATAAGCCTATTATTTATAGGCGAGACAAAATACATAAAGCGTGGTATAGTACCATGTTTTATGGAATTGTCTTGTGGATCTGAAAAAGATGAAAAGCATGTGAAAAAAGTTGCTTTCTTGCAGAAAAAATTAATAATTAATTCTCAGTATAGTACTACGTTTTATGGAGTTGTCTTGTCGTTCTGAAAAAGATGAAAACCATGAAAAAAAATCTACTTCTTACAGAAAAATTTAATAATTAATTCGTAGTATAGTACTACGTTTATGGAGTTATCTTGTTGTTCTGAAAAAAGATGAAAACCATGTGAAAAAAGCTGCTTCTTGCAGAAAAATTTAATAATTAATTCGCAGTATAATATACGTTTTTAGAGTTATCTTGTCGTTCTGAAAAAAGATGAAAACCATGTGGTAGATTCGCATCAACCTTCGGGGATGAGGCATAACTCAGCCTGCACCCGCTATCTACATCCTAGGTGGGCCGATCCTCAGCTGCGGTAGATAGGCATACAAAGTACTGGTCTATATCCCCTTCGAATGTACCCGTGATCGACAATGCTCCTGACGCGGTGACCTGCGATGCTGACAAAGATAGCTGAAGGCTGTACGCCAGCATGCTGCTGGATAGCTCATCTACCTGAGGTCCATAACCCGACTGATCATCTCCAAAATCCCCATCATGTCTCTCAACAGGTGGGCCAACAAGTGCCTCATAGCCCCTACGACCCCTCGACCCCGTGGGGCACCCCTGCCTCGTGCCCTACCCTTGCCTCGTGAGACACCCCTACCTCGATGGTAGTCCTCTGGCTCCGCAGACTGAGCCTCATGGTCTAACCTCGCGGCATTTCTCGCCATAAACAGGGTTCGACGAGCCACCTGTGCCACCTGCCAGCCATAGTCAACGAGTGCAGGATTGTCGGCATACTGCTGCATCTCATATCTTAACCGGTAGAGGTGATGATGCCCAATAGCCTATGAAACATTTAAAATATTAATTAAATAACGCAATATCACAATTATAAGATATTAATAAGCCACAAGAACATACCAATGCTCATATCTCCTAGCATATGGTCTGTAGCGATCACCAAGTACATGAATGGGGTTCCCAATCATCAATCGAGTGTGACGACGGTACCATGTCGTATACAGATGAATAGTGGCCTCTTGGGTAAATGTAGGTTGTGGCGAAATACAGTAACCTCGCTGCTCCCAAGTATGGACCTACTGCTCTAGCCATCTCATATATATATCGTCTACTCTGGCACGGTCATCCCGCTGATAGTGCGTAGCCACCGATCCAGGCTCCCCCAGTATAGGTTGGGGACGGTGAAACTGGCGAAGCACACGCTCTGTGGCATGATACTCAATCATAACAAAGAAGATCGTCGGGATGGGGGTGCTCCAAAGCAGTCTGTCGACTGAGCAAGTATCGGGCGGTTGAGCTCGCAACTCGTTGCTGTATGGCGTCCAGATGAACTACCAAATACTAACATAAAAGTGAGTATGCGCAACACAACTCAATTTAAAACAAGCAAGTGTAAGTACATATTTACATGTCCGTCCACCAGCATATCTAACACATCCCTGACAAGGGGGAAATTATGATGAGCATCGCTCTCTCGGTAGTTCCCACGCCGGAGAATCCACCTAGAAGGTAGAGGGAGGAACGGATAAGCCTGACCGAGCGCAAGTGGTGGTAGAGGTGGCTACAACGGCATGATCCGCTGCCAGGCCCAAACCTAAGATAAAAGGTTGATGTAAAATTAATGAGTCATTTCGACCATATAGAATTCGAAGTAATGAATAGAGTATTTGAAAATATTGTCACATTTAGGAGCAGCGAAAAATCACATATGTCCACCACTGGGCCCATGCTCGCCCCGCACTTGCTCCTATACATGTACGCGAGAACAGCAGCACCCCGGCTGTACTAGGGTAAATCATCCAGCCGTTGAAAATGATAGAGAAAGCATACTCACAGTACTTCCCGAAGTGTTCGGGAACAAGACATACCCGAAAAGCAGGAGCAACGTGATGCGCATGTACCTCTCAATGTGGAGATACTCCATCTCCTCGGTAATGTTCGGGTGCAAAAACGTCATATGATCTTTGATGGCTGACAAAAGAACGCGACTGCCCCCAACGCCACCCTGAGGTATATAACTAGTAAACTGGCCCATCATATCCAAAAACTGTGCATGCATCATGGATCTAATGTACTGGGGCAGTGCCACAGTCCGTACAAAACCAGAACATCCTCCAGCGTTATGGTGGCTTCTCCAGTGGGCAAGTGAAAAGTGTGCGTCTCCGGTTGCCACCGCTCTACCAATGCTGTGATAAGAGACCAATCAAGTTGCACCTGTCCAAGCTCAAAAACGTATAGAAGCCCGTAGCCTGTAGGCGCGAGACTACTCAGCATGGGAATGATGTTCCACGACGAACTCCCACAAATCATCAAGTCTCCTGGGTGGAGAGCCTGCTCCGATAGCTGTCCCTCCCATATATAGGAGGACCTATGGTCGCCCTACAACACTAATAGTTAATCCTCTGCAGGTCCAGGATGCGCAGGCGGAGGAAAGGCCATATCGTCTACTATAATTTAAACAAAATTAATTGTGTGTGTTAGATTAATTAAAAATTCTTGAATTGGACTCAATAATTATGTATGCCCTTCCAAGCTCGATATTTGAGACTCGGTAGCACTAAGCTATACTTAATTATTATGTGTGTCATTTTCAATATTTTTTAGAAATTTGTTAATTTAATAAATTAAATTAAAAATTCTTGAATTGGACTTAATAATTATGAATGGTTTCCAGGCTCGATAATTGATGCCTTGTAGCACCAAGCTATACTTAATTATTATGTGTGTTATTTTCAATATTTTTTAGAAATTTGTTAGTTTAATTAATTAAATTAAAAATTCTTGAATTGGACTTAATAATTATGTATGCCCTTCCAGGCTCGATATTTGAGGCTCGGTAGCACCAAGCTATACTTAATTATTATGTGTGTTATTTTTCAATATTTTTTAGAAATTTATTAGTTTAATTAATTTAATTAAATTTTTTTGACTTAATAATTATATATGCCCCTCCAAGCTCTATATTTGAAGCCCGGCAGCACCATGCTATACTTAGTTATTATGTGTGTCATTTTTAACATTTTTAGAAATTTATTAGTTTAATTAATTAAATTAAAAATTCTTGAATTGGACTTAATATTTATGAATGACTTCCAGACTCGATATTTGAGGCTCGGTAGCACCAAGCTATACTTAATTATTATGTGTGTTATTTTCATATTTTTTTTAAAAATTTGTTAGTTAAATTAATTAAACTAAAAATTCTTGAATTGGACTTAATAATTATGTATGCCCTTCCAGGCTCGATATTTGAGGCCCGATAGCACCAAGCTATATTTAATTATTATGTGTGTCATTTTCAACATTTTGGAAAAATTTGTTAGTTTAACTAATAAAAATAAAAATTCTTGAATTGGATTTAATAATTATGTATACCCTTCCAAGCTTGATATTTGAAGCCCGATAGCACCAAGCAATACTTAATTATTATGTGTCATTTAACATTTTTTAGAAATTTGTTAGTTTAGTTAATTAAATTAAAAAAATTTGAATTAGACTCAATAATTATGTATGCCCTTCCAGGCTCGATATTTGAGAGCCGGTAGCACCAAGCTATACTTAATTATTATGTGTATCATTTTCAATATTCTTAGAAATTTGTTAGTTTAATAAATTAAAATAAAATTTTTTGAATTGGACTTAATAATTATGAATGGCTTCCAGGCTCGATATTTGAGGTCCGATAGCACCAAGCTATACTTAATTATTGTGTGTGTCATTTTCATTATTTTTTAGAAATTTGTTATTTTAATTAATTAAATTAAAAATTCTTGAATTGGACTTAATAATTATGTATACCTTTCTAGGCTCGATAACTGAGGCCCGATAACACCAAACTATACTTAATTATTATGTTTGTCATTTTCCATATTTTTAAAAAATTTGTTAGTTTAACTAATTAAATTAAAAATTCTTGAATTGGACTCAATAATCATGTATGGCCTTCCAAGATCGATATTTGAGGCCCGGTAGCACCAAGCTATACTTAATTATTATGTGTGCCATTTTTAACATTTTTTTTATAAATTTGCTAGTTTAATTAATTAAATTAAAAATTCTTGAATTGAACTTAATAATTATGAATGGATTCTAGACTTAAAAAATTAAATAATTAATTATTGAATTAAACTGAATAATTATCTATGAGTTCCGGGCTTGGTATTTGAATTATTTGACAACATATATTAATTTGTTTCTTCTGTAAGTTTATTTTTATAAATTAAATAATTAATTTTATAAAGTGTTATTGGATAGAGTTTGTAGTTACTACATAATTAAGGCTCTATATTTTACTAAGCTTAAAGGCTCTATATTTTGCATTCTACGCTAAATCACTTTATATTTTACTAAGCTAAAAGGCTCTATATTTTTCTACGCTAAAAGGCTCTATATTTTACTACACTAAAAGACTCTTTATTTTACTACGCTAAAAGGTCACCATTACATATAAAAACAACAAACATAACATACAAATATGAACAACAAACTCTTTACTTTACTACGTTAAAAGGTCACTATTACATATAAAAACAACAAATATAACATACAAATATGAAAAACAAACTAAATAAATAATATTTATTTATTATTTAACCAAATAGAAACATAACATTAACAATACATTAAACAATACAAATATGCATGTACATACGAGTTTCGACATAAACAAAATGGAAATACCCTGATTTAAATTTTTTGAATTTGATTGAAATTGAATTTTTGCACCCGAAAGAAGGTATCCAAAGCTTGTCTTGTGTGTGGGACCTACACTTTTTGCTTTTTAGGTGACGGGTGGGGCCCAATTTCTTTTTTAATTTTACAGGCGAGGGGGGGAGGGGGAAGGGGGGGACCAATGGTGAGGAATTTTTTTTTTAAATGGGGGTCTGCGAGTTTGTGTTGGGAAAAAAGAGGGGGGCTTTAATTTATTACCAAAATTCGCAATACCATATTGCGAATTACTAATTCGCAGTATAGTACTGCGAATTGTGGCCTAAAAATTGGAGTAAGCAATTCGCAGTTTAATACTGTGAATTAGTGAAAAAAAAATTTATTTTATAATTCACAGTACTATATTGCAAATTACTTAACGGCAAATTTTCGTTAAAATAATTCGCAGTATAGTACTGCGAATTATGTATTTAGGTAACTTTTTTTAATAGTAAAAATATATTTTTCGTCCAAAAAATCATTAGAAAAGTTTGGAATTCCCCTCTCCACAGCTACTACCACCTTAAATTACCCAAACCTCAAGACACTTCTTAAATTCATAGTGAGAAGAGTATGCAAGCAATGCAAGTGACCCATGATAGTTCATGGGCATGGAACTGTGAGATTCAGTAACTAACTCTTCTGGTACAGGAATAGTGCTGACCACCTTGCTCCTCAAATCAAACGAGGCAAGAACAGTTTTACGAGGTTCATTCCTGTTTCTAATAACCCACTAAGTAAACCCTTCAATAATTGCATCACAGAGTCACATTTAAGCGAACATCAGCCTTGACTTCTCTCCAAGATTCAATTTGGACGAATAAACCTTAACTATAGTTGATTGACTTCCTTTATAGTAGTTTAGAATCCTCATGACCTTATAATCATCATACCCAAAACCCACACTCACATAACATTTGCGTGTCTTTTGCAGCTTAATATTGTGCAAGGGGAACAGCTTGAATTGATGTATCAACGGGTTCCATAGGCAAATCAATTTACGAACACTTGTGCTTAGACAGACTAAGCCATCGATTGAACCAACAACAGAATCATCAGACCTACAGGGTTCAGTAAGCTTTATGAATCAGCTTAGATTTCGTATAGGGATCAAACCATTAGTTGCCCTAGTCTGAACAAGGATATGGTGGTTACCAGGGTCTGAACTAAATCTCTTAAGGTGCACAGAGATGAACCTGGGGGTTAAAACCAGAGCGCGCCAGGGGTTACATCGCACTTTAATAGCCGCGGAGATTTAACTGGTAATTTTAAGTAAACATCCACAATAATTTCTTCTGCAAGAACTGAAATATTGGATTTTTGTCTTGTATTCTGCATCTTCTCATATAAGGAAAAGCGAGATTCTATTTCTCGTTTAGCAATCCATCAAGCAGGTGGTATGCAGAAACTACAGTTACCCTAATTTAACTACACCGTTTCATGAAATTACCTAAATGCTTGATTTAAGGGGGATTCGAGTTCAAGCACTTACCTGAGGATGATTTGATGAAAGGCAGAAAGCGAACCCGAAATCACATTCCGGTTCGTTCCCCTCATTTCGTCAGGTTAGCTTTCTTGATTCCTGGAGTTTACCGACTTTAGGTCAACCGCATTGTTGGGAATTTTTTTTTAGTTTTCTGAAAAAGATTCTTGGATCTATTTTTTCGTTTTCATTTTTTGGGTGTTGGGTGGGTGGGTTGATGGAGTGGAAAGTAGGTATTTTGACGTGGGGCTGACATGGAAAGCCACTTAGCATTTTTAATGATGTGGTATGACAATTAAGTTATAATAAAATCTAATATACTAAGTTTACGGCAAAAAAAGAAGAACCTATAAGTTGGATGATCATCTACAATAGTTAATTCCTTGATTTGGCGAAAATTCAGTTATACGAAATAATGGAAGTCATGATAGGGTGGCTAGAATGTAAAAATTAGTGCAGGATCAAAAATTCAGTTCTACGAAATAATGGAAGTCATGATATGGTTAGAATACCTTTATGTTAAGTAGAGGTCTTGGGTCAAATTCTAAAATTAGATTGTCTTTCGATGCAAAACATTCTAACTCATTTAGTGGATTTGCTTGTGAATTTCAATTAGTCAAATCAGTTGACTCAGGATGTCGAATGATTAAAGGGGTTAAGAAAAAAGATGAAGGAGAAGCTAGTGGAAGACTTTAAGCATGATTGGCTACTTGGCTTCTTTCTTATAGCAAAATTTTAAAATTGGATGGCATCACCAATGGCAAATGGAACGGTTTTAGCAAATGAATCGTCATCGCAAAACTCAAGTGAAAAGTTGGGTGGATTATATAAATTATAAATTGTAGATGGACGGATTGAAGCTAAGCTGAGGGAAATAAACATGGGTTGGTATGAGGCATCACATTCGAAGGATCACCACTGTGACATTGCTAGAAATTCAGTGCTTTTGAAAGCTTAGTAGTTTTGTTTCTAAATAGTAATGTAGTAATGGTTAAGTATATAATAGCATGTTAATTAAATTCGTAAACAATGATAAACAAACATTTCTATTAAAATTACGAAATAAACATTTATATTAAATCTAAATGTCCCACTATTAATCTGAATTTTGTCTCAGTAATTATTTGAGATTACTTTTATAAATTTGTTTTAAAAAAATAAAAGTTTGGAATGAAAACAACCTCTTACATAAATGAAGGGTAAGACTGCATACAATAGACCCTTGTGGTCTGGGCCTTCTCCAAACCTTGCGCATAGCGGGAGATGGTTGTTACCCGTTGTATTGTATAACATTGTTACATTGAATACAATGTTTGTTTTGATTGTTACTTCAATTTTATTGTATCGTATCGTTAAATGTGTCGTTATGTAACGATGAAATGTGTCACTTTATGTAACGATCTATTTGGTGTGGTTGCGTCGTTACCTTAACTTTTTCTTTCAAACTCACCTTTTATTATTATTAAATTATTTTATTTTATCATTACCCTACCTTTTTATATAGTAATTTTACCTTGTATCATATTTTTTCTTTATAATATTGTAAGTTTATTCTTCGTATTGCTGGGGCATGATATCATGAAATGATGGCAAATGAAACTATCTATCCAAACATTATATTTATCAAACGACACAGTACAATACAATACAGTATGATACGATACATTATGAAATGATGCGTAATAACCATCCAGACATGCTGTTAGTGTACCGGGCTACCCTTTTAAAAGTTTGTCTGGAAGGAATTTTCAAAGAGCACTTGGTTGAACACTAAAAATTAGGAAGAAGTTTTAGCTAGCGTTTAGTCATAGATTCCCAAATTTATTTTGAAAAATTTGATTTGGATGAAATTTAGTTTGAAGATGAAAATGTGTTTGGACATAAGTTTTCAAAACATATTTTTCAAATTAATTTTGGAAAAAACATATATATTATTAGTTTTTGTAAATATTTTGACCTGAAACTAGCTATTGATCTGGTTTTAGAATTTGGAATTTGAAATTTTACTAAAATATTGACAAAATCTATGGCCATATAAGTCTTAGTCATCCAGTAACAGATAGTATTTCACCCATCTCAATTTGTTCGACGTGCTAATTTGATCCATTCTCGTCTATTAATCAAACTTGATGATCAACTTTTAAAATTAAAATTTAACTATTCAAAAACTACGTAAAGGTATTTTAAGTTAAAACTACACTAGTACCAAAATGTTTTAAAAAAAATATTAGCAAAAATAATTTACATAATCCTAGCTAACGATTAGTCATAGATTTGGTTGAAACTTGAAAAAATAAATTTTTGAAATGAGATGAAAAAATAAATTGTATTTGGACATGCATTTTATTTGAAATTTTGTGAGTAGAAAACTTGAAAAACTAATCTAGAGTTGTTTCTGAGATTTAAAGATTTTGTTTTCAAAATCTGCTCCATAACCAAACATATATTTGAAAAAAGCTTCCATATTTTAAGGCCAAACGAGATTTGAAGATAAGGATCACTATAATGGGTGTGAATTCAACAATCAACACACACAGTTAGAACACACACAGTTGTACCACTTGCCTAGCTTTATATATATAGTGCTTGGATTCAGTTTTGACTCTAAATGCGAATGTCACCTTTGACAAATCCTAGCTTCTTTATTTCAACATATTTTTATAGTAGTATTCTTTATCTCACAACAAGGGGGTTATAATATGTCTGACCATAAAGTGATGGGAAATTGCTCATCAATTTTCCAATTGGGATGTGATTCCTTACTTTAAATGTTTAAATGTACCACTTCATTTTTGCAATAATCGTAGACAAAATGAGGATATCATTACTCGAGAAAACTCAGCTTCTGGCATTTTCACTATTTCTTCACGTTATAGCAACATGCTTAGCCATGAATATAAGCACTGATCAATCTTCTCTTCTAGCCTTGAAAGCCCAAATCACTTCAGACCCTTATCTCATGCTTTCAACAAACTGGTCTTCTTCTTCTACCTCAGTTTGTAACTGGATTGGAATCACTTGTGGCTCTCGTCATCAACGAGTTACTGTACTCAATATGTCAGGTATGGGTTTCACTGGTACCATCCCACCACAACTTGGCAACCTTTCTTTTCTTGTTTCACTTGATCTAAGCTACAATAATTTCCACGGTGAACTTCCACCAGAGTTGTTTCGTCTGCGGAAATTGAGAGCCATTAATCTTAGTTTCAACAACTTCACCGGAGAAATTCCTAAATTTCTGGGTGATTTACAAGACCTTCAAATGTTTGCCATTGAAAACAATAGTTTCAGTGGGTTTATTCCTTCTTCTTTCTCCAACATGAAGAATCTTGGATTCCTTAATCTAAGATACAACAATCTGGAAGGAAATATTCCTATAGGAATAGCCACTCTTCATAGTTTGAAATGGTTGAGCTTTGGATTCAATAAGCTCAATGGCTCTAATGTGCTCTCCATATTCAACATCTCGACACTGGAATATTTGGATCTCAGAAATGCTGGTTTAACTGGTGATCTTCCATCTGATTTGTGTCGTCGCCTTCCAAGATTGCAAAGGCTTGGACTTAACTTCAACATGTTAAGTCGAGAGATACCAACAAGTATATCAGAGTGCTCGGAACTTCAAGTCCTATTATTGTTGCAAAATAACTTGATTGGAGCAGTTCCGAGAGAACTTGGGAAATTACAGCTGCTGCAAATCTTAGCTCTTGGGTTTAACAAGTTACAAGGTATCTTTTTCTTTTTAAAATTTATTTACCAATTATCCCCGGAAAGAACTCAACTTGTAGCATTGAGCACAGCGGCAATTTGACAGGCACAATTCCTGATGAGATTGGCCATCTTTATAACTTGAAGCAGTTGGGCATGGAAAAAAATAGATTAACGGGCTCAATTCCTTTAACCATATTCAACATTTCATCACTTCAAGTTTTATCAATGTGGGACAACAAGCTTGAAGGACCTCTACCAAGAGAGGTCGGAAATTTGACTATGCTTAAGGTACTTGATCTGGGAGTCAATAACCTGACAGGTATCGAATAATATTTAATCAGACAAGATATTAGAATTCTAGTTCTTCAAATACTTCTACTGATAATAATCCTACTGAATTTTGCAGGTGCACTTCCAGATGAGATCGGTAACCTTCAACAGTTGCTGAAGCTTAAGTTGGATTTCAATACCTTTAGTGGGTCGATCCCTGTTAGTATCTTCAATATTTCAACTCTTGTATCCATTTCACTCACACAAAACCACATTTCAGGTAATCTTCCCTCCACTATAGGGCATGGATTACCCAATCTTGAACGAATTTTTCTAGGTGCAAACAACATAAATGGCTTTTTACCTAGTTCAATCTCAAATTTGTCTAAGCTTACCCTTCTCGAACTCAGTGCAAATGAACTTATAGGTTCAGTTCCAGATTCTCTAGGAAATTTAAGACTCATTGAAATTCTCAACTTGCAAGGCAACTCCTTTACTAGTGAATCTTCACCACTGAGCTTTATTCCTCCTTTGGCCAATTGTAAACACTTAAGAGAATTGATATTGTCTCTCAATCCCCTAAATGCAATACTTCCAAAGTCCATTGGCAATCTTTCTTCTCTTCAAATATTTGAGGCAAATGGATGTAACCTCAGGGGCCATGTTCCCATTGAAATCGGAAATTTGAGAACTTTATCTTATTTGAAGCTGGAAGACAATGACTTGACTGGCATTGTCCCCAGAACAATAAGTTCTTTGAAAAAACTTCAACAGTTTTCACTTGGAGCAAACAGAATAAGTGGTCCTTTCCCAAATGGTTTGTGTGAGCTATCCAACTTGGGTTTGTTAAACCTTTCACAAAATCAAATGCAGGGAAGTATTCCTAGATGCTTGGGGGATGTGACTTCCTTAAGGGAGGTTTTTCTTGATTCTAACAACTTCACCGCTGGCATACCGTCGAGTCTATGGAATCTAAAAGACATATTGAAGCTCAACTTGTCTTCTAATGTCTTCGGTGGCTCTTTACCACTTGAAGTAGGAAACCTCAAGGCTGCGATACTTCTGGATCTTTCCTGGAACCAAATCTCAGGCAATATTCCTAAAACAATAGGAAGTCTACAGAAATTGACTCAATTATCTTTGGCTCATAACAGGATTGAAGGATCTATTCCTGAGACATTTGGAGAACTGATAAATTTGGAAGCACTGGATCTTTCATATAATAATATATCTGGTGTTATTCCAAAGTCATTAGAGGCACTTAAGCAACTACACTCCTTTAATGTCTCATTCAATAGGTTACACGGGGAGATTCCGAATGGAGGACCTTTTGCTGATCTCTCTTACCAGTCTTTCGTTTCAAATGAAGGATTATGTGGTAACCCTCAAATGCATGTACAGGCCTGTCATGGTAAATCAAATAAAAGAAACGTGATATTTATCGTTGTTGTCTCCTCTGTTATTGCTTTAGTAGGCTTTGCTTCAGTGATAGTTTTCATGTTGAAGAGACGTCACGGTAAAACAATCAAAACTGATGATGAGGGGTTTCCAGATGTAGCACCACAGAGATTTTCCTATTATGATCTTCAAAGAGCAACTCATGACTTTGATAGAAATTACTTGCTAGGTAGTGGAAGTTTTGGTTCTGTTTACAAAGGGGCATTAACAGATGGGATGATTGTAGCAGTTAAAGTTTTCAATGTGCAGATGGAAGGTACATTTCAAACCTTTGATAGAGAATGTGAAATTTTGCGGAATCTTCGTCACAGAAATCTCACCAAGATCATTAGCAGCTGTTGTAAGTTGGATTTTAAAGCATTGATACTTGAGTACATGCCAAATGAGAGCTTAGACAAGTTGCTATATTCTCGAGATTGTTTTTTAAACATAAAGCAAAGATTGAATATCATGGTTGATGTTGCATCTGCTTTGGAGTATCTCCATCATGGTTACTCGGCACCTGTTATTCACTGTGATCTGAAGCCTAGTAACGTCTTACTTGATAAAGACATGGTGGGACACCTGACTGACTTTGGCATTGCAAAACTCTTAACAAAAGAAGAATCCATTGCTCATACTACAACCTTTGCCACAATTGGTTACATTGCCCCAGGTGAGTTTTCTTATTTAAGGTGTAACAAGGCTTTCGGTTAACACATTATGAGTTAGTTACTGACATTTAATTTTTCATTTTCAGAGTATGGACTAGAAGGCCTTATATCCAAGAGGTCTGATGTTTATAGTTATGGTATCATGTTGCTGGAAACTTTTACAAAAAAGAAACCTAATGATGAAATGTTCATTGGAGATTTGGATTTGCGAAGCTGCGTGCATAGTTCACTTCCTGATAAGCTGGATCAGATCATAGATGCCGACTTACTAACACTAGATGAAGAAAACATAAGTGAAAAGTTGCAATGTGTGGCATCAGTTATGGAATTAGCCATGAATTGCACAGCTAAATCTCCTGGTGAAAGGCTGAACATGACTGATGTTGTAGCAGCATTGAAAAAGATCAAAGATCGGCTATCTTCCCATTATGGAACGACCTAATGAATTGACAACAGGTACTCTCCGAATCCCATTTGCGAAGAGAGAAACAAGTTAATGAAGTTCGCCAATCCGGCATTAACCATCACCAATTGTTTCTCAAATGCTATTGCAGAAGATTGTCTGGCTTTAGGTAGATAAAGGGATGGAAGCTCATTTACTTCATACTTCAAGAAGTTACTACTGTAATTTTGGAGGCTACTGTTACTAAAAGCCGCTGATAGCTTGTGTATCTTTTTCTTTTTCTTAATGATTCATATTATCCTTAAAGAATTTAAGCTTTATCCTCCGTTTTTGTGCATAATCATTACTAAAGCATTTTTCCTTTTCCTCATACTTTACCAATCTTATATACTACTCCATGGCATGTTATACTTGTCTCTCTTGTGTAGCAACAAAGAGAGCCTTTCCATTATCTATCTTTTCCAAGTATCCTTCCAATTAAATATACAAATGAATCCAATATCTCTCTCAAGTTATGCAATTTTTCAGCCAAAGAAAAGAAGAGCTGCAATATAAGTATGTATATATACCTTGAAACTATGCTGTTTTCAATAGTTACTTTGACTTGAGAGTTCATGTTTGTAACTAAACTGACCATTGAAAGTTAAGTTTTTAGATGGTTATCGCCTATGCTCTACGGGAACAAAACAAACTCTTTCCCTGGGTTCGGGAGTCTTTTTCTTTGAGAAGAACATCCCCTTCTTCGGCTTCATCTAATGAAAAAAAATGACTCCCGAATCGTCGGTGTGTTCCAAACCTTGATGTCGAGCAACTCTCGTACCTTTCGCACCTCTCCCTTATAAGATGCATCTCGCCTATCCTCTTATAGAAGGAGGTATCTCACAAGAGGAGGATTAACTCGAGTATAGCAACATAACACTTAATAGCCACTATAATACACTCTTAGTTTTTTCTGAGCCTTCTTCTACCCCAGTACTGTTCTGTTGTTGTGGTGAGTCTTATGTACAGTGCAATCCTACATTAAGGAATCAACAGAATTCCCTGCTTCTTTTAAGCAACATAGTATTCCCCGTTACTTTAGACTTGTTTCCACAAGCGACATTGTTGAATTTCAGTCATTTACCCATTGCTTTAGTCGTCTCCCCAGTGAAAATTTGTGTTTAGCACACTTTAGTTCAATAATTACGGATTCAAAGCTCTTTATAGTTACTTTAGCTATCAACTTATCACTATAATCAGTTCTAATACGTACAACATGTTGATGCAGTAACGAGACTGACCTATCAACAACTTGTTTCTAATATTTAATTAGCCTCTAAAAAGAAGTAAAATTCCCACTACCCTGAATCAGCGACAATAAGCCAATAATTATATAAACCTAGTATCTTCAGTAGGTGAAGCTATCAAATTTTCTGGAATTTTACCTGAAAAAAATCTTTCAATTAAACTTTCAGTCTTCATGGATTCCTTTCTTGAAGGTATCAATGTTAGACTAATAATCGGTTGAGAACAATATTAGCGGCCCTGTCAACGCAGCAGAATAATTGTTTAACTCACCACCGAAACAATTGTCCCAAATCGAACGTTGAGTCACTAGGAAACAAAGTTAATCTTTCATCAATTAGATGCCCTTACTTGTGTGTATTTTTTGTTGGAAGAAGAAGAGATTCAGAGAAAATTCTTGAGTCAGAAAAAATTCTTATGGTACTGTCTTCAATATTGTCTCCTTCGTATAGCGGTTAAGGAAAATAACCCACCATTCACCCCTTTTTGCACGTTAGATTTAGTGGTCTAGTGGTAACTTTCCTTACCCTCTCTCCCTTATCTCTCCTAACCGGACCGGGTCAGCCCAAATGGAGCGACCCATGACCCATAATCCAACATATCCCACTTCGCTCATAGTAGGCTAGACCTATATCTTTGACACACTTTTCATACTGGCGACTTGCGAGCACAAAGAGCTGTAAAATTCCAAAATCAGTTAATGGTTGTGCTAAAGCTCTATGTAGAAATCCAATCACATATGAAAAGGATTCACTACTGGCATGAGGATATTATTACTCGCAATACCCCAGACATCATTCGCTATTGCAAGAGCTACTTATTCGACCCCTCATCCTCGAAAGAGGCAAACTCGAGTTCTGATATAATATTGAATCCACAATTACACCCAATACCCCTACGGTAAGTGAATGGTCGACCTATGAATACAAGTTAAATTAGTAAATTTTAGTCATCTTCCCTTTCTACTCGAATTTTTCCATTCCAAATCAAATTCTTTCCTAGAGTGCACTGCATTGCCGAATCAATCATGGCTATTAATGGCATGCTAAAGTAGCAACACTTATTAGTACTTCAAGAAACAGTAAAAGGTCAAAAGAATCAGAGATTCATTCTTCCGTTATCTTATGGCCGATAACACATGTGTTATGAAACACATGTCACAGTGTTCTCACCTAATATTGGTGTGTATGTCTTATTATTTTAATTATCCAACACCGTACAGATCTTGGTCTAGACGCCTACAAGTGTCTAATCCGAGTTTCTCACTTTAATAATCCTCAAACAATCTTCTTAGAGAAACTCGTATCTAGCTTACAAAATAAGTCATAATCGAATAGTGAAATTCATAAGCTATCAAGAACGACTCTACAAGTAAATATAACCGCATTAACCAAGGTTCTATAAGGTCTCATCTCTTCACGATGCGATTGCTCGTGTGAGAGAGCCAATCTCGCGACTTGTTCGACGCACTTTATCAACAAAATATTCATCACATGCATACGAGATATAGCAAAATTCAAGAGTCAAATATTGATGAGCATATTATAATATTAAAGTCATTTTACAATATATAAACATGTTCATATCTTTCGCAAACCTAGAGCCATAACATATTTCTCAAACATGTATCTAGATATCGACTTTGTAAAGCTATCATGCTTCGCATAGGAATATACTGTAAATTTATCTTTCCACTTGCTACTATGTCTCTTACAAAGTTATACTTGATGTCATTGTGTTTGGTTATGCTGTGATACTTAGGATCTTTTGTATATGCAATAGCTGCTTGACTATCACAATATAGAGTCATTGGACCCTAAGAGTTCTTTGTAATATTCAAATGCTCAAAGAATCTCTTCAAACAAATAGCTTCTTGTACCGCAGATGCACAAACCACGAACTCAGCTTCCATTGTTGAAAGGGATGTGCATGTTTGTTTCTTACTTTTCCATGATATAACACCGCCATTAAGCAAGAAGGCATAACCTGATGTTGATTTTCTATCATTCTGATCACCAGCCCAATCAACATCTGTATATCCTCTCAAGTATAAATCATTTCCACTATAACATAGTGAATAATCTGCAGTTCTCTTCAAGTATCTGAAAATTCTCTTCACAGCTTTCGAATGATCTTTCCCAAGATTGGATTGATACATGCTAACTAGTCTTGGGATTATCCATGGATTTACAACCATTCATGAGAAAACGCTCCAAAATTTTTTTTATATAAGTTTCTTGAGATAGACTCAATAATCTTTTGGAACGGTCTCCTTGGATACTAACTCCAAGGATATCTTTCATGTCAACGACTTTGAAAGCCATGACTTGATAGTTTTCAAATAGGCGAAATACATATTTTACCTATCAAACTTAAACCCAAATCCCTGTTACACGCCTGTTGAACACGAGTGTCATTTTACACACCAAACCTTTCAAAAGCGTATCAATTACACACTACTTTTGACCAGCCTATTTAATATTCAATGTGTTGTATACACGTGCTTATTTAAATTAGAAAAACAAACGATTATTTAATTAAAATGGAGAACCAGATCCTTTTCTTAATTTCCACCCAATAAAGATCCAACCCAGTTACTTAAAAACCCCATCGCAACCAGATTATCGATTATAAACCCAATTTCAAAACCCAGTTCTTCACCCCTAACCAATAAAGGTAATCTAACGAGAACACATCTGCTTATTGTTGTTTCTTCTTCAGTTTTTTCAGGTTAGTATTTGTTGTTGTTCATCCGTTTTGATTTAGATGGGTGGGTCAAAATAGTTAGGGTTTATTTGGGTATTTCGTTCGGAGTATTTTTAGGGTTTAAGACATCTTTGGGGAATCTCTTGTCATTGTCTACTGAAACCTTTATCTTTTGAGCTTGTGTTGTCTTTTTCTTTCTTTATTTTGTTATATCTTTCTTTATTGTCCATTTTGATTTCTTTATTCTTTGTTTGCATGTGAAATTGAAACCTGTTGTCTGCTTCTTTCCAGGGACAATGTCTTTTAAAACTGTTACTTTAAAGTGGTATCACGAGGGTGAGTTAATTATCGGTCCTTTTAGTAGATATGTGGGGGCAGTCTAACCTTGTCTTTAGATGTGGATGTAGATATGATTTCCTTCTTTGAGCTTATGAATTACACCAGGGAGATGGGACTAACTAACATGGCTGAGCTGTATATTTGCCCAATGGATAGGATTGACAAACTGAAAAATATATTGACTGATAAGGAATTTTAGACAGTTGAAATCAGTTAGAGGATAGGGATACACTAGAAAAATATGTGACTCATGTTGCCTCTTTAGCAGTACTTGACCCTGTTGAAAATGGGGAACGTGTGAGTTGTAGTAAGGTTTCTGCAAAAATTCCTATAGAGTTCCAAGATGATGAAAAGGTAGATAATGAAGATGCTGATGACATACACTAGACTTCAGACAGTTCTGTTGCTTCTGATGGAAATCACTCTTATGATGGAAATGCTTCTGATGGTGTACAACTCTTCTACTTCTGATGATGTTGTTTCTGATGATGCTGGGAATGAAGAAGAAGTAGACATAGACTGGACTTCTGATAGTTCTGAGGATGTTCCTGATGAGAATAACCTCTAATCTGATATCCATGAGGAGTTGGGTGAAGGTAGAGAGAAGGTGAAGAGAAGTAGAAGAAAAAGAAGTGAAAAGCCTAAAGGGAAAGGTGCTATAAACATAAATAAGGCAGGTGTAGATATTGGGTTTGATGAGATGCATGCAGGTAGTAAGCAACATAGGTATGAAGTTCTAGTTAGGACTGATGAGCTATACTTTAGTTCTTCAGACGATGAAAGTTTTGCATCAGATGTGGAAGGTGAAGATGGTGAAGAACATAAAAAGAAAGTGGAGGAAAAAAAGAAAAAGAAGAGATTGATATTTGATCCTACTGCCAAGAAAATCATTTGGGAGTTAGGATTGATATTTGAAAGTGTTGATCAGATTAGGGAAGCAGTCACCAAATATACAATTCAAAAAAGGGTGCAGATTGAGAAGTACATAAATGAGCCACATAGGGTGAGGGTTAGATGTGTGGTACTTAACTGTGGATGACTTCTAGCAGCTAGTAAAGATGGTAGTTCCAATATTTTAAGGTGAAAAGATATAATCGAGTGCTCAAGTGTTATACAACCAACAAGAACAAGTTATGTAATTCAAGATATCTTGCAAAAAAATGCAAGAGCAGAATTATGTCGCAACCAGGTATGAAAGTTTGGGAGTTGAGAAAATTGATAAAGCAAGAATTGGACCTCTATGTAGGGAGATCAACTGCCCATAGGGCTAGAGCAAAGATATTGAAAGAAGTCACTGGTGATGTGCATCAAGAGTTCAAAAGACTATGACTATAGAGATATGATTTTGCAGACAAATCCCGGGAGTACATGTGTGGTAAAAGTAGAAGATCAAGGTGATGGAAAGTTGGTATTCTCTAAAATCTATGTTTGTTTACATGCCATGAAAAGGGGCTGGCTGGAAAGATGCAGAAGAATTATTGGCCTTGATGGATGTTTATTGAAAAGAGTTTGCAAGGGACAACTTCTTGTAGCTTTCTCCATAGATGGAAACAGTCAGATGTTTCCAATTGCATGGGCAGTTGTAGAGGTGGAGAACACATACAACTGGGCATGGTTTCTGAAATGTTTGAGTGAAGATTCGGGCTTAGAAGATAGAAGAGACCTTACAATGATGTCTGATAAGCAGAAGGTAATGTTCTCCTTCATTAGCTATTGTTGTGTTCTTCTTCATTAATTATTTTTCTGTTCTTCTTCATTAATTATTGTTCTTCTTCAGTTGTTCAGTTAATGTTCTCCTTCATTAACTGAAAAATTCAGTTATGCTTCAGCTTTTCTATTTTTATTGTTCTGTTTTTATTGTTCTTGCTTCAGTTGTTCTCTTTTTATTGTCCTGCTTCAGTCCTTTGGTGTATGTTCTCCTTCATTGACTTGAGGGAATGCTGCAGGGTTTAATTAATGACGTAAGACTTATTGCCTGCATGTGAACACAGGATGTGTGCTAGGCACATCCTTGCAAATTGGTCAAAAGAGGGGAGACGGTTGGAGAGGAGAAATACTTTCTGGAGATGTGCAAGGGCTTCATTTTTTCCAGAATTGAATGATCTACTTGGTATGCTAGACAAGCTTGGGGATAGCATATGTGAAAGTTTACTCCATAATAGAAAAGAAACCTAGTGTAGAGCTTGTTTCAATTGTGATAGGAAGTGTGATGTAATTGACAACAATATGTGTGAGACTTTCAATTCCTGGATTTTGGCTGAAAGACACAAAACAATCATCATAATATTAGAGGATCAGAATTAAGCTGATGATTAGGATAGGTAAGATGAGAGAGTTCCGTGAGACATAGATATGTGATATCTCCCCAATAGCAATGAAGATTTACTAGGATGATTTAGCTAAGTCTGTAAAGTGTACTCCAAGATGGAATGGTGAAACAGGCTATGAGATTGAAGATCCTAAATACAAGCATGTGATATCCTTAGTGAATATGAGCTCTAGTTGTAGAGCCTGGCAGATAAAGGGCATCCCTTATTGTCATGCAATTGCTAGCATGCATTACAAAGACATGGAACCTATTCACCATATTGCATGTTGGTATCGTAAGTCCATTTACTTGAAGGCACGTTGTAGAGCCTGTCCCATGTATGAAACAATGGCCATCTTCAGGCCACCCCCCAATTAGACCTCCCCCTATTAGAAACATGCCTGGCAGACCAAAAAAATAGGAAAAGAGAAGAAACTGAACATCCAAAATCTGGGAAGCTTTCAAAGAGAGGTATGGAGATAACTTGTTCCCTTTGTGGTGTGGTGTGGACACAACAAGAGGGGTTGCCCCAACAAAAAATCTGCAGCTGGAACTGCTTCCGCTGGAAACGCCACTATTGGAACTGCTAATGCTGCAACTGCTTCTGCTGGAAATGCCACTGCTAGAACTGCTTCTGCTGGAACTGCTTCTGCTGAAACTACTTCTGCTGGAAATTCCACTGCTGGAAATGCCACTACTGGAACTGCCACTGCTGGAAATGGTAGAGGAAGAGGAAGAGAAAGAGGAACAGGTAGAGGGGTTGGAAAAGGAAGAGGCAGTGGTTATGGGTTGTTTCAAGCAAGGAACGAGTTCACTTCCTTTACAGTAAGTTAACTAACTAAATGTCTAATTAGTGCATCTTCCTTCTATTGAATGTAATCTTGTAATTAACTACACTTTACTTTGGCAGAGTGGAGGACAAAATCCAAGGGTCATTAGCACCGGAACTAAGAGATCTACAGCTTCAACAAAGGAATGTGCTTACCAACCAATAAGTGCAGGCTTGAGGTGGATCGGCATAAAATCATAAGCACAAAACAACTTCAATGAAATGCAACATCCTAACACAATCTTAGTCAAGTTAGTTCATCATCTCAACCAACGAAGAAACATAAAAAAAATGAAGACTTTGTTTGTTGCTTAAGCTTTATGTTTTGTTAAGTAAACTTATGGATAACAATGTGTTATGTTTTGTAAAGTGTTTCTATGGACAACCAAGTAAAGTCCTATGTTTTGTGAAGTGCCGCTATGGTCAACCAAGTACTATATTTTGTAAAGAGTTTCTAATCAGATTTTGTGTCTACTATCTATTTTGTGGAAATGAAGTATATTTAGGTCTTCTCTTCTTTTTGTACTGCTTTCCTTTGCTTATCCAAAATCTGAATTTTCCGTGTTTAGTTCCCAAAGCTAAATAGAGATTATAACACAATTTGCAAGAACTGGACCTCTTCAATTACCTAAATATATAGGAATATAACACGGGCTTTAATACAAATACACGAAGACCCAATACATAAGAATATCATTACACTAATGCAAGACTACTAAAAAATAGGGGGTGACCCTCATAGACAACAAGTTCAATGAGCCAAATACATGAAGACCCAATATATGGGAATATCATTACACTATATACCAGTGTTGAGAACTACCAAATACAATGGCCTTAATGAAGAATAATCCTAAAATCAGAAGAAAAAGCCTCCTCTAGCTCCTCTGTTTTTTGTGTTCCTGCAAATGGCCTTCAAGCTGATTCTTCTTCTTGAGCAAACCCAAAATCACTAGCGTCAAGTGTTCATGAGTCGGGGGGTCAAACCATGCAAAATACTTCCAATCACTTTTCTTATCTTTCTGCAAATGATTAAACAATTTGAGAAACAGCTTATAAAACCTGAAATCGATTATAACGCAATATCTAAGGTTACCTCGTAATTTTTACATCTATAGAATTGACGACCAAGATTGTCGTTGCTCCATGAAATTACTAGTTCAACAGCATCTCCACATCGACAAAATGGACCCGAATTCTCCATTCAATAAGAACCCTAATACGAGAATTGATAGAATAATGATAATGTATTGCACTTTAATTGACCAAATATAACCAGCTTCTAAGTATTAGATGTGAAAGGTCAACATGGGGTTGAATTTTTCAAAAATTGGTTTGCCTCCTTTTAATATGAAGAAGATGAAAATGGTGGTTTTTAATAAGAGGGAGATGAAGAATTAGGCATTAGGGTTAATAAAATGGGCCCAATTTCAGCAATTAGACGTTGTAAATTGTCAGTTGAGGTAGAAAATTACTATTCACGAGCTGCATTGGTCATTTTTCACACGTCCAAGAGGCTGGTCAAAAGTAGCGTGTAATTGAGACACTTTTAAAAGGTTGGTGTATAAAATGACACCAGTGGTCAACAGGTATGTAACATGGATTTGGGTGTAAGTTTGATAGGTAAAATATGTATTTTGCCTTTTCAAATACTCCAAATATTTTCCATCTAATAAAATATCATTCACATAAATAGAAAGAATTACAATCATCCCATTGGACTTCTACACATAAATTCAATCGTCTTCATTGATCATGGTGAAATCATAGGAGATCCCCTCCTTGTAAAATCTCAAATACCATTACCTTGAAGAATGCTTCAGTCCATAAATAGATCTTTTCAATTTACATACCTTCTTTCCTTGGCCTTTAACAATGAAGCCTACAGGCAATTCCATATAGATCTCTTCGTTTAGTTCTCCATTAAGAAAGGTTGTCTTCACGCCCATTTGATGTAATTTCGAATCCAAACATACAATAATAGCCAAAAGTAAGAGAATTGGGGTAAACTTCACAACTGGTGAAAATGTTTCCTCATAATCTATTCCAGCTTCTTGAGTAAAGCCTTTTGCCACCAATCGTGCCTTGTATCTTTTTATTGACCCATCCATTTTGTGTTTAACTTTGAGAACCGATTTGTTCCCAATGGCTATACTCCTAGGCAAAAGATCAACTAGATCCTAGACTTTGTTGGTTTTCATGGACTAACTCTTCTTCTATTGCTTTCATCCACTCATCTTTTCCAGGGCTCGATAAAGCCTCAGTTGCAGACTTTGGTTCATCTATTTCTGTGGGAGATACCAAGAAAATATAATCTTCAATTTCATAAGTATGTTTGGGTATATTTTTCCTTGCACTCTTTCGTAGTTGAAATTCAGATTTACCAGAAGGATTTTAGGATTGAGAGTTCCCACTCCCACTCGGATCAAGGATAAGATCTTGATCAATTTGATTATCAACTACGTCAGAAGATACTTGTTGACTATCTGAGTTCAACATTTCATAAAGAGGCTCTCCATTCTTTACCTCACCCTTCTTTGGAAATGATTTTCTAAAAAAGTGACATCTCGCGATTCAATCTCAGTAACACTTCCATCCTCTAATTCACCAATGAACACATATCCTTTTAAGTGTTCTAAATATCTTAAAAAGATATATTTCTTGCCTTTTAGACCTAATTTACCAAACTACTAAAAGAATCTTTTACCTATGCAGCACAACCCCAAGGTCGTAAATTCTTTAAGCTTGGTTTATATCTTGTCCATAGCTCATAAGAAGTGGAAGAAACTAATTTAGAAGGCACTTTGTTCAATATATAAGTTGTAGTTAATAATGCATCTCCCCAAAAAGAGATAGGTAAATTTGGCTGCCATCATGGACTTTATCATTTCCAGTAGTGTTCTATTCCTCCTTTCTCTATACCATTTTGTTGAGATATGTATAGAATAGTTAACAGTCTGGTGATTCCCTTTTCATTGTACAATCCTTCAAATTTTTTTGAAAGATATTCACGCCCTCTGTCAGTTCTTAAGGTCTTAATACTTTTATCTAATTGATTCTCAACTTCATGAACATATTTCTTAAAGTATTCAAGTGCTTCGGATGTATGAGAGATCAGATAGACATAACCAAAGCGTGTGAAATCATCAATGAACGTAATGAATATAAAGCACCAGATCTAGACCTCACATTCATTGGACCACAGATATCAGAATGGATTAATTGCAATAGAAAATGAGCTCTCTTAGCCTTTCCAGATGGTTTATGTGTAATCTTTCCGACAAGACAATTTTCACAAGTTGGCATTTCAATTTTAGTGAAAGGACCTAGATGTCCTTCCTTAGCCAATCTATTCATTAGATCCTGCCCTATGCGACTTAGCTAGCGTTTGGACATAGAATTAGTTGAAACATACAAAATAATTTTTGAACTAGTTTTGAAAAATAATTTTTGAAAGTTGAAATTATGTTTGGATATGAATTTTATATGAAAAAAAATTAATGTTTTATGAGTGGGAGAAGACATTTCACTCAAAATATATCCTAAACTAGATTTTGGGAACTTGAAAAATAATTTCAGAAATTTTTTAAAAATAGATCATTAATCTATAAACAAATAATATTTTCCAAAAAAGATTTTAAAAAAAATTGCCAAAATGTATGGCCAAACAGGGCCTTAATCTTGCATGCCATGTAATAACATCAACATCATTGTTACTAAAATAGCATACCATAATTCAACGGTCAACATAATAGTTATACATAGAAGGATTACAATCTAACACAATTAAACCATCATAACGATGTCTAAAACCATAAAAAAAATATTGTCTTGAGTAATACTAGGATCACTGCGACTAAAGTTCAAATTGAAATCTAAATCTAGAAGAACAAACACAGATACTAAGTTTTGTCGAATCTCTGGAACATATAGGATGTCATGCAACATCAAAGATCGGCCACCACACATGTCCATTCTGCAAGTGCCTATCCCTTTGACTTCAAGATTAGCATTATTTCCCACATATACATGCTTTGATCCAGGTGGAACTCAACGAAACTCTATAAACGCTTCTCTATCGCGGCTCACATGATCGGTGTCCCCTGAGTCCATAATCTACACATGATATGATTCAATTAGTAAAATAGTGTTAGAAACATATATAGCGCTAAGAGATGCGTTTAGAAATGCAATCTTTTTCGGCTCAGTGCACTCACGAGCAAAATGCCCTAAAACTTGGCATTTTTAACACTTCATCTTGCTCGTGTCTTTCTTCTTATAGAACCGTTTTACTTTCTTGGAATCTGGCTTGTTTCTTTTCTTGGAGGATCCTTCTCCGGTATCCTTACTCTCTCCGTTATTTTTTCAGTTTCTCTTGGGCTTGAAGCTTGATCTCTTTGTACCACTTGATTCGGTCACAACGACATTAGGTACAACTTTAGCAGCACCAAGTCGCTCGTCTTCAAGCTCCACATGACGGGCAACATCAGCAAAATTTTTTATGCTATCATTATAGGTCAAGTTAACCTTCAAATATTCCCAATTATTGGGAAGAGACCGAATCACTGCCTGAACCTGCTGCTCATCGGAGAGAACATGGTCAGCACTTTTGAGTTGAGTAATCATATTTGACATCACCCTTAGATGTTGCTTGACACCATGATCATAACGCTTTTTGTACGTGTCAAACTTGATTGTCAGCTGTCAAAGGCGAGTCACGGTCGTACCCCCATATGCCTCCCTTAAATGTGCTCACATGGATTGAGCAATAGGATATTGTTCACATTCGTGGATGAGATCATCGGTAACTGAACTTACAATGATTCCATATGCAGTGGAATCTTTCTTTTTCCAAACATTATAAGTTTCCAGATCCCTCCTGCGTTGAGCAGTGTTACCCTCCTCTAGGTGACTCATTACATAGTTAATACTTTCAAGAGCATCTTGCTCTTCGAGTACATACCACATCTTACGACTCAAGATATCGTAATTTTCACCATTCAGTTTGTCACCCTTGTTCAAGTCAGCAATGAAACTTTTTGATGCCATGTCTGTTATTTAGAGACAATATTACAAGTTTAACTCATCAATATATACATCAGTTAATTTATACATGTGATTACACACTCAAGTAAATTAATTATAATATTAATTCTACATTTAGTATAGATCACTACGTTTCCATTCATCATCTATATCTAAATATTTTTAATTAATATTAAAATCACTTCTTAGTGTGTACATATGTCAAGTCTCAATCCATTACAAAAAGATATAATAAACAATATATGTAACTAGTGAGACAAATAACATAATATAAATTTCATTAAAATATAATACATAATAACAATTTATATGTTTGCTAGGACATTCATATACCAATCGAATACTAACTCTTGCTCATATACGCTAAAAGGTGGACTAGGCCAAACATCATAATAAATCTCAGTTAAAATTTTACCCAAGGCTCTTGAAGAGAGTTCGCTAAAATAGATAATGCTTCCCAAATAGTAATTTCTACGTAATTAGGCAATTCAACTCTTTTTATCTTGAAAAGGTGTACATGTTCAGGAACGGAAATATCAAGACGCATTTTAAATTCCTTAAACTCCCTAAATTTCTTTTCTCTTTTCCTTCGTTCAGCCCTTCTATTCCTTAACGCATTTTGCCTCGCCCTTGGGACATTCCTGATGACTTCAGACTCAGAGTCTAAATTATTATAGAAATAAGTCCTGCAGTGACGTACCTTTTTATGTTGTCCCCTTCCTTGACTTCGAGAACTCCCACTTGGAGTAATTCGAACTTGTCCCTGTTCAGTCATATCTGAAATAAGACTAAGGAAATAATAAGAATGGCTACAATCACTCAATGTGACAACATATATCACAATAACTCATAGAAGTATATTAATTGAGGGATTAAGACTAAACTTATTTTAATATTAAGAAAGCAAGAGTTATCTATCGGAAAAGAATGCAACACTTAGTGAGGTAAAACTCATGTGTTCAATCACTGAAACATGACCAAGAGATGAAGAACCATCCATGTTAATAGGTGATTATATAAGTCAAAAACCTTTCCAAAGAAAGATACCACAAATAACATGATTTAAATAGTTTTCATTTTAAATCCATGAACATCTTACGGGTTCCATACACTACATTTAATTTTATTTTTTAGGCTTTTCATATTAAATATAGAAATTCAAAAAAAAATTATAAGCACACCGAGTAAAACTTACCCGCAGTATAAACACCAAATCATTGAATATATATGTTATATATTTTATACATACTTCAACGTCCTAACCATAACTAGTTAATGCATATTCTTACTTCAATAAACTATCCCTTAATCATAACTAACTAATACAGATTGATGCGAAGAACTGAGTGTGATAATATCTTCTTTAGTGAAGATACATCATAAAACTAATTAATGTGTCATCATCAAGGAAATATTATGACGTAAATACTCGTATTATGTGGCAAAAGTTATGAATAGATTTTGTCCCTTCATCTATTATTGGTTTATACAAGGACTCTTGTATATGCCCATCTGTTAACAATAAATTATTGGCATCAATAATGGAATAACAGAACGAAGCAAATCGCCATTTTGTTAGAAGCGGCACTGGGTTTTACGTTTACCATAGAAGACTGTCAAGGCATTATCTTTAGCATATAAAAAAATTAAGACTCTTCAAGGCAGTATCTTTTTACGAGGCAATTCAAAAAAAAGAAACAACGCCGGCTTTGATGCCATCGTTAGATTAATAATTATGGGGCGAGAATAATATTAATGTATTTGTTAACGTGACGGAAAAATTATTAAACTCACCACCGAAACAATTTCCTTCAAACCGAACTTTGAACCACTAAGAAACAAAGTTAATCTTCCACTAATTAGATGCCCGGGAGAGAAGAGATTCAGAGAAAATTCTAGAGTGAGAGAAAATTCTTACGATATGTCTTCTATATTGTCTCCTTTACATAAATAGGGAGAGTAATAGCAGTTAAAGAAGATAACCACCTGTATGAAGCCTCTAGAAGGCAATATAACAATATAACTGACCCTATACACTGGGTCAGTTCCATGAAAACAAAATGGGCTAAAATAGGCCAAAAAGTAAAAACAGCAGTAGCCCAATATACAATATACAATAAAGATACAATAAAAATACAGCACAAATCAATGTATGTATTTAGGCTTAGATGCTAAGTAGTCTTTTAGCTCAACACCCCCCTTCAAGTTGGAGGGGGAGACCACCTTCAACTTGGCCAAAAGATGATGATGAACAGTGTCAGGCAATGGCTTGGTAAGAACATCAACCAACTGGTAAGAGGTGGAGACATGAGAGAGAGAGAAATCAACCCATCAGTCAGCTTGGTACGAACAAAATGACACTCGACCTCAATGTGCTTGGTCCGCTCATGAAATACTGGATTCTTAGCTATATGGAGAGCAGCCTGGTTATCACAAAAACAGAAAAAAGGAAAGGACACAGAAACACCAAGATCAGTGAACAATCTAGAAATCCAAGATAATTCAGCAACCACCTTACTAAGTGTCCTGTATTCTGCCTCAGCAGAGGATAAAGAGATCACTGGCTGTTTTTTGGACTTCCAACTGACCAGGCTGCCACCCAACAGCACACATAAACCAGTAATAGATCTGTGAGTGTCAGGGCAAGCTACCCAATCACTATCTGAAAAGGCATGAACTGAAAAATCAGGAGTGTCAGAATAGAAAAGCCCCAAATCCATAGTGCCTTTAAGATACCTAAGAACATGCAGGGCAGAAATCATGTGAGGGACTCTAGGAGACTTCAAAAATTGACTCAGATGTTGAACAACAAAGCAAATGCCAGGTCTGGTATGTGTCAAAAATAGGAGCTTGCCAACCAAGCTCCTGTACTGGTCAAGAGAGGAGAAAATATCACCAAAATCAGCATGTAGCTTGGTATTAAGGTCCAAAGGACAAACCGCAGGAGATACAACTACACAGTCAAATTGGTGCAACAAATCAGAGACAAACTTGTGCTGATTAAGAAGCACCCCACCAGCAACATCATACACCTCAATGCCCAGAAAATAATGCAAAGACCCAAGGTCTTTAATCATGAACTGGTCATCCAGGAAGTGTTTGAGGGCAAAAATTCCAGCAGCATCATCTCCAGTGATAATATTGTCATCCACATACACTGTCAGAACCACAAGACACCTAGGCTGACCCTTGACAAATAAAGAGTAATCATTCATAGAACGGGAATAGCCTCTGGAGTATAGAGCATGAGGCAATTTGGCATACCACTGTCTGGAAGTCTGCCTCAATCCATAAAGGGATTTTTTCAACTTGCACACAATGGGTGAAGAAACAGAGGGATCAGAAGAGGCAGAAACACACAAACCTGGAGGAAGCTTCATATACACCTCCTCATCAAGGTCACCATGCAAGAAGGCATTGTTAACATCAAGTTGAAAGAGACCCCAATGATTCTTAACAACCACAAAAATTAAGCATTTAACAATAGACATTTTAACCACAGGGGAAAAGGTTTCTGTGAATCAACTCCTTCAATTTGAGTGTCCCCTCTAATAACAAGATAATCCTTGTATCTTTCAACACTACCATCGGCCTTATATTTGATTTTATAAACTCATTTGCAGCCTATGGGCTTCTTACCAGGAGGGAGGGGAACAACATCCCAAGTATGGTCGGCATCCAATGCCTCAAACTCCTTTCTCATTGCATCATGCCAGACTGGGACTGATGCAGCTTGAGAATAATAGAGAGGTTCAGATTCCAAAGGAGGAGGAAGAGCCAGAAAAGGAAGGTAAGTGACAAACATAATCAGTGAGATAAGAGGGAGGATTGTGTTGCCTCCCAGATCTTCTGTGGCCAGTAGGTGCTATAGAGGAAGAAATAGCAGGAGGAGAGGTATCAGGATTGAAAGGTGGACTTAAAGCAGGATGATTAAGATCAGAAGGTAATGAGAGAGAAATAGAAGAGGGAACAGAACTGGAAGCAGAAGGAAAAGGTGTAGAAGAAGAAGGGAGAGAAGAACAAATGGGAACAGACAGATCTGTCTCAGAATAGGGAGGCTCAGGGGAAGGGACAGAAGGAGAAGGAAAAACAAAAGGACCAGAGGTAACAGCAGAAGCAGTTGCAAAAGGAAAGCAAGTTTCATGAAATATAACATCCCTGGACACAAAACACTTTTTGGTAGTTAGTTCATACAACCTGTAACCCTTTTTGGCAAAAGGATATCCCAGAAAAACACATGAAATAGCTCTAGGCTTCAGTTTATCCCTCTGCGGGATTGGGACAGTAGCATAGGCAAGACAACCAAATGCCTTTAAATGTGAATAAGTAGGTGCCTTCCCAAACAATATTTCATAAGGGGATTTGTTGTGAAGGATCCTGGATGGTATCCTATTAAGCAAGTAGGTAGCAGTCAATAAACAGTCCCCCCAAAAAGAGATGGGTAATTTGGATTGAAAGAGTAAAGATCTACAAGCTTCAATAAGGGTCCTATGTTTTCTTTCAACAACACCTTTTTGTTGAGGAGTGTGGGGACAAGTAGTTTGATGAATAATGCCCTGTTGGTTGACGAAAGAAGTACCATCAAGACTAGACCACAATTCCAAAGCATTATCACTTCTTATAGTTTGTACAGTAGCATTAAACTGAGTCTTAACCATACATAGAAAGGACTTAATTAGGCTGAAGGCATTGCTTTTAGACCCTAGTAAATGTGTCCAGATTGCTCTAGAAAAATCATCAACTATAATAAGAAAATACCTTGAGCCAGAGGAGGTGGGTGTGTGATAAGGGCCCCAAGTATCTACATGAATCAATTGGAAATGTCTACATGTACTGATTGAACTGTCAGGGAAAGGAAGTCTGGTTTGCCTAGCCATAGGACAAATAGGGCAAGGAAATGGTTGTTTAGAAGCAAGGGAAATGACAAAGCAGGAATGTGTTTTCATGTTTGCAAAAGGGATATGAGCCAGTCTTAAATGCCAAATGTAATTCATGTCATTTGCATCGGTATTATTACAAATGGAACTATTTACATTTGAAGGCAAAGCAACAGTCTTATGGCTAGAAGAACAGACATGATTACAAGAATCAGAAATGGAACATACAGAAATAGATAAGCAACAATTAAAAGAAGAAGGTGAAGGTGGAACCCAAGCAAACTTGTACAGACCAGCCTCGTCTTTACCAAGATCTAGAGGCATCTTCAGAGAAGGGGCCTGTAACATGTGAAGGAAACAGGAAGTTGCAGTAAACAAGACAATACAGTGCAACTGTTTTACTAGTTTGTGGACAGAAATTAAATTGTGTTTGAAAGAGGGAACAAATAGTACATTATGAAGAGTGATGGATGAAGTTAATGCAAAAGAGCCTGTGGAAGTCACTTTCACTTTGTATTAGGAAGAATTACAAGATAAGGTATAGTTAAGGGTGTGATGTTAAAGAGGAAGCTTTTATTAGATGTCATATGGTCAGAAGCTCCTGAATCTATTATCCAGGAGATAGAATCAATATGAGTAAGCATAAAAAGTTTGGATGTTTCTTTGTTAGAATAGTACCAACAAAATTGGCAGCACACATGGGAGGAGGGGCCTGAGCAGTAGAGTCACCCAACTTAGTCTGTTGCAGCAGAGTCATCAGTTGATCATAATATTGTCTGCTTAATCCAGGGATTACAGATCCTTGTCCATCCACATTTGGGACAGATGAATGACCCTCAGTAGGATTTCTAGGTACATTAGATGTGTATCCATCAGAAGAGGTGAAGGAGGTGAAATCAGCACCAGTGGTTATATGGGCAGCATCAGTCCTCTTCCTTTTGTTAAACCTGGTGCTTTGTGGAAACCCATGAAGCTTGTAACACTTATCAATTAAGTGCCTAGACTTCTTGCAATATCTACAGAATAGAGGTCCTCTGGATTGGTCAAAAGTAACTTTTTGTGTATACTGTCTAAGAGGAGAAGGGATGGGGACTGCAACTTGACTCATTCCAAAAGAAGGTGTAGAATTTTTGTTTGTGTTGACACTAAAGGACATAGAATCAGGATTGAACTGGGAAATAGACTGAACTTGTCTTTGTTTTTCATCATTGAGGAGAATGTTATGACACTGTCGAGGGTAGGGGAGGCTGCATCATCAGCAAGTTGCTCCTTACCCCCATATATGTCTCATTAAGGCCCATGAGGAATTGAAACACTTTATTCTCCTCATCCTCCTGTATGATGCCAGTTTTGGCAGCACAAATGCACCTTTGGCCATGATTTGTACATACTGCTCCTAACTCATCCCACAACCCTTTAAGTTTGTTAAAATATGATGTTATATCTAGAGGTCCTTGAGAAGTGTGAGAGAGTTCTCTTTTAAGTTCAAAAATTTTGGTTCTATTAGCGGTACCATATCTGGCTTCGAGTTGTGCCCATATACTCTGTGCAGTCTCAGAATAATGCACACTCTCAGCTATCTGAGGAGACAAAGATGCAGTCAACCAGGAGATTACCATATTATTACATCTGTCCCATAACTTTTGTTCAGCCAGGTTAGTAGCTGGTCGGGGACAGGTACCATCAACAAGACCAATTTTATTCCTAGCAGACAAGGCCACTATCATTTTCCTCTTCCAACCCCCATAATCACTACCCGAAAAGGGAGTAGGAACAAGTGAAACACCAGGAACACCAGAAGAGTAAACAAAGAGAGGGCTCGTAGGGTCAATTGGTGAAGCATTATTAGGATTCATATTTATCGTCAGAAACAAAACAACAGTGATGTAGAGAGATTTATTCAATTTCTGTGAACTACTCGACACACCATATTTTCCACCAAAAACGCATGCAAGTTCCTAACGAGAGTGAGAATAGGGTTACCAGACTTCTACGCTACCGGAGAAGAACGGCCTTCAAGTGTACAGAGAAAATCCTAGCTCTATTCAGTGCAAATCCAACGCTTCTGAATCTGTCGGAATCAACCGCGAAAGGTGTCCGAAGTTTATCCTAAACACCGAGCTTGAGAAATCATCAACAATCCATATGAAAAGACTAGAAACATCTCCGAGTTCAGCAGCAAATCGCACACAAAAATCCAGAATCACCGCTGATACTTCAATAATGCTGGACCGGAACGACGAAGAGCGGAGAGGAGACATCCGAAAAGAAAAACCATGCTCTGATACCATAAAAACATGGAGAATCAGAGATGGAGAGAAAGAGAGAAAAATTTCATTCACCGAACTTTCTCGAACAAAAATGAGTTTTTGTTTTTCTGTGTTCTGTATGAAGCCTCTAAAAGGAAATATGACAATATAAATGACCCTATACATTGGGTCAGTTCTATGAAAATGAAATGGGCTAAAATGGGCCCAAAAGTAAAAATAACAGTAGCCCAATATACAGTATACATAATATACAATAAAGATACAATAAAAATACAGCACAAATCAATGTATGTGTTTATTAGGCTTAGATGCTATGTAGTCTTTTAGCTCAACATTAATTCCTTTCATGGTACTCAAAGAAAACGAGGTTATCAATAATGGAGAAAGCCTCATCGTTTCAGCTTCTGGCATTCTCATTATTTTTTCACGTTATAGCAACATGCTTAGCCATGAATATCAGCACTGATCAATCTTCTCTTCTAGCCTTGAAAGCCCACATCACTTCAGACCCTTATCGCATTCTTTCAACAAACTGATCTACTTCTAACTCTGTTTGTAACTGGATTGGAATCACTTGTGGCTCTCGTCATCAAAGAGTGATTAAACTGAATATTTCAAACATGGGATTTAATGGTACCATTCCACCACAACTTGGCAACCTTTCTTTTCTTGTTTCACTTGATCTAAGCTACAACAATTTCCATAGTGAACTTCCACCAGATTTCACTCGTTTGCAAAAATTGAGATCCATTAATCTTAGTTACAACAACTTCACCGGAGAAATTCCAATAGGATTAGCCACTCTTCCGAGTTTAAAAATATTGAACTTGGGATACAATAAATTAAATGGCTCCAATGTGCTCTCCATATTCAACATATCAACACTAAAATTTTTGGATCTCAGAAAAGCTGGTTTAACAGATTGCAAAAGCTTGTACTTGGCTTCAACATGTTAAGCGGAGAGGTACCAATTAAGAACCATATCAGAATTCTCCGAATTTCAACTCCTATGGTTGTTTGAAAATAACTTTGTTGGAAAAATTCCAAAAGAACTCGGTAACTTGGAGCTGATGCAAGATTTACATCTTGGATTTAACAAGTTACAAGGTATGTGTTTATCATTTTTCTCGGAGCTTAACTTTACTCGTAGTATTATGGGTTGGATTTTAACTTATATTTCTAACACAGCAATAAAATTTATAGCCTACTTTGGTCAAACTTCTTGGAAGCTAAAAGTGTTTTTTTTTAAATAATAAAAATGCTTATTTTGGAGAGTGGAAGTCTTTGGCCAATCTTTTATTTTAAGCAAATAAAGATTTCTGAACAACAAGAGCAAAAAATTGTTTAGTTGCTTCTGCTCTGGCTTTGTATCCTAGTTGTCATCAACTATACTTCATACGAGCATGTACTTAAATATACAGATTTCTATTTTTTACATATTGCTACTTCATTTGTTTTTTTACGTAACTTGATAGTTGTAAAAATTCCTTTACTCTATGAACTCGTAGTATTATAACTTGAGGAAACTATAGTCGAAATGAAAACGTTAATCCTTAAAATTGAGCCTCATTCTTTAAACTTGATGTCCAAGTCTTTTACATATTTTTCTTTCTGATGAAAATCAATTTCCCCGGGAAGTTTGTTATACCTGTAAAATGTAATTTGCTTTATGTTGCACTTGCCTGAAGTGAAGTGTCGAGGAAGGGCAACATAAGACAAAATAACCGACCTGTGTGATTAATTTTCACCAACCAGAAGCCTAGATTGTCAGCGTCTTACTAAAATCTAATATCAAGATCACAATATACACAAGAAAATATATGGAAAATGCACATGAGTGCCAGGAGCGAATGCAGCGTAGCGGTACTAGATTCAATCGAATCCAATACTTTAATTGGGGAACATAAATATATATATATATATAAAATTCAACCAAAATAATAAAAAATAATAGTAAATTTAAACTCATAACCTTATAAATATAATAAATTTAAATAGAGTTCAAATACAAAAGTCGCCTCTGATAAGAGCTGCCTACTTTTGCGTTATGGGCATTACATGCGTGCATGTGCGAGTGCCGGCTACATAGACATGGGTGTACTTGTCACTTTACGCACCAAGTGACACGGTGATAGGACGCATGGGAGGTCAAGGCGCCATGAGTATGACTAAAGGGCTCATGGGTTGTACCAGGATATTTTATGTGTAGTTTTGTGTATTTTATGTGTATTGTTCTCCACTTGAAACACTTTCAACCATTAATTCATTATAACCCACAAAAAACATATATTACTTCGCTCTGTTCTTTACATCAAAGTAAATAGAGAATGAATTTATTTGAAATCTAATATACTTGTACATATCAGACTTTCTCTTAATTTGGTATACTGAATTAGTTTAAGACATTGGAAAATTTTCAAAGTTAATCTATGAAAGCGGATAAATTAATTAAATCAAGATCTCAATTTTACCAACGATTGAAATTAAAAACTTAAATTTAGTGGTCTAAAGTACTAGCTTTAAAAGCCCTTATCAAGAACAATGTTCAGTATAATACTATCCGTTTTAAAAATGTGTCTAGTATACACAACTTTGTGTTTGATCACTGAGCAGGTGAATATCATACACTAATAAGGTTGTGACACGTCTCCTCAACTGTTATTTTTGTTTTTTTAAAAGAAGAAGTTTTTGTTTCACCCCTAGTCCCCAAATTCCATTTCTGAATATACGTGCTTCGTCCCAAACCTCATAACAGAGATGGGTAGAAAATCAGTTTTCTGGAAAAAAAACATCACATCCTCTTCGACTTTACTAAATTGCTCCATATGCTTTGATGGGATTTTCTCCTTTTGTTTTTTTTTTCTTTGCGCTTTCTATGAGCTTTTAAGTTGGGGAATGGGAAATGGGGATTTTTAAAGAGAGTTTCGCTGTTTGGACTTTGATTGAAATCTGAGTTGGGGTTATTTGTTTGAAAGAGGCTTGGAGTGTTCCAGCTTCGAGACCTTCTGATGGCCCTTCGAACTTGAAGTCTGAGTTTGTAAACCCAGATTATTGTCGAATAATTGTTGATTGAGAACGAATAATACTTGTTTCTTAGAATTGGGAACCGAAATCTATCTACTGCTTTGAACTGTAGAGAGTTTTGGGAGAATTGATTTTCTCGTATTTCTCACAAAAGTATATATAGAGTACAGAGAGTTATCAAATCCTACCAACTATAGGACTGTACAATAATGAAAGAAATCAAATCCTACCAACTATAAGACTGTACAATAATAAAAGAATATTCTACCAATAATAAAAAGATACACACAATATATTCTAATACGCCCCCTCAAGATGGAGGGCCGGAGGACATGCCAATCTTGGACATCAGCAGAAGAAGCCGAGGACGAGATAAGTGCTTGGTGAGAGCATCAGCAAGCTGATCAGCAGAGGATACGTGAGCAACACGAAGAGACCCATTCTGAACCAATTGACGAACAAAGTGATAATCAATGGATATGTGTTTCATGCGCGAATGAAACACAGGGTTGGCACAGAGGTAAGTGGCGCCAATGTTGTCGCTGTAAATTACAAGAGCAGCCGGAAGAGGTACATGAAGCTCGCGCAGTAGGGAATGAAGCCAACGGACTTCAGCGGCAGCAGAAGCAATGGCACGATATTCAGCCTCAGTAGAAGATCGTGCAACGGAATGTTGCTTTTTGGAGCTCCAGGAAATAGGATTAGGCCCCCAGAAAGACAGCATAGGCACCAGTTGAGGAGCGGTCATCACAGTTTCCACCCCAATCAGCATCAGAGAAACAATGCAGAGGTATAGCAGATCCCATTCAGATACCAGAAGAGGCGCTTAACTGCACCCCAATGAGTGACAGTAGGATCGTGCATGAACTGTGAGAGTTTATTCACAGCAAAGGAGATATCCGGACGAGTGAAAGAGAGATACTGGAGGCCCCCAAGGGCCTGTCGATAGGCTGATGCGTCGACAGGAGCCGAGCCGTCGGCCAGATGAAGGCGGGTGGACGCCGCTGTTGGCGTCTGAACAGGGTTGGATTCCAGCATATTATGACGAGTTAAAAGATCAACAACATATTTACACTGAGAAAGAAAACACCCCTTGGAGCTGTGCAGAACTTCAACACCAAGAAAGTAGCTTAGATCACCCATGTCTTTAAGAGAAAATTTAGTCCCAAGAGAGTCAATCACACGGTTCAAGAAAGCTGAGTCATTACCAGTCAATATGAGATCATCAACATATACCAAAAAATAGGCCGTAATACCAGAATGCTGAAAGGCGAAGAGCGAAGTGTCAGAGGTAGTGTTGACGAAACCCATGGCCAAAAGGCATTGGCGGAGCTCACTGTACCATGCCGGGGGTGCCTGTTTGAGACCATAAATAGCTTTCTATAACTTACAGACATAAGATGGATAGGCTTTGTCAACAAAACCCGGTGGTTGTGCCATATAAACATCCTCTGTAAGTCTCCCGTGGAGAAAGGCATTGTGCACATCCATTTGACGAAGAGGCCAGCCCTTGGATACAGCTAAAATGAGAACCAAACGCACAGTTGCTGGCTTAATAACCGAACTGAAGGTCTCCTGGAAGTCTACACCTGGTCGCTGATGAAAGCCTTTCGCAACAAGCCGGGCTTTGAACTTGTCCACAGTACCGTCAGGCTTTCGTTTGATACGATAAACCCACTTGCAGCCCACTTGCAGCCCACAACATTCTGTAAAGAAGCAGGCGGAACAAGATCCCAGGTGCCATTCCGTAGCAGGGCATCAAACTCTAATGACATAGCAGCGCGCCAGCGCTCATCAGACATAGCACTAGACAAAGTCTGAGGTTCTGTAATAGCTGGAGAGGTGACAGCAGACATACCAAACTTATTGTTGGGCGTAAAGATGTTATTTTTGCTGCGAGTTTGCATGTGATGACCACCCTGAGAGGATGAAGGTGGCGGCAAAGGGGGTGAAGCGGCGGCTGGGGCCGCTGACGGTGCCGTAAGAGGCGCTGGTGGCTCGGGCGTTGGCACCGGCGGTGCGTCCGGTGAAGGATCGCTAGTGGGAGCGGTGGCAGGTACTGGCGGAGACAGCATAAGGACTTCTAGGGAGACCGAAATGGGTACGGGTGGAGACTCGGTGTTAGACAATTTGGAGAACGGGAAGATATCTTCATGGAAGGTGACATGACGCGAGACGAATATTTTAGACGTTGAGGGATCAAAGCATAGATATGCGCTTTGAGTAGTAGAGTAGCCGAAGAGGACACAGGCACGAGATCTGGGTTCCATTTTGTGTGAGGTGTAGGGCCGAAGCCAAGGAAAGCATTGATAGCCGAAGACACGCAGTTTGGCAAGGTTGGGCGCTTATGAAAGAGAGACTCAAAGGAGGAGAGCATCGAGAGATTTGTCTTGGGAAGATGATTAATGAGATGACTGATGTGGCAAAGGCATAAGGCCAGTAAATGAGAGGTACAGAGGCATAATGAAGGAGAGTGAGACCAGTATCGACAATATGACGGTGACGGCGTTCAGCATAGCCATTGTGTTGAGGTGTATGAGGTGGTGAAGTGAGATGTGAGATGCCACGGGAGGCAAGAAAAGAGGGTAAAGCTAGGAATTCACCCCCATTATCAGTATACAGAGTAATGGTTTTAGTAGAGAAATATTTTTCTACAATGGACTTAAAAGTGGGGAAAGTTTGTAAGACATCAGATTTACGGCGTAAAGGAAAAAACCAAACGTACTTAGAAAAATGATCAACAAAAATAACATAATATTTAAATGCTTCATTAGAAATAATTGGAGAAGTCCATACATCAGAAAAAATAAACTCCAGCGGAGCAGTAGAAGATAAACTTGACTCAGAAAAAGGTAACTTATGACACTTATGAAGCTTGCAAGAGACACAAGCATAATCAGACACACTACTGGACGCTATACTGCTAGAAGATATTAAATGACGCATGATTTTAGCTGACGGATGACCAAACCGAGAATGCCACAATGACGCAGGGAGCTTTTGTGCCGTGAGGGCAGACGGTAGACGGGAAGCCGCCGGCTAGTAGTGGGCGTCGTCCCTACGTGGCCGCTGGCGAGTGTTGCCCACGTGCGACGATCCTTCACCTGAAAATCAGTATCAGAAAAAACAACATTAACATTATTGTGACGACATAATTGAGCAACAGAGATCAAATTTTTACGAATATGTGGAACACAGAGAGCCCCAGGCAATAAAAGAGAGGAATAACTGAAAAGTTGTCCAGTATGTGTAATTTTTAAACCTTCACCGTTACCAATAACCACATCATCGAAACCAGTGTAAGGATTGTGAAGAGACATGTTGGCAAGATCATTGGTTATGTGATGAGAGGCACCTGAGTCCAGGATCTAATCGGATGTAGAGGGAATTGTCGGAGAGTGATGGGCTGTGTGAGCAACCGGACAAGATGGCGGAGCATATGCTTGCCGCGGCAGCGGTCCACCGTAAGGGGGATGATTGACGCCGGAGATAGGATAGGACGGACAGCAGCGTGCAGAGTGGCCAAATTCACTGCAGAGCTGAAAATTCCCATTGTACATGCGAGATTCGCCATTGTTGGAGTAACCACCGCGACCAGAGGATGAACCACGGCTACCACGGCCGCGCCCGTGGCCACCGAAACGGTTACGGCCGGACTGTTGTCCGGCGATGAAGGCAGCCGACGGAGCCAAATCAGATGCGGCGGAGGTAGCCGGCGCACGAGCAATAATCTGAGCCTCCATGCTTAACAACCTGTCATGTAATTCGGCAAAGGAGATGGGAGATTCGCGGGCTTGAATAGCATGAGAGAGCTCCATATACGGATCGTCAAGACCATTGAGAACCTTAATGACAAGATCCTCAGAATTAACAGTAACCCCCAGGAGAGATAATTCATCCACAATCACGCGAATGTCGTGAATAAAATCAGTAACAGATTTAGAACCTTTTACCGGATTATGGAGCTGCTGTTTGAGAGCCATGATACGACCACGAGAAGCAGTGCCGTATGTGCGCGCGAGGATGTCCCAGGCCTCTTTAGAGGTTTCCGCAGCGGCAATAAATGAGATGGTCGTCGGTGTGATCGACGAGATGATGGCACTGAGAATAAAATTGTCTTGGCGAATCCAGTAAGGATATGCTGGATTGGGGGAAGTCACCTCCTTGTCGACGATAGTGGCTGGTGGGCAAGGCTTCGATCCGTCCAAGAAGCCGAGGAGGTCGTAACCCGTAAGAAGGGTTCGGAATTGGAATTTCCACGCTAGGTAATTAGTGAAATCCAATTTGAGTGGGATCTGAGCCGATGCATTGATGGCAATCGGCTGGAGAAGAGCGTTTGAAGTCGTAGCGGTCATGAAGCGCGAGGCAAAGGAGAGAAGGCGCTGATCGACGTCGAGAGAGAGGGCTGCCGATTAGTGCAGCGACGGCGCGGCAAGACGCCGGAGAGAGGCGGCGTACCGAGAAGGTCGGCGGCGCTGGAGGGAATAATTAGGATTTCTTTGGCGATAAGTCACTGGCGTATGATACCATGTAGAGAGTTTTGGGAGAATTGATTTTTTCGTATTTCTCACAAAAGTATATATAGAGTACAGAGAGGTATCAAATCCTACCAACTATAGGACTGTACAATAATGAAAGAAATCAAATCCTACCAACTATAGGACTGTACAATAATGAAAGAATATTTTACCAATAATAAAAAGATACACACAATATATTTTAATATGAACCATTTGCTGAGGAAATTTCCAGACTCCACTATTAGAGCTTGCGAAAGAAGGAACCTGGTTATAAGGAAGAAGATAATATATTTTCCAAAATTAAAACAAATAGAATAAAATTTGGAGACGTGGCACTTAAATTAGGCTCCAGACACGATTTTTTCCACCTATTCACACGCACAATTTGTTGGTAAAATTGGTGTGTATTACATATATTTGATGAAACGTTTTTTGTGTAAAAAGCTTGTTGTGAAGGAGAGTGTGCAGAAGAATTTTGGCTACATGCTCGGGTTAAAAATATGTATTAAGTCTAAAATATATTGTTGTATAAATTTACTTACAAAATAATTTTTACCTCAACTAATGCCAACTGCGAATGAATTATATATGTTTTTATTTTAAAATTATATATGGTTGGTTTGGTTTTCTACGAGTATTATTGTGTAGAGTTATACTCTTGTTAAATACTAGTATATGAATTTTTATGTGATATTTTTATTTTAACAATTTGAGAGGGACAATTCCTGAAGAGATTGGTCATCTTCATAACTTGAAGAGTTTAATCATGACAAACAATAAATTAACAGGCCCAATCCCTTTAAGCATGTTCAACATTTCATCACTTGAATATTTATTTATGGGCGATAATATGCTTGAAGGACCTTTACCAAGAGAGGTTGGAAATTTGAGTATGCTTGTCTGGCTTGATTTTGCATATAATAACCTAACAGGTATGGAAAAATATCTAATTCACATCATGTTAGAATTTCAGTTTTTTGGATATTTCTATCTACTCATCCTTATCTTACTGAATTTTGCAGGAACAATTCCACATGAAGTTGGTAACCTTAAAGAGTTGGAGGAGCTTTCATTATCCTACAATAATTTTAATGGGTCAATCCCTACAGGCATCTTCAATATCTCATCTCTTGTAAGTATTGACTTCGACCGTAACCACATTTCAGGTAATCTTCCTTCCACCATAGGCAACGGGTTACCGAATGTTGAAGAAATATTTCTGAATGGAAACTATGTTAACGGTGTCTTACCTGCTTCCTTCTCAAATTTGTCTAAGCTTACAATTCTAAGCCTCGTTAATAATGAATTTACGGGGTCAATCCTGAATCTCTAGGAAATTTAAGACTACTTGAAGTTCTCAACTTGTACGGTAACTCCTTCACAAGTGAATCGAGCGTTATTACTCCTTTGGCAAATTTTAAGAACTTGAAAAGATTGATATTGTCTTCCAATCCTTTAAATGCAATGCTTCCGGAATCCATTGGTCTCTTCTCTTGAAACGTTTGTGGCAGTAGGCTGTAACGTCAAAGACAATATTCCAAGGGAGATCGGAAATTTGAGAAATGTATCTACTTTGACAAGAGGGGTTGCTCTGATGGTAAGCAACCCCACTTCCAACCGAGAGGTTGTGAGTTCGAGTCTCCCAAGAGCAAGGTGGGAAGTTCTTGGAGGGAAGGATGCCGGGGGTCTATTTGGAAACAGCCTCTCTACCCCAGGGTAGGGGTAAGGTCTGCGTACATACTACCCTCCCCAGACCCCACTAAGTGTGGTTATACTGGGTTGTTGTTGTTGTTGTATCTACTTTGGCGCTGGATGGTAATAAGTTTACTGGAATTGTCCCGACAACAATAAGTTCTTTGAAAAAACTTCAACGGCTTTCACTTGGTGCAAACAGATTAAGTGGTCCTTTCCCAACTAATTTATGTGAGCTACCAAAGTTGGGCATGCTAATCCTTTCACAAAATCAAATGTGGGGAAATGTTCCTAGTTGCTTGGGGAATGTGATTTCCCTAAGAGAGGTTTATCTTGATTCCAATAACTTCAATTTTAGCACACCCTCAAGTATATGGAATCTCAAAGACATCATGGCGCTGAACTTCTCTTCTAATTTCTTTAATGGTTCTCTATCCCTAGAAGTTGGAAACCTCAAGACTGCAATATTTTTGGATCTTTCCAGAAACCATATCTCAGGCAACATTTCAAGTACATTGGGAGGTTTACAGAAATTGATTCAACTATCTTTGGCTCATAATAGAATTGAAGGATCTATTCCTGAGACATTTGGGAAACTCATAAGTTTAGAAGCATTGGATCTTTCATATGACAATATGTCTGGTGTGATTCCAAAGTCATTAGAGAAACTTAAGCACCTAGGCTCCTTTAATGTCTCATTCAACAGGTTACACGGGGAATTTCCGAATGGAGGTCCTTTTGTTCATCTCCCTTATCAGTCTTTTACGTCGAATGAAGGATTTTGTGGTAATCCTCAAAAGCATGTCCCAGCCTGTCCTTCTAATTCAAAGAATCATTCTAATTCAAAGAAAAAAAGACTATTATGGATTGTAGTTGCCTCTTCAGTGATCTCTGTAATAGGGCTTGCCTCTGCAATAATTTTCATGCTGATGAGACGTCGGCGTAAAACAGTCAATGCTGAAGATGAGGGGTTACCTGAGGTAGCACCACAAAGAATTTGTTACGATGAACTTCAATGAGCAACTCAGGGCTTTGACATAAATAACTTTCTAGGTAGTGGAAGTTTTGGTTCTGATCTATAATGGAACTTTGGCAGATGGGATGATAGTAGCTGTTAAAGTTTTCAATGTGCAGATGGAAGGTACATTTCAAACCTTTGATAGAGAATGTGAAATTTTATGTAATCTTCGCCATAGAAATCTCACCAAGATCATTAGCAGCTGTCGCAACTTTGATTTTAAAGCATTAATACTTGAGTACATGCCAAATGAGAGCTTAGACAGGTTGCTTTATTCTCGAGATTATTGTTTAAACATAATGCAAAGATTGAATATCATGGTCGATGTTGCATCTGCTCTGGAGTATCTCCATCATGGTTACTCAGTACCGGTTATTCACAGTGATCTGAAGCCTAGCAACGTGTTACTTGACAACGACATGGTTGGTCACCTGACTGACTTTGGCATTGCAAAACTAAGGAAGAATCCATTGCTCATGCTACAACCTTTGCCACAATTGCTTATATTGCTCCAGGTGAATCATTTATTTAACTTATAACAAAGTTATGGATTGATGCGTTATAAGTGTTATGGATTGATGCGTTATAAGTGTTTTCGATGACATTTTCATTTTTCTTTTTAGAGTATGGTTTGGAAGGCCTTATATCCAAGAGGTCTAATGTTTATAATTATGGTATCATGATGCTGGAAACTTTTACCAAGAAGAAACCTAATGATGAAATATTCACGGGAGATTTAAATTTGAGAAGGTTTATCCAAAATTCGCTTCCTGATGAGTTGGACCATCTCGTAGATGCTGACTTACTAACACTAGATGAACAAAACTTAAGTCAACAGCTACAATGTGTGTCATCTATCATGGAGTTGGCCATGACTTGCACAGCTAATATTCCTGTTGAAAGGATGAACATGACTGATGTTCTAGCAGCACTGGAAAAGATCAGACAGAAGCTTTCTTCTTGTTATTGAATGACCTAACGACATGACTTCAGGTACTTCCCATATCCGTTCTGGATGGGGAAAAAAGTTATAAAGTGTAGTAGCATTTAACCATCAGTATCTGTGGCTATTGGAAGTTTAATTGTGTGGCTATTGGAAGTCTAATGGATGGAAGCTCCTCACTGGAAGTACTTACTACAAATCTGGAAACTACTGTTGTGAAAAGCCGCTGATAGCTTGTCTACCGTTTCCTTTTGCTTGATGATCTGTATTTGTTTTAAGAATATAAACATTATACTCCAATTTTGTGCATAACCATAATAACTAAACCATTTTCCTTTACCTAGTTCTTTAACAAATCTAATATACTACTCCATGGCATGGTGTACTCTGTATCTCTCACGTAGCAACGGGAGAGCATTTCCATTACCTAACATATCTGAGTAACCTTTCAATTGAAAATACAAATGAACATCGCATGTAAGATATTTGAATTAAAAAAAGGCCAAATATATAGACAGAGACATAACTCGTCCAGATTTTTCATCATGCTGACTGTGAGGGCAGCAGCTAACAGTAGCAAGATGTGGAGCTCCGCAGAAATTCAACCATTTTGGACCATGGGAACGCCCTCAAACTCAAAATGCGCTAGCCAGCGAACTGCTCTGTAGCAAAATGGCACTTTCAGCCATTATGGAGATTAGAGACGAACAATTGATGCAGGAGAAAGCTATTTAAGATGATATATATATTTTTTTTGAATCCACTAGGCAAGTGCCAAGGGTTGGTTTTTATATTAATAATAGAAAAGAAAAAGAAAATACAAGAAGTAGAAAAAGTACAAATGAGGGGTACAATAGCACCGGTACCATATAACGCAACCGGGCAACCCTTATTGTACTAATCCTATCGAGGCATAAAATAATCTCACTAGCAAGCATGCAAAAAGAAAGAATTTGCTGAGACTAAATGTTCAGTGATCATCACAGAGTTTATAGCATACTCTGTGGTGATATTGCAGATGATAATACTTAAAAATGGTAAAATAATACAATGTAGCAAATTGAGTCTTTGTCTTCTTTGTTGAAACTTGTGCATTCTTTAATTTGTAGCTCTTTTGCTTCTTCTTCCGCTTTCTTCAAATAATCTTCAAACTTTATCATTTCTTTTTGGATTTATTTGACCTTGCGGAAGTGGTAGGTACACTCGCCTTTTGCTTTGCGTTTCTCATTGGTGGTTTCCTAAGGGCAACATCTTGTGTTGCTTTTCCGTCGTAACTATGTTGCCTGCCATCCCAGCTTCTATCCCTTGTTCTAGATTTCCTATTTTTTCCGCTATACAATGGCCACAAATCGCCTTTCCTCGTTGTCGCTGCACGGAGTTGATTTAGAGTAATATCTTCTTCATAAACATCTCTGCCGAAATTTACAGGTTTTGGAATTTCTTGAGAAAAATCTTGTGATACCAAAGTGTTATCCTCTTTAGTCACCAAGACTGCGTTTCTTTGATTTTTGTTATTGGTGTTGGTCATTCTTCCACTAGCAACATTAGGTGCACTTAAATATTTGCAAGGTGTGGGACTTACCAACGCATCAAGTAACATTCTGTCATCCAAAGAGATTGTTGGTACACTTATTAGAGCAGTTGTGAGTGCATTTTTATTCACCCGCTGCTGCCCACATTCAGCAGTAGAAACAGATGAAGTGAACTGCTGTTACTGCCAAAATTCGTTGCTACTGCCTCTCCTATCAGCCTCGTTTTAGTTGTGGTTATTTCTCCATGTTGCTGGCTTGAGCTAGGGATAAAATCTGGAGCTATTGCATTGAGCCTGCTTCCAGATCCTATCTTAGCGTAGCTACCTCCTTTTGGAATTGGAGACACTACTAATGTTATCTCTTCATCACCACTACATGTCTCACCATCGTCTGAAGAGTCATCCACAAAATCAATTCCAAAATATTCTTCATCATCGTATTGACGTTGTTGAATCCATATCTTGGAATTTATTGCTGGCTCCCTCACATTTTCTTTGATAATATCATTATCGTCTTCGTCGTCCTCTTCACGTTGCTGTAACCAAAATTTGGATTTGATCACCTTTGCCTTTTGTGTGTCGTTGATGATTTGTTGGATGTGAGGATTGGAAATATACATTTTAGGTGTATTGTAGCTGATCGCCTCAGTCGTTTGGGCAACAATAGGAATAATGGCATTCGAAACAATTTGTCGACCATCTGCGTTCTTGGAATGTTGCTGTTGATTGCTACTGCCTGAAGCTTGAGGTTGGCCATTAGCATGTTCCTTTACTGGAGCTGTAGTTTTTGAAGAACTTTGCTTTTGTTTTACATTTGTTGGATAGCTGTATTTTCCAGATTTGAATCTTAATCTTTGAATCTTAATCTCCAAACACATATTCGCATTTTTTAGCAGCATCATTCTCTCCATCTTCATGTTCAATGGTCAAGGCTTCAAAAGCATTTGTACACCTAATATTTTCTTATGTAACTTCCTGTTTTTTGGAATCATTAGCAGCACTTTTACTAGGTGATACAACTGACCAAACCTTAGCCACATTTTATTTTTTCCCAACTTCCTTTGTAATTTGTCTAGCTGCTCCTGCTGATTTTTCCACTGGATCAAATAGTGCAGCAACACGTTCAACACCTGTTTTTTCCAGCATTTTACCTGTATCAATATGTCCTATCCTTGCTACTTTTAAATGGTTATGACTAATGTTTCCTTGATTCAATCCAATTTGTGAAGCACCATCCATAGGCTGCACAAGCTTGCTTGAACTAGCCTTAGGAACACCAACACCAACACCTTCATTGACAGTAGCAGCCTTGTGCCCTCCTTCAACCTGCCCATTCAGTATCTGCTGCTGCTAACATCATTTTCTTGTAAATCCTTATCTGGAACTATGGAGATACGATTGGTATTCAATGCAGTAAGATTGGCGTTGGTTGGTCGATTAGCATTGGTTCATCAATCCCAGCAGCTTCTCAATCCCCAGCTCCCTTCAATGCAACAGTAGCCTCCACATTTTGCTACTCAATAATTTGAACTTGCACTGAAGCAACTACCAAATTCTGGGCAGCCATCTTTGCATTTAGGAGCTCCCTAGCATCCCCTTGCAATTTTTCCACCTTGCTCATCTACTCAGACAAACCCAAAACTTCAGCAGGCAGTAGACGATCATTATCAACAGCTTCTTCAGTACCTTGCACATTCCTTGTTGTATTTTTGTTTAATCTGCGACATGATGTTTCATCATGTCCTTGATGTTTCCAACAGTGACAATACAAAGGTAAGTTGTCATATCAATCTCTTGAAAGAACTCAACACTCTTGCCCGCCTGTTTATCCATAAAATGCAAACGCACCTTCTCAGGTAATTTGTCCATTAAATCAAGAATCACTTTGACTCTTGCAGTACTAGGACGCGACTTAGTCTGGGTAGCTTTGTCAATAGCTATAGGCTTACCAAAAACTGACGCTATAGACAACAAAGCCTTCATCGCAAACAGCTCCGTTGGCAAATTTGGTAAGGAAATTCAGACCACTGCCTTCGTGGTTTCTTCATTGACCTTAAAATCAAGGGACCATGGGAAAATTCGGATTTGATGCTCCTTACCATTGAATTTGAAGTAGTTAACTGACCTCGCAAGTGAATTAACGAAATCTTCATGTTGATCCACCATGATAAGCAATTGTCGAGGTGCCAGTTGACCGATCCGACATTGTCCTTTGATGCCGAAAAATTTCGGCAGTACATTTCTTAAGGCTATTAAATCTAGTGCATTTGAAGAGAGCTTCACTATAATGTCTTGATGTAAACCTTCCTCTTTTGCGAAATCCATCATTTCCTCCATCGAAAACTTGATTGTTGGGACTCCGTGAATTATTTCAATTGGTTTCAACAACTTTTGATTCAAAGTAGTTGCAGCCTTCTGTTGGATCAATTGATCAGCATACGTTTGTTTTGAGTTGTCATTTGAGATCATCTCTCCCACAGCCAAAGGCTGAGGAGAGGATGATGCATTCATAGTTCTTCAATACTCCATCAAGAAGAAAGAAAAACAGAATGAAAACAAAGAGCAGCGATGAAATCTGCCCAGTTAACACACTGCTACAGTAACCCGAATGACAAAATCAAAGATCTGATGCAATTGGCAAAAGATTTTAGGAAGAAATCATATGTGGGTTGTTCATAATCCGTAAGGTGTTTTTTTGGTAGCTAATTTGTGACCTTACCTTGCCGTATTCCGATGATATGCCCGATGAATAGTGAGAGGATCACTATTTACCCTTCTTCCTAGAGAGAAGGCAGAGAGCTTAGAGAGAAAATTTTTTATCTCTACTTTGAACTTATGAATTTGAATAAAAAAACTTCAATCTATCTTTTGCTTAATTATATGCTTGCATAGTGCTCTTCCTATTTGTTTTATTGGCTTTCTTCACTTGAGATGGCCTTCTTACCACTGCTTCTACCTATTAATATTCTGTCTTGCTTCCTCGAAAAGTATTACGGATTAATTAGCTATCAACTTATTACTTTAACCAGTTCTAATATGCACCACTTATAGTAATGGGAGTGACCTATTAACAACTTGTTTCTAAGGTTCAATTAGCCTTTCAAGAGAAGTAAAATTCCCACTACCCTGTATCAACGACAATAAACCAGTAATTATAAACTTAGTATCTTCAGTAGCCGAAGCTATCAATTTCTTCTGGAATTTCATCTGAAAACTCTTTCAATTAAAGTTTCAATTTTCATGGATTCCTTTTCTGAAGGTAGTATCAAAAAGTTCACGATGTAAAGAATAGAATTAAAATGTATTCTTTTCCTCTAACAAGAATAACAACTCAGTATAATCTCACTTAGTGGGTCTGGAGAAGGTAGTGTGTACGCAGACCATATCCCTACCCTTGGGTAGAGAGGCTATTTCCAAATAGACCCCCGGCATCCTTCCCTCCAAGAACTTCTCGCCTTGCTCTTGAGGAGTCTCGAACTCACAACCTCTCGGAACCTCTCGGTTGGAAATGGGGGTTGCTTACCATCAGAGCAACCCCTCTTGTCTCTTTTCCTCTAACTGATGAAGTATTAATGAAGTTCCTAAATAATAGAATATGTCAATTGTCAAAACAGCTACTATAAGTTCATGGATGTAACATGGCTGAAGAGACGGTGAAGAAACTTTTCTTAGAACACTTTTTCAAACCCCCTTTTTTTATCTCTAGCATGAAGCTTGCATAACGAAGTTAATAATTGCTAGCATTATGTTTTTAATTAGTACAATAATATAGAAATGTTAGCATTTTCTTCTCAATGACAATTCTGTAGAGATTATATTGCTGAAAAAGATCCAACCAAAAAACACATTTCCTTTCTTGATAACACAAGGAAAACGAGGATATCATCGATGGAGAAAACCTCCTCCGCCTGCTTTCTGCTACTAGCATTTTTATTAATATCTCTTCACAATATCGCAACATGCTTAGCATTGAATATAAGCACTGATCAATCTTCTCTTCTAGCCTTGAAAGCTCACATCACTTCAGATCCTAATCACATTCTTTCAAAAAACTGGTCTTCTTCTTCTACCTCAGTTTGTAACTGGATTGGAATCACTTGTGGCTCTCGTCATCAACGAGTTACTGTACTCAATATGTCAGGTATGGGTTTCACTGGTACCATCCCACCACAACTTGGCAACCTCTCTTTTCTTGTATCACTTGATCTAAGCGTCAACAATTTTTATGGTGAACTTCCACTAGAATTTTCTCATTTACGAAAATTGAGAGCCATTAATCTTAGTTTCAACCGTTTCTTTGGACAAATTCCTCCGTTTTTGGGTGATTTTAGAGACCTTCGAATGCTGTCCATTGAAACAAATGACTTCAAAGGGTTCATTCCTTCTTCTATCTCAAACATGAAGAATCTTGAAATCTTGAATATGAGGTTCAACTATCTGGAAGGAAATATTCCTACAGGAATAGCCACTCTTCAAAGTTTGAAACTGTTGTCCTTGGGATTCAATAAACTCAATGGCTCCAATGGGCTTTCCATCTTAAACATCTCATCACTAGAAAATTTGGATCTCGGGGATTCTGGTTTAAGTGGTGATCTTCCATCTGATTTGTGTCGTCGCCTTCCCAGATTACAAAACCTTGACCTTAGCTCCAACATGTTAAGTGGACAGATACCGAGAACCATATCTGAATGCTCGGAACTTCAAGTCCTATTATTGATGGAAAATAACTTTGTTGGAACAATTCCTGGAGAAGTAGGCAAATTACAGCTGCTCAAAGGTTTAGATCTTGGACATAACACGTTAGAAGGTATGCGTTTACCATTTTCTCACCAGTTTTACTTTATTATAGTATTACGGACAACTTTAATAACATGTTAGGCCAATCATTGCAGAAGTTAAAAATGCTTGAATTTCTTCACACGGAAAAAATGTATTTATGTTAGAGAGTTTAGCAGCTTTTAGAAGAAAAAAAATTGCTTTTGAGTAATAGCAGAAGCAATTTTTTTTACTTTGGAAGAAGCTGAAAGGGTCTTTTCCTGATTAAGAAGCAGAAGCGGAAATTGTTTTAAATTTTTTATGACAAAAACACCCTTGTCAAAAAAATTTATATATCCAATTATTCCTACTTAATTAATGTAACCTAATGTCTATGGGGGTCATAGATTACAAACTTATTCTCCTCTATTATTTTCTAACGTCCTCTCGTCACAAACCTTTACGCAAAGGTGGAATCAGAATTTAAAGTTATTGGGTTCAAAATTTTAATTTTTTTAAGTTAGTGGGTTTTTAAATTAAAAATATGTACATATTCAATGAATTTCTTATGAAAAAATGATAACTCTTTTCTAATAAAAAGAGTAGAGTTGGACAGTTCCATAGAATCGATGGTTCATCTGGGGACATTTTAGCGGGCAACGGGCTGTTTATTTTATTTCCGGACAGGGTACTTTTGAAAAATTTCCCATTTATGTAGTAAGTAATAACATGTCCAAGCCTACCTGTTTACATGTGCTTTATTTATATTCTAACTTTACTCCTTATTATATCTTTAGGTACTTTTAACTTACATCTTTAGGTCAACTGTTAAAATAAGATAACTATAGTTTAGGAAATATAATTCAAATGTTCACTTTTGATGACTACTTCCTCACTTAAGGTCAACCATAGTTCCAAAAATGTCATGGCGTGGCGTCACAGACATTCGAAACAAACTTCAGGTTCAAACTGATTTTCATTTAATTGCTTCAGCTAATGTCACTTGCGAATATATATACGGACAGTACTCTCTATAGCAGCATCGATGTTTAACAATTATTCACTATAAAAGTCAAGTTTCTTTGGAATCAATTTTCATGTTATGTTATATAATATATGTTTTATATAACTAACACTTCGTTATAACAACAACAAAAAATTGGAACAAACAAAAAATTTATGGTTAAATGTATAGAAGTTTTCTCAAATTTATGTGATATTTCTGTTTTAACATTTTGGCAGGCAGAATTCCTGATGAAATTGGTCATCTTAACTTGGACTATTTAGTTGTGGAAAACAATAAATTAACGGGCTCAATCCCTTTAACCATATTCGACATTTCATCACTTGGACTTTTACATATGAGGAATAACAAGCTAGAAGGACCTTTACCAAGAGAGGTTGGAAATTTGACTTTGCTTAGTGTTCTTGATCTTGGAAATAATAAGTTGACAGGTATGGAAAAATATATAATCCACGTTATTTTAGAGTTCCAGTTTTCCGGATAATTCTACTGATCATCATCTTAATTTTCCAGGTGTGATTCCTGATGAAATCGGTAACCTTCAACTGATGACGCAACTTCAGTTGGATTTGAATAACTTTAGTGGGTCGATCCCTGTTGGTGTCTTCAATATGTCAAGTCTTGTAATGATTTCTCTCGCACAAAACCACATTTCAGGTAATATTCCTTCCACTATAGGCCACTGGCCACCCAATATTGAACAAATCCATCTACTTGACAACAACATTAATGGTGTTTTACCAAGTTCCATCTCAAATTTGTCAATGCTTACCGTTCTCAAACTCAGTGGAAATAAACTTAGGGGATCAATTCCTAACTCTATGGGAAATTTAACAATTCTTCAAGTTCTTGACTTGTACGGTAACTCCTTCACAAGTGATTTAAGCTTTATTACTCCTTTGGCCAATTGGAAATTCTTAAGAGAATTGATATTGTCTTGCAATCCCCTAAATGCAATGCTTCCAAAATCCATCGGCAATATTTCTTCTCTTCAAACGTTTTCAGCAGATGGCTGTAACCTCAGGGGTCATATTCCAGTAGAAATTGGAAATTTGAGAGGTTTGTCTTTGTTGAATCTGGAAGACAATGAATTTACTGGCATTGTCCCCAGGACAATAAGTTCTCTAAAAGACCTTCAACAGTTTTCACTTGGAGCAAACAGAATAACCGGTCCTTTCCCAAAAGAATTGTGTGCGCTATCCAACTTGGGTTTCTTAAACCTTTCACAAAATCAAATGCAAGGAAGTATTCCTAGTTGCTTAGGGGATGTGACCTTCCTAAGAGAGGTTTATCTTGATTCTAATAACTTCTCTGCTATCATACCTTCAAGTCTAGGGAAACTCAAAGACATTTTGAAGCTGAACTTATCTTCTAATTTCTTCAATGGTTCTCTACCACTAGAATTTGGAAACCTCAAGTCTGCAATACATGTGGATCTTTCCTGGAACCAAATTTCAGGAAACATTCCAAGTACATTGGGAGGTCTACAGAAATTGACTCAACTATCTTTGGCTCATAACAGAATTAAAGGGTCTATTCCTGAGACATTTGGAAAACTCATAAATTTGGAAGCATTGGATCTTTCTTATAACAATATCTCTGGTGTGATTCCAATGTCATTAGAGGAACTTAAGCAACTAGGCTCCTTTAATGTCTCATTCAACCGGTTACACGGGGAAATTCCAAATGGAGGACCTTTTGTTCATCTCCCTTACCAGTCTTTCATGTCGAATGAAGGATTGTGTGGTAACCCTCAAAAGCATGTCCCACCTTGCCCTTCTAATTCAAAGAATCGTTCTAATTCAAAGAAAAGAAGACTGATGTGGATTATAGTTGCATCTTCACTTATAGTTGTAATAGTGCTTGCTTCAGCAACTGTTTTCGTGTTGATGAGACGTCGGGATAAAGCAGTCAAAGCTGAAGATGAGTGGTTTCCTGAGGTAGCACCACAAAGAATTTCTTACTATGAACTTCAAAGAGCAACTCAGGACTTCGATGAAAATAACTTGCTAGGTAGTGGAAGTTTTGGTTCTGTTTACAAAGGGACATTGGCAGATGGGATGATAGTGGCTGTCAAAGTTTTCAATGTGCAGATGGAAGGTACATTTCAAACCTTTGATAGAGAATGTGAAATCTTGCGGAATCTTCGTCACAGAAATCTCACCAAGATCATTGGCAGCTGTTGTAAATTGGATTTTAAAGCACTAATACTTGAGTACATGCCAAATGAGAGCTTAGACAAGTTGCTATATTCTCGAGATTTTTGTTTAAATATAATGCAAAGATTGAATATCATGGTCGATGTTGCATCTGCTCTGCAATATCTCCATCATGGTTACTCAGTACCGATTATCCACTGTGATTTGAAGCCTAGCAACGTGTTACTTGACAACGACATGGCGGGACACCTGAGTGACTTTGGCATTGCAAAACTTTTAACTAAGGAAGAATCTATTGCTCACACTACAACCTTTGCGACAATTGGTTACATTGCTCCAGGTGAATCTTTTATTCAATTAACTTGTAACAAGGTTATGGATTAATGCGTTATAAGTTTTTTTTTTTGGGGGCTGAAATATTTTAATTTTTCCTTTTTTAGAGTATGGTTTGGAAGGCCTTATATCCAAGAGGTCTGATGTTTATAGTTATGGTATCATGTTGCTCGAAACTTTTACCGGGAAGAAACCTAATGATGAAATATTCACCGGAGATTTGAATTTGAGAAGCTGCGTGTATAATTCGCTTCCTGATGAGTTGGACCAGATCATAGATGCTGACTTACTAACATTGGATGAACAAAAGTTAAGTCAAAAGTTGCAATGTGTGTCATCCATCATGGAGCTAGCCATGAATTGCACAGCTAATATTCCAGCTGAAAGGATGAACATGACTGATGTTGTAGCAGCATTGGAAAAGATCAAACAGAAGCTTTCTTCTTGTTATTGAATGACCTAAACCCATGACAAGAATGTTATTGGAAGTTAGTACAACTCTGGAGAATACTTTTATGAAAAGCCGCTGATAGTTTGTATACTGTTTTCTTTTGCTTGATGATCTGTATTTATTTTAAGAATTTAAACTTTATCCTCCAATTTTGTGCATAACCATAACTAAACCATTTTCATTTTCCTACTTCTTTAACCAATCCAATATACTACTCTGTGGCATGTTATACTCTATATCTCTCATGTAGCAACTAGAGAGCCTTTGGTTACCTAACGTATCTGCGTAATCTTTCAAATGAAAATACAAATGAACAATGCATGTAAGATACTTTAAGAAAAAAGTCCAAGTATATAGACAGATACATAAAGCTAACAGTGGCTGGATGTAGAGCTATGCAGAATTCAATCATTTTGGACCATGGGAAGGTCCTCAACAAATGGCAATTTCAGCCATTCTGAAACAAGTCTGAAGCATACAACTCAAGCTCCACCCCCTAATACTCAACCCTTCGGGATATCAGTTTCCTTTCTTCTGCCTGTGTAAGAAAATTAGAAAATTGTCAACAAGAAAATATCTCTGCATAAAAGAACTTAAGCTTGATGAAATCAGAGAAACGGAATTTGTATTGGAGGATAAGGTTTCATCTTAGGCTTGCTATTGGTTTTTGCTTGTAAACACACGCTCCTAATTTCTCGAGTCCAGTGACTAATTTTTTTAATATGCACTGATCCTTCATTCATGATTTGAGGTGAGTCTACTATACAAAACCAGTGCTTCTTTTAAGAAAAGTGTTCCATATCTGTCATAAGTAAATAATTTGATGAATGGCACAGAGTCACTTACCCATTGCTTAATACTACTAATTTGTCTATTTTTTATTTCAATCTGCATCATCCAGTAGCTGTAAATATCAACTCTGGCATAAATGAATCCCTCAGCACTGCACTCTACTCTGGAAATAGATGTAATTATCATCTTTAAAACTTATATAAACATAATTTTATATGAAAATGGATGAAGATGGCTTAGATTGCTATTTACTAGGAAAGTTGTATCTCTATACAATGCGAAGATGAGTGTAGTCCAGAGCTACGAAGTCACCAATGTTCTATCGATAAGTTCTTTAAGTATATGATGAATAAAACAATAGTTGAACATAGTTATATCAGCTGAAAAAACAATATAAAAGCAATGTTTTACATAGGAGTTTTGAGTCCATTGCAAAAACATGGCTTTAATGGTTTTCCTTACATTCTATGTAATTGTAAGTTCTCAGCTATCAATCATATCAGCCAGTGATCATATTTCTCAGCAGCGTAATTCACAAATCTATATTGTTCACGTTGAGTCACCTGAAAATCTACACGAGTACTCACTATTATCTGATGTGTCCTCGCGAATAATATATTCCTATCGAAATGTCTTCAGTGGTTTTGCTGCTAGATTATCACCAGACGAGGTGAAGTTATTGGAAACGAAGGATGGCTTTATTTCCATAAGACCTCAAAGGGTATTGCGAGTACAAACTACTCATACTCCAAGTTTCCTTGGGTTGCACCAAAACTTAGGCTTCTGGAATACGTCTAACTATGGTAAAGGTGTAATTATTGGTCTGTTGGACGCTGGAATTTATCCTGAACATCCTTCTTTCGATGATGAAGGAATGCCTCCACCACCTGCCAAATAGAAGGGAAAGTGCGAGTATAATTTCACAGCATGTAACAACAAGATCATTGGAGCAAGAGACTTTTCGGTGTTTGAAGGTGGGACACCGTTAGATGAAAATGGGCATGGTACACATACTTCAAGCACTGCAGCTGGAAATTTCGTTGATGGGACCAATGTGTTTGGCAGTGCTAATGGCACGGCGGTTGGCATTGCACCCCGCGCTCACTTGGCTATGTACAAAGTTTGCAATCCAAGTGGCCGGTGTTCTGAAAGTGACATATTGGCTGCCATGGATGCCGCGATTGATGATAGTGTGGATGTCATATCCATTTCCATTGGTGGAATCTCTGGCCCTTTTTGGGATGACAATATTGCACTTGGTGCATTTAGTTCTATGGCAAAGGGATTTCTTGTAAGTTGCTCAGCTGGAAATGAAGGTCCATATAATGGTACCTTATCTAATGAGGCCCCTTGGATCCTTACTGTTGGTGCTAGCACGATCGATAGACAAATGAAGGCAACCGTAGCACTTGGAAATGGTGTAGAATTTGATGGTGAATCAACTTACCAACCAAATGATTTCCCTCCAACATTGGTACCAATAGTTTACCCAGCACTGAACAGCAGTTATTTTGGTGCTTTCGCTTGTAGCCCAGAATCACTTATAAATGTTGAAGGAAAATTGGTGTTGTGTGGAACGGGTGGCACGACAGCAATTGCAAAAGGGAAGCCAGTGAAAGATGCTGGTGCTGCTGGCATGATTCTAATGAGTGAAGATATTGAAGGTTACACTATACCTGAACACGATTACGTTCTTCCTGCAACGCGCAGTAGCTATGCAGATGCACAAAATCTCATAGCCTATATAAACTCGACGTCAACCCCTATGCCAGTGTTTTATTTAAGAGGACTGTAATTGGAGACAAACATGCTCCTACAGTTGCTTTCTTTTCATCTAGAGGTCCAAACAGAGCAAGTCCAGGCATACTAAAACCAGATATTGCCTTGGATTCAATATCCTTGCAGCTTGGCCAACTTCCATTGAAAATAATAGTCATACAAACTTGACTTTCAACATGATTTCTGGGACATCAATGGCTTGTCCTCACCTTGCTGGAATTGCAGCTTTGCTTAAAAGTGCTCATCCAGATTGGTCTCCTGCTGCTATTAAGTCCGCAATTATGACCACTGCTGATCTGGTTAATCTTGGAAACAAGCCGATTGAGGATGAATTGCATTTACCAGCTAACGTCTTTGAAATTGGAGCAGGGCATGTGAATCCGTCAAAAGTAAATGATCCTGGTCTAATCTATGACATCCAACCTCAGGATTACGTGTCTTATCTATGTGGTTTAAACTACACAGATCAACAAGTTAGCGCGATCTTTCAAAAGAAGGTGAATTGCAAAAATAGTATACCTGAGGCAGAGCTAAACTATCCCTCATTTTCTATCAAACTTGGATCAGGGACTCAGGAATATACAAGGACTGTAACTAATGTTGGTGAGGCTGATTCAACTTACAATGTGGAGATTTTACCACCTGAAGGTGTTGAGGTAACTGTGAGTCCTAGCAGTTTGAATTTTTCTGCAGTGAAGGAGAGAATGACCTATCAAGTGACGTTTACACGTTCAGCATCTGGTACTGCCAGCAACACAAACTTTGTGCAAGGATACCTGAAATGGTCATCGGATAAGCACGTTGTTCGAAGTCCTATTGCAGTTATTTTGGAGTAGTGAAAGCACCATCAAGCTTCTTCGATATTGATCAATAAATTCTAGAGATAATTATGTATACCTCTCCTTGAGATTTGAACTTAGCCTGTACTAATATGTTTTCCTTTTGTCGTAATAGATTGGACTATGCATTAAATAAAGGTTGCAGTTGAATATAATAATCTGAAATATATATAGAAAAATTGAGTGCAAGCAGTAATAGGTCAATGAATATCTCTAGATTATGTAGAGGCTCCTAACTTGACTCATCGTAGTTAATCTCATGATCATATAGGTTATACCACAAATAATAAGAACAGCACCAACATGACAATTAAAAAGATTTCACATGAAACTATATTAATAGTGTAAAGATTCTTTAGAATTAAGATGACATAACTTAAATTCACATTAAAATGTTGTTTAACCTCCTTTAAGGAAAAAATGCCGCATTTCTGTATGTAGCTCTAATTTTTTATTGTCTTTTTCCCCCTTTTTCCTGAGATTTATGCCTACTAGTTTTCTTCAAACATTTTCCAAGTTTATGTATAAGATAAGAAATAACTACTGCTCATAAGTTAAGTTAGGAAGTCATTTTTCTCCTTTCCTTTGAAAAATATTTTATAGTAGTAACTAAACATCATATAAGACGTATTTTTCGAGAATACTGAACAGATCTAAGGTGAGTAGGGAAGAAACATTAGGATCTGTACATCAACTATATAAAAACATCTTGAGTTCTCTGTGAAGAGAAAACTTGATACTTTGAGTTTTACAACAAGCAATTTGTTAGCAAGCGCTTGGTTTTCTTTCCATCAGATATAGAGATGTTTCTATAGCAGCCGCTAAAGATAACTTACAGATGATTGGCCATTTGGAAAAATAATAGTCTTCAGCCTGCAAATGATTTTGGCTTTTTAGAAAAATAAATACTGGAGTATATTTGTATTCGGCTAACAGCCAAAAAAAGATCCAAAATGCCTCGTCTCTGGCGTTTATTTCATAGTCCAAACAGGAAATTATATAATTTGAAATCAATCCAAGTGGAACATACATAACAAAACAGTTCCTTCGCCAAATCTCCTCTGAACTCCAACTCTTTCGATAATTAAATAGAACAGCATAACAACTCCACTTAAATAACAGTTACATATAGTTGGTTCTGTAGAAGAAGTGTATCATTAGCACTTATAGTTTCAACATGGCTCCAACACTTTACCTGAGTGTCATTTCCGTAATTTGTCTTCAATCCATAGTTACATTTGCAAGTGAAAACAAAGAGATTTACATTGTACATCTAGAATCACCTGATGGAGGTCAATGTTTCTCAAATTTTGAAGATTTGCATAGTTGGCATCATTCATTTTTGCCCTCAAACACGTTAAGCGCGGAAATATCTCCCTCACGTATGGTTTACTCCTATCGCAAATAAATGGCTTTGCCGCTAGGCTAACACCAGATGAAGTAACAGCACTTCAAGAAAAGGAAGGGATCATATCAGTCCGACCAAGAAGATTATTGCATGCACAAACCACTCATACTACAAATTTCCTGGGGCTACACCAGAACTTAGGCTTCTGGGAAAAATCAAATTATGGGAAAGGTATGATAATTGGAGTTTTAGACAGTGGAATAATGTCCGACCATCCATCATTCCATGACGAAGGAGTGCCCCCTCCACCTGCCGAGTGGAAGGGCAAGTGTGAATTCAACTTTACCGCCTGTAACAACAAGCTCATCGGTGCAAGATTTTTTCAGGAATTTGGCAACGGGACGCCACTAGATGAAAATGGACATGGTACACATACTTCAAGCACCGCTGCTGGAAATTTCGTGAATGGAGCCAACTTTTTAGGCCTGGCTAATGGTACGGCATCTGGTATGGCACCACTTGCACACGTTGCCCTGTATAAAGTCTGCAATGCTACTCTTACCTGTTCTGAAATTGATGTATTGGCTGCAATTTATGCTGCAATTGAAGATGGGGTTGATGTAATATCATTTTTGTTGGGAAAAAAGAAATGACCATTTCCCGTAAATCCCGAGATCCCCGCCCCTTTTGTAAAGAGAAAAATGAGAAATAAAACAACACAAGAATTTAACGTGGAAACCCAAAATCGGGAAAAATCAAAACCGTTGTCAAAAGACAACCAACCACTATGTGAAAAATTCTTACAATCACATAAACCTTAGTACTTTCTCCTAACAAAAAGTGTTAGAAATACATTTGGTTTGGTACATTTGAAAACATAACTTAAGCCCCCTTATATAGGCAAGCCTCCAAGCTACTCTTCAACATTTTTCCAATGTGGAACAATGACCATTCTCATTTTTAAGCAAAATGCCAACAAACTCCACCTTGATTAAAAATGATCATAGCAGCAGCTATCCGTCATACTCCACATTGCTGAACACCAGTCATACTCCACCATAAAGAGTATCGCCACTTAGAATAAACCATTCTAACAATTTCCACTTCGGCTCATGTCGAAAAACACCTTGCTGATTATTATGGTGCAACCTCCACTATTGGCTCTCCTTGAAAGTCCATCAGCTATCGACATAACTGTTTCATCGCACACCTTGCATTCCTGCCAAACCAATGCCCGTGTGTAATTCCGCTATTAATCTCACATCCTTCACCATGGCAAATAGCGGCATGCCATAAGGATGTACATGTCTTTGGGTCATATAAGGTCATATGGGTCCCTATCAAAGACCATATTAACAGCATCACTTGACTTGGAGCCTGTAGCCGAACCTGCTCCACCTGCTGGACAATCCTTCTTCATGTGTCCAGGCTCTCCACACTTCCAGCAAACAACATTCCGCTTCATGGGATTCCTATTTTCCTTTCGTTTCCCGTAGCACATATACACGCCTTCAGAAGACGTATCCCTCCCATCTCCTTTGAGTCTTCTTTCTTCAGAGCGTGCTGATAACTTCTGAAAGATCCACCTGCTCCTTCCCATGGAGCAATATTGACTTCATGTGCGCAAAAGACGAAGGAAGAGACCAGACGAGCCTTAAGGCTTGATCCTCCTCATCTATCTTCACCCCAATAGCTTCAAGCTCAGAGAAAATCCCATTGAGAACACTCAAATGATCCGAGATTTTAGTACCCTCACCCATACGCAATGTATGAAATAGTTCCTTCAGGTACACCCGATTTGAGACTCCCTTTGTTTGATACAGATTTTCCAACTTTTCCCATAGCTCCTTGGCCGTCGCAATTCCATGCACAATTGCAAGGACATTCTTTGCCAATGATAACCATATCGCACTTGCAGCTCTCAAATCCAAATCATCTCATTCTTAATCTCTCTTGCTTGATGAATCATCGCTAGAACCTGCTTCTGGTTTTCCCTTAAGGGCCTTGTGTAGACCTGATTGAATCAATATATCCCTGACTTGAACTTGCCACAAGCCAAAATTGATTCTTCCATCAAATTTCTCAATATCAAACTTGATGTTTCCCATTGTAACTGTATCGCTAACCAATATCCGTGGATGAAAAACACTTGCTTAGAACCTCGTCTGTAGCTCGTGAGCAGCACACCAGGTAAGTTCCCAGGAAAGAGAGGTGGTCCGGTGTGACCACTCAATTACCAAGTCTTTCCTAGCCAGAGCTTACCTAGACATATACCTCCACAAATTCACCACAAGCCTCGATACTCCAATTGCACCAACTTCCCCTCCTACAAGCTTCTTGAACCATAAAATCTTTTCTGATGTGGAAGATCAGCCAAAGCTGCGACCACAGAGCATACTAAGATTCCCTCCTCAAGCTAAGCGACCTTGCTCTGATACCACTTGTTGGGAAAAAAAAAAGAAATGACCATTTCCCGTAAACCCCGAGATCTCCGCCCCTTTTGTAAAAAGAAAAATGAGAAATAAAACAACACAAGAATTTAACATGGAAACCTAAAATCGGGAAAAAACCACAACCGTTGTCAAAAGACAACAACCGACCACTATGTTAAAAATTCTTACAATCACATAAACCTTAGTACTTTCTCCTAACAAAAAGTGTTAGAAATACATTTGGTTTGGTACATTTGAAAACATAACTTAAGCCCCCTTATATAGGCAAGCCTTCAAGCTACTCTTCAACATTTTTCCAATGTGGGACAATGACCATTCTCATTTTTAAGCAAAATCCCAACAATTTTCCTTAGGCCGAGAATCCACATATTTTTGGTGAGAGGCTGTTGCGCTAGGTGGATTTGCTGCTATGCAAAAAGGCATTCTAGTCAGCTGCTCAGCTGGCAATGGAGTCCATTACCAGGTTCTGTGTTTAATGGAGCTCCATGGCTTCTCACTGTTGGTGCAAGCACCCCTGACGGAAAACTAAGAGCGACGATACGCCTTGGAGATGGAAAAGATATTGATGGTGAGTCAGTCTTCGAGCCCAAAGACTTCTCGAGACGTTATTACCATTGATTTTCCCTGGAATAAATGTTAGTGATTGCGCTGCTGCATTTTGCACCGCGGAGTCACTGAAGAACATTGATGTCAAAGGAAAAATTGTCTTGTGTGTACTTGGTGGTAAGATTGCTAGAATAGGGACATTTTGTGAAGAATGCTGGTGGTGCTGGAATGACTCTCATGAATAGTGAAGAACAAGGATTCACTATCTCAGCCGATCCACATGTTCTTCCAGCAGCACATGTCAGCTATGCAGATGGACAAAAGATCAAAGCTTACATGAATTCAACATCAAATCCTCGGGTCACATTTTTATTCAAGGGAACCATATTTAGAGATGATCATGCTCCAGCAGTTGCTGGCTTTTCAGCCAGAGGCCCAAACTTGGCAAGTCCTGGCATCTTGAAACCTGATATTATTGGTCCCGATGTTAACATCCTTGTTGCACGGCCAATTTCCATTGAAAATAATACCGATACGAAGTCTACTTTTAACCTTGCAACTGGAACCTCAATGTCTTGTCCTCACGTATCTGGAATAGCAGCATTAATAAAGAGTGCACACCCTGACCGGTCTCCTGCTGCTATTAAATCAGCAATCATGGCGACATCTCATCTCGTGAACCTTGGTGGCAAACTTGTAGAGAGTTTTGGGAGAATTGATTTTCTTGTATTGCTCACAAAAATATATATAGAGTACAGAGAGGTATCAATTCCTACCAACTATAGAACTGTACAATAATGAAAGAATATTCTACCAATAATAAAAAGATATTCACAATATATCCTAATACGCCCCCTCAAGATGGAGGGCGGGAGGACACGCCTATCGTGGACATTAGCAGAAGAAGCCGAGGACGAGATAAGTGCTTGGTGAGAGCATCAGCAAGCTGATCAGCAGAGGATACGTGAGCAACACGAAGAGACCCATTCTGAACCAATTGACGAACAAAGTGATAATCAATGGAGATGTGTTTCATGCGCGAATGAAACACAGGGTTGGCACAGAGGTAAGTGGCGCCAATGATGTCGCTGTAAATGACAGGAGCAGCCAGAAGAGGGACATGAAGCTCGCGCAGCAGGGAATGAAGCCAACGTACTTCAGCGGCAGCAGAAGCAATGGCACGATACTTAGCCTCAGTAGAAGATCGTGCAACGGAACGCTGCTTTTTAGAGCTCCAGGAAATAGGATTAGGCCCTAGAAAGACAACATAGGCACCAGTTGAGGAGCGGTCATCACAATTTCCACCCCAATCAGCATCAGAGAAACAATGCAGAGGTATAGCAGATGAAGGACGCAGCCAGACTCCAAAGTCACGTGTCCCATTCAGATACCGGAAGAGGCGCTTAACTGCACCCCAATGAGTGAAATTAGGAGCGTGCATGAACTGTGAGAGTTTATTCATAGCAAAGGAGATATCAGGACGAGTGAAGGAGAGATACTGGAGGCCCCCAAGGGCCTGTCGATAGGCGGATGCGTCGGCAGGAGCCGAGCCGTCGGCCAGATGAAGGCGGGTTGACGCCACTGTTGGCGTCTGAACAAGGTTGGATTCCAGCATATTATGACGAGTTAAAAGATCAACAACATATTTACGCTGAGAAAGAAAACACCCCTTGGAGCTGCGCAGAACTTCAACACCAAGAAAGTAGCTTAGATCACCCATGTCTTTAAGAGAAAACTGAGTCCCAAGAGAGTCAATCACACGGTTCGAGAAAGCAGAATCATTACCAGTCAATATAAGATCATCAACATATACCAAAAAATAGGCCGTAATAGCAGAATGCTGAAAGACGAAGAGCAAAGTGTCAGACGTAGTGTTGACGAAACCCATGGTCAGAAGACATTGGCGGAGCGCACTGTACCATGTCCGGGGTGCCTGTTTGAGACCATAAATAGCTTTCTGTAGCTTACAGACATAAGATTGATAGGCTTTGTCAACAAAACCCGGTGGTTGTTCCATATAGACATCCTCTGTAAGCCTCCCATGGAGAAAGGCATTGTTCACATCCATTTGACGAAGAGGCCAGCCCTTGGATACAGCTAGACTAAGAACCAAACGCACAGTTGCCGGCTTAATAACCGGATTGAAAGTCTCCTGGAAGTCTACACCTGGACGCTGATGAAAACCCTTCGCAACAAGCCGGGCTTTGAACTTATCCACAGTACCGTCGGGCTTTCGTTTGATACGATAAACACACTTGCAACCCACAACATTCTGTGAAGAATCAGGCGGAACAAGATCCCAGGTGCCATTCCGTAGCAGAGCATCAAACTCTAATGACATAGAAGCGCGCCAACGCTCATTAGACATAGCACTAGACAAAGTCTGAGGTTCAGTAACAGCTGGAGAGGTGACAGCAGACATACCAAACTTCTTGTTGGGCGTAAAGATGTTATTTGTGCTGCGAGTTTACATATGATGACCACCTTGAGAGGATGTAAGTGGCGGCATAATGGGTGTAGCGGCGGCAGGGGCCGCTGGCGGTGCCGGAAGGGGCGCTGGTGGCGCGGGCGTTGGCGCCGGCAGTGCGTCCGGTGAAGGATCGCTAGTGGGAGCGGTGGCAGGTACTGGTGGCGGCAGCGGAAGGACTTCTAGGGAGACCGGAATGGGTACAGGGGGAGACACGGGGCTAGACAATTTGGAGAACGGGAAGACATCTTCATGGAAGGTGACATGACGCGAGACGAAGATTTTAGACGTTGAGGGATCAAAGCATAAATAGACGCTTTGAGTAGTATAGTACCCGAAGAGGACACAGGCACGAGATCTAGGTTCCATTTTGTGTGAGGTGTAGGGCCGAAGCCAAAGGAAGCATTGACAGCCGAAGACACGTAGTTTGGCAAGGTTGGGGCGCTTATGGAAGAGAGACTCAAAGGAGGAGAGCATCGAGAGATTTGTCTTGGGAAGACGATTAATGAGATAGACTATTGTAGCAAAGGCATAAGGCCAGTAAATGAGAGGTACAGAGGCATGATGAAGTGTATAAGGAGGTGAAGTGAGATGTGAGATGCCATTGGAGGCAAAAAAAGAGCGTAAAGCGAGAAATTCACCCCCATTGTCAGTATACAGAGTAATGATTTTAGCAGAGAAATATTTTTCTGCAATGGATTTAAAAATGGGGAAGGTTTGTAAGACATCAGATTTACGGTGTAAAGGAAAAAATCAAACATACTTTGAAAAATGATCAACAAAGATGACATAATTTTTAAATCCTTCATTAGAAATAATTGGAGAGGTCCATACATCGGAGAAAATAAGCTCCAGCGGAGCAGTAGAAGATAAACTTGACTCAGAAAAAGGTAACTTATGACACTTATGAAGCTTGAAAGAGACACAAGCAAGATCAGACACATTACTGGACGTTATACTGCTTGAAGACACTAAATGACGCAGGATTTTAGCTGACAGGTGACCAAACCGAGAATGCCACAATGACGCAGAGAGATTTTGTGTCGTGAGGGCGGACGGGGGACTGGAAGCCGCCGGCCAGTAGTAGGTGTTGCCCCTAAGTGGGCCGCGAACGAGTGTTGCCCACGTGCGACGATCCTTCACCTGAAAATCAGTATCAGAAAGAATAACATTAACATTATTGTGACGACATAATTGGGCAACAGAGATCAAATTTTTACGCATATGTGGAACACAGAGAGCCCCAGGTAATAAAAGAGAGGAATAACTGTTAAGTTGTCCAGTATGTGTATTTTTCAAACCTTCACCGTACCAATAACCACATTGTCGAAACCAGTGTAAGGACTGTGAAGAGACATGTTGGCAAGATCAGTGGTTATGTGATGGGAGGCACCAGAGTCCCCGATCCAATCGGATGTAGGAGGAATCATCGGAGAGTGATGGGCTGTGTGAGCAGCCGGATAAGGCGGCGAAACATAAGCTGGCCGCGGCAGTGGTCCACCGTAAGGGGGCTGATTGGCGCCGGAGATGGGATAGGACGGACAGCGACGCGCAGAGTGGCCAAATTCACTGCAGAGCTGGCACTTCCCATTGTACCCGCGAGATTGGCCATTGCTGGAGTAACCACCGCGACCGAATGCTGAACCGCGGCTGCTACGGCTGCGGCTACCGAAGCGGTTACGGCCTGACTGTTGTCCGTCGACGAAGGCAGCCGACGGAGCCAAATCAGATGCGGCGGAGGTGGCCGGCACACGAGCAGTAATCTGATCCTCCATGCTTAACAGCTTGTCATGTAATTCAGCAAAAGAGATGGGAGATTCGCGGGCTTGGATGGCATGAGAGAGTTCCATATACGGATCATCAAGACCATTTAGAACCTTAATGATAAGATCCTCAGAATCAACAGTAACACCCAGGAGAGATAATTCATCCACAATCACGCGAATACCGTGCATAAAATCAGTAACAGATTTAGAACCTTTTACCGGATTATGGAGCTGCTGTTTGAGAGCCATGATACGACCGCGAGAAGCAGTGCCGAATGTGCGCGCGAGGATGTCCCAGGCCTCTTTAGAGGTTTCCGCAGCGGCGATAAAGGAGATGATCGTCGGTGTGATCGACGAGATGATGGCACTGAGAATAAGATTGTCCTGGCGAATCCAGTAAGGATATGCTGGATTGGGGGAAGTCACCTCCTTGTCGACGATAGTGGCTGGTGGGCACGGCTTCGATCCGTCCAAGAAGCCGAGGAGGTCGTAACCCGTAAGAAGGGTTCGAAATTGGAATTTCCACGCCAGGTAATTAGTGGAATCCAATTTGAGTGGGATCTGAGCCGATGCATTGATGGCAAGCGGCTGGAGAAGCTCGTTTGACGTCGTAGCGGCCATATAGCGCGAGGCAAAGGAGAGGAGGCGCTGATCGACGTCGAGAGAGAGAGGGATGCCGATTAGTGCAGCGGTGGCGGCGGCGACGGGCTGCCGATAAGAGCAGCGGCGGCGGCGGCGCGGGTAGGGTAGTTTTAGGGTTTCTTTGGCGATAAGCCACTGGCGTATGATACCATGTAGAGAGTTTTGGGAGAATTGATTTTCTTGTATTGCTCACAAAAATATATATAGAGTACAGAGAGGTATCAAATGCTACCAACTATAGAACTGTACAATAATGAAAGAATATTCTACCAATAATAAAAAGATACACAAAAGATATTCACAATATATCCTAATAAAACCAAGTGAGGATGAAAGGGGTCTTCCTGCTGAATTCTTTGCCACTGGTGCAGGACATGTTAATCCATTACGAGCAAATGATCCAGGCTTAATCTATGACATTCAACCTGAAGATTATGTTCCTTACTTGTGTGGACTAAACTACTCCAGCAGAGTACTTAGTATGTTTGTATTGAAAAAAGTGAACTGCTCATCAACCATTCCTGAAGCAGAATTAACTTATCCTTCTTTCTCAGTTGGACTTGGATTAGAAGCTCAAACATATACCAGGACTGTAACAAATGTTGGTGCAGCTGTCTTATCCTATGCTGTGGAGATTGTGCCACCTGAGGGGGTTGATGTGAGAGTTGATCCTCCTCTCTTGAATTTCTCTGAACTGAATCAGAAGAAAACATATCAAGTAACATTAAGCCGATCAAGTACTTCAAACATCAATGCCACATATGTTCGAGGATACTTGAGATGAGCTTCATCCAAGCACTTCGTTAGGAGCCCAATTGTAGTTACCTTGGAGTAGTACGTACTGAGTTCGGACGCTTGCATGCATCGATCAATATGATTTCTTCTTACGTATTTCTATGCAACAATAGGATATCTTACTTTCAACAAGCCTTTAATCTATATCGAGTACATCAGATTTTACTTTCTGTACTTTGAGAAGCTATTCGATTTACTTCTACATGAGCATCTTTTCTTTGAACTATACTGAAATTCTGTAAAAGGTGATATATGTAACCTTAAAATAAATGGTAACATGGTTAAACTGTTTAAATTACATTTATAGTTCAAAAGTAATATACTGTCCACAGATATGTGACTAATAGTATCCTTTAAAGCCTCACTTACAACCGAGAGGTTGTGAGTTCGAGTCTCCCCAGGAGCAAATTCTGGGGATTTATGCCGGGGGTCTATTTGGAAACAGCCTCTCTACCCCAGGGTAGGGGTAAGGCTGCGTACACACTACCTCCCCAGATACCACTGAGTGGTATTGTACTGGGTCGTACTTAAAGTATCCTTTAAAGCGAGGGCGAAGTGTATAGCCGCTTTTAGCACTGCTATTTAAAGCATAGCCGAAACTTACAAAGTGTTTAAAGTGTAGCCACCTCGGAATCAAATTTCAGCTCTTGGGACTTACTGGTCTAATGTTGAACTGCCAAAATCAACTCCAGTGCCACCAAATTCAGCATGTTGCAGGTTTCGCGTACAAAGTTCAGGTGATAAAGAGTTCTAAGAATGGTTGTATTGAATCTGATAGCAAGTCTTAAATACATAAACTACAACAAACTAGAGCTAAAGTAAATTAACTATCTTCTACCGAAGTTCCTATATAATAGAAACCAATATCTACTCATAAAGATGCTCCAAATTATGAGGAGACTTATTCAAACTGTACCAATCAGTAACAAGAAATAAACAAGATAATATCATATGACTTAGTCAAGATAACCATAAGATAAGATGGTTAATATAGCGAACTTTTAAGCATGTTCAAGCTATTTTTGTTCCCATAAATCACATGATTCTCAGGGGAAGCACAACTTAATTTCACTGGCGTATCGTAAATAAAATTTAAAGCCAAAGATAAAGCTAACCTAAAGGTAGATCACATAAACAAAAATTGGTGAAAATTAATACATAACGGAAAGACATATGAACTGTTAGGCGGTGTCTTCCTGAGATTCCTTGGAAGGGGGACGTAAGGCTAAGCAATTGATGTCAGTGCAGTTACTGTCCGCCAACTGAGGTCTCCTCCATACGCTAGACTATATTGTCAGTGCCGTATAGGAAAACCAATGTCAAGAGAAATTGAGAGAACATAAATGAGAATTGAGAATGAAAGAAAGCTTGATTGCATTAATGAAAGCTATTATAGAAAAACAACGCGGTGTCGAAGGAGAAAGACACCAGTACAGAGAATTCTTTGCTTGCTAGAAAATTTGATTGCTTGATTCCCCCTAATAATACTTAAAAAAAAATAATCCAAAACTACAAGACTAGACTTGAATACGCTAGAGAAACATAATGGAAGTACATGAAATAAAACTACTCTATTTACAATTAAAATGACTTAGTTTTTTATGAGGTAGCAATAGATCCGTTGTCAGCAGCATTGTCTTTGGCAACACGGTCTGTGCGTGCAGTGCTATTGGAATCTGCCTGCGTCTTGGCGCTGGCGAGGAATGTCAGTGGGGAGACAGAGGCACATGTGCGCTTGTCACTTGGCGCGGCCAAGACCACGGGGTCGTCCGTATCTCTAGGCATTGGGAGGCTTGCTAAGACGCCACGGGGCGCGCCTAAGGTGTCATACGGCATGGCTGGAAAGCTGCCCATGACATTTTCTCCCACCTGAGTTGGCGACACCCTTGGTGCCTTACTTGCAAAATAATCTTCAATGAGGCTCTTGTAGGCTTTGAGGTTTGTTCCCCTCTCCCAAGTATTCTCTTCTGCATCATAGCCTTGTCATTTTACCAAGAACTCTTGGTGATCTTTCCTTGAGACATGAATCACTTTGTCGTCAAGGATAGCTTCAACACACCTTTTCCCTGTTTTATAGGGACCTCGAATACTGGGTATTGTAAGCTGGCTCCTTGAAAATCCTTCGGGTTTTTCCAAAAAGGTTTCAGAAGACCGACATGGAAGACGGAATGAATTTTCCATCAAGCTGGGGTATCCACTCGGTGTGCAACTTCCTAATGTGCCTCTCAATGGACAAGGGTCCCATGTATTTTTGTAATAGGCGAGGGTCATGAACCCCCGCAAATAAGTACTGCTTTGAGATTTTGACCATCACTTTGTCTCCTACTTAACATTCAATAAAGACGATGATTCTTGTCAATATATCTCTTCATCCGCTTTTGAGCTTTGACAAGATAGCTCCGCACTATCTCCAGATTCCGCTTCCACTCTTTTGAGAAGCTAGCAGCTCGAGGAGACTTAGCCATGTTTCGTACACAGTGTGTGGGAGTAGCTTTATTATCCGGTAACAATTTCGAAGGTGTTTTGTTCGTACTAGAGCTCTTTTGTGAATTGAAACACAGTTGAGCAGCATCTAGAAGCTTCACCCAATTCTTTTGCGATCCGATTACAAAGTGGGAGAGATATTCCTCCAACATACCATTGAACCACTCTGTTTGTCCATCAGATTGCGGATGAATACTTGAGTTGTGACTCAATTTTGACCCCAGGCACTTAAAGAGTTAGGTCTAAAAGTTGCTATTGAAGCGTGAGTCGTGATCACTAACAATGTCTTTGGGCAGGCCCCAATATTTTACGACATGAGAGAAGAAGAGTCGAGATGTATCTTCTGCTGATATATATTGCAATAAAGGTGGCATACTTGGAAATTGATCCGCCACAACTAAGATAATTGTAAGATCTCCGACCTTGGGTAATATAGTGATGAAATCCAGGGAAACGCTTTCCCAAGATCTTTTTGGGACAGCTAGTGGTTCCAAGTCCCGCTTGTGTCAAGCAGTCCGATTTGTCCTTCTGGCATACTAGAAAAGTCTTCACATACTGAGCGACATCATCAGCCGTTTGAGGCCAATAATAGACACATCTAAGTAACGACATGGTGCGTTCTTCACCGGGATGACCAGCCTATTGAGTGTCATGGCATTCCGCTAGAAGAGTCCTCCGCAGATCCCCTCCTTTCGAAACATAAAGTCAATTCCCTTTGATTTTCAGAAAACCATCATGTCCTACCAAATAAACCAAATATTGAGTAGCAGGATCCTCAGTGAGTAGATCCTGTATATGGTCCTTGATGAAGGTGGCTACTTCGCTCCCCCTTAGGGTGGCGAGTAGGCTGATGCTAGATCAGCTCTCCGAATGAGTGCATTGGCAAGATGATTGGTCTTTCCACTGCGATACTCCAGGTTGAAGTGCAATTCAGCTAGGAGTTCCTGCCACCTGGCCTATTGGCCATTCAACTTTGGCCGGGTCATGAAATGGATAACAGCTATGTAGTCTGTCTTGACCACAAACGGGGTTCCCAGCAGATAGTGTCTCCAAATGCGCAAGCAGTGGATGACGGCCAATAATTCTTTCTCATAAGCGGCAGCGCACCGCTCTGCATCCTTCAGCTTCCGACTCTCGTAGGCTACAGGGTGCCCTTATTGTAGCAAGACTCCGCCGAGGGTATAGTCAGATGCATCTGTTTGTACCTCGAACGGCTTGGCTAGATCAAGAAGAGCCAAGACGAGGCTTGTGACGACCCAAAGGGTTATCACCGTAATTATCCCTTTCCTTTCACTTCTGAGGCCTTGAAAACCTCTTATTTGGTTTCCTCGATTGGCATGCACAGTACGGGCGCAAAGCCGGAAGATTTTTATGTGAAAATATTTGAACTCTGTGTTAAAAATTATGAATTTTGATACTAATATTGCTATGGTTGACTTTGGTGAATGTTTTGGGTAAACAGACCCGGACCCGTGATGTGACGGTCTCGGAGGGTCCATAATCAAATTTGGGACCCGTTCTTATTCCCGGAATCGAAATTCGAGGTCCTAGGCCCGAGTACGGAGCTTTTCTGTGAAATTGTTTTTGAAAATGCTTAAGGAAAATTGGAAACGGAAATTGATCAAAAGTGAGGGTATGGGGATCGTATTTTGGTTCCGACACCCGGTAAAAGTCTTAAATGGGCGTTAAGCGCTATCTGTAATGTTTGGTTGAAAAAAGACGTCGTTTGACGTGTTTTGGACTAAAAGTGGAAAAGTTTGAAAGTTTTGAACTTGAAATGAAAATCATGAGTTTTGGAGGTTGATTCTTTGATTTAGATGTTATTTTGGCGATTTGATCGCACGAGTAAGTGCGTAGGATGTTATTGAGGTTGGGTGCATGTTTGGGTTGGAGCCCCGAGGGCTCGGGTGAGTTTCGGATAGGCCTTAGGCTCATTTTGCTGCATTTTTATCACCTGGTGTCTGCATGATTTGCAATTGCGAAGCCTACCTTGCAATTTCGAGCTCTTCCCTTGCCTTGCTTCTTCGCAAATGCAAGAATAAAAATCGCAAATGCGATTCCCCCCTTCCTTAGCTAGTCTTCGCAAATGCGAAGTTCCATGTCGCAAATGCGAGTTTTCCCCAGTCCAACCCCAGTTCGCATTTGCGAACGTTTTCTCGCAAATGCGAGTTCCCTTTCAATTTTCCCCAGTTCGCAATTGCGAACTATTTCTCGCAATTTAGAGGTCCCCTTTTATTTTGCCCAGTTCGCAAATGCGAAATCAATGTCGCATTTGCGACATCTGCAACTGTTACTTAAACGAATTCAGACCTCCTTTTTTCATATCTTTCCAAACCCAAAACCACCATAGGCGATTCCTCTCGAACCCTTTCGTCCCCAAACCAAATGTAAGTCAATTTTTACTAGTTTTCTTCAATCTTTGTCATATTCTAACATGATTTCGTCCTTAAATCAAAGCTTTCAAGGTTAAAAATGGGGGATTTTGGGTAGAACCTAGGTTTTCATAAAATTGGGGATTTGGACCTCAATTTGGGGTCCGATTTCAAAACATATTGCATATATGAACTCGTGGGGGAATGGGTAACCCGGTTTTGGTTCGAATCTCGTGTTTTGACCATGTGGGTCGGGGGGCATTTTGGGAATTTTTGAGTAAAACTTTGGGAATTTCATTCTTATGCATCCAAATTGATTTAACTAGCATTTGTTGATACATTTGAGTAAATTGTGGTTAGATTCGACCGGTTTTGAAGTGAATTCGAGGGGTAAAGCTATTCTAGAGGTGTGAGTTGAGTTGGAAGTCTTCGAGGTAAGTGTTTGATCTAACTTTGGCTTGAGGTAATAGGATTAGGTTGTTAATTGCTCTATGCTATATGGAGTCGGTGTATATGTATGGTGACGGTTACCTATGCGCCCGAGTCGAGCATTACCGTGTTGTCATTTGTTATTAGAATTGTGAAAGAAGTGAACAATTGGGATAAATTCTTGTTATAAGAGCTATGAAGTGAAAGATGAGAAGTAAATGAACTAGAAATGAGTTGTTGGTGTTTTTCCCTTACCGAGACTTGTTGTTATACTGTTTTCCTTGCCGAGACTTGTTGTTAAATTGTTTCCCTTGCCGAGACTTGTTGTTAAATTGTTTCCCTTGTCGGGACTTGTTGTTGCATTGTTCTCCCTTGTCGGGATGGTTAATCTTGTTGTTTACTCCTTTTCCCATTAATAGTGATTATTGTTTGGGTGAGGAGGAGCGATAAAGCACGATGGGTGATGTCGTGTACTTATTGATTTCCTCCACAAGATGGAGTGGTATATATTGATTTCCTCCACTAGATGGAGTGGTATTTATTGATTTCCTCCACAAGATGGAGTGGTATTTATTGCTTTCCTCCACAAGATGGAGTGGTATATATCGATTTCCTCCACAAGATGGAGTGGTATTTATTGATTTCCTCAACAAGATGGAGTGGTATATATCGATTTCCTCCACAAGATGGAGTGGTATTTGTTGATTTCCTCCACAAGATGGAGTGGTATATATTGATTTCGTGGTGCTATTGATTAGGTGAGGACAAGAGTAAAAGCACGAGGGGTGGTGCCGTGCAACGTGGTTTTATTGGTCTTACCTTACTGGTGTTCCTTATTCCGTTTTCCCTTTATTAGTTTTTGTTTCATATGATTCTCTTATTTAAATGCTATCAGTTCCATCTCTTAATTGTAGAAGTTATAATTGAACTGCTATTCCCCCAGCATGTCCCCTCCCTTTTTGTTGTTTAAAATCTTGTTTTCCTTTTCTATTATTGTATATATCTGTATAGGTTGTTTATGGTAGGTCCGGTTAGCCTCGTCACTACCTCGCCGAGGTTAGGCCGGACACTTACCAGCACATGGGGTCGGTTGTGCTAATACTATGCTTCTGTGCCTTTTTGTGCACAGGTCAGGACCCAGTCTATGGACCGTAGCTTTAGACCAGGAGTGATCCTTCAGTCTAGAGGCTCTAAAGTAGTTCGCCGGCGTTCGCGGGTCCCGAGTCTCCTCTAACTTTCCATTTCAGTTTGTCAAATTGTATCAAACAAACATGTTATGTACTTCTTTCAGACTATATTTTTAGCACTCTTTAGTTGTCCGTGAGCGGTGACACCAGATACTGGGTAGAGATTGGTTATTAGTTTTCTGCATATTGTTTTCGTTATTGTTATTAGACGTCTTCCGCATGTTTTAACTAATTATTTTAGCGTTTAATTTGTTTTAGATTTAAATTTTCTGGAAATGTTTATAAAGGTTGGCTTGCCTAGCTTCGACAGTAGGCGCCATCACGACTCCCGATGGTGGATAAATTCGGGTCGTGACAAGGCTACTAGATATAGCAATTTTTAATGCGTTGAAGGCCTCTAATCTCTTTGGTCCCCAATCCCAATGTGTGACCTTCTTGAGGAGTTCTGTCAGTGACACTATGATAACAGAGTAGTTCTTCACAAACCATCTGTAGAAGTTGCATAGGCATAGGAATGCTCTTAGGGCATGGACATCCTTAGGCGGTGGCCAATCTGTGATGGCCTGAATCTTCTGTTGTTCTATCTTGATGCGTCCTTCCTCGATGACATGTCCAAGGAAGTCAATTTTCTTCCGAGTAAATGAGCATTTGGATAGCTTTGCATATAGTTCATGCTCCCGCAAACGAGCTAGGACCTTCCGCAAATGCACTAGATGTTCTTCAAATGTTTGGCTATATACCATAACATCATCCAAGTAGACCACCACGAATTCATCAATGTATTCTCGGAAGACTTGGTTCATTAGAGTGAAAAATGTAGTTGGAGCATTAGTCAAGCCGAACGGCATGACAAGGAAGTCGTACGACCCATATCTTTTTATCCGGTTTGTTTATGTTTATCATCCTCTGCGGTCCGAATTTGCCAGTAACCTGTCTTGAAGTCTATCTTGGTGAACAACATCGCACCACCCACCCTATCGAACAAGTCCTCCATTAAAGGAATAGGGTACTTGTTCTTCACGGTGATTTTATTTAGAGCTCGATAATCCACACAGAGTCATAGGCTACCATCATGTTTCTTTTGGAATAGAACAGGGGACCCATTTGGGGACTTGGAGGGTACAATGATCCATGTATCTAGCATTTGCGTCAATTGTCTCCGAAGCTCAGTGAGTTCGGGTTGTGACATTCTGTAAGGCGCCCGGTCAGGTGGCTTTGCACCGGCACCAACTCAATTTCATGGTCCATAGTGCGCCTAGAGAGGAGCCGCTTTGGCATGTCTTGTGGTTTACATCTTCAAACTCTAGTAGTAAATCCTTCACGATTTCAGGAATGGGACCCGAGGAGCGTTCTGTTCTTCAATGCAGAGGATTGCCAGGAACACAGGTTCATTCCTTTTGACCCTTTTCTTCAACTGCAAGGCCGAGATTTTCTCAACGGCCATCTTCATGGGCAAGCACGGGATAATGCAGGGCTTGGCCCTATTGGTTCCCATCATCAGTAGCACATCTAAAAATGGTACAGGCATGGTGTTGGTTTGGCTTAGGAACTCCAGCCCAACTATCAACTCAAAGTCATCTATGATCACCACTCGCAGGTTGAATTTTCCTTCATAAGGGCCAAGCTTCACTGGCACCTCTTTGGCTATTCCACCCACTGGTTGGAGAAGTGAGTTGATGACCTTGAAACTTCCTCTACCTTTCCCTACAGCTAGACCAAGGCGGTCCACCTGAGTCGATGCTAAGTAGTTGTGGGTAGAACCTTTGTCTATCATAGCCTGAATAGGCTTGCCATTCACCTTCATCTCAACGAACATTAAGGTCCTCTCTTGCTTAAGAGGACTCTCCTCGTCTGCCTTCTGTTTCCCTTTCTTGGTGACGGGACCTTGGTCATTCTTCTTATGGATACCATCACTGGTCTCTGCTAATGCCTGAGAAATGGAGCCAACAATTGTATTGAATGCGCATACTAGTTCAGTTTGGTCCGTATCATCTGAGTTATCATCAGTTCCATCATTACAAGCCTGATGGGAGTTCATATGTGCATGTGGGGACTCATTATTCCAATGTGGTCCACTGTAATGACGGTATCCTGAAGGAGGCTTTCTCCCTCGATCATTGTTGTTTGATGTAGCACTGTTGCTGCCTGATGAGGGAGCCTTAGATTTGTTTGAGTTCTGGTCTCCCCCAATTCTGCTAGGGCCACCATTTCTAGGCAGGCCACCTTTGAATCCCGCTCGAGTAGGCGGCTGGGGATTACCTTTCCAAGCTTCCATTTGGTAGTCCCCAAGGTATTCAGCTGCTTCGATCACCTTGGGCAAGGTATCTAACCTTTGTCTTTGTAGTTCCATACGGGCATAAGGTTTCAACCCTTCCAGGAATGTAAAGAGTTTTTCTTTGTCCCCCATGTCACGTATGCTTATCATTTGCGCGGAGAATTCCCGCACGTCGTCCTTCACTGATTTGGTCTGGTGGGGCTCCCGTAACTTTATCCTTGCATTGTATTTAACATTTTCGCGAAATAACTCTAGGTGTATGGCTTCCTTCAATTCTTCTCATGTCTCGAGGGCATCTTCATCGGTCCTGATGGCTTCATATTTCAACCGCCACCAGAGTTTAGCATCACCCTGAAGATACATGGCAGCAATTGCTACCTTCTTAGTTTCTTCTAGGCCCCCAACAACATCGAAATACTTTTTCTACGTCAAATATGAAGTTCTCCAGTTCCTTGGCATTTCGAGCTCTACTGTTTGTCTTTGGCTCAAGAGTTTTCAGTTTTTGTGTCGCGGAAGCGGGGTTTGCAGCGCTCACAGTTCGGTTTCCACCGCCTCGAAGCAGGCCCTGTAAAGCAGCATTGACAGCATTGAGCTTGCCTGTCAAGTCATCAATAGTTTGTTGCATGGCAGTCACCCTGTCTGCCTCTTATGCCCTGTAAGCTAAATCCTCGGCACGCTCCTGTTGGAGTCCCTCGAATTTGCCAATAATTTTGGTTGCCTCTATGGATGCCGTTTGTCGGTGTCCCTCGGAGTCGCGACTGATGTTTTCTATGTCAACTTTGGCCTGGATCACCCTGCAGTCTAGGTCGTCCAACCTTTTTCCTAGGCTGGTTCTTAGTTTAGGAACTGTATCCACGATGGGTCGTAATCCGTCAATTGTCTGTTCAAGGGCCACAATGCGGTCCCCGTGATTCACTATGGTCAGAAATTGTGGTAACGGCAATGTGTTCCCTCGTCCGATGTCGAGCCTAGGCTCTGATACTAACTGTTACGCGGCACCTTCCTGAGATTCCTTGGAAGGGAGACATAAGGCTAAGCAACTGATGCCAGTACAAATACTGTCCAAATTAAGGTCCCCTCGGTACGCTATACTAGATTGTCAGTGTCATACGGGAAAACCAATGTCAAGGGCAATTGAGAGAATAGAAATGAGAATTGAGAATGAAAGAAAACTTGATTGCATTAATGAAAGCTATTACAGAAAAACAACGTGGTGTTAAGGGGGAGAGACACCAGTACAAAGAATTGTTTGCTTGCTAGAAAGTTTGATTTCTTGATCCCCCCTAATAATACTTAAAAAAATAATCCAAAATTATAATACTAGACTTGAATACGCTAGAGAACATAATGGAAGTACATGAAATAAAACTACTCTATTTACAATGAAAATGACTTAGTTTTCTATGAGGCAGCAATAGGTCCGTTGTCAACAGTATTGTCTTTGGCAACACGGTCTGCGTGCGCGGCGTTGTTGGAATATGCCCGCAGCTTGGCGCTGGCAAGGGATATCGGTGGAGCGACAGAGGCACATGCGCGCTTGTCACTTGGCGCGGCCAAGACCACGGGGCCACCCGTGGCGCTAGGTATTGTGAGGCTTGCTAGGACGCCACGGGGCTCGCCTAAGGGGTCATGGGGCATGGTTGGAAAGCCGCCTATGATAGAACTTATGATTCCGCATAAATGAATAACAGAATGTAAATCCGAAAAACTAAATGGCCAGCAAAGAAGTAAAATCTAGTAAATGTTTATCATATTGGTAAAGAGTGCAACAATATTAAAAGTAATTTGCCTATCATATTGTAGTAATCCTCTGATGCTTCTTAATATCTGCATAAGAGACCAAGGGAATGTGTCGAGGATCAACCTCGTAGCACATCTGGCCGAGATATAAGGATAAGGGACCAAGTTCAAGATTCGAGGTACCTAAAAAAATCGAAATCAGTGATGGTCGAGGAAGATTCGTACCTAGCAAGATCCAAACCAGTAATGGTCGATGTCGAACAGACAGACATCGAGCAAGACCGAAGATAGCATGATAATGGAAAGGCAAGATATCCTTGACTAGTCGAAGATCATGGCGGAAATCTCAAAACAGATCAAATCAAGGGCGGTTTTTTAGCTAATCATAGGGTTTACTTCTGTAATTAGAATTGTATCATAGATAGGATTCATCTACTATATTAAGAGGATCCTAATCATTTTGTAACCATCTTACATTCACGCACATCAAAGCAATAGAATATCCTGTCTCCTTTGTTCATCAGTTCATTTCTTAGTTCTACTCCCAGTTCGAAGGCAACCTAGCTCGAGGTTTGAATTGTATTTCAATATTGATTTGCTTTATTTAACTGCTTGTTTCTATCACTAATCTTCATATTAATCAATTGGTATTAGCTGAACTCACATGTCCTTAAAACCACATTATAAGTTTAATTGTTATCAAATTTTAAGGGTAAACACCCTCCCTTAAAAATGAGCTAACCACAAATTAATATTTTACTTTTATCATTTAGTAAATAAGTGGTTCTTGAATTCATCCACAGTGCTTGTAAGCAAGTCCTAGGGTTTATTTCCATCAGCAGTGGATCCCTCCGGCCACAGTCTTCAGCCTGCAAATGATTGGTTAATTCCAAAAATAAACATGTTAGATAAAGCCAAAAAGATTTTTTCATTCCAATAACAACCAAAGCAAGCTCCAAATAGGCTTGTCTTAAGCTCTCTTTTCTTTGCTCAAACAGAGATTGCATTTCAAGCCAATAGGACAATGCAGAACCAATCAATTCCCTCTCAGAACTCCAGTGTAACTCAAGTTATTTCGATTACTTGAATACTGAAGACACTGTTAAAGAATTATATCAAAAGCTACCGGAAGAATTAGCACTACATATATTAGGCTTACAAGAAATGTGGCTCATTAATTAGCATTGATTAACATGGGTTTGACACTTTTTGTAGATGCCATCTTTACTCTTGGTTTTTGTTCTTCAGTCCTACATGCAAGTAATGCCAATCAGCAAAGCAACTCAGATATTTATATTGCCCATCTTGAGTCTTTTCATGGCCAACTTCTCTCTGACTTGGATAATTTACAAAAGTGGCACCATTCTTTTTTGCCCCCAAAGAAAACAAACCTAAATGATTCCTCATCCTCGCGCATAGTTTACAATTATCGCAATGTCCTTAATGGTTTTGCAGCTAGATTAACAAGAGATGAAGCAGAGCTACTGCTGGGGACAGAAGGGATCATATCAGTGCGGCCACAAAGACTGTTGCATGCCCGAACCACCCACAGTACTCATTTCCTGGGGCTGCACAAGAATTTAGGCTTCTGGAAAAGTATAAACTATGGTCAAGGTATGATTATTGGACTTTGGACACTGGGATAACACCTGATCATCCATCGTTCCATGACGAAGGAGTGCCTCCTCCACCCACTAAGTGGATTACGGCCTGCAACAACAAGCTCATTGGAGCGAGATATTTCCAGGAGTTTGGAAATGGAACACCATTGGATGAGAACGGGCATGGCACATATGTTTCAAGCACGGCTGCTGGAAACTTTATCTATGGTGCCAATGTTTTTGACCTTGCTAATGGAACAGCTTCAGGCGTGGCGCCCCTTGCGCATGTTACCATGTATAAGGTCTGTGACGCAAGCGCTGCTTGTTCTGAGAGTGACACATTTGCTGCTAAGGATGCTTCAATTGAAGATGGTGTTCATGTAATTTCAATTTCCGTTGATGACATCTCTAGACCTTTCTGGGGGGACTCTATTGCATTCAGTTCATTTACTGCAATTCAAAATGGCATTCTTGTGAGCACCACAGCTGGTAATACAGGTCCAGAACATGGCACAGTAGCAAATGGAGCTCCACGGCTTCTCACTGTTGGTGCTAGCACCGCTGATAGAAAATTAAGGGCAACTGTACTGCTAGGAAACGGCGAAGAAATTGATGTTGAATCGGCTTTCCAACCTGAAGACTTCTCTCAAACTCTGCTGCCACTAGTTTACCCTGGAACAAATACTAGTGATTCGATGGCCCCATTTTGAGTGCCGAGTCTCTAAAAAATATTGATGTGAAAGGAAAGATAGTTTTGTGTGAAGCTGGAGCTGGGATAACAAGACTTGATATAGGACATTTGGTGAAAGATGCTGGGGGTGCTGGAATGATACTCATGAATGAGGAGTCGCAGGGCTTCACTATAGTAACTGACTCCCACGTTCTTCCAGCAGCGCATATCAGTTTTATTGATGGCCTGAAAATCAAAGCCTACATGAACTCCACATCAACCCCTGTGGCTTCATTTTTGTTTAAAGGAACTATATTCGGAGTTGATCATGCTCCAGCAGTTGCAGCCTTTTCATCTAGAGGTCTTTTTCTGGAAAGCCTGGCATATTGAAACCTGACATTATTGGTCCAGGTATTAGCATCCTTGCAGCGTGGCCAACATCCGTGGAGAAAAATACCCGCACAAAGTCTACCTTTAACGTACTTTCTGGCACATTAATGTCCTGACCTCACCTTTCAGGAGTTGTGACATTAATCAAGAGTGCACATCCAGAATGGTCTCCAGCTGCTATCAAGTCTGCAATCATGACAACTGCTGATCTCATGAACCTTGGCAATAATCCCATTGAAGATGAAAGGGCCTCCGTGCTGACTTCTTTGCTACTGGTGCAGGCCACGTTAAGCCATTAAGAGCAAATGATCCGTGGCTGATCTATGACATCCAACCAAATGATTATATACCTTCTTTATGTGGGTTGTACCCAGGTAGAGCTGTTAGTTTGATTGTTTTGAAAGAAGTAAACTGCTCATCAACCATCCCTGAAGCAGAACTTAACTATCCATCATTTTCAATTAAACTTGGATCTGATTTTCAAGTATACACAAGGACTGTGACCAATGTGGACGAGCCCGTCTCATCTTATACTCCGCAGATTGTGCCACCCCAAGGAGTTAATGTGAAAGTTGAGCCTTCCACCTTGCACTTCTCGGAGATTTACCAGAAGATTACATATCAAGTAACCTTTAACCGATCAATTTCAAGCATTAGTGCCACCTTTGTTGAAGGATTTTTGAAATGGAGCTCATCCAAGCACTTCGTTAGGAGTCCTTCAACAAAGGTGGCATTAATGCTTGAAATTGATCGGTTAAAGGTTACTTGATAGGAGTCCAATAGTAGTTACCTTGGAATCATGAGGAAGCTATACAACCAACTCTAAGAGCTTTATTCACACTACTGTACAAAGAAACAGTACTTTCTGGATTTCAAGACCATAGGACAAGTGATAATTTTATTTTCTGTATTCCAATAGTTCAATAGTTGTGTTTTAAGTATCTTCAAAAGTTCAATGTGGAACTGGAAATAAGTTGCATTGTCTTAACTCCACAGATAACTCCATAATAAACGCTCCAACAACAGCCGTCCAAAACATCAGGAGCATATCCTTCAACTAGGTTCTTTTTTATCTCACTACACAAACACCATTAAGAATAGTCTTTAACAATTTGACAAGGATGACCGTATACTTTAAGGATGAATAAATGGGAATGGCGATTGACAAGAACTGAAAATGTCACTATAATCAAGCTTCTGAAACGCATAGACCTGTTCAACACACACAGAGTAGAACTAGTATGGCATACTGAGTTTGTCTTTTTCAAATAATGAAGTTCTAAAGTGAGGTTAGTCTAGCTAATTCTAACACAAATGTTGTGAACTATCACGAGCTAGTATAATGATTATCTTGTAAAAAAGTTTACAAATTACAGTAACTTACAAACTACTAGGAGATAGACTTGAAACAACAATGTAAGCACTTATATGGCTGAACTAGACATATCAAGATTGTATGCTTGAAATGATGAGGCAAGTGCTGGCTACTTTTGTTATCTGGGTCCTGAAAGCTCAATTGGTTCAATGGTAAATGAGGATTCTTCATGGATGTCGCTAAAATTCCTAGAGAAGCTGAAAGCTCTTGTTTCGCATACGTTGCTTCCACCTTGTGATTCGTCTACATGCCCCATTTGTCCCGTAATATCTTCCAGGATTCTCAAAACCTCTGACATCTTAGGCCGATTATTGGGGTTAGATTGAGTGCACTGTAGAGCCACTTCAACTGTTTTCTCTAGCTCCTCTGTATTAAAACATCCTTTTAGATCCCTATCCACAAGCATTTCCACTTTCTTTTCCTCGAATAAATTCCGGACCTGCAAATTCGCCAGGTGGTCAGAGTGAGTGATTAGTAAATATGACGGTCAAAAACCCGAATAAGGTTTTCCATAAGCCCAACAGATCATGTACCAGATTATAAAGTCAGCATAAAAAACAAAGTTATCAAATAATGTTTCAAATTTTAGAATTGTTTCTCTCATGAGATGCGAAGAAACTTCCGCATCTGATAATAGTTATTGTGTCAATTTTAGAGAAATTTTCTAGTCAATAATGGCTTTGATTATGACCCAAACAAAATCCTGCAGGAAGATTAGCTATTAACTCGTCAATCAAATAGAAGCTACAAAATTATACGCACACACATATAAAGCTGCAAATAGTACGAGGGCCAGAAGCTACACACCCGGTCAAGAATAGTTCCTTTCTGACCCTGACTATTTCCTGCATCTAATGACTTGAGCCCTGTAATGAGTTCCAAAAGTAGTATTCCATATCCAAAGACATCTGTCTTCTCAGATGATTGGCCAGTTGATAGATACTCTGGGGCTATATGACCTATAGTACCACGAACAGCTGTTGTAACATGCGAATCTCTACAGTCTAAAAGCTTCGCGAGACCAAAATCACCAACAACAGCTTCAAAACTTTCATCAAGAAGAATATTAGCCGCCTTAACATCCCTGTGAATTATCTTAGGATTACACTGTTCATGCAAATACAGAAGTCCTCTGGCAGCTCCAAGGGCTATATGCATGCGCTTGCTCCAATCCAAAAATGGTGTATCCCCACCATTGTCTGGTAGAGAATCAAATCTTGTGTGAGAACAGAGCAAAAAATGACATAATCACTGCATCAAGTAATCCATTTACATCCCAATACAATTTCCAATTTGAATTTGATTTCATATACCTAAAAATTGACCATAAATTTGGCCATGTTAAATATTAATGACAAGGCAACTGGTACCTTACCACCAAAAAACAAATCATTTCATTCATGGATGACGTAGTATGGGTTTGACGGTTAGTTGAGTGGTTTATTGATATATTGATGTCATTCCACTTACAAGAAACATTGACAATATATCTCCAGCTTAAACTAATCAATCAGAAGTCGATTTCATTATAGGATTCCTGGGTTTCAGGCATAGAACAGTAAGAACATTGCACAAAGTCCTCGATTTCCATAAATCATGACCTTCCAAGAATTTTTGCTAAATTAACATTGAGAGCACCAGGAAGTAATTGAAATTCACGGGTGAACCTGATCAATTTCAGAAATCAATTGTAACAAGATGAAAGAATTAGTTCAAGAAAAGCTCCAAGTAAATATACATCAAAGCAAACCTCTCAAGCAATCAGCAACACTCCCATTTGGCATATAAGGGTAAACAAGTAATCTTTCCTCTGCAGTCATGGAGAATCCATACAGACGTAGAAGGTTCCGATGCACAGCCAAGCCTATCATCTCAACTTCTGTTTGGAACTGCACTTCTCCAGTGAAATTTGGATCTCTCAATCTTTTGACAGACACTATTGTCCTATTTGGAAGGTATCCTTTGTAGACTACTCCAAATCCACCTTGTCCTAGTATATTTTTAGAGCTGAAATTTCCAGTGGCAATTTGCAATTCACGGAATGAAAACCTCTTCAGGTGGCCAATGGCGAATTCACAATCGTGTTGCACTGCAGATACAAAAGATCAGAGACTCATAATGTATCTAGGGCTAATGTGCAGGAGATCAGAGATGTGCTTCTAATCTTGTAGTTACCATATCCTGAGAGGACATGAGACCTATACCAATGCACCCAACAAACAAGCAGCATGATCGTAACTATGAATGTGCAACTGACCCCAATGATAACAGAAACAACCAACCGATGATGGTTGCTAATCTTCCTGTCTGAACTCATTTCTGCATGGTAAAAAAAATAGAGTTTGGTCAAAACGCTTCAGCCTCGATATCATACAAAAGTTCTGGTAAGATTTCAACAATACCATTTTCTGGTTTTGGCACACTCCCACAAATTTGTGTGGGCAATGCAGAGCAAAGAAAGCTGTTTCCTGCAATACTAAGGGAATAACTAAAAGTATAAGCTGAAAAAAGAACACAAAGAAACCGGAAAGGTTGCAAGAATGATGCCTATGGGGAGATAAACAGTAAGCATCGCAAGTAGGACACAACTTTTATGACATCAGACATTATATCAAGTCGAATATTTTGCTTGACTTCGGGAGATAAGCAATATAGGAAGAGTACGCAAATAAAAATAACATCGCAGAGGTTCTACTGGACCAGGTACAAGATAATACTTCAAATATAAGAAATGAAACATTACTGTCAGGTCCATAAGCTATCAAGAAGTGACTTTTTTTCAGTGGACAGACCAGAACTAGCAGTCGAAGTAATGCAAGACGACAGTTACTAAAACTATAGAAAACTTTACTATGACAGAAAAATTATGTATGGCACTGTGTCATATGACATGCAGCAGATGCAACATTGTACTAAGCATTGTATTTCGCATTTGAACTTACACGATCTGAATGTCTATCCAAAATCTTGAAATGGTGAACTCAGGTAGAATGTCAGATGACAGCCTGTCATGGCATTTGTACACTTTGCTAGGGAATTTGTTTCAACATTTTGCTTAATTTCTTAAAATGAGAAAGCTTTAGGTTGAGAGGATAATAGAAGTAATAGCTGAGTGCAGCTTTTTCTTCCTTTAGTGTTGCATATATCATCATCCTCGTAGAAAAAGTATAAACCTTGAAACCCTTTGATCCATCAAACTAAAGACCAGAAGGACTTTGCCAATGGACTGACCAAACTAATAATATTGAGGACCAAACATAGAGGAAGATGGAATTATTTTTCCCTGAATCTTACCTGTAGTCTTTTGCCAAAATTTTTGGAGTGGGACCACTAAGGTTATTGAACGATAAGTCCCTGCACAACACCATTCACGAGTTATTTAACTCGCATCTCGCCCTTGAATTGGTCATACAAATGTCATGGATAGAATACATACAAGAATGAAAGACCTGAAAGGGATGCCACAGGTTTAGGAATTTGTCCAGATAATCTGTTCCTGCTAAGCCTCCTAAAAATTTGACACACAAAAGGATTACATACAAAGCCAAGTAGAAGAGAACTGTAACATATGCGTGATCAAGATAGAATATTTCACATAGTTTAGTCCACACTCACAAGTAACTTAAACGGAACAGGCGACTCAACGCCCTAGGAATTTCTCCGTCAAACTGATTACCAGATAGGTCAAGGGTCAGCAGTTCAGAGAGCTTCCCAATCTCAGCAGGAATTGGACCGGATAACTGATTATTCTGCAACAACCTACAACAAAGACCAATGAATAAAATGAACTTTAACATATCATAGTAAAAGATATTTCTCAATATATTCTGCAATTAAAGCATTTAATTATAGTAAGTACTAATTATTTTTAATATATTGGCATATTTCCAAGAAATATTTGAGCAGCATAACATTTCCACCAAAAATAAGAAAAGAATAGGCAATTCATGTTAGATTTATTTTACTCACAGTGTCCGAAGATGAGTTAAATTCCCAATACTAGAGGAAAGTGAGCCAGATAAACCCATACTCGCCATTTCACTGCCAAGAATTAACAACCAAAGCATAAAAATCATCTCTTCACACACACAAAAAAATGTTGACAAGGTGTAACAGAAAGAGGCAACACTCACAGAGAAATAACAAAGCCTTCAGAAGAACAACCAACCATGTACCAAGTACAAGGATCCACTGAATTAATATCCCATCCATCTAACGCTTGGTATTCATCTCTCATCTTATTCTTCATTGACATCAATGCTGCCACTGCTTACCCCCCAAAGTTTAATTCAATAAATGTGTAAGTAAAGTTTTAATCTTTCCACTCTAAACTATGAAAACAACAAAAATAAGTAGTGCTAAGCAACAAGTTTGAATTTTTCATGTGAAAACAAGAAATTGCATGTTAAGAGTATAAAAAAATAGAAGAGTTTACCTTCATAGTTGACACCCTTAGGTGAAAGAAGACTCATAGAAGCAGGAGTAACGGCCAACCAAAATAGAAAGATTGAGAAAATGAGTAGTACTAAAGTTACCATTTGGATCTCAAAAGCTAACTACCAAACAGAAAGATTTTGCTTTGCAGGGCTTTCAGAAAAAGGTCCTTTTTAGCATTCATCATTGTGCAGCAATAGCAGTGGGGTGTAGCACTATAAAATAGTGGGATCCCTCGAGCTTATAAAAGTCCTGTTTGGTTTTTATTTTGATTAAGAAAGGGGAATCCGAAGTACTAATATCACTTAGGATCTGTTTGGAAAGCCACTGGTAATTGTAATTAGTGTAATTATTAAGATATTAATTACACAGCCTAATAATTACATACTTGTGTAATTATGACGATCTGTTTTTTATCATAGTATAATTACATTATAATGACAAGTTTAATGTTTGATTGCACAAGTGTAATTACATAATTACATTAAATTTTAAATGAAATATTTATCAAAACTTAAAAGTTAATATAATAAATACATGCCTATAAATTTTTATAAGTGTAAATCATATTATATTTGATATTTAAGATGTATATTTATTTTGTGAATATATATTAATTAGTAATCATATACTTATAATTAATAATTGTAAAAAATAAATTATATATAGTTTCTAAATTAATAATATTTAGCTTAGATACTTACAAAACTAAAAATAAATATTTTGTAAGAACATCATGGAATTCATATTTAATAAATAAATTAATATATATAAATATAATATCATAACATTATTCAAATATTTGACAAAACTAATCTATCAATTTTAACTAAAAAATAAATAATATGCAATGTGAGCCAATACTACTAAAACAAGTAAATTCGAACCACGAATATAGCACAATTTTAAAACACACACGAAAAAAAATAGTTTAACATATGTCAAATTCCAACATAATAATAGTAAGTTCCACTTCATTGGTGATTAATGAAAAGCCTTAATTAAAAAAAAAGGTCCACTACAACTTAATATTAAAAAATATAATAAGTTTATAATCATATTTAACAACAAAATTTTATTTTAATTACATCACTGATTATATGTCAAGTTTGTTAATGATTCATTATTTCTAATATTAGGAGGTGTAGTTTCAAAAAATAGAGTAATAAAATAAATTATAAGCAATTACATAGGATCACAAGAAGTAGTAGAGAAAGAAAAGAAAAATGATGTACAAAGAAAAAAATATTTTAAAATTTCACAAAAAAAGTAAAAATAAAATTTAAAAAATAAAATAAAAGTTATAAAGAAAATAAATTAATATAAAAAAATAAAAAGCAACCTTGTAATTACACTATGTAATTATCACAAATTCTCACATATTCCATGAGAACTGAAAAGTGTAATTATACCCCTTCAATTACACCCAATTTCATGTGATTAAATAATTACTTGGCCAAACAAATATACCAAATGGTATAATTACACTCAAATCCAACTTCAAAATGGTTTTTCACATAGACTCTTAACTTACTTCCACTTCATTGTAAGTTGTAACTATAAAAGTATACTCATCAAATTTTGTAACTATAAAACTAATCAGATTCAACTTACAATTTGCACCCTGTTATGAAATAATATAAAAGACAAGAACAATAATTCAAGAACAAGAGCAATAGAGAGAAGAGTAGAGAGAGTTCTTCTTATTGATACTTAGAGAATGTTAGGAGTGATTTACAATGGTAGAGGGCACCTCTATTTATAGGGAGGAGGATGATTTAGCTACCAATAATAGGACTCTAGAATCTCTCTAATTAAAGACATTCACCTTAAATAGAAGTGTATTTATAACACTCCCCCTTGAATGTCTATTCAATGATGTGCCTCGTTAAAACCTTAAAACAAAACCCAATGGGAAAAATTAAAGTAAGGAAAAAGAGTACACATGTTTGAATATGCGCCTATTGGTTGCCTCGTTAAAAACCTCGCAAGGAAAACCCGGTGGGACAAAACCTTGTAAGGGAAAAAGAGTGCAACGCGCATTAACTCCCCCTGATAAGAACATCAATTTATGTCCTTAAGTCTTCGCATCCCGATCTTGTGAACTAGCTTCTTGAAGGTTGACTTTGGTAGAGATTTTGTGAACAAATCAGCCATATTGTCGCTTGAACGAATCTGTTGAACATTGATATCACCATTATTTTGAAGATCATGTGTGAAGAATAACTTTGGTGAAATATGTTTCGTTCTATCTCCTTTTATGAATCCTCCCTTCAATTGAGCTATACATGCTGCATTGTCTTCATACAAAGTTGTGGGTAGTTTATCACACTTCAAACCACATTTGTCTTGGATATGATGTATTATCGACCTTAACCACACACACTCCCGACTTGCTTCATGAATAGCAATTATCTCGGCATGATTAGATGAAGTAGCCACAATTGATTGCTTAGTCGATCGCCAAGATATGGCGGTGTCTCCACAGGTAAACACATAACCCGTTTGAGATCGAGCCTTGTGTGGGTCGGACAAATATCCAGCATCAGCATAACCAACAAGATCCGGGCTGCAATTCTTGCCATAAAATAAGCCCATATCGGTAGTTCCCTTTAGGTACCGCAATATGTGTTTGATCCCATTCCAATGTCTCCTTGTAGGAGCCGAGCTAAATCTTGCTAAGACATTAACTGAAAAGGATATGTCAGGCCTTGTAGTATTTGCAAGATACATTAGTGTGCCAATTGCGCTAAGATATGGTACTTCAGGACCAAGTAGCTCTTCATTCCTTTCTTGTGGTCGGAATGGATCTTTGTTCACATCAAGTGATCGAACAACCATCGGTGTACTTAAAGGATGTGCTTCATCCATGTAAAACCGTTTCAGTACCTTTTCTGTATAGGTAGATTGATGACAAAAATTCCGTTTGCCAAATATTCAATTTGCAAACCAAGACATAGTTTAGTCTTTCCGAGATCTTTCATCTCGAATTCATCCTTTAGATAATCAATTGCCTTTTGGAGTTCTATAGGGGTTCCAATAAGGTTTATGTCATCGACATATACGGCAAGTACAACAAATTCCGATGTTGTTTTCTTTATAAAAACACACGGGCAAATGGCGTCATTTATATAGCCTTCTTTTAACAAGTACTCACTAAGACGATTATACCACATTCGTCCAGATTGCTTTAGACCATACAAGGATCTTTGCAATTTAATTGAGAACATTTCCCGAGATTTTGAATTATGCGCGTTTGGCATCTAGAGTCCATCGGGAATTTTCATGTATATCTCATTATCAAGTGAGCCATAAAGATAGGCAGTAACCATATCCATTAAGTGCATGTCGAGCTTTTCATGGACAGCAAAACTTATGAGATAACGAAAGGTTATCGCATCCATTACAGGCGAATATGTCTCTTCATAATCGACACCAGGCCTTTGAGAAAAACCTTGTGCAACAAGGCGTGCCTTATATCTTTGTACCTCGTTTTTCTCGTTTCTTTTGCGTACAAAGACCCATTTATAGCCGACAGGCTTAACACCATTAGGTGTTTCAACTATAGGGCCAAAAACTTCACGTTTTGCCAGCGAATTCAATTCTGATTGAATTGCTTCTTGCCACTTTGGCCAATCCTGTCTTTTTCAACATTCTTCAACAGATTGAGGTTCGAGATCCTCACATTCTTGCATAATGCTAGATGCAACATTATAAGCAAAGGCATTATCTACCACAATATCCACTCGATTAATATTTGCCTCAATATTAATTGGATTTAGGGATAGTTCCGTATTTTCCAGAGTCTCGGGCTCAATGGATTCTTCATGAATCTCAGAATTTGTCAAATCATGAATTTCCTCATGAGATTCTTTCGTAGTGTCATCTCGATCGTTCTTTTTCCTCTTTCTAGGATTTCGATCTTTGGAACCTAATGGTCTGCCACGCTTCAGGCGTGCATTTGACTCATTGGATATGACACTAGATGATTGTCCAACAGGGACATCAATACGGATTGGAACATTTTCCGCGGGAATGTGGGATTTCGTTATCCTCTTCAAGTCCGTAAATGCGTCAGGCATTTGATTTGCTATTCTTTGCAAATGGATAATCTTTTGTACCTCTCTTTCACAAATAGAGGTATGTGGATCAAGATGAGATAATGATGCATTTTTCCACAAAATTTCCCGTTTGGTTTCACCAACTTCTCCCCCTAATTTTGGGAAAAGTATCTCATCGAATCGACAGTCTGCAAATCGTGCAGTAAATACGTCGCCTGTCAATGTTTCGAGGTAGCGAATGATGGAGGGCGATTCAAACCCAACATATATTCCTAACCTTCTTTGCGGACCCATTTTGGTGCGGGATGGCGGTGCTATAGGCACATATACTGCGCATCCAAAAATTCTTAAATGGGATATATTGGGTTCATGACCCAAAACCAATTGCAACGGGGAATACTTGTGGTAATTCGTCGGTCTGAGACGAATTAGCATTGCTGCATGTAAGATGGCGTGACCCCATACCGAAGTGGGCAGCCTCGTTCTCATAAGTAATGGCCTTGCAATCAACTGCAGGCGTTTAATTAACGATTCTGCAAGACCATTTTGAGTGTGAACATGAGCTACAGAATGTTCAACTTTTATCCCGATTGATAAGCAATAATCATTAAATGCTTGGGATGTAAACTCAGCAGCATTATCCAGTCTAATGGACTTGATTGGATTATCTGGAAATTGTGCTCGTAGTCGAATTATTTGTGCCATTAATTTCGCAAACGCAAGGTTGCGTGATGACAACAGGCACACATGAGACCATCTACAGGATGCGTCTATCAAGACCATGAAATACCTAAACAACCCACTAGGTGGGTGAATAGGTCCACAAATGTCCCCTTGTATACGTTCCAGAAACGTGGGTGACTCAGTCCCAACCTTTGTTGGTGATGGCCTGATAATCAACTTGCCTTGATAACACGAAGTGCAAGGATATTCATTATTCGAAAGAATTTTGAAATTCTTTAACGGATGCCCATATGAGCTTTCTATAATCCGTCTCATCATGATCGATCCTGGGTGTCCCAATCGATCATGCCAAAGTACAAAGGTATTGGAATCAGTAACCCTTTGGTTTACTGTTGAATGTGCCTCAATTGCACTAATTCTTGTCCAATACAAGCCACAAGTTAAAGACGGGAATTTCTCAATAACCCTCTTTTGGCCGGAGACATTCTTTGTGATGACGAGATATTCAAGATTATCTTCATCCATTGTCTCAATATGATAGCCATTCCGGCGTACATCTTTAAAACTCAACAAGTTTCTCTTAGACTTGGAGGAGAACATTGCATTCTCTATGATTAACGTCGTGCCTTTGGACAGAGTTACAATTGCTCTTCCGGAGCCTTCAATCAATTTACTACTTCCAGAGATTGTAGTAACGTTTGCCTTACACATATTTAGTTGAGAGAAATATTTCTTTTCTTTGAGTATTGTATGTGTAGTACATGAATCAACTAGGCAAATACTTTTACAGTTGGACGTTGATCCAAGTTCGCTTTGTGAGATATCCATATTTGCTATCCCATAGTTTGACATACAAAAGAGATACACGAACATAAGAATAAACAAGTTCAATTCGTTTGTGTCACATAATATTTTCAAAATCTGCTAACAGTTGACTAACAAAATCAGATATGTTATCCATAATTGATTACTTTGCAGTTTGAAAATTTCAGTTTAAGCATTTTCTTCAAACAATCGATTGTTAAACACAAACAATCGATTGTTGAACATTGACAATCGATTGTTAAACACACACAATCGATTATTTGCTATTTTGAAAAACTTCAGATCACACTGTCTTAAGACAATCGATTGTTAAATATAGACAATCGATTGTTGGCTTATTTTGAAAAATTCCAGAGCACACTGTTTTAAGACAATCGATTGTTAAGTATAGACAATCGATTGTTGGCTATTTTGAAAAATTCCAGAGCACACTGTTTTAAGACAATCGATTGTTAAGACAAAGACAATCGATTGTGGATGATTTTTGAAAAATTCCAGATTACACTGTCTTAACGACAATCGATTGTTAGACAAAGACAATCGATTGTTGATCAATTATTTTTCAGCTTTAATGCGAAAATAGTAGATAATCGACTAGTTTTTCAGGCTAGTCGATTACCCCTACTGGAAAATAAAAATATTATTGATATTTGAGCATATTGAAGATATTCTAAAGAACTACTGCTAACATAACATCATGAACTAACTAATACGAGCTAATACTAATGACTATTAGTTTATTCACTAACTAATACAAATAAGTAGAACAAAATCAAATAACTCCATCTTCTTTCATCACGGACCCATCGCCGATTAGGTGGTCTATTTTCCCCTCGGGTTGCTCAAAGAAGTCTGCCACATCCAGGTGGGTGATGTCCAAGTTGTCGTCATAGACAAAATTCGTTTCAGGGCCTTTTCTCTTTCGAGATGCTTGATAAAGGTCAACCAAGTGTCTTGGTATACGGCAAGTCTTTGACCAGTGCCCTTTCCCACCGCAACGATAACATATAGTTTCTGAACCATTTGCCTTAGGATCTTCATGACCCCGTTTCTGCTTTCGGTGGTTATCTCTCCTTGGGGGTTGACGGACTTAATTGGAATTTCTTCCTTGTCTACGTCCCTGGCTATGAACCCGTTTACGACCATGACCATGGCCTTTTTCATGTTTGGCATAATGAGAGTGCACCTTATCTGCTTCAGGCAGTGGTGTAGACCCAGTGGGTCGATTTTCATGATTTCTCATGAGCAGGTCATTATTTCGCTCAGCCACTAGTAGAAGAGAAATCAGTTCAGAGTACTTTGTAAAGCCTTTCTCTCTGTACTGTTGTTGCAGTACCATATTGGAGGCACGAAACGTTGTAAACGTTTTCTCAAGCATATCATAATCGGAGATATTATCCCCGCATAGCTTCAATTTAGAAGTAATTCTGAACATTGCAGAATTATATTCAGAAACGGACTTAAAGTCCTGGAGCCTCAGATGAGCCCAATCATATCGTGCTTGTGGCAGAGTGACCAACTTCAGGTTGTCATATCTCTCCTTTAAGCCGTTCCACAAGATGAGTGGATCCTTGACGGTGAGATATTCAATCTGCAAACCTTCATCAAGGTGATGGCGCAAGAAAATCAAGGCCTTCGCACAGTCTTGGGTGGATGCTTTTTCTCTATCTTTGATGGTGTCTCCGAGACCCATAGCATCTAAGTGGATTTCAGCATCCAACACCCATGTCATATAGTTCTTGCCCGAAATTTCAAGGGCAACGAACTTTCTTTTCGTAATGTCAGACATAATCGAAAATTAAATTAGGAAGAGGGAAATACCTTAGATTTTTCGAGAATTGTTCTTGAGACGGTAGAGTCTCGTGCTGATAACGTGTTATGAAATAATATAAAAGACAAGAACAATAATTCAAGAACAAGAGCAATAGAGAGAAGAGTAGAGAGAGTTCTTCTTATTGATACTTAGAGAATGTTAGGAGTGATTTACAATGGTAGAGGGCACCTCTATTTATAGGGAGGAGAATGATTTAGCTACCAATAATAGGACTCTAGAATCTCTCTAATTAAAGACATTCACCTTAAATAGAAGTGTATTTATAACACACCCCTTTTTTCTTACTGTCATTAGATGTCCACTCAATAAATAGTCCCTCAGACAACCCAAATTGTAAACCCCAAGAAATCTTGGAGCACGAAGTAATTTTTATTACCACCAAGGAGTATAGTGTAATGAACAGTGCGTAAAATGGAATACAAGATATTATCAATGTTAAAAACAACAAAAATGCACTTTCTAATAAAATATTTTCTTGAAGAAGAATATTTTAGGGGACATAAATGTAAAATGTTACTCCTACAATGAAAGCAAATTGTAATAGTAGTGATTTTATGTGGGTGGGAGAAGGAGGACTTTGAGATTTGGGGACTGTTCCCTTGTCTTCCGTAAGAGGACAGCAATAGTACATTTATAAAAGATCAAGTGTGATAGGTAACACCACAGGGATGGTCAAGCGGAGGGCGTTCATTGGCTAGAGTTGATTTTAACCAATAATAAGAGGGTTTGTTATGGGGGGAGGAGCAGTGAATCATTTCATATCTCGCTAATGGCGCTTGCTGGGTAGTTTGACTTTCACGAAATGAAACAGACAATTAGTAGTCCACTATTTAATAAAGACGCAAAAAATAATCATTCCTAGTAATAAGTAATTTAATAAGATAAATTGGGTTTTATGCGAAATACATAGTATTTGCTTTTATTTGCATGGTATATAAATACCATATACCGGTAAATATTTTTCAAATGACATCTCAAAGCTTTATTGTTATTTTTATCGAAATTCTCACTCAAAGCTCAGATGAAGCTCTTACAAGAGCTCCAATGGAGAATCTGGAATGTTCCAAAGAAAGAAGAAAACATCTGGGAGGAGAGCAGAAGAATTACGAATGTGAAAATGACTCTCATCCTTAGTTCCACTATTACAGCATGTGTATATATATGTGTATGCGTGGGAAAAAACTAAAGGAATAAGGAATACAATAACAAGGAATATAGTAACTTAGCTAACTAAGAGCTAATATAAGTTGCTGATATAAACATACTTCAATACCACCCCTACCCCCAAGTTGGATTGGAGGATCACAACATGATGTTTAACTCTAATGAGTGCCTTGGTGAGGATGTCAGCTAATTGGTCAGTGGTGGCTATATGGTGGAGAGAAATCAAGCCTTCCTAAAGTTTGTTCCATATAAAATGACAGTCAACTTCGATGTGTTCTGTCCGTTCATGGAGAATTGGATTATGAGCAATGTGGATGGCAGATTGGCAGTCACAAAAGACAGCAATAGGGCTGGACTGAAAAATAACGAACTCTTCAAATAACTTGTTCAGTCATACCAGTCCTCCTACCACCTTTATGAGGGACATGTACTCTGCTCAGTTGAAGATAAGGAAATGGTATATTGCTTCTTTCATTTCCAACTAATGGGATTGTCTCCAACCAAAACAATGTACCCAGTGACAGACTTTCTAGAATCAGGGCATGATGCCCCAATCAGAGTCACAGTAGACACTGATAGAGCAATCAGTTTTGTTGGAAAAGAATATGCCAAGTGTGGGAGCAGTCTTGAGATACCTGAAGAAATGAAATATTGCCGGCAAATGTGTATCTTTGGGTGCTCGTATGAACTGGCTGAGAAGCTGCACACTGTATGCTATATCAAGTCGTGTGTTGGTGAGAAAATTTAGTTTGCCCACCAATATTTTGTAATGTGTAGGATCTGGAAGAGGAGTTTCGTCATCAGCTTTCAACTTCACAGCATGGTCAAGAAGAGAGGACAGGCTGCTATAGGTAAAACAATCATATTCCTTTAGTAGATCTAAGGTGAACTTCCTTTGAGACATGATGATACCATCTGATTTGTAGAGAACCTCTAGCCCCAAAAAGTAATGGAGTTTCCCCAGATCTTTGATTTTGAATTGCTTATCAAGGAATGATTTTAAATTGGCTATCTCAACTAAATCAGTCTTAGTGATAATGACATTATCAACATAGATAGCTATAAAAACAATGTGAGAAGAAGTCTTCTTGGAGAAGAGTGAATAATAATTTTCAGAGTGTCTATACCACATTTATGATAGGGCTTCAGCCAGCTTAGCATATCATTGCATGCAGGCTTGCTTCAGCCCATATAATAATTTGTTAAGTTTGCAAACCACCTTTTGTGGACCAGTCTGGCCAATTAAGAGACCTGGTGGCACCTCCATATACACTTCTTCATATAAGTCACCATGAAGGAATGCATTATTTACATCAAGCTGAAATATATCCCAGCCTTTCTTCACAGCAACAGTGACCAAAACTCTAACTATTGTCATTTTGAAAACAGGGGAAAATATTTTTGTATAGTCAATCCCTGCTTGTTGGGTATACCCCTTTTACCACTAATCTAGCCTTAAATCTCTCTATGCTACCACCTGCTTTGTGCTTAATTTTATAGACTTACTTGCAGCCTATTGCCTGCTTTCCAGCTGGCAAGGGGACTAAGTCCCAAGTGTTATTTGCATAGAGAGCCTCAAGCTCCTGGGTCATGGTTGCTTGCCATGCAGGGCTGAGAACTGCATCTCCATATGAAGATGGCTCACTATCATGACAAACATTTGTCATTAAGTGTTGATTTTCAGGACATAGGACATCATGTGTAACATAACTATGTGATTAGAGAAAAGTACACTCAAAGAAGATGCATCCCGATGGACATTAGAATATGATACTTTAGGTAAAGTATAGATGTAATCCTGAAGGAATGTAGGGGGTTTATGAGTTATACTAGTTCTTCTTAAAGGAGGTGAACCTGATTGAGTAGATGTTAGTGAATTAGGACTGAGAAACTCATGTAAAATTACAAGGATAGGAGAATGGGTGAAAAGACTAAATATTTGATGTGTGCATTGTAGTATCATTAACAATTGAGGATATAGGGATTGAGATCTGGAGATGTGATACTTGTAGGATTTTGAGCATTATAGTGTGGACTACTATTCTCAGTGTAGACAGGAAGAGAGACTGACCTGAGACTATTATACAGAGAGATATTCTTAGACTTTAAAGAGAAGGGAAAAATAATTTCATAAAATACTATATCTCCAGAGATATGAATCTTCTTAGTGGCAAGGCTTAACACTTTGTAACCCTTTGTCCCAAAAGGATAACCCACAAAAATATGAGGAGTAGTTCTGGGTTCAAATTTGTTTTTGTGTACCTAGTAGGATAATAGAGGCATCCAAAGCTCCTCAAATGAGAGTTGTTGGGTTTTTTCGTATAAGATTTCAAAAGGAAACTTGTTTTTCAAGTAGGTAGTAGGTAGTTTGTTAATTAGGTAAGTTGCTGTCAAAATACATTCTCCCGAATAGTTAGTTTGGAGTTTGGATTGAAACATAAGTGCCTCAAGGAGTTACTTGTGTTTTCTCTCTACTACCCGAATTTGTTGTGTAAGACAAGAGGGGTTGCTCTGATGGTAAGCAACCCCCACTTCCAACCGAGAGGTTGTGAGTTCGAGTCTCCCCAAGAGCAAGGTGGGAAGTTCTTGGAGGGAAGGATGTCGGGGGTCTATTTGGAAACAGCCTCTCTACCCAAGGGTAGGGGTAAGGTCTGCGTACACACTACACTCCCCAGACCCTACTAAGTGGGATTATACTGGGTTGTTGTTGTTGTTGTTGTTACCCGATTTTGTAGTCCAGTCCATTATCAGATCTAATGGTTTTCACAGTGGTGTTGAATCGGTTCTCAATCATATTTATGAAGTCAGGTTTGTAGGGCATTGCTTTTGTTGCTTAATAGATGAGTCCAAGTGGACCTACTGAAATCATCCACCAAGGTAAGGAAGTACTTATTATTGTTGTGTGTAGAAACATGATATGGGCCCCATATATCAACATGTATCAATTGGAAAATATAGGTAGAGGTGCTAGTTTTTAGTGGAAATGGAAGTCTGACTTGTCTAGCCATGAGACAAATGGAGCAAATGAAAGGTTGTTTGGGCGATAAGTTCACAGATATTGAGTATATTTTTCTCATTTTGACAAAGGAAACATAGCCAAGCCTATTATGCCACAAAATGTATGTATCATGTTTATCTAAACATTCAAAGAGTCACTCTTATTATTGTGAATGGAAGTATTTACATCCGTTAAATAAGACTTAATAAAGAGGACTACTAATGACTCCACTATTTTTACCAATAGAAACAGAACAATTGCAACAAGAAATTGGAAGACTAGTAGCTGAAACAGAACTTTTACCCTTAGACACCTATAGTATAATCCCTCTCTGCTACTACCAATCACCTAAGGCCTCTTCACTGAAGGGGCCTGTAACAGACATAGTGTATCAGTGAAAAATATAATACACCTGAGATGTATTGCAAGAGAATTGACAAAAATTACGTTGTACTTAAAGGATGGAACATAGAGGACTTTGTTTAGATTAATTTCAGAGTTGAGTATCACATCCCCAAATTTAAGCACTTTCACCTTGTATCCATTTGGTAGGCTTATTAACACAGGGTATGGTAATTTTGTTGTGTTACTAAGAGCAGTTTTACTGAAGGTCGTGGGATTAGAGGCTCTTGAGTCTGATCCAATAACCAGTCTTATATTCGAAACATTTGCATGATGGTATCAAAACCAATAGAAGAAATGCAAAGCTTCTTCTCTAACGGTCACTACTAACCCCCTCACGCCCCTTCCACCCTTCCCTCCCTCCCCCACCACTCAACTCCTAACCCCCTCATACGTTATCCACCAATAGCACCAAAGGCGACACCCACCCACACCGGTGCCGACCCAAGTACTGCTACAGCGACATTAATTCTGGTGCTCTTAAATAATAATCCATAGTGTTCCTTGGAGTTGCAGGTAGTTTTCATTTTCTCTTGAATGTATAGTTTATGCATTTTTTATTTATCCTTTTGATCTGTTAAAATCATTAAGTTTATTGAACTGATTTGTTTTCTGTTAGTTTTACTTTGTCGCTGTGACTTTACCAAAGTTTGACGATTTCTGAGCATTCTTTTACAAATTAATCATATTCTTCCTTATATTTAATTTGTTTTAAAAAAACAGAACAAAAACTTTGCAAAAAAAGGTAGAAGACATAGCTCCTCCCCGGTGGTGACCATTTCCGCGGACCATCTCCTTTTTTCTTTTTCTTTTTTTCTTCCAATTGTCTCTTCTGCTTTTTGTGTGTGTGGGGGTGTGTTCTATTTTCTTGGACAGGTACCTTATTTTTCAGGTGAAGATTTTTGGCAAGCTACAGTACTTCCGGCGACTCCCGTTCAGATTTTCGGCAGGACGCACCAGAACTACCCGTTTTGATAAGCTTCAGGAAAACTTGCCCTGGGTACTAGTCGCGGCGGCGAGGCCAATTTTCGGCGTTTGGGAGTGAAGAGCTAAGCAACACCGGGGGGGCGTGCAAGAGTTGGTAGCAGTTGACCTCGGGCGCATCAAAGCCTACTTTCAGGCTTTTCCACCGGGAGTTGGTACCTCCCGCTCTCTTGTTTACTCTGTACACCTTTTTACGTATTCTAGCTAGCATTTCGTGTGAGGTTTACTCTGTTGCTATCTAGTTTGCATCTTTTTGCGTATTCGCTATAGTGTGTGTGTGCGTCACTATTCTCCATAGTCGGTTGGAGGGATAGTGGCCGCGGCGGGGGATGATAGTGTAAGGTCATGTCCTCGGGGGGTGGGGGCGGTGGCGAGGGTGAGTAGGGGGGTAGGTAGTGGTCCTGCGGGTAGGGCAGGAGGTAAGGGTGGGAGGAGGGTAGCAGACGCTCATAGATTAAGGATTGGGTCGTGGAACATAGGCACTCTGACGGGTGAGTCCATTGAGTTGGCGAAGGTTCTTCAGAAGAGGAGGATTAACATAGCTTGTGTCCAGGAGACTAGGTGGAAAGGGTCGAAGGCGAGGAATGCAGACGGATTTAAGCTGTGGTATTCTGGGGTCGTGAGAGGTAAGAATGGAGTGGGCATCCTGGTAGATAGGAATCTAAGGGAGCCCGTGGTCGAGGTTAGGCGAGTGAATAATAGGTTAATGTCTATTAAGTTGGTTATTGGGGGTTGCGTCCTCAACGTCATCAGCGTTTACGCGCCGCAAGCGGGCTTAGACGAGGAGGTTAAGAGGCGTTTTTGGAAGGGCTTGGATGATCAGTGAATAGTATTTCCCAATCTGAGAAGTTAGTTATTGGAGGGGACTTTAATGGTCACATTGGGGCTGATGCTGGTGATTATGGTGAGGTGCACGGTGGCTTTGGCTTTGGGGTTAGGAACGGAGGAGGCACGTCACTGCTTGATTTTGCTAGGGCTTCCGAGTTTCTGATTGCGAACTCGACATTTCAAAAGAGGGGTGAGCATTTGGCCACCTTCAAGAGTTCGGCGGCGAGGACTTATATTGATTACCTCATCCTAAGAAGGAGCGATAGGGGTATGTGCAAGGACTGCAAGGTTATTCCGGGAGAGTCCCTTTCGATGAAGAGGAAGAGGAGGAGGAGGGGTGCTCGGGGATAACTGCGGATTAGATGGGGTGTTTTGACTAAGGAGAAAGCACAGGAGTTGGAAAGGAGGTTAACTGAGGGCAGAGCTTGGAGAAGTTCCGGGGAAGCGGACGCTATGTGGTCAGAGACGGCGAACTTGGTTAGGGAGGTAGCACGGGATGTGCTCGGGGTAGCAAAGGCCTATTCAGGCAGACATCAGGGTGAATGGTGGTGGAACGATGTATTTGAAGGAAAAGTGGAGGTGAAGAAGGCGGCGTTTGCTAAGTTGGCAGGGAGCACAAGCGAGGAAGAACGGAGAGCGAACATGGAGATCTACAAGGTAGCGAGGAAAGAAGCAAAGCTGGCGGTAAGGAAGTTAAAAACGCAGCGCTTGGTCGCATGTACGAGGAATTAGGGGAAAAAGACGGGGACATGAAGTTATTCCGGTTAGCTAAAGCAAGGGAAACTAAGACGCGTGATCTTGACCAAGTTAGGCGCATCAAGGGCGATGATGGTAGAGTTGTGATGGGGGAGTCTCAAGTCAAGCAGAGGTTGCAGGCGTACTTTCGAGACTTACTTAATGAGGAGGGGGAGCGTAACTTAGAGCTAGGGGGTTGGGGAATTCAAAGCAACATAGCGACCTTGGGTACTGCTGGCGCATTAGGGCGAAGGAGGTCATGGGGGCTTTGCGTAGGATGAGTAGGGGTCGAGCGACCGGGCCTGACGAGATCCCCGTGGAGTTCTGGAAATTCATGGGTAGGTTAGGAGTGGGGTGGCTCTCCAGGTTGTTTAATGTGATCTTCAAGGCCAAAAGGATGTCGGAGGAGTGGAGGTGGAGTACAATGGTGCCCTTGTACAAGAACAAAGGGGACATCCAGTGCTGCAACAACTATAGAGGTATCAAATTAATAAGTCACACCATGAAGATATGGGAGCGGGTGATCGAGGCGAGGGTGAGAGAGATGACATCTATATGTGTGAACCAGTTCGGTTTCATGTCGGGTCGCTCCACTACAGAAGCTATTTACCTTGTCAGGAGGCTGGTGGAGTAGTTCAGGGATAAGAAGAAGGACATGCACATGGTACTTATCGACTTGGACAAGGCGTATGACAAGGTCCCAAGGGAGGTGCTATGGAGGTGCTTGGAGGCGAAGAGCGTGCCGGAAGCCTACATCAGAGTAATCAAGGACATGTATGATGGAGCTAAGACTAGGGTTAGGACGGTGGGTGGTGACTCAGACCATTTTCCAGTGGTTATGGGGCTCCATCAAGGACCGGCGTTTAGCCCTCTCTTGTTTGCCTTGGTGATGGATGCTCTAACCCGACATATTCAAGGGGATGTGCCTTGGTGTATGTTAACTACTGACATAGTCTTGATAGACGAGACGAGGGTCGGTGTTATTGAGAGGTTAGAGGTATGGAGACAGACTCTCGAGTCTAAGGGTTTCAAAATAAGCAGATCTAAGATAGAATACCTGGAGTGTAAGTTTAGCGCCGAGCCGAGCGAAGTAGGCAGGGACGTGATGATTGGATCTCAGGTCATCGCCAAGAGGTATAGTGTCAGATATCTTGGGTCGGTGATCCAGGGGGACGGAGAGATTGACGGGGACATCACTCATCGTATAGGAGCGGGGTGGTCAAAGTGGAGTCTTGCATCAGGAGTCCTGTGTGACAAGAAAGTTCCACAAAAACTCAAGGGGAAATTTTATAGAGCTGTGTTAAACCTGCCATGTTGTATGGGGTGGAGTGCTGGCCAGTGAAGAACTCTCATGTTCAGGAATGAAGGTTGCGGATATGAGGATGATCAGGTGGATGTGTGGGCTCACCAAGTTAGATAAGATTAAGAATGAAGTTATTCGAGAGAAGGTGGGGGTGGCCCCGGTGGATGAGAAGATGCGAGAAGCGAGGCTAAGGTGGTTCGGGCATGTGCAGAGGAGAAGTCCGGATGCCCCGGTGAGGAGTTGTGAGCGGCTTGCGATGGCCGGCGTACGGCGAGGCAGATGGAGGCCTAAGAGCCACTGGTAATGTTGGCATTTTTTGGGAGGTCCTCCTGTCTAAAAATGTTGCAGTATGTTCATTATCTGCCCATATTGCTTTTTTTTTGTCAAGCTGACATTCTAATTCTCACTGTGTAGGATTGGATCATCTTCTTTTTCCTGCATCAGATCAGCAGGGGTTCCATGCACATTTGCTACGGTTCCTTTATTTCTGTTGAATTTGTGACCTTGAGTTTGACCTGAGTTTTTTCGCTGATTGAACTATTGAGTATTAATGCGATTTGAGTTTTGATTGTTATAAGAGTTATTCTGGAGATATCCATGTAATTTGTAACACTTTGTCCTTTGTATGGCATGGCCTCTTACAATAGTCACAGAATGGTCGGCCTTTAAATTTGCCTGAGTTGGATGTATAATATGTCTTGAATTTCGAGCTCCAAAAGGATTCTGATGTTGTGAAGGCGCATTGTTTACATGAAGAGAGGTAGACTCCAGGTCCAATTGATTGTTTGGTTTGAACTCCCTTTGCTTTTCCTCTTATACCATTAGAGAGAAGGTTTGCGCCAATAATGGTAAAGGTTTTATCATTAAAATGCTTCCTCGCATTGTTGTGTACACTTCATTCAAACCCATCAAAAACTAAATAAGTCGCATGTCTTGTTCTGTCTTATGCATATTGTCCTTTGACCCACGAGTGCAGACGCAGGTGCACTGAGACTTTGCATTGAGATTGCTCAATCTTCCCATAGCCTTTTCATCGCATATAGTAAGCAGTGATGTCCAAGGACCCTTGAACGAGATTATTAATCTCCTTTTGAATTTGATACAGCTTCACACTATTCGTTTGATCATATTGATCTTCTAATTATCTCCATAATTTCACTTAATCGCTAACATATTCACACTATCGGAAATTTCCTTGGACAGGTAATTGAGAATCCAGGAAGTTACCATATATCACACCTTTCCCATTGACGAAATTGTGGAGAATTAGGAGGAGGTTTGCTACAATCTCTATTTACGAACCCTAATTTGTTTTCGACTGACGGGCTCTCAGTAGACTCCTTCTCCATGACCTATACTTAATTCCAGCGAAAGGAACTGGTACTAAGGTCACTCTGGGACTATCCGAAGGATGAATGTATAGAGGGCTACTTCCATCGATGACAGGTTGATCGCTCCTGCTCGTACTGGGGCGTGAGTTTTTCTGTCTGATCGATAGCTATGAGCAAAGCCCTAGATGATGAAATTGGCTAATTTCCTAAGCAAAACACTGACTAAACTATCCAATCGTGCATAAAATGCCTTCACTTCGCACAAATTCTGCAGCTTGAAATCGCAAAAACAAAACCCAGCAGATGACGGAGAGAAAGAGGTTTTGAAGAAGAGAAACTGCGACAGATCTCCGCCGAGGATGTCGCGCTGACTCTGATACCATATCGAGATTCTTACTCTAAGCTTAGATGAAGCTCTTACAAGAGCTTCCATGGAGGATATGGAATGTTCCAAAGAAAGAAGAAAATATTTGGGAGGAGAGCAAAGGAATTACGAATGTGAAAATGACTCTCATCCTTACTTCCACTATTACAGCCTGATATATATGTACGCGTGGGAAAAAAATAAAGGAATAAGGAATACAATAACAAGGAGTACAATAACTTAGCTAACTAAAATCTAATATAAGCGGCCAATATAATTATATCTCAATAATTTTATATCTTTCCTCTTAAATGTATGCATGATTTATTTATTTTTTTGCACAGTATTTTTTTAGGAAAAAAAGAAAAAGAAAAGTATAATGAACTTAAATTTACAAAAAAAGGAGAGGAACAATCGATCCAATTATCTTGATTTCAACTCAATTCACTGAAGACATTCCTAATTGCGTTCATTTAGAAGTTCACATATAGCTTTTCATTCCTAATTGCTTTCACTTACAAGCATACCTATAACTTCTATTCTTAATTGCCTTCATCTTTACTTATACTCCCTCCATTCCAAAATATTTATCATGTTTCACTTTTTGAGAGTTAATTTGATTAATATTTTAAATTAATTTGAATTAGATTAATACACATTTAAATTTAGATATTCGAAACATAATATAATTTATTATTTTTCTCATGTCAATGTAACAAAAACATACATGTGAAATTGTTAGTCAAAGCTCAAAGCAAAACATGGCAAAAATAATTTGAAATGGAAGGACTGCCTTTTGTTAGACGGGTTACTTAGTCAATTACTACGGAGTATCAATTAAGTCAAACATTTCACAGAAAAGTCTAGACATCCCATCTTCACCTTAATCATCTAAACAAAATCGTTCAGTCGAACTTTGGACTACTTACTGGTCCGGTGGATAACACTATTACCAACGAGATATAGATTTTATGTGTAACGTTTTAGTTAGGCTAAATTATAAGTTTTTGCATAAAATTTTGGTGACTAACTTATGCCAGAAAAGTTCATAAATGTATATAATGAGTCCATAATAATTAACTAATGTTATTTATACATCAGATAAATTAAAAGTACACATCCAGAACTACAAAAATAAATAAACAATAAGAAACTAATAGAGCATTATGAACGAAACTTCTTACGAATTTCAAAGAGTCTAACGAAAATAAATGCTGAAGGAAAAGAAAAATTTGAGAAATGTGAGTTCTTTCAGTTTAAAGGTTTAAAGAAGAAGAGGGTGGCTACTTTTTTACACCAACTTTAGGCCAATATGGTCAACAAAAATGACGTCTATATTTTTACCATATCACAACAGAGGCAATGTAATTACCAACCTGCAAGCGCGAACAGGTCAAAATCAAAAGGCGTGGGCACACACAAAAGAAGAAATGAATAGCAGGACGCACTAAGAATTACGGCAAATCAAGAGAGGCAAATAAGATAGATGTGTTCCATTAATCTTAATCACATAGAGCATCTGTAACACAATTTGCTTGCAACACTTTTCACGTAGAAGACTGCTAAATACAAACTTAACAGAGAGAGATCAACTTGAGAAGAAAAACACTGCCCTTTCAAGTCCTGGCAATCCTTTGGAGCCTGGCAACTTGTCCACACATGTCATTCAATTTTCCCTGGAAGCTTTCTGGTCAATTACTAGTATCAAACATGTACAAAAACATATTTCCTCTTTTTCTTTAACTAGTTGGCTGCTAAGAGTGGGAGACTTCGAAGAGTGGAACAAAAAAGAAAATACCAAGTACAGAGAATTAAAATGCACTGCAGCCCATTACTTTGTCCTCATCGACCAGGAGATGCCGCTTGTCCTGCTGGATTCCGCTTGAAGGGACGTAACTTGGATCCCTTAATATTTAGATGATCAACCAGTATATTTTTTCTAAGCATATACTTCACGTCATATCACCATTGGATGCAAAAAGATGCATGCCCATCTGCCTTTTTATATGGTCTGGTATCAACCTGTTTACGAGGTCTGAAGAGGCACCAGACAACTGAAACCAGGAAAATGAAGTTGGATGAGCAATGGAGTAAACTTAAAATAGGTAAGTAGAGAATGTGTAACTCCGATTTTAGTATAGTTATATAATATTAATTCCATTCAGCTGGGATCGGGAAGAATGAAGCACGAATGGTGTAACCTTTAATTTTAAGAATAAACTTGTGAAAGATGTACCTCCTGCTTAAAATTGAAGAGAGGCGGCAATGGGCGACCATTGGGAAGGCGTGCATTTGGTTCACGAAGCTCATCAAAGAAAGGATGAGCACATGCTTCAAGCTGCAAAATGAGAAATAATATATGAGATTTAGGAATTCATTGTTCAATAAACAAAGACCCATATGTGACCGGGAGCACTGGTAACAGGACAGTAAACCTATTAAAAGAACAGGTCAGTAAAAAGCAGCACAAGGAGATGTAGGAGCATAAAAAGGACCACTGAAATGGCCATCACAAATGGAGACATGCAAATCGTGCTACATATAAATCGTTGCATTAATGGAAGACAACCACATCAGGAAAAAGAAACTAAATTGAACTTACTGCAGTGCAACGCAGACTTGGTGAGTACTGCAAAAGCCGAGAAGCGAGGTCAATTGCTTCAGGAGGCATCCGTTTGTGGAAAACCTGAGACCAAGCACAACATAGCAAGTTAGCAGCAAATAGATAGATATACAAGAGCAAAGAAACAACAATGGATTTATTTGCGCTTTTGCCATTAGCGCGGTTTGGTAAGAATAAAATAGTCATCCGGATGGGGATTGGGAGTTCAGATCCACTAAAAAGCCAAACTCACTCAGTTGTGATTTGACTATCTTTTACTGTTCAAAGATTTACTTGTGATTTCCAGATTTTGTTTCCTTAGTATTCAATAGATATGTTGCTTATCAGAGTGAGTACCCATTAAGGAAGCAATTTTGATGTTATAGCTGCTTCAGCACAAACTCATTAATCAAGACAAAAACTTATTTCAACACAAAATTATAACCAAACTCAAGAAATACCTTGCATCTGGTTTTCGTAGGTAAGGGCGCGGTTCTGGCGGTTCTACCGGTTCCGGCGGCCCGGTTCTGGCGGTTCCGGTTCTGGCGGTTCCTGGGAACCGTGGCGGGACGGTTCTACCCGCTGGAACCGCGGAACCGGAACCGCCAGAACCGGAACCGGACCGGTTCTGGCGGTTCCAAACGGTTCCAACCGGTTCCATCCGGTTCTGTAACGGGCAAAATTTTTAAAAAAAAAAAATTAATAATTTCCAAACGGCTCTTTTTCAAAAGTAGCCATTTGGAAGTTTAAAAAATAGTCATTTGGCCCCCAAACTTTAATTTAACCCCAAACTTTATATAATTACACTATTTCCCATTTGTCAACTATAAATACCCCTCATTCTTTCATTTTTATTCACCAATTCATCAATATCTCTCAATCTCTCTCAAGCTCTCTTTCAATCTTTCTAGTGCAAGTGCTTAATTTATTGTTGCAAATTCGTGAAATATTGTGAAGTTGTTGTATTGAAGTTTTCAAGTGTTCAATTTCAACGATTTTCAATTTTCAAGAAGTTGTTCGTCAATCCGGTAAACTCGTTTCAACTCTTACGTGCTAATAGTATTTTTTTGTGTTGTTAGTTTGCTTAATTATAATTATTATGGCATTTTCGTTGAAAAATATGTTCGGTAAAGGAAAAGCTAAAACGGGTGAAAGTAGTGGCCAAAATACTACCCTCCCCCGGCTCCCCGACCTAGAAAAGATAAGCAAGTTCAAAGTAGTAGCCAACCTAGAAATCCTAATGAACCCTTCAGAATCCTTGATAGTGATCACCCTTGTTTTCAATTTAGCGATATTGATTTTTTACATGATGTAGCAGTAGGTGATAGAATAGACGATGATATTATGAATGCTCTTTATCCTAATGCACCTATATTAGAGGGAAATGAGGATGATGATGATGATGAAACCCAAGCTCCGGTAGATTTAGATGATACACCTACTAGTCCTGCTCATAACTCAGGTGATGAACCGGCACATCCACCCGTACTCCCACTTTTAGTAAACAACCTCCTAAACGTACAGAAACATCATTAGTTTGGCAATTTTTTATTCAACTTAGAGAACAAAATAAAGCTAAGTGTAAATCTTGTGGGAAATTACTTGTGCATAGGTTTACTGGAGATCGTAGTGGATAGTTTAGTTAAGCATATAAGATTACACCCTAGCGATAAGGCTAGATTTTTGCAATTGAAAGCGCAACAAGAGGGGAGGACAAGTCCTGATACTACAGTTAACCCAAGTACTGGTTCAAATCTAGTTCAACCAGGAATAAACACAGTCACCGGAGGTATATTATATTACGATCTAAATAAGGATCGTGAAGAATTAGCTAAAATGATTACTGTTATGTGTTTGCCTTATTCTTTTGCTTCTAATCCTGCATGGATTCATTATATTAGAAGAGTATTTAATCCTACGTATAAAGGTTGGCCTCGCGCCACAGTGAAGGCCGATTTTTATAAATACAAGCATGAATACGAACAATACTTGCGCTATTTATTTACCCATATAACTAATCGTATGTCTATTACAACTGATATTGGTAGAAGTAATAATGATTGTGATTATCTAACCGTAACCAGTCATTGGTGGACAATGCAAAAACGCATTATTGCATATAGGATAATTAATTCACGGTACACGGGTAGGTTTATTGCTAACACTGTTTCAGATGTATGTAGATATTTTTGTTTTAGTGATAAAATAATGTCAATTTCTATGGATAACGCTTCTAGCAACACTAGTGCAATAGGTATGCTAACTAGAACACTTAATCCTGCTTTTACTAATATTTTCCATGTTAGATGTATATGTCATATTTATCATTTAATTGTTGGTGATGGTATGAGAATATTAAACATAGAAATTGAAAAGGTTAAAATGGCTCTTAATTGGCTATTTTATTCAAACCGTAGAAGTAGACTTAGAGAATATTTTAAGAAGTGTGACGAATATGGCCTTAGAGAAAGAAAGGTTCCTAAACCTTGCCCGACTAGGTGGAACTATATGTACGAAAATTTAGTAGTAGCGTACGAATATAGAAACCCAATTAACGCTACGTATAATTCTCGGGATTGTGGAGAGGAAGATAATGACATGCTAACTACACAAGATTGGACTAACGTTAAAATTCTTTTAGATTTTTTAGAACATTTTCATGTCGCTACAAATGCTTTATCTGGCCAATATTATCCAACTATTTCTAACTATTTAGTTTATATTGCCGCACTTGCTAATTTGTTTGTTGATTTTAACGAGGGAGGGGAAATTTATGAAATTGCAATAACTGAAATGAAAAAGAAGTTTAAAAAATATTTTTTCCCTATCCCTCCTATATTTGGTGTGTCTGTTATGTTAAATCCAACTATGAAATTAGGAGGTCCTAACTTTTGGTATTCTACTATTTATCAAGCTTTAGATCTTTCAGAAGTAGAACTTGCTACACTAGCTGATGCGAAAGCATCAATTAAAGTGAATGCTCAAACTGTTTATAATGCTTATAAACAGGCGTTAGAGCATGCTAGGCCTAATATTCCAACCCCTACTTCGTCTACATCACAGTCGTGTAAAAGAGTTGCTGGCTTAACAGCTCTTAAATCGTGGACGGAGTTCAGGGGTACTCAAGGGGATAATTTAGATGAAATTTCCCATCTAAATGAGCTTCAAGTTTATTTGTCGCGGGGACTAGAGAATGAGAATCCAGACGGCTCTTTCGACCTTTTAGATTGGTGGAAGACAAGGGAAAAGCATTTTCCCGTTCTTGCAAGGATGGCTCGGGATGTTCTGTCGATTCAAGCGTCAACTGTTGCATCGGAGAGCGCTTTTAGTCAAGCAAGACTACAAATAGGTGATCACAGAGCCTCGAAGCGGGACAGCTTGGAAAAATCAGTGCTTTTTCGAGATTGGATCCGCGCAGAAAGAAGGAACTTTGGCCTTGCTGAATCACAACCAGAAATAGATGAGTGCTATGAAGAAATGCTAGCAGAACTTGCTCAGGAAACATCTTCACCCGGAAGTGGTGATGAACAAGCTTTATTTCCACCACCGCCAACACAACCACCTCCAAACCTTGAAGGTTTTATGAGATTTGTTAGAAATAATACATAAATTATGATGTAACTTGTACATTGGCATGTCTTCTTTTAGTTTTTTTTGTTTTTATTGGTGGTATTAGTACCATGTTGTGCTCATTCCATTGGGGGAAGGAAGACTAAGAAAGATATGCCATTTTGGTCAATAAATATGCTCTTTATCATATCCTTGAATATCTTTTGTCTCAATATTTCTTTATCAATATATACTACTTATATACAATTTATACTAATTACTAACTACAACACAATATACACTACTTATATACAATATATACTACTTATATACAATATATACTACTTATATACAAAATATACACTACTTATACACAATATATACTAATTACCAAACACAATATATACTATACTAATAACATAGGACACCATATAAAATATATTCTACAATATACTAATGACTACTATACAAGATATTGGTTTTAAAAAAAAATAAAAATTCAGAACCGCCGGAACCGCCAGAACCGCCGGAACCGGAACCGCCAGAACCGGAACCGGATGGTTCCGGAACAGTATGGTAGCGGTTCCGGCTCCGGAACCGCCAGAACCGGAACCGCCAGACCGCCAGAATCGGAACCGCCAGAACCGGAACCGCAGACCCAAATAGACCCAGAACCGGAACCGGATACAGCCTTATTCGTAGGTATTAATCTTTAAAGCCCTGACCTCTCAATTAGTAGTTAAGCAGATTCTTCTAAGGCTTTTAAACCAAAATGGTTAGGGAGTAATGATTAATGAAAAACTAGAAATCCATGCTTGTACATGTAGTACAGATTTGACAAGAGGATACCAAATAAATTCCAATTTTAAAATATATATATATATATATATATATATATATATATATATATATATATATATATATATATATATATATATATATATAAATAACCTCGAGTATCTAAATGATTAAATTTCCAAATTCCATCAACAAGCCAGCACCTATGTACTTTTGGAGAATGCTTAAACAAACTGGATGCAAATGCTTAAACAAACTGGATGTTCCCAAGATGTTTTTCGTTTTTTTTTTTGGCAAATTATTAATTAAAACAAAAAGGACACCCTTGACAACTTGCTTAAGTTTCAGAACGAATTCAGCAGGAATGAGCTATGCTTCAAACAACAAACTGCTACTCCACGTGAAAGCATACCTTATGCCAAGGGTGTGCTTTGATTTGTGGAAACCTGAAATCAGTATAGTTTGGATTCATACAGCGAATTTCCTCCCGTGTCGGTGTTCCAAGTACCTGTAAGAAGAAGCAAATGAAAACACATTCCGCCACAACATCTGCATCAGTTCACAGGAATTAATTACACGGCACCTTGATTATCTCAACAAGCTGGTCCACAGCATTTTCTCCGGGGAACAATGGCTGCAAAACGATAATTGCAAATGCTGGTATAGAAATTGGAATTGTGCACCATAAGAGACTGAAGAGATTCCTCGAACTAGATGTAAGAATAAAAGTCTAAATCACTACAAACCTGGCCCAGAAGAAGCTCAGCAAGGACACAGCCAGCTGACCAGATATCAATTGAAGTAGTATACTCTGTTGCACCAAATATGAGTTCAGGAGCCCGATAAAACCTCGAGCAGATGTATGAGATGTTGGCTTCTCCTTTCACCTGAAAAATATTGTACTTTTCGTAAATACAGAAACCAACCACAACCACAAAATCGAGTAATCCTCAGACAAACTCGAAGAGCTTTCTGAAAATACGTAGTCTATGCCATAAGCTTACAAAAGTTAAAAGCAATGAATTCATACAGTCAGTGAGAACCTAGCTAATGCTGAGTTTTTGAGCTACTGAAAAGGTGACAAAGCCATCAAAGGTATTTCTGGACAGGAATATAAAATTGCTCATGCAATTATAGTCCCCATTCTGCCCCTCCAAAGAAGAAGAAAAACCACCTTCTTAAGTCAAGATTATTATCAACCAAATCTGACTTAACAGTGTGTGGTCCTCTCACCAAGAGAAGGAACAAACTCATAAATCTTTAGTAAGTAACTGATAATAGCTACAGAAATAAACTCTTACAATTTACACCCACCAGTACTTTTGCGCTTCCAAAATCACAGATCTTTACTTGGTGAATAAGAGGGTCTACCTGCGAAAGCAAACAATGAAATAAGGAGATGAATGGGCCATAATTTGCTAGACAAATTTAGCAGCTAGAAAGATGCATTACCAGAACATTCTGAGGCTTCAAGTCCCTATGGCATACGCCAGCAACAGTATGCATGTAAGCTAGCCCTCTAAATACCTGAACACGTATAAATCATAGTATGGCTCAAAACTTAGGTACCCACTTAGTATTGCTCAAAACTTGGGAAACAAAAGTTCAGGAAAAAACTTCACTCACTTGATATGTGTAAAGCTTAACATAGATGAGCGGCATTCTCTGGTTCATATTGCTATAGTGCTTTTGCACTCTATACATAGTTTCTGGAACATATTCCATGACTAAATTGAGGAAAAGCTCATCTTTGCTTGTAGTTGAATAGAAGCAATGCTTTAGGCAAACAACATTTGGGTGATCCAAAGTGCGCATAAGCTGCAGCTCACGATTCTTGTATCTACGGTCTTGCAGAACCTTCTTTATAGCCACAGTCTCCCCATTTTCCAGACATTTTGCCTTCACAAGAGAAGCATCATTCAAACAAAAAGTTAAAAAAAAAAGGATTAACAAAACTAGAAGATACATATTCACTTACCTGGAAGACAATTCCAAATGATCCGGTCCCCACAACACGTTCAGCCATGTAACTGACTGTCTGCTCCAAATAATGATGCAAGTCAAACAGATTTTCAATTCCGTGTAAGAAATCAGCTTACACATGCTCATGATTGGATATGAGAAATGCAAATATGAAATTAAAAAAAAAAAAGAAGGGTAAATTATTCCCATCCATCATTTATATAGTGTGTAATGCCAGAATTACTTTGATCATTTTTCTAGTGAAGAAGCATTACATATCAAAAAGACAAGAACTGTGTCTAAATAATAAATTATGATTCTGATAAAGACATCTCTTTTACCTGCTTCGGCTCGCCATTCTTTCCCCCAATGGTTGTGGAAATTATATGACCAGTGACTGCATCATTCCCATCCATAACAGGAGCAGAAATCTCCTACATTGCACATCAAAGATATCTCAGACCAGCATTCTCAATAACTAAGACGCAACATATTAAACGAAAAAAGGGAAGACTGCAACAGGCCAAAACTCTATCCTGGGGGCAAAAAGAAGCAAACAAACTTAGTACTATCATTCAGAAGCATTATCAAAAAACGCTTGGCAACTGTTAACAGATACTCTTTTGACTAGATATATTTTGAAGATCAAAACTCAAGTATCTGATAAGGAAAAAAGATATAAGCTAAGTGAAATTGGAAGGCTCGATCAAATAACTAATAGCAACAGAATTATAGAGAGCTAAAATCATATCTATACCAACAAGAACAACAACAACTACTACATCTCAGTCCCAAGCAAATTGGAGTAGGCTATATGAACCATGTTAATCCATATAAACTCATCTAAGATCAGATCTATACCAACACATCCAAATAGATCAAATACATTTACTATCACAAAAAATTCTCCAAAAACAAAATGCCCATCAGGATAAAACAAAAGAACTAGACCAGATCCTGAACAAATAAAGCAAAGGGTCCAAATTATTAATTTTAAGATCCAGGGATACTAGACAAAGATTTCCTTAATTTCAGAATGAGATGAGCAAGAGCATGCAACAAAGAACCATTATCTTACTTTTTAAATCCCAGAAACTTTCTCAAGTAGAAACCAAAATTAAACCTAGATTTGCACTCAACAATAAATTAAAAAAAAAGGAAAAAGATTTGCACAGTGCTACTACTTGAACTCAGATTTGGCTAAAAAGAAAAGATCTTCACATAATACATAAGTACTGATTTCCAAGAATCAAGAAATCTCCAATAATACACAGTATTATTTCCCAAAATGAAAACAGCTGTAACAAGTAAAGAAATGAACTTTTTCTGTAAACAAGAGAAAACCATAAAGCAAAATCCACACCTTATCATCAGCCATAATTTCTCCAGCTCAAATTCAAAGGAAAATTGGAGGAGGAAAAAGAAGAAAAAAGAATTTTTCTTGAGTTTTATCTGCTTTGCTTAAGGTTCGAACATCATAATTGTCGGTCAGGTGGAGAGAGAGAGAGCCATGTGAATCCAGCTATTCCTTTTCGTCTTCATTTTTCTTCTGTCTCTCCTATTTTCTGTAATTTTGGTTATAGCCCCTGGAGTTCTAGGTAATTGCGAATTTTCTCAATTAATTTGTGAAATTTTAGAGAAGAAAAAGATGAGCAGTGAGGTCATTGGAGGTGGACAGGAAGGCCGAATTTGACTCCCAAAACTAGAAATTTTATTTTGTGTATCCTACAACTTATATTAATTAGATGATATTACTTTTTATTTTACAAATTTATGGATCCTAAAGTTAGTCTTAAAAATTTAGGTACATAAATTTATGGGATAAAAACAAATCCTATAACGTTAATTGTATAAGAAACAAAATAAAATTTTCCCCCCACACTAAGATTCAGCCTAATGGCCTATTCCTCACGGGCTCATTTTTTCTTTATTCTCCTACAGCCCTACTTCTCTTCGTTTTAATGGATATTTGTGCTATTCATATAAATATATTTAATTTTTTTCTTTTACAATATTTATTTATACTTTTAATATGTCGGACTCACTTAAATCTTGTTTAAAAAAATTAATGATTAAAATTAGAGGATTTATGGTTCGATTTGAACCCGTATTTCCCTAAAATTGAATCAAATCAAGTAAGTCAATTTTTCAAATATTAATCAAATTAAACCAATTAAGTTTTGATTTATGTTAGGTTTTGTCGGTTATTCGATTTTTTCGATTATTTATTATTTTTACTTAAATATGAGACATACGCTACACTACATTTTCAACATAATACTATAAAATCAATTACCTTTTGCGAAATTTATCATTTACCAAGATATATTGATGATAACTGGATCAAATAGTGGTTAATAATTTAAAGACTCAATTAAAAATATATTATTTTTAACATAATATGGATTTTTATACTTAGCAAACGAAAACTACCAATCAAAAGAATGTAGAGGTAAAGAACTAAGCTAAAAAAGTGCAAATAATTAATATGTACCATAAAATTTTACAAACTTTGTATAAAACTACACGCACACACACTCTCACACACACGCACACACACTCTCACACACACAGGCACAGACACACGCACACACACAGGCACACACACGCACACACACTCACACACTCACACACACACACTCTCTCTCTCTCTCTCTCTCACACACACACATATATATATATATATGTATATATATATATATATATGTATATATATAAGTTGTTATCATCTAAAATTGTATTTTGATACCAGGGAACCTATTTTCTTGATTTTTGTCTGTAAAATATCGCCCCAAGGCATTAAAAGCTGCTATAAAATATTTAGTGTCTTTCTTATTATATGTTATCCATAGGTTATCAATTAAACATCTTTGAGGTCTATCTATAACACATTCTGGTAAAACTCTAAATGACATATTTGATGGAAGAAAAAATATTAAATTATGCTTCACAAAAATTATCCTTCCTATATTATTTTGTTCTGTAATTGGTTGTGGCTTAATCTTCCCATCCCCTAGAACTATTCCTAAAAAGTTTATATAATCTTTACATAATTCCTTTTTTTTTACTAATGATTATTTCATTATCTACAAATAATCTAAATATTGTCTGTAGATGTCCCAAGTGTCCTTTAATATCTTTACTGAATACTAATATATCATCTACATATACTAACACAAACCTTTTATATTCTCCAAATATATTATCCATTTTTCGTTGGAAAATTGGTGGAGTTGTTTTTAATCCGAACGGCATTACTAACCATTCGAAATGCCCTTCTGGACAAGTAAATATTGTCCATTCGATACTTTCTTCATGCATTTTTACTTGCCAATATCCTGATTTACAATCAAATTTGCTAAATATCTTTTATCCTTGTATTCTATTTATTAATTCTGTTTTATCAGGTAGCTTATATCCATCTGTTCTGGTGTTATCATTGAGTCTTTTATATTTTATTACCATTCTCGCTTTTCCTCTTATTATTTTACTGTGATTTCTAACCATAAAAGTTGCTTACCTATGTTTAGAAGTAGATCTCCTTATTACACCTAAGTCGATAAGTTCTTTAATTTGAGTTTCAAAGTATTCAAGGTCTTCATTTGTAGCTTCTATGAAGCCGTTTTAATTATATATTCTGAGTTTATTATGTCTAATTTACACATCACTTTATTATTTTCTCAGTGCTTTAAAAGTTTTTTCTCCGATTATCTCTATCTCATCTATAATTTTTATTATATTCTCTAGATCTTTTTCATTCTTTATTATTACTATTCTTTATAATCCTGTTTTGAAATTGTATAATTATGTTTCGATGTCTATTAATGTATAGTCATTTTCTAGTATATCTCTATCTTCGTTTTCTTCAAATATTAAATTTTTAGTTTCTTCTTTAGTCCTACAGCAGGTTTTGTTATCTTTACATTTTTTACAACATTCTTTCTTACTTTCTTGTAGGTTTTTCTGGTTTTCATTCAATGTTGTCTTTATCCTAGTTGCGGCTTCTATTGTTTGTACTGGTGTTTGTGTAATAATTTTAAAGAATATTACCACATCTCTACTAAGCGAACAACTACCATTATTGTGTAATATAAAGCTCAATCCTAATACAAAATCTACATTTATATTTAAATATCTTACCCAAATTTTATCTACCTTATAGCTAGGTCTGTAAAAATCTAAGCATGTATTTACAAAATTAGTTTGTGATTTATCTATATAATGTTTATAAATGTTATGGGTTCCATCCATTTGCATGGCTGCTACTGGCTTGTCTAATGTTTTTATTAAATTAGGTGGAACTATCCTCTTATTTATTATACATCTTGTGCATCCTGAGTCTTTTTATATTTTATGTGATTCTTTATATTTTCTATAGTAATATAGATTATATGATGATAACAGCTTATATATTTAGCAAGATAATATTGTTTCATAAACGCTGGGGTCCGAAAATCTTCTAGCTTTGATACCAAAATAAATTAAAAAAACAACTAAAACTTGATATTTCTGAATTAATAAATAACTAAAACTAAATAAACTTTTTGTCTAAAATAAATTGAAAAACAACTAAAACTAAATAAACTTATTGTCTTCTTTCTAAGTAGTAATATCTAGAAAGACTAGATAAATGAATTTCTAGTATTCTAATTATACGATATAATTGTTTATTATGTATATCTACGCAGATTCTATGATTTTCTGTTATATAAATAAAATGTATAGCGTAGTCTACTATTGAGTAAAATCCGGTTTCTACGTCTAATATAAATTCTCCTAGACTTGACGTTAGGCTTCTAGCAAAACCTTCTGGGTGGGTGTAGTTGTTACGGTTACCAGACATTAACAGTGTAGTAAAAATATTTTAAACTTTTTATGTTGTAAAATCATACTCGGTATTATCCCTCTCTTTTTCTGTAAACTTATAACGTTACACTATAATCATAATTATGTACTGAGATAACCCCTTCCATACTTTTTTTTACTCTCTTAATCTCTTCTCTCCAATTCTTTATAGATTTAAATCCATTCTTAACTCTTTTTTCTTTAACCTTACCCTGGTCATGGTTAAGCACACATACCACTTAATTTATCTTAACCAGTTTTTTCCTAGAAATTTACAGGTTAATCCATCAAAATTGTTAAAGAATTGGAAAGATAACCATATACTAATAGTGATATTTAATATTTTACAGAATGATAAAAACTATGCATAATATCATAAGAATGTAAAAAAACAGGGGTAATATCTTAGAACATAATTTAGATAAACATAAGTAACTTACATGTCTACAAGAGATGGATTTCCCTTTCGGGAAACCCGAAAAGAGTTTGCTGAACTTCGAGATTTAAAAACGATTACACATAAGCATACAATCTTTATTTATTTTACAAGCTTAGAGGAGGAACTACTAGGATATTCATAAGGGAAATATTTTACAAAGTGGTTTGGGAAAGGTTTTTATTTTTGGGTTTATGGAAAGGTTGGTTGAGTAGGCTTTTTTTTTTTCAAAGTATTTTTCTTTTCCTTATTTTTCTCGATGATCCTTTCTTCTACTTTGTCTTGCTTTTATAGTTGAATTTTGGAGCGGATTTGAAATATGGACTTCAAATATTTTTAGAAGTATTTGTCTTCTAGCCTTGTAGGGGTGTGCCCCATCTTCACATGGCTTGTGCAGAGATTCCATTTAGTCGTCCACGTTTTTTCTTTCCACTTACATTTTTACTTTCTATCACATCTTTCTTTATATCATGTCTGGTCCCTACCTGTTGTCTCCACAATTATTATTCTTTGTCTTTTCTTGATTCATTGTTTCTGAGGAACAACCCTTTTTTCATGTGTCTAAGTTATGTAGTGCTATTGAATCAAAACTCATCCCTGAATCGTAGTCTTCATATGGATCTTGAGCATCATGATAATTCAGGTGGTCTTCATTATCGTCTCCTTTTGAGCTTTGAGACCCTTCGGGACAAGACCTTGACCTTTCTGGATATGTTTGTCTTGTTTTTCCTTTTCTTGAAAGATATTCTCTAGTGTCTGTTTAATTACATCTTCTATTTTTTCATTTTTTTCTTTTTATCAATTGTACTCTTTTTCTTTAATGTTTCTCCGTGTGTTAATGTTTTGGATAGCCTTCGCCTTGATAAGCCTTCTTCTTCACTTTTTGGCAAAGTGACAGCCATAAACGAATTTGATTTATCTTTACTGGTCACCGTTTGAACTGGACTAACTGTATCATCATCCGATACAGTGGATTTTTCTGCATTCATTGGAGAATGCATACCCCTCTCATCCATTTTTTCTTGAGATGGATAACTCTTCTTCGGACTATTCATCTCTGTATCTTGTTGAGGAACCACTTGAGTCTGAGATTGAATTATTTCAAATTTTAAAGTATGCACCCGTTGCTCTAAAACCTTTACTTGCTCCATAAGTCTGGTTTTTTCTTTCTCTAAGATTTCATTATTCTGGTTTAACCTTCTAAAAGCTTGAGTCATTGATAAGCAGTGGTCGCAAAACATTATTTTATATGTGTCTTTTTGGATGTTGTATTGGATTTTTTCAGGGTTTTGTCTGAGTGCTGGGGAAATATAGTAATTTGGTCCTAGTATTCCTCTTGTGTAATCTAGTGCTTCAGTAAAATCATTAAAACCTTTAAAAAGTGGTTTTTGTATGTCTTTAATAAAGTCTAATACTTTTATCCACATTTGAAAAATACCATTTGTCTTACCGTGTACAACCACATAGTATTTAAACCTTTTTTCTTGATTTTTGTCTGTAAAATATTGCCCCAAGGCATTAAGAGATGCTATAAAATATTTAGTGTCTTTCTTATTATATGCTATCCATAGGTTATCAGTTAAACATCTCTGGGGTCTATCTATGACACATTCTGGTAAAACTCTAAATGACATATTTGATGGTGGAAAAAATATTAAATTATGCTTCCCAAAAATTATCCTTTCTATATTATTTTATTCTGTAATGGATTGTGGCTTAAAATGAAGGTTACCTAATACTGTCTGCAAGTATTTGTCTGAGGGTGAGGCTTGAACGCCTTTTCCCTTGTCTTCAGTCTTGGAAACTGTTGGTCTCATTCTATACATGTAAAATATTCTTATTAATTGACAATAATTTTTAACCTACTTAAATGGTTTGCTAAATTATTATCTTTTCCTTTAATATGTTCAAAAACTAAATTATATATTAATATTGTATCAATAAAATTTAACAATCTTCTACTACTACTATTTTTTGCATTTATCTTTTGGTGAAATTTGATAATAGCTTCACAATCAGTTCTAATTATTACTTCTTATTTGTTTAATATATATAATTTAAAACTGTTTAATCCATAGATTACGACTAAAATTTCTGCGTCTATGTTGCTCATATTTCCTTTCTCTATATATTTTCCATTTTGGTATGCACATATTTTTTCTGTATTCTTATCACTATATTTATTTGGTTTTGCTTTTAAAACTGCTCACCATCCCTCAAAACTTCCATCTGTTTCTATAATTAAATAGCTAGTTTCTAATGACATAGTTAAACTAGGAATATTCTTTATTTTTTTGTACTAACTTAATATCTTCTGTATTAAAATATTTTTGTTATGTAGATCATGTCTTAGCATATAATAGTCCTGCTATTTTTCCCAAGTCATTTATAAAATTTCTTGCATAATTTACTATTTCTAGAAACTTTTGTAGTTCTTTAATATTGTCTAGTTTATCTGGCATTTCTAAAACTTTTTTAGCTATATGGGGTTGTAGCTTAATCTTCCCATCCCCTAGAATTACTCCTAAAAAGTTTATATAATTTTTACATAATTCCATTTTCTTTTTACTAATGATTATTCCATTATCTACAAATAATCTAAATATTTTCTGTAGATGTCCTAAGTGTTCTTTAATATCTTTACTGAATACTAATATATCATCTACATATACTAACATAAACCTTTTATATTCTCCAAATATATTATTCATTTTTCGTTGGAAAATTGGTGGAGGTGTTTTTACCGAACGACATTACTAACCATTCGAAATGCCCTTCTGGACAAGTAAATGATGTCATTAGATACTTTCTTCATGCATTTTTACTTGCCAATATCCTAATTTACAATCAAATTTACAAAATATCTTTTTTCCTTGTATTCTATTTATTAGTTCTGTTTTATCAGGTAGCTTATATCCATCTGTTCTGGTGTTATCATTGAGTCTTTTATAGTTTATTACAATTCTCGATTTTCCTCTTATTATTTCAAAGTGATTTCTAACCATAAAAGCTGCTGACCTATGTTTAAAAGTAGATCTCCCTATTACACCTAAGTCCATAAGTTCTTTAATTGAGTTTTAAAGTCTTCAAGGTCTTCATTTGTAGCTTCTATTGAAGCCGTTTTAATTATATATTATGGGTTTATTATGTCTAATTTACAAATTACTTTATTATTTTCCCAGTGCTTTAAAGGTTTTTCTCCAATTATCTCTATCTCATTTAGAATTTTTATTATATTCTCTAGATCTTTTTCATTACTTATTATTCCTATTCTTTGTAATCCTGTTTTTTAAATTGTATAATCTATTTCGATGTCTATTAATATATAGTCATTTTCTAGTATATCTCTATCTTCGTTTTCTTCTACTATTAAATTTTTAGTTTCTTCTTTAGTGCTACATCAGGTTTTGTTATCTTTACATTTTTTACAACATTCTTTCTTACTTTCTTGTAGGTTTTTCTGGTTTTCATTCAATCTTGTCATTATCCTAGTTGCGGCTTCTATTGTTTGTACTGGTGTTTGTGTAATACTTTTAAAGAATATTACCCCATCTCTACTAAGCAAACAACTAGCATTATTGTGTAATATAAAGCTCAATCCTAATACAAAATCTACATTTATTTTAAATCTCTTACCCAAATTTTATCTACCTTATAGCTACGTTTGTAAAAATCTAAGCATGTGTTTACAAAAATAATTTGTGATTTATCTATATAATGTTTATAAATGTTATGGGTTCCATCCATTTGCATGGCTGCTACTGGCTTGTCTAATATTTTTATTAAATTAGGTGAAACTATCATCTTGTTTATTATACATCTTGTGCATCCTGAATCTACTAGAGCTAATGTTTCTATTTCATAGTCTTCTATTCTAATTCTTGCTAAAAAATTTACCGTAGTTAATTTTTTATCTCATTACATATTAAGGCATCATAATTTTCTATATTCGTTAGTTCTTATCTTTTTCGGTTGCTATATTTCCTCCTATATCTTCTAATTTTTCTTTTCCTTTTTCCATTTTTGTATTCTTTTTTCTAATTCATTTATTCTATTTTCTAATGTAATATTCTTAGATTTATAATAGAATTATTTGTCTCTTGATAGATTTCTTCTTCATTTATTTTTGTTTCAAAATCTTTTTCTATACATGAAATATATCCTTCTAGATAGCATAATTTACATTTAGCTCTTTTATTTCTAATGGGATACCATTTACATTTAAAACACCGGTTGCTATCTAATCCTTTATTTATTTCAAACTTATGGGTACATTCTTCTAATATATTTACAAAGTTATTTTCTTCTATGTCTAGTTTTTCTAGTCCTTTCTCATTTATTAACTCTTCCTCTTCTGACTCTGAGGTTTCTATTTGGGTTTCGTCTATACCTACACTTACTATTGAATATATACTTTCGTTGTCTGACATGTATTCATCTACATTTATTTGGGTTTCTTAAAAATCTTCTATTAACTGTGAATTTCTTGTTTTACTATTGATTCTTTTTGGGCAAGTGTTGGCTAAATGTTCTACACTCCCACAAGTAAAATATTCTAGTTTGTTTTTATAGTGTCTATCTGTTCTATATTTTCTAACATGCCTATTTCTATCTAAATAGGGTTTTCTAGCTGATGACTTTCTAAGATAATAATTTTTCTTATTATATTCTTTATTGTATTTGGGTTTATATATTTTATATTTCTTCTTTTTGTACTCATTTTTGTCATAACTTTGTGTTATATATACCGTTGATTTACAAAAACTCATATTGTTCTGTTTTAGCTATTTTGTATTTGTAAGTTTGTACATTTTTCTTGTAATATTTTCATAATATGTTGTACTTTGTGCCCTATAGACTATTTTGTATTACACCATCTCTTTATACCATCGTTCTTCTCTTTCTCTTCCTAAGACTCCTGGTAGTTTATTGAATAATTTTTTACCTAAATCTTTGATCAAAAGCGTTTTCACTAATAGTACAATAATAAAAGTAATCGTTTAAAAACTTTTTTATATGAAACCAACTACTTATACTTAATTGTTGTAATTTTATTAAAGTATTCTTTTGTAGTAATTTCACTATTTGGATCTTCTCCTGTGATCAGACTATGTATTTATATATAAATTTATAAGGATTTGCTCCCATTGCTCTTAAATTTTGAAAATCTTGAGGAAATTCTGATTTATAGGCTTCCCATAAGCCCTTTGTTGATTCTCCTAGGAAGGTTTCCATATATTTATACATTATTTCTGTATCTGTGTCATTATAGGTTTTTATGAAGTCTGCTACTACTATTCCTTTCCATAGGCCTATTATTGAGTTCCACATTTGTGGATCATGAGCTGCTATATTTAATATTTTACCTTTACTTCCTACTTCTTGTAATCTTATAGGTTCTTCTATTGGCATCCTTTTTCCTGATGGTCTTACATTTTCTATTTGTGTTTCCTGGTCTATTATGTATACTCTTCTTCTATGTACATTTCCTGTACTAGTACTTTGATACGTTGTTCTCTGAAATGGGCTTGTGCTAGAACTAACTGATTCCATTAATTCTTTTAAGCTTATTACTGAATATGTTTCTGCTTCATAGCTATCTTATATACATTGTTATCTGAAATGGGTTTGGGCTAGAACTAACTGATTCCATTAATTCTTTTAAGCTTATTAATGAATCTGTTTTTGTTTCATAACTATCTTGTATTTCTTCAAAAATTTGATCGAATTTATCCGATTTTTCTTGTAACCTATTTCCTCAAGTTGTTCTAATTTTATTAAAGCATTCTTTTGTAGTACTACTAATCCACTATTTGGATCTTCTCCTGTGATCAGACTATGTATTTTATTTGTAAAATTATAAGGATTTGCTCCCATTGCTATTAAATTTTGAAAATCTTGAGGAAATTCTGACTTATTGGCTTCTATAAGCCCTTTATTGATTCTCCTAGGAAGGTTTCCATGTATTTAAACATTGTTTCTGCCTCTGTGTCATTACAGGTTTTTATGAAGTCTGCTTCTACTATTCCTTTCCATATGTCTATTACTGAGTTCCACATTTGTGGAACATGGGCTGCTATATTTAATATTTTTTCTTTACTTCCTCCTTCTTGTAATCTTATAAGTTCTTCAATTGCATCCTTTTTCCTGATGGTCTTAAATTTTCTATTTCTGTTTCTTGGTCTATTATGTATACTCTTCTTCTAGGTACATTTCATATACTAGTATCTACTGTACTTTGATACGTTGTTCTCTGAAATGGGCTTGGGCTAGAACTAACTGATTCCATTAATTCTTTTAAGCTTATTACTAAATCTGTTTCTGTTTCATAACTATCTTGTATTTCTTCAAAAAATTGATCGAATTTATCCGATTTTCTTGTAACCTATTTTCTTTTCTATATCTCAAATGCTCTTCTACATTTCCTAAAGTTAATTTTTCTAGTTTACATCTTTGCATTGGAAAGTGTTGTTTTTGTTTTCTTTAACTAATTTTCTTGCTTCTTCTAATGCTATATCTACATCGAATTCTTCTTGTATTATCTCAATATTCATACATTCAGTTTCTTATACCTTATTTTCATCTTCATCATCTGTTTCTTTATGAGTAGAATAATTCTAATCAGTAAACTTAATTGACGTTTCTCCTTTAGAATTTGTATACATCAAATGAGATTCTGGTTTAAATATTTTTGGTTTTGAAAAATCTTCTAAGTTCCATTCTAATCCCGAGTATTCTTCAGGGTCTATCTTAATAGGTTTTAATAACTTTATCCCTTTATTTCCCATTACTTCAACTACATCGTCTACTTTAATTTTGAATTTTGCATTGCTATTTGTTTCCATTTTTCCTATGAAACATACACAGATTAATAGATTATTTCCATTATTTATTTCTTCATATCCTTTAGTCTGTATTCCTATTTTTATATTTTTTCCAAATTCTGCTAGATTTATCATAAAATCTGGGCTAATATAAAATATTCCTCCATTATTTGTCGTGTCTACTTCTGTTGGACCTATTATAGATTTCTTTTGATCTGACAATCTGTCATCATATACTACTATTAATACTTTAGTTCCTAAATTTTTTCTTGTTAATCCTTTTAATCCAATTACTATTAATCCCCTATGCATTAAATTCTTTTTATAATTTTTTATTTGTTTTATTGATTCTGGATTGATTATGTTTAATGTCGAACTTTATTTCCTATAGCTGACAATTGTTCTTCTCTATAATATCTATGTAGTTGAGAATTGGTCGAGAAATATCCTGTATTATATAGTATTTTTGGATCTAATAATCTTAATTGATTTTGCTGAAAAATTTGTATATCTTTATCTATATCTATTATTTCATCTAATTTTTGATTTTTGTCTTGTCTTTTTCTAGTTAGAATTCTGGTTAACATATTGTTTCCTACTCTATTTTCTGAAAAACTTATCATTGATCTTTCTTGATTTTGTTCTTCTTGACCCACTTGGAAAAAGGTCCCTTTTTGTGGCTTTCTAATTTTTAATTTTTCTTTTTGTGATGTTATTTCAACTCTTTTTAATTGTTCTATTAAATCGTCTACCTTTGGGATCTCAGTCTTTATTTCTTTTTCTTTACTAATTTTATCTAGATTTTTATTAACCTCTAATAATAATATTATTAATGTATTATTTTGTTTTATTATTGTCTGATCAACATTTCCTTAAGGAATATAATTACTTAGTCCTTCTGGATTGGTTGAATTCTTGTTGTTAATTTTAATACTTTTCATATATTGGATCTAATTCTAGTTGTATATCACTCATGAAAGAGCGATTTCTTTTATTTTATCTATCTTTTCACCTTTTAATACTTCTACATGTTCAGTTATTTTTCTACTAATCTTGTTGTTTGTATTTCTAACTCTCTAGGCTTTTCTGTAATAGTCTTGATTAACTTTTCTATTTCGTTTTTAGTAGGTATTTTTTCTTTATTAAATTTATTATTCAAGAGTTGTATTTTCCTGTCTATTTCTAGTTCTTGTGATTTTCTAAAGTCTAAATTTTGTTCTAATTTTTCTTTCATTGTGTCCAGCCTCTACTAACTCTAATGTTCTTATTTTTTTTTCTCCAAAGTTTATTATTAAATTAATTAAAATATTGTATTGTTTATCTTCAGTATGTAATATATGTTTTCCCCTACTAAAATTATACTTTATTACCGTATTATTTTTTAATATTCTATATTACTTTTCTGGATGGACCTTCAAGTCTAAATATTCTAAGTTTTTTAAATTAGCTATTTTGTTTTAACCTAAGGGTATCCAAATTTTTTTATTCTTATAGAACTTTATTCTTTGATTTTCGAAATATATTTGTCCTTCTGTATATTGTATTTCCCACTCTAGAGCTGATATAGTTTATGGACTAATAATACACTTTACTATATAACTTGGTTCTCTATCTATTTTTAATTCAAATTCTTCTGTTTGTCTAGCTAATTATAAAATTGATGTTAATAGAGTATTAGTCATTTTTAATACTTTCTTTAATTCCTACTTTCTCTTTATATCCCTTCTTAAAATCCAACAGTAAATGCGATTTCTTTAGTTAACGGATGTTGTTTTAACATATGTATCACCCTAATAGGATATATTTTATTTTATTCTTAATTATTCTAAGATAGTTCTTTTCTTGTTCTATTTCTGAATTAATTCTTTGTATTTTAAAAAGAAGAAAATTCTTAAAATTATCAGTGTTTAAATCACTTAGTTCTGGTTTACTAAAAATACTTTGTTGTAGTTCTAATGTCTTTTTATATTTTATGTGATTCTTTATATTTTCTATAATAATATAGATTATATGATGATAACAGCTTATATATTTAGCAAAATAGTGTTGTTTCATAAACGCTGAGGTCCGAAAATCTTCTAGCTCTGATACCAAAATAAATTAAAAAAACAACTAAAACTTGGTATTTTTGAATTAATAAACAACTAAAACTAAATAAACTTTTTGTCTAAAATAAATTGAAAAACAACTAAAACTAAATAAACTTATTGTCTTCTTTCTAAGTAGTAATATCTAGAAAGACTAGATAAATGAATTTCTAGTATTCTAATTATACGATATAATTGTTTATTATGTATATCTACGCAGATTCTATGATTTTCTGTTATATAAATAAAATGTATAGCGTAGTCTACTATTGAGTAAAATCCGGTTTCTACGTCTAATATAAATTCTCCTAGACTTGACGTAAGGCTTCTAGCAAAACCTTCTGGGTGGGTGTAGTTGTTACGGTTACCAGACATTAACAGTGTAGTAAAAATATTTTAAACTTTTTATGTTGTAAAATCATACTCGGTATTATCCCTCTCTTTTTCTGTAAACTTATAACGTTACACTATAATCATAATTATGTACTGAGATAACCCCTTCCATACTTTTTTTTACTCTCTTAATCTCTTCTCTCCAATTCTTTATAGATTTAAATCCATTCTTAACTCTTTTTTCTTTAACCTTACCCTGGTCATGGTTAAGCACATATACCACTTGGTTTATCTTAACCAGTTTTTTCCTAGGAATTTACAGGTTAATCCATCAAAATTGTTAAGAAATTGGAAAGATAACCATATACTAAGAGTGATATTTAATATTTTACAGAATGATAAAAACTATGCATAATATCATAAGCATGTAAAAAAACAGGGGTAATATCTTAGAACATAATTTAGATAAACATAAGTAACTTACATGTCTACAAGAGATGGATTTCCCTTTCGTGAAATCCGAAAAGAGTTTGCTGAACTTCGAGATTTAAAAACGATTACACATAAGCATACAATCTTTATTTATTTTACAAGCTTAGAGGAGGAACTACTAGGATATTCATAAGGGAAATATTTTATAAAGTGGTTTGGGAAAGGTTTTTATTTTTGGGTTTATGGAAAGGTTGGTTGATTAGGCTTTTTTTTTTCAAAGTATTTTTCTTTTCCTTCTTTTTCTCGATGATCCTTTCTTCTACTTTGTCTTGCTTTTATAGTTGAATTTTGGAGCGGATTTGAAATATGGACTACAAATATTTTTAGAAATATTTGTCTTCTAGCCTTGTAGGGTACTTCATTGTGCCCCATCTTCACATGGCTTGTGCAGAGATTCCATTTAGTCGTCCACGTTTTTCTTTCCACATACATTTTTACTTTCTATCACATCTTTCTTTATATCATGTCTGGTCCCTATCTGTTGTCTCCACAATTATTATTCTTTGTCTTTTCTTGATTCATTGTTTCTGAGGAATAACCCTTTTTCATGTGTCTAAGTTATGTAGTGCTATTGAATCAAAACTTATCCCTGAATCGTAGTCTTCATGTGGATCTTGAGCATCATGATAATTCAGGTGGTCTTTATTATCGTCTCCTTATGTGCTTTGAGACCTTTCTGGACTAGACCTTGACCTTTCTGGACTGGGATTAGGATTTTTTTATCATATGTTTGTCTTGTTTTTCCTTTTCTTGAAAGAAATTCTCTAGTGTCTGTTTAATTACATCTTCTATTTTCTCATTTTTTTCTTTTTAACAATTATACTCTTTTTCTTTAATGTTTTTTCGTGTGTTAATGTTTTGGATAGCCTTCGCCTTTGATGAGCCCAAGGCAATAAGAGCTGCTATAAAATATTTAGTGTCTTTCTTATTATATGTTATCCATAGGTTATCAATTAAACATCTTTGAGGTCTATCTATAACACATTCTGGTAAAACTCTAAATGACATATTTGATGGTGGAAAAAATATTAAATTATGCTTCCCAAAAATTATTCTTTCTATATAATTTTGTTCTGTAATGGGTTGTGGCTTAATCTTCCCATCCCCTAGAACTGCTCATAATAAGTTTATATAATTTTTACATAATTCCATTTTCTTTTTACTAATGGTTATTCCATTATTTACAAATAATCTAAATATTGTCTGTAGATGTCCTAAGTGTTCCTTAATATCTTTTTTGAATACTAATATATCATCTACATATACTAACACAAACCTTTTATATTCTCCAAATATATTATCCATTTTTCGTTGGAAAATTGGTGGAGCTGTTTTTAATCCGAACGTCATTACTAACCATTCGAAATGCCCTTCTGGACAAGTAAATGTCGTCCATTCGATACTTTCTTCATGCATTTTTACTTGCCAATATCCTGATTTACAATCAAATTTACTAAGTATCTTTTTTTCCTTGTATTCTATTTATTATTTCTGTTTTATCAGGTAGCTTATATCCATCTGTTCTGGTGTTATCATTGAGTCTTTTATAGTTTATTACCATTCTCGCTTTTCCTCTAATTATTTCACTGTGATTTCTAACCATAAAAGCTGCTGACCTATTTTTAGAGGTAGATCTCCTTATTACACCTACGTCCATAAGTTCTTTAATTTGAGTTTTAAAGTCTTCAAGGTCTTCATTTGTAGCTTCTATTAAAGCCGTTTAATTATATATTCTGGGTTTATTATGTCTAATTTACACATCACTTTATTATTTTTCCAATGCTTTATAGGTTTTTCTCCGATTTTATCTATCTCATCTAGAATTTTTATTATATTTTCTAGATCTTTTTCATTCTTTATTATTCCTATTCTTTGTAATCCTGTCTTGAAATTGTATAATTCTATTTCGATGTCTATTAATATATAGTCATTTTTTAGTATATCTCTATCTTCGTTTTCTTCTACTATTAAATTTTTAGTTTCTTCTTTAGTGCTACATCAGGTTTTGTTATCTTTACATTTTTACAACATTCTTTCTTACTTTCTTGTAGGTTTTTCCGGTTTTTCATTCAATCTTGTCATTATCCTAGTTGCGGCTTCTATTGTTTGTACTGGTGTTTGTGTAATACTTTTAAAGAATATTACCCCATCTCTACTAAGCAAACAACTACCATTATTGTGTAATATAAAGCTCAATCCTAATACAAAATCTACATTTATATTTAAATCTCTTACCCAAATTTTATCTACCTTATAGCTACGTTTGTAAAAATCTAAGCATGTGTTTACAAAAATAATTTGTGATTTATCTATATAATGTTTATAAATGTTATGGGTTCCATCCATTTGATCAAAAGCATTTCCACTAATAATAGAATAATAAAAGTAATCGTTTAAAACCTTTTTTATATGAAACCAATTACTTATACTTAATTGTTCTGATTTTATTAAAGCATTTTTTTGTAGTACTACTAATCCACTATTTGGATCTTCTCCTGTGATCAGACTACGTATTTTATTTGTAAAATTATAAGGATTTGCTCCCATTGCTATTAAATTTGACAATCTTGAGGTAATTTTGATTTATAGGCTTCCCATAAGCCCTTTGTTGATTCTCCTAGAAAGGTTTCCATATATTTATACATTATTTCTGCATCTGTGTCATTATAGATTTTTATGAAGTCTGCTATTATTATTCTTTTACATAGGTCTATTACTGAGTTCCACATTTGTTGATCATGGGCGGCTATATTTAATATTTCACCTTTACTTCCTCCTTCTTGTAATCTTATAGGTTCTTCTATTGGTATCTTTTTTCTTGATGGTCTTACATTTTCTATTTCTGTTTCTTGGTCTATTCTGTATACTCTTCTTCTAGGTATATTTCCTGTAGTAGTATCTACTATACTTTGATACGTTGTTCTCTGAAATGGGTTTGGGCTAGAACTAACTGATTGCATTAATTCTTTTAAGCTTATTACTGAATCTGTTTCTGTCTCATAGCTATCTTGTATTTCTTCAAAAATTTGATCGAATTTATCCGATTTTTTTTGTAACCTATTTTCTTTTCTATATCCCAAATTATCTTTTCTTAATTCACATTTTCTAAAATGATCTTCTACATTTCTTAAAGTTAATTTTCCTAGTTTACATCATTTGCATTGGAAAGTGCTATTTTTATTTTCTTTAACTAATTTTCTTGCTTCTTCTAATGCTATATCTACTTCGAATTCTTCTTGTATTATTTCAATATTCATACATTTAGTTTCGTCTACCTTATTTTCATCTTCATCATCTCTTTCTTTATGAGTAGAATAATTATAATCAGTAAACCTAATTGACGTTTCTCCTTTAGAATTTGTATACATCAAATGAGATTTTCGTTTAAATATTTTTGGTTTTGATAAATCTTCTAAGTTCCATTCTAATCCCGCGTATTCTTCTGGGTCTATCTTAATAGGTTTTAATAACTTTATCCCTTTATTTCCCATTACTTCAACTACATCGTCTACTTTAATTTTGAATTTTGTATTGCTATTTGTTGCCATTTTTTCCTATAAAACCTACACATATTAATAGATAATTTAAAATTTTAATTTCTTCATATCCTTTAGTCTATAATCCTAATTTTATATTTTTTCCAAATTCTGCTAGATTTATCATAAAATTTGGGCTAATATAAAATATTAATCAATTATTTGTCATGTCTACTTCTGTTAGACCTATTATAGATTTCTTTTGATCTGACCATCTGTCATCATATACTACTATTAATACTTTAGTTCCAAAATTTTTTCTTGTTAATCCTTTTAATCCAATTAGTATTAATCCCATATGCATTAAATTCATTTTATAATTTTTTATTTATTTTATTGATTCTGGATTGATTAAGTTTAATATCGCAGCTTTATTTCATATAGCTGACAATTATTCTTCTATATAATGTCTATATAGTTGAGAATTGGTTGAGAAATATCCTGTATTATATAGTACTTTTGGATCTAATAATCTTAATTGTTTTTTGCTGAAAAATTTGTATATCTTTATCTATATCTATTATTTCATCTAATTTTTTTATCTTCCTCTTGTCTTTTTCTAGTTAGAATTCTGGTTAGTATATTGTTTCCTATTCTATTTTATGTAAAACTTATCATTGATCTTTCTTGATTTGTTCTTCTTGACCCACTTGGAAAAATGTCCATTTTTGTGTCTTTGTTATTTTTAATCAACTCTTTTTAATTGCTCTATTAAATCGTCTACCTTTGGGATCTTAGTCTTTACTTCTTTTTCTTTAATAATTTTATCTAGTTTTTTTATTAACCTCTAATAATAATATTATTAATTATATTTTGCTTTATTATTGTTTGATGAGCTTTTCCTTGAGGAATAAAATTACTTTGTCCTTCTGGATTGGGTTGAATTCTTGTTGTTAATTTTATTACTTCTTCATAGAATACCAAAACCAAAATCAAACCAAACTAAAAGGTATCGGTTTTTTGGTCAGTTTGGTTTTATTTTCGATTTGGTTCGATTTTTTGAATTTTTATGAACATCCCTAATTAAAACCTAATTTGCTTAAGGGACTGTTTGGTAAATGGGATTAAAATAATAGTCCTGAGATAAAATCTGGCATTAACTTTATTTCATATTTGGTTTGAGGTATTAGCTAATTCTAAAATAATTTTTATGCTAAAAAATAGTGGGATTAACTATCCCATACAGAAGGCAGGATTAACTAATCCCATGAAATATCCCACCATTGTACCAAATGGCCCAAACTCTGATATTACCATCAACCAATTATAACCATAAACATTCACTTAACTTCCACTACCAACTAAGGTCACTGGACACTTATCACCTTCATGCCGATCACCTTCTGCTATGAGAATGAAGCACCTGATTTGCATTGTGATACGAGTAAAGACTTGTTGAATAAAATAGAATATTTGTAGTCTTTACAACTAAAATAAAATAGAATAATTGTAATCTTTAAAGTAGATTAAAAAAAAATCAAATAACTCGTTGCAATTCAAGCAAATTCAACTACTCTTTGGACAAATAGTAATTTCTTCGCTTCTTCCACTTCCTTCATGCCTTGGTGACCAATTCACTTTATCTGCCCATTTGGAAATCATTGTGGAGTAATAAACTCCGGTCCTATCTGCTACTCAAATTTATAGTTGGAAGGAGCTTCTTATAGTTGGCATCTGAAAGGTTAAACTAAATGGAAAAGAACCACCAAATGAGTCCCATATATGATAGTAGGTAGTCAACTTATATTTATCAGGCTAATTGTGACATATGGGGAGGGGGAGGGAATGGATTTGGCACTGAAGTTCAATATTAATTACCGAAAGAGAAGTTCATTGAAATATAATATGTTAATGATGTCCTGGTGCTGCTGCACTTGCACATCAAATGATATGGATCATTTTCATATTCTCTTCCAATTGTGTAATTTGCGGCTCATTGTCAGGTGGCCTAAGAAAATAAAAGAGCCGAGTTTCTCATCATCTTCCTCATAATTCTAACAGGAGTAAAATTTAGGTGATTATAAATGTTTGTAAACATATCTGATATAGAGATCGTGAGCATGTGACTTTTGCCAAACTAAAAGTACTCCTACAAAATTAATTGTTTGCAATTTTATAAGATTTTTGTGAGATTTATTTTCATGTTTTTTGTTGATACCCAATTTTTTCTATATATTCTAAATATGCCTAAAAGTCTTCAATATTTATTTCTAAAATTATTTTTTTGATAATTTATTTATTGAATTTATATGTTTATGCTAAAACATGGCTGATATAATTTTTACATAAATTTACAATTACATTTAATATTTTTAAAGCTAACATGCATATAATTGCAATGTTAGTCTATTTTAAGATATAATTATATTTTATATGAATAAAATTAGACCTCGTATTTTTAAATTATTAATTGTATATTTTAAATTTTTTTGGCACCTTAAAGTTTTTTTCAAAAATTACCTATTATTTTTATAATTTAAAATAGAGAAAATTGGCTATTTGAATTATAGCCAAAATTGACTTTCAATTGTAGTCAAAATCGAACCAATTACCAGCCCAATCCCCTAATCAATTAACTCGATCCCAGGCCCCAATTATTCCTACCCGACCCAAGCCATCATAAATCCTAGCCGTTGATTTTTTAGATCAGCGGCCCTTACTCTCTCTTTCCTTTTTAATTTCCAAACTACCCTTAACCCTAAGTTATTTTTTCAAAAGCACCGCTTTCAGATGCTCTCTCATCTCCACTCGTCTCTTAAAGCTAACCCTAGACTCCTCCACTAACCTCTTCTCTGATCATCTCCGACGACTATTTTTTCAAACCACAAGCCTCGAATGGTCACTCCACCACCTTGCTCATGATCTCTAAGGCCCTCAAGGGTCTGGGCCATGACGATTTGGACCAAGAATTTCTGATTCTATTGTTCGAGGCTTCTCTGGTGCGATTTTAGGCAAAATCACACCATGTGTGTTATGACTTGTGAAGTTACAATATGTTATTTCACTTTCTACTTAGGTTTCCTTTTGAAACCCTAACTCTATTTGGATTTCCCAGATTTAGATTATTTTCATGCTTTAAGCTTGTTTCCTTCTATGATTTGCTTACTCTCGAGCTTTCTTCTGAAGGATCCTCTATTCTAAACTGTTTTTACTTTCTTTGAAAACTAGGGTTTCTCAGAGTCCTTTCTATACCTGATTCAACCGATTTCTTCATGGTCAAACCTTTTTTCCTTGTTTTTTTTGATCGATTCTATGTTCGCACTACTTTTTAACTCAACTCTGTTAAAACCCCAATTTTTTTTTAAAAAAGATTTTTTCTTTACTTGTTTATGTGTGTTAGCATGATTTTTCTTTACTCGTTTTTGTGTGTTAAGCCTAGGCTCTGTATGTTAGCATAATTGTCTATGCCTTGGTCTTGTTAATTTCTCGTGGTCACCATGCTTCGAATTTGTTCTGCTGAATCTTTATCCTGCTTATATCACCTCTATATGACTATGTTTGCTCATCTCTTGTTTCTTTCTGCCTATATAATTGACCTTGTTTATTTGCTACTTTTGTTCATTTGTCTCTATGTATATGTGGAAATATGCAGAATCATGACTCCCCATGATTGATTATGATTTCCTTAACTGTTGGTAATTGAAAGATTTTCCTTCAAAGCCTTAAAGTTCTACTCATCTATTTGACTTAACCGATTTAATTACATTATTTACTATGGTACTTTTTTTTACTTAGTCTTTACTTAATTGAGTCTTTTTGAATTTGGTCATATTTGACTACTTTATGCCTACTAAACTCTGGCTCCTCTCCTTATTTAATCATGCACCGATTCTTCTTCTTGCCTTATATGGTACTAAATCTTTCTATTTGATCTTAATTCCCTAAACTTAACGAAATACTTCCTTGATTCTCTAATTGATTGATTCCGAGTTCTTAAATTAGTGTACTGATATGATTTTTTAACCTTATTTCACTACCTACTTTCAACTACAAATACTCTAAGTCTATCAAAAATAAGACACAGATACTTGGTTTTCAAAAACTCCTCTCTTATTAAAAAATCTTTGTTCTTCCTTCTTCCTTGTGTTATTTTGCTACTATTCACCGGCTAAGCATCTGTGCTCTTTGGTTCTTTCATTCTGCTTACTTATATCTTCACTGGTATGTCCTAATTTAATTTAAAGCCTCAACAACAACATGTTTCTCTTCTTGTTTCAGTTTTTTTTATTTCTAAACTGATTTTATTTGTAGTTCTGTTGTGAAGTTTGTAGTTAGGGATACTAGTATGACTCAACTCCCTTTAAATTCATGTATTTCCTTGTATGACTCAAGCATGGCTGGATAACTATTTGTTAACCTACTGTGTGATTACCATTCTTATGAGTCCCAACTCCCTATCCCCCCTATGTGTTTATATTTTCTCTGATTAGTTTGTGATTATGACAATTTCAATTATTGCTAAGCATGTCCAAGCCAATCCAGATACCCTTGCCAGGGTTATATGTTTGCAGTCAATGGTTGTGAATCCCCATATCCCTATCCCTCTTGTGTAACTATTATACTCATTTGGGTTCTATGTGGGATCCCATCCCGAGTTCTTGATTTTGTTTATCATTCCAACCTTTTCAAACAATATGTGTTACCTTACTGATTCCTATCAAAAATAGATTTTTAAGTCCAGTCTTTAGTAAATCTCTTTCGACTTGTGTCCTACACTTTCACTCTGCTCTTAGTTAATAAGTTTTGCCCTCTCTAATATGTGTATTGCCTTGGGATCCTCTTGAGAACCCTCTGAACTCTGGCATACTGAGGCCAATCTTTCCAAACTGCACTGGTTCAGTGCTTGGCCACTAAGTCTAGGTGTAAGCATTGTACGGGGTCCTTGAGACCCTTAGGGAACCTTGATACACCTAGACTCTGATTTGTCTATAGAAATGAGGTTTGAAAGACCATTAGAGGCTTTGGAAAACTCGGGCCTAATTGTAGGCTTTCTATAGAATAGCTTCTTAAATTTTCTATTTCCTTATGTAATTCATTTATTGGCGTGTAATCATTTGTAAACAGATATTTGGGGTATTTAGTAAAAGGGTGAGTAGATGTATACTTTGTAGGGTAACATGGGTAGAAATACTGCCCTTAGGATTTATTTTCAAATCTGCCTGCTTCACTCAATAGAAAATATGTCCATATGGTTTTTATTCTTGTTGAATCTGCTTTTGCATAATATCATACCTACAGGGTTCCACGTTTAACTTCCTTTGCATCACAATAGTGAATCATGCCAATAGGATTCCACTTCTGATTTCCTTTGCATCAAGTATTCGAAATGGAGGAGCAACTACTAATAGATAGTAAAATATACAACTGGCTACTCTTCTTTTTTTTTTCGAAAAGGGATATGGAAAGTACCCGATATCAATAACAGGAAGAAAGCTTTTGTTTGATCTTTTTTAACGCTTCTACAACATCAATCACGTTCATTCTTTTCACTGGAATATTAGTTGTGCAGTTCATGGCTAACTCCATGATGGATGCCACACATTGCATCTTTCGACTTAAGTTCTCTTCATCTACTGTTAGTAAGCCAGCATCTATTATTTGATCCAACTCATCAGGAGCAAATTATGCACACAACTTCTCAAATTCAAGTCTCCCACGAACATTTTATCACTAGGTTTCTTCTTTGTAAAGGTTTCCAGCAACATGATATCATAACTATATGATGACTTCCAGCCGTACTTCTAGATGTTCAAACTAGCAAACTTTGAACAAGCCAACCATAGCCTCCATGAGAAGCTTCCTTATTCACGCGGGCATCCCATAATGGTTGAACAAGCCAACCATAGCCTCCATGGGAAGCTTCCTTTTTCACACGGGCAGCCCACAATGGTTGAACAAGCCAACCATAGCCTCCATGGGAAGCTTCCTTATTCACATGGGAAGTTCCACAAAAAACCTTCACCATTTTTGCTATAAATAGAGGTGCTTGCCTTCATTGTAAATCATCACAAAAATTAGAGTGTTCATCCCCAAGAAGAGTGAGAACAAGAGTGATCCTAGAGAGTGATCCTCGTTTGTGAGTTTTTGAGAGTTTTTTTTATGAGTTTTATAAATACTCGTGTAATCTATTCTTGTGAGTAATAGAAGTTGTTTTTCTCTCAAATTTGTGTTTACCAACGCCCAATCGATTCACATACCACAACAAGTGGATTCGTCTCGTCGAACGGAGTCCAACGCACTAAACAGCGACCTAATCGGAGTTCAAACGAGCCCAGAAATCCCGGTCAAAGTTTGGTCAACTTTGCCGGGGGTTTGCCGGGAACTCACCGGCGAAGACAACCGCCGCCGGAAATTTCGCCGAAGAAGACGACCGGTCAACTGTAGCGAACCAGTCAATTCTCTGAAATTGCATAGTAGTCCCTCAACTTTCAAAAATTATAGTTTTGCCCCTATAGTGGAATTTCAGCCACGAAGTGTCAATTCCACCGTTTTCGACCATTCCGGACGCAACGGTGAATTCAACCCGATCGTGTTGAAAAATTATTTTGTAAGATGATAATGTCCATAGAAGAGTCAACATCATCTTTCAGAGCCATGATTACGCTTACTGCCACAAATTACACGCTATGGAGACCTCGGATGGAAGATCTCCTAAGCTGTAAAGATTTTTTTGATCCCATAGAATTGATGGGTAAAAATCCTGATCCTGCCAAGGAGTTAGAGTGGAAGGAATCAAATCGAAAAACTATTGGTCAAATCCGTCAATGGATTGATCATAGTGTCTTCCACCATGTTGCACAAGAAACAGACGCATATACCCTCTAGAAGAAGTTGGAAGACATGTACCAGGCCAAGAGCGCTCGGAATAAGGCCCTATTGATGAGGCGCTTAGTCAACAGGAAGCTAAAAAATGAAACTTCAGTTGCCGAGCATACCAGTGAGTTCCAAAACCTAGTCAACAAGTTGTCGTCTGTAGAGATGCCACTTAGCGATGAAGTTCAGGCGATGTTACTACTCAGTTCTCTTCCCGATAGTTGGGAAATGCTGGTCGTATCACTCAGCAACTCAGCCCCTAATGGCAAACTTACCATGTCAATGGTCAAGGATGCCCTATTCAGTGAAGAGGCAAGGAGAAAGGAGATGGGCACAGATCAGACCCATGCCTTTGTCACAGAGAACCGGGGGAGGCAACAAAAGAGTAGAAAAAACAAATGGAGATGCAGAAGCAAGAGCAGGGGCAGGTCCACTGATGGCAGAAAACCAACATATAAGTGCCATCATTGTGGAATAGAGGGACATATGAAGAAGAACTGCTACAAATGGAAAGAGGAGCAAGGCTAGAGCAGTTCGCATCCGAAGAACAAGGGTGGAGAAACGTTAGTTACTATCTCTGGTGATGTATCTTATTGTTCAACCCAAGATGAGACATGCCTTCACGTCTCACGAGAAGACACGGAATGGGTGGTAGATACTGCAACATCCTACCACGTGACTCCATACAAGGAATACTTCACAACATACAAAGCCGGTGACTTTGGAGCTGTGAAAATGGAAAATTCCAGTTCCGCTGAGATTGTCGGAATTGGTGATGTCCAAATAAAGACAAGTTCCGGGAGCACAATTACTTTGAAGGATGTCCGCCATGTGCCAGATCTTCGGCTAAATCTATTGTCAGGAATAGCTCTTGACAAACAGGGCTATGATAGTCACTTCAGTAAAGACACATGGAAGTTATCAAGAGGCACTATGACAGTCGCCCGAGGACATATTTGTGGCACGCTATACAAGACTCATGTGAAGATATGCACAGACAACCTCAACGTTGCAGAAAAGGAGGCTTCTCAAAATTTTATGGCACCAGAGACTCGGCCACATGAGTGAGAAAGGGTTGTCTACCCTAATAAAAAAGGAGTTCATCAATGTGGACAAGGATGCTGTACTAAATCCTTGCAATCATTGCCTGTTTGGTAAGCAGCATAGAGTCTCGTTTAATTCCTCTTCAACGAGAAGATCAGAGTTACTCTGTCTGGAACACTCTGATGTTTGCGGTCCCTTTGAGGTTGAATCACTCGGCGGCAATCGATACTTTCTAATGTTCATTGATGATGCTTCTCGAAAGGTGTGGGTGTATTTCTTACGGACGAAGGACCAGATGTTCGATTACTTCATACTGTTCCATGTCATGGTAGAACGTGAGACAGGAAAGAAGTTATTGTGTCTTCGATCCGACAATGGTGGTGAATACTCTTCCACGAAGTTCAATGCCTATTGCAGATCATATGGCATTCGACATGAGAAGACGGTCCCACGCACCCCTCAACACAACGGTGTAGCTAAAAGAATGAACCGAACAATCATGGAACGTGTTCGGAGCATGCTCAGTATGGCTAAGCTGCCAAAGCCATTCTGGGGAGAAGCAGTCAGAGCCTCATGTTATTTTATCAACCGATCTCCATCAGTACCATTGAATTTTGAAGTTCCGAAGAAAGGATCCATCATATTCTCACTTGAGAATATTTGGATGTTTGGCGTACTCACACGTATCCAAGGATCTCAAGCAGAAGCTAGATGCAAGGACCTCTCCATGCATATTCATAGGCTATGGAGATGGATAATTTGGATACAGATTATGGGATCCAAAGGAGAAAAAGGTGATCAGAAGTAGGGACGTAGTGTTCCATGAAAACCAGACAATAGAAGATATTGAAAAGCCTACAATATCTCAGAAGCCAAATGTTGCTCCTCAGGTGCCAGAGGCAACAACAGAATCATTCATGAGAAATGAAGATACAGTGCCAGAAGATATTCCAGGAGTAGAAGACAATGAGGAAGAAGATGGTGTTGAGCAGGGGGAGCCACAACCCGCTCTGCCAGATGTTCCAGAACCATCACAAGACTCAGATGATGGTGGATCTCCTCATATTCCAGAAGTTCGTAGATCTGAACGATGTCGGATTCCATCGAGAAGATATCCAGAATCCGAATATCTTCTACTTACTGAAGATGGAGAACCATAGAGTTTCCATGAAGCAGTATCTCATAAGGACAAAGAACAGTGGTTGCTCGCAATGCAGGACTATATCTGCAAAAAAATCAGACTTATGAGATTGTAGAACTTCCAAAAGGGAAGAAGGCACTGAAAAATAAATGGGTGTTCAAGCTGAAGAAAGATGGCAGTGGAAAAGTGGTGAAATACAAAGCACGATTGGTAGTCAAAGGATTCCAGCAGAAGAAGGGAATCGACTTTGATGAGATTTTTTCACCCGTAGTCAAGATGACTTCAATCAGAGCCATACTTGGATTGGTCGCAAGTATGAACTTGGAGCTTGAACTGATAGATGTGAAGACAACGTTTCTTCATGGAGATTTATAAGAAGAAATCTATATGCAGCAACCCAAAGGTTTTAAGGTTTCAGGAGATAACCTCGTGTGCAAGTTGAAGAAGAGTTTGTACGGTTTGAAGCAGGCACCAAGACAGTGGTACAAGAAGTTTGACTCGTGCATGGTGAATCAAGGGTACAAGAAAACTGCCGTAGATGAATGTGTTTACATTCAGAAATTTCCATACGGGAATTTCGTTGCTCTTCTACTATATGTAGACGATATTCTGATCGTGGGGAAAGACGCAACGAAGATCAACCAGCTGAAGAAGGAACTCTCTAAGTCTTTTGACATGAAAGACTTAGGACCGGCTCAACAAATATTGGGAATGCAGATCACCCGAGACAGGAAGAACCGGAGGTTATGGCTATCTCAGGAGAAGTATATTGAACGAGTGCTTGCACGGTTCAATATGAACAATGCCAAACCAGTTAGCATTCCATTAGCCAACCATTTCAAGCTGAGCAAGAGTTCCTGCCCCTCATCCAAGGAAGAGATTAGGGAGATGTTGTCAGTACCATATTCTTCAGCAGTTGGAAGTTTGATGTATGCTATGGTGTGTACGAGGCCCGATATTGCTCACGCAGTAGGAACGGTGAGTCGTTTTCTCTCCAACCCCGTGAAAGAGCATTGGGAGGCAGTAAAGTGGATTCTTAGGTATCTTAAGGGTACAATGAAATTATGTCTTTGTTACGGGGGAGCTGATCCAATCTTGGAAGGCTATACAGATGCAGATATGGCCGGAGATCTTGATAGTAGAAAATCTACTTCAGGATTCATTTACACTTTTGCAGGGGGAGCTGTTTCATGGCAGTCTAGGCTACATAAGTGTGTTGCTTTATCCACAATCGAAGCAGAATACATTGCTGCCGCTGAAGCTGGAAAAGAGATGTTGTGGCTAAAGCGTTATCTCCAAGAGTTTGGAATCAAACAAAAGGAGTACAAGGTACATTGTGACAGTCAGAATGCTTTGGATTTGAGCAAGAACTCCATGTACCATTCTCGTACAAAACATATTGATATTCGCTATCATTGGATACGCGAGGTGATGGATCGACAACTGTTGAGACTAGTGAAGATCCATACGAAGGAGAATCCTGCTGATATGTTAACAAATGTAGTAACTCGAGAAAAGCTAGAGTTATGCAGAGACATAGCCGGGATGTTTATTTTAGATACGGCTGGAGGGGGAGAATTGATGACTTCCAGCCGTACTTCTAGATGTTCAAACTAGCAAACTTTGAACAAGCCAACCATAGCCTCCATGGGAAGCTTCCTTATTCACACGGGCAGCCCACAATGCTTGAACAAGCCAACCATAGCCTCCATGGGAAGCTTCCTTATTCACACGGGAAGTTCCACAAAAAACCTTCACCATTTTTGCTATAAATAGAGGTGCTTGCCTTCATTGTAAATCATCACAAAAATTAGAGTGTTCATCACCAAGAAGAGTGAGAACAAGAGTGATCCTAGAGAGTGATCCTCGTTTGTGAGTTTTTGAGAGTTTTTTTTATGAGTTTTGTAAATACTCGTGTAATCTATTCTTGTGAGTAATAGAGGTTGTTTTTCTCTCAAATTTGTGTTTACCAACGCCCAATCGATCCACATACCCCAACACTATAAACATCAGACCTCTTGGATACAAGGCCTTTCATACCAAACTCTAAAAATATAACTTAAAATACGTTAGCAAATAAACTTAAAATGCACTAATTAATAATACTGCTACAAGTTAAATAAGGTATTCACCTGGAGCAATGTAACCAATTATGGCAAAGGCTGTAGTATGAGCAATGGATTCTTCCATAGTTAAAAGTTTTGCTATGCCAAAGTCAGTCAGGTGTCCCACCATGTCATTGTCTAATAATACGTTGCTAGGCTTCAGATCACAATGAATAACCGGTACAGAGTAACCATGATGGAGATATTCCAGAGCAGATGCAACATCGACCATAATATTCAATCTTTGCATTATATTTAAACAATAATCTCGAGAATATAACAACTTGTCTAAGCTCTCATTTGGCATGTATTCAAGTATCAATGCTTTAAAATCCAAGTTACAACAGCTGCTAATAATCTTGGTGAGATTTTTGTGATGAAGATTCCGCAAGATATCACATTCTCTATCAAAAGTTTGAAATGTACCTTCCATATGCACATTGAAAACTTTAACCGCTATTGTCATCCCATCTGCCGAAGTTCCTTGTAAACAGAACCAAAACTTCGACTACCTAGAAAATTATTTCCATCAAAATCCTGAGTTGCTCTTTGAAGTTCATAGTAAGAAATTCTTTGTGGTGCTACCTCAGGCAACCACTGATCTTCAGTATTGGTTGTTTTACCCCCACGTCTCATCAACACAAAAACTATTGCTGAAGCAAGTCCTATTACAGAGAAAACTGAAGATGCAACGACAACCCATATCAGTCTTTCTTTCTTTGACTTTGAACGATCCTTTGAATTTGAAGGACAAGTTGGGACATGATTTTGAGAGTTACCACACAATCATTCATTCGACATGAAAGATTGGTAAGGGAGATGAACAAAAGGTCCTTCATTGGGAATTTCTCCGTGCAACCTGTTAAATGAGACATTAAAAGAGTGAAGATACTTAAGTGCCTCTAATGATTTTGGGATCACCCCAGACAAATTGTTATACGAAAGATCCAATATTTCTAAAAAATTGAGCCCTCCAAACGCCTCAGGAATAGATCCTTTAATTCTGTTATGAGCCAAAAAGAGATGAGTCAATTTCTGTAGACTTGCTAATGTACTAGGAATGTTGCCTAAGATTTGGTTCCAGGAAAGATCCAGAAGTATTGCAGCCTTGAGGTTTCCAACTTCAAGCGGTAAAGAGCCATTGAAAAAATTAGAAGACAAATTCAGCTTTAAAATGTCTTTGAGAGTCCATAAACTTGAAGGTATTATGGCAATGAAGTTATTTGAATCAAGAGAAGCCTCCCTTAGAGAAGTCATATCCCCCAAGCAACTAGGAAGACTTCCCCACATTTGATTTTGTGAAAGGTTTAACAAAGCCAGGTTGGATAGCTCACATAAAGCAATTGGAAAGGGACCACTTATTCTATTTGCACCAAGTGAAAGCCGTTGAAGGTTTTTCAACGAGCTTATTGTCATCGGAACAATTCCATTAAAGTCATTATCTTCCAGCTCCAAAGAAGATAAATTTCTTAAATTTCCGACTTCATTTGGAATATGGCCCTTGAGGTTACATCCTGTCGCCGAAAATATTTCAAGAGAAGAAAGGTTGCCGATGGATTTTGGAAGCATTGCATTTAGGGGATTGGAAGACAATATCAATTTTCTCAAGTATTTACAATTGGCCAAATGAGTAATAAAGCTTAATTCACTGTTGAAGGAGTTACTGGATAAGACAAGAACCTCCAGAAGTCTTAAATTTCCTAGAGATTCAGGAATTGAACCTGTAAGTTCATTTTGATAGAGTTCGAGATACATAAGCTTAGACAAATTTGAGATTGAACTAGGTAAAACACCACTAATGTTGTTTCCAGATAGATAAATTCCTTCAACATTAGGTAAGTCATGGCCTATAGTGGAAGGAAGATTAGCTGAAATGTGGTTACCTTCGAGCTTAATATATTTAAGAGATGAGATATTGAAGATACCAATTGGAATTGACCCTTTAAAATTATTGTAAGACAATGAGAGGTCCTCCAAGTATTGAAGGTTAATGATTCCATCTGGAATTAGACCTGCAAAATTCAGTAAGATTAGAATCAGTAGAATTATCCGAAAAACTGAAACTCTTAAATGTCCATGGATTAGTTATTTTTCCATACCTGTCAGGTTATTCACTGAAAAATCAAGTACTTGAAGCATACTCAAATTTCCAACTTCTCTTGGTAAAGGTCCTTCAAGCTTGTTGTCGCCGATTGATAAATATTCAAGTGATGAAATGTTGAATATGCTTAAAGGGATTGAGCCTGTTAATTTGTTTCTTTCCATGCTTAAATATTCCAATTTATAAAGACGGCCAATCACATAAGGGACTGAGCCTGTTAACTTATTGTAATCCATTGCTAAAAGCTCCAAGTTATGAAGATGGCCAATCTCATTAGGTATTATGCCTGACAAATGAAATATCACATATATTGATATATTTAGCTTCTTCTACACAATACTGCTCATACAAAATCAAACCAACCAATTATATTATAGAGATTTTTACACTATGTATCATTGGCCCAAGCTTATAACCAAAATGGTTCCATATTTTCAGGTCTTATCCGATTTAGCCCATTTTGCATATAATTTGAAACACACTTTCACGATAATAGTAACTCCTTTTTCTCTTCTTTTCGCTTGATTAATTTGCCAATCCACCCTTGTTTTAATAGACAAGCAACAAATTCATCCCTGTTTTCGCATTCAGATTTGGACTAGGAGGCGCATATCTCAGAATCTTCATATCTTCAAAGCATCAGAAACTTGTGAGTTCTTAATGACTTAGTTAATAAACTGAAGTTAATCTAGGAGTCTATGAAGAGTCGAAAGGGATTCTCCCAGAATAACCTTACAGTCCTTGCAAATACCCCTATCGCTCCTTCTAAGGAGGAGGTAATCAATCTGAGTCCTCGCCGCCGAACTCTTGAAGGAGCATTTGGTCACCTTCAAGAGTTCAGCGGCGAGGACTCAGATTGATTACCTCCTTCTCATATGGAGCGATATGTGTATGTGCAAGGACTGCAAGGTTATTCCGGGAGAGTCCCTTTCGACTCTTCATAGACTCCTAGTGATGGGTGTCGGTCTCTGGGTGAAAAGGAAGAGGAGGGGTGCTCGGGGACAGCTGCGGATTAGATGGGGTGTTTTGACTAAGGAGAAAGCACAGGAGTTGGGGAGGAGGTTAGCTGAGGGCGGAGCTTGGAGAAGTTCTTGGGAAGCGGACGCTATGTGGTCAGAGACGGCGAACTTGGTTAGGGAGGTAGCACGGGATGTGCTCGGGGTAGCCAAGGGCTATTCAAGCAGACAACAGGGTGACTGGTGGTGGAACGATGTAGTCGAATGAAAAGTGGAGGTGAAGAAGGCGGCTTTTGCTAAGTTGGCAGGGAGCACAAGCGAGGAAGAACAGAGAGCGAACAGGGAGATCTACAAGGTGGCGAGGAGAGAAGCAAAGCTGGCGGTTACGGAAGCTAAAAACGCGGCATTTGGTCGCATATACGAGGAATTAGGGGAGAAAGGCGGGGACAGGAAGTTATTCCGGTTAGCTAAAGAAAGGGAAAGAAAGGCGCGTGATCTGGACCAAGTTAGGTGCATCAATGGCAAGGATGGTAGAGTTCTGATGGGGGAGTCTCAAGTCAAGTAGAGGTGGCAGGCGTACTTTCGAGACTTACTTAACGAGGAGGGGGATCGTAACATAGATCTAGGAGAGTTGGGGCATTCGGAGCAACAGAAAGACCTTGGGTACTGCAGGCGCATTAGGGCGGATGAGGTCATGGGGGCTTTGCGTAGGATGAGTAGGGGTCGAGCGACCGGGCCTGACGAGATCCCGATGGAGTTCTGGAAATGCATGGGTAGGTCAGGAGTGGAGTGGCTCTCCAGGTTGTTCAATGCGATTTTCAGGACTAAAAGGATGCCGGAGGAGTGGAGGTGGAGTATAGTGGTGCCCTTGTACAAGAACAAAGGGGACATCCAGTGCTGCAACAACTATAGGGGTATCAAATTAATAAGTCACGCAATGAAAGTCTGGGAGCGGGTGATCGAGGCGATGGTGAGAGAGATGACATCTATATCTGTGAACCAGTTCGATTTCATGCCGGGTCGCTCCATTACAGAAGCTATCTACCTTGTCAGGAGGCTGGTGGAGCAGTTCAGGGATAAGAAGAAGGACCTGCACATGGTGCTTATCGACTTGGAGAAGGCGTATGACAAGGTCCCAATGGAGGTGCTTGGAGGCGAAGAGCGTGCCAGAAGCCTACATCAGAGTAATCAAGGACATGTATGATGGAGCTAAGACTAGGGTTAGGACGGTGGGTGGCGACTCAGACCATTTTCCAGTGGTTATGGGGCTCCATCAAGGATCGGCGCTTAGCCCTATCTTGTTTGCCTTGGTTATGGATGCTCTAACCCGACATATTCAAGGGGATGTGCCTTGGTGTATGCTATTTGCTGATGACATAGTCTTGATAGACGAGACGAGGGTCGGTGTTATTGAGAGGTTAGAGGTATGGAGACAAACTCTCGAGTCTAAACGTTTCAAAATAAACAGATCTAAGACAGAATACCTGGAGTGCAAGTTTAGCGTCGAGCCGAGCGAAGTAGGCAGGGACGTGATGATTGGATCTCAGGTCATCGCCAAGAAGGACAATGTCAGATATCTTGGGTTGATGATTCAGGGGGACGGAGAGATTGACGGGGACGTCACTCATCGTATTGGAGCGGGGTGGTCAAAGTGGAGGCTTGCATCAGGAGTCCTGTGTGACAACAAAGTCCCACAGAAACTCAAGGGGAAATTTTATAGAGCTGTGGTTAGACCTGCCATATTGTGTGGGGCGGAGTGCTGGCCAGTGAAGAACTCTCATGTTCACAGAATGAAGGCTGCGGAGATGATGATGCTCAGGTGGATGTGCGGGCTCACCAGGTTAGATAAGATTAAGAATGAAGTTATTCGAGAGAAGATGGGGGTGGCCCCGGTGGATGAGAAAATGCGAGAAGCGAGGCTGAGGTAGTTCGGGCATGTGCGGAGGAGAAGTCCTAATGCCCCGGTGAGGAGTTGTGAGCGGTTGGCGATTGTCGGCGTACGTCGAGGCAGAGGGAGGCCTAAGAGGTATTGGGAAGAGGTGATTAGGCATGACATGGCTAGAATGCGGGTTTCCGAGGACATGGCCCTTGATAGGAAAGTCTGGAGGTCTAGTATCAGGGTCATAGGATAAGGGCTCCTAGAGTTTTTCGTACTCCTCACCGGGGTTGGGTGAGGCTTGGCAGGGCTATCCATAGATGATTTGTGTATTGGATTGTGTCTCCCTTATGGTAGTTATTTATGGGAGTTACTATCTGATATTATTGCATGCTATTTTATTTATGGTTCTTATGTTTAGATAATTATTTACGCTATTTATGCTGGAGTTACTAATGCTCTTTTGTTTTTGTTTTGTTTTTCCTTTCCTTCACTGAGTCGAGGGTCGATTGGAAACAACCTCTCTGCCCTTTCGCGTAGGGGTAAGACTCGTCTATATATTACCCTCTCCAGACCTCACTTTGTGGGATTATACTAGGTAGTTGTTGTTGTTGTTGTTTTTATGCTCTTATGAAATGTCAGTTACCTAGGTATATTACTTTTTAAATAAAATAACTTTATATTACTTTTTTTTATTATTTTTATTATATATTCGTACATTTAATTTTCCCATGGCACTCAATTTGTTTAATCATATTCAAATGGGGACATATTTTAAAATATGAAACGACAAAAAATATTTATGTTAAATATTTATTAAAAACAGATTTGTTAAACAAATGAGTTTTTAAGTCAGTAAAACTATAAGTAAAAAAACAAACATATTAGTGTTCAATATTAAGTTTTTAAAAGTTTTATCTGCTAAATTATTTATTTGAAAGTATTAATCTGCTGTGTCAATGTTCTACATTTGAGTGTTTCGTCTATTAGGTTAATGAATGAATATGGCTGAATGGTAAATCTGTGAGCTTTGATTTTATAATTGTCATTAAAAACATTTCGTTAGGCATGGTTTAGAACGTTAACTTGAGATTTGTTCACATTATTATTACTGAGAAATTCGATAATACTACCTATATATATATATATATATATATATATATATATATATATATATATATATATATATATATATATATATATATATATATATATATATATATATATTGAAATTATTGTTAAGAAAAAAATAAATGTACGGATATAAAAATAATAAATAAAATAATATAAAATTTATTTAATTATAAGTAAAATGCGTAGGTAGAAATATATATATATATATATATATATATATATATATATATATATATATATATATATATTATAATATAGAAAGCATTACATAAATGAGATCATGTTTATAATGTTAAGGACATAATAGACTTTTTAGATAAAACTTCTATAGAATCTGGTCAAAGTGATTCTTGTGATAATTACGGCATGGTAAAATTATTTCTGTGTAATAAAAAGAAGAAAAAAAAGGAAACACTTTTGAGTAATGATACCGGGTTGAATGACCGTCCGTAAAATTTAATTTTATTTTATACTACTATAAAATTGAATCCATAAGTAAAGTTAAACTCCCTGGAAAAATGGTAAACGCATACCTTCAAAATTGTTAAATCCAATATCTAAATCTTTCAGCAGCTTTAAGTTGCCTAGTTCTCCTGGAATTGTTCCAATAAAGTTATATTGCAACAATAATAGGACTTGAAGTTCCGAGCATTCTGATACGCTTCTTGGTATCTCTCCACTTAACATTTTGGAGCCAAGAAAAAGCTTTTGCAATCTGGGAAGGCGACGGCATAAATCAGATGGAAGATTACCAGTTAAACTAGCATCCATCAGACCCAAATAATCAAGTGATGAGATGTTGAACATGGAAAGCACATTGGAGCCATTGAGTCCATTGAAACTAATATCAATGGCTCTCAACTTTCGCAAACGAGACAATTCTAGTGGAAGTTCACCATGGAAATTGTTGTAGCTTAGATCAAGAGAAATAAGAAAAGAAAGATTGCCAAGTTGTGGTGGGATGGTACCAGTAAACCCCATGTCTGAAATATTTAGTTTAATCACTCTGTGATGACGAGAGCCGCAAGTGATCCCAATCCAGTTACAAACTGAGGTAGAAGAAGAAGACCAGTTTGTTGAAAGCATGAGATAAGGGTCTGAAGTGATGTGGGCTTTCAAGGCTAGAAGAGAAGTATTCATGGCTAAGCATGTTGCTACAATGTGAAGAGAGATTAATAAAAATGCTAATATCCGAAAAAGAAGAGGAGGATGTATTCTCCATTAACGATATCCTTGAGTCCATGAAATTAGGAAATGCTTCTGTTGGTTGGATCTTGCTTAGCAATATAATCTCTACAAAATTGCAACTGGTTAAATGAATAGTAGTAATTAAGAAGATAACGCCAACCTTTTTATATTATTGAAGCTAATGATTAAGAACATAACGCTACAATTATTAACTTAGTGCAAGTTTCGTGCTAGGAAAAAAAAAAGGGGTTGGAAAAATGTTCAAGATCTGGTACTAAATGTTAACACATGACAACAATTTCTTGGTTTCTTTATTAAGCTCTTGATTTATGGTCGTCACACTTCAATTAAACTGACATTATTTGAATAAAGATAATTTTATTATTTTAGGAATCACCACTTAAAATTGAGTTTTTTCAGGGTTCCAAATCACCAATTATTTAAATCTCTAATCAAAGAAAGTTTTGACTCCATTTATGGCGAGATTTGTTCACAGTAGTATTACTAAGAAATAATTGCGGAAATAAGTGAGCAACCTCTTTGTTTATATAATATTACCAATACTGTTGCTATTGCTATCCAGAATCCAATTGCACAATCCATGAATATAATATGATTTTTTACAAATATCAATGTGAAAGAAATTTACAAGTGTTTTGGAGACAAAGAAAAACAGTAATATTGAGATGTAAAAAGGGACACCAGGGCCTCCGAATGTCAGTAGGACTACCTTGGGTCTCCATACCGTGTAACCTGAAGCCAACCTTTCAATCAATGAACGCCTGCTTCGAAATCTGCACACAAAGTGCAGAATGCAGTACCAATACAACCGACCTCATGTACTGGTAAGTGACGAGCCTAACCTCAACGAGGTAGTGACGAGGCGACAATTGAGCAATTACAATATAGCATGTATACGGTGTATAATAAAATAAAATAAAAAGAACGTGGCAAATTAAAATGGTAACTTGCAAGGAATGAACACAGAACTCAAATATCTCATCAGTACCCAGCTATAACCAATCCTTAAGTAAAATACAAAGCTACATAATAACTTACACATGCGAGGAAAGATACATAAATACATAAGCTGATGTGGCGCGCATCCTGATTTCACCATATAATCGATATCAATATGAATATTCACCCTTATCACTCCATATCAATCCACCTTTATTCCTCTGTTGCGGCGTGCCACCCTATCCTACAATATAATAGCAATTCACTCTTATTCCTCCTCAATATATCACCCTTATTCCTCATGTTGTGGCACACGAACCGATCCTACCATATCAGTATAAATTACTCAACAAGTATAGAAATTTCACAAATTAACTCAAAATTCTTCACAATACTTAAACCTCAAATCAGAGCAAATAGAAAGCTTGTACATTATGAAACTTCACACAATAATGCTACTCCGCAAAACCAATCCAAAATATACCATAAAACACCGATAAACCAACTTAAGGTAATAAGACAATGAAACTACAGGGTAGCTAATACCTTCAACAATAGAAAAAAATGTTCGAAAAGTAGCAATTTAGAATGGAAATACCAGTAAAGAATATAGCAGTTAAGGCAGAGAAGACAGTATAATACGAACGGGAAGAAAGCAGGCAAAACAGATAAATTGGCGGGGCATAAGTACTCGTCACCTCACCTATACGACACTCACATGGATTTGCACATAGCAATTAAGTCTAGGATCCCTAATCCATCGAGTCAAAGTTAGACACAACACTTATCTCAATCCCACAGACAAACTCAAAGCTCAATCACAGCTTTTCCCTTCACACAAGCCTTCAGACCAATAGAATCTGGAAAATTACTGATATTAGGCTATATAGACGATATTTACAACTTAAGTATACCACGCGTTATTGTTGTTTTATCAGCGAAATGATAACAAAATTCTTTAATTGGTGTTCTTTTGCTTCGCAGAGACTAGTCCAAGTTAGGAAGAACTATGAAATGTTTTGGAGTCAATAACGTAAAGAAAACATCAATTCAAGAAGCACCCGAGCGGAACGAAGTATGAAGTGCACTGGTTTGGAATCCACTGTGATTGCAGTAGACCACAGTTGGACCGCGGAAGGCCAAAACGTAAGGCAGAATGTTTGCCTCTCACAGTAGTCGCGCCGCGGCCGCGAGGAACTGTGCTGTTGCATAGAACTTTTGAGACCAAAGTGTAAATCAAAAAAAATTATTCCAAAACTTTAATAGCTAAAGAATCTCACCCAAGAAAGTATCAAGCTTGTTTTAGACTCTTTAGAGGCAAGAAGAAGTGTGAGAAGTACCATACATTAGAATTTTTCTATCTTCTCTTTATTATTGCAATTACACATTATGAATAATTTAGTAGTTTTATCTTTTTTTGTTATGAGTAGCTGAGTCCTTAGTCTAGGGTTTTGATGGAACCTATTGAAGGATGAAGTTATTGTTATATTAATTTAATTTGCCCAGCTTAATCCCTATTTGTTCAACAACGTTCTTATTATAGTTAATTGATAAGATCCTCAATTAGCAGTGTCTATTTAGTGTGTATAACTCGGGAGAGAGTGTATATTTAGGTAATTGTTGAACAACACCACTTCCAAAGTATATGAGAGATCAAAAAACGAGGGATTAAAGGCGGGATTAGGGATAACGAAGCCTTGGATTCAATCTAAAGTGAGTTGTAATAAACAAAGCTAGCTAGCGTAACTCGGGAGAGTGCGTCTAGTAAATTGTCGTGATTAATCGAGAGAGATTTACGGTAATAAGAATGCTCGTGATTGATAGATACCATTAGGAAATTCTATGTAAAACATAACCGGAAGGGATTCTATTAATATGGAAAATCATAACCGTAGATGCATCTCTTAACTGCTTACACCTTAATCATAGTTAATCTTTATTTGCTTAATTACCTTTAGGACATTTGGAAAGTTGATTACATAGAATTTCGTAAGTCTAACGAGAGTAATTGATAGGTTAATTCCTTGTGGGTTCAACTCTAGGCTAAATACTCAGATTATATTTTCAACGTCTGCTTAATCCTTTTTATAAGGCATAGTTGGGCATGATCAAATTTTAGCACCGTTGCTGGAGAATTTACGGTGTTATCAGTTACAATTGAAAGAAATACAAAAATTCGTAGGGTAGTCAGTTTTCTCTATATCCAATCTATATATTGAAATTTTAACGTTTTTTGACTTGGTTGTACATTTCTATGCCTAGAAACTCATCGAGAACTGGTGAAGTATTTGAAGCATTATCAAATCCTGAGAAAGTTTTCAAGGCCTTAAATTGGGCCAACTGGAAAAACAAACAACAACAACAAACAACTGAACAATTCGAACCAGACATGGATGATCACATAGTAGACCCAGCTGTGCCGGTAGAGCCAGTAGCGCCAGTGGTACCTCTTGTGCCAGAGGCTGCGCTATATGGCTGGGCACAACCCACTGCAGAGAACTTGGCCACAATCCCGCAGATACAGGCTGATCGTTTCTAATCATGAACAACATGATGCACCTGTTGCAAAATAAAGGACTATTTTCGGGGTCACAAGTTGAAGATCCTCAACAGCACTTGAAGAATTTCTTGTCAATCTGCAAAACTCAAAGGCAACCCGGCATAACTCAAGAAGCAATTAAGCTATTGTTGTTTCCATTCTCAGTGACAGAAGCTGCCCAGACTTGGCTAAACTCACTACCCATAAACTCCATCACAACTTGGGAGAAGTTAGTCAAGCAATTTGTGAACAAGTTTCATCCACCCAAACAAAATTGCTCAACAAATTGATGAAATTTTGAGTTTCAAACAGAGACCAATGGAGACATTGCATGAAACATGTGAATGATTCAAAGGGATGTTGGTAATATGCGTTCACCACGGTATTCCAAACCTGATGTTGGGGCAACAGTTTGACATGGGTTTTTTAAATGGCGTGAAGGGTAATGTTGATGCTTCAGCCAGTGGAGCATTTTTTAGTAAAACATGGAGAGAAGGCCAGAGTCTACTTGACAAGATCACACAGAATTCAGGATGGACAACCAGGAATGCACCTATCACTCCAATAGTTCACTCAGTGCCCTTAGATCCATCCAAAAATCTTGTTGAAAACATGGCCACGTTAATGACACAGATGAATATACTCACCAAAAAGGTGGAAGAGTCAGGGCAGAAGCATCAGGTACACATTGTAGATACTATCAATGGGGGCTATGCACATCTTACATTAGTCAACCAATTGGTAACTAGTGGAATGCAGAAAATGATCATCATCACTATCCCGAGGACTTGAATTGTGTGTCTAATTATGGAGGCCAGAGACAGGGTGGTCGAAATTGGGGCCAACAAAATCAGCCGTATAGGCCAGTCCAACCGCAGTTCAACAACGGAAACATGGGAGGTATGAGACCTCCCAATAATACGACGCCTTATCAAAAGCCACATGGATATAATAATCAAAATTAGCAGCATGGGTATCATCCTCCTCCGCAGCAGCATGGTGGAAGACATGAAGATGGGTTTGCTAGACTTGAGGCACTGATATAGCAGGTTATTGGGTCGAATGCAAAAATCAGTAAAAAGAGTAGATGCATATGATTCAGCTATCAAGAATATTAAAGTGTAGATGGGCTAGATTTTGATGTCTTTAAACAATCGTCCTCATGGGATATGACCTACAGACATTCAAATAAATCCATAAGATCAAGGCCCGAAGCAGCTGATTGTAGTGAGTCTACGTAATAGTAGAGACTTAGACTTGGAGCAAGAGATGGTTCAAGAAAGCAGATAGGCTGAGACACTTGTACTAGTGCACATTGAGCTAGATAAGTCAACAAAACTAACCAAGGTGACAATACTGCCTGCAGTTTATTTGATTAACAGAATACCTAGTTCAGTTATCGAAAACATGTCTCCCTATGAAAGGCTATACAACAGAAAACCCTCGCTAAAACACTTAAGAGTGTTAGGGTGCCTTTGCTTTGCAAAAACTGTACAAGAACAAGACAAGTTGATGTCAAGGGGTAAAAAAAGTCTGTTCATATGGGTTATTCAGAAGTGCACAAGGGTTACATATTATATGATCTGGATAACAGGTCCTTCTTTGTCAACATAGATGTTCTATTCCGAGAAAATGTCTTTCCATTCAAAGATCAATCCCCATCTTTGACACCTCTATTTTTGGATACTACACCATGCACAGGTTCTCATATAGATGATACTAACAACATGTTTGAAAATAATGCAGGTCAACAGACTAGCAATCACATTAATACAGACACCACTCAAACACCTGCTACATTATCAGTTAATGACACAGGAGAATATCATGATGGGCAACAGAATACTCAAAGTGTATCAACTGAAACACTGGCTAGAGGGGAACCCAATACACAACTTCTACTAGTAAGAAAGTCTAATAGAGACAAACAACCACCATCCTGGATGAAGGATGTTGTGTCGTTAAACATTCATCAAGAGGTACCTTATCCTTTGAACAAACATATAGCATATGATCACCTATCTTCAAAATATCAGGCATTTACTGCAGCTTTCTCCTACTATTGAGCCTGCTACATATGCTGAAGCCAACAAGGATCCAAGATGGATAGCAGCAATGCAAGAAGAAATAAAGGCATTAGAAAGCAATAATACCTGGACATTAGTCAAGTTACCTGAAGGAAAGAAACCTATTGGCTGTAAGTGGATATACAAGATAAAATATCAAGCTTCAGGAGAGATAGAAAGATTCAAAGCTCGGGTTGTAGCCAAGGGTTATAGCCAGCAAGAAGGTATTGATTATCAAGAAACTTTTTTCCCTGTAGTAAAAATGGTAATTGTAAGAGCAGTACTGGCACTAACAGCTGCTAAACAATGGCATATACATCAAATAACTGTATACAGTGCTTTCCTTCAAGGTGATTTACCTGATGAAATCTATATGGATCTACCTCAAGGCTTTGGAAGTCAGGGGAGAAGATGGTATGCATACCAAATCCTTGTAAGGATTAAAGCAAGCCCCAAGGCAATGGAACGTGAAACTATCTAATGCTCTTATAGCACTAAAGTTCAAGCAAAGTCAATATGATCATTCTTTATATATCAAAAAGACAGCTGAAGGTATGGTATTGGTTCTAATATATGTAGATGATATGCTACTTACTGGTGACAATTTGAAACTTATTCAAGACACCAAACAATCTTTGCAAAACCTTTTTAAAATGAAAGACCTGGGGAGTTAAGACATTTTCTAGGCCTGGAATTTGTTAGATCTAGTGAAGGAATTGTGATGCATCAGAGGAAATATGTGTTGGAACTCATTTCAGAAGTAGGAAAGCTTACATCCAAACAATATGATGAACACATTTGGAAGAATGAAAACTCAAAAACAGATCCTACTGTTGATCAAACTACCTACCAGAGGTTAATAGGAAAACTCATATACTTGACAGTAACAAGACTAGATATATCATTTGGAGTTCAAACTCTAAGCCAATTTCTTCAACAACCAAAAAAATCACATATGGAAGCAGCATTAAGAATTGTGAAGTATGTTAAAACCAGCCCAGGTCAAGGTATCCTACTATCTAGTCATCACAACAATACTGTCACTGCATACTGCAGCAATACTGTCACTGCATACTGTGATGCGGACTGGGCAGCTTGTCAAGATACCAGGAGATCAGCTACTGGTTTTTTAATCAAGATTGGCAACTCTCTAGTTTCTTGGAAATCTAAGAAACAAACCACTGCGGCCAGAAGCTCTGCTGAAGCAGAATATAGAAGTTTAGCTGCGACTGTAGCAGAATTAACATGGCTACTAAGAATGCTGAAAGAAATTGATAGTGAAATCAATCTACCAGTCGACACAGTCACAGATAGCAAAGCAACTATTCAAATAGCAGCAAACCCCGTATATCACGAAAGGACCAAATATATAGAAATAGATTGTCATTTTGTGAGAGAAAAAATTCAACAAGGAATGATCAACACAAAATGCGTCTCCACAAGTAACCAACCACCAGACTTGCTAATAAAAGGATTAAGCAAAGTGCAACATCTCTATTTAAGTTCCAAGTTAGGTGTGTTAACATTTTTACAACACCTAACTTAGGGGTAGTGTTAAATAATATAATAGGGAAAAAATATCATTTATAAGTATTAGCTTAATTAGTTTAAGTATGTAGTTATAAGTTAGTTATGTAGTTAGTTTAACTAATCTTCTCTCTCTCTCTATATATATATATATCCTAGCTCCCTCACAAGAGGATATAGAATATTCACTCTTCTCCTTGTTATTGTCGTTACTCTTCTTATCAACTGCTTCTTCTTCAATCTTACATATAAATATATATATATATATATATATATATATATATATATATATATATATATATATATATATATATATATATATATATATATATATATATATATATATATATATATATGTATGTATCCTAGCTCCCTCACAAGAGTATATAGAATATTCACTCTTCTCCTTGTTATTATCGTTACTATTCTTCTCGCTTCTTCTTCAATCTTCATCATTTTCCTGTCAACTGCTTCATTTTTAAATATGATCTCCAGTCAAACAATACCATACAAATTGGGATGGTTGGAGAAAACAATTGAGAGTATTGGCATTTGCAATTCATTTCTAACTTTAAGCAACTTAATATCAATTATTAAAGTGTTAATTGTCACTCCTCTGAAATTTAATAGAATTTCCTTCAATTTGTATTAATAATCTTTACTATTTATTTGTCTGTTTAGTCAACTAATAATTAATTAAGGATTATGACTAGCATATTTTTTTTCTGAATCAGATTCCTATTTAATAAGTAGCTAAAGACGATTTCTAGCACAAAATAAAATTGTTGACCATAAGATATTTGTAATCTAATCTCGAATATATACACACACACAAAAAAAAAACGTTGACTGTTTCTACTATAGTTAATTTATACGGTAATGTGAATGTCTAATTGATATTTAATTGATCCATATCTATACATGGGGAATAATTAGTGATTTGATTTTTCTGCTAAAATTAATGCATGAGAATCTCTGATTTGCGTATATTGTGGTAATTTGGTTAAAATATTAAATTGAGTTGAACCAAACAACAGCCTCGCGTAGTCCAAGTGTAATAAGTCTTATTTCGATGTCTGTTCAGTCAACTTATTAGTTATAGATTACCAGTAGAATTATTCTTTTTCTAAATCAAACTCTTATTTAAATAGGCTAATTATAGGGATATTTAGCAGAAACTTTGATTTATTGCCATATAAGAAATACGTGACCAAATCACGATTAGACATACATATAAGGAAGAAAATTTGGAGTGTTTACACTATAACAAGTTTAACAGGTAACGTAATTGATCCAAATTTGTAACATCCATAAAAAAAGGACGTAATCAGTGCAGATTACATATTGATTGAACTACACAAAAAGCACTATATATGCACATCTTTGCTCAATGTGATAATCACCTCAAAACCATGGATTTTAGATCTGTTTTCACACTGGTTTGCTTTCTCATCCTTCATTCATCAGCAACAATTGCTGGTCATTTCACAAATCAAAATGATTTAGAAACTTACATTGTGCATCTTGAGATCCCTGATGATATTTTTTTCTTTGATTCAGACGATTTATATCTCTGGCATCAGTCATTTTTGCCTACAACTTCAACAAATTCTGACCGCTCGTCGCACATTATATATTCTTATCGTCATGTGTTTAATGGTTTTGCTGCTCTGTTGTCATCTGAGGAAGTGAAGATGATGGAAAAGAAACCAGGTTTTATATCTGCCCGTCCCCAACGGGTACTGCAGATGCATACCACACACAGTCCAGATTTCCTAGGCCTGCACCAGAATGTTGGCTTGTGGAATACCTCGAATTCTGGTGAAGGTGTGATTATTGGTTTATTGGATTCTGGAATAGCTCCGCGACACCCTTCGTTCAATGACAACGGAATGCCTTCTCCCCCTTCCAAATGGAAAGGCAAATGTGAGTTCAATCTCACTGTCTGTAACAACAAGCTTATTGGAGCACGAAACTTTGCACGATCAATCAATCTGTCACCTTTCGACGAGGAGGGACACGGGACACATACTTCAAGCACAGCCGCTGGAAATTTTGTGGAGGGTGCCAATTTGCTTGGTAGTGCTAATGGCACTGCTTCTGGCATTGCGCCCCGTGCTCATGTGGCCATGTATAAAGTCTGTACCAGCGATGGATGTCAAGAATCTGATATCGTAGCTGGTATTGATGCAGCCATTGGAGATGGTGTGGATGTGCTTTCCATTTCCCTTGGAGCAGCACCTGTACCTTTTTATGAAGATAACATAGCAATTGGAGCGTATAGTGCGACTGGAAAGGGAATTTTTGTAAGTTGTTCTGCAGGAAACAGCGGACCATTTAACGCTACTGTATCAAATTCAGCCCCCTGGTTGCTAACAGTTGGTGCTAGCACAACAGATAGAAAGATAAGTGCAGTAGCAGTTTTAGGCAATGGACAAAAATACGAGGGTGAATCAGTCTTTCAACCAAGAAACTTCTCACGAAAATTATTGCCGCTCATAGATGGCGGTAGTTGTGAATTACTGGCCCCAATTGATGTCAAGGGTAAAATAGTGTTGTGTGATACCAGTGGTGTCATGTTTACTAGAGTTCAAAAAGGAGAGCAAGTGAAAAAGGCCGGTGGTGCTGCCATGATTCTGATGAACATAAAAGCTCGTGGTTACACGACATTTGCAGATGTTCATGTCCTTCCTGCAACGCTTATTAGTTACAATGATGGACAAAAGATCTTAAACTATACAAAATCAGCATCAGCTCCAGTTGCAACTATATCGTTCAAGGGAACGAGAATTGGAGACAAGAACGCGCCAACAGTTGCTTTCTTCTCTTCCAGGGGACCATCTTTGGTAAGTCAGGGCATATTAAAGCCTGATATTATTGGCCCTGGACTGAATATTCTTGCAGCATGGCCAACTTCTGTGGGCCAGAAAACATCTTCTAAGTCGACTTTTAACATCATTTCTGGCACGTCGATGTCTTGCCCTCACCTTGCTGGAGTAGCAGCATTGCTAAAGAGTGCATATCCTGATTGGTCTCCAGCTGCAATTAAGTCTGCAATCATGACGACTGCTGATTTTGTTAACCTGGCAAATAATCCAATTCCAGATGAAACACTTAACCCTGCTGATTTGTTCTCAATTGGATCAGGGCACGTGAACCCATCAAAGGCAAGTGATCCTGGACTTGTTTATGACACCCAGCCCGAAGACTATGTGCCTTACTTATGTGGCTTAAATTACACCGATGACCAAGTTAGTGCTATAGTGAGAAAGAGTGTGCAATGTACATCAAGCATAGCTGAAGCAGAGTTGAACTATCCTTCATTTGCCATTAATCTTGGATCAACTGCTCAAACATATACGAGGACCGTGACTAATGTTGGTGAGGCTAATTCGACTTACACAGTTGAAGTATTTGGAGTTAAAGGTGTCAAGTTGAGTATTAAGCCTACCACCTTGAAATTCTCCGCTTTGAACCAGAAATTGTCCTATAAAGTCACGTTTAAGCGTTCAGTTTCTGCAGATTCTTCCCAAGGATACATAACATGGTCTTCGACCAAGTACTCAGTTAGAAGTCCAATAGCAGTTTTTAGATCAGAGTAGTATATTAGTGGTGAATTCCCCATCGTTTTCTACATAAATTCTTGGAAGTTATGTGGAATTTTTCTTCTTCTTTTGGGAGATTAGGGAGGGGGAAATGGAGTTATTACAGTGATTGTCATAAATTATTCAATAGAATGAGTATATTTCGTTGATATGAATATAGCTTGCAGAAGTCATGAGTAATGACCGTCATTTTATTCTAATCTGCTGGCATCTCCTCTGTTCTTATATTATTAAGATTTAACCTTTCCAAATCCTTATTTAAACAGCAATTACTTGCTTTTAATTTTCAAAACCCAAAAAGTATGTAGTAAATTGACACATACTTTTTTTTTTTACCTTATCAAATAGAGCACTAGTTTAAAAATGAGAGATTTGCACAAAAGTACAGCCAACACACTATATTGCAACTAAGTAGTCATATTTCAAGTTTACAGCCGCATAAAACATTATACAATATACATCCAGTATAATATTCCCTGCCTTTCCTGCTTTGTACACCTATACAACATTATACACTTATTATAATGTTGTATAATATTGCAAGGAACCCCACAGAAAACCTGCGAGTATTTCATAGCTATTCTTCAAAAGCTCTCCTCCCATATTTGCAACCCAAAGCCCAAATTTGAATTCCTTCGACTAATAAAATCCAACAATTTTAAAAAATTAAAGTTAAGAAAGATGGTACGGAGGAAAATAAAGGAGAATTTCTTAGTAAATTGATATGATTTTTTCGTAACCACAATCAGGTTTAGAATGGTGCTAGATCGCATCTGACAGTGCAAGCCCTACTGGTACTTTGTTCTACTAATTTCTCGACGCGTGTATTGTTAGTGTATATTAAGTCATGTAGTATCTAGGTTATATTTCTTGCACTTCTCAAGTGAAAGACAGAATTTGAGATTTGAAAAAATGAAGATGATTGGTGTATTAGGAAAAATTAAGTTAATATATTGACTTAATTATGTGATGGCATGTCATGACACGTGGGTCAATAGAAGAATTTTGGTTGAAGAGGCACGAGGTTTTACAGACGCAAGCAAAGATCCAGGAAAACCAAAAGGAATAAGTGCTCGAACTTCTTGGTAATTTGAAGAAGCACCGGAGAAATGAACCTAGTTAACAAAAAAGAATAGGTACATATTATCGGTAGTTAATGAACATTAATTACGATAAACGTTGAGGAATCTGTGTTGAACGGTTATGATTGCCCAATATAATATTACAATAAATATCATTAATTGCTCATATATGGCTCTATTATAGGAAAAAAGAAACGTATTACTTAGAGATAGCTATAAAAGGTGAGTAATAAACATTTGTAAGGACATAAGTTACTATTGAAATACATTGATTTATTTTTATTTCTATCCTACTATCGTTTATATCATTTATTCTTATTTCTATTTGATTATCAGTAACCCGAGTTCTTCTAATAGCAAGCTTTGACCTAAATTCCCATATTTTGGTTAAACAAATTGGTACCGTTACCGAAAATCTGATAATTTGTTACTTTCCAAATTAACCTTTTTGTAAAATTAATCATGTCAAATGTCAACGACAACAACCAGCATAATCTACCACTCCAAGAAGATTCACAACATCAGCTGAACGAACAAGGTGACATGACTCCACCTCACTCGCTACATCATTCTCAACGACAATCACGATAGGGACTCCTGACAGATCTGAATCAAATGAAAATGATAGACTTGCAAAAAAGTAAGTTATCGATAAAGCTCTTAAAGAATGAATCGCTCAACATGTCAAAAATTTTCTTTAGGCTTTTACCAGCTAGTTACGGTCGCACCGCCAGCACCAACTCCAAACAACAACACCATGGAAAATCTTCGCTCTGGACTCGTTATTACAGGCAGTGGCGGAACTCCCAGCGAATCCCGTGATGGAGAACCAGGTAACACAATTAATTCTGATTTACAAAATTTAATATTAGCTTTGCAGAAAAAGCTTAAGGAGCAGAGCGACCGCATAGAGCAAATACATGGAGTGCCACCTGTAATCAAGAGAATAAATATAGATACTCACAACAACCTTGGAATCCAAGTGTTGCTCCTCTATCAATTTCGAAGAAATTCAAGATGCCCGATATTTCAAAATATGGTGGAACAACTAAACCATGGGATCAGTAACAACATTCACAACTGGTGTAACGGGCAATGACTTGACCAAGCAAGAAATTGAATCGGTATTGGTCGAAAAATTCGGAGAAACACTCACTAAAGGAGCATTAACATGGTATTCTCTTTTACCTGAAAATTCTGTAGATTCTTTTGCTGAGCTTGTATATTCATTTATTAAAGAACATTCGGAAGCTCAAAAAATTGAAAAAAGAATGGAGGATATTTTCAAAATAAAACAAGGAGATACAGAACTGCTTTGAGAATTTGTAGGTAGATTCCAACGTGAGGGGATGATGTTTCCTCGTGTAACTGATAACTGGGCCTCTATGGCATCTGCTAGTAATCTAAATGAGAAAATTTTAGAAGCTACGAGACGACTCAAAGAAATTCTAGGATAATTTCAACACGAAGTTGCAGATAGAAGAGGATGCTATCATTCAATCTCGAAGGGATGAAAAGGTAAGTTCAAGGCGAGCTGAAACTGAAAAAACGTCCGAAAAAAATAGGTATGAACCTTACATGGGACTAGTAGAAAGAGACTCACATTTAAAACAGGAAAACCGAAAGTACGATCATAGATCACGAGATGGGGAGTCAGGACCATCCTCAAGGTTCGGGAAAAAACGAAACACACGAGAGACGTGTGTTGATGGCAGAAGCTCTAAGACAAAGATTGGCAGTTACAGTTTTAATGTAAGCACATCCGAATTGGTGGTTGTTTTAAGGAGCATGGGTTATAAGGTATGCTGGCTAAAAGAAATAAAATCAAACCCGAACAGGCAATATCCTAATTTTTGTGCGAGTTTCATCATGATCACGGTCACAAAATGGCGGATCGTAAGTTGCTGCAAGGTAAAGTAGAATATTTATTTAAGCAAGGGTATTTATTATTTAGTGAAAATGGAAAGCAGGCATATATAAAAAAACATATAGGAGCCTCCAAAATCCCCTTCACCGAAAAAGGCAGTTAATGTAATAAGTGGAGGAAAAGAGATCAATGGAGTAACTGCAGCAAGGAAGGTGTCAAAAATAATGATTACACGCGGGAAGTCAGTTCGACAAGTTCTGGACGAAGATAATATTACATTCGATGATGCAGACGCGGATGGCGTGCTAACCCCACATAATGATGCACTGGTAATTTCTTTACTCGTACATGATACTAATGTGAAATGAGTTTTGATTGATCCAGGTATGACTGTCCAACGGAACGTGTCGTCCCGGTCCCGTCCAGCATCCCGTCACATCCCGTCCAGTCCCGTCCCACTTCATTTTAAACGGGATGGGACAATGTTAAATGGGACACGGGATGGGACGAGACGACCGTCTCGTCTCGTTTGTCCTATCCCATTTTGTCATGTTTCATCCCGTCCCATCCCGTCTGTCCCGCCTATCCCGTTTCATCTGTCCCGCGAGTTTTTATGGTATATTAATGAAATTTCTGTTGTATTTGGTAAGTATAAAACGAATTCAACTTATGCACCGGCCATTAATAAAATGATTTCAAAATTTAAAAAAAATTTCCCTATTCCCGAAGTTTATTTAATTTCTGTTCTAATTAGCCCATCTTTGAAACTAAGAGGTGCAAAGGGACTTGTCCGTAAAATTTATGAGAATTTAGCAATTCAAGAAAATGAACAACCATCTCTCGAAGACTGTCAAGCTAGCATATATTCTTATTCTAGATCAATGTTTGATAAAAATAAATCTATAGAAATAACAGGTTCTAAAACTGCTCCTTCTACTTCTAAGTCTAGGGTAGAAGTTTTATAGGAATATATGGATGATATAACAGGTTTTGATTCCATTATTAATGATGAACTTCATTCTTATCTTAATCAATGATTGGAAAGTATTAAAGAGAAGAAAGCAATGAACAACTTTTGTCGTGGTGGAGGGACTGTGGCAAGGTTTTTCCAACACTTTCAATAATGGACCGAGATATCCTGGCTATTCAAGCATCATTAGTAGCATCGGAGAGTGCTTTTAGCGCGGCAAGATTTCAAATTGGAGATCATAGACATGCATTAGTGGAGGACAATCTAGAGATTTTCGTATTATTCAGAGATTTGATTAATTCAAAAAGAAGAAATCTTGGTTTTGAAAAATGAACCATTAGAGAAGAAGAAGAAGAACGCAATGAGATACTTAGCACTAGGAGCGATGACGATATGGAGCTCAAGGAATATCAATCAACATTGTCAATTCCAGCAGAATGTCCGAGAGATATTGTTGATAAGTTATAAGAAGCTATATAAGAGCTTACAAATATTAGTATGATAATTTGTAATTGGCTACTAAGAGGCCTAGTTCAAACAGAACCTTTCCTAGAAGGCGCTGTGTGGATTAGATACTTTTCAAAAGAATTATATTTGTATTTGAGATTTGAAAGTTCTATTAACAAAATAAAAGGCTCTAACCATTGATTTTTTTTTTATGAATTGTCTTAGTTACTTAATACTTTGAAATTACATTAAATAAATTACAACTCTATCATAAATATAATTATTTAAATATTTCATTACAAGTTTTTTATTTTAATAATTTATAATTCTTTACGTAGTTTTCTAATTTTCGTTTTAACATTTAAGTATGTTAAATAAGTCAAAAAACTAGCCATTTCAAATTTAAAAAAACTTAGTCATTTTCAAAAATTAGATGTTTTTTCATAAAAAAATTACACTTAAGGTCTACGAACTCGTCCCGTCTCGTTTCGTCTCGACCCATCCCTTTTGTTAGCGGGACGGGATGGGACAACTGTTTTGTACCATTTTTCCCTTCTCGTTTCGTCCCGTCCCATCCCTTTTGTTAGCGGGAGGGGATGGAACAACTTTTTAGTACCATTTGTCCCTTCTCGTTTCATCCCGTCCCACTTAAATATCGCCCCGTCCCATTAGTTTTGTCCCGTCCCGCAGTCTCGTTGGACAGCCATAGATCCAGGTAGTTCTGTGAATATCATTCTATCAAGAGTGGTAAATGAGATACAAGTTGATGATAAGGTGATACCCAAGGCTCAAACATTATCCAGTTTTGAGAATTCGAGTGTTGTAACAAAAGGCGAGATAACACTCACCACATTCGTTGAAGGAATAGTTAAAGAAACCAAATTTCAAGTGGTAGAAATGGATATGGTTTATAACATAATTCTTGGCAGACCATGGATTCATGAGATGGAAGTTGTTCCATCGACCTTGTATCAAGTTATTAAATTCCCTTCATGATGGGGAATACAACAAATATGTGCTGATCAACAAGCGTCTAGGATCATTAATTCTATAGCGGATTCAAGTTCAAAGAGTGAAGAAAAATAGCAATCACAGAATTTAGTTGAGGATGCAGCAACACAAGCCTCAACAAAGCACAGAAGAACAGATGTAGACTCGAAGACTGATACCATTCATGAACCAGAGGAAAACAAAAACATCAAAACAACAATTGAAGAATTAGAAGTTGTAGAGCTACTTGCATCTTGTCCTGAGAGGAAAGTTCACATCGGGACCAACCTAAGTCAAGAAATGAAAGGTAAGTTGAGTGAATTCTTAAAAACTAACGTAGATTGTTTTGCTTGGTCCCATTCTCATATGACATGTATACCTCCAGAATCACCCACAAATTAAACAAAGATCCATCATACTCACCAATCAAGCAAAAGAAAAGAAAGTACAGATCTTTCAAAAACCAGGTGATTCAAGATGAGGTGCAAAAACTTTTAAAAATTGGGTCCATTCGCGAGGTAAAATATCCAATTTGGCTAGCTAATACAGTAGTAATACCAAAAAAGAATGTAAGTGATGAGTTTGTGTGGATTACATTGACTTAAATAAAGCTTGTCCTAAAGATTCTTTTCCACTACCACATATAGATCAACTAATCGATGTTACTGCATAACATGAATTGTTAAGTGTTTTAGACGCATATTCAGGGTATAATCAGATAAAAATAGATAGATGAAGAAAAAACTTCTTTATAACAGATAAGGGAACTTACTATTACAAAGTAATGCCATTTGGTCTCAAGAATGTCGGAGCCACATATCAAAGGCTAGTGACAAAAATGTTTCAAGAACATCTAGAGAAACCATGGAAGTCTATATAGATGATATGTTGGTCAAATCACAACAAGAGGAGGCTCATATTCAACACTTATCTGATACATTTCAGATTCTTCGTAAATTTAACAAGAAGTTAAATTCTGAGAAGTGTGCATTTGGAGTTTCTTCAGGTAAGTTTTTAGGTTTTCTTATTTTTAATCGTTGGATTGAAGTAAATCCTTTGCAAATCAAATCTATTGAGGAAATTCCGAATACACTGACGAGCAAAAAAGAAGTACAGAGACTGACAGGAAGAATAGTTGCCTTGGGAAGGTTCATTTCCAAATCATCAAAAAAATGTTCCAGGTTCTTCTCAGCCCTAAAAAAGCAGGATCAATTGAATGGACTGAAGAATGTCAACAGGCGCTTAGAAAACTGAAAGTATATTTTTCAAATCCATCGTTAATCGTGAATCCAAAAGATGGGGAAAAATTACTCATCTACCTTGTTGTTTCAGAAGTGGCGGTAAGTGCAGTGTTAGTTCGGGAAGACCAAGGGGTAAACAATCTCTGATTTATTATGTTAGCAAATCGTTATTAGATGCTGAGACTCGGTATCCTCATATAGAAAAACTTGCACTTGCATTAATCATGGCATCTAGAAAGTTAAGACCTTATACTCAATGTTATCCCATTTTTGTAGTAACAACCTACCCGTTACGTAATATATTGCATAAACAAGAGTTATCAGGGAGATTATCCAAGTGGGCCATAGAATTGAGTGAATATGACATTACATATCAACCTAGAACTGCAATAACATCACAAGTTTTAGCAGATTTTAGTCAAATGATACAATTAGAAGCTGAAAAATAATTGCAAGTGTTTAACGGGTCTATTCTTGGTACTTGGACTTTATTCACTAATGGTTCATCGAATGCAAAAGGGGCAGGCCTAGGTATTGTTTTGGTACCACCAATCGGAGAAACCATACGACAAGCCACAAAATGTCACCCTATTACTAACAATGAAGCAGAATATGAGGCTGTGATTGCAGGTCTAGAACCGGCAGGAGAGCTTGGTATAGAACAGGTCGTAATAAAAAGCGATCCACGGTTCATGGTTAACCAAATGCTGGGGACTTATATAGCAAGAGAGACAAAGGATGCAGCAATACCTGGAAAAGGCACAGGAATTAGTAAGGCAATTTCAAACTTGGAAGGTCGTGCAGATACCAAGAGAAGAAAATGCCTAGGCAGATGCCCTAGCTAATATTGCATCTACAGTAGAAGTAACAAATAAAGAAAATGCTTCTATGATTCATTTATTTCATTCAGTACTTGATCAAGATAAAAACGGGGTAAATTTCAATAACCCAACTTAGGATTAGCGAAACAAGATTGTCAATTTTTTGCAGTATGGAATGTTATTTGAACATAAGAAAAAGGCTCAATCAATATGCAAAAAAGTTGCTCACTACTGTCTGAAGCAAGGCAATCTTTATCGAAAAATGTTCGGTGGTCCTTTAGCAAGATTCCTCGGTCCTTCTCAAACAGAGTATGTGATGAGAGAAATACATGAAGGGCATTGTAGAAATCACACGGAAAAAAGATCTTTAGTGAAAACCATGGTAAGAGCCGGTTATTATTGACCAAAGATGGAAGAAGACGCGGAACATTTTGTGGCTAAATGTGATAAGTGTCAAAGATACAGTAACAACATGCATCGACCTGCTGAATTTTTACATTCGGTCAATGCACCATGGCTTTTTATGAAGTGAGGGATGGATATTGTGGGTTCACTTTCGCAAGCCAAAGGCAAGGTAAGAATTTTATTAGTGCTTATTAATTATTTACAAGTGGGTAGAAGCGGGAGCTCTTAAACAGGTACGAGAAAAAGAGGTCAAAGACTTCATCTGGCGGAGCATCATATACCGATTCGGAGTACCGAAGGAAATCGTATGTGATAACGGCCCGCAATTTATAGGCACACAAATTAAAGAATTTTTCAAAGTTGGCAAATCAAAAGGGTTACTTCAACTCCTTACCATCCGGTGGGTAATGGACAAGCTGGATCAATAAATAAAGTCATTATTAACAACCTGAAGAAAAGATTGGAGAAATCTAAGGGCAATTGTCAAGAGGTGTTACCTCTGGTCTTATGGGCCTATCGAACAACGGCAAAAACAAGTACGGTGGAAACACCATTGTCACTTGTTTAAGGAGTTGAAGCTTTAATTCCAGTCGAGATAGAAGAACCAAGCACGAGATATACTCAAGCTACTGAGGAGTCAAACAAAGAAGAGATGCAAGTAAACCTGGATTTACTTGAAGAAAGGAGGGAAGCTGCTTCAATAAGGATGGCACCACAAAACCAAGTTATGGAGTTGTACCACAATCGAAAAGCGTGTCTCACATACTTCAACATTGGGGACTTCGTACTCAAGATAGTTTTCCAATCCACGAGGGCAGCTAATATAGGAAAGTTAAGTCTAACTTGGGAGGGGCCTTACAAGATTTATGGTATCACAGGAAAAAGAGCATACGAGCTTGAAACGTTAGATGGCAAGATATTTTCTTCAAATTAGAATGTTGATCATCTGAAAAAATACTATTTCCAAGGAAAAGAAATACCCACGGGAAGGTATCCCCATTATTAATTTTTATTTTTAAATTATTAAAATCTTACTAACGATTCTAGATGATAGGCAAAAAAGATAGCCCGCACTAAATGATGAATTACGACATGCAAGACAAACGAAAAGAACATAATCCTCGGTCTAGGGTTACAATTATTCTGATGGAAATTTAAAAGGGTTAAGCAGTCTTCATCTAAAATTGTGTCTCCGAGTACCGTATGTTTTTTTTTTCTTCAGAAAAAGGACCGCATGGAATGAATAATCAAGTGTTCGAGATTTTATACTTCACCAAACACTTGTGGGACTATATAACATACATATGATGTATATATAAAGAAGGCAAAGAAGGCTGAAAACAGCTAAAAGCTCAAGTCAAGCCCAAAGTTTACCCTTCAAATATCAAGTTTAGAGCAAAGTAATCAACCGATTGCACAAGCCAATCAGAAAACTTTCATAAAGATTTTGAAATCTAGGTTAAAGACAGTATTTAGCCAAGGGTCATAAAGAAATTCTTGGATTTTTTTTTTGAAATCTGTTATATACAAAACAATTACGGAAAAGGAATAGAAGGTATTCAAATACATGTAATATGTTATTTAAACTTGTCAAAGTTCAATTGAAAACTTTATCAAAGTTATTTCACATGTGTGTTCCTATTCTTTCTTCCGTATATTTATACGTTATGAAGTTGAGACGTCTTCTTTATTAACTGTCGTATATAAAAGGGCCCTCTTTTTTAAATTTATATTTGATTCAAAGATCCATGAAGTTAACAAAGCATTAAAAAAATGCAAAAAGGGTAAGGTAAAAAACCACGAATTAATAAGTAAGACCTTGAATATAAAGGCAAAAGAGAGTAAAACAGAAGCTCAAGATAATTAAATTGAAACAAAAAATTTATAATATTAAGTTTAGACTAAGTATGAACTTAGCCATAAACTGATTGTCATTAGCAATAGAAGGATCGAGTTGACTTGAAGGAGCTGGGATATCCACCATACCGATATCGGCTTTGACATGCTCAGGAGTATCACCCATGGGAGAATGAAAACTGAGTTTTCTCAATGATTTCCTTTATCTTCGCTAGCTCAGCATCCAAGTTAAAACCCTTTTAGCTAGAATACAAAGGATATCATGGCATGTGTTTAAAATATCCCAACTCATTTGAATAGCAGTCTTGTCCTCAAGAGCCTCGTAATCTCTTTTCCATTGGTCAATCTCGTTTTTGAGCTCTTCCTTTCGGCCAAAGCAGTATCATAAGAAGATTGTAGAGGGTCAAGTAAAATTTCTAAAAATCTAACCTTATCAAAAGACTCACGAAAGATTTTCTTGGGTCTAAGTAAGTGTCTAAACAAGTTCACCTGCATAAACCTCTTTTTTCGTTCAGCAAGGCCTTCAATCCTCTAATCTCTTTCTTGGCTTTGGAGAGTTGCTTAGAAAATAATGTCTCAAGGAGATTTTTATCCTTGTCAGCTTGATTGGAAGAAGATTTTCAATTGCTAACTCTGAAATCAAGACCTTCAACTACGGCTCTAAGGTACAATTGCTCTCTTGTAACATTTCCATATCAAGTTGAAGACTCTCATATTGTTTTTTCAAATTGTCTGCTTCAATTTGATAATCATTCATTAACTGCTTCATATGAGAAACCCTCTTCATCATCTCTGTACCAGTGAGATTGATCTTAAAAAACAACAAAAAAAGGGGTGAGAACCTTAGTGAAAAGAAAATGGAATAGAACGTAAAAAGAAGCAAATACATTCAGGGACGATTGGACTATGTCATTCATCCAAGTCAAACAGCTATGACTTTCTAGCTTAGACTTTTCACGTGGACCAATCAAGGTTTTCAACCATACGTCAGCCCAGCATGACTTTTTTAAAAGATTACCATCAGTAGAGACCTCAATGGTAATCTACTTCATTCCTCCATTTCCACTTGAAGAACCAACCTCAGTACGAGGTTTGATAGTAGTGGGGATTGTAGAAGAAGTCATAACAGCTTGGGCGAAGCAAAAACAGTAGCAACTGGCAAAGAACACACCACAAGGACAGACATGGTAAAAGAGGCAAGGGGTACTTCATCTGAAACCAAATCCAAATTCTCACCATCAAACCCAGGAGAAAAAGGTTGTTTATCAGAGTCACAAGATGCCGCAGGAATATTATCGTCAGGATCACTAAGGTGGCTTTAACAGGCTCGATCATGGGAACAAAACGGGGAGGAGTTGATTCATCATCTGAAAAGATGTGTATTCTGGTGCGTGGTCTTCTAATCAAGGAACTTCCATTTGTTCCTCATCCTACTCCCAGTCTTGAGTCGCATCAGCTTTCCTTTTCAATGAAGAACTCAACATTATCTCTTGAGGTCTTTCCAAAGAAACTCTAGAAGTCGCGATTGCATCGGCACTTACACCACATATAGGAAACTCTGATAAAAAGAAGGATCAAATTAACTCTAAAGTAAAGATGAACAAAAATATAAGGGGGGGGGGGGGGGGGGGGGGTAAAATATTTACCATGAGTATTAACCTTCCAACCAAACATATGTGAAAGGTTTTTCCAAGATGTGCCTTCCATCGACGTGATATATAATAATTTTTTTACCCAACCATAAAAATTGAAAATCTCATCAACAGTTTCCATAGTTGCTGAAAAAATAAACGTTGAACACGGTACAAAACTCAATAAAAGGAGGAATCTAACTACACATAAGTCCTTGAATGCTTTAATGTAGTTTTGATATGAATTTATTTGCTTTGGAAGTCAAGAAACTCAAGACGGACTTGTATTCACATTAGTCGAGAGTAATTTTCTTTTATGTATGACCTTTACATTTTTTGTTAGAACCCGACTTGAAAAAAAAACATTGAATGCCGCAAAGCCTGCAGAATTCTAAAAGTTCATATCTTTAATACGAAGAATACCATAAATACGACAATTCATGGAGAAAATATCTTGGAGAAATAATAATATTTTTAATATGAACCCACAACTTGAAAATAAGAATGGATTCAATAATAATAATCTTGAAAATTGAGTTGCCTATATTAAAATGAACAACTTATATAAATTCAGAACTATAGAGAAGAACGTAATATTGTTCGAGGGGCATAACACTCTTTAGTTTTGTCCTTCACTTTCACTCAAATGTTTTTTTTGTTTAATCCAATGCCCATTAGAGATAATCATTAACAGATTGGTTCAACCAGTTCGCACTTGATACGAATTTCTTCCTTACAGCCATTTAACAAATTCTTATTAATTTTAGTTTGTGACAATTATAATTTCTCCGGTTGATAAAAAATATAACAATCAAATTCAACCATATACGTTCACCCAAACTGCAACAACAATAAGTCCAATATAAAAAGTTAGAGGCGTCATATAGTTCAAAGTTAATTCCCCAAGCTGCTAAGCATGAAACAAAAACTCCACATAAAGCACCATCAAATTATAAAGAAAATAAAGTCAAAAAATTAGACATACAAAACAAATTTTCAAAATACAGTCAAGAAAATAGACACACAAAGCAAAAATTTCAAATGATGTAAGCGTCAAATATCACAATCAAGCTAGACATGAGAATTAAACCTTCCAGAATCAAAGTCGATAAAGCAAGACATTGATAATTTGAAACGTTATAGAATTGTGGGTAAACTTTAGCGGCTAACTCATGTTACGTTCATTATTAGGTTTTTATACATGTATTTATCTAACCTAAGTATGTAGTTATCTATACTTAAAAGGAAAACTTTAATTAATTTTAAACAGCTAATTCTTAGGAAAATAGTTAATGATTGTTTTGTCTCGTGTAAAATTTATTTAAAAGGAGTAAAGAAGGCAAATGATATTTCGCTAAAGATATTCGTGCTTTTAATATAGTATGAATAAATATAAAAAAGTAAAACCCAGTATAATTCCACTTAGTGGGATCTGGAGAGGGTAGTATGTACCCAGACCTTACCCCTACCCTGGGGTAGAGAGGCTGTTTCCAAATAGACCCCCGGCATCCTTCCCTCCAAAAACTACCCACCTTTGCTCTTGGGGAGACTCGAACTCACAACCTCTTGGTTGGAAGTGGGGGTTGCTTACTCTATATATATAGTATGAATAAATATATAGATATAAATAGATGATTAACAGAGAGAGCGCATTGTTGGGCAGCAAAATAAGTGCCGGTCACTCTCATTCCTTGTAGGGGGTTTAAACAACAATAACAACAACAACTATCCAGTATATTCCCATAAAGTGGGGTATGAGTAGGGTAATATGTAGACTGGCCTTACCCCTACCCGAAAGGGCAGAGAGGCTGTTTCCAATCGACTCTCGGCTCAGTGAAGTAAAGGAACAACAAAAACAAAAACAACAAAAGAGCATTAGTAACTTCAACATAAATAGCGTAAATAATTATCTAAACATAAAAACCTAAAAATAAAAAAAAACATAAAAACTATAAATAAAATAGCATGCAATAATATCAGACAGTAACTAGCATAAGACAAAATCCAATACACAAATCATCTATGAATAGCCCTGCCAAGCCTCACCCAACCCCGAATGAGGAGTATGAAGAATTCTAGGGGCCCCTATCCCACAACCCTTATACTAGACCTCCATACTTTCCTATCCAGAGTCATGTCCTCAGAAACCCGCATTCTAGCCATGTCATGCCTAATCACCTCTCGCCAATACCTCTTAGGCCTCCCTCTGCCTTGACGTACGCCGACCATCGCCAGCCGCTAACAACTCCTCACCGGGGCGTCAGGACTTCTCCTCCACACATGCCCGAACCACCTCAGCCTCGCTTCTCGCATCTTCTCATCCACCGGGGCCACCCCCACCTTCTCTCGAATAACTTCATTTTTTAATCTTATCTAACCTGGTGAGCCCGCACATCCACCTGAGCATCCTCATCTCCTCAACCTTCATCCTCTGAACGTGAGAGTTATTCACTGGCCAGCACTCTGCCCCATACAACATGGCAGACCTAACCACAGCTCTATAAAATTTCCCCTTGAGTTTTGGGGAAAAACAAAGGTCTGCTGTTATAAACATTACCCTCCAACTTCAAAACAAATCCGTTGTAGTCTAGTCGGTTAGGATACTTGGCTCTCACCCGAGAGACCCAGGTTCGATTCTCGGCAACGGAAAATTCTCATATTTTCGATTTTCTGACTTTCCAGTTTAACCTGTTGCCGTTACAGTCACTATAGCACTAACGTGGATTTTAGCATCTTTACATCAGTTACTTTAAGAAAATGTGTGGGCTTGAAGTGATTATTGATATTCACTCACCCGAACGCCGTAATGTAATCTTAACTAGTCAAATGTATTTTCTTTATGTAAGAAATGTTGTATTGTTTGGTTCTTCAGCAATGTCAGGTATTATTACTATCAGTTTGTCTGTCAACTGGTCACTCCGTTGTACCTTTGTTATTGACAATGGCGTTACTTAGATTCGTTGCCAGACCTTTTAATGTATATTTATAGTTCCACGTCTTCAAGTGTGAAACAAGGTCTTTAGAATTATAACAGCTGTTTCTTCCTGCACCAGATAACTGTGTGTCGTTCTGTTTTATCTGATTCCTATCCCTTTGCTCTTCAATGAAGGTTTTTGAACAAATAAGTGATCAGTCTCCGGCCTTCTCCAAAAGTAATGCAGTGTTGTACTCCTGGTGATTGAGTTAAATTGCATGTTTGTGTGCTATAAGATTAATTTGTGATCCTATGTAATCAGAAGATTGCTTGCTATGTGACTGCTTGAGTCGGAGATCTATCCAAAACAACCTATTTACCTTCACAATAATGTAGGTGTAAGGTCTGCATATACTCTACCCTGAACCCTACTTTGTGGGATTACCTTGGATCTTTTGTCGCTGTTGTTTTTGCTTGCTATGTGACTGTTAGGGGTGAGAATTGAAAAGTGCTATGCAGTTAGTGAATGTAGCTTTAGGCTTCTCAAATGTAGCTATAGGTGGTACTGGAAATGCATCCTCCAAAGGAGCAATCATGACTCTAATAGTATTGAAGCAGAAACAAACACGTATTTACCAAATTCCTGAAACTCATCTCCACAGGCGACCTTGACCTATTGAAGAAAATTTCAGAGGAATGTATAACAACAATATACCCCTCTTGCAACAGATTAATCATGCAATCTTTATGGGTAACTCTTGTTTTTCACCATATAGGTTATTGCAAGCCATTTCCTAAATTGAAAAGGTGAATGCTTCTTGTTTAAAGGTCTTCATATATGGCCAGCGTTTCTACCAGTATCAGCTTTGTTATCAAAGGATGGATCCGTTTGCAGTCTTTGGACGCAAATACAAGAATGTTACTCCTTCCATTGCTTTCAGCATTAGCCTGCTGTGAAAGAACAGAATTAACTAAACTGGACTATGATGTGATTTATGCTGCAACTGGAAGTGCTGGCTATGTGCTTGTTGAGTCGGGCAGATGATCTTCCATCATCGGGCTAGAGATCAAGCCTTTTCAACCATTGAAGCAAGTAAATTGTTGGGGAGGGGGAGCAGCGAAAGTATGCAATTTGAGAAAGAGATCATAAATGCATTTAGACTTAGAGACAACATATGCTACAAACAAACAACAATTGAATGTGTTAAAACTCCCAGACTCTGCCTTCACATCTTGTTTCTCCATTAAAGAAAGCAGATATGAAAAAGAGACTAGTCCTTCAGTTAACTGTAAAGCATGTAAAGCACAGGACGGACAACATAATCATCTTTGCATTGTCTCAACATCTGATGAGCAATTCCACAAGTTCACTTTTCTTCAGTTTTGAGTAACCTTTAAGTCCTCTAGATTTTGCCAGTTCTTTAAGCTGAGGAAGTTTCATATCCTCAATTTTGATTGCTTCTGTTTCACCATGATTACCTGGTGACGTCTCCGTCTTGAGCTCAACCTTTGCTTTGGAGTTAAATGATGATTGTAAAGGGGATCTTTTCACAAAGCTTGAGGGCAGGCGTGTTGATCTTGGATCTAATGTTGGTGAACAATCTGTTTTGTGTTCCTTTTTACCTCTTTGATGAGTCGACCTCTTATCACCCTTCGTATTTGACATTGTACCTTCAAAAGCAAAGAGGTAATTATCTAACTGAGGTGTTACCATTTGCACTACGATTAATCTTGCGGAAAAGGGAAATGCTGGATACAGGATGAGGCAAAACTGAAAGATATTCATTACCTTTTGACTCTGTCTTCGAATGACGAAGGATTTCCAAGACCGAATCAATAGTGGGCTTCTCTTCAGAGGACTTGGTACTTCTTTTCTTGGAACTTAAAGAATCACCTTTTGAAATTGAAGATTGTATTCTCTTGAAAAGAGAAATAATCTCTTCTTGGTTTAGTGAATTTGATGATTTATTGTCGGGGGATGACTGTATATTGATCTCATCTCCTTTGGAAGTTTTCCCTGGTGTAGCATCTTTTGAAGACTTCCACCGCCTGCTCCCCTCAGCTCTTATAGTCGAGAGAGTCGAACAACGACAATCCCAATGATTTGTACTCACGGAAGGACCATATGCAATCTCTGCCAAATTGAACAAGCTGCATCAAAAATCAATACCTCAGTTTAAATTTCCAGAATTTCATGCCATTTAATAAGATGTTTGCCCATTGTGATGTCTGGATCGTACCGGTGCTGGGTGGTATCATTTCTAGTGGACTGAAGTAAAAAGTATCTAAAAGTGCATAATCACAAGATCCATATACAACTGTACGTCCAATTATCAAAAGTCAACTCCAAAAGGAGATCACCGGTGGTTCCAACAACAACGAACCCAGTGTATTCCCATAAATAGAGTCTGGGGAGAGTAGTGTGTATGCAGACTTTACCCCTACCTTATAAAGATAAAGAGATCACCAGTGGTTCAAATATGTCTATAAATTCATTGAGTCCAACAATCTCCCCACGAATATGTCCGCAGAATCAAAGAAAATGTATTCGTGGTTCCTTATGATTTAGACATAGAAAGGAAATTACCTTTCTTGATGCAAGATGAATAAGAAATGAATTGATGTCTAACAAAGTCCACTATGAAAAAATTAGGACGAGAAGCCAAGTGCTTGTTTGATGACGTTCAAATTGTTTTGCCTTAATTTGACTGGGATGGCGAGAGAAGGTGAGCATACATAAGTGGTACGAAAGCCATACCGAAGGCATAGGTTTTTTCTCATGAAAATGTGAAACTCAGAGATGAGTATTCCGAACTGACTGAAAAATACAGCATAGGAGGCTTGATGATAGGTTATAAGTGTTAGAGAGAATGGCTAAGCATAGAGAAAGATTGAGAAAGATTCTATAAATTTAGTAGTTATATTATGATAAAGTTACTTTGTATTGTTGATAAAATTATGTATCCTGATAAGTTCAGGACTATTCCTTTGTATTTATCCTTATCTCTTAGAGAGCCTTAGTTGTGCCTTAATCAGTATAAAAGGTAACCATTATACGATTGATTCATAAACGGAATACAAAAGATTATCCCTTTCTTCTCTAATTTCTACATGGTATCAGAGCGTTAAGCTTTCTTTCTGCACAGTACTTATTCAACAGTCTAATCCTAAACTCTTCTATTTAAAAAAAATGATGGCCTCTGCAACACTCTATTTACTACTTCTCTCCATCATCTCATTTCATCGTGTCCTATTGAGCTCAAACCGACAAACTATTTCATATGGAGAACTCAAATGCTTCAATTGATCCAAGCTATGAAGCTTTCTCATCTTATCAAAGGTGAAACTTCATGAAAGGATACAACTGAAAGTTCAGACAGTACATCCAAGAAGAGCACAAATAGTGATGATTTAGAGGAGAAGGATATGTTATTAAGAAGCTAGATATCCAGTACAATGTCTGAGGAAAGCATGTACTTTTTCGTGAGATGTTCATCTGCTAAAGAGATGTGGGATTGCCTGGAGGAGACATATCTTCAAGCAACCAAAGATAAGGAGTTTCAACTTAAGGAACAACTCCAAAACATTAGGTTGGGCAGCAGATCCACGGATGATTATCTCAAAGAATTCAAGGGCATTTGCGATGGCTTGGCAGCCATACACAAGCTTGTGGATGAAGATAGTAAGGTAATCAACATTGCTAGAGGGCTAGGTCATGAGCATAGAACATTTAGGACAGTTATGCTAGGAAAGCCTCCACCTCCCACCTTAAATCAATTGATCAATGCACTAAGAGAATTCGATATAAGAGAGGATGACGAAGATACTCAACTAAATCACAATATGGGATTTCAAGCTCAAAGGTTTTATCAAGGCCGTGGTGGATCTAATCAACAAAGAGGCAGCTTCTCTTCTAGAGATAGAGGATTTCATCCTATTGTTGGTCAAAACAATCATATTACTCAAGGAATGCCCAAAAAGGTAAGGAAATCTCAACGCCCTGTCAAATTTGTGGTAGAAACAATCATACTGCTCTTAAATGTTTCTACCGATGGGATTTCTCTTATCAAGCGTCTGATGATCTTCCTCAAGCTCTAGCAACAGTAAACTTACAGGACACAAAGAATGAGGACAACACAATATATGTCGACTCCGGGGCTAGTACACATATGATAAAGTCTTCATGTAACTTGTCCAATCTTTAGCCTTATAAAGGTTCTGATAAAATTGTTGTTGGTAATGGTTCAGATCTTAACATAAAACATGTTGGAAGTGCATAAGTTTCTGGCTTAAAAATGCAAGAAGTACTTGTAGTTCCAGAACTTAAAAATAACTTAATAAGTTAGCAAAGAATAATTTTTGCACGATTGAGTTTTCTGAACCATTTTTTGTCGTAAAGGACAAGGCAACAAGGAAACTATTGGCGATGGGGTTTAAAAGAGGAAGAACGTACGCTTTGGATAACAACCACCTTAAGGCCTTGACCGCAACACAGAGGAGTACATCTAGTATTTGGCATGCAAGATTAGGGCATCTGAATTCGAAGCTTTTACATTTCTTGAGTAACAATAAGTGTATCAATATCACATGTTAGAATAAAACTCCTACAATATGTGTTAGTTGTCAAATGGGCAAAAGTTGTAACCTTTTGAGCAAAGAAATAATTGAAAATGAACGTTTGTTGAAAATTCATTGCGATGTATGGGGACCTGCACCTATTGAATCATCGCAACATATGAAATATTATGTAATTTTTGTTGATGATCATACTAGGTACACCTGGTTGTATCCTTTGAAAAAGAAATCTGAAGTGTTTGCGGTATTTGTTAAGTTCCAAAGAATGGTTGAAACTCAATTTTCAAAGAAGATTAAAGTTTTTCAATGTGATGGAATGGGTGAATTCTCCAAAGCTGAGTTTATTAATCATCGAGAAAATTGTGGAATTGTGATGCATATTTCGTGCCCGAATACTCCTGAGCAAAATGGAGTTGCTAAGAGAAAACATAGACACAATGTGGAGACTGGTTAACACTATTGTTTCATGCTAAGTTGCCTCTTGTCTTATGGGTTGATGCATTCTTGACTGCTACCTTTCTTATAAATAGGATTCCCTCATCGGTTCTCAAGATGGAATCTCCTATTTTCAAATTTATATGGAACTCATCCTAATTATAATAGCTTGAAGGTGTTTGGATGTTGATGTTATCACTACTTGAAAGAAAAGAACAAGTTTTCCCCGAAAACTTATCTGTGTATTCATTGGCTATAGCAATCTGCATAAGGGATATAGATGTTTTCATCCCGTGAGTCGGAGAGTTTTTACATCAAGACATGTGATTTTGATGGAACTAACTTTACCATATGTGAAGTCTCAAGAAAAGCATCAGGATGTTACAAGTTCCATTCATTTGGCCACATTTCATGAATTTTTCACTACATCGTCAGATTTATCATGCCTCGAATTCTTCTAACAACTCCAATGTGAGCTCTCCAAATTTTGAATGCAGGAATGTAGATGCAAAGCCCATTACTTCAGGGGAAGTGTTCACAGGAGGTGATCAATACATCATTGAACCACCTGAAGTTATTGTTGCACCAAGTGAGTCAAATCAAGTCGTTGTACCAGATGAGTCGACTAAGGTTGTTGCACCAAGCGAGACTGAAACTGCTACATCAAATTAGTTGACTGAAGTTGTTGTACCAAGTAAACTAATCACTGAAGTTGTCGTTGCACCAGATGAGCCGATTGAGGTGCTGCACCAAGCGACACACAAGCTGTTATACCGACTCAGTTGACTGAAGCTGTTATACCAAGTAAATTGGTTGAAGACACACAACCCGAAGAGGTGCAACGAAGATAAAGTCAGAGAGAAACCAAAACCCCAAGTTATCTTGTTGATTATGTTTGCAATGCTGTGATTGCAAAAACAGGAGGTGCACATGGTCAACCCAAATAAGTGAATGAAGCATTTACTATCCCACACTGTTACATAGCAATGCAAGAGGAGTTAAAGCACTCGATAAAAATGAAACATGGAGTCTTGTTCCCAGGAAAGCAAGTATGAATGTTGTTGGCTGGAAATGGGTGTTTAAAATAAAAAGAAAATCTGATGGATCTATAGAAAGGTATAAAGCACGATTAGTAGCTAAGGTTACTCACAACTTGAAGGTATAGATTATGAAGAAACGTTTAGTCCAGTGGTTAAGTCTGCAACAATAAGGATAGTTTTATTACCAGCCGTCAGTCTACATTGACCTATAAGACAACTTGATGTTAAAAATGCATTCTTACTGGATTACTACATGAAAAAGTATATATGGCACAACCTCCAGGTTTTGTGAACTCTGAGTATCCAGATCATGTTTGTTAATTGAAAAATGCATTATATGGATAAAAGCAAGCCCCTAGGGCCTGGTTTGAAAGGTTTAGTTTTTACTTGCTTCATCTTGGTTTTAGATATAGTAGAGCAGACCCTTCTCTGTTTATACTTCATTGTAAACGGGGAACAATTTTGCTCCTTCTCTATGTGGATGGCATAACTGTAACAGGAAGTAATCATGAGCACATTTCAGAAATTCCAGAAATTCTAGGGAAACTTAATGTTGAGTTTGCCATGAAAGATCTTGGACCTTTAAGCTTCCTTTTGGGCATTGATGTGTTTTACTCCCGAGGAGGAATACATTTGAGCCAACACAAGTATGCCAGTGATTTACTCAAGAAAGTGAATATGACACAAGTAAAGGCAGTTAGGACTCCATTAGCGCAAAAACATGAATTGCAAGAAGCTTGTGGTGATTTAGCTGATCCATCATTGTATAGGAGTATTGTGGGAAGTTTATAGTACTTAACATTCACTAGACCCGACATAACACATGTTGTAAATCTTGTAAGCCAATTTATGCAAAAGCCCAACAAATTTCATTTGCAAGCTGTTAAGAGAATTTTACGATATGTCAAGGGTACTTTAGATTATGGGTTACACATTTTATCTCAGTCTCCTTTGAGGCTTTATGGTTTTTCACAGGGCATGATGTCTTTCTACAAAGAGGTCAACCACTGGGTATAGCATTTACTTAGAGCAATTGCATTTCCTGGTCCTCAAGGAAACAACATACAGTTGCAAGATCAAGTGCAGAGGCAGAATATAGAGCCTTAGCATCCACAGCTGCTGAACTTACTTGGATAACTTTCGTGCTACGTGATATTGGGGTTTGTCTCAAGTCAGCTCCTATATTGTTTTATGACAACCTTAGTGCATTTTATATGACTACAAATCCAATTATGTATGCTAGAACTAAGCATGTTGAACTTGATTATTGTTTTGTGAGAGAGAAAGTTGCACAAGGAAAGCTTGTCATTCAGTTTATGCGATCAAGGGATCAACTCGCAGATATTCATACTAAAGCTCAGGAAAAGGAACAGTTTACAATTCTTCGCAGCAAGCTAGGAGTGGTGAAATCACCTCTCACTAGCTTGAAGGGAAGTGTTGGAGAGAATGGCTAAGCATAGAGAAAGATTGAGAAAGATTCTGCAGATATAGAAGTTATATAATGATAAGGTTACTTTGTATTGTTGATAGAATTATGTATACTGATAAGTGCAGGACTATTCCTTTGTATTTATCCTTATCTCTTAGAGAGCCTTAGCTGTGCCTTAATCAGTATACAAGACAACCATTGTATGATTGATTCATGAACTGAATACAAAAGTTATCCCTTTGTTCAGGGATAAGAAGAAGGACCTGCACATGGTGCTTATCGACTTGGAGAAGGCGTATGACAAGGTCCCAAGGGAGGTGCTATGGAGGTGCTTGGAGGCGAAGAGCGTGCCGGAAGCCTACATCAGAGTAATCAAGGACATGTACGATGGAGCTAAGACTAGGGTTAGGACGGTGGGTGGCGACTCAGACCATTTTCCAGTGGTTATGGGGCTCCATCAAGGATCGACGCTTAGCCCTCTCTTGTTTGCCTTGGTGATGGATGCTCTAACCCGACATATTCAAGGGGATGTGCCTTGGTGTATGCTATTTGCTGATGACATAGTCTTGATAGATGAGACGAGGGTCGGTGTTATTGAGAGGTTAGAGGTATGGAGACAGACTCTCGAGTCTAAAGGTTTCAAAATAAGCAGATCTAAGACAGAATACCTGGAGTGCAAGTTTAGCGCCGAGCCGAGCGAAGTAGGCAGGGACGTGATGATTGGATCTCAGGTCATCGCCAAGAGGGACAATGTCAGATATCTTGGGTCGGTGATTCAGGGGGACGGAGAGATTGACGGGGACGTCACTCATCGTGTAGGAGCTGGGTGGTCAAAGTGAAGGCTTGCATCAAGAGTCCTGTGTGACAAAAAAAGTTTCACGGAAACTCAGGCGAAAATTTTATAGAGCTGTGGTTAGACCTGCAATGTTGTATGGGGCGGAGTGCTGGCCCGTGAAGATCATGTTCAGAGAATGAATGTTGCGGAGATGAGCATGCTCAGGTGGATGTGCAGTCTCACTAGGTTAGATAAGATTAAGAATGAAGTTATTCGAGAGAAGGTTGGGGTGGCCCCGGTGGATGAGAAGATGCGAGAAGCGAGGCTGAGGTGGTTCGGGCATGTGCGGAGGAGAAGTCCTGATGCCCCGGTGAGGAGTTGTGAGCGGCTGGCGATTGTCGGCGTTCGGCGAGGCTGAGGGAGGCCTAAGAAGTATTGGAGAGAGGTGATTAGGCATAACATGGCTAGAATGCGGGTTTTCGAGGACATGACCCTTGATAGGAAGTCTGGAGGTCTAGTATCAGGGTTGTAGGATAGGGGCTCCTAGAGTTTTTCGTACTCCTCACCCGGGGTTGGGTGAGGCTTGGCAGGGCTATCCATAGATGTTGTGTTTTGGATTGAGTCTCCCTTATGGCAGTTATTTATGGTAGTTACTGTATGATATTATTGCATGCTATTTTATTTATGTTTCTTATGTTTAGATAATTATTTACGCTATATCTGCTGGAGTTACTAATGATGTTTTGTTTTTGTTTTTGTTTTTCTTTTCCTTCACTGAGCCGAGGGTCGATTGGAAACAGCATCTTTCCCCTTTCGGGTAGGAGTAAGGCTCGTCTACATATTACCCTCCCCAGACCCCACTTTGTGGGACTATAGTGGGTAGTTGTTGTTGTTATCCCTTTGTTCTCTAATTTCTACAATAACATCAGAAAAGCTAAGTCAATCCCAACCAAAGAAAAGATGGTTGGCACAAGGATTAGTGATCCTGCTATATACAAAATACCTAATAGCTAACGGCCGTATGGTATCTATCCATCCATGCTAAAGCTTTTGAGATTGAGGGTTTGAATCAAGGTCTTAAAAAGCGTGAAACACAAATACATAATAGACACATTGATTCAGCACAGAAAATAGACAAAGGAAGTGGTTTTCCATTAATCTTGGTAGCAAGTGTTAGATGACGAGTATTTTGGATTTTGGCTATGCAATGTGCAACACACATATGAATCCTAGTAGCTCAAAACTAAAAGGTACTAATAGATTTTACTCTAAATAATTACTTTTGAGCTACAGGTTAAAACTCTTCCTCTCACCCCTCCTTCCTTGCCCTATCTCCGAAATGACAAGAATGGACCTTCGCCTAACTCAAACTCCAAAGCTAGCTTGTGAAGTGAGGATTGCCCAAGATCATATAAGGAGACCAAGATACCCATAACCCACAGATAGCAGCAAGTAAATCAGAAAATAGCAAAATTCAACAAACCAAAGGATAACAACGACTAGTACAAGAACAGTATTACTGCTCAAGGTGAGGGCTTGGTTTTGGGTATTTCCTAATTTTCCATCAGAGGTAGTCTACAGTTAGCGTACTACTAGAACCACAGATAGAGAATGAACTAACTCACTGATGCGTTTCGACAAATACCTATCAATTATCATGAGACAAAGGATTCTAGACAGCTATACATACATCTATTAGTTAATTACTAGTACTAAATTCCAACATAGATCAAAGTTCGCATCGCATGAGGAAAATGAGCTGAACAAATCCTGCTTGCAATTCCAAAAGACAAAAACCCAAGATTTTCACACTAAGTTCCCTATTAAAGTCCCAATAATTCCAATGATGCATAAGAGCATAACTCGTTAACTCATTTCATGGAAGATTTTCATAAAGCAATTGACTAAACAAAGTACCTTTGGCTATTCGGATTTCCAACTTGGGTTTACATAAAGCAGAGAAGGACGGCAAGTGCGATATGGAATTGGATGAGAAGAAAAGTGCAGTTGCTGTTGTACCCATATTTTCTTTTTTCTTGGAAAATTAATTTTCGATTCTTAAGGGAAATTATGAGTAGATATACAGTAGATTTCTTATTTTTATTGATATATTCACCACCACAAAAAAGAGTACAACGTGTATGTGGGCTGACCACAAAGAGACATTTTTATCACGTGCCATCTCTAAATGCAACTTGCAAGTACGAGCAATCCGAATGTGGTTTTGGATGAAAAAATGATTGAAGTTCTTGGCTTGGATATTCTTCACTCATTATTACCGTTAATGCGAATAAGGATTTCAACCTTATAAACTTGAAATTTTAATCGTTTGACGTTGTTGACTTTATATTAATAATTTATATATATTTAATTAAATATTAAACACAAATATAAATATATACGACGAAATTGAAGAGTTCAATTTTCTGTCATTACGACAACTCGTGAGCACATCTCGAAAGCTCAAGACTATGGCCGAGCTTCCTCCCTCGAGGGTAATTAATGCTCGACCTCGGGGCAATATAGACCGACAATTATGGTGAAAGTGGGGAGTTCCCAAGGCACATAGATAAAGCTTACAAAGTCTAGTGGATTCCAAAAACGAATCAAGGTATTAACTAGATGTACTATTTCTATATCTTTGTAATTAATGCTTTTTATACTATATTAGAATTTTTCTCATATATAAATGGGATTCTTGTCATTTTGTAAACATTTGTTGCTCAATACAAAGAAATACACAAAAACATTCTCTCTGCTCTCTAACATATTCTCTTGATCGCTTTACTTCTATTTATTGTTTGTATTCATTATTTTCATTGTGTTCTATTTATCATTCGTCATTAATTACTTATTATTGGCCAAAAAGAGTTGTCATTGATCTTATCATAGTTGTTAGTCACCCATAGATCACCCTCGGTCGCTCCAAGTCAGCCACCCAACTCGACCTCGAGGCCTTATAAATGGCAGCTCGAGACTCTCGATCTCCATCTATTTGGTTCGACTGTCACATCGTTTTATGCTATGCTCTTGCCCTCTAATCTTTTTCTTACCATTTACTGCTCAAACAACTAGCATAAAAATAGATCACGTATTTTTAGAGTCTTGTAATCAAATTTAATTATTATTATCATTTTTACGGGTAAACAACAAATTTCAAACTAAAGCTATTGGGTCTTGCCAAACTCGCTCTCAACACTCTAACTCCACCCCTCATTACAATCACTTTTGGGTTGTTTATTTGGAAAAAATAATTAATATAAATATAAATAAATTTTTCTTTGTAAATGAAGTTTATGTTTAGAGCCGTCAAAATGATCTTGGCTCATAATGTCAGTCCAACCCAGCCCGCTACTTGAGTAGGGCTGGATTGAGATTTTTTAGCTCATTCAAAACTGAGACTAATAAGCCTGACCCAAGTCAGTCCTCTAGCCCTTGAGGCTTCATCGAGGCTAGGCTTAGGCCGGCTTGTGGGCCAAAAATAATTAACTTCAAATTTAAATATTTAAAAAAAAGTAAAAACTAAAAATACATTAACTATAAATCTCATTTTCCTACTAGATTGCTCATTTACCCTTCAATATCGACAAGAATTTATATTTTTGACATACAAGTAGTATGACAAGATTAGTTTATGTTTTGCTTAATTAACAACGAACTATGAAAGTTTTAAGGTCAATAATTTTTTTTTCCAAAAGAAAATACTACTTTAAGTAGCCAATAATCAGTTTGGTTACTTTAATATATTATTAATTATTAAATTGCTCTTCAGTACAGAAAAATGTCAAGTTTTAGCACCCAAAGAAAATTGACAACACTAAGCAATTTCATGAATTGCAAAAACTTATGAACTATAATGATGAAATCAATAAATAATGTTAAACCTAAATTAAAAACCCTTAACATATAAACTTATTGAAGAAATTCTTGACCTAAGGTAAGTGAAAGAAAAGTACTTAAAAAATATTCATGTAATGTTAAAAAAATAAGAGCTAGAGATATAGAGAATTTGCAATTCAATTACGAAATTTATTATCAAATATCAAGATTCTTGTACACTCTAAATAAATAGAAGTCGTTCATATGATTAAGAGATTATGTCACGTTAAGAGATTACGTTACGAAAAAATATCTAAAAATTTGAAAAATATTATTTCTAAAAAAATTGAAAGGCCGGGCCTGCCCTAGCCCCCGACCCTCTTAGGGCTGGGTTAGGCTATCCATTTTAAGGCTCATATATATGGAGGGTCAGCCCGCCGTAACCATCAAATTTAAAAGCTCGCGAGGCTTGGGTTGAATTGACCCCTTTTGACAGCTCTATTTATGTCTATACACGACTTTTACTTTCAATATTTTTTTTTAACTTTCACCAAATAATTTTCTCCAAAATTCCTATTTATTTTTGTATGTAAATCTGAATATTGATTGTCTTATCCTTACATATCGTAGAGATTTTCGGTTAAGTTGTATTTATGGGAGCCTCCTGCACAATAAGTATGATTCGATTCTTATGATTTTTCTTTTAACATAAATCTTTTTTATATTACACATTTAGACAGTAGAACTATACAAAATATTTTATAATTGATATAATATAGTAAAAATATTATAAAATGATTTTAAAAACTAATAATCAAAAGATAAATAATTGACTCCTCAAATAACAATTAACTGTGCCAAACAAATTGAAATAGACGTAATCATTTCATAAAGTGTTGTATTTAAATGTAAAAGAGCAAGTTTACACTTGGAGGAAACATACTCAATCGATGAATATTTTGCACTTCATCTACTTAATTTTAACTGAGACGAAATTTTTTTTTTTTTGTATCTCACATGCCACATCATACTTATACGAGGTTTTCATATTGCTTGATAATAACTCACGGGTCCCACTTATTTACTTAATAAATAATACTAAAAAATGTGACTTAAAATTTATACTTTTCCTAGTTAGGATGCTTAAATTAAAGATCAAACTAAGTAATAAAATAATAATAATATTAATACTAATAATGGTAATAAAATATTGCAATGAGAAACTTACATCATAGCTGGGTTTTTTTTCCGACTGCACGTAAATTTAATTCACTTATGTTGAAGAAAAAGAAAAGTAAAATAAACTTTTTATTCGAAAGTATACGATTTGAACTTCGAACAATGAGGTAAGACTTAATGTTTTAGAGTTGTATTAATTTACTTTTTTTTTTTTAAGTGTGCACATTATTTTAGAGAACGGTTAAGGGTCAAAACTGCCCTCAACCTATCGACTCCGGAACAAAATTGCCCTCCGTTTACCTTTGGCGAAGAAAATGCCCCCACCGTTAATTTTGTGGCCTATTTCTACCCCTAAAATCTAACAGAATCTTGAATTTTATTTTTAATTTTTTTTTTAATGCCACGTGTCACGTTTTGATTGGGACATATAAAGAACGGAAAATTAGGACATATAAAGAACGGAAAAAGGGTCAAAACTGCCCTCAACGTATTGACTCCGGAACAAAATTGCCCTCCGTTAACCTTTTTTGGGTCTGGTCGGTCGAGGTTGGGTCGGGTTGTGTCGGAATTTGGGTGAGAATTGATTTTGGGTCAAGTTTATTTAATGGCCAATCAAAACGTGACACGTGGAATTAAAAAAAATTAAAAATTAAATACAAGCATCCCGACCGACCCGACCCAAAAAACACCAAACCCTCTTTTCATCTTCCTCACAACACACCCTCTCTAACCCTAAACCACCAAACGACCTCTCATGGCTACCACGTTGCTTCATCTTCCCCGTCCAACCCGTCACCTTCACATCGCCGGAAAACTTCACAACCAAATAGCCTACCATGCGTCCAACCCGTCCCCCATAACCAAGCCATGAAAACCAGCCCCCATTGGATAGGAATGACCAATCCACTTTAACTGAAGATGAATATATGTGATATATCAAGCTCTTTACATTTGTTCGAAAGCGGGAAATCACATTACACTTCAATCCGACCGACCCGACCCAAAAAAGGTTAACGGATGGCAATTTTGTTCCGGAGTCAATACGTTGAGGGCAGTTTTGACCCTTTTTCCGTTCTTTATATGTCCCAATTTTCCGTTCTTTATATGTCCCAATCAAAACGTGACACGTTCATTAAAAAAATTAAAAATGAAATTCAAGATTCTGTTAGATTTTAGGGGTAGAAATAGGCCACAAAGTTAACGTTGGGGGCATTTTCTTCGCCAAAGGTAAACGGAGGGCAATTTTGTTCCGAAGTCGATAGGTTGAGGGCAGTTTTGACCCTTAACCGTTTAGAGAATGATAATAATTAATCTTATATATTTATTATTGTTTACGTGTCAACAAAATTTCTACTCTAAACTAGACAAGTTCCAAGGGGGGAAAAGGCAACATATTGTAACTTCTCAATGCAACTATCTTATTACATCACAATTATTATTGTATTACTTATTTTGGTCCTTAATTTAAGCATCTTAAATAGGGAAAATATGAACTTTTAAGTTGCCCCTTTTAAGTTTATCTATTAAGCAACTAAGTGGGACCTGAGTCAATTTGTTAAGTATTAAAAATGTCAAATACATATATAGGCTATTCAATTTAGTAATATATTTTATTTTGGCACTCTATCTTTATTTTATTCTATTTTGATCCTTTAATTTTACTTTATATGTTTCATTTTGGCCCTCCAACTCTTATATTCCACTTTAACACAAAATCTAAAACTATTGCAAAAAAATATAGCGCGTGTGTATACACAAATTATGGTATAATAAATATCCAATTAAATATTGCTACCTGATTTTTTTATCCACGTCAAACGGGTCAATACTAGAATACCCGAACCCAATCGTATTTTTTTATCCAGTATTGTCATATCTTCATTCTCTATGTTCCAAAGCTTCCATCTGTTGATTTCATACATGGTCCGTTTAGATGAAATAACCCGCAAAAAATATGATCGGGTTCATGTATTTTAGTATTGACCCGTTTGACACGGATGCAAAAATCAAATGACGATATTTAATTGGATTATACACATCAGATTTGTGTATGCACGCGCTATCTATTTTTATAGTGGTTTTAACTTTTGCGTCAAAGTAAAATATAAGAAATAGAGTTGAAGAGCAAAAATAAAATAAGATTGAGATAGAATACCAAAATAAAAAATAATATCAAATTGAATGGACTATATATGTATTTGGCCTATTAAAAAAACCTCACATAAGTATGACATGGCAATGAGTACAAAATAAAAAATTTCCTCTTTCTTAATACATATTCGATCCATTAATTACACCTTTTTGTGGTAAATGTTTTTTCATAATAACTCCTCTTATCTTCTTCATTCATCCATTTCAGCGGTAAATCTCCTCCTTTTTTTCTTCTTCCTCCAAATCCACAAATTTGCTTCTATGGACAACGGGTTTACATGTTTTTCCTTCTTATACAGGGCTTAATATGAAGATCGATCTTAGAAGGTAGCTATCGAAGGAAGATTATATTATCTGTATCCATTTATTATCTGTTACGATCCGAAATTTTCATCTGCAGAATTGTGATGGTACATAAAATTTTACTTGCTAGGCAAGCTAACGTTAAAAGATTATTAATACCAAATTCGGCCAATTTCAATAACAAGAAAATTAAGCTAAACAGAATCTAAAACTCGTTTGCGGAATAGCATAAAACTCATAACATCTGATACATTTAGGATGTGGAGTCACAACTAACGAGCTACTACGATTTACTACAAACAGAGTCTGAAAGGAAATACACTGTTTTGAAAGAAAAGAAACAGTAAAATAATAAGTCTGGGAAGAGATTCCAGGATCTGCGGACGCCAACAGATCTACCGTGGGTCTCCTGTAAAGCAATCCAGCTGCTAACCTCATGACCCCATGTACTGATAAGTATCGAGCCTAACCTCGACTGACGACGCTATGACAAAACACCTACATAATAAATATGTGCAATGTAAAAATATATGTACCTAAATAACAACAAATAGAAACTTGACCGGTAATATCGGGAGGGGGACATACTGAGGGAAAAACAAGATAGAGAGTTATAGCAGCAATGATAACTTGAATAGCCAAAATACCTTGAACCAATAACAACAATTAAACACGCTAAAGTAGAATGCACGGCACCACCCTTTGTGCTTTTACTTTCAACTATCATATAAATCAATAGAAACGGCACGACATCACCCTTTGTGCTTTTACTCTCACAATATTGCACGGCTTCACCCTTCGTGCATTAACACTTACAATATGGCATCATATCACCCTTCGTGCAGTAATACCCACAACATGGTACGCCATCACCATTCGTGCTTTAACATTCACAACATGGCGTGCCATCACCCTTCATCCATTAACACTCTTCCTTCCATAAGGCAATGAACAAATTATTATATGGAGATAAAATAACAAGAGCAAGCCTTACTTCAATATTTGGTTACACAATACCAACCTCAACTTTGAAATCAATATTCAATTACCACCAAAAGATCCGTAAACATGATAAGAACAATCAATTTTATAATACTAGTCTAAACATAGATAACATGAAGAAAATAATAATTACAAGACAAGTCCATGCCTCCCCCCGCATGCTTTAACCCGACAACAACACATAAGTAATCGTCACTTCGCATATACGTTGTACACAACATCTAAACATGTAGCAAATAGACCAACAAGTCCTACTCCCTCAAGTCAAGGTTAATCACGACACTTACCTCACTCTCAAGACCAAATTCAAAGTTTAACCACCGCTTTGCCTTTCAAACAAGCATCCAAACCAGTAGAATCTAGCAAATTTCCAACCAAACACTCAAATTAAGCCTTAGAAACTACCCACGATTGCAAAGAATTCAATTTAGGTCATCATTGAAAAAGTCAATAGAAGTCAACACCCATGCCCGTTTGGTCCAATCCCGAAATTCGGACCAAAATTCGATTACCCATTCACCTCCGTACCCAGTTATATAATATATTTTAGAATCCTACATTAATTTAAATTCTAAATTCTCAATTTACAAAAATTCCTAATTTTACACAAAATACTCAATTTCCACTATGAAAACACATGATTTTTGGTTGAAATTTAAGGAAATGTAGTGAAAGATTGAAAAAACTAGTTTCAAATCACTTATCAATGATTTGGGGAAGAAAAGTTCTTTGAAAATATCCTCTAGAGTTTTTGAGTTTGAAAATTTGAAGAGTGAACCAAAAATCCTATCTAAATCATATTTGATCAGGTGCATATGTCGTATTTGTGACCTAGGGTTCAAACATTGGTCAAATATTTCAATTTCATCAAGCTTTTAACTTTCAAATTTCGGCAAAGTCCGATGACTTGGGCTACAGACTTCAAAATTTGATTCAGGGAATATGTAAATTGAGAGCAAAAGAGCAAGGCGATTTTGTAAGCAATTTTTGTGTGATTCGAGTATGCAATCCTGAAGTTAATTGAACAAGATAGAAGAACCAGTTCTAAGTGTCTATATTTTATTCTAGTTCAATTATACTAGGCTTTTTACTTTGTACGTTTCAACTTTCATAGAAGCAATTGTAGCAGGTACCTAGAGTATTCAAGTTAGAGTTAACTTGAAGTATTTACAACAGTTGAGGTTGTCTGCCACAACGAGATTAGAGTTAATCCTTAGGTTTACAAAGGGTTCTATAAATGCTGTTTTGGCTTAGTGATTTTAGTGGAAGTTTGAAAAAATCCTACTGAGTAGTATGTTGTAGTGTTTACACTTTTTGAGCAAGGTGTTTTTCCATGTATAAATCTTTGTTTTCTTTACTTTCTGCATTCATCATTCTGCATACAGTAGTAGTTGGAACACATAGAAGAACCAGGTCCTTCTATAGTTTAGTTAAGCCAAAATTAGTTACCACACAAATCATCCCCTATTGTGTGGTATTGACGTCTAAAATGTTACCCTCTCTCTCGACGAAATGTTGGATTTTGATTATTCTAATGTATGGATATCGTGTTGTTTTTGCTATTGTACTCCGAGCTAAGTTAATTATTCGTGTGATAAAGTAGTTATACCTTATAATAAAGTTTTTTTTTATAAAGGCGCTTTAGGGAGCGCTGGTTATTATAAAGCATTAGACGTAAGGAGAGGTATTATAGTGTAATTTACTACTCTGTCACAATTGAGCCTTCTCATTTTATTTAGGAATAATGTTAAGATAAAAGATGGAATTTAATTGTACGTGGTTGAATAAAATTGAAAGAAAAAGTAGCGCTTTGAAATCATAAATCTTTCTTCCATGAAATGTGGGTCGTATAAATAACAACAACAACCCAGATAATCCCACTTAGTGGGGTTTGGGGAGGGTAGTATGTACGCAGATCTTACCCCTACCCTTGGGTAGAGATGCTGTTTCCAAATAGATCCCCGACATCCTTCCCTCCAAAAACTTCCCACTTTTCTCTTGGGAAGACTCGAATTCACAACCTCTCGGTTGGAAGTGGGTCGCATAAATAACCAAATATTACTAAATAATTGAATTATGTAGAAAATAAATTTTCTTTTAGAAAAATAAACATATTTTATTTAATTTTTACAAGGATAATTTGTACTTTGAAACTGCATCAAGCAGGTGGACTGTCACGATCCAATTTAGGATCGTGACCGACACTAAGGAGCAAGTGCTCCCAAGTAAGCCTCATCGGTAATTTTACAGAAAATCGGACAGAATTTTCCCTGTTTTTGGACTATCCCAAAAATTTACTGTCTCAAATCAGCAACCAAACAACGTAATAACAATTCAACTCGCAATTGACTACTTACCAATTAGCCAAAATAAGTCTCCATAATTACTAATCAACACACTAACAATCAGAAATACTAAATCTACCTCCAGCTTTCATAATAAATGACGATACTTAACATAAGACTATAATAACAAAAGAATACTCACGACACTAAATAATGACTATGGAGCATCTCTAAGAATTTAAAGAAAGACCATAACAATTGAAAAAAAATCTTCGTCCAAGCGAACAAGTTTTCAAGGCTCACCAAGAGTTCTCAACCTGTGCGCTCTAATTAACAAAATCCTCGCCTGCGTCAATTGCTATCTCTGAAAAAATTGGCGGGAAATGAGTCGCTAGCTCAGTGAGTAATAACATTTAACCACAACTGTTTTATTTGGGGACAAGTCAGAAACATGCTAGTATCTCAAAGAGAAAATAATATAAAAATTCCCTTTCAAAAACAATAAATAATTTTCAGTCTCATCACGCTTTTCTTGTAGTAAAATGTAATTAACAATTCAGTAATAAGCTCGGTAACCATTGTATAATATCAGTATTCATATTTTGGTAGGTTTCAATGAACGGATCATGTAATCGGTATAATTGTGGACTTCTTCACAAGAAGTCAAATATAACGGTAGTCCCTATTTGAGGGAAATCAGTAATAGTATGCTAGTTCTACCTTCCCACTATCAAGGACTATAACGGAAATCAGTAATTACAAAGTGCACCAGGTCTAACGAACCCACCGTTAGCTACGAAATCCTTCAGAGTCTACTCTCATTTGCACTTGTCTCTGTAATCTGTATATACTCGTAGAAAATATTTTAAAACAATATAGGGCATTTCGGTCTTTTATCAAATCATATAATCTCTTTTCGATAACAGTAAATTCAAGTAATGGTACAACAGATCTAGTGACAATGAAAATATTTAAAACTACCGTGTTCATCTCAAATAACTATTTCGGTATCATATCGAGTAAAAGACTTGTCCCACATGCAACTTAAAATAAACGGTAACATAATCATATTAAAAATCATGCAAGTTATGAAAACACAAATTGCGGTAAGATTACTACTCACAGTACTCATGTCGAAATACCAAATGCTTCACCTCGAGCGATTCGTACAAATTTCTCCAATCAATCTATAATTACGTGATATCCATCTCATCTTAATTTTCTTATTTAGGATAATTCATAGCTATTTTAGAACACTCAACCATCGATGTTCATGTTTGCGTCTAAATTTGTGAATTTATATTTAATCATAGAACTAGTCCATCATTCTATCAATTTCAAACTAATTAGTATATTTACTAAATTAGACCTATCAATGCTTAAACCAAACCCTTATACCCTTGTTATCTCCATAGTAATTGTATATTTCTTTTTATATAAAAAAATTGATATTGAATTCCTTTGTACTATATGAAATTGTATAAATACAGTAAAATAATTCAACAAATGAGAAGAAGAAGGTTAACCTCTTAAATCGAAGGAGGGCTTTATCAATTTCAACTCTCAATTCTTCATAAAACCTTTGCCCAAAGCTTTCTTCTTCTTCTTCTCTTTTCCTTGTTTTTTTTCTCTCGAAAACTCACTGTTTCTGTTCCTTTTATGCAGATTGTTGCTTACCCTTTTGTTTAATTCTAATATTTTCTAGATAATGGGCTTTCTGCCGCTTAAATCTTATTCTTCTCTTTCTCTTCCTCTTTTCACTTTCTAGTCACGACATGGGCTAAGTCCACTTGTATTATGCCTCTTTTTTTTGTTTTGTTTTTTTGTTCCATTATTTTCTCCTTTTTTTATAGTTACTTTTTTGTAATTATTATTATTATTATTATTATTATTATTATTATTATTATTATTATTATTATACACCCTATTTTAAAATATAGGGTATTATATCCTCTCCACCTTATGAAATTTTGTCTCCGAATTTAACTCAAGTACGTACTTGTAGACTGAAACAAATGGGGGTACTTGACTGGCATAGTGTCTTCTATTTTCCAAGTAGCTTCTTCAACTGTATGAGTTATCCATAAAACTTTCACGAACACAATTTTTTTTGACCTTGGTTTTCTTATTTGTCTATCAACAATAGCCATTGGCTCATCCTCGTAAGACAACTTCTCATCAAATCGTATAGTCGGTGCTTCAATCACCTGAGATGAGTCTTGTATATATTTTCTTAGCATTAAGGTGTGAAACACTAGATAAACAAAGGACAACTCAGGAGGAAGTGACAAACGATAAACCACCGCTCCTACTCGGTCTAATATCTCATACGGTCATGTAAACCTGGGGCTCAACTAGCCTCTTTTCCCAAAGCGCATCACACCTTTCATAGGGGAGACTCGTAGGATACTTTGTGCCCAATTGTGAACATAAGTCTCTTCTTCTCTTATCAGCATAAGACTTTTGTCTGCTTTGAGCTGCAAGCAATCTCTGTCTGATCAACTGAACCTTGTCCATAGCTTCTTGCACTAGGTCAGGTTCCAATAAATTAGTCTCACTAGCTTCAAACCATTCGATAGGAGAACGACATCTTCTACCATACAATGCTTTGTATGGTGCCATTTGAATACTGGACTGGAAGCTATTGTTGTAAGCAAATCAACTACCTCCAAACTCAATAATGCAAGCTCTCAACATATCCTCCAAGATCTGAATAGTACATTCACAATGTCTGTCGGTCTGGGATGAAATGCAGTACTAAGATCTACTTGTATACCCAATGCTTCTTGAAAAGATTTTCAAAAGCGTGAAGTGAACTATGATCCTCTATCAGAGATGATGGATACTGGAACACCGTGAAGTCAGACAATTTCGTTCATAAATATCTGTGCATATCTAACTCCACCATATGTAGTCTTTACCAGCAAAAAGATGCTGATTTCGTCAGTCGATATACAATCACCTATACCGAGTCATAACCTCTAAGGGTTCGTGGTAGTCCAGTTACAAAATCCATAGTAATCTTTTTCCATTTTCACTCTGAATCTCAATTTGTTGTAGTAGCCACGCGGGTCGCTGATGCTCAGCCTTAACCTGCTGACAAGTTAAACAACTAGAAACAAAGTTAGCAATATCTTTCTTCATACATTCCCACAGCTAAGGCCTCATCTCTTTATTTGCATAATCGTTCATCCTTATATTGGGTGGCCTTAATGCGCTCAAATAATGAAGACTTAGCTTGAGCACAAGCCAAAAATGCCTCTGATTTCCAACACTAAATCTGATACATGTATCTTCTAGTATCTGAATATCTCTGGCCAATAGTGTCTTTGCAGGGGCTATATGTGCCAAACTCCCCATAGAGTTTCTACTCAATGCATCAGCCACCATATTGACTTTTCCAGGATGATAGAAAATAGAACAATCATAGTCCTTGAGTAATTCCATCCAACGACGCTGTTGAAGATTTAGATCTCTCTGCTGAAAGATATACTTCAGACTTTTATGGTCAGTATAAATCTCACAAGTTTCGCCGTATAGATAATGTCTCCAAATTTTTAGAGCAAATACCACTTCAGCCATCTCCAAATCATGTGTAGGATATTTTTGCTCGTGATTTTTCAATTGTCTCGAAGCATAAGCAATAACACGGCCATTTTGCATGATAACACATCCTAATCCCACCCTCAAAGCGTCACAGAATACTGTAAATCCTCCAGAACCTGATGGTAAGGCTAATATTGGTGCAGTTGTCAAACATGTTTTGAGTTTTTGAAAGCTCTGCTCATATTCTTCCATCTACTGAAACTTTGCATTTTTATGTGTTAGCTTGGTTAGCGACGCTGCTATTCTGGAGAATTCTTGCACAAAACGCCTGTAATAGCCTGCTAAGCCTAAAATGTTGCGAATCTCTGTAGGAGATATAGGTCTGGGCCATTTCTGCACAGCTTCAGTCTTCTTAGGATCTACCGTAATTCCATCTTTGGATACAACATGCCCCAAAAATGCTACCGAGTCTAGCCAGAATTCACACTTCGAGAGCTTAGCATAAAGCCGATGTTCTTGCAATGTCTGCAGCACATCGTGTTCTCCTTGGCTACGAGAATATATTAGAATATCATCAATAAATACTATTACAAATCTATTCAGAAACGGCTTAAACACCCTATTCACTAAGTCCATGAATACCATTGGAGCATTAGTCAGTCCGAAAGGCATCACAAGAAACTCATAGTGCCCGTATCGAGTCCTGAAAGAAGTCTTAGAAATATCTTTATCTTTGATTCTAAGTTGACGATAACCCGAACGGAGGTCAATCTTTGAAAAGTGGTAAACTCCTTGTAACTGATCAAACATGTCATCCATACGAGGCAAAGGATATTTATTACATATTGTTATCCTATTCAAGTGCCTGTAGTCAATGCACATTCTCAAGGATCCGTCTTTCTTCTTTACAAAAGTACTGGTGGACCCCATGGTGATACACTAGGTCTAATAAAACCCTTATCTAACAAATCTTGTAACTGTTACTTTAGCTACCTCAACTCTACTGGTGTCATTCGATATGGGTGTATCGATATGGGTTGCGTGTCAGGTAGCAAGTCAATACCAACGTCTATTTCTCGTACTGGAGGCAATCCTGGTAAATCCTCAGGAAATACGTCAGAACATTCTCTCACTACTGGTACATTTTCTATATTTACTATTTCCTTTCTTGTGTCATTTACAATAACTAAGGGACCCAAACAAACTTTCTTTAGAAGTTGTTGAGCTTTCATAAAAGATACATTATTTCAAGTCTATGGAACCTGACTCCCTCTTAGAATAAAACTGGATTCATTTAGTATCTCAAATCTTACTATCTTTGCATGACAATCGACTATAGCATAGCAAGAAGATAACCAATCCATTCCCATCAGCATGTCAAAATCAATCATATCAAGTACAATAAGGTCAGCTAGAGTATCTCTACCCTCAAACAGAATCTGACAAGCACGATACACATATTTAGCTAATAGAGACTCTTCGACAGGAGTAGCAACTAGAAAAGGATCATTCAATAGCTCGGGCTGTCTACTAAATATCAAAGCAAAGTATGACGACACATAGGAATGAGTAGATCCCAAATCAATCAACGCAAGTGCATCAAATGAACAGACAGAAAGAATACCTTTAACCACTACATTCGAGGCCTGAGCATCCTATCTAGTAATGCAAAAACTCTCTCCTGACCTCTACCAATATTCTCTTGTCCTTGATTCATAGTAGCACGGTCTACAACACATCGACCTCTATTTCCTGTACCTGTAGCACCTGAAGTATTACGAGTAGTCTGAGTCGGTACAGCTAACTGAATAGAAGCCTGTTTGAATTTTCTTGGAGGTTGAGGGCAATCCCTCAAGTGATGTCCCAACTGGCCACACCGCAGTTAGAACACGATATTGGACTAAATGTGATCTACCGCAAGTCTGGCAGATTGGAGTAGTGGCATATATCTGCCTAAAATTACGATGTCCGAAAGATGATAGTCCCTTATTACCCTGTTTGTAAGGTGGTCTGTATGTGGACTGTGAAGACATGTGTGTCCCTGTTTGAGAACCCAGTGGGCTGGGCTGTTAAAGATGGTATTAGAGCCGCTTTTGTGTCAGCCTTGCCGATGGTGGGTCAGAGTTCAACCGAGTTTAGGAAAATCTTGATTAGGCGAGGCAAACCTCGGTGCTGAGTCTAGGAAAATCCCATGCGGTGGGGCAAACCTCAGCGAGGACGCTGATTCCATAAGAGGGGGTGTTACAGGCTTTAGACAGAGTCTCACATCGGCAAAAACACAAGAGGGATGCTGGGTATATAAGTTAACAAGCCTTAGACCCTAGTGACGCGTTTTAAACCCATGAAGGCCTAGGCCCAGAGCGGACAATATCACTAGCGGGCTAGGCTGCTACAAAAGTACTGATAATATAACCACACACAAATTGAGCAATAACACACTCTTACATTCCACTCTCCCCTCAAGATCCATGTAAACAGTTAATGAAAAAAATTTCAAATTTTATAAGGAAATTTGTCTAACCTAACTGGACCAAGAATTTGTCTTAATTTACACTCATCATTTACAGCATTTGGACAATAGAACCAAGAAAACAATCAAAAACACTATGGAAGAAAGTCCAATGGCAACACCAAAAACAACCCTGCTAGGTCCATGTTCATGTTTAGGTAGTGTACTTTCATCATGATAATCTTCACTATCATCACTGAAATCTTCTTTTGGAGGTGGTGGAGACAGTGGCAATCAATGTTTATCACAAGGAGCAATACCAAGTTTCAATTTGGTAGACAATGTGGAATGATTGTAGCAAAGATTAGAATTTTCTCCAACGTTAACCACATCCAATTTCTTGATGAAAGTAGCATTGAATGGCAAAATCCCATGAAAGTTATTCCTCTCAAGATTCAAGTATTTCAATCCCTTCATATCTAAAATGAACTTTGGGATAGTTCCATTTAATCTGTTGGATCCAAGATCAAGATGAATCAATCCAGGAATAGCAGCAAAAGATTTTGGAATATTTCCACACAAAGAATTAGAAGCCAATGACACAGTTTTTAGAGAAAGTAAGTTACCAAAAGCAGTTGGTATAGTACCATTGAGAGAATTTGAAGAAAGATTTAAATGTACAAGATTTTCAAGCATAGTTAAAGAACTTGGTATTCTTCCTTCAAGCTTATTCTCAGATAAATCTACATAAGTAAGATTCATGTGCCATTTTTTAGGAAGAACCCCTGTGAGATTTGCATGAGATAGGGTCACATTATGCAAACTCTTGATACTGTTCAAGATAATAGAAGGGCCACTAGCAGAAACTGGAACATTTGACAAAGTTAATTTTACTACATTATGCAAACGAATAAGCCAAACACTAATGAGTTTCTCGAGGGAGTTGATACAAGTGAAGGATTGGAGATTGGAGGAAAGTTCAGAGGGGAAATGAATAGGAGAAACAGGACAGTTTATGAACTGTAAATCGGTGAGAGTTGAGAGAGATTTGAGAGCTGTTTGAGATAATACCACATCATTTGAACAGTTTATTAGCTTGAGAGAAATAAGGTTGTGAAAAGGAGTTGAAGAGTCACAAATGGTGGTTTTGTAAAGGGGAGAACAAGGGTCTTTACCTGTTGGAACACTTAGTGATCTGAGAGCTTTGAGTTGGTTTGGGTCAAGAGTTGATTGAGCTGATGATGATTTTGTGGAGAGAAGAAAGAGGAGAAGGGTGAAAAAGAGGAAGAAAGGAGAGGGATTTGGAACCATAGTTTTTTGTTAGAAGAAGAGAAGAAAAGTGTTTTTTTGTGAAGTATGAGAGTATGTTGGAGTTTGTACAAGAAAAAGGACTTGAAGAACTTGGATGGGACAAATTTAAAAGTGACACATTAGAGGATATAATTAGTTGACCTTGGATTGAGGTGTTATTACAGAAATAACAGATATAGGCAAATAGAAGTTTATAAAAACAGAGGTACTTTCCTTTATGCAGTTGATCCAAATGCATATTTCTTACATAACCACGAGGTCAAACTCATGTACAATCTATTCAACTTGGCACTATTTTTTATTTTGGCACTTTATCTCTATCTTATTTTATTTTGGCTTCTAATTCTATCTTTTATGTTTCACTTTAATACAAATGTCAAAATCAGTGCAAAAAATATAGCGTGTATATATATACAAATCTGAGGTGTAATAAATATCCAATTAAATATTGTCATCTCGTTTTTTCATCCATGTTAAACGGGTCAGAATTTAAACTCTATGGGTATCGTAAATTTTGCATTAAACCTATTATATTTTATAGTTATGGATTCATATATACTATTTTTATAATTTTAACCAATTTTTATATTGGAAGATAATAGATATGAATCCACGATATCCGTCATTAATATACTCCCCCGAATAAAGGTTTTACATAATTATGTAGGCATATAAAATTTATTGATTACAAATTCAATAAAAAATTTGAATTATATTTTAAATATATTAGTCCAAATAAATATTTTTGGCTAATATAATTAGATTAATTATGTAAGTCTAATATTATTGGGCTAGCCCATTAATTGGGCTAAAATGATAAGTCCACTTTATTAAGCCCAAGATTTCATCTTCCTAGAGGCCCAATTTGGTGCCACGTGTCAAATGACATGGCACCCCAAGTCAAGCGGAGAGCCAATAGGACCATGCTACGCATCAAAATGACAAGGCATGCCTAGTCACACTGAAAGGCCAATGAAATCACGCCACGTGTGCAAGTGACATGTTCTGGCCAATCAAATGCGGTCATGTCACACTTTAACTTGATTGGTCAGAAAGAGTTTGTTCTTATCATAACTCTTCCTTTCCACGGCTATAAATAGGGGTTCTCATAACTCAAAAAGGGACCAGAAGTTATAACAAGAAGCAAGAAAGAGCTGGTGGATCAAACGCTGCAAATTTCTCCACAAGTTTCAAGCTTCAAGCAATCAAGTTCAAGTTCGAGCAATCAAGTTCAAGCTCAAGAACGAAGAACAAACAATTTCAAGCTCAAGAACAAGATCATCGTTCGTGGCAACAAATATAGATTCAAGATCAAGCTCCAAGGCCCTTGAATTTATTTACCATTGGAAAGAAGAATCAGAGGATTCATAGAGATTGTACACTCAAATATTCGAAATAAAATACGATGATTGTTGCAATATTTTCAGTCTTGATTTTATTTTCTCAAATTTATCGTCTACAAATTAGTTTTTTTTTTTTTTGAAGAAGCATTTGAAAATGCATTATGTATATCAATAGTAGCATTCTAGAACTTATTTTACGTCATTCCATATAATCACAACATTTCTTCTAAAAAAATTTTACTTTGTTTTACATATTATCTGGCTATTAGGCGTGTAAACAAATGTTTCATTTAATGTGCACATTGCTATCAATTTTTGTTCTCTTCCAAGCTTTCGATTAAATTTCCATGTACATCAATTGTTCCATTTTCAAATCACTATGGTTTTCTAAGTCGAACAACTTCAGTTATGCAAAGAATTAAAAATGTTTGCCTCTAATTTACGCAAATTTATTTTAAAGGCATCACCTAATTAATAGTCATGTTGGCCATCACATGCAAAAGAATTTTAAAAGGGTACGAGAAAATTTTAAAATAAATTAAAAGAGTGTACGGAAAATTGCTTCGTAAAGGTCAAGGGTCCAATCGCGAGGTCCTACTTCCTAAGATTGTTTAAGCAGTAGTTTATTTGTAAACTAAGTGCGAACCGAAATGAACATAAAAAATATTGTAGTGCTTATTTTGTAAATTAAGTACGAAACAAAGGACATTAAATTAAAATAACATAAACAATATTTCAAAGAGAATCCATACACGTTCAGCTGGACCCAGGTGTACTCCCACCCTTTTTTATATGTTTTTCTCCTCCTACCATATTTGGCCCTTTTCATGATCTCCGAACCAACATTTTTCATTATTATTCTTTGCTTGGAATACTATTTTATTCATTATTTTGTGATTCTATCTTTAGATTAAAGTATCGTGCTCTACACAACTTGCAAATTTCATATTTTTTGGCGATAGACATTACTAACATGAATCAAAAAAGTAATTCAAAATTAATCAGCTTCTTTTTAAGGTTAAATTAAATAATAGCAATGACTATACGTATATCAATAACGATGATAGAGGTTGACAACATTGTTTTGCAAAAAATTTTGTTCGTGCCCTTTGAAAGTGAACCCAAGACCTTATTTCTTGGCTGGATGAATTTTAATTTTAAGGTATGATCTTATGTATACAATATGGGTATGAAAGACCCTATCCCAATTTTATGACGCTATGTAACTTTTAGAAGCTTGTAGACAGACGTTATGTGTATAACTATGTTGTACGGTCTTGTCAACCTCTATTTTAATATAACCATGGCGGGCTTGTCGGCCCGTCTATATGTGTCATTTTGGGATTTAAGTATTGTTTTCTATCAGTCACAATATTACATGGTGGCCTTAACGGCTGTTTTTATATTAAGTTGGTTGTTACGTTGAATAACATATGTGAGTGCTCGGTAAGTAAGATCGGTTGCCGATCGTGAAACTTGAACCTTCAAAGCTAAATGGATTGAATTGAATAACACCATAATATTCATTATCAGCTCAAACTTTCTTTTTGACTTTGAAATTTCAAACTTTTCAATTCAAAGTTCAACAACAACAATAACAATTCAGTATAATCCCACTTAGTGGGATCTGGGGAGGGTAGTGTGTACGCAGACCTTACCCATGCCCTTGGGCAGAGAGGTTGTTTCCAAATAGACCCCGGCATTTTTCCCTCCAAGAACTTCCCACCTTGCTCTTGGGGAGACTCGAACACACAACCTCTCGGTTGGAAATGCGGGTTGCTTACCATCATAGCAGCCCCTCTTGTCATTCAATTCAAAGTTCAACATTGTAAAATTTCCAAGCAAATCTTCCTTACACTTCTTACTTATCTGGAGAAAACTGATCAAGTTGCTCAAAACTATGCAAGACTAGGGAAGTTTTCACCTCTACCCTACATGAAAAGGAAGTCTACATTTTAAACATGTGATAAAGTTCAAGAAATCTTGTTCCAAAGCTCAACAATCAATGGAAATGCAGTTTTGAGCCATGGCTGCAGGATCATCTTTGGAGACAAATGGATTAATCATGACCCAAACAAGTGAAAAAACAGAAGCCAAGAGCAAGACCATAGCACAACAATGGTTGGTGTTCGATTTTGGCGTCCCATGAGACCTTGATGAATGGATAAAGATGAAGTATCACCCAAAATGAGAAGAAAACCTTGCCAAATAAAGGCCCCCAAGCTTCATATCCTTTGTTGAGTGCATCAGAGAAACCAGCAACAACTCCAACTAAGTTGAGAATGAGAATTGTGGTTGGAGGGATCAAGACTGTTGTCCATTTGAAGATGTAGAGATCACCAAACTCTCCATCATCTGCAGCTTTGGCTGTCACTGTGAAGTTTGTGTCTATACCAACAAGCATTTTGAGGAATCCTTGAAAAACTGCAAAGAGATGGGCAGAGACACCTCCAATCACCCAAAACTGCTCGTTACGCCACCAGTCCTCTATGCCTATACCACTCCATCGTAGCTCGAGCACACCTGTCACTATGATGGAAAGGAAAAGACCAAGGAAAAGTATACTCGCGACATTTGATAGCTGCATACAAGGCACAAGAATTTGATTCAGTAATAGAAACTAAAGAAAAAGCAGCCTCAATAGCAGCTCCTAACAATATGCACTCATTTCAGTGCGCACTTCTTAACTATAAAGTTGAAAACAAGCCAGGGAATGGAAGCATTTACCGTAGGGATGATGAATTTTCCCGTAAGAAGGCAAACTGCAGGAATAGTACAGTAAGCAATGAGGGGAAGAGAAGTGAAAGGATAAACAATGGTGTTGGTATAGGCAAGTCTTTGGAGCCATTTGAGGCGTCCGCCTCCAAATCCATACCACAAAGGGCAATGCCTACTCAAGAAAATCTCCACCGATCCAAGAGCCCATCGAAGAACTTGGTGCAACCTGTCTGACAAATTGATAGGAGCTGACCCTTTGAAAGCAGGCCTCAACGGCATGCAGTATATTGATCTCCATCCCCTACACTGCATCTTGAATCCAGTCAAGATATCCTCTGTGACTGAACCATATATCCAACCAATCTGAAAAGGCCAAACAAAAAGAAAAATAAGTTAAACCAAAGATCAATCAGAAAGTAGGCTTGAGACTTCAGAATAAAAAAGAAGTCTTGAAAAGAGCAAGAGTCAATTTTTACTTCTTTTCCCCATGCTGTCTTCTCCTCATAACCACAGCCAATAACATGAATTGCCTCCCTAATCAATATCGATGGATTGACAGAATCAGGTACTCCTCCATTTTCCATCAGCGTAGACTCAATAAACACGGCTGACATGCCAAAAGTTTTCTCAAAACTCATCTGAGAAATAAGCAAGGATCTCTCATGCTCGTCATAATCTGCAGACACAAAAATGATAGCTTAATTCCAAGTATAATGGAGCTAAATAAAGGGAATGTTGTACTGGAAAACTCACTTTCAATTTCTCTTAGGTTGAAGATTGCAGAATTTAGATCTTCTCTTTTTGCCTCACGATATACCTCAGTAAGATCCTTCTCTTTGGCTGGTTTCTTGCGGCGACAGCAGCAAGAGCAAGATGAAGTTGATTTGGGTAATGTAGGCAGGTTAGAAGGACTATAACCATAAAGTGCTTGCCTATTGAAACAACATCCTGTACCGACATACACAGGTCCTTGGATGCCATCCAAACCTTTCATATTAACCTGAATTCATGATATTAAAAAAAAAAAAGAAGCCATCTTAATCTATTTGTCACAGCATCAAGAGAATTAATACTAAAGAACTGACAATAAGAGTATGATGTTGAATGAAGCAAGATTATTGTTCAATTTTCAAATAGATGAATTACTCAAGATACTTACATCAAAGAAGACTATGTTTCTGTTAGCATATCTGTCACTTTTATCAATCCCATCAAATCTCTGACGGAACTGCACATAACAGACATCTCCGCCGACTTGTGGATCCATTAGGAAACACATAGCCTCGCGAATGGCTTTGCTGTTATTGACATAGTGATCACAGTCAAGATTGAGAATGTAGGGTGCATTTGTGAGAACTGCAGACACCCTTATATGAAAAAATAAAACAGTAAGTTTGTGAAAGAAAGTAAAAGAAAAAATCGTATGAGATCAATGCTAATAAATAGCATTTGAATACACACCAGAGCATTTTCAGCACCAGCTTTTTTGTGGTGTTGATATCCAGGTCTTTTCTCTCTTGAGACATAAACGAGTCGTGGAAGTTCATTTCCTTCAATGTCATGTGAACCACTATGTCCCAAGAAAACCTGTGGAAGAAGAAAAAATATGGGGTAACTGAACATCACGAATACTAGAACTTCAAGAAGCAAAATTTGACCTCAAAATAAGGAGTATGAACTAAAATGATCTGAAAGTAGCAACTGCAAAGATTGTTGCAAATTCTTCATAGTGATTTATTGAAACTGAGATAGGTTAATAAGTAACCAGTAACCTGAATCATTCCAGGATGATCACGCGGGTTGTTTCCTGGCCAAGGAGTTCCATCCGCCATGGTCCAGCCATCCTCGGGTGTTTTCTGAGCCTTGGCAACTAAAGCATTTACCCTCACTTTATACTCTTCATATTCTCTCTGCAATACCAAATACTCATGTAATCCAATTCTTGAACCATATATATGTTTATCTCGTACCATTACAAAACTAAGTTCTTACCTTCATTGCTCTGCGCTCCTTGACAAAAGAAGGCTGCACTTTGTCTTTCAAGTAATCAAACTTTTGCGAGAAGTAGAACTCAGGTGCACGTGGTTCAATTGAAAACTTCTTGCAGAAGGGTACCCATTTCCTTGCAAATTCAGAAGTCTCAGCTAGTGACTCAAATGTAAGCATAGAGCCACCATCATCAGATACATAGCAAGAAACTTTCTCCACAGGATAGTCAACCGCAAGGATTGAGAGAACTGTGTTGGCAGTAATCAAAGGAGGTTCTTTCATAGGATCAACTGTACTGACAAAGAAATCCACCGGTGCAAGCTGGCAAGGTTCTCCCTCCCTTTCAAATCTACAAAAGGTCCAAACAAAGTTAACAAGATTACACTTTTTATCAAGTTGTAACAAAGTAATGAACATTTCTGAAGAAGATTTCTAACCTTGCAGAGCCTGTCAATATATGTCTCTCGGTTGATAGGAGACCATTTAAGGAACTGATCCAACACCCAAGAGAAAGCAAACCAGATCTCACAAATAACAGAAATAAGCCACAGAGGATAGGCACTTTCAACCGGATGTGTTACTCTATAGTGGAAGAAAAGGCACAGAACTATGAATCGGATGATAATCACGATTCTGTAAGGAGCAATTTGAGATTTCGGTACAGGAATGATTCTTGAAAGTGGATCAGCAGCATCTTCTAACCTACACAAGTTATATTACACGCAATCAATAGATGCATGATGGAAATAGAGCATAATTCAAAGTCACTGAAGGTGGATTAAACATCATTGTTTATAACTGGAAGAGTCCTTTTATTTCTTGTTACAAAAGAAATCAACCCCATTTCAAGAAAACTATGGAATTGTACAAAAAGTGCAAGACTATATATCTTTTGGCAAAAGCCTACTTACTGTGGCTTTTCTTCCATCTGCTGCTCAGGTGGAACTTCAGCTTCATGTACAACAGTCTTACTTTGGGTCTTCTTTTTCTTGTTTTTCTTTTCCTTCCAACTTTCCACTCTATTCTTCCATATTGGATTCCCAGACTCATCATGATATTCTTCATGAGGAAATAGCAAGTAAGTTGATAATGTTCCTTTATTGAACTACACTACAATGAGCTATTATGAATCTTGCACAGCAAAAGTTCATATACTTACCACTGTCCACAGTAGAAACAGTACTGATATTTCTAGCATGAACTCCAACATCCTACATCGAGGAAAATAATCACACAACATTGTCACCAACTTAAATTCAATATCATGTTTGATGAACTAACATATGAAGCTTCACCAGATATAATTAATACCTGAGCAGTATTAAGGTGAGAAGTCGTTGTAGTATGGTTAGTAGAAGATTCATGCTCATTTTCTCCATCAGCCATTGTCAAGCCCTCTGCACAATTTAACCATGCATAATAAGCATAGAACTATGTTACACTTCCTTTATAGTGCTTCTTTTACCAAATTATCACATGGGATCATTAATAAGTTAAATTTAAGATTGACATAAAGCCAAATTGTCAAGAAAACAGATTAATTTTATTACCATCATAAGGAGTTGCACAGCGTAAACATGCATTGCGCCCTTCTTTGATCTCATAATGCAAACACGACTTACAAACAGGATAATTGCACTCATGACAAGCCACAAAGACTTCACCATTGGAATTAGCTAACCCCACTTGTTCGCCACAAATGTTACATATTGGAACCCCTGACTCCATCATTTTTCCACTCACAAACACACTATTCAATCTTTGCCACAGCTAGCACCCAAGGTGATGCTTTGTTCTTTGTTACTTGCAAGAATATAAAGAAGGAATGTTCACTTAACGAACAAAAGCTAAGGAATGAGAAACATTATTTTAATGGTGAAGGAACGTTTGGAGGGTGGTTATGACCAGCTTGTAGGTTGAGAAGTTGGTATAAGAAGGTATATTTCAGAGAAGAAAGCAAGGCAAAATGTTGACACAGATTTTTCAAATATTTGCGGGAGTTGGAAGGAATGAGTAAGGTTGGAGCTTGTACATCTTACCCAACTAAATGTACCAAACTTTGAGTCAAACTGCAGCTTCAAGCCTGAGCCATCCCCCACACACCTCCTTTGACACAAGTCAAGCCACATGCCTATTTTTTCTTCATCTTTTTTCTTTAGATCTAAGTTATGGAGTACTATATACTAACATTATTTTAAAAAAACTACAGTACCTCTGTAGTTAACATCTCATAACAGGTTAGTTATTATTTTTATTAGGTTACCATGCTTGTCAAAAAAAAACTCTGTCATTAAGAGATTTAGTTGTGTAAAAATATATAACATTAGCGCATAAAACTTGAACTCTCCATTTTTATAAGGGAAGTTTTTTCTTAAGATCTATAGATAATAGATTTGCTGTCAAAATCAAGGAAGATTTAAAGCTTCTAACATGAAACAATGTGATTCTGACCGAATAACCTTTTATTTTCACCTACCTGTTTTCTATTCTCTATCTAAGGACAGATATTTTTGTGGGTAGACACTAGACAAACATAAAACACAAACATATGCGAACTAATACAAATATTTTTTTACGTCACTCCATCATATAATCCACCTTTAACCCAGTCTGCCCGGAATTATAACTAGTATCAATTTATTCATGTTTCTAATTAAAGATTGTCTATTTTTATATCTCAAGGAATCCGATTACTTTCTTCACCAAATATATGCAAGTACAATCACTATAAAAACAGCTCGACTGTCCTAAATCATCCAGTTCTAATTAACAAGATTAAAATTTGTAACATCAAATAATTGGAAACTCGCGCGAAATTTATGTCAACATTACATGATGTAAAATAGATGCTAAGTAGTATGAAAATGGAAAAAGAATACTTATCTTTACGCTCTATACCCAACAGAAAGTTCAATATGAATGTATTGGACAAATCAATAACATAATATACCAACAGGAGGCCCACAATTAAGTATGCAAGTATTGTAACTGCAACCAATAGGTATACCTCAGTCGCACGCACGCTCAAGTATACATGCAATACATATCTTCAGAGTGTTTTTATTATGTAGTGCTGCTTACAAATTAAGAGAATAATATACAAACAACAGTGCGTCGAAGTAACTATCTAATTAAGTAATGTCAATCTCAATTCTCAATATCAAAATCTCAGGACCCAATCCCCTACCACAAGGAAAAAATAGAAGAAGAGAGGAAATGTAGAGACAACCTCAGGCTCTTGATATCCTAGACATTTTTTTGAAACGGAGACAACCTCAGATTCTTGATATTCTATACGTCTTTTTGCAATTACATTGGAAATAAAACATTTAATCCTTCAGGGGCACAAGCATATGCCAATACCATTGCTTTAGCACCTAGTTATTTACGTCAAAACCTTGTATGATAGAACCTTGATTGGTGAAGCCATGAATGTCGAGAAAGAGCCAAATTTGGCGTATAGGGAGCATAACTTTCTCCGAGGGTCACAATCATGTACAAGTGGCAGTGTCTCCACTCAATCTATGCTGCCTCACCCGATGGTGTAAACCTTCACTACCTTGGATGTATCACAGACGACTAGGTTCTCTGAATCAGTAGGAGTAGTGCAAAGCCAATTCACCTGATTAGTTAAAGAGCCAATCATGAGATAAATATACAAAACAATTGAAGCATAAAGTGGGAGAGAGAAATCATAAAAAGCAATGAAGTGAAACTCACTTTTCTGCTCAAACTTAAGCTAGAGCGAAGGAAATTGGAGCCTGTGCTCGTCTCACCAGTGATGAAAAACTTAGACCAATCCCATACTTTTACTTGTTTGTCATTGCCACCTGAAATTATGAACTTCCCTTTGTTTCCAAATGTTGAAAAAGCCCTAATAAAATTTCGGCAGAGTTAGTGTTAGCAGGCACGGTAGATTTGAGCATACTATGCTATAATGAAAACTTACACACAAGATACAGCAGCAGTGTGTCCTCCCAAAGAGTGATCAAGGTGCAGGTCTCCTCCATTTTGATTTCCATTTTTAGGATCAGCAGCAGAACTGCCAACTTTAGGGGCTGATTTAGAACCTTTCTTGGAATTAGCTGTACTCTTGGACTTGACAGCATTGAGTTCTGACTCAACCTTTATTACAGAAACAACTCCATCACCCCTAGCCACAGCACAAATCTTCTCAAATTTATCAACCACGTCAGCTTCAGGAACCGCCAGAGCATGAACAAAGGCAGGGTTCAAACATTGTTCCATATTACCTTTGTTTCCTGTGTCAAGTGTGCCTACAGCAAACAAAGTAAACTTTAACAGCCGATTTAATCAATCTGGATATATCAAGATGGCATTTTCTAGTACATTAGCTTGGCTAAGAGTATTGGATCCAGGTATGAGTGTGTCTGAAACTACATTCAACCATTGTAGGTTTTGTATGCATTGTGAAGGATCCAAAAGGAAGTGCCCACATCAGTCCTAGATGGGTGAACAGAGGTAAAATGATGAGTGGCGGTTCGATTTTCCTGTAAAAATGGAGACAAGAGAACCAAAATTTCATGTCACAGGCAGAAAGCAGTAATCATTTAGGTCTTGCTTGAACTTTACTGTGCAGTAGGTTTTATTGAGCATTAAAGTAGTTGGAGTGCACTAGAATAGTCATGAATAGCTTCTAGCCAATCTCGCTTAGGCGGATAACTTCAAATGTTGACAAGCCACTCTTACAAAAATTATGACAGACCTAAGCTAAGGGCTCTAGAATAATATTTAACATGGGAGGAAGATAAAAAAAATTTAATCAGTGAAAATGTGAGGAAGATAATCGACAATCTACTTCCAATTCCCCTTTCCCACCACAAACTGAGCTAGCAGTGATGCCTTCCGAGCAATGGAGGATACATTCAGATATAATCCTAAATGTGGTCTATTTCTGTTCTCCATTGATATAAGACAAGTTATCTGATTTATTATTAACCCACTGAGCATTTCCTCTACCACATAACCAACACCATGGAAATGGAAAACAGAAACCAAAGTTCCACAGTAATACGCACTTGACTCATACTCCAGAAATTTCTCTCTGAGAATCCATGTTTACTTATAACATTATTACTTTATCTTATTTTGACCTATAAGGAAAATATTAGTACTGTCTTAAACATATTAAATCACTACATTATCCCTTTTCAACTACTTATATGAAATACTCAGATATGCAGTTCTGGTTTGGTAAGGCATGCATTCAACTTGAGAGTATATATTACCATAGTAACTAGTACTAGAAACTGCAAATATACAAAAGAGTGCATAGTTACATAGTAGAAGTCTTAACCTACCGAAGTACCAAATCTTCTGCGGTCGTCCCTTGGAGAAGTCCCATAGCCCAAGTTTTGAATCAAGACCTCCAGTGATGACTTAAAAATGATACAAAAAACACAAGACATTGTCGTCATCAGCTTATAAGAAACAATATGGAAACCCTATTCAATCTCCAAACATCATAGGAAATTGAATAGAAAGCAGCAGGCTGTCACAACTTGCCCAATTTATTAAAACCCTATGTACTACAACTTGCATGTGTTTTTGAAACCTTACATTGTTCCATTCAAGTTCATTTCTGTACGCCATTCACTACAACATGTATGTGGGTCATATGTATTTCTAGAGGGGGATGGTCAATGTAACGGGGGCCCTGGGGGGGGGGGGGGGTATAGGACTTCTGAAAATTTTGGTTCAAAGTACCTTGCCAAGGTCTCCAAGGAATGAATTGAGCACTGCTACATATCTGATATGATAGTTAAGAACACAAATGATGATAGGCTCAGAACAAGAAAATAGTTCCTCAACCCTATATGAAGTTGGGGAAGAAAAAATGGAAAAAAAAAACATCACATCCAAATACAAGTAGGACTACTTCACGTTCCAAAAAATAGTACATTAAAAGGAATAACAAATAAGTAGAATGTAAAACAGTAAAAATTTAACTAAAAAAGAATGACATAAAAAGATCACCGCGTTTCTGGGAGAAACTTGTCATAGTTATATGAAAAAGGATACACTTGTGTGACCAGCTCTCAATGTTTTGTATATTCGACTTTGGCGGATATCAATGATCTGTAACACAAGTAACACTCAGATGTCCAACATACATACAGAAAGAGCGAAACAGTTTTATCTCTTAAAAGTTTCAGAGCTCATCAAGTAGGTAAAACATTCCAGACATTGTAGTAAGATCAACAAATAAAGCAAAATAGCAGAAATCTTTCAAGACAAATAGACTAATAGGTGGCCATGGCCATTTATGTATCTATGTATTTATGGACCTCACTTTGTAAATATGAGAGGGGAAAAGGAGAGAGATCGATAAGAACATAAATAAATCCTTCAAGCTGATACAAGACAGCGGAGACCTAAAAACATGGAGGAGACAAATCTTCTCCTTTTCTATTGTCAGAACATTGTAATGATAAAGGAAGGTCTGCTTTCCACAGATAGCGCACAGTTAATCAACAGTTCAACACTCACACTCCAGTTTTGCAGTAGCAACGAGGTAAGTAGTCAGAGATGAATATGTTGGAGCAGAGTGCGAAGGATGAAGCATTAAGAGGGTCTTCCCACATCCAACAATTTTTTGCTTTAGGTGAAAAGCACCAGGGGGAGAGGGGGGGAAGAGGCCACAAGGAATAAATTAAGCAATTGGACAAGTGTGGCATATGTTTGGAGAAAATAAAGATGAACCCTCACCCCAGGTCAAAAAGCCTCATCGTGCATAGTACTTGGTAATTTGCAAAAAAACAATATTTCAGTAACACCGTAATACACCAGAATTACTTATTTCCTAAAGATTAATAAAGAAAGAGGACTCCAAATCGTGATACACAACTTATATCAGATCAAGACATAATTTTTTATTTTTTATTTTGAGATGGACAAGACATAAGAATATTACTAGATAAAAAATTGAATCAAGACCCCAAAGACCGAAAATACAACACTTTACTGCTAACAGAAGATACCATAATTCTCAATTTTCTTTATCAGGGCTAACAGCATACACCAGAATGTTGTTACACCATGAACTCAATGATATTAAACCATACTCTACCAACACTTTTAATTACCTATCAGTGCACAGAATTGAATTAGCCCAGACCAACAAAGGAATAAAGCCAAAAGGCTAGATTTCACTTCCCGCGATTAAAATTTTAGTTTATATTTTGGTAGCCAGACACGGAATGCGGGGACTTTGTGAAAGCGGGCATATTTTCCCATGTCTTATCAATAAAATACAGCAAGAACTTATTAGCATAGATGACTTGCTAAACCTGAAAACCCTAATGGCACTTCCTCTTAGAACAAAAAGCTATTTCCTGTTGGGAGGCCACACCTATGGCATGGGCTTCCACAACCTGTAACTTCTTTTAGACAAATTTATAGCTCCTGCATCGCTATTAATATTAAATTTATTCCATGAAGAAACAAATATGATCTTGACCTGTTTGTTGCATCCACCACTCTTGAATCAGTATCATGCATTGTAGACCAAGTGGATTCATGGCATTATGTTATAAAATACAATACACACATTTCGCTGTCCTACCTTGACATCACCACTATCATCTGCTGCAGCGAGGAACGATGACTTTGAGTTGCAAGCAATCTACAGAACAGAAACATTAAACACGCAGAATTATACTCGGTATTGTTTGAAAATATAGTACAACTAATTGAGGCACCAGAAATATGACTTTATTAGACAGGAGAAATCACATGAGATAATGTGAAGGAAGATAGATCAGTATCAAATAGAAGAATGGAAAAAACCTAATACTTATCCAAATGAACAAATACAGAATAAATCCTAAATTTCTACTTCTAAGCCTGTGCAAGATGGATCTGTTGGACATGACATTTATGCCATAGAACTAAAAACAGAGAATTGGGAGCAAAATTGCCTAAATATCGACAAGGGACTTTCTCAAACAAAGCCCTGTATTTTATAAAATCACTGTTAACGTGGAGATGTGGTACAGTGTATGCAGATCTATCCACCTATTAGTGTTGGGGTGGTTGAACCATAATCATTTACATTTAATAAGATGGAGTGCTAAGTAATGTAACACAATCCCCTGGTTTCTGCACCTACTCCTGAAATTATGTCCAGAAGCACCATTATTCGGGTTTGAAAAGCAAAGTGATCAATAAAATTTACAATGTTGCGCAGGCAGCCATTGACACGGGAAGACTCCGAAATTTCTTTTAGCTGAACTCCATGAGCTAATGCTCATAAGAAACCAACATCAGGTTAAGAGATAAGAGTAGGAAATAACTGACACATATAGCTGAAGTGCTAGGAATCAAATCCCCAAAATACTGGCAAGTGCTTGAATAAGAGGCTAGAGGTTAATAAAGAAGGTGCTGAAGATAGCAAGGCATTGTATTACCAACTGAACTCATGATCGGGCATATTCCTAATAATATGACTAGTGGATAATTACAAAAGGAGCACAAGGCCACTTTTTTGGAAAACAGGAGAATAATGTAAAATGTATAGTGCAAAAAATCCATTCTCAAATGGTAGGTAACTGATATTGACAGTGAGACAAACGAGAAAATATAAGGTTAAAAAAAATTAACAGCAATCAGACCTGATTTATCTCATCCTTGTTGTAATTGTAACTGTGCAGCAGTTTCGATGCAGTAACCTTCAAATAAAATTAAAGTAGATGAATAACAAAATATTTGTATCCTAGCATCAAAAAATGATAAAAGAGAATAAGTGGAGAGAAGCCAACTCTAACCAAGTTACAACATAAAATTCAGAAGGAAAAGCGTTTGATAAGACAGATACTAGTAAGGGTCTAAAGTAGCCATTTATGAGTGCAAGCATCACACCAGAACTGGTAAATTATAAAAGCCCGTAAAAGAATTAAGTCATGGGAAAGCAGTTGTGGAACAATGATAACATTACCATATTCACATCAAAGCATTTGACTTCATTTCCTGACGAGACATAAACAACATCTTCATTTCCTGCACCATGGATCACATGTTTGAGATCGAGATTGAAGGCTCTCAAAAATTTCAAAATTATGCTATCAATGTCAGCGGAAGGTCATCATCCCTCCAACTAATGAATGACAGTGCAGAAACACAGATCTCAAAACCAAAAGTTAATTAATTCTCAGTAACTGTCCTAAAAATAGCCTACTACTTATTTGTCAAAAAGCAGCAGGACATTTTTTAGTTGGAATGTTGGTAAGAGTCGGAATATTGGAAGTTCTTGAGCCAAACACATTTTTTAATCACACAATACCAATTAAATAAGGAGATGAGTGAAACAAAGTACAATATCACCAACCTGGCTTGAAGCATAATGATGAGACCGGGTTACCATTTCCAACATCCATTGTAAAGATACTATCTTTGCACCTCAAATCGAACCAGCACACACACCCATCCTATTATTTATCAGCAAGAAAATGATCAAATAAATTAAAAAAAACAGTCGAACTTAATGCACGGTCAATAGGGCTTAAGCTTTTTAATTACAAGAGTCAAAATTCAGAAGCTAAAACAACCCCAGAACGCCTATGCTTCATCCGGGTGTCTAAATAATTACTGGAAAAAGGTGGACCTCAGCTGCGGTGGCAATAAGACCAGGGCGGTTTTGAGAGGCGATACAGCAAGTGGTGCTGCCTTTGTGACCCTTTAGCTTCCTTGGTTCCTCCATTGTACTCCAGTTGCTTTGAGTTTGTAACTTCGGTAATAAAAACCCCTTCTTGTTCTCTCTCTCTCTCTGTTTTTTTTTTTCTTTTTGGGGGAATCAGACGACGTCGTATTGTCAATTTTCACTGATATGTGCAACAGATTACGTAAATATTTTAAGATTTAAGTAATAAAATTAGATTAAAATAGTATTCTAACTATGATTAAGTAATAATCTTACCCAAAAAATATATATTGTGTACTTATTAATTTTTTTTGGGAATTCTAGTAAAACCCGTAGTCGCTACATTCTCTGTCCTTCGGGTAAGCACTCTGTGCACACTAAAGGTGGCTAACGGTTCAACCGGTACGGGCCGGGTCGGATTTTGTTCGACCCGTCCGGGTTTCGGTCCGGGTCGGACCGGGTTGAACAGTACCGGGTTGAACAGTACCGGGTTTTTAAGGGGCCGGGTTGGTTCGGGTTAAAATTGAACCATACGGGTTACGGGTTGAAAGAGGCCGGGCCGGGCCGGGTTTAATATTTTTTCAATTTTTTTTGAAATTAAGTATAACTATTAAGTTATAATTATATTAATACTTTGTAATCATTGAATGAAATCATGAATACAAGTAAGATGGGAAAAATTTGCACTTATTGCAAGTGTTATTTTATTTCTCAATTTCAAATTAATAAGTAGAAAATAAAATGTTTACATTTTTTCTAACAAGTAAACTAGTGAAGTAGTAATTTCAAATGTTTTGCATCGCCTTAGCAAGTTCATCATAATCGATATGAACTGATTGACCTTCTTTTGGGGAGTTAAATTCCGTAGGGTTTCCATGGGTTAATATATCTCCAATTTCTTCGTCTTCTGGGCTATCAACATCTTCCTTTCCTTGATTTCTTCGTTTCGATCTAATCCAATCTCTTAAACATACTAAAACATCCAAAGCATTGCTTCCCAATGAGTGGCGGGTGTCTCCAAGTTGTTGTCTTGCTTGGCTAAATGCACTCCCCGATGCAACGGTAGAAATTGGCATATTCAGCACGTCACGAGCCATAGCGAAAAGAACAGAAAATTGCTTTGCATATTCATGCCACCATCCCAACGGTGAAACGTCCTTTGTGCGAGGCTCCTTTTGCTTCTGCAAGTAGAATTGAAGCTCATCAATATTCCTGCTACTGGTTTGAGTGTTAGAAAATATAGAAAAAATATTAAAACTATCAAGGCCTTCATCATCCACATTAGAAGAACTGCTACATTGCATAGCGGGATTAACATTGTCAGAAGCACGAGCAGTATAATCACATTCATTTGCATAATAATTATATAGTTGTTGCAAATATTCATTTAGTTTGTTCGTAGAATCATACAAAGTTGGGGTTTTAGATTCTCCAATCTCCATATAAGTATATAAAGCATTCATTAATTGGTAACAATCAGACATTTTAATAGAAGGATTTAAAACTGCACCAATTAAGTAAACTGGAGGAATTGGAAAGAAATATTATTTTAATTTCGCTTGCATATTTACAATAATATCCGTATATTTTTCTTTCTTCTTAAATTCATATAGTAGCAAAGAAATTTCAGCTATATGTACTAAAGCCGTAGTAACAGTTGGGTAATATGTGCCAGAAAACACAACAGTAGCAGTATAAAATTTATGTAAAAATTTAACAACATCATTAATGACATCCCAAGTATCACTTGTTAACATACGCCTAGGATCAGTACAATATGCATTAGCAACTTCAGTTATAGAAAATCTATATTTGTAGCAATATTTAAAAAATATATATGTATAATTCCATCTAGTAACAACTTCGTCTGGCATGAATCTAGGTGTAAGGTTATACTGCATACACTTTGTCTTAAATTCTTTTATTCTAGATTGTCTATTATTTCCCTGAATAACACCAACTGCTCTTCTAACATGAGTAACCTCAACTAAAAATAAATCAAGGCCACTTTTAACAATTAAATTATAAACATGACATGCACACCTAACATGAAAAATATCGTCAAGAGGTGGTTGCAAATGCAATTTTAAAATTGAAACTGCAGCATTATTGTTTGAAGCATTATCAAAAGACATACACAAAACTTTTTGGTTTAGATTATAAAATTCAACAACGTCAACAATTGTACTACTTATAAACGTAGCAGTATGACTCTGATCTTCATCATATTTAAAAGCGATAATACGTTTTTGCATACAAGTATTATCATCTATCCAATGACATGTAACTGTCAAATAATCATTTCTATTAACAGCATGACCAATATCAGAAGTTAGACATACTCTAGAAGGAATGTGACTAAACAAATAACGTATGTATGTTTGATATTGTCCATGAAGTCTAAAGATATCTGCTCTACAAGTACTTCTACGGATACCTTTAAATAAAGGATTGTAAATCCTTTGAATATACGTAATAAGATACGATGAAGAAGCAAAAGAAAAAGGTAAACAACCCAAAGTAATCATTTTTGCTAGTTCCTCCCGATCCCTCATTTTATCATATTTTAATAGACCTCCAGTAGTAGGGTTAATAGTTGTTTGACTTCCATCCCCATTGACTCCCATTCTATAGGATGGATACCCGACATATGTCTAGTAAGTGTCCCAGTCCCCCCTAAATTACCTCCAGTCAAATGTTTAAAAGTTTCATTACAAAGTTTGCACTTAACTCTATCAGTACCTTCTATTATTTCAAAAAATTTTCAAACCAGACTTCTTTTTTTACGAGTAGAAGTTGGAGCCACTGGTGGTCTTCTACTCCTTGTAGCACTAGCAACTCCAACTACAATACTACCAACATTTCCACTACTAGGTGTAGGTGGTATCTCATCTTCTATTCCAATTTCATTATCTTCTATTCCATAATCTTCTTGTAATTGTTCATAATCAATCTCTACATCTTGCAAATTAGGCGATGATTCAGAAACATGTGTTATTGGGTCATTACTATTACTACCAGAAGCTACAGGACTACCTCTTTTTTTACTTCCACCCTTACCAGTAACTTTTCTACACGCTCTTTTAGCAGCATTAAACATATTGTAAAAATGAAAATATAAGCTAAAATCAAATATGCAATTAAAATATTAAATAAGAGAAAGAGTTGGAGGGAGTGCACCGAATTCGACAATAAATTGAGCACTTGATTACGCAAATCCGGTGTTACCACGAACAAATGTCAAGCAAGTATTTCAATTTGAACTTCAAGCTTAAAATTCCGAATGACAAATTGCGATAAATTAAATTCGGGAAAAGAGTAACAAATAAAATATGTAATCTTGCAAATTGAAGGGAAGAGATAGATTGATAATTTGAGAATTAAGATTGAGATAAGAATTTTGAGTGAAGAATGAAGAAGAGATGAGGGGTATTTATAGATTTTAAGAAGGGTTAATATTGTAATTTAATAAATAGAAAAAAAAATAAAAAATAGCCATTTTTGCAAAGAAATCTGTTGGCCAACGGATCTGTAGCCGTTGCCAACGGACATGTGGGCCCCATCAATTCAAAATTTTTAAAAAAATTTTTACCGTTGAACTGGGCCGGTCCGGTCAGGGCTGTACCAGTTCACGATACTGTTCACCATACCGGGCCTGTCCGGTCCGGTTCCTAATAAAAAAAAATTTAACGGACCAACCCCCTACCCTCTTTGAACCCAACCCAGCCTGGCCCCCCTACCGGTCCGGTCCGGTCCCGGGTTCTACCGGTCCGGTCCGGGCCAGTCCCGGGTCAACCCGGCCCGGTTGACGGGTCTAGTGCACACTCGGTAAACCTCCCAGTGTGTAATAGCCTGCTGTCACGGGGGCATTTTTGGTAAGTCCAAAGTCACACATGCGCGGCAATCAAGTTGTGCACTTGACTTTGCATTTCCCAATTCTTAGCCAAATTTCAGCAAGTGGGCCTTAAAAGAATTTTGGCAGTAAACTAAAAAAAAATAATCAAATACGGAAAAATCCCAACCTTTGTGTTAATTTCGAAAAATTACAAAGGAACTCTCACTTAACTACGATCACAAGTCGACCACATCCCCACTTTTGACAAAGAACACAAGTCATTTTTTAGCCAACACTAAGACATGCCCAATGTCTAGCCTTAGTCCCTTTTGAAACTCTTAGAAACTCTCACGTTCACTCTTGTTTCCCACTTAATCTTCATGTGAAATTTCACTTTAAATCTGACTAAGTCCAAAGATACCTACTTATAGCACATAGGCAGCCTTTAAGACTTGACCGCATATAGACATTTGTTGTCTATTGTTTTTGCCACTTGTTAGGCTAAGACTTAGTCTATTCCTATCTTGAAGTTGACATCCCCAACTATATAGGCCATGTTATACACGAAATGATAGTGGATACAAGCATAAATCAAACATGAGTAGAGGTGGTTACGAAAAGAAAATCGCCAACTGCTTTAGCATGTGCACTGCATGTGCCCTTTGACTTGGTCAACGATGCACAACCAAGGATGGCATTGTCGCCAGCCTTGGATCATTTTGATATTGTTCCGTGTCAATTCCTTGCTCGCAATCTGCGACCCATGATTTTACTACACACATCTGATACTGCCGTCGCCCGCACATACCTTGGCTGAGTTTCTGCTTGCCTATGACAACCCTTGTTTCACCCGTGCAATTGCTTGTATTTTCCTTCACATAGCTTGCCTTAGCTATTGAAAGTCTTTGTCATCATCTAGCACTGTCGTACTTTAGCATAGCCCGCACTTAGCTCTGCCACAACCCGAAGTGCCCGTGCCACTGACTTTGGCGCGCATGTCGTGCCATGCCGCCCCAACTTTGCCCATACTGCCTTTGCCAAGCATATCTTGCCTTCCCCAAGACCTTGGCCAATACTTGCCTCTAACAGTCCATATAGTATTGTCTTGTACATTGCTCACATGATCATTTTGCTCGAACATAGGCCAGTGGCAATGCCATCACGCCCAATCCTTGCCACAGCTTCGCCACGCCCGATGTCAAAGAGTTAGGCCCCTAACAAACCACCTGCACCCTTTGAAATCAACGTACTCATCGAGCCAAATCAATTAATCATCCCCAAGGGGTTTTTTACATACAATTCCCCTTGTTGCTCCATTCACATTTGCTATAATATCATTTGCCTCTACCACGTGTTCCTATTTTTTCGCAGCCAGCATAGCATTCACCCTAGCCTGCACCAGATAGGTATTCTTGAAGTACGGTCCACCACAAATAAAGAAGCCTTTGAACGTGTCGCTTTTTTCCTTGCCATTGGAAGTCTCTATCTGCCTTCCATTATTATTAAATCCTTCATCTTCGGCAGCTTCGCCTTTCTCACTTTTCTTTCATTCCTTAGCTTTGTCTTTCCTTCCATCGGACTTTGAATGCAAAGATTCAGTAGGGTCATCACCTATCTTAAAGTCAGCCAACGCATATGCCGCCGCAATAGCAGTAGAGAGTCTTTGAACATTCTGCCTTCTCAACTCCAATTGCACCCAACCCTTCAATCCACTCATGAAGTAATGCAGTTTGTTTTCCTCTACCATATTACTTACATTCAGCATCAAGGATGAGAGTTCTTTGACATACTCCCTCACCGTACCACTTTGCTTCAAGCGACACAGTCCATCTCTTGCAGCCCATGACGAGTTGGTTGGAAGGAATTGAGATTTTAATTCCTTCTTGAACATCTCCCAAGTTTCAATCCTGGGCAGTCCAGTACTTTCTACTTCCACAACTCGTGTATGCCACCAAACTTTTGATTCATCAGTCAAATACATAGGTGTAATGATCACCTTTTCGTCTATGGCACACGAGCAGCCTAGAAATACTCCTCATATCACATAAGAATTTTTCCAGTTCTTTGGCACTTCTTGCACCACTATAAGCCTTTAGCTCCGAAATTTTTACTTTGGTGCGATCATCAATTCTAGGGGGAAGTAGTTTGTAATGCCCTTCAAAGTTGAACCATCTTCTCGCTCAGTTCTTCTTTTTCCTTGCATACCAAGACCATTTCTACCAGTGTAGTTTCATGCCTCACTACATAATCTGCTTCCAAATGTGCCATTCTCTCAAGAACAAAAGAATCAGCATATATTCAAGAGCCTGCCCAACGAATGCTCCAATTGTTCTATCCTTTGGCACAATTCAACATTTGTGCCACCAGCCATGTTATCAAATAACACCACAAAATCTGCCACTGGTTGTCTTGGCACCGCCACGAGCCTTGCTCCGCTCTGATACTAGTTGTCATGGGGGAATTTTCGGTCAGTCCAAAGTCACATCCGTGCTGCAGTCAAGTTGTGCACTTGACTTAGCCTTTCCCAACACTTAGCCAAATTTTAGCAAGTTTGGCCTTAGACGAATTTTAGCAGCAAATTTTAAAGAGCACAATCAAATATGGAAAATTTTCAACCTTTGTATTAATTTTGAAAACTTATAAAGGAATCCTCACTTGACTATGATCACAAGTCAACCAGAGCCCCACTTTTCACAAGGAACACAAGTTGTTATTTAGCCAATACTAAGACCTGCTTAATGTCTAGACTTAGTCCCTTTTGAAACACTTAGAAACCCTCACGGTTCACTGTTGTTTCCCACTTAAACTTCATACGAAATTGCGCTTAAAATCTGACTAAGTCTAAAGGCACCTATTTATAGCAGACATGCAACCTTTAAGACTTGATAGCACATGGACACTTGTTGTCTACAGCTTTTGCCACTTGTCGGGCTAAGACTAAGTCTATTCTTATCTTGTAGTTGACATACCCAACTATATATACCTTGTTCTACACGAAATGATAGTGGATACAAGCATAAATCAGACATGGGTAAAGGTGGTTACGGAAAAGAAACCGCCAATTGCTTTGGATGTGCGCTGCATGTGCCCTTTGACTTGGTCAGCTGATGCACGCCCAAGGCTGGCATTGCGCCCAGCCTTGGCTCATTTTGACATTTCCCTGCGCTAATGCCTTGCCCGCAATCTGGTGCCCATGATTTTACCGCACACGCTCGCCGCCACTATCACCCGCACATGCCCTGGCTGAGTTTCTGCCTTGCCCATGTTACCCTTGTTTTGCTCGTGCTGTTGCTTGTATTTTCCTTCACATAGCATTGCCGTAGCTATTGAAAGCATTTTTCATCATCATGCAGTGCATACTTTAGCTTAGCCCGCACTTGGCGCTGCCACTACCCGAAGTGCCTGTGCCACTGACTTTGGCGTGCATGCCGTGCCATGCTGCCCCAACTGTGCTCACACTGCCTTGTCAAGCCTTTTCCAAGCATGTCTTGCCTGCCCCAAAACCTTGGCCAACATTTGCCCGCAACAGCCAACAAAGTATTATCTTGTACATTGCCCGCATGATCGTTTTGTCCGCACATAGACCAATGGCAAGGCCATCATGCCCACTCCTTACCACATCCGCGCCATGCCCGATGTCAAAGAGTGAAACCCCTAACACCTGCAAACCATACAGAGAATATAAATCGCACTATATAAATACAGTGCGATAAATTCAAACCCAAAAGATATTAAGGCTGAATCGATCACAGGTCATCATTATGAATAACCCTCCCAACCCAACTGAGCCGTCCGTGCACTTATTAATTTGATATGCATAAGGAATAAAGTTTTATCAACGACTCTGATAAAGAGAAGTTCATTGCAATAAATTCAGATCGGATGATAGGAAAAATGGACTTACATAAACCTTGGATATGGGCAACTTGTGATATATAACGAATTAGACACTTTTTATGTATATTTTTTTGTGATATATATGAATTAAGTAAAGTAGTTGAAATGTAAATGTGAAGCATAACCTCCTACTAACTATCTGGGATATTACTAGCATAGTTCATAGTTCTAGATTTTTTTGTTAAATTTTGAATTAAATCTTGGTTAATTGGTGATCAGCATTTCATGATGATAAGTGATAACAAGTAAATAAATTTAATGATTTAGCCATATATATATATATATATATATATATATATATATATATATATATATATATATATATATATATATGCGCTAGAATTAAAGGAAAATAGGAAAATAGGAACTAGGAAGATTACTTTTTTTAACAACTTCAAAGTTAACTCCAACATCATGGCCATCCATCAAGTATATTTGACATGTCTTCCTCAAACTATAGTCCACGAATCAGAAACGACACCAAAATACAAAAAAGACGTAATCCACGTATATTTAAATAGGAAACAATGCTAAAGAGGTAACAATCATGGTTGACTTTTCAATTTTATTTGGAATTCACAATGTCACACCTTTAGCATAAGCCAGTGGAATGCTTCATGATGTCCATCTCATTGAATAAGTATTAGACATGTGCCTAATAAAAGTTTTTTTTGTTTGGTAGCCAACCTTATTGACTTGGTTTGGTTAGGTAACCAACTTTATTGAATTAGTTTTGTTTGGTAGCCAACTTTGTTGAATTGTGAAAAGTGTATGTAAATTGTCAAATATTGTAGGCTTTAGAGAGTGAAACTTTGGCTATAAAAGGAGAGCTTCAACTCTCATTTCTACACACCAACAGAAAGAGAGAAAAAGAGTAAGGTTTCACAGACAGGGTATAAGAAAATAGTCTGTGAGGAAAATAGAGAGTGAGCGATATTGTAGTGAGGTGGAAATATCAAAAGATGGTTATTTTCTTTTGAGTGTTGTAGTGGTCTTTGGAGTATTTTACTCGAACCTACAAAGTGTAAAATTCTTTACTATGGTGATATTAGTTGCTCCTCTCAGGACCGTGGTTTTTTTCCTTATTTAGAAGGGGTTTCCACGTAAAAATCTTGGTGTCATTGTTACTCTTTAATTCTTGTTAATTACCGTATCTCGGTGCTACATTATTATTCCTCTTTTATTACCGTGAATATTATTTTGGTCGGGGATTTATTCCCAACAACTGGTATCAGAGCACAGGTTCCGCTCGTTCACTAAAATACTATTCACTGTTGGTAGTACTATACTCGGTGAAAAATAAAAATGTCCTGAGTAAAGTACGAGGTAGCTAAATTCAACGGAGATACGATTTTCACCATGGCAAATAAGGATGAGGGATCTTCTCATCCAACAAGGATTACACAAGGTATTAGCTGCTGATGCCAAAAAGCCTGATACCATGAAAGCTGAGGATTGGGCTGACTTGGATGAAAGAGCTGCTAGTGCAATCAGGTTGCACTTATCGGATGATGTGGTAAATAACATCATTGATGAAGATACTGCACGTGGAATTTGGACAAGGTTAGAAAGCCTATACATGTCCAAAACGGTGACAAATAAATTGTACCTGAAGAAGCAGTTATACGCCATACACATGGGTGAAGGTATGAATTTTTTGTCACATTTAAATGTGCTTAACAGACTAATCACACAGCTTGCTAACCTCAGAGTGAAAATCGAGGAGGAAGATAAAGCCATCTTGCTATTGAACTCGTTGCCATCTTGGTACGATAAGTTGGCAACAACCATCATGCACGGTAAAACTACTATTGAGTTGAAAGATGTCACATCGGCTCTTTTACTCAATGAGAAGATGAGAAAGAAGCCTGAAAGTCAAGGACAGGCTCTTATCACAGAAGGTAGATGCAGGAGTTATCAAAGGAGTTCGAGCAACTATAGTAGATTCAGAGTTCGTGGAAAGTCAAAGAATCGAGCAAAATCAAAAGCTAGAAATTGCTGCAACTGTGAACAACCAGGTCACTTCAAAAGAGATTGCCCAACAAGGAAGGGCAAAGGTGAAACTAGTGGCCAGAAGAATGACGACAACACAGCTGCCATGGTGCAAAACAATGACAATGTTGTCCTCTTTATAAATGAGGAAGAGGAATGCATGCACCTGTCAGGTTCAGAGTCGGAATGGGTGATTGAGACAGCAGCATCTTACCATGACACACCGGTAAGAGATTTTTTTTGTAGATATGTAGCAGGTGATTTCGGCACAGTGAGAATGGGTAACACGAGTTACTCAAAGATTGCGGGAATTGTTGACATTTGTATCAAGACAAATGTCGGATGCACATTGGTTCTAAAGGATGTGAGGCATGTACCTGATTTGCGGATGAACTTGATCTCGGGGATTGCTTTGGACCGAGATGGATACAAGAACTATTTTGCAAATCAAAAGTGGAGACTCACCAAGGGATATTGGTGATTGCAAAGGGAGTTGCTCGTAGCACGATGTACAGGACAAATGCAGAAATATGCCAAGGTGAATTGAATGTGGCACAAGATGAGATTTCTGCAGATTTGTGGCATAAAAGAATGGGTCATATGAGCGAGAAGGATTACAGATTCTTGCCAAGAAATCACTCATTTCTTATGCCAAAGGTACAACGGTAAAACCTTGTGACATTGTTTATTTGGTAAACAGCATAGGGTGTCATTTCAGACATCACCTGAAAGAAAATTGAATATACTTGATTTAGTATATTCTGATATTTGTGGCCCAATGGAAATTGAATCAATGGGCGGTAACAAATATTTTGTTACATTTATTGATGATGTTTCACGAAAATTGTGGGTTTATATTTTGAAAACCAACGATCAGGTGTTTCAAATTTTCCAGAAGTTTCATCCTCTAGTAGAAAGGGAGACAGGTCAAAAGCTAAAGCGTCTCCGAAGTGACAATGGAGGTGAGTACACTTCAAGGAAATTTGAAGAGTAATGTTCAAGTCATGGGATCAGACATGAAAAGACAGTTCCTGGAACCCCACAGCACAATGGTGTAGCAGAGAGGATGAACCGCACTATTGTGGAGAAGGTGAGAAGCATGCTCAGAATGGCTAAACTACCTAAGTCATTCTGGGGTGAAGCAGTTCAAACAACCTGTTACCTGATCAATAGGAGTTCATCAGTTCCATTGGCGTTTGACATCCCAGATAGAGTTTGGACCAATAAGGAGGTGTCCTACTCGCATCTGAAGGTGTTCGGTTGCAGAGCTTTTGCACATGTACCGAAAGAGCAGAGAACAAAGCTGGATGATAAATCTGTTCCCTGCATATTTATCGAATACGGAGATGAAGAGTTCGGGTACAGATTGTGGGATCCTGTAAAGAAAAAGATCATCAGAAGCAGAGATGTAGTCTTCAGAGAAAGTGAAGTTGAAACTGCTGCTGATATGTTAGAAAAGGCGAATAATGGTATAATTCCTAACCTTGTTACTATTCCTTCTATTTCTGACAATCCCACAAGTGCAGAAAGTACGACCGACGAGGTTGCCGAGAAGGGGGAGCAACCTGGTGAGGTTATTGAGCAGGGGGAGCAACTTGATGAAGGTGTCGAGGAAGTGGAGCACACCACTCAGGAAGAAGAACAACCTTAACCTCTAAGAAGATCGGAGAGGCCAAGGGTAGAGTCATGCAGGTACCCTTCCAAAGAGTATGTCCTCATCAGTGATGAGGGGGAGCCAGAAAGTCTTAAGGAGGTGCTGTCCCATGCAGAAAAGAACCAGTGGAAGAAAGCCATGCAAGAATAGATGGAATCTCTACAGAAAAATGGCACGTACAAGCTGGTTGAACTTCCAAAGGGTAAAAGACCACTCAAATGTAAATGGGTATTTAAACTCAAGAAAGATGGAAATTGCAAGCTGGTCAGATACAGAGCTCGATTGGTGGTTAAAGGCTTCGAACAGAAGAAAGGTATTGATTTTGACGAAATTTTCTCACCTATTGTCAAAATGACTTCTATTCGAATAATTTTGAGCTTAGCAGCTAGCCTAGATCTTGAAGTGGAGCAGTTGGATGTGAAAACTGCATTTCTTCATGGAGATTTGAAAGAAGAGATTTGTATGGAGCAGCCAGAAGGATTTGAAGTAGCTGGAATGAAACACATGGTGTGCAAATTGAATAAGAGTCTTTATGGATTAAAGCAGGCACCAAGGCAGTGGTACATGAAGTTTGACTCATTCATGAAAAGTCAAACATACATAAAGACCTATTCTGATCCATGTGTATACTTCAAAAGATTTTCTGAGAATAATTTTATTATATTGTTGTTGTATGTGGATGACATGTTAATTGTAGGAAAAGACAAGGGGTTGATAGCAAAGTTGAAGGGAGATCTGTCCAAGTCATTTGATGTGAAGGACTTGGGCCCAGCACAACAAATTCTATGGATGAAGATAGTTCGACAGGAGAACAAGTAGAAAGTTGTGGCTATCTCAGGAGAAGTACATTGAACGTGTACTAGAACGCTTTAACATGGAGAATGCTAAGCCAGTCATGACACCTCTTGCTAGTCATCTAAAATTGAGCAAAAAGATGTGTCCTACAACAGAGGAGGAGAAAGGGAACATGACTAGATTTCCTTATTCTTCAGCAGCCGGAAGCTTGATGTATGCAACGATATGTACTAGACCTGATATTGCTCACGCAGTTGGTGTTGTCAGCGGGTTTCTTGAAAATCCTGGAAAGGAACATTGGGAAGCAGTCATACTTAGGTACCTGAGAGGCACCACGGGAGATTGCTTATGCTTTGGAGTATCGGATCCAATCTTGAAGGGCTATACGGATGCTGATATGGCAGGTGACATTGACAACAGAAAATCCACTACTGGATATTTGTTTCCATTTTCAGGGGAAGCTATATCATGGCAGTTGAGGTTGCAGAAGTGTGTCGCACTCTCTGTAACTGAAGCAGAGTACATTACTGCTACAGAAACTGGCAAGGAGATGATATGGCTCAAACGGTTCCTTCAAGAGCTTGGATTGCACCAAAAGGAGTATATCGTCTATTGTGATAGCCAAAGTGCAATAGACCTTAGCAGGAACTCTATGTACCATGCAAGGACCAAACACATAGATGTGAGATATTACTGGATTCGTGAGAAAGTGGAGGACGAATCTTTACATGTCAAAAAGATTCACACAAGCGAAAATCATGCAGATATGCTGACCAAAGTGATATCAAGAGACAATTTTGAGCTATGTAAAGAACTTGTCTGCATACACTCAAACTAGAAACTGCGGTGTTATTCCCTCTAGATGAATGAGACTGGAGGGGGAGATTGATGATGTCCATCTCATTGAATAAGTATTAGGCATGTGCCTAATAAAAGTTTCTTTGGCTTGGTAGCCAACCTTGTTGACTTGGTTTGGTTAGGTAGCCAACTTTGTTGAATTAGTTTGGTTTGGTAGCCAACCTTGTTGAATTTCTTTGGGTTGGTAGCCAACTTTGTTTGAATTGTGAAAGTGTATGTAAATTGTCAAATATTGTAGGCTTTAGAGAGTGAAGCTTTGGCTATAAAAGGAGAACTTCAACTCCCATTTCTACACACCAACAGAAAGAGAGAAAAAGAGTAAGGTTTCACAGACAGGATATAAGAAAATAGTATGTGAGCAAAATAGAGAGTGAGCGATATTGTAGTGAGGTGGAAATATCAAAAGAGGGTTATTTTTTTTTGAGTGTTGTAGTGGTCTTTGGAGTATTTTACTAGGACCCACAAAGTGTAAAATTCCTTACTATATTGATATTAGTTGCTGCTCTCAGGACCGTGGTTTTTTCCCTTATTCATAAGAGTTTTCCACGTAAAAATCTTGGTGTCATTGTTACTCTTTTATTCTTGTTAATTATCGTATTTCGGTGCTACATTATTATTCCGCTTTTATTACCGTGAATATTATTTTAGTAGGGGATTTATTCCCAACAATGGATATTCTGAAAGAACAAAGAAGAGGAAGAAATTGGATTTAAACAAACCGTTCATTCTGCAGTAGCTATTTTTATTTTCAATAGCATTTTCGTGCCATTCTTTAAAAATATTCACATTGAAATGAAACAAAATTTGTACTTCTATCGAATATCTCAACTGGAAATTCCAAAACCCACAACCAAAGAACCTGCTTTTTTGGCCTCCGAAGAGAGTTTATACTGCAACTCTCAACGATGTGAGTCAAGAGGCTGGAAAAATTGAACTTTAACAGGCTAACTAACTTTTGTTATACATTTTATAGTGGGAAGAAAGTGAGAAAGTTCAGAAAGATTTGAATTTTAGGCTTTTACTGTGGAAGCAACAGTATGTGCCCACCTTTTGAGACTCTGTTTGACGTCAATTTCATTGCTGGTGGTTGGTATTTTCCAATTCAACAATGTGCTCATTCTATTCTTCTTTTCAAGAATTTCCCATGCTTCAGAAAGATAAGGCCTGGCTCTTGACTCAGATTTCTCAAAACAATTCACTTTTACTTGATCACCACTATCCCTGTTGTTGCCCAGTTTTTGTAAACCTGGTATAACCTCAACCAAACTGGAATTTACATCATCTTCTGAGAATTCAAATCCAAGATCCATAAACCCTTTTAGCTCTTCATATTCTAGCTCCGATAAACTTTTGCTAAGACCCTTTTTGGTTCTTCTTCTCTTTTCCTTTCTTCTACCTTTTACTTTCTTTAATTCAGCCTTATTACAAAAGGGTGTGAAATAAGTTGTTGGGAGAACTGAATCAGGAGAGAAAGAGTCTGAATTATAGCTCAAATCATCACTTTGTGACCCAAGTTGAATTTCTAACAAACACGACTTATTTACAGTTTCTGGTGAATTTTCTTGAATTTTGTGATCTGGATGTTTTTGTGAATTTAATGGAGGGTTTGGATTCGAATGTTTCTTGAGGATTTCGACATCAAACCAATATGAATCAAAAAGGCTAAGAATAACCTCGAGGTTCATTACTGGTGGCTGAAAAAAAAGAAAACTTGGGAAAGTTAAAGCGCACAAGTTTTTTGCGGTAGATGCCTAATTCAGTATTGGGGAGAATTAAGTTCTGAGTGTGTATATATATTGATCCTGGTTACTGAAATACCCTTGTAGTTTGCTTATAATACAAAAATGCTTCAACGTTTGTTTGTTTACACGTTCTGTTGGAGTATTATTCCAATTTAGGAAAACGTCGCTGTACTTATCACAGCGTACTTAACGAGATAGGTTTTTTTAACCACCATACGTAAAATATGTAGGTGTAGTTCCACATTTGCCTCGAAAGATTTTCATCCGAGAACCATCTTTTATGAAACATGCGTAATTTAATTTATCTGCTTTTAAGTTAAAGTTATTTAAAGAAGGAAAAAAAACTACTTATAGGGGTGCCATGAGAAAGTTGTTAGGGAAGACTATATGTATCCTTCTCGATTTTAAATCGGCATTTCCTAATGCATGTCAGAATTAGGTTTTCATTTTTAAATTTGAATAGTTTTACGAGACGAAAGGAGATAGAACAAAAATGAGTTTTTCATCACGAGCAAATTAATGCTTAGATGTATGGTGGTAAATGGTCGTGTTGGGTCGAAAACGGGTAATGTAAAAAGTGGTTAAATTATTTGACACGACTTATATGTACAGCTAAAAACTGGTTAACCGACTGATAATATGGATATTCATATGGTCACTTTTGGGAAAATTCCTAATCTCCCAAACTTGAAGAACCTCGAACCCCCAAGCTGAGGCTTTACACCTGTAAAAGTTAAATTCATTGATAATCATTTTCTAAATGGATAATTTAATTTTATCCATATTTGATTATTTTTAAAAAGCTTATTATCCATTCTATTTTTTAGTGGATAATATTGATGGATAATTGTTGTTTTTTTAACCATTTTGACATCACTACTTAGATGCAAGACGAATTGCCTCTTTTTATCCCATCTGGTTTGAGTGTTTGACCTTTACTACTAGAAATTCGGTAAATGCCGTTCAAAAAAATCAACCAACTTTGATCGGTTATGGTCAATTACCGACCAAAACGCGGTCAAATATCCTTGAAAGGTATTCAGATAGTCGTTTTAAAAACCGACTCGGAAATTACCAATCAATGTTGGTCGATCAATTAAATTTAAAAAAAATTGCAAAAAAAAAATTCGATCAACGTTGGTCGGTATTTTAATTATGTAATCACAAGATTCACCATCTAAGAACAGAATATGGATGTGTATTGTGCAGGATACTATTCTACCACTAAACCATTGGTGCATTTTTTTAAGCAAATATACCACTAGACAGGCTGCCTAGTGGTTTGTTTTAAGATTGTCTTTTTACTTATTTATACTCTTTAATTGTATTTCGCACGAAAATAACCGACTAAAGTTAGTCGACTTTATTAAAAATAAAATTAATATTAATTATAAGTTTTTGTTTATTTTATCGACCAAATTTTGTCAGTTTTTTAATATTAATTTTTATTTATTTTATTTATTTATTTTTATTACAAAAAAAATCATATAACCCAGCATAACATTGGGTGGTAATAAATGCTTATTAATGGGAACTAGTATTAGGATCCGCACAATGCGCAATTAATATTAAAAAAATATTAATCATATTATTTTAATAAAATTATCAACTGTTATTTTATATTTTTAATGGAATGTATCCAAAAATAAAATAATAAAATTAAAGAAAACTAATTATATAGCTTTAATTAATTTTTTATTTATTATTTTAATTTATTACAATATTGGCTATTTCGTAGTTTTATATAGATATAAGATCATTTATTAATGCATTAGTATGCTTCCTCCATTTTATATATCAATATACATGTTTATTTCACCAAATTTTTAAATTTTTTTGTTTCTTATATTATTAACAGTTTTTCGCATATTTAATATAAATAATAATTTTATATTTCCTACTTATTTTATTTTTAAAATTTTTGTGTCCTATTTCGTACATTTTTTATAATATGATATTTTGATTAGTTTTCCTCATTACTTTTTTGTCTAAAGTTTTAATATTTTTTATTTTTTATTCGTCTATTAACGACAATTTTTAAAATTTTATTTAATTATTAAAAAGTTTATGCTCGAGAAATTTCTTTCTATTTTTAACATTTTATTATGTTGCTCAAAAGACTTTTACTATTACATGTTTTTATTATTTACTTTACTTAATGAGATTCGAGATATGTAACATTATTTATTGTATATCGTTGTTCTTCACAAATCAAAAATAATTCCTCATCTCAAACTAAAATAAGTATTATTCTTTCAACCTTTTAAACTATATTAGTTCGTTGTTGCATTATGCAATATTTAGTCTAAATCTTAAATTTAATTTATTTTCATACTCTTATTTTATAGTTAGAAATTTAATGATTCAGTAAAATTCAATGTTGAGAAGGAAAAATAATAAAAAGAAGAATAAATTAAGTTTAGCTATGACAGAACACAAAATAATTTTTTTAAAAGCAATTTGACCTTTATTTTTCTAAATAATCAATAACTTTGTAACTGTTAAATTACTACTATTGAAATAAAGAAAAGTAGTAAAAAATTTGAATAATTGTATTCATGGCATACCAAACAAATAGTATCTTCTATTATTTGCAAAAGCAAAAAAAGTGCATAAGAAGGTTTGAAAATAAGAAAATGAGAATTAACTCATAGTAAAGACGAAGTACAATTCAATTCGACATCATTTCTAAATATATATACCATTTCAAATCATGTTATTTCAATGCATACAATAATGAGAAAATAACTCAGGAAATAATCAATATCATCTTATATTATAAAGAAGTTGTTCCCGGTCCTTGGAGCTCAATTTAAAGAACAATACATCAAATGGATTCAATCAATTGAGATAATTACTATACAAAGAACGGATTCTCTAAAATTTAACAGTTGTAGCTATTACTTTTTTTTTTGTTGTAGATATTTTAAAGAGTATTTTCTATGCTCTTTAATCAAACAGGAAACCTGTTAAAATCAAAATAGTCAAAATAAATGATAGATGATATTATAAAATATTTGACTGAAAATTTAAATACAATAATTATCTATAATTACGTATAGCGCATACACATTATCCAATTATGAACAACACAGAATGCCTTCCTTTTATATCAATTGATGAACCTTATAATATTTAAATTCACCAAAAAATCATACTAATTACTTTTAAGAACAATATCATATCATGGTTATAGAATTTTTCAAAGCTTCATAAATAAGAAAGAAAAGGAGAATTCACCATATACAACTGCTTATGGAAAACTAATACATTATAAATTGTACAACTTTTAGATAGATCAGATTTGCTTTCTCATTTCCAGGAAGAAGAGTATATATACATGAGATTAAGCTCATAATCCCTAAAATCTCTCAAAAATATTCTAATAATATCATATTCCTATAATATATCACATAAGGCTGTCAACCGGGTCGGGTCGGACCGGACCGGACCGGCCTAGTAACTAAGGGGCCGGGTGGGTTGGTTCGAGGGGGATGGGTTGGTCCGTTTGGGATTTTTGGGGTTGGAACCGGATCGGACCGGTCCGGTTTTACTAAACAGTGCCTTGAACCGGTAGGGGCGGTCCGGACCGGCCCGGTTCAACGATAATTTTTTTTTTAATTTTTGGGGCCCACATGACCGTTGGAAACGGTCCAGATCCGTTGGCCAACGGATATTTTTACAAAAAGGGCCATTTTTTGGTTATTTTTTTGTATTTATTAATTTACAATATTAACCCTTCGTCAAATCTATAATTACCCTCCCCTCTTCTTCATTTCTTCACTCAAAATTCTTATCTCAATCTCAATTCTCAAATTATCAATCCCTCTCTTCCCTTCAACTTGCAAGATTTCATATTCTAATTTTATAATTTTATTTGTCTCTCTTTTCTCGAATTTAATATATCGCAATTTGTCATTCGGAATTTGAAGTTTGAAGTTCAAAAGTTAAATATTTGCTTGACGTTTGTTCGTGGTAACACCGGATTTGCGTAATCAAGTGCTCAATTTATTGTCGAATTCGGTGCACTCCCTTCAACTCTTTCTCTTATTTAATATTTTAATTGCATATTTAATTTTAGCTTATACTTTCATTTTTACAATATGTTTAGTGCTGCTAAAAGAGCGTGTAGAAAAGTTACTGGTAGAGGTGGAAATAAAAAAAGAGGTAGTCCTGTTGCTTCCAGTAGTAATAGTAATGACCCAATAACACATGTTTCTGAATCATCGCCTAATGATAATGTCGAGATTGATTATGAACAATTACAAGAAGATTTTGGAATAGAAGATAATGAAATTGGAATAGAAGATGAGATACCACCCACACCTAGTAGTGGAAATGTTGGTAGTATTGGAGTTGGAGTTGCTAGTGCTACAATGGGTAGTAGACCACCAGTGGCTCCGTCTTCTAATCGTAAAAGTAGAAGTCCGGTATGGAAATTTTTTGAAATAATAGAAGGTACTAATAGAGTTAAATGAAAACTTTGTAATGAAACTTTTAAACATTTGACCGGAGGAAATTTAGGGGGCACTGTGACACTTACTATACATATGATGTCTAACCATCCCATAGAATGGGGCAATAATGTGGATGGAAGTCAAACAACTATTAACCCTACTACTGGAGGTCTAGTAAAATATGATAAAATGAGGGATCGTGAGGAATTCGCAAAAATGCTTGCTTTGGGTTGTCTACCTTTTTCTTTTGCTTCTTCATCGTATCTTATTATGTATATTCAAAGGATTTACAATCATTTATTTAAAGGTATCTCTAGAAGTACTTGTAGAGCAGATATCTTTAGACTTCATGGACAATATCAAACATACATACGTTATTTGTTAAGTCACCTTCCTTCTAGAGTATGTCTAACTTCTGATATTGGTCTTGCTGTTAATGGAAATGATTATTTGACAATTACATGCCATTTGATAGATGATTATATTTGTATGCAAAAACGTATTATCGCTTTTAAATATGATGAAGATCAGAGTCATACTGCTACGTTTATAAGTAGTACAATTGTTGAATTTTATAATATAAAGCAAAATTTTGTGTATGTCTTTTGATAATGATTCAAACAATAATGCCGCAGTTTCAATTTTAAAATTGCATTTTCAACCACCTCTTGATGATATTTTTCGTGTTAGGTGTGCATGTCATGTTTATAATTTAATTTTTAAAAGTGGCCTTGATTTATTTTCAGTTGAGATTACTCATATTAGAAGAACAGTTGGTGTTATTTAGGAAAATAATAGACAATCTAGAATAAAAGAATTTAAGACTTAGTGTATCCAGTATAACCTTACACCTAGATTCATGCCAGACGAACTTGTTACTGGATGGAATTATACATATATATTTTTAAAATGTTGCTACAAATATAGATTTTCTATAACTGAAGTTGCTAGTGCACATTTTACTGATCCTAGGCGTATGTTAACAAGTGATACTTGGGAGGTCATTAATGATGTTGTTAAATTTTTACATAAATTTTGTACTGCTACTGTTGTGTTTTCTGGCGCATATTACCCCACTGTTACTATGGCTTTAGTACATATAGCTGAAATTTCTTTTCTACTATCTGAATTTAAAAAGAAAGAAAAATATAAGGATGTTGTTGAAGATATGCTAGCAAAAATTAAAAAAATATTTCTTTCCAATTCCTCCGATTTACTTAATTGATGCAGTTTTAAATCCTTCTATTAAAATGTCTGATTGTCACCAATTAATGAATGCTTTATATACTTATATGGAGATTGGAGAAACTGAAACCCCAAATTTATATGATTCTTGAACAAGCTAAATGAATATTTACAACAACTATATAATTATTATGCAAATGAATGTGATAATACTGCTCGTGCTTCTAGCAATGTTAATCCCGCTATGCAATGTAGCAGTTCTGCTAATGTAGCCTTGATAGTTTTAATATTTTTTCTATATTTTCTAACACTCAAACCAGTAGCAGGAATATTGATGAGCTTCAATTCTACTTGCAGAAGCAAAAGGAGCCTCACACAAAGGACTTTTCACCGTTGGGATGGTGGCATGAAAATGAAAAGCAATTTCTCGTTCTTTTCACTATGGCTCGGGACATTCTCAATGTGCCAATTTCCATTGTTGCATTATAGAGTGTATTTAGCCAAACAAGACAACAACTTGGAGACACCCTCCACTCATTGGGAAGCAATACTTTGAAAGTTTTAGTATGTTTCAGAGATTGGATTAGATCGGAACGAAGAAATCAAGAAAAGGAAGATGTTGCTAGCCCAGAAGACGAGGAACTTGGCGATATATTAACCCATGGAAACCCATCCGAATTTAACTCCCCAGAAGAAGGTCAATCGGTTCATATTGATTATGATGAACTTGCTAGGGCGATGCAAAACACTTGAAATTACTACTTTACTAGTTTACTTGTTAGAAAAAATGTAAATATTTTATTTTCTACTTTTTTAATTTGAAATTAAGAAATAAAGTAGCACTTGCAATAAGTGCAATTTTTTCCCATCTTACTTGTATTCATTCAATTATTACAAAGTATTAATATAACTTAATAGTTATACTACACATAATTCCAAAAAAAAAATATATACTAAACCCGGCCCGGACCTGCCCCCTCAACCCATAACACGTATGGTTCAATTTTAACCCGAACTAACCCAGTCCGCTACGAACTCGTCACCGTGCAACCCGGCCCGGTCCTAAACCCGGACGGGTCAAAAAAATTCTAACCCGGACCGGCCCGATTGGCCCGTTAGACAGGTCTAGTATCTCATCTCTAACAAATATAGATACAAATATATAAATATTATATTTACACATTTACAAGATTTGATTCATAAAAGAAAATCCAACAACACTGAAGCACGAAAAAAAATCAATGAGATCTGCAAAAAAATTTTAATAGTATCATAATGCTTATTGCAATCAAACTTGATTTTTGAATTTCAATTCAAAAAAACAAAAAAATTATCTTTCAATTTAAGATTTCAATTCAAAAACTTTTATCCTTCAATTTAACTTTCCTTTATCTCAATTTAAATGTGGTTTATTCTAAATTCAATATTTTTATTATAATATTTATTAACTTTTGTTTTAACTTTTTCTTAACACACCACTTGACTTGGTTAATTACCTTGTTATTCTTAATTAATTATCTAACTAATTTATTTAACTCTATTTTTCATTAATGATAATAGTCTAAAAGATATGTAATACATATGACATTTAGGAGTCTTTTTTCCTTAAAAATTGTTTTTAAAAATATTTGCAAGATTTATTTCAATAAATTTAAACATCATCATATAAACTCCGCATTAAATATTTGGAATCACATGTTTCTAAAAAATATTTTTAGCTCTAAAGTAAAATTAATAATAAATACTTTTTCAATAGTAAGGGATCGTTAGATATGAATCGAATTTGTAAGATACAAATATTTATTTAAGTATTTTTTCATTAAAAAAAGTACCTACCATAATTGAATTATACACAAAATTTAATTAAGATACCTATAATGATGTAATATTCACAAATAAGGTTAAATACAAAACTTGTACAAAATAAGGAATTATTATTTTAGTTTAAAATTAGTGTATAAGATTTTCAATGAAATTTTAGTCGTTTCTTACTCAAAAAAGGATACCTACCATAACTGAAGTATGCACAAATTTAATTAAATATACCTATTGAAAATCTTGTACTGCTACTTTTATTAAATATTTTTCTATTTATAATCTAATTTTTTTTATGTTGTCTTAAAGTTGCTAAGTAGCTTCATTTTAACTTGCCATTTGGCTTAAGTACATTGCAAACTAATTTTCTTTTAATATAATATAATTTTAATTTTTTCTTATCACACCACTTGACGTGGTTAATTTCCTTGTTATTCTTAATTAATGGTCTGAGTAATTTATTTAACTCTATTTTTCATTAAGGATAATAGTCTAAAGATATGTAAGACATATTGCATTTAGGAGTCATTTTTTCCTTAAAAATAATTTTTCAAAATATTTGCAAGATTCATTTCAATATATTTAAACCTCATTATATAAAGTCTGCATTAACAAATATTTGGAATTCAATAATTTAATTACATCACATGTTTCTAAAAAAATATTTTTAGCTCTAAAGTAAAATTTATAATAAATTATTTTTCAATAATAAGGGATCGTTGGATAGGAACTATCGAATTTGTAAGATATAAAATATTTATTTAAATATTTTTTCATAAAAAATACCTACTATAATTGAATTATACATAAAATTTAATTAAAAATATCTATAATAATGTATATTATTTACAAATAAGGTTAAATACAAAATTTTTACAAAATAAAAAATTATTATTTCAGCTTAAAATTAGTGTACAAAAGTTTCAACGAAATTTTCATTGATTTTTGCTCAAAAAAGAATACCTACTATTACTGAAGTATACATAAATTTCATTAAATATACCTATAGGAAATTTTGAATTATTACTTTTATTAAATATTTTTTTATTTATAATCTAAATCTGTTATGTTATCTTAAAATTACTAAGTAACTTCATTTTAATTTACCATTTAACTTAATTACATTAGAAACTATTCTTCTGCATATCAATAAGACATTGCTGGAGTACGGAAAGGGATGACGTGGCTTAAAAAAGGGAAGTAAATGATTGCGTGTGGTTCGAAAAATATGACATAGATGTCAATCTCAATAGATGCCCTTTATGAAGACGCTGAAACGTGGCTAAATAGAGGCCTCACTTATGTTATAGTGAAATAACACCTTAAATACAATGATGACTTTTTCATGCTCTTTTACTACTCACCAACCATCATTGCTCCAGAGCATCAATCCAACTATACAAAAGGTTAAATTTCACTTTCTATTTCTACCTAGACCCTCATTCTTTAATTCCAAATTTCCAATCAAGAACCAATTATAATGGAGGTTACAACAACAACAACTACCCAGTATATTCCTATCACGTGGGGTCTGAGGAGGGTAATGTGTAGACGAGTCTTACCCCTGTCCGAAAGGGCAGAGAGGCTGTTTCCAGTCGACCCTCGGCGTATAGGATAAAAAAGGGAAAGCTGCATTAAGAAACAAAGGTAAAATTAGAAACACAAGCAAGACAAAATAAAATAATAAAGCACAAGTACTCCCGCAGAAATAACGTAAATAATTATGGAAACTAATCATAATGGAGGTTGATTATGTTATTAAACGCCTCTTTAATTCAGATAAGTATGGCTTAATCTCTACATAATGATAATGATAATGATTCTGATTCGGATACACGTACCAAGATAGTTTCTGCGCATTGTTTACTCATTTCTAAACAAGTGGACTTCTTAATGCAAAATTTCAAAAGGTGAATACGTAGTTTCCTTGGTGATTGAAGCAATATGTCAAACAATAAATATCGTGGCAACCCTGTAATTAACTAAACTAGGCTGTAGTGAAATCAAGATTTTAAAACTATAATAAATGCTCAATCTCCATCAAATAAAGTTGCTATCAACTACAAAGTGCTAATAGCAAAATTAGGTGGTTCCTATATTATATTTACTAATAGCAAAATTTGGTGGAGCTTAATGCTGATATATTACTTCTTCCACTTAACCTAATTAAAATATTAATAGTGATAAGCTTAATTGTTGCTTAACTGAATGTTAAAGAACAAACAAACAAAAAAAAGTGTACTTTCAAGAGGTTAAATTAGTAAAAGAACAAAAGATACAAAAAAGAAAAAAGGTGACCTTTGCTCTTTTTACTAGAAAAGATACAAATAGGCAAAATTGGCATATCGAATGTTTGTGCTGATGTTGATGAAATATCAGAAACTTCCACGTTTTTTTTTCTTTTCATCTGCAAATTTCCCTTTCATACTTAAATTCAATCCGTATGAAGGTTAGTATAGTAAATGCAACCAGCTGTTGCTCGAATAATCGTGGGAACTTAACTACCAAAAATCTCACGTGCCAAATCAAAAAAAGCTCGTGGATACTAATTATACTATATATAGTGCCGATTTAGCCACGTAATAAATCGACATTTGAAATAATATATACATTTCCGTGTTTCCATACACGGAATGGCAATGATATAACTTATGGTCCTACCGACCATTATCTTTGTAAACATAAAATTGCGGTTTGAGTTTCAATTGATTATTTAATTAGTTCTTAACAACTATTAATTATTCTATTTGACTTAATTTTTCAATTCTAGTGAACACTGCCTCCTCTTGATAAACTAATTTAAATGAATTGCAACGTGGCGCTTGAAGATTTTGTTCCTTTCTTGTTAAATGCTTCAACCAACTCGGAGGAAGAAAAAAATAAAAAGAATAGAGAAATACAAAGCTGGGAGAGGGAGCAAGTCATTGAATTAATTTAATAGAAAAGATCGATAATGATATGACACTCTTACTTCTTTGTTTATATTTCTCAACGAAATTATTTAGTTGTTCTCTTTTCATCCCTTGAAATGCTATAAAATGTTTTGGTCGGTTTTTTCATTCTTGGTCATACTTTATAGTGGATCTTGTTGATTCTCAATTCATGTTAATATAATGTAATTTGTGATATCATACCACTTATTGAAAGTATGCAATAGTTTAATGGCACGAAAAAAAGAAATGAAGAAGGAATAGTATGGCAATACATAGTTCAATAATGACATAGTTTTTCACATAGGAATGACTTAATAGAATTATTCAACAGCATGCTGGTATGATTGAAGTTGTTTTCTTTTTTTTTTTATTCACGAGAAAATTATTTTCTAGTATTTATTATCAAAAGAAATTTTTTCAAAGAGAAATGAACAAATCACACATTTGATATGAAACCCTACGAAGCAAAATAGAGAGAGACCTATGGAGTGGAGTGACTATCCTTAATCTTCTCTTCCCCATAAATAAAAAAATCATCTCAATTGGAGAAAAGTTAGTTTTCCTAGGAAAAAATCAGACAGGAAAAATTTGATTCTTTAAACAAGCAGGTTTTGGCTTCTTTTTTTAGCACCCTAATTCTTTTGACAGTAAGACGGGTAAAGTGACTTGCTTGAATGGTGAGCACCAAAGCACAGACTCTACTCACCCACTACTGGACTAGACTACAGGCTGAGAAAAAGAGCTGAGCTATGTAATGCATTACAAATGAAGAATAGGGTCTACATTTAGGAGGCAGATTTGCGGTTAGGATAGAAATATACCTAATCGACTTGCTTGGTTACTATAAAGGAATTATTAATGCATTCTTGTGAACTCTAATTCTATAGGAATATTGACGTTAGATTAGTTTGAATTGGCAAGTTGTACTTCGAGAGAAGACTACGAGCAATATTAACTCTGTCAACCGATAAATCAGATAAATTAATTAGATGATTTAAGTAGAAAACTCAACATGATTGTTAGCTAACCCATAAATCTAGAATATTCACTCACATTGAATTCGTCTCTATAATTTGCCAACTTGTTTTCTTTAATCTCTTAATTTGTTACTCTAGATTAATTTTAGTTAAATATTCATACATTAGGATTCGCTTGAATATATTAATTGTTTGGTTTAAATTAGTTGATAGTTAATCACAAGTCCTTGTGGGTACGATATCTGGACATACAATCCTATATTACTTTCGATCACGTATACTTGCATGTGCGTTTGGGAGCAACAACTGTCAACCATACTACCTCTAAAACTCCACTTGCCATGCTTCTATGCTCAACTTCTGCTCAACTCTTAGAAACTGTATTCTGCTTCTTTGGTTTCCATGAGATTGGAGACTCTCCAATTTTTACTAGATATCCTGACGCTGATTTTCTAGTGTTAGGACACGAGGCCCAATCAACATCACAAAATAAACTGATCTCACTTGATTTTTGACTGCTCAAAAAGATTCCCAGACCTGGTTCCCTTTTAATATACGTCACTACTCTTATAGTTGCATCCCAATGAGAACTTTTTAGCTGCTACATGAACTGGCTGAGAGTTTGCACAAGGAATGCAATATCTGGCCTGAACATGGTTAGGTATAACAACTTCCCAATCAGTCTTTAATATTGGCCTACATCTTCCAGCTTTGATCCTCTGTTGTTCCCATAAATTTTTCTAGTTCCGGAACTGTCAATTTAACACTTGTCTCTAATGGAGTCCAGGTGGTTTTTCTCCACTCAACCCCAAGTCTGATATTATCTTCACTGCATACTTCCTCTGATTAATCAAAATGCCTTTGGATGATTTGCTGAACTCCATGCCAAGGAAGAACTTCAGATAACCTAAATCGTTGATCTTGAAAGCTTGTTGCAAGAAGATTTTGGTGGCTTCAATTAGCTCCAAGTTATTTCCTGTCACTAGCATATCATCAACATATATTAGTATTATCACTATATCTTCTCCTTTATTCTTGATGAATAAAGAATGATCTAGGTTACTTTGCTTAAAATCGGCCTGTAGTAATGCCTCTGTCAGTTTCAAGTTCCACTGTCTGCTTGCTTGGTTCAACCAATAGAGAGATTTTACAAGTCTACACACCAATCTAGACTCCTCCTGACTTGTAAAACCTTGTGGCAGTTGCATGTATACTTCATCATGTAGATCTCCTTGCAGGAAGGCATTGTAGACATCTAGTTGTTGGACATTCCAATTATGCATAACTACTAAGGAAAGAATAGTTCTGACAGTGATGATCTTCACTACAGGAGAAAAGGTCTCATTATAGTCGAGACCTTCTATTTAATTGCATCCCTTGGATACTAGTCTTGCTTTGAACCTCTCCACATCTTCATTAGCCTTAAGCTTGACTTTATACACCCATTTACAACCTATAACTGTCTTTCCTTGAGGTGGCTGAACTAGGTCCTAGGCATTGTTGTCTTGTAGAGCTTGAATATCAGTTTTCATGGATTCTACGCATCTAGGGTCCTTAGAAGATTCCTGAAAAGTGGTCGGTCCTATAAAAGAATACCTCATATGGGGACTTAAGATCAATTGACTGTGATGGTAGCATGTTAATAACATATGCTGCTGTTAAAATATAGTGTTCCCAGAACTTCATAGGTAAATGTCCTTGAAATTTTAGTGCCCTAGCAACTTAAAGCAAATGTCTATGGTTTCTCTTTGCTACATCATTTTGCTGTGGTGTATAAACACATGTCTTCTGATGAACTATCCCCATGGATGTGTATAACTCCTGTATAGCTGAATTTACAAACTCTTCCCCATTATCAATTCTAATTGTTTGCACCTTTCTATTGAACTGTGTTTGTATTTGCTTAAGAAATGACTTAAAGACAATTATGACATTACTTTTAAATTGCAAAGAGAAAGATCCAAGTCATATGAGAGTAATCATCTACAATAGTGAGAAAGAACCTATTACCATCAAAAGTGGACACACTGCAAGGTCCCCACACATCTAAATGTAATAGCTAAAAACATTAGTAGTTCTAGTACTACTCAATGGAAAAGACTGTCTTACATGTCTAGCCATTGGACATACATCACAACTATCTATTACGGATCTGCAATTCTCCAGCTTATATCACGGAATTTCTTTCAAGGATCCTCTAGATGCATGTCCTAATCTTTTGTGCAATAGAGCTATGCCCTCCTTTATTGTCTGTACATTTAACGCTTTGACTGTTGTCATGCTTTTATCAGTGTTTAGGCAAGCTCTTGGAACTAGTAGGTAGAACCCATCCTTCTCTTTACCAATCCCCATCACTTTCCCTCTTGAGAGGTCCTGGAATAGGATAAAATCAGAATAGAAAGAGACAAAACAATGTAAGTCCCTTGTTATCTTGGACACTGAAAGAAGATTGTATGCAGACTCTGAGGCATATAACACATCCTGCATCTCCCATGTTTTTGTGATATTATAGTTTCTAACATATGACACAATAGTACAGTCTCCATTAGGTAAGTGAACTCTCTTGTCTCTAGTTGGGGTAACATTTTTAACATTTGTTAACATTGCTAAATCAACTACCATATATTTAGTTACTCCTATATCAACTATCCACCTTTTGACACTTTAGCCATAAAAGAATAGGTTGCACCTGCCATATTTGCCATTGCATCCTTGGAGTTGTCTTTGTTGAGTACCTTCATGATCTAGTCATATTGATCAGCTGTAAGTTGAGGTGCCCTCTGCCAGTTTCTTTCCTTCATTGCTTCTGGTAGATCTCCCTCTCTATCATCCATACCCGCAAGACCGGGATTAAGAGTTTCTACCTGTACATTATATGCACCTTTATTCTTGTTTTAAAGTCTTGTGGATAGCCAATTATCTTGTAGCATCCTTTCTTTGTATGACCCTTCATATGATAGAAATCACATTATATCTTCCAGTTCCTCTTTATCCTTTGATAATTCTGGTGATTACCTCCTTTTCCAGCTAGTAATGCAGTTAAGTCAGTTCCTTCACCCATGGTAGGAGCATTAGTCACTGATCTTTGACTTTCTCCTTCAATAAGCATTGCATATGCTTTATTGATGCTAGGTGTTGGGCTAGTCATGAGGATTTTTGACTATGAGCTTGTTTATAATTGACATTCAAACCCATTCATTACCTTCTGTTTTTCCATAAAACCCGATGAAACTCTTTAATCTGGCACAATCACATGGCAGAGGAACCATGCCATCAAATTCGTCCCACAATTATTTGAGTATAGAAAAATAAACTGAGATGTTGTTTGTTCCTTGAGTTATCATCACTATGAACTTGTGCAACTGATAAACCCGTAATGTGTTTACCTTATCAAATCGTTCTTTCAGATCTTCCCACACCTTTCACAACCCTCACATATGGAATTCCAGTAATCACTTCCTTCAAAATTGAACTCATAATCCACCCTAGGACAATAGCATTATATCCATTTCATTGATGACCTAGTCCAGTAGAAAGATCTCCTTTCTTCAGAGTACCATTGATTAGACCTACCTTGTTCTTTCCTAACAACTGGATCTCCATTGCATGACTCCAGGTGGAGTAATTTTCTGAACCAGTCAACTGGATTAAGATGATCGGAGCTCTGGTAGTGTCAAATGGGTGAAGGAACAGAGGAGGGCTATGATCTATATATGTTTTTCCGCCATTGATGAATCTCACTCTCAACTGTAATTCACAACTGAAATTATTGCAAATTCAACAAGATCTTCGAATTCAACTCGTAATTGTGATCGTGCTCTATTACTATGAACTAATCACACATTTGATATGAAACCCTATGAAGCAGAATTGAGAGAGAAGAGAAAAGAATTGAGCTCTGTAATGCATTAGAAAATGAAGTATAGGGTCTACTGTTACATTCCCCAACTAACTAAATATATAAACATGCCCTTTTAACCACCTAACTAATACACACATGTATACTCATGTGTGCTAATTAACTAATTACACTAATAATAATCTCCCTCTAACTATTAACATTAACACCCAACGAATCCCTCACTAACAGCTCATGTAATCCCTATTTCATCACACTTCACCTATGGACTTGTCGTTTTCCTTAGTATTGATGCATTCCGAAGGTAACCAAATCAAGTGAATTCCTCAAGTAAATCATTTATAAGGATTTAAGTCAAAAATTACAAAAACTCCGACATTTAGCTCAATGGATCTTGTATCATGACTTTGTTACCATGAGGGAATCATACAAGTAAATCATGACTAATTATTCACTTTTGCATAATCGATTATTCACAACTTACTTCAAAAACCATTTTGGTTAAAATGAAAACGTTAAAATCATTTTGTTTGAAGTATTTGAAATATGTTTGTGATAAATATGATTTGATAAAATGATTTTATGCATGTTTATGATGACCTATGTTGAGCCAAAAGACGAGATAACTTAAGCGTTGCTCTTACATTGGTTCTACCTAACGACCTACGCCTTGGGTCTTCGGTCTTGAACTTTTGATCTCGTCTGTGGCTTTTCCATGCAATCCGTTCATCAATATGCTTCTCCGCATTCAATCTTGATTGTTTGTCATATAATAACTTTGTTCGACACTTGACTTCATTGTTTGTCATTCATCGACTTCGTTGTTTGTCATTCATCAAAACCTATACCTGAAAATCATGCTAATACAACCAAAGCACACATATCATGGATAGAATGATTTTCTAATATTTCCCCCTTTTTGATAATGACAAACAACAGGAGATATGCATATCGGATTCCCCCTAAATTCATGCTATATCTCAATATACAATTCATGCAAACAATTCCCCTCAATGATAATTCCCCCTCAAATAAGGCATGCTATAACATCGATTCATTCCCCCTTATTTGATGCATATCGCCTAATTTCTTTCCCCTTTTGGCATTAGCAAAAAGGAGTATACAAAGTCTACTTTCCCCTTTCGACACTTCCCCCTTTTGGGTATATCAATTTTTAGTGTCAAGAATACAATAGGAAATACAATGAGGAATATACATTGACGATATTTAAAAACTCATACCAACATGAAATAATACCAAATGTTAGTAAAAACATAACAACCATGATAACGTTAATTCATCAAAACATGAATCAATCATTATTTTAACAAAAATAATTGATACCAATTGTTATTCAGGATAAAAGTTATCAAAACATGAATCAACAAAAATAATTAATATCCATTGTTAACAAAGATATATTAATTGTTAACATATATCAACTATTACGTTTTTATCAAAAATATGATAACTAACCGAAGTTCCCCCTCGATGCAATAAGGTTTCGTGCTTGGTGCATCTACTACGATATTGTACTCTTCAAGCACACCTGCAAACGTACCTAAAAGTAGGTTTTCGGTACCAACTGCTTTTGGGTCCTTGGGGGCTAGGCAAATAATAATCATAGTCAAAAGATAAATCTCTATGTTTTGCAAAACATACGGGTGCTATGTGTCCTACCCGGTTGCAATAATAACATATAACATTCGGATTGTGCATATGTCTTGGTTGAGCCAAATACGTTCTAGGTGATCTAAAGTCGTTATTCCTAGAAGCGTTGAAATTCCTAGAGTCATTTCTAGGTGGTCTAAAATTATTCATTCTAGACTCATTAACAAAATTCCTAGAGTCGTTTCTAGGTTGTCTAAAATAATTCATTCTAGACTCATTAATAAAATTCCTAGAGTTGTTTCTAGGTGGTCTAAAATGATTAATTTTAGACTCATTAATGAAATTCCTAGAGTTGTTTCTAGGTGGTCTAAAATGATTAATTTTAGACTCATTAATGAAATTCCTAGAGTCGTTTCTAGGTGGCCTAAAATGATTAATTTTAGACTCATTAGTGAAGTTCCTAGAATTATTTCTAGGTGGTCCAACCTCATTTCTATCATCCTTTCTAATATTCTTCTTAGTTTCTTCACTTGTTTTAGGATCATCTACACTACGTTTTTCTAGTGTGTTCCTAAGTTCTATGTTCTCTATTTTCAAAGAACTACAAGAAGAACAATTAGAACTTTGATCAATTGAAGAGGCTTCATTCATCTCCTTGATTTTATTTTTAAGATCAATATTGTCATTTTCCAAAAATTTATTTTTCTCTTCTAAAACTTTAATTTTAGCCTTGGCCTCTTTGGAGATTTTTGAAGACTTTTTCAATTCATCATATAATTCTTGAAAAGCTTCTTCTAATTCTTCAAAAGAATAAGAGTTAGAATTACTTACCTCTTCTTCCTCGTTGGCCATGAGGCATAATGCGGCAGTTTCATCGTCCGAGCTGTCCGAATCCCATGTCACACGCCTTTGGTGTTTGTTCTTCTTCTTGTTCTTGGATTTTGGACAATGTGATTTGGTGTGGCCAAGTTTTCCACAATTTTGGCATGAAGGACTTGGTTCTTCCTTCTTTATTTCCTTCTTCATAAACTTATAGAACTTTTCAATTATATCATTGGAAATAATATCATCATCGCTTTTCGAATCACTTACCTCTACTCTTTTAGAAGATGAGGCTTTGAAGGCAGTATTCGAACTTTTACTTCTAAGATAGGGATTAAGAATTGTGCTTTCATAAGTTTCGAGGTTACCTCTTAGTCCATCAATTGTGACATCCGTGATTCCTATCGACTCTTGGATGGCATTGGCTTTGGAACGCCATTCGGGTGTGAGACTCCGTAGGATTTTTCGAACAAGATCTTTGTTCGTGTACACTTTCCCGAGAGCATGAAGATCGTTGACGATTTTTGAAAATCGTTCGAACATAATACCGATGGGTTCTTTTTCCATTTTAAAGATTTCATATTCATGTGTTAGAAAATCAATTCTAGCTTCTCGGACTTGAGGCGTACCTTCATAAGTGATCTCAAGCTTATCCCACATCTCCTTGGCGGTTGTGCAGCAAGAAATCTTTCGATAGTCATCCGGGTTCACGGCACAATATAACATATTAATGGCCTTGGCGTTGTTTTCAACTTTCTTGATATCCTCGGCATCATATTCATCTTCTTCCTTTGGAACAATGGCTTCCCCGTCTTTCTTTGTCGGCATTTGCTCACCGTTCTTGATGATTCGCCACAAGCGAAAGTTATTTGATTGGATGAAGATTCTCATCCGCTCTTTCCAGTATGTATAATTTCTTCCATCAAAAAATGGAGGCCTCTCGGTGGAGTGTCCTTCGCTCATTATTCCTGCGTTCAATATTCTCAACAAAAATATATATATCGTTCTCTCAACCGGTTAAGGCTTTCGGAGAGTTAGGCTCTGATACCAATTGTTAGGATTTATGCCCGTCACTAGAGGGGGGTGAATAGTGCGGCACGAGAATATTGATAAATATTGAGGAATTAAAATTGCAGGAGTAAAGTAAATGCGATAATTAAAATAGTAAGGAAAGAGCACACCGAATTTATCCTGGTTCACCACAACGTGTGGTTAGTCCAGTCCACGAGAGACTCTCTCGAGATTCCACTAACTCCGTTAAGCTTACGGGTGCCTAACAAACCGTTACACTTGCTCATAGATGTACACTCTACAAGACTTCAACTTGCTCGAGGATACCGCACCTCAAGACTTCACCTTGCTCGTGGATACCGCACCACAATACTTCACACACTAAGATTGAGGGTACTTAGCAAACCCGACAATCAATGAGAAGATATGGTCTTCTCAAACACCTTTCTCTTTTACAACAATAACTCTCTCAAAAGAGTAGATAAAGAGATACAATATTAGCTCTATGAACAACTCAAAGTTATCTCCCAAATGGCTCAACAAAAGCTCTATAATGATGCACAAATGATATCAATATGTATATGAATAATGAGAGGTGTTGTGTCTTTAAATTCAGCTCAAAAGACCTCTATTTATAGGTGTTATAAGTTGTATTTCCGTTGCTTAATTGGCAATCAATTATGCTGATTTTATGCCAAGATAATCGATTATCAGATTTGGATAATCGATTATCAGCTTACCGTTACAAAATTGGAAGCTGATTTTATGCAGGATAATCGATTATTGTGATATGCATAATCGATTATGTTGTTACAGTGTTCAAAAACTGGCAACGGATAGAGATTAATCAATTATGCTCTTGAGGATAATCGATTATTGACTCTTGCGGAAATTTCCAATAAATGGAATTTCCCAGAATAATCGATTATCACTTTTGCATAATCGATTATTCACAACTTACTTCAAAAACCATTTTGGTTAAAATGAAAACGTTAAAATCATTTTGTTTGAAGTATTTGAAATATGTTTATGATAAATATGATTTAATAAAATGATTTTATGCATATTTATGATGACCTACGTTGATCCAAAAGACGAGATAACTTAAGCGTTGCTCTTACATTGGTTCTACCTAACGACCTACGCCTTGGGTCTTCGGTCTTGAACATTTGAGCTCGTCTTTGGCTTTTCCGTGCAATCCGTTAATCAATATGCTTCTCGGCGTTCAATCTTGATTGTTTGTCATATAATAACTTTGTTCGACACTTGACTTCATTGTTTGTCATTCATCGACTTCGTTGTTTGTCATTCATCAAAACCTATACCTGAAAATCACACTAATACAACCAAAGCACACATATCATGGATTGAATGATTTTCTACACATCTGTCAACTTTATATTCTATTGCCTTGAAGCTTGTTTCAAGCCATACTAGGATTTTAGTAACCTGCATACTCTAGACCCCCCAGGCTATGAAATCATTATGGAAGCTGCATACAGACTTCTTTAAATAAGTCACCTTGGAGGAAGGCATTCTTGACATCCATTTGAAAGAGAGGCCAACATTTGGATGTTGCAACACCAATGACTGCCCTTACTATCACCATTTTTACCGCAAGTGAGAATGTCTCATGGTAAGCAAGACCCCCTTTGTCACGACCCAATTCCATAATAGGTCATGAATACGCCAGACACCTTTGCCAGGCAAGCCAAGGCGGAAACATCTCTAACTTTCTTATGTTGATTTTTATCAGAATTTAAGTGAAATAAATACTCAAATTTGAATTTAAAACCAAAAGTGATAGATAATGTAAACAGTGTAATAATACAACTCAAAAAAAATAAGTCTACTAATGTGTGTGTCAGAACCTGATGTCACAAGCTACGAGCAGCTAGTATAATATACACAAAAGAATATCATACTATCCTAGTGTCTGAATCAGGATAGACAGAAAATAAAAGTACAAAGTAAAGACTTCTTCGGATGCGGGTCACATAGAGGAAAAGCAGCTCATCGTAGAAGTCCCAAGTCTGCTCATGGGTGCGCACCAGAATGATAGCCAGATCTACCTGCCTCAGATCCTGTACATTTAAGTATAGAAGTGTAGCATGAGTACAAAAACAACATGTACCCAGTGAGTATCCCATCTAATCTCGAAAAAATAGAGACGAGAGGTTGACTCGATACTCGCTAAGGTCTAGTAGAATGAAGAGAATTTGTAATAAGCAGGAATAACTCAAATCATAAGGATTAGTAAGTATAAAACAACAATTTTTCCTTTAACCTCTCATCATGATTATCCATTTGTATGTTTAAACGAATATGAAGTCTAACCCACAAATAGAATGCCAAATAAGTCATGCGCAGATGATCACCGAGGAACGTATGACCCGGTCCAACATAAAAGTAAATTGTGCACTGCCGATGGTCGAACGGCTTGAACCATAGATGCATCTATTATCCCGCTCGCCAACTATCCATATGACATGGTCAACATAATATAAACAACCATCCTGCTTGGTAATCATGCATGCGATGTAGGTACACATAAAAATACATGCTCAAATAGCCAATTAAAAATCTGTCGTGGAATAATTATTCAATTAGAAGCCATTTTCTCCTTTAAGAATTTTAAGAAAAGAAATCAAACATTTTGAGAATACATTTATTAATTTGGGTGGTTTAAGCACTCCGAGCTATCAATAAGATTACAAATATTCCAAATATAGCATGTTTTTAGGTCCTAGACTACCCGGATAATAGCATAATAGTAGCTATGCACGGACTCTCGTCACCGTGTAGGTACGTCGCCCCTACAAATAGGAGCACATAGCCAATTAATTCATCTGTGGGGACAATTCTCTCTTACAAGATTAGAAAGGAGACTCACCTCGCTCCCAAACGCGCTTCCAAATGCCAAGAATAAGTCCAAACCCTCAATTCGGAGTCGAACGATCCCAAACCAGTTAAGTGGAGTAAGAACTAATCAATATAAGCTTAGAAGATTGAATTCTAGCTATTCAAACCATTTCCCAACTATTTACATGGGTTTCCTAAATTCCAACCCCGGACCCACATGCCCAGATCCCTAAATTTTTCGAAGAAAGTTGTTCCCTACTACTTATGGATAAATAATATATGATTTCTAGTGCATTTCATAACAAATTTCGTGGTTAAATCTTAGTTTTATTAAAACCCTAGGTCTAGCTCTACCCTTTTGATTTTACCTAGTTTTTGGTGTTTAATATACCTAATACACATGTATTTAAACTAAGGATGAATAGAAATAACTTACCTCACAATGCTATGTTGAAATCCCCTCTTTGGAAGCTCTCGAATCGCCCAAGTGTAGTATAAATGAAATAAATGCTCTAAGCCCCGTTTTTAAAAACTCTGCATGTCGCAATTGCGACACTGGGCTCGCAATTGCGACAACTTGTTTGCAAATGCGAACATCCCTCTACCTTGATCGCAAATGCGAAGGAAAGCTCGCAAATACGAACCCCTTGGTTTCGCAAATGCGAAGAAGAAGGTCGCAATTGCGACTCCTGCCTAGCCGGCCAAAGTTCGCAAATGCGAAGCCACACTCGCAATTGCGAGACATGCAGCAGGGGCCAAAAATACCAAAAAACTGGTATATTTTCTCAACTCCAACCATTCCCGAATCTCACCCGAGCCCTCGGGGCTCCACTCCGAACACACACACCAAGTCATAAAACCATTTGCAAAGTTTTTCAAACGATCAAATTGCATAATTAACACCTAAAACCATGGATTTAACACCAAAATGCATGAAATCCTCAAGAACACCTAAATTCCTAACTTTTCAACCGAATGTCCGAATCACGTCAAATCAATCCCGTTTCTCCACAAATTTCACAAACAAGACTAAAATATTATACCAAACCAATACTGGGCTCCAGAACCAACATACGGGCTTGATATCGATATGATCAAGTATCTTTTCCTTTTTATTAAACCCTTAGGATTTCAATTTAACAATTTTCAATAAAAATTCATTACGCGGGCTAGGGACCTCAGAATTTGATTTCGGGCATATGCTAAGGTCCCATTTTTTCCCATGGACCCTCCGGGATCGTCAACCACGAATCCGGGTCCGTTTTCCTAAAAAGTTGATAGAAGTCAAACTTGGTCTTTTAAGAGAATCTTAAAGAAACAATTGGACATAATTTTATTCAAAACTCCTCCAACTCCCAAACCAACCATCCTAGCAAGTTGTAAGTTAGATAAAGCAAGTACAGAAGGTTTAATTTAGGGGAACGGGGTCTAAAAGGCCCCTCTACTAAATTCTCACCATAAAAATCCTCTTGGACCTCAACTGGCGGTCCTGCCTATCAATAATAGCAACTGGCCCCTCCTCATATCCCAAACTCCCATCTAACTGAATGGTACTGAAGTCCAACACGTGAGATAGGTCGGCATGATAGTTCCAAAGCATCGAAACATGAAAAACTGGATGGACTCCTGATAAACTGGGGGGTAAAACAAGCTTATATGTAACCTTCCCAATCCGCCTCAACACCTCAATGGAGACAATAAACCTTGGGCTCAACTTGCCCTTCTTCCCGAACCTCATGATGCCCTTCATGGGCGAGACCTTCAGGAGAACCTTCTTGCCAACCATAAATGATACATCTCGCGCCTTCTGATCCGCATAGCTGTTTTGTCTGGACTGAGCTGTACGAAGCCTCTCCTGAATCAAATTTACCTTATCCAAGGCATCTTGTACAAAATCTGTGCAACGTAACATAGCCTCACTAGGCTCAAACCACCCGATAGGAGAACAGCAATGTGGACCATATAAAGCCTCGTACGGGGCCATCTCTATGCTGGACTGGTAGCTGTTGTTGTACGCAAACTCTGCTAAGGGCAAGAACTGATCCCACTTCTCTCTAAAGTCAATCACAGATGCTATAAACATATCTTCCAAGATCTAAACTGTCCACTCTGACTCTCTGTCAGTCTGAAGATGGAATGTTGTGCTAAGCTCCACACGATTCCCAACTCACTCTGAACGGCTCTCCTAAAATGGGAAGTGAACTGAGGGCGTGTATCTGATATGATGGAAACCGGCACACCATGTAATCGGACTATCTTCCGAATATAAATCTGAGCATACCTCTTTGCTGTATAGGTAGCCGCCACTGAAATGAAGTGAGACAACTTGGTCAACCTATCCATAATGACCCACATCGTATCAACCTTCCGCAAAGTCCGCGGTAATCCAACTACGAAATCCATGGTGATGCGCTCCCACTTCCACTCCGGAATAGGCATCTGCTGAAGTAGGCCACCCGGCCTCTGATGTTCATACTTGACCTGCTGGCAATTCAAACATCTAGCTACATAACCTACGATGTCTTTCTTCATTCTCCGCCCCCAATAGTGCTGCCTCAAGTCACGATACATCTTCGTGGCACCCGGATGTATGGAATACCACAAACTGTGTGCCTTCTCTATAATCCTCTTCCTCAGACCATCAACATTAGGAACATATAGACGACCCTGAACTCGCAAAATACCATCTTCGCCAATAGAAACCTCCTAGGCACCTCCCTGAAGTACTGTCTCTCTGAGAACTGCTAAATGTGGATCATTGAACTGCCGACCTTTTTCAGCAAGTATGCTAGGGTCTGTTCAATACATGAAACATGTTCTGTGTGCTCAGATGAAACAACCCCTCGCCAGTTTCCCCAGAACCACTTCCCCCTGAATTTATGCCACTCTCTTCTACCCATTCATATTCAACCCCATAGATAGTAGGAACTACTCATTTTCCATTTCCCCTCTATTCACCACATGCACCCTCTCCCTCTTTTTCTTTTTCAAAGTTCTTTTTACCTCCACTCCTTCGTATCTCAGGCAATTCAAATATCCTTAATGGTTCCAACTAGAACAAACCTAGTCTCTAAGTTTTCAGTCACAAATGAATGTAGCTTAGAAGGATATTCTTGAGTCTTTTTCAGAGTCAGAAGACCACCCATGTCCTTCTCCCTTAGTAGCGGATTAATAGGATTTTGAATTAGAGTTAGATTCGAGTTTTGAGCTTGGATTGCTTTCTACCTTTCATTTAATGCCTTCCTCAGACACAAGATGCAACAGTCTTTCGAGCAAGAACTTTCACCCTCCGTAGTCTAGGTTTTGGAGATGCACTAGGTGGAGTAGTTGATGATGAATTTGAGGGAGATGGGTGGAGGAGTTCCAGGATTGTCTTGTAGGTTAGACATGATCGTTGGTTTCTTTAGAGAATTTGGAAATTTTGGAGAAGAGGGCAAGTGAAAGTAAAGAAGAGTTTTTGACGGTTTAGAATTTTGATGAAGGCATGAGAAATGATGCGTAATTAGAGAGAAGTACACATTTAATAGGTAATGACAACCTTTTGCAGTGGTCAATTAGAGGTCTAATAACCCTGAATTTCCAGACTTTGAATGAACAATTTGGCTTCCCTAGATTTTAGGCAAAATTTACGGTTTAGAGTTCTATGCAGACAGAACTAGTTCAATGCTAACGGATAGAATTTTCTAGGAATAGAACAATTATAGACTTCAGCTCATGATTGAAGTATCAATCTTTCCAATTGTGCAGAGAATAGAAGACATACCTTAGCTTTCATATGAACCCATACCGATGAACCATGTTCTTTATTTAGAACTCTCTTGAACATGCCTCAAATGCCATAATAGAAAATTTTTGTAAGAGATTAGTGAGTCATATAAACACATGTCACAGAGTGTGCTAATTAAGGTATGAATCTGAGTAAGAATTACTCTAGATATTTACACAAGTTCAGAATTCCTAGCAAAAAAAAAACTTTTTTTTTTTCATTTTTCATTTTTCATTTTTTAGTTTTTTTTTCATTGTGCATTCTGAGCTAGACCTATTAGGTGATCTTAATCATCAATAATTCCAATATGTTCCTCTCAAAGTTTTCTTTACTCGATGCTTTAGTGAAGATGTCAGTAATTTGTTTATCAGTAGCACAAAATTCTATGGAGATCAATCTTTTCTCATAGTTATCTCTCAAGAAGTGGTGTCTAACATCTATGTGCTTAGTCCTCTTATGATGAACATGGTTCTTTGTCATACTTATAGAACTAGTGTTATCATAAAATATAGGAATGCAACCAACTATAATGCCAAAATCTACCAGCCGCAGTTTGATTCATAGTAATTAAGCACAACAAGAGGCAACAACAATATACTCAGCCTTAGAAGTGGATAAGGCCACTAAATTTTTCTTTTTAATGGCTCATGATACAATACATGAACCAATAAAGTAAGCCATACCAGAGGTGGTTTTCCTATCCACAAGAAAACCTACATAATTAACATCAACATATCCTACTAGATTGAAATTACTACCTTTGAGATACTAAAGACACAGACACAGTGGTGCCTTTCAAATATCTTAGTATCTTATTGATGGCACTCAAGTGAGACTCTTTTGGATTAGCCTAAAAACGAGCACAAAGCCCTACACTAGCACGATGTCAGGTCCGTTGGCAGTAAGATACAAGAGTGAACCAATCATACCCCTATGCAACTTCTGATCAACTGATGAACCAGGTTCACCAATATCTAATTTAGTGGTAGTTGCAATGGAGGTGTCTATTTCCTTTGATTTATCCATATTAAACTTTTTGATTAGCTCTTTTACATACTTTTGCTGATGGATCATGGTTGTATTTGGGGTTTGTTTAATCAGTAAGCCTAAGAAAAAGTTAAGCTCACCCATCATACTCGTTTCAAACTCACTCCCTATTAATTTTGCAAAATCCTTGCTTAGTTTATCAGTGGTGGCCCCAAAGATTATGCCATTAACATATATTTGTACCACAAGGATATCCTTACCTTTTTTCCTTAAGAATAGGGTATTGTCAATTTTACCTCTTTTGTAGCCATGTTCAAGTAGAAATTTGGACAGTTGTTCATACCATGCTCTAGGAGCCTGCTTGAGTCCATAGAGAGCCTTCTCTAATTTGTACATATGCTCAGGATATTCCTTGCTCTCATACCCTGGAGGTTGTTTCACAAACACTTCTTCTTTTCGGTAGCCATTCAGGAAGGCACTTTTGACATCCATATGATAGAGAGTGAATTCCATGTGTGCTGCAAAGTCTATGAGGAGTCTTATTGCCTCTAGTCTTGCAACTGGAGCAAAAGTATCATCATAATCTATGCCCTCCTCTTGGTTGTAACCTTGGACACCAGTCTTGCCTTGTTTCTTGTAACTGTTCTATCTTCATCAAGTTTGTTTCTAAATACCCATTTTGTGCCAATAACTGATATGTCCTTGGGTCTTATAACTAGATGCCAGACTTGACTTCTCTCAAACTGATTGAGTTTATCTTGCGTTGCATTCACCCAATCTGTATCCTGCAAAGCCTCACCAACATTTTTAGGTTGAATAGAAGATAGGAAGGCATAGAAAGCACACAGATTCTTTAATTGTGATCTAGTTTTGACTCCAGATGTTGGATCAATGATTATGTTCTCAATGTGATGAGAACTTTGATACTTGTGAGATTTTACAACCAACTGATTTCTGCTAGATGTTTCTCCCATGTTCTGTTGCTGAGGAATAGGGTCATGAATAGATTCTTCTAGGGGATTAGCTTCAATTCCTCTTTAATTAGTTCCCCCTATCAGGTTGCCTTGGATGGAAGAACCTATTCCATCACCTGATCCTTCTTTTGGTGCCACTTTAACTTGTGCTGAGAATTCAATCAAATTCTTTACCAGTCCAATGGCTTCATCGCCATGTTCCTATCTCTCAGAAAGAATGTTAGTTTCATCAAACACTACATGCACACTTTCTTCTACACACAAAGTTCTTTTATTGAACACTTTATATGCTTTTCTATGTGAAGAATATCCCATGAATACTCCCTTATCACTTCTAGGATCAAACTTATCTAGGGAGTCTTTTAAATTATTGTGCACAAAGCACTTACATCCAAATGCCCTAAGATGGGATATATTTGATTTTCTCCATTTAATAACTCATAGGGAGTCTTCTTTACAAGAGGTATAGTCATGCATCTATTGATAATGTAACGTGCAGTGTTTATAGCCTCTGCCTAGAAGTTGTGGGGTAGTTTACTAGAAAGAAGCATAGTCCCAGCCATATCTTCAAGAGTCCTGTTCTTTATTTCAACTACTCTATTTTGTTGAGGAGTCCTAGGGGTAGAGAAGTTATGATCTATACCATGCTTATCACAGAATTCTTCAAACTTAGCATTTTCAAATTCAGTTACATGATCAGACCTAATGGATGCAAGTTGATTACCTAGTTTTCTGAGTTTTTCTAACAAAAACAGTAAACATGTCAAATTCTTCATCTTTAGATGTTAAAAATAGTACCCATGTAAATATAGAATAATCATCAACAAGCACCATCACATATTTCGTTCTACCTCTGCTCAAGGTTCTCATTGGACCACAGAGATCCATATGGACCAGTTCCAACATTTTGGTTGTGTTTACCATTTTCTTATTTTTGAAGAATGATCTTACCTGTTTCCCCTTGCACAGGCCTCACAAACTTTGTCTTCCTTGAACTTGATGTTAGGTAGCCATATCACTAAGTCCTTAGATACTAATCTGTTTATCTAATTCAGACTAGCATGACCAAGACTCTTATGTCATGGGGGGATCATTATCCAACACACTTAGGCAAGTGAGTTCATTTTCTGAAAGAGTAGACAAATCTCAATGTAAATATTATTAGCTCTCTTTCCCTGCAAAACAATCTTGTCACCGGTAAGATTAATCACAAAGTATTTTGTAGAGGTGAATGCTACAAGGTTACCTTTGTCATACACTGATCATGCTATATTTCTAGCTATAAATCAAGTATACATTCACAATGGAGTGTGAGTCGGTCTTACCTACCTTTCAAACCCCAATAATCTCACCTTTCGTCCCATTTCTAAAGAAGACATTACCTCCCTTTAAGCCCTCAAGTGAAAGGAACTGGTTCTTACTTCTAGTCATATATTTTGAGCAGCCACTATCCATGTACCATATTTGGCTACTTCCCTTCACTTGGACCTCTTGTTCATCATCTGATTCTCTAATGGCCATAAGATCTTTTTCATCTCCAGCTTCATCTTCTGAGTCCTCATGTGATATTTCTCCGCAAGCAGCAACCATAGCTTTTGTTGATCCTTTATTCCTTTTTGGTTAAACCTGTTCCTTATTCCTATTCCTTCATTCAGCCATTTCCTTCTTCTACCCAATTTCCCATTTAGGACAGTTCTTGATCATGTGATCAGTCTTACCACATTTGTAGCCACCCTCCTTGATCTTACCATTTTCTTATTTTTGAATGATGTTCTTACCTGCTTCCCCCTTACACATGCCTCACAAACTTTGTCTTCCTTGAACTTGATATTAGGTAGCCATATCACCAAGTCCTTAGAGACTAATTTGTTTAGCTGATTCAGACTAGCATGACCAAGTCTCTTGTGCCACAGGAGGAGATCATTATCCAACATATTTAGGAAGGTGAGTTCATTTTTTGAAAGAGTAGATAAATCTACAATGTAAATATTGTTAACTCTTTTTCCCTGCAAAGAAATCTTGCTAGTGGTAAGGTTAATTACAAAGCATTTAGTAGAGGTGAATGCTAAAAGGTTACCTCTGTCACACAGTTGTGACACACTGATCATGCTATATTTCAAGTTATCTATCAAGTAGACATTCTCAATGGAGTGTGGGTATGTCTTACCTACCTTTCCAAACCCAATAATCTCACCTTTCTTCCCATTTCTAAAGGAGACATTACCTCCCTTTAAGTCCTCAAGTGAAAGGAATTGGTTCTTACTTCCAGTCATATGTTTTGAACATCCACTATCTATGTACCATATTTGGCTACTTCTCTTCACTTGGACCTCTTATTCATCATCTGATTCTCTAATGGCCATAAGAGATTTTTCATCTCCAGCTTCATCTTCTAAGTCCTCATCTGATGTTTCTACCCAAGCAGCAACCATAGCTTTTGTTGATCCTTTGTTCCTTTTTGGTTGAACATGTTCCTTTTTCTTGTTCCTTCATTCAACCCTTACCTTCGTCCACTCAATTTCCCATTTAGAACAGTTATTGATCACATGATCAGCCTTACCACATTTGTAGCAACCCTCCTTGGTCTGTTTCTCAGGAACCATTGGTTTGTTGAAGGTTGTACCTCTTGAAGAACCCTTTCTTCTCATCAGGTACTTTTTGAAATCTCTTGTGATCATGGCCATTTCATCATCTTCCACATCCGCACCTTCAATTATTCTGAGAGCCAGAATTATTTCCTTCTTAGGTGCATCTATTTTCATAGTTTGCCTTCTTAGTTCATAGGTAGTGAGGTTTCCAATTAGTTTATCCAGCTTGAGCGTAGCAATGTTCTTTGATTCCTGAATAGCAATGATTTTGCTTTCTCAAGTTACTAGTAAGACTCTTGTCAAGATTTTCTCAACCTTGTCTTCTCCAAGGAAAATTATCTCAAGAGATTTAAGTTCATTTGTTAGTGTTGTGAACCTTGTGTACATCTCCCGGATAGATTTTCCTTCCTTCATACTGAAATTTTCATATTATGAATATAGTAGTGTTTCTCTTGATCTCTTTACTTGAGGAGTTCCTTCATGAGCCACTTGTAGTCTCATATTTCCTTTGCAGTAGTACATCTTTGAATCCTGTTGTACTTGTCTGAACCCAGTCCACACACAAGCCATTTCTTGGCCTTGGCATTCTTCTCCTATTTCTTCAAATCTTTAGCAGTGCAGTCAGCCCTTGTCTTTGGTACATCCACTCCTTCAACATTCTTCTTTGTAGTTGCCAGAGGACCATCAATGACTATGTCCTAGAGTTCATACTCTTCTCCTATGATGTGATCTCTCATCCTATTCTTCCACCAAGAATAGTACTGACCATTAAAGAGTGGAGGCCTAGTGGTGGATTGATCTTTCCAGTTTTGAGGTGGTGCACTCATTTTAATCTTTTCCTAAGGTGTTAGCCTCTTCAAGGATAACCCACTCTGATACCAATTGATATTTTAAGCGTCAATACCACACAAGGGGGGGGGGGGGGGATGATTTGTTGTTGTACTCAATTTCTGCTTATCTGAACTATAGAAGTACCTGGTTCTTCTAAGTGTTCCAACTACTACTATTTGCAGAATAATAAATACAGAAAATAAAGAACACTATAATTTTTACGTGAAAAACACCTGGCTCAAAAGGTGAAAAAACCACAACCTACTACTCAGTAGGATTTTCCCAAACTACCACTAAAATCACTGAGCCAAAACAAAATTTACAAAACTCTCTGTAAACCTAAGGATTAACTCTAATTCTGTTGTGGCACACACCCTCAAGTGTTGCGACAACTTCAAGTTAGCTATAACTTGAACACTCTAAGTACATAATACAATTGCTTCTATGACAGCTGAAGGTACAACTTTAAACCACCTACTACAATTGAACAAGAATAAAATATAGACACAATGAAACTAGTTCTTCTATCTCGTTCAAGTAGCTTCAGGAGTGCATACTTAAATCACACATAAATTTCTTGCAAAATCTCCTTGCTCTTTTGCTCTCAATTTTGTTTAAATTCTGCGTATGTGAATTACCTGTAAAAGAGAAAAACACTGACATTTAATAGGTTATAATCAAAGTTTGATTGAGACTCAGTTACTGCTCTTCTATCGTAGAAGAGCTCATGATGATCTCAAACTCTAACACTATCTTTATCCTAGATTATGTTCTCTTCATATAAAGAGATTTTCTTCCTTAATCTAATATGTAACCTTTTCAGTAAGATCAAAAGATATTGCTTCCTGATCACTAGACCTTATCTTTTTTCACGTGCATCTCACATGTATAGATTGATCATGACTGTGCTTCACAAGATGGACCTAGTCCATGACCGAGTTCTTTTGTCAATCTTCAAAACTTCACCTGTTTTTGGGCCAACAACCCTGCAACACACAAAAGTCACAGAAGAATTTGACTGTGCAAGTGAGGTCTCTAGTGAGTTTAGACACATATAAGAGATTGAGTTTGAAACTGGTACGAGCAGTACATCTTTTATGCATAGGTGTCCTAGAATTACTGCATCTCCTGTATATGTTATCCCTGCCTCCTTGCTACTAGTTGGCAATTGCACACCATTACATCTTTGTTTTCCCCTTGTTTTAACGTTGTTTAGTACTTTTTTATTATAAGTGATGTGATGAGTAGCTCCTGAGTCTACTACCCAACTAGTTATGATAGCATTGGACAACAAGGATACAATACCTACCATATTAGTATAACAATCACCTTCTGCAGGTTTGTTCAACAATCCTACCAATTTCTTGTATTGTTCCTCTATGAGATAATGTCCTTGTGGCTGATTAGTGCTCCCATCTGCTTTATCTGAACTAGCAGTGTTGGCATAGGTTCTATGTCCACCAAAATGAGGCTTCTTCTTGCTTTTAAAATCGATTGGATATCCAACTATTTTATAGCAATTCTCCTTCAAATGACCTTTGAATCAACAATATTCACATACCAACCCAGGTTTCCTTGGCTTAAACCCATGAGTCTTCCCTACTAACATAGTCAATGGATCTCTATTGGTATCAGTCACACCTAGTGTCCGTTGACTCTCCTCATGTGTAACAATGGCATATGCCTCATTCACAGACACCACTGGCCTTCTCATCAACACATTACTCCCCACATTGTTGTAGCTCTCATTTAACCCCACGAGGAACTAAAGCAATCGTGATGCTCTAAATGAACAAAAGAAGGCCTAAATTCCTCACAATCACAAGAATGTTTAGGTGCCAAGACATCCAATACACTACACAGATCTGACATCTTTGATGAGTAATAAATCATTGAATTAGTGCCCTATCTAAGTGTGTCTATTTCAGTCCAAAGATGATAAATCTTTGTCAAGCTACATCTGTCAATTTTTTCTACGAAATCACTCCATACTTTTCTAGCACTATATGCGAAAACTATGCTTGGTATTAGCTCACTCAACTATCGCGTCATATTTCTTTCATTGTTCTGCTAATTCTCACCTATACATGCTTTTAACACAACTTCTGTCCACAAATTCAAGCTTACTTTTACCCCCTAGGAGCTACTTTCATTGCCCTACTTCATAGGGCATAATTTTCTGGCCTAGTTAGTTTTATAGGAATCAAAACTAGTCTTGGAGCATCAGATGCTTGTAGAAAAAGAAATGATTGTGTTCAAGTAGAGTTACCTCGTTTCCTGTATGTCTGAAGAATTAGGATTTTGTTATGACTTCAATTCGCCGGAATTTCGTAGGATCATACCCCAGAGCTTATGTAAATTACGATTGCCACTCTTATACCACGTCAAGTTGAGCTGGACAGAAGTGAGATCTGATCGTTAATAGAGATTCTATACTATGCCATGCATGACAAAGTATCCTGCTTTGAAGCTAAGAACATTCGAGAAAAGAAGAGAAGCAAAAAGGAAATGTTTCATTACTTTTTTATTATAAGTGAAGTTTATTATATAGAGAAAGGAGGCACACTAACCGAACTCTAACTATTTTTTTCTTTCAACCCCTTTTGATTTTACTAATTATAAATTGACTCTCATTCATTTAACTGGGTTGTTTCTCTAGCTATGTTAAAAGTTCTTTTGCAATTTTAGTTAATGTAAGTTTGTAGAATTAGTCCCTTTTCTAATTTTTTTTCTTACCCCAGTTTATTTCCTTTGTAATAGCAATATTATCGTTTGTTACCTTGAGGTATTCTAACTAGTTTGTGCTTTATTTTCATTTGGAAGTTAATTTTTCCATTAAAGTTGGTAGTTTTTCTTTGAATTTCTTCTTCCTTTATCTTTTAGCTTCCGAATTTGCATCACTTACAATATCTTAATATTAAATTTCGTATCATTTTCTCCAATCGATATTACTCGAAACTTCATCCAATCATCAGATTTATTAATATTACTTCCTCCGATTCAAAATAAGTAATTTTTTTATAAACCAAAGTAAATATTTTTTCAGATTTTAAAAATGAATTAATTATTTTTTTTTACATTACTCTGGGAATAAATAGTGTTGGAATATATATTAGAAGTCTTTATATGAAGAGATAGTAAAGTTTAATATGATTAATACTAAAAAATTAATTTTTTAATCTATATGAAAACATCTAAAAAAATTACTTATTTTATATCATAAAAAGTATTATTAATATTTAATACTTATAAATTTTTTCGAAAAGCATTTTTGATGACAAGTGAATTCGTGGGGTTTGGGTTTCTGATAGCACGGTCTTCTTTGAGTTATTAAAATACTTGCTGGAAATGTTTCTGAAGACTTCATCAACCAAAAATTGGATGGAACTAGATATTATATTCTAATTCATTCGTATTTGACCTTAGCCTGCAGGCTGATTTTTTTGAAAAAAAAAAAATACACGTACTATTACAGACTGACTCATTCTTCTTACCTTCATTTCAATCCACGTTACGACTTGCTTCGACTAGTTCAATGCAAATCCCAAAAACCACTACCAAAATACAATTTTATTTTCTTTTGTAAAAAAAGTAGTTGGCTTTACTCCTATAATCCTACTTGAATTCCAACTTCAAGCTCAACAATCTGAGTCAAGAAGCTAAAAAGGAGGATAAAAATGGTAACTTTCCTTTCGTTTTGAAATTTTATAGTGGGAAAAAGAAAGAAAAAACGAGGAATGAAAATTTCACTAAGGTTTTAGTTTTAGCCTTTGTTCTGTTGTTTAAGAGAGGAAGCAACAGTATGTGCCCACCATTTAAGACTATGTTTAACGTCAATTTCATTGCTGGTGGCAGGTACTTTCCATTTCATCAATGAAGTCATTTTCTTCTTCCTTTCTAAAGCTTCCCATGCTTCAGAAAGATAAGGCCTGATTGCTCTCGTGTGCAGATCAGATTTCTCAAAAAAATTCACTTTTACTTGATCTTCACTACTCCTGTTTTTGCCCAGTTTCTGTAACCCTGGTATAACCTCAACCAAACTGGAATTTACATCCTCGTCTGAGAATTCAAATCCAAGATCCATAAACCCTTTTAGCTCCTCATATTCTAGTTCAGATAAGCTCTTACTAAGACCCATTTTGGTTCTTCTTTTCCTTTCTTTTCGTCTACCCTTTATCTTTTTTGGTTCTGCTTTTACAGGATCTGGTTGAAACTGGGTTTTTGGGATAACTGAATCTGGAGAGTCTGAATTGTAGCTCAAACCATCACTTTGTGACCCAAGTTGGATTTCTTCTATCAGGGATGAATGTTTTGCAATTTCTGGTGAATTTTCTTGAATTTTGTCATCTGGATTTTCATGTGAATTTAATGAAGGGGTAGGATTTGAATGTTTATTGAGGATTTGGAGATTGAACCAGCATGAATCGAAGAGGCTAAGAACAGCCTCGAGGTTCATTAATGGTTGGCTGAAGGAAACTTGAAAAGCAGAGGTTTTTTGTGGAAGGTGTTCAAACACGAGGATCAAGCTATTTGTGTGTATATATATTAGCTCCTGTTGACCAAATTGCCCTGCTTAGTTGTTTATATTACGAAAATACTTCAACGTTGATTGTTTCACACATTTTCTAGTCTGTGCTATTATTTCATTTGGAAAATGTCGTTGTACTTATCAAAGTGTTCCTACCAAGAGTGTTGATTAATATCATTAGCAGGAATAAATGCTAATGAGTTTCAATCACTGTCAAACTTCTCTATTAGGAAGCTGTACACTAAAATGAGAGGTGTTTTTACTAAGGTTGAAGTTAGTGTGTAATAACTTAGGAGCTCCAAAATGGATATTCATATTAAGATTTGTGGCACATGGAAAATTGCTTACTAATATAATGGAGAATGGAGGTTCCATTGGCTTGTCCACTCTGTAATACTGGGATCGAAAGTATTTCACACTTATTCTTTCAATGTGGTATGTCTTCCTTTATCTGGAAAAAGGTCCTAGCTTGGCAAGAGGAACTAAAATGGGCTGAAGTTTACGCAAGAGGAAGAAGGGTCGAGGCAGAGATATAGAAAATGGTATTTGCAGCGAGTTTGTACTACATTTGGAAAGAAAGAAACCAACGGGTATTCCAAGGTATGCAGTCAGATTCGAAACATATTATGAAACAAATTATCCAAGAGATATGTTGTAGAGGAACAATGCATGCAAGATTACCTAGGAAACTTGTTCAATTAAATTTCTATCCTTAATTTTGTGGTTGTAGTATTTAGCCATAGTGTAGTTGTGAGATGATATGGTTTTGTACATCCTGATGTTGGGGCATCATGTCCAACTTTTTTCTTGTGTACATATTTTCGATTGGTTAAAATAAATTATTTACCAAAAAAAAACACGCAAGACGTCTAGGTTTACTTACACTTCTGTCCTCTAATTCATCATCAATACTATCTTAGGTGCTTTAAATTTTGAAGAGGAGTTTTTGGAATTCTTTTCCAACTGTGTTGCAAACCGTTTTTTATTTAGTTTTTACCAGAACAAAAAAAATTCTTTCTAGTTTTCATGTTGAAAAAAATACTTTTTGCAAAAAAAAAAGAGGATTTTTTTTTAATTTGCAAAACCTCTTGCTCAAACTAATTTTAAGCAAACACCACCTTAATGACCTAAAAGAATTTTATCTATCTTAATTCAAACTCCACAGTTGTCTAAATTACGAAAAGAAAATAGTTGCATCTCTTGATCTGAGGGGATATTTGTGTTTTCAGTTGCGTGCATGAATACATATGCCAAGTCTTTTTGGCTGCAACTCAAGTTGAATTTGTGGGTAAAATAAATAGAAGTAATGACAAGAAGATAATGTATAAATTGGATCATTCTTTATGACAAGGTTTTATCCTATTTTTAAGGTATTTGACTGGCAAAACCATTTCTTAGTTGAGGAAAAAGTAAGATAATGGAATATGGAGGGTGATGATGTAGCCTTAAGGAGAAAATGTATGATTACGTGTGGTATAAACATATGACTTGTTGTCAATCGCTAGATGCCCTTCTGTTTTTTTAGAAGGTTGTAAGGTTGCCAAATTGCTAAAACATGGATAAATCATATTCTGAAATGACACCATAAAATTTAAATGAAATGATGACTTTTTCTTGCTATTTTACCACTCAATAACTATTATTGCCTCAATCCAACAAGAAGGAGGGATCAAGTTTCGCTCTTTATTTCATGATTATATTCTTTATTTCCAATCAACAATCAATCATGGAGTACCATTGATTATATTCTTAATCATTCTCTTTTTCAGATAAGTTTGGTATAACCAGATCTAATCTATAGGAACAAATACTGTGGCACATCTTTTGGCTAAAGAAACTCTCGAGCAGTCCAACTCTAATAAATTATATATCTATATAACACCTCGAGAACTTGTGGTGGATGCCTACAATAAGGATTTAGAGGGTTTTTCTTCCGTAAGATATATTTCGACTAGTCTATGCATTAGGTTGGCTGTTTTAGGCAATGAAAATGCCCTACGTGGTATAGGTAATGGCCATCGTTGCAATAGTATCGTTTGTAACGCTTCCGTACTTAGACGTTTAATGATATATAATAAATCTTACCTTATCAGAAAAAAAAATAAAATTTATAAGAAATCGATGTTATATTAGTAACTTAGATATAGGTACCTGTTTAGTTATATTAATAATATATTGTATATCATCAGGTCTAGTTCTATAACCATAAAAAGTCCATATTTTGGAATTTTATACGTTGAGCTCATATTATATATATCTTGAAATAAAAGTTTTAATGTTTAACCGAAACAATCTTTATTCATCTCTTTTATATTTTCTCCGCTTCTTCTCTCTACTACAGTGGCCACCTTTCCTAAGTTTGTTATGAAGTCAAGATTTTGATATCCAAACCAAAAATTAGGTTGAGGGAGTTTGAAGCTTTTCAAATCTGCAAATTTATGAAAGAACCGTGCTCAAGTTCGAGTGTGTGCTATTGACATTAATTGATAATAGTCCAAGAAGCTTCAACCTAGAGATTTGATTCAACTGGACTACTTTCTAACTCTTTGAGAACGAATTTGATGAAGGTAAAATTAGAAAAAGAACTAGGTTCTTGATTTTTGTTTAAATTTCTTCAAAATTGAAATTCTAGACTGAAAATGCCGAATTGGGTTCTTGATTTTTATTGAAATTTCTTCAAGATTGAAGTTTTGGAGTGAAACTTTAAGCCTATTTCAATTTATGAGTTTTTTTTAGTAGACCCGAGGAAGATGTATTTTGGTGAAAGATCAACGGGGGTTGATTAATATCAGTAAAATTATTTGGGTAAAGCTAAAAATATTGAAAAAGCTTTTAGTAACTTGAATCTAAGGTAGTGGGTTTGATTGAGCATGATTGACATTGGTTTTGAGAACTATACTAGTTGAAAAAGGAAATTGAAGGTAAAATTCAGTTTTCGTATACAACAGTATTCATCATTATACAATATTATACAACATTATACAAAATTATACTAAGTGTATAATATTGTACAATATTGTATATTAGGTGTGTAAATAGTGTTATACAACATTACTTTTTCTATTCACGATTTTTGTTTGACTTTGGTGCAGTGATCTTTCTCTTTGAAGTAAGTTCCTCTTTCACATGTACAATTGAAGCTAATTTTGGTTTTCTGCATTGGTAAAATGTTAGAATACATTATTTTACATCTCATATATGAGTTTATACTAAGTTATTCATTTTTATACATAAACAATATAAGTGGACTTAAAACTGAAGTTAACTTTTTCTTACTTTTCTCAAACAATCGATGTATAAAGTCATTTTTTTGCTGATTTCTCTGCCAAATTGCGAATTTATAGGAGTTGTTTTTAATTTTTAATTTTTATTTCTTTTGCTTGTGCTATTTAGAACTTGGGAAAGAAGAAAATTTAAATTTTTTCAAGTTGTATTATAGTTAGTTTGTATTTTTGTAGTTGCAATAGGAATGTATATGATCAATTTAAGTTAGTTATATGCAAAGAATAAAAAGATATACATAAATCTATAAACTTATATCGAGACGATAATGTCATATTGTGAGATTTTCATGGGTTATACAGATAAAAACTTAAAATAATGATTATGTAGATGAAAAGCACCTACGCAAACTGTACTTTTATGCAATTATCCCCTTAATTATTCTCTAATATTACTAGTACCCCAAAGTTTACCCCTAAATGATAGAAGAGGTGCCTTTTCTCATTGTCACTCGTTATAAACAGTCCAAAACTGCCCTGTATGAAGAGTATATAGTAAATTCACTACACCTGGTACCCGAACTAGTACGCGGATCTTTGAACTTGGCAGAATCTTGTCAACTACCATAAATCGCACGTGCCAGACCACGAAATTCACGTGCCTACTATATAATTTAGCCACGTAAAAAAGAGTTAAAACATGATTTTGTGTTTCCGCTCACTTAATGGCATTCATATTACCAGCTACTTCCGGTCGTTATCACTGTAACCTATAAAGATTTTTTAAAATAAATAAATTGGATCAAGTTTAAGTTTACTTACAGTGTTTTTAATTCATTGTTTATTCTTATATTTGACTTGATCTTTTTTCCTAATGACCACTGCCTCCTCATGTTCATAAAATAATAATTAAACAGAACTGATACGTGGCGCTTGAAGTGCTCTCTTCTATCTTAATAAATGTTTTCAACTACTGTCGGACGTATAAACAAATAGAATATTTAGAGAAATACAAAAGAGGGGAAGGGCCGGATGAAAGTTAATTAACTAATGAGATAAATTGATAACGATTGACACACGACTATTTCTTTACTTTTTGAAAAAAAAAAACCTTTTGTTCTTTTTTTTTCTCCTTTCCATCCGCTCGGCAATACCATATGATTTTGTGGTCTACTTTGCCATTCTTAGTCGTATTTTAAAGCAGTACTTTTTTAATTAAAGGTGGGAGCTAAACATAAGATGATTTACCGAACACCAAGTAAGACATAAACTTCGACACATAGACATATCTACGGTTACCGTTACCGTATATATAGTTGCAGTATTTCGGAAACTAGTTTATAAAGTGTCAAAAGTTTTAAAGCTAATTATAGAATTTCTTTTAATCCTCCTCAATAACATTGTTTTCCTACATCAATATTCTAAAAAAGTGAAGTCCACTCTAATCCCTTAAATATAGGAGTGCGTAACAATTCTCTAGAAGGTCGAAAATACCTCACCAGAGTATTTCTCGGGTAAAAAATATTTCACCAGAGTATTTCTCGGGTCGAAAATACCTTAACAATATTTTAGTGACACATCGAAAGAAGGATTACCGGAAAAAAGCTTTTAATTAAGATTGATAGGATATTGCCGTTAGGCATTAGCCCTACAAAAATTAAACATAACCACTCTATATTTGCTCTAACCAGAAATTAGAAAATTTGTTATAAACTAAAGCAAAAGACAAGAACAATAGAGCAAGAACAATAGCAATAGAGAGAAGAGTAGAGAGAGTTCTTCTTATTGTGTTGAGAGGGGTGAATTACAATGGTAGAGAGCACCTCTATTTATAGGGAGGAGGAAGATCTTGCTACCAATAATAGGACTCTAAAATCTCTCTAATTAAGTACATTAAAGACATTCACCTTAAATAGAAGTGTAAGAAATCTTCTATTTCATAACACTCCCCCTTGAATGTCTATTCAATGATGTGCCTCATAAAACCCAATTGGGACAAAACCTTGTAAGGGAAAAAGAGTGCAACGCGCATTAACTCCCTCTAATGAGTACATCAATTTAAGCCTTGAGCATTTGCATTCCAATCTTTGTGCATCATCTTCAAAACGATCTTTGGTAGATGTTTGATAAATAAATCAACCATATTGACTTGAATAAATATTCCGCACCTTGAAATCATCATTCTTGATAGGTATGAACATCTTCATATGATGTCGTGGAATAACACTTCAATATCTCCATAGATACATTCTCAATGCCATCATGCTTATAGTTATGGCAAGATACATATGTACACAAATTGTACTAAGGATGTGGTACTTCAGGACCAAGTATTGCATATGCTTCAAGCAACTTAAATCTTTCAAGTTAAGTCATGTAAGTCACATAATAGACTTTAGCTGCATATCAAAGTTTCATGTCATGCTAAACAAATAAGGTATCGAAAATTGATTATACATACCTTTGACTTTATAGTTTCAAGCATATGAACTATAGGTTCAAAGCTACATGTCTTTCATATGGAATCAATTCTTCTTGAATTGTATCTCTTCCATTTAGTTGCTTTCTTTGAGTCAGCAAATGCGTATAGCATGCTTTGCAATATGTTGCAATTGCATTTCCCTTTTTATGAACTACAGGTTCATATCATGATATTCGGGGATATACATATACAAATGAAAATTCATTCCATGTAACACTTTCTCAAGTGTTTATCATGTCTCCCCCTCATGTTAGTAAAGCTAACATGTTTCCTCAACTTTGGAAAATCATCTTTGTGCATTATGTCAATATATATAGCACCTTAATATAAGATGAAATTATTTGGTTCCTGACCCTGAACCACTTTTGAGGGGAGAATATACTCTTGTATACAACTTATATCAAACTGATATATACAACTTCGTTCTCATAAGGAACAGTTTAGCTATTAAGTGGAAGCACTCAATAATTATCTTGCTAAACCAACTTTGATATAAACCAACTTATCAAGATGAACTGTCTTGAGTAGAGAATCTGGAAACTATGCTCGAAGTTAGATTACTGAGCGATTTACCTCGCAAGCACTGCCAGGCTGCAGGTTAATAACAATGGCGCATGTAACCATACCATAGATGCATCATATGTGGTATACATGGCAGGTGAATGGGCCCATATTCACCTTTGATATTTCCAGAATCAAGGGGCTTCAACCCGAACTCTTTAGTTGGTCAGTTCATTACTGAGAACAAGAACTTCTAGTTCTTTGATATTCACCTATGTGAATTTGCACATCATACTTCAAATGAGATGGCTAACACGAATGCCAACTGAATAAATTATCAATATTGGTAAACTTCAAATTTACACCATGACATGTGCACTTATCAATAAACTTCGGGTTTATTATGACATGGGTTTTATACCAATAGATATCCACTTTATTGTGGCATTCTTTCGTTTGTGTAGTACAAACTGGAGAAAAAAGCGGGTAGCTTTTCATATACAAATTACCCCGCTACAAGTTGTAGTAATAGGAGAATCAAAGCCTTCCTTTATTTATAGTCTCAATATCATCAATCGCCTTCGCGTGTACTTTTGGAAACTGGATAAGTTTCTTTGAGACTTACTACAGCACAATACTCAATTGTGTTTCTCCAACATAGTAATAATTGGCTCTTCGAGAGCTCTCAATTAACTTTGTACTACCACAGGTTCATCAACATCCATGTGGTGAATATCTTTCTTAAAGAGAAAGTTATACCATTATGGTCATGTCAAACTTATATGCAAGATATGTTTCTTGCATTATCGTTGTCCTTTAATGGTCATATTTCCAAAATACTTTGGCGTACAATAGGTACGCGACCAACGATCATTCATGCCATATATCATCTCAAACCTCCTTCTAGGGGTGAGGGTGGTATCATCTCAAGCCTCCTTCTAGGAGTGAGTGTGGTATATTCAATACCAATTTCATGTTCATATTCTTCCAACATTGAATATGTATTTGTGAATCACATTCACTTCGAGGATATGTGATTTTGTTATCCTTTTCAAATCTATAAATGCTTCAGGCATTTGATTTGCTATTCTTTGCAAATGGATAATCTTTTGTGCCTCTTTCTTTCAAATAGAGGTATGTGGATCAAGATGAGATAATGATGCATTTTTCCACAAAATTTCCCGTTTGGTTTCACCAACTTCTCCCCCTAATTTTGGGAAAAGTGTCTCATCAAATTGACAGTCTGCAAATAGTGCAGTGAACAAATCTCCTGTCAATGTTTCGAGGTAGCAAATAATGGAGGACGCATCAAACTCAACATATATTCCTAACCTCCTTTGCAAACCCATTTTGGTGCGGGATGGCGGTGCTACAGGCACATATACTGCGCATCCAAAGCTTCTTAAATGGGATATATTGGGTTCATGACCCAAAACCAATTGCAATGGGGAATATTTGTGTCAATTCGTCAGTCAGAGACGAACTAGCATTGCTGCATGCAACATGACGTGACCCCAAACCGAAGTGGGCAGCCGACGAACTAGCATTGCTTTATGCAAAATGGCGTGACCCCAAACCGAAGTGGGCAGCCGACAAACTAGTATTGTTGCATGCAAAATGGCGTGAACCCAAGTCGAAGCGGGCAGCCGACGAACTAGCATTGTTGCATTCAAAATGGCGTGAACCCAAACCGAAATGGGCAGCCTCGTTTTCATGAAGAGTTCAAGATTATTCTCATCTATTGTCTCAATATGATATCCATTTTGAATGATATCTTTAAAACTCAACAAGTTCCTTTTAGACTTGGAGGAGAACACTTTGATTGATATCATTAGAACTCAACAAGTCCTTCTTAGACTTGGAGGAGAACATTGCATTCTCTATGGTTAACGTTATGCCTTTGGGCAGAGTTACAATTGCTCTTCCGGAGCCTTCAATCAATTTACTACTTCCATAGATTGTAGTAATGTTTGCCTTACACAATTACTCTTCTTTTCTTTGAGTATTGTATGTGTAGTACATGAATCAACTAGGCAAATACTTTTACAATTGGACGTTGGTCCAAGTTCGCTTTGTGAGATAACCATATTTGCTATCCCATAGTTTTACATACGAAAGAAATATACGAACATAAGAATAAACAAGTTCAATTCTTTTGTGTCACATAATATTTTCAAAATCTGCTACTAACAGTTGGCTAACAAAATCAGATATGTTATCCATAATCAATTACTTTGCAGTTTGAAAATTTCAGCGTTTTTCATAAGACAATCGATTATTAAACACACACAATCGATTGTTTGAACATAGACAATCGATTGTTAAACACACAATCGATTATTTGTTATTTTTGAAAAACTTCAAATCACACTGTCTTAAGACAATCGATTGTTATTCATAGACAATCGATTGTTGGCTATTTTTGAAAAATTCTAGACCTCACTGTTTCAAGACAATCGATTGTGGATGATTTTTGAAAATTTCCAGACCTCACTGTTTCAAGACAATCGATTGTTAGTCAACGACAATCGATTGTTGATCAATTATTTTTCAATTTTAATGCGAAAATAGTTGATAATCGACTAGTTTTTCAGGCTAGTCGATTACCCCCACTGGAAAATAAAAGTTTTATTGATATTTGAGCATATTGAAGATATTCTAAAGAACTACTGCTAACATTGCATCATGAACTAGCTAATACGAGCTAATACTAATGACTATTAGATTATTCACTAACTAATACAAATAAGTAGAACAAAATCAAATAACTCCATCTTCTTTCATCATGGTCCCATCGCCGATTAGGTGGTCTATTTTCCCCTCGGGTTGCTCAAAGAAGTCTGCCACATCCAGGTGGGTGGTGTCCTCATTGTCGTCATAGACAAAATTTGTTTCAGGGCCTTTTCTCTTTCGAGATGCTTGATAAAGGTCAACCAAGTGTCTTGGTATACGGCAAATCTTTGACCAGTGCCCTTTCCCACCGCAACGATAACATATAGTTTCTGAACTATTTGCCTTAGGATCTTCTGGACCCCGTTTCTGCTTTCGGTGGTTATCTCTCTTTGGGGGGTGACGGACTTCTTTGGAATTTCTTCCTTGTCCACGTCCTTGGCTTTGACCCCGTTTATGACCGTGATCATGGTCTATTTTCGTGATTTCTCATGAGCAGATCATTATTTCGCTCAGCCACTAGTAAGAGAGAAATCAGTTCAGAGTACTTCGTAAAGCCTTTCTCTCGGTACTGTTGCTGCAGTACCATATTGGAGGCATGAAATGTTGTAAACGTTTTCTCAAGCATATCGTAATCGGAGATGTTATCTCCACATAGCTTCAGTTTAGAAGTAATTCTGAACATAGCAGAATTATATTCAGAAACGGACTTAAAATCCTGTAGCCTCATATGGGCCCAATCATATCGTGCTTGTGGCAGAGTGACCAACTTCAGGTTGTCATATCTCTCCTTTAAGCTGTTCCACAAAACGAGTGGATCCTTGACGGTGAGATATTCAATCTTCAAACCTTCGTCAAGGTGGTGGCGCAAGAAAATCAAGGCCTTCGCACAATCTTGGGTGGATGCTTTTTCTTTATCTTTGAGGGTGTCTCCGAGACCCATAGCATCTAAGTGGATTTCAGCATCCAACACCCATGTCATATAGTTCTTGCCCGAAATTTCAAGGGCAACGAACTTTCTTTTCATAATGTCAGACATACTCGAAAATTAAATTAGGAAGAGGGAAAATACCTTGGATTTTCGAGAATGGTACTTGAGACGGTAGAGTCTCGTGCTGATAACGTGTTATAAACTAAAGCAAAAGACAAGAACAATAGAGCAAGAACAATAGCAATAGAGAGAAGAGTAGAGAGAGTTCTTCTTATTGTGTTGAGAGGGATGAATTACAATGGTAGATAGCACCTCTATTTATAGGGAGGAGGAAGATCTTGCTACCAATAATAGGACTCTAAAATCTCTCTAATTAAGTACATTAAAGACATTCACCTTAAATAGAAGTGTAAGAAATCTTCTATTTCATAACAAAATTCCAATTCTCATAATAATTGTTTTCAGTTAATTATAACAAGTAAACAAAAGGTTCCTTCACAAATTTCAAGCACCTCTATGTTACGATACATGTTTTTCCATGTGTTTTTTTTTTTTTTTTGAAAAATGTCCATGAGATTGTTTTTTAACTAATGTTTTATAATATTTCACCAGGAAATAAAAAATATTAATATTAATATCCAAATGTATAAGGTAAGTGACGGAGAGAAACCTCAAGGGAAGTTTAGGAAATTAATCTCCACTTCTTTTCTTTCTTTTTTTTTGGCAAAACTATCAACAAAAGAAAACTAATGAATTTTCTCGTTCCATGTTCCACATAGTCAGAATACTTTTAATACCTTCTGGTTTTTTTTTGTTGAAATTTCGATCAGAATATGATATGATATTAAATGCTTCAAACCAACTACAAAGGGGATAAAGAAAGAAACTAGAAGGAAGAGATGGGTGTGGGGGTCAATAATAAATTAAGTAGAAGAGTTCCACAACAACGAGACGCAAGTATTAAATCCTCTGGTCGGTTTTGCCATTTTTCAGAAGTCATACTTCGTATAGTATTGTTTTCTGCATATTTGATGTTTATTTTAAAATTCGAGTAACAAATAAATTTGTGTTGTGATATTAAAGATATGCGATTTGATCCAATACTAACTGATAAACAAGAAATCAAGTATATAAATCAAAGAATAAAGTAAGTGAAACGGTGTTTAAGCAAGTCTTGACCTCGAGGTAAGCTTGTAAGAACAATGAAATGATAAGTCAATTCTGATGAATAGTAAGCAAGAAATAGAAAAATAAATTCCTTTATCAATGATTGATGCGTTACAAATGATTTGGCTCCCCTTTATATAATAGGAGAATCCCAAATAACGTATGCATAGAGTCTTCACACTATCGAAGAATTTTGAAATGAGTTTCTTCACCAAGTACGTCTTAGATCCAATCTTCGACATGTAAATAAATATTAAACACAAAAGATCTGCTTAGGATTGTTATTGCCTTCTGCTACGTGTTACGAACATCCATATATAATCCTATTGTGGTATCAGAGCCACGGTTTCTCTAGTTTAAAGTTTATTTACGGAATATTATAAGATTATATTTGAAGAGTTCAAACCATATACTTGTGTCTTGTGCAATAGTCAAATTGTTTGAATGCATATGAATTGATATTATTTTATTGTGAATAAAATGTGTATTCATATATTGAGTTTGAAATTTTGTATTACGTACGACGGGTATCTATAATAGTTTATTAGATTCTATTGTTAGCTTGAATTGTTATTAGTTCATGAGACGTTAATTAATAATAATGATCTACCATGAATTATTTGTATTTGATATATGGGACATATAAGAAAAACATGTTAGAAGAATGTTGAATTTCATTTTTGTGTCATGTGCTTGTTCGTTACATAATTTTGAATTATTTATTACAAGTGCTGTAAATTAATTTAGGACTAATCGTGTAGACAATTTGAATTAAATTCAAAGGTAGTAAAAGATTTGATCATTATGTTATTAAAATTTATTTTAATAACAATTCTGTCACACAAAAATGCGAGTCCTCAAAAAATAAAAGTATAGAATATTTTAATATAGAGCTATGCATAAAAGTAAATTATTTTATTTATTTCTTGTTTATAAGGAGCAGCCTGATTTCGATGAGACTTATAGTTCGAGAATATGTTAAAATTATTTATTGCATTAGATGCATGGATAAAAAAATTTAGTTAGTTTTACACTAGACTCCCGGTGTAACGATCCGGCATGTCATTTCGAGAGCTGTAGTTTCGACTCTCTATTTCCTGCTTCTTTTGTGTTCTACAACTATATTATGACTTATCGGATTAGTTGATTCGCGTCCGGAGTGATTTCAGAACAAATTGAGACACTTCGGCTCTTATTGAAAGCTTAAGTTGAAAAAATTGATCGGATGTTGACTTATGTGCAAACGACCTCGATTTTAATTCTGATGGTCCAGTTAGCTCCATTAGGTGATTTCAAACTTGGATCACATCTAGATTTCATTTGGAGGTCCGCAGTAGAATTACGTTTGAAATGCCGAAAGTTGGAATTTTTAAAAGCTTGATGATAGCTGCCGACTCAACGCTACACCAAGATAGGAAGAGCGGGTCGCAATAGCATTTACATGAATAGTGGTTCATGATCGAATTTCCACATGGAGCTAGTAGTGGAGTTGGATTGTCTGTTTAGTCTAGAGATGCGGTTGTGCTTCTAATGTCACTTCGAACATTTTTTATTTTCTTTGTTTTTATAAATACTATTATGAAACTAATGATTAAAACTAAATTATGCTATGAGAATATTGTTAAGTTGTATTTAATATAGAGAAAGGCACTAGGGTTGTGACACTACCTAGGTGGCTAATCGAGGGGTAGAAGTTACTAAGGGTAAATTGATATATTTGGGGCTTATGCTATAGCCATTGCACAATTATACCCATTCTCACACCTCTCAGTAGAGAAAATGATTTTGTCCAATTAGCTCTCTCGAGACAAGTTGGGTAGGCCAATTAGACCAAGCAGCTAGGGTTCAAGTAGGGTGATTACTCTCTCGAGGTTTAATCCGTTAATTGGGACTACCATTTCTTATGGGTCTATCCCAATTTCATGTTAGGTCAATTTTGGGGTTATGGACTCTCTTTCTCAATAAGAGTTGGACCCGCTAAGCTTGAATCTATGTTTGCAATCACAAATTCAAAATTAAAACACAAAATCAACCCAAATAACAAATACCAAATATCAATCTAACCCTAGATGGAAACACCCATCAATTACCCAGGCTAGGGTTGAGCCACAACCCTAGCTAAAGGGTTTAGCTACACATAATTATAGAAGAGACAGAAGAAATAGATGAGGAACTAAACATATTAATTAATTACTAAGTAGAATCTACAATAATAAAGACCAAAAGTGCCAAAAATGGCTACAATCTCGTTCCCATGTGCACAACTGTGTTCAGAACGTAAAAAACTCCTCTAAAAATGGTAAAATATTTTATTTATACTAGGCTGGAAAAACCAAACAAAATACCCATGCAGGGTCAGCGCGGACCGCGCAAAAAGGACCGCGGCCGCGCTGGCTCTTGGACTGATAATTTCAGCTTCTTTGAAGTTGAGGACCGTGGACCGCGTAAAAGGGCATCGCGGTCGCAGAGGGCTATGGCGCGGGCCGCATAAAATAGACAACGGGCCACGTGACTTTTATTTGTCGTTATGACAGCTCTCTAAATCTCGTTCACGCGGACCGCACAAATAAACAATGCAGCCGTGAAGGCTTAATGCGGGCTGCGAGAATGTGACAGCGGCCACGTAGCTTAAATCCAGTATATATCATCTCTCTGAATTTTCTAGTGTGGGGGGTCACTGTTGCGCGGTCCGCACTAGGCTCTATTTCCTTTAATTTTATCGATATTTGATGCTTGAGCAGGTTTCACTCTGTTTTGAGCTGATCTATGACATTTGTTACTTTGTCGCTCAAACAAATAATCAAGCACAACTTGTAAGTATTTTGGGACTATTTTGTAGCAATTTGAAACCAAAGCAATAGCAAGTAGGGGTATAAACATGGTAAAATCCTAACTTGTCATCTCCCCCAAACTTAACCTTTACTTGTCCTCAAGCAAACAAAATAAGACCCACCCTTTAAAGGGAAATTCAAGTAATTCCAGCTACCCTAAGACAACCTCAACAAGCAACAATTGGGACTAACAATTGCCCTTAATACGAATGCATCATTAACACATTTAAATTTTGAAAACTTTGGATCAAGTGTGACACAAGAGCATCAAGAGTTGGCACATTTATCAAGAACTTGTCTCAATTACTTTGGTCATTGTGGAACCCAAATTCTGGAACCCAAATTCACACATCCTCACCTCTCCCTAAGCGAACCTCACATTTTTAGATTATTGACACACAAATCGAGGTTGATGGAATTTCACTCATCTCTCTCAAGAAGAAGGTCACAAGTCCGCTTCTAAGTACCATATGCTTGCCCCTTATGTACAGAATCCACTAATGTGGGTTCCCTTCAACTCAAGATCCTATAGGGCTTTTGTGGAGTCAAATATGAAGGCTTTTGGGTAAGAGTATAACATGTTTTTATTCAAGCGGGTTCATTATTCCCTTAAGCACTTCTTTTGATTCATTTTGGCACACTTTCTTGACTCATTTAAGTATTTCACTTCCTTTGAAGGGGTTAGAGGGACACATTGTCTCTCTTTATTATGCAATTCAAAACATTTATCTTTTTTCTACTTTTTTTCACACCTTTTTCACTTTTACTTTCCTTGAATCCCTTTTTTATTCTTGTTCACATTGGACTTCCTTTTTGTCTTTTTTCTTTTCTTTCTTTTTCATTGACTTTCTTTTCTTTGATTTTGTATCTTTTACCACTTTGTTTCCTTTCTTGTCTCTCCAACCCCAAACTTAGACATTTGCCATTACTCAAGGGAAGATTTGGGTGCCAAGAGAGGGTAGCTTTTAGAACGGGTATAGGCTTGTAGCATTGGTTCTTGAAAGAGAAAGGTTCAAGGCTCAAAAGGGTTAACTAGGGATAATTTCATTGGTAGGCCATGGAATTGGTTAACTTAACATTTGGATTAAGAAGGGCCTATAATCACTTCTCAAGCCACATTTCACCCATGATTTCGCCTCAACAAACATTCAGGGAAAGTTCTAGACGATTGGCTCGGGACTTGAACTCACAATTCGATTCCTCACCACACAAGCTAGGGGATTGCTAAAGTATCGACTCGAGGGCCCACAACGACCTTAATTACAATTCAAGCACCCAATAGTCCGAAAAGACCATATGATGATTGTTTGGTCAATGCAAGAGTCTCAAAGCCACAACTTTCACCATCCTAAACACAACATTATGTCTTTGACCATGGGATCAAAGGAAAATGTGCTAGGCCCAAGTGAAGCTTTGCTTGAGGTACCCTTAACTACAACTATCAAAAACAAAAGAAAAAAAAATCAAAGAAACGGACTCAAACCCTTAAGAAGGTTGTCACTCCATCTATCATTGGGAAGAGCCACCCGGTTCGCTCAATACTTCACCCTTGGAAAGAACCGTGGCATTAAAAAAACCAAGGGTTTATTTAAAATGCTAAAAACAAAACAAAAGGCTACAATCCTATCTATAAAGCTAAAAACGAAAAATTTTGCGAAAATAGAAAATCGAATGACTATGTACAATAGGGGAGTAGAATATACAACGGTGATTGAATATACATAAATGTAACTTTATATACAAACCAAAGGAGAGAATAAAAGTACGAGAAAAGTAGCTAAATATAAAGTTATATATAACCCAAAATAGAAAATCAAATCAAAGTAAAGCAAATATATATATATATATATATATATATATATATATATATATATATATATATATATAGAGAGAGAGAGAGAGAGAGAGAGAGAGAGTCATCCATGGATAATCAAAAAGTAGGGCGCATCCCAACGAATAAGAGCTGGGAATGTTCCCAATGCCTACTACACAAATAAGCATAAAAATCAAGTGAATGATATAGAAACTCCCTAGGCCTGGTCCGTTTGCATGGGATCATCAGTGGTCCCCTTTTCCTATATATGGGTGGGAACCTCAGACTGGTTCCCGGACTCCTGCTTCTCAGCTGCTGGGACTGGGTCCTGCTTCTGGATCGGCTGAATGATAGGTGCGGCATGTGGCAGATCGGACGAGGCCTCCTATGGGATTGCCACATCAATCACTGCATTAGCTGTACTGGGAAACTTTCTCTTCTTCCTAGGCTGCCTGGGTGCCTGCTCCTGTTGTGACTCTGCTGCTGGTGCTGCTGGATCTGGGGCTGGGTCCCCGAATAACAAGTCTAGCGGCATCTGATCTGCCAATAGTTTGTCCACATTTGTCCTGAGCTGATTCACAAACTCCTTAGAAGCCCGTGATCTCCTCATCTTCTTGTGCTCCTTGGTAGAGCCTTGCCATGTGACTCTACAACACTAGTCAAAGTGGCTTGTGTCTTCATAATACTTTCCTGGTTTTTTAGAAGCTTTTTCAAAGTGTCCTTAATGGACTGAGTAATCTGAGCTGGATATGGTGCTGATTGTGTCTGAATAGTGGAGGACAATGTGCTGGGACTAGCGGAAGAGGATGGTCCTGGAGGCAAGTCTAATATTGTAGTGGCAGCATGCTCAGTGGAAGGTACGGTAGAAGGCTCTACAGCAACTGGTCCTCAGACTGGCCAGTTGGGACAGAAACAGGTGGCTTGAAGTTCTTGGATTTAGGGTTGTCCGAGCCCTGCATGCTATACCAAGAGTAAGGAGCCACAGGCTTGGTCTTATACCTTTTCTTCTCCACCTCCAGATCCCTAAAATACATAAAAAGGGTGCTGTAAAAAGAGTAGTTCTGGTCATGCTCCTACTCCACGACAGAAATCACCCTGGAAATCACATTGCCTATATTGATAGGGTACCCGGCCGTAATAAATGCAACAAGAACAGCCTTGGTAAGTGAAATAGTATTATCGCGGGTAGAAGGGTCAAGCCGACTGCACATAAATGTCAACCATCTTCGAGCCTCAAAGTTGAAGGTGTTCCAGAATATTTTCATCCTTGCTTGCAGCCACTGTGGCACAATACTGGGGATAGCTAAGAACTGAGCCAACCAAGGATGGACTTCCTCTCCCATCCCTAACTTTGCTAGGTAAAGCGACTCGTCCTCATCTCGAAATCCCAAATAGTCATTCAAATAGTTTCCATCAAACAACACTACTTTGTCTCTCACTTTGGTCACCTTAGTATCCTTGACAATGTGAGCCACGTTAGAGTAGAATTCCCTAACCATGTGCTCATTTGCATCTATGCACTTTTTCAAGAAAAATCCCGAACCTTTTCTAGTTATGAACTCCCTTTGCACGTTCGGGTTGTGGGGTAAAAGGTCAGTGTCAATAAAACTTCTCTTTGGTATCAACTTCCTCACCGGCCACCACTCCCTAAACTTGTGAAATGCCACTTGACTGACAAATCGAGCTTCCCAGGCTTCACGTTAACTAGTTCTTTCAATACCCTCAATCTGAGGCTCAGCTCCCTCATCTTTGCCTGCACTCTCCCCAGATAATGAAGCTGTGGGGGAGGTGGAGTACTTCCTACTATCGGTGGCGAACTCGTCAAAAGAATTTGAGACTACATTCACTGGTCTTTTGAATGTGGGTGATGGTGGAGGGGTATCAACGAGGTGGAGGGGGTCGGTTATGTGAGTTGGGATTGAATCCGAGGAGATGCATTTGGAGGGCGCATACTCACTCCCCGATGAATGAAAAGCAGCTTTATCAGCAACTTTTATCAATTTCTGTGTCTTTTTTGTGTTCTCCCGGGCTTGGGGAGTGAGTTTGGATAGTCTCTTGCAATTACCCCCTAGGGAGAAACCACCTCTCCGGGGTTGTTGTGATTGTTTTCCGCCCATTTTTCTAACCATACTCTGCAAAGATAAGCATCTAACATTGTTAGTTTAAGCATATGCAGTGAATGAAACAGGTTGAGGACACAAGTGCAGAACATAGTGGCAGAACATGTTGCAGTACATAGCACCGCGGACTGCACAAAAGTGGCCACGGTCCGCGCTGGGCAAAGGTCCCAAGACACACTCTCTGAATCTCCCACCTCGGGCCGCACAAAAATGAGGACGCGGTCGTGCAAAAGAGCAATGTGGTCGCGCGGGGAAAAGGCCCCAAGACACGCTCTCTCAATCTCCCACCGCAGGTCGTACAAAAATAGGGACATGGCCACGGTGATCCAGCGTGGTCCGCACAAAAGTGCAATACGGCCGCGCTAGGAACATTAACATGCAACAAAAGAACTCTGTGGTTGGCAAAGAAATGCAATGCGTACCGCGTTAGGGCAGCACAATCGCGCAAAAGCTACCGCAGATCGTGCTAAGCTAGGGTGATGGGAACTAAGTTACGGTGTCATGTTTTTGTTCATTATTGGTCAAATTTAACTCCTACTTGTCCCTACTCAGTTAGCCAATCCTTAAGCATGTTCAGCACACAAAAAACAAACGAGCAAAGAATCAAACCTAAACTAGTAATTCAAAGAAAAATGAGAAGAAAAAAGAGAATTACACTACTGGGCAACAAAGAAGATGAATACTAAGAAATTACTTAGTTATGACTGCATGAGATGTTACCAGATTGATGAAGAATGAGTGCAACTAATCCAATCAAGCAAGAAGAATAGGCTCAGAAAATAAGGAACAGTAAAATTAGGATTCTGGGTTTTCAAAGTGCCAAAAGGTTAAAATGAGACCCTTGGTCTCTTTTTACCGACACCCATTGGGGCCCGTACTCACCTACCAACACGGCCGCACAAAAGTGACCGCGGATTGTGCTGGATTTGTTCATTGCAGCCTTGGACTAAGCAGCCCACACAGACCGTAAAAACGTAACTGCGGCCGTATGGGAAAACTTTCAAGAGCATTTACTTTTGACTTGCCAGCACGGACCGCGCAAAAATACATCGTGGCCGCACTGTAAATCTTCAGAGACTAAGCAAACTTTACTTATGCCAGCGAAAAAATGCACCGCGGCCGCACCGGCAAACTTCAGAGACTGCAATTTATTTCATTTTGTTTTGCACTACTTCATCACAATCCCTGCAACATCTTATAAATAATTAGCTCAAAAATCCTAAGCTACAAAGAAAATTAGACAGAAAGAAAAAGACATGGGTTTCCTCCCAAGAAGCAGTTGATTTAACGTCGCAGCACGACGCATGTTACCATCACATCACTTTAAATGAATGAGTGCAAACATGTGGCTGTCATCAAACTTCCCCAAATAATGCTTGACGCAATGCCCATTGGCCCGAAAAGTTTTACCATTCTTGTTCTTGAGATCAAGAGCACCAAGAGAAGTCACACATACAACTTTGAACGGCCCATTCCACTTTGACTTGAGCTTTCACGAAAATAATTTTAACCGAGAGTTGAAAAGAAGAACCATATCACCAACCTTGAATTCCTTCCCCCGAGTATGTTTGTCGTGAAGATACATCAGCTTGTCCTTATACAATGACGAGCTGGAGTAGGCATGAAATCTAAACTCGTCAAGCTCATTAAGTTGCTCAACATGGAGATTTGCCGCAACATCCCATTCCAAGTTCAACTTTCTCAAGGTCCACATAGATTTGTGCTCCAATTCCACCGGTAAGTGACATGCTTTCCCAAATACCAACTTGTATGGAGACATAACAATTGAGTTTTGACCAAGCGTGCCAGGGTCAAAATTTTACTTTTTGAGGGAATGTTCGGGAAATCTAAATTCATACATTGTAGTTGATTTCTTTAGCAATAATCGATATGAGTTAATTGTGGCTAGTTGTCCGTGATCGTATTATCCATGTCTAGACTAATTTATTGTTATGTTGATTATTCTTATCATATGTATGGATTTTGGTATTGATTAAGTATTAACTCAAAGCCGAGGTTGACATTGTGGAAGCAAATGTTGAACTAAGACTTGTGTTGCCATGTCTATCTCCTTATTACTATTGTTCCTTGTTTTGGTAAGGGAGAATATTAATACACGAAGGGTGATGCCGTGCCATTCTTATTTGATTTATATGGTGAGGTTTAGAGCATTTTCCGTTGATGTGCTTACTTGTTATTCTGGTTTAAGGTGTAGTAGTTGCCTAAATTACTTGCAATCCCCTCAGCATGTCCCCCCCCCCCCCCCCCCCGGTTCCTATTTGTTCAGCTTCTATTGGTTGTTATTGTGCTCGCATATTATTTAACTACACAATTTTATGTATGTGTCTTGTCCTGGTCTCGTCACTACATCGCCAAGGTTAGGCTCGGCACTTACCAGTACATGGGGTCGGTTGTACTGTTACTGCACTCTACACTTTCTGTGCAGATTTTGGTGCTGACTTGTATTGACCCCGAGTTTAGCAGCTGGACTTGATCGACATGAGACCAAGGTATCTGCTAGAGTCTGCAGATACTGGAGTCTCTACCTAGATTTGTTATTTTATTGTTCCTTTTCTTTCATAACAGTATATTATCTTTCAGACTCTGTTTGTAGTAAACCGTAACAACTTGTAAATTGTGACTCCAGATCCTAAATGTTTCAATTACTTTGAGTTTTATAATATTCCGCAAACTTTATTTAGCTTCTATTTGACATAGATAAATTCTATTATTAAAAACTTGTTGAAGTTGATTTTGTAAATTCTCTAACATTGGCTTGCCTAGAAAGTGAAATATTAGGCGCCATCACGATTCCGAAGGTGGGAATTACGGATCGTTACATTATGAAGAGGACTTCAAAGATCATATAAAGAGTATGAGTCAAGTAGATGATGATGGAAAGGAAGCTGTTGAGGATTTGTTAAAGTATCCGCCAAAATGTTAGAGTTGGCCATTCTTTGACACTGCTTGTAAGAACCAATCTATGCACAACAATTTAACTGTGTCATTCAATGCATGGATCTTGCAAGGAGGGCACAGGACAATCATTAAGATTCTTGAGGATATTAGAATCAAGGTGATGAACATGATTAATGAACATGAAGCTGAGGTGATGACATAGGGAAATGGGTACAGTCCCAAAACCATGGAGTTGTACAACTAATTCATGAAGATTGCATTGAAGTGTCATGCTAATGGCAGTGTAGACAATAGATATGAGGTGACTGAAAGTAGTGACAGGAACATTCTAAATCTAAGGTTAAATAAATGTACCTGCGGGGTATGGGATCTTTGTGGCGTTCCATGTCCTCATGCAACATATGCATTATTTCACAAGAAAGTGGACCCTCTAAGTCAGATTTTCATTGGTACCTTACCAAAGAGGCTTAACTCCTAACTTATTCGCATAAATTACAACTAGTAAGAGGAGAAAAGTTCTAAAAATATTGAACCTTCACAATACATGGCTCCACCTTCTTTGGTAAAGATGGCTGTGAGACCAAAGGTTAAGAGAACAAGAGGAAAAAAAATGAGGAAATTAATAAATAGGACAATGGTAGTCAAGGAAAGGGAGGGTAATGATATGTAACAACTGTGGTGAACCTTGACACAATGCTAGAGGGTGTACAAAGGTAATTAATACTATAAGCTTTTCTATCATTATTTTTGTTTCAACATCTAATAAAAGCTTTCTTTCTTACTAACATCATTATAAAGGAAATCAACCTATTAGAGGTAAGAAGAAGGGAAAACAGACTACTTGATGAAGCTACTGATAATTAATAACCCAAATATCCCTCTCCTACACCAGTGCCACAAGAAGCCACTGATGAGTAAATTCCTTTGTCAGCCCCTCGGCTAAGTTAGCCTACTCAAACAAGTCAATCCAGCAACTTGTTATTCATGCTAACTCCTTTAGTACAGAGGAAAGAACCAAGCTAAAGTGCCTTCCCAGACTTCGACTACCCAAACTCTGATACGGAGACTGAAATAGCTATAAGTCCAAGAAGTATCTATGAGATAAAAGCTTTCTTTCTTACTAACAACATTCTAAAGGAAAGCAGCCCATTAAAGGCAAGAAGAAGGGAAAGCAAACTATTTGATGAAGTTACTAATAATAAATAACCCAAATTTCCCTCTCCTGCACCAGCTCCACAAGAAGCAATTGATGAGTAAATTCCTTTGTCAGCCCCTCGGCTAAGTCAGCCTACTCAAACAAGTCAATCCAACAACTTGTTGTTCATGCCAACCCCTTCAGTGTAGAGGAAAGAACCAAGCTGCAGTGCCTTCCCAGACTTCGACTACCCAGACTTTGATACAAATCCTGAAATAGCTATAAGTCTAAGAAGTATCTATGAGGAAAAGACTAGGCTACAATTGAGGCAACTACAAAGTACAACAATTGGAACAAGGGAAATTAAATTTGTTCGTGATGCAAGTGGTGTGAGTGAGCCATATAACCTTCCATTCTCACCAAAGAAGTGGAAATGGAAGGGGAAAAATGCTATTGCTGGTAACCAGCTTAACAAACAAAGATTGGACAAGTTGAAAGCAAAGAAGGGTAATGGGAAGAAGCAGACTTAATGCAATCCGGTGTTCTAAAATGTGGATCTACTAAACTTTATTATGGTTGTATATTTTGGGTTGTGATGTAATTATTGTTAACCAAGTAAACTTGTTAAACTTGTGTGACTATTTAGTTACGGACATGTTCACTTGGATGTCATATTACCACCTGGTTGTGTAAGTTTTTGAAGTGATACTGTCACATCCCCTTGTTTGGGGTTTAATGTAGTTTGACTGTTTAGTTGGAGACTGGGATATCATGTTGTCACTTGGTTGTGTAAGTTTTTAGGGTGATAATGTGACATCCCCTTATGATGAAGCAACTATTAGTTATGAATTTGAATGTTCGTTTCATTGTTATTAATTGTCCAACTATTAGGTTTATGAATGGTTTAAGTGTTCGTTTATAAATGGTTTAAGTGTTCATTTATGAGCAATAGATGTTGTCCAACCCCTTCTTTGTCCAACGTTTAGGAATCTGCAGGTTCATCACCATTAAAAACTATCCAAATTTTGACAAAGACAATGCCTTAATTACATACAATTTATGTGCTTTTGTAACTGTAATGTTCATCAGCCCATAACATCGATTAATAGTATAGTAGGTTCATCGTAATTGGTACCCTCGAATACATACACATAATACATAAATATTAGAATTACATTAACTAAGATTACAAGCTCTAATGTAAACGGTTCAAAACAACATAAATTACACCTTCTTTTCTAATTTCAAATGAGAATAAAACTGAAAACATTCAGTAAAAAAATATCACAACAATAGACATCAACAAGATTCAACAACATTCACTTCATCATTGATGCTGCAACAAATCCAAAAAAAGTGCCCATAAAATCATAAGCATCCCTGTCACTTTTAATCGCTTCTCAAAATGATGTTAGATCTTTAGTTGTAACCAAATTACCGTTCAACGAGATTTCATCTTCCCATTCAAAATGACCACAAGAATGATTCTGTCAAAGACAAAAAAAAAATAGAGAAGAAACTAAGATCGTTATTATTAGACTATAATTTAGAGCAAACTGATAATAGTTAAGAGCTTTTGTTAGAGAATCACTAACCTTAGGCTTCAAACATTTAAAAAATCGCCTTCCAGTGTTTAATAGAGTTGTTGAAGTAAAGTGGTTCGCAAAGATGCCACAACGACACCTATTTTGGGAAGAACAACTTCCTTGCGACATTGAAGACGGAGGAAAATATGATTGGGGTCGTATGGGCCTTAATTCTTTGGAGACGAGAATGTAATGGGTGTTGTGGGCTTTTAATTTGGTGGGATCGATGACATGTTGGCTAACATGGCAACTGACATGGATAAAATTGATGGGTCAACTGTCACAATGTCGTCAAAACGTTAGGGTTATGAGTAATTTTTAAAACTTCATTAACGATAGGGATAAGAATGGACGAAATGTATAACAGGTGATAAAAATAAACATTAAATAATAGTAGTGGAATATTTTTTACTTTTTTCCCAAGAAGTAAGCGCAAAAAGAAAATGTTGGGACTAATACAACCTTTGGTTCATTCAAATAGATTAAAGTGAATAAATGAACTTTGGAGTGAATAGGTTCCCGTAATCCATTTTCTTTTTACCGATGACAAACAAATTAAATAATGGGGATTACTACTGAAATTACTACCTTTTTGAACTTGAGAAACTAAATATACAGGACAAATCTGTTGGGACAACGATTGAAATATGGCATGGAAGACAATGAATGCGACATTTCGAACTCCCAAAAAAAGGTGCACAATCAAATGAAAATTAAAGGGAGCATTCCTTGCCTCGAAGAAGGGAAAAATACTGCAGAAGAGTTGCGGGGCAAATCTCCTTTGGCAGAGTGCACAGATAAAAGAACACGTAAAACAATACTTGCATGTTTTACTTGGCTGGCTGCCAATGGAGGTTTTGCCCTGTAATGCACCTGCAGCTAATTAAAACTAAAATTCTGCCTTCAACAGAGCAACATATGCAATGAGAGAATATTGCCCTTTCTTGACTGAATGAAGCGATATATCTTCTAGTTTACTTACCTCCAAGAAGTAAGTTTTAAAATAATGTAAAAAGGAAGAAAGGGCAAAGGAACAATTTGCAATTCTGTACTTTGTTCCACATATCTAGAAAATTTTGAACCACTCTCTCATGTAGACAATATTCTACAGTAGGTTTCAAAAGAAGAGAAAATGTGTCGACATTTACATAATGTAGCATATCATTATATTATATGGAGTACTGAAAATCCTTCGAGGGAACCTAAAAAAGAATTAATTTGTTTAAACGAGAATTATAATAACAAACAGAAGAAACTCGGAATGCCAAGTAGATGAGTGGAAGACGAAAAATAAAACTAGGATATTCTGAAGCATGTTCGCATTGGGGAGAAAACTTTATTTCCTACAGGTGGAAAGGAAATTAAAAATGATTTTATGCATGCGGAAGCTTGGGATGGACATCCTATTTTTATTGCTTGAAAGAGATATACATAAGACCAATTAAACACATATGAATTATTTAATACTTATACATAAGATGTCATATTCATGGATGATTTCTTGAGGGTGACCACTTAAGAAGACAGCCAATTTGAGCTATCTAATGTTAATGGAAAAAATTAAATTATCAAACCCCATCTAAGTATGCCTTTGTAAAAGTTTAAGTATGGATCTGCAAATCAAAGTCGAAAATAATTTAGCCGAAATTTTGGTTCTGGTTTCAATTATAAAAGATTGATTTGTTTGATCTCGTATGAAACAGATTTTGTGAAAAAATAATCTTGCCGAAGGGCAGGTTTCAATTCTTGGGGTGGGACAATAATAAGGTGTATCGAGTGGGTTCTGGCCCAATTAACTTTGAAAAAGTATGCTGTATAGCCACTCTGAAAGTTGATAGCCGAAATACATATATATTTCGTACATATATTTATTTCTGTATGTTATATACAGAAAAATATAAATTTTTTATATTTTACGATTATAAAATCGATATAGTTTTGACCTCGGGCTAAAAATGATTTTAGCCCAATCCTATAACCTTTTCGTTGTTATTGAGGCCTAAGTCTAAATGTGAGATGCTGTGAGTTGTCCAATCAAAAAGCTTATTTTTGCGAAGAATTAATCCAAATACCTGTACAATCAACCACTTAAATTTAAAATAGTCAATGAATATAATATATATATATATGTATGTATATTTATGTATAATTTATATATATGACTACAAAAATTAACAATAAATATAGCCCGCTATTTAGGTAAAGATTCCTATTTTTGCTATGGAAATACAGCTATCCGGAATGGAGACCTAGAAGGGCAATCTATAGTTTGCCTAGCTCATTCATATTTCCTTTATAAGTTAGGTATTGAAAGGAACAAGTTATATGTTTGGCCGGCCAGTCAACAATTGCATCCGTTAGCTATATATATATAAAAGTATGTCAATTATATTTATATTATGCATTAATATACAAAATAATGTATTTTGTCAATTATTATTTTAGGAAGGGCTATACTGTGTAGCTTTTTCTAATGAAAATACATAAATATTACCCATCTAATGCATAATCGAAGTGATATTTTATGTACATGATATTTCTTCTTTAATTTATTGTTATCAAATAGAAGGAAACGGCACGGAGGAAAGAAAATAAGAACGCTGCTTACAGGGTTTGAATCATCCACCTATATGATGGTAGGTGGGGTGTTCAACATCGAATCGAAATTAAAGTTTAATGGTTTATTGATATTGGATTAACGGTTTAATTAACGGGAAACAGATTTTAATTTTTTTTATTAACGGCTTATCAGTTTAGGGGCGAATTATTCAGTTTTCTTAGCGGATAATCCGTTAACCCGTTATATATATATCAAAAACCTTTCCACTTCAGTCTTCCACTGTTCCTGTACTCTATCTCTAAGTTCCAACGGCTAATTCCTAAATAATTAGAATTATGAAAAATATGTAACATAATCTTTGTTAATTACTTTACAAAAGGCAGAAAGTTCAGAATCAAATTTAAGCATACAAATATTTTGAAATACTCATACAAATGAAGTAGTATTAATTAGATTATAAATAAATTTTTCTCAGGCATAATGCATAAAGGATGCAAGAGCAATGAACTGGACAAGATAAATTAACCAATGCTCAGTTATACGATATAGGTGAAGACGTAGAGATGTATTTCTCAGGCATGAACAATGAATACTATGGACACCTGATGAAAGTTGATGCGCCTAAAATCTTAGTCGTAAACATGAACTAAGTGAGTTTTCAAATTGTAAAGGAGCTACAACCACATGGATTAACACTCGCATATGGGTTCTGAATTAGTACTCGTTTGTAGGGTCATATTTTTTAATAATTCTGATTGAATATAAATTGAATTAATTAGGCAGATAAATCATATGATAACTGCTCGATAAGAGCTAAACCGATACCAATCCTGCCAATATCTTATTGGGTGTCTAGCGGATTAATATATGTAAAAATCGATAACATATAAGTCAAAACACTAAGAATAAATAATTGCCTAATCCGTCCAATAAATAGCACTAATGGTATGTGAGCACGTTCACAAAGTGAGTTGGCCCTAAGCCCCTATTCGCCTATACATATTAAATCAAGATTATAAGGAAAAAATTAATGTGAAAAGTTTAGCAGTTTTTTTTAAGAACATGACTTACATTGCTAGGCAATTACTAGCACTGAAGTTAATAGTCGAACTAACAGATCACGTTATTGTTCTTTACATACTCCTAAAAAGATCTTATCCCATTTTCCGTCATTACTCGATTTTATCATCTTTGACTTTTCTTTTGACAATCATAACAATCTAACAATTATCTTCGGCAATATAAATGATTTGAAGTTTGTTCAGTTCATAAATAAAAAAGGATTAAATTGTCGAGCCATCCAGGCAAGAAAGGTACGAAGAGGTATATTTCATGTCTTGAAGTGTGGAAACCAATTGTGACATCTAAGTACTTTTGGTGGTAAATTTAACATCTAGAATAAGTGAATTCAAAATGAGTGTAATCTTATTTTATTTGGCTATTTTAATTATCTTTTTACATAAATTTGAAAGTAATAAGATTCATATCCTTGATCCTAACTTTATTTGGACTGATAGACATAGTTATAATTGTTGTATAGTTCGAAAGCAATGATTCAGCGTATGTATACTCTCACGTCACTAAAATTTTGTACTTCACTTAACTGTAAATAGGCATATAACAAGGAAAAGTTTTGAGTTTCCAGTCAATTCACTTCAAAAAGATAATGAACGCTAACAACCAACTGTAACCATTCCCGCTATGCAAAATATTCTTGCTTTATTCGATTTTATCGTTGACATTGCCCCCTTGTTGGACACCAAGAAATAAAGTTTTATAACCTCCCATTGTGCACCCAAAAGTTAGACAAAGCAAGGTTTTGAAAGAATTAATTACGTGTGATAAGGAAAAGCTTGGCCAATAATACATGGCTGCTACAATAAATTAAACTATATGTGTCATTAAAGTTTGACTAATATAATGTAGGATGCTTTAACGAGTCAAAACTTCGAAATAAAGAAAAACAGAAGTGTAAAGAAGGGGAAGAAGATTTCAGTGATAGAAGGAAACCAAGAGGAACTTTCACATTAATTATTTAAATAATAGATCTATTCAGCAATATCATTTATATAGTATTAGTATAGTACTCTTTCAATCAACTGCCAAAGAATGGATGCAACATGCTAGGATGAAGAAAGTCAGAAGAAGAGGAGCATTAAATAAAGTCATCCAATAGGGCATTGTTACGTAACTCTTTGTCTGCAATAATTAATAGTATAAGCACATTGATGCACTCCAGATGCTTTACATAATCAAACTTCATCATATTAGTTTAATTAGTGCTACTTACCTCAAGAAGTATTCGATTATCATCACATAAATGAATTACAAATGAGGTTCCAATCGATCGAACCTTCGAAAAGTCCAACGAGTACAAAAACTCATGCTGAGGAATAAATAAATTTTCACTAAGTCTTTGAACCGAAAAAAGGAGAATATTATAGCTGTCTTAGAGGCCGAATTGGGCCAATTTAAAGAGCTTAAGGGTCGATATAAAAGAGCCTAAGGGCCAAGATATATAAGGTTCGAGACCTTGTTCTCACTCAACCCGGACTAAGAGTCCTGACATCCCGAGCTCGTATCAAATCAAATTAAGCTTAGCTTGGGGTTTAACAAAAACCTTAAGAGGTATTATATTGATCAATAAAAAATCTAAGGGTTTATTATGTTCTAAGGCCAAACCAATATACGGACTGATGATTAGAGTTATACAATCAAATTTTTCACAAGTGAAGACGAAACAGAATTCTGCACAATCGAACATGAAGCAAAGAGGTTATTTTAATTTATAAGAGATATTTACAAAATATATTTACAACATCGACGGGGGGCCCTTGCACAAAAACGCAAAAATAAAATAAAGGAACCTAAATCTACTTCGAGGCCACATCCTCGGGAGCTGCGTCTTAGAGAACCACGTCTTCGGAACCTCCTCTTTGGGGACTTCATCTTCATCTACTCCACTCTCGAAGAAACAAGATGAATCCTTATCATCAGAGAGCAAAGAGACAGCCTCTTCCTCCAAAGTCTTTGCTTTTTCAATATCGGCTGAGAGCTCGAAGCCACGAGCGCGCACCTTCTCGAGGGTTTCTCTCCAGGATTGCCACTTGGCATGGTCAAGAGCACACGATAAGTTAAGTTAGGGTATAACGAAGATCTCTTTTTCCCGAGTGTTAGCGGCTTCATCGTCAGCTCGGTACGAAGACGCAAATGCCCCTATATTAAATTTGGCCTTAACGAGCTCAGTGGCTGATTTAGCTTCAAGCTCCTCGATTTTGCGGCTCGGGGCCAAGCTTTCCTTCTTTTCATTTTGGAGTTGCCATTCGATTCAAGTCAGTTATTCCCAATATGCATCTTTCTTGGAGATGAGATAGTCCATGTGTTGCTTCCACCATAGGGTCTCGGCCGCTTTCGTCTTGAGCTCATCTCGAAGCTGCTCCACTAGCTGCCCTTCTACTGGAACTGCAAAATTGAAGTATTAGTCGCCAAAACAAGCAAGGGAACAACATACCCTTAAAGGCTATATTACTTTTTCAATGAGCTTGGTCTGTTCTTTACGAGCCTTCGCCAAGTTAACTCAGAGGTTGTTGATCTCCCCCTCTTTTTTGACATGGAGGATCTTAAGGTTGTCCCTCTCCTCCACGAGCTTCTTAAGTGCGAGTTCGCATCGGGCAATCTCAGCCCAAGATTTGGTGAATGCTTGTCGATAAAGCAACACAACCTTCTCACAAGGAAAAGAAGTTAGACTTAGAAATATGAAGGTTAATTTCAAAGTAATGAAAGACAAAACTTACTTATTTGAGAAGCCTTTCTATCTCCTCAAAAATAAACGAGGCATCAGGATCGGGACCATCTTCGATCCCTGTAGAACACTCCCAAAAAATATTGTTGACTTAGAAAGATGATGGTTAAATTCAAAGTAATGGAAGGCAAAACTTACTTATTTGAGAAGCATTTCTGCCTCCTCAAAAATAAACGAGGCATCAGGATCAGGACCATCTTCGATCCCTGTAGGACACTACCGAAAAATATTGTTCCCTTCATGGGTCATTCCCATATCGGGAGTCTTATGGCATGGGCATCTTGTAATTGCCCTTTAGAGAACACCGGGCCCTATGGTGAGTCATCTATATTGATTACGCCAAGTGATTCACTTGGAATATTATCGTGTCCTTGAAGGGCCTCGGAGTTAGTCTCTTCGAGTTCATCCACCAAGTGTCCATCGGTACAAGGCAAACCTTTTCCACCTCATGGCTCAGGGACTTTTCTCGAGCTCCCCCCCTCCCCCCCCCCGAAAGTTTCTTTAGTTCGAGATTGGACCGCCCTTCCACCATTGGTTCAGCTGCCTTCGGAGCGTCAGTGCTTTATGTTTCCCGAGCTACCAACAAGAAGTCATCATCTTCTCCCTCTTCATCCTCATCCTGCAGACGTTAGGGCTATTTCAGGAGATAGGGCCACTGTACCAGGATTAAAATTTTTGAGCCTTGCTTTCTTTGGCTTTTGGGAACTTCCAGGCAACCCCCTCTTTCTTTTCTTTTCCTTGGAAGTCTTTAGGATCTCTTCTTCACCGGGAGGGGCTGGTTGCATAGTAATGGCGTCTCTTAGGCCTGCATAAAGATAAAGTAAGCATTTCACGAAGAAACCTAAGTAAGCAAACAAGAAGAATAACCATGGTTTTTTGCCTCTCATCGACCTTTGGCCAGGTCACGCCAGTTGCCCTCCGCGTATGAAGAAATAGAGGCCAACTTTTGAACTCAAACCTCAAGATATGGGACCACACTGGGAAACCAGCAACAACTACACCATCAAAAAAGTATTAGGTCAATAAAAAGTAGGGAAAGTAGAATATAGAGATACTATCGATAAACGTGTACTTACATTTCATGTTCTATTCCTCGGGGAATGGCATCCTCTCAGCAGGAATCAGGTCGTCCGTCCTAATTCGGAAAAAACCTATATCGATGCTGGAGAAGAGAGATTTTGTGGATCAGCGTTGCAGCTTTATTAGGCTACCTCGATAAAGACGAGGGTTGTATAGCCTTATCAGGTGGTCAATGGCAAAAGGCATCCCCTCGGCCTGGCTCGAGAAGTATCTTATCAGATTGACGATGTGCCAGAATGAAGGATAGATCTGGCCAAGCGTCACTTGGTATTATTGAAAAAAATCAAGAATAACTGGTTCTATGGGACCAAGAGATGGATCTCCAGGACCCATCGTGAATAGGTAGGTGTACACACTTAAGCACCCTATCTTATGAGTGGTAATTTCTTCTTCAGGGGAAGGGATCACCAAATATTTGTGATACCAGTTGCAGTCCTTTTTCACTTGCTCAAGCTCACTTTCGGTTATCAAGCAGATGTATCGGGACATGGGCTCACATCGGCCTGGTGTCAACGCAGGTTTATCAATCTTGAAATCGGATGTTATTTCGCACGGCGGGGGAATACACTCCTCGATGCGAGATGGAAGCACCGCTTTAATTCTGGCTTATCGTGAAGACGAAGAGGCCTTTTCTTTTTAAGGAACAATTTTAGATGTTTTAGCTGTGACAGTTTGTAAATTTAAAAGAGTAAAAAGAGTAGATTCTGTAGTGGTAGCAAATTGAGAAGAAAGTGAATTCAAAGAAGTTGAAAAAGCTAAAGAGATTTCAAGAATGATTTGAGAAGTAAAGTTTGCAAAATTGTAAAGTTGACTTATTTATAGAGACAACTTAAGCATATGAGGGAAGCCGAATAGCCGGCCTCTAATTAATGACCTTGGAAACTGTTGAGACGCGACCTTTCAATCACTTCAGTCGCTAACGTCACGAGATTGGCATCATGATCGGGGCATTATAGGTTTGAGAGTTAAGTCGTTTCTTATCGTTCTACTCTAAGAAACGCGAAGATTATCTGTATACGGTCAAAGTCAGGTATGCCCGATTTTCGGAGCTCGAGGCATTGCTTTAAGCCCGAGTTCAGTTAAGTTCGAGTTCGTGCTCGATGGACCAGACTCGAGCTCAATACAAAATGCAGCGCACGAGGATCGAACTACGCAAGGAACATTGGAGCCAAGTACGACCGGCTCCGAGGCAGTACCGCTATGAGATTGTTACAGAAGGACAAGATTCTTGCCACGTCCCAAAGATCATGGCATAAATTTCGAAATAGATTTGTATGAATTAGTACTAACATGTATTAGGCAGTTAGACAACTGTCCCAATAAGATTCTTTACTATAAATGAAATGTACCTTATATAGAGTTCCCTCCCTATATAAAGGGGACCTCAATCATTTCTAAAGATCATCCAATCATTGGAAAAGAATATACTATCTTATTTTTTCACTCGTTGTTCATTAGAATTGTCATTTAGCTTTATTATTCTTGCTCTATTGTTCCAGCCCATCTCGAGGTTACTGGGCTCGAGGTCGAGACAGGCCTATCTACTTAGTCGATTATTAATTGATATTGAACTAAATCACGTATCTTTAAAGCAACGAATCAAATTTAATTGTGACTCATATTTTCGAGGTAAACACTTTTTCTACTATTTTTGTATATATCAATAGAATTCCTATTTAGAGATACAATTGAGTTTGGGACCTGATTGATTGCCTATAAAAGTAGTCTATCATTTTTGCTATTCCTTCTTTCATATTATTACTCTATTATGTGTTCTTATTGTATTTCCTGTAGACTCGATAAGAGTTGTCTTGGATTTTTGTCCTCAGTTTATACGCCTTAAGTGAAACTGGATTTAGAGTTATAAACTGCAAAATGGTAATTACTTAATATTCTTTTCATAGCTGCAAATATCAAGGATAGCGTTTATGAATATTTTAGTTTATTGCAAATAGTTTATGCTATCCAAAAAGCATGACGTTGACATGGATCCAGACAAATTAAATAATCTAATCAATATAAATAGTACTAACCATCTTAAGTAATAATAAGAATGAATAATTAGATTAATTAAGAAATGCGTTTGATCTTATCTTGCTTTCTTCTTCAATGCATCGAAATTGTGTTGTTGAACTAATCCTATATGGACCACTCTTTTAAACTCGAAATCATTAATGTGACATAGTATGCTAGAATTGAGCTGACACTAGGCTCGGGCACTCCTGATAATCAAGAAAAACTACCCAATTAATTGATTAATTTCTTTAGTTTCATCTTCAAGAGAAAAAAATCCTCAAAATTGTCTGATTTTGCACCATCCAAAATGGCATGTGAGATTTATTTGGAGTGATAGAATTTATTTATCCTTAATCAATAATTTTGGAGAACAGAGTAACTATCATAGCAAAAAAATATTTCTTCTTAATACGTCCTCCACGATGCAAACCTATTAATCTGACCAATATAGGTACCGCGCTTAATCCATTTTTGTAAAAGAACTTCGCATTATGCTTTTCGAAACATGCAGGTGAACCCAATGATGAGGCTTTGGTAAAGGTATCAAAACCTACATATAATTGGTGCATTCTAAGTTTACAGGTCATTTTTAAGTGAAAAATAAAAAGGAAAATAAAAACATGGTATGAGGACCAAGTTATGAAAAGTTAGACATCTAGCCATTAGCTAGCCATATAGTGGCGCCCATAAACAACTAAATGGGATTAGAATAACGATAAAACAAACGTTAACGTCGTTTTCAAATTGTAATATTATAATTGGCCTTTGGATTAGTTTCACATTTGCTTGCACGTCCTCTATAAACAATTACCTCTACCCCATCTCAACCTTTTTATACTATTCGCTTCTCTTCCTCCATTTTCTTGTTCCCATGAAATCTCTCTCTTATCTTCCATAAATATCAAACAGCTTCTGTATATAAATTACAAAACTTAGGACCAAAAGAGACAAAAACAAAAAGTACTTCAATTCAATATAGCCATGGATGGAAGATTCAATAACATTTTTTTATCTCATGAGCAAGAAGATTCCGAGAATTCGCCGGAAAACAGCCTCGACTCGCCGCGTTCCGACATATTCAACGATAACAAGATGATGACTTCTACTTCCTCCCCTAAAAGAAGGTCAGTCTCATATACCTTCTTACTTTTCTTTTCCGACATGTTCAATAAAGGAGTTCTTCATTTGTTTTTGGTGGAAAATTTTACTTCAGCTTAAGAGATTTTAGGGAATGTTTTGATATTTAAGTCATGTGCGTGCATGAGAAATATATGCTGCTCACTACATATTTAATTTCATTGAATTGCAGCAGAAGATCCATACAAAAGAGAGTGGTATCAGTGCCAATTAAAGAAGTTGAAGGATCAAAGATGAAGGGTGAAATAAGCATGCCACCATCTGATTCTTGGGCATGGAGGAAATATGGACAAAAGCCCATCAAAGGCTCTCCCTATCCTAGGTTAGTTAGTTTATTGAATTTTCCTTTTAATTATTTTAGGGAATTTGTCGTAATTTGATCAACTTTTAGGACTGAATTATATGAAGTATCTGAAATTGATTTATGATAATTACAGGGGATATTATAGATGCAGTAGTTCAAAGGGATGTCCAGCAAGAAAACAAGTTGAAAGGAGCCGAGCAGACCCTAACATGTTAGTGGTGACGTATTCTTGTGAGCATAACCACCCTTGGCCGGCTTCTAGGAATAATCAGCACAACCAACGTCCAACTACAACTACATCATGTACCAATAATGCAAAGACGAAGACGAAAACATTAGCATCACTAACAGCAACAACAACAATAATAACATCTACTAATATTGCAGTTTCAGATTTTAAGTGCAAAAAAGACACGAGCAATTTCGCAAGCCAATCGGAGCCCAATTTGGACGAAAAATTTACCAAACTCGGTGAATCTTCACTAATTAGTAGCAATGAATTTGGATGGTTTTCGGATTTTGAGTGTTCTTCTACTACCATTCTAGAAAGTCCTATTTTAACTGAAGTCGACGTTACTGATATTGACATGTCAACAACTTTAACAACAATGAGAGAAGAAGATGATTCACTTTTCGCCGATCTCGGCGAGTTGCCGGAATGTTCAAGGGTGTTTGGCCGTGGAATGATGGAGAGGGACGAGGAACGCCGGCGACATAGTTTGAGCTTGACATATTGGTGTGGGACCACGGGCTGAGATCATTCAAAACGTGTCACTTCTCTACATTTGTCTTTACGTGAGGAAAATATTTTTAACTCTTTTAATTTATTAGGAAATTGCGCGTCGTGCGCCATAAGATACCAAGGCAATTTGGTTTTGCTTTTAAATATTTTTTAACTTTTTCTTAGATTTCAGTGTAGGTTTTGTAGTATAGTAAAATAAAAGTTCTCCAATAGGGAGGGCTTTTGTCTCACTCTTATTGTAATTAGCATCATTGCCGGCCGTTTCATATTCAACGGCTAAATTCCTATCGATTCCTCTTTATTATATGCAAGTGAGAAGGAAGAGATATGCTATTGTTTGTCTTGGGAATTTTGCCAATCACGATCTACCTTTTTTCCTTTTTATTTCTTTTTTCTTTTATATTTTCATTATTTTATTTGGTTCACTTTAATTAATTTATTGATCTCTTTTTTGTGATCTATAATATTTAATCTTTTCAAATATTAAAAAGGAATTAACTTCTTTTTCCAAAACTGTCATCGGAGTAAAGAGTCTCGAAGTGTTTTTTTATTTCTATCGAATAAATTAAGATTAATATGGTCAATTATATTATTAATTAATACTAAATGATAAAATTTTTAATATGTGTTAAAATCGTCAAAATCAGTTAAAAGTGAACGGGAAAGAGTATTACATTAGAGTTCAACAAAAGGAAACAAAGAATAGTTAAACTCATACTACCTATTATGTGGGAGATACTTCCACTAATTCCATTAAACGCTGTAAATTTTGGTGATAACTATCTTAACCTAGCTCCCACCAAAAATTAAGGCTAGATCTTTACTCAGTTAGTTTATATATATACCATTAGATATGGCATTATATCAAACTGGAAAACAGCGCTAGGTTTTAATAGTTTATTGCATGTTTTCATAACTATAGAACAATAGAGTAATCGGGAAAATTTTATTAAATTTCCTGTATCTAAAGAAATAACTTATTATAGTCTGTTAAATTTGGATAATACATTTATTATAATGTCTGCTACTAAAGTGAATATCAAAAAAAAAAAAAAAAACTTGTAGTCAGGTCCTATATTAAACCAACATGGCATCATGTGAGGAAACCTTTGCTTAAGCCTTACAAGCCGGTAGTGCATATCTTGTAATATAATTGTGGTTATGCAATAGAAAATAGAGGGAAACATGTGATATATATAATAGTGAACAAGTATGTTTAATATATCCTAGTTAATTTGGTTTAGCTATCCAATCCCTTGATCCATTCTTACAAAGGAAATGAGAAAGCTGGCAAAAAATTTGAGCAGAGCTTACCCAAACTCTAGCGAAAAAGAACAAGAAGACAAAACATATTGAATAACTCTATTTATAGTTCGTCCCGTCTATAATAAATGATTTTTTTATCTTTTTATTTTGGTTCAAAATAAATATATTTTACATAATCGAGAAGGAATTAATTTTATGTTTTCAAAATTTACTCTTATTTACAAATACTAATGTGTCAAGTTAATAATATACAAATTTTAAAGAAGGATAATTAAGTCAAAATATTTTTTATTTTTTAGGAATTAGTATTTTTTTTTTTAAATCACTTATTATGGATAGAAAGGAGGGTTAGCGGTAAAAAAAAATTAGTTCCTTTAACGCAAGCAAAGTGTAGCACATCTCAGTTTCCAAAGTCCATATATGCATTTAATTTAAATGTGACTAAACTTGCAAATTTGGACGAATTAGTAACTTTTCATAAATTTGATGTGACTCATAATTACAAACTTTACTAGCTGACTGCTCCAAAAGTCAAAATGAACCAAAGTTTTGACCTTTTAAGCAATGATAGTTGTACACGGCTGAATAGGGGTTGTCCCACAATAATTTTGATTGGTTACATATGATTAAGTTCATCAAGTTCCTTGTATAATGGTAGTTGCACATGATTTCGAATCAAATTGCCTTGTCTTAGCTTAGCTAATACAGGAGTTATTGATAAAGGGTTAGTTAATCATGACTAAAACAAATAAAATATTGAGTAGGTGAAGAGGCTTAAATGAGGGACCCAAATTGCCCATACATTATTTGTAAATAATTACGATTTTTAAATTTGTAATTTATTGGTATTGGTTAGCGATTAGGGGTTTTATATTTTCTCTTTAAATATGTTATCAAGTTGTCGTAGAGCTTTTTTACAGACAAGGGGTTTGCTCGTTGCTCTGATGGTAAGCAACCTTCACTTCCAATCGAGAGTTTGTGAGTTTGAGTCTCCCCAAAAGCAAAGTGTACCCTAGCTTTTAATGAACTTTTTGAGTGATACGTGTCCCCACGTGTTGCAGGTGCAAGTCATGGCGTCATATGAAAATATGTAGTATTAACGTCATTGATGAGATTAAGAATCTTTATCTGTTGCTTCTGCTATATTATCTCTTGTTTATGATAAATTAACTTTCTCGAAAAAGCCAAGTGTAAATTTATATAAATATATGACCTGAAGTGAATGGTTGCTAAAAGTTGATCTGCACTTAATCTCTTTTTGTTTTGGCAGTCATATAAAGCTTTTGTTAAATCAAACTTGGTAAAAGGCCCTACCATAATTTGAATGATTTTAAACTTTATCCGACCTCAACGTAAAAAACATAGTTCATGGTATAAATAAAACTCTATTTAAGGTAAATGTCTATATTTAGAGAGATTTTAGGGTTTACTATTTGGTGGCTAAGTCACCACCTCCCTATAAATATAGGGCTTCTATTCCATTGTAAACCATCCCAAGTATCAATAAGAATACTCCTCTCCCTATTCTCTCTATATTGTTCTTGTCTTTTATATTATTTCATAACACGTTATCAGCACGAGTCTCTAACCAATTGAAATTTTCGATTATTTTAACTTTTGTTTGTGTAGGGTTTTGCTTCATAGCCGATTCGGCTCTCTCAACTCAATCGCCGCCTTTTTCTAATTTCTATACGGAAAAATAGAAGAGATGGTATCATCATAAAGGAATGCAACGGGAAGGAAACTCAAGAGGTATATTTGATGTCACAATATTTATTGGTATACCTTAAAGGTAAGTAATTTACTTTTCCCTTTCAAATTCTTGAAATTCTACGATTTGATTTTATATACAAACAAAGACAACAAAGTTTGATTATAACTCTAATGGAGTTCGTAAGAAATTACACTCACATGAAGTGGTAAAATTTCTATGCCTTGCCATGATCAAATTCATGTATGATTGTGGACGTGGCAAAGAATTAAAATTTCGTCCAAATGAATTTGCTCCATTCCCTTTAGAGAATGTGGTAGCAGTATGTGATAAGTCTGAAAGAAGATAAAATTATTACCATGATGGTATCAATGAATGTGGACGTGGTAATAGACGGAATTATAATCGTCATTATGATCCATTACCTGAAGTGAATGTGATAATTGTAATAAAGCCTGTAAGTATGAACACACTCTTGATGTAATTGTGTCTTATGTATGACATTATGAAAAGAAAGTTCGTTGCCCTTGAAATTTCGGGCAAGAACTATATGGCATGGGTGTTGGATGCTGAAATCCACTTAGATGCTATGGGTCTTGGAGACGCCATTAAAGACAGAAATAATGCATCCACCCAAGACTATGCTAAGGCCTTGATTATCTTGCGCCATCGCCTTGATGAAGGTTTGAAACTGTGCTAAGGCCTTGATTTTCTTGCGCCATCGCCTTGATGAAGGTTTGAAACTGTGCTAAGGCCTTGATTTTCTTGCGTCATCGCCTTGATGAAGGTTTGAAACTGTGCTAAGGCCTTAATTTACTTGCGCCATCACCTTGATGAAGGTTTGAAAATTGAATATATCACAGTCAAAGATCCACCTATCTTGTGGAATGGCTTAAAGAAGAGATATGACAACCTGAAGTTGATCACTCTGCCACAAGCACGATACGATGAGAATCCAAAAGCAAATAGTTCATAAACTATATATTATTGTTGCGGTGGAAAAGGGCACTGGTCAAAAGCTTGCCGTATACCAAGACATTTGGTTGACCTTTATCAAGCATCTCGAACGAGTAAAGGCCCTGAAACAAATTTTGTCACTGACGACAATTTTGACATCACCCACCTGGATGTGGCAGATTTCTTTGAGCAACCCGATGGGAAAATAGACCACCTAATCGGTGATGGATCTGTGATGAAAGAAGATGGAGTTGTTTGATTTTATTTCACTTATTTGTAATAGTTAGTGAATAAACTAATAGTCATTAGTATCAGCTCGTATTAGTTAGTTTATGATATAAAGTTAGTATTAGTTCTTTAGAATGTTTCAATATGCTCAGATTTCAATAATATTTTTATTTTCCAGTAGCGGTAATCGACTAACCTAACAGTTAGTCGATTATCTAATATTTCGCATTAAAACTGCAAAACAATCGATTGTCAATGTTCAACAATCGATTGTCAATGTTCAACAATCGATTGTCTATGTTTAACAATCGATTGTCTTAAGACAGTGTGATCTGGAATTTTTTCAAAATAGCAAATAATCGATTGTCTATGTTTAACAATCGATTGTCTTAAGACAGTGTGATCTGGAATTTTTTCAAAATAGCAAATAATCGATTGTCTATGCTTAACAATCGATTGTCGTAAGACGGTGTGATCTGAAGTTTTTCAAAATAGTCAACAATCGATTGTCTATGTTTAACAATCGATTGTCTTAAGACAGTGTGATCTGAATTTTTTCAAAATAGCAAATAATCGATTGTCTATGTTTAACAATCGATTGTCTTAAGACAGTGTGATCTGGAATTTTTTTCAAAATAGCAAATAATCGATTGTCTATGTTTAACAATCGATTGTCGTAAGACAGTGTGATCTGAAGTTTTTCAAAATAGTCAACAATCGATTGTCTATGTTTAACAATCGATTGTCTTAAGACAGTGTGATCTGAAGTTTTTCAAAATAGCAAATAATCGATTGTGTGTGTTTGACAATCGATTGTCAATGTTCAACAATCGATTGTATGTGTTTAACAATCGATTGTTTTAAGAAAATGCTTAAACTGAAATTTTCAAACTGCATAGTAATCGATTATGGAAAACATATAATCGACTATCTGATTTAGTTAGTCAACTGACCTCAGCAGATTTTGAAAATATTGTTTAAATGTGAAACAAACGAATTGAACTTGTTTATTCTCATGTTCGTATATTTTCTTTTGTATGGCAAACTATGGGAATTAAATTGAAGGCTCTTGAAGAGCAACTATAACTCTGCCTAAAGGAACGATATTTTAGAGAATGCAATGTTCTCCTCCATGTCTAAGAAAGAACTTGTTGAGTTTTAATGATATCAGTCAAAATGTTCTCCTCCAAGTCTAAAAGGAGCTTGTTGAGTTTTAAAGATATCATTCAAAATGGATATCAGATTGAGACAATACATGAGTATAATCTTGAATACCTCATTTACTCATGAAAACGAGGCTGCCCACTTCGGCTTGGGGTCACACCATTTTGCATGCAGCAATGCTAGTTCGTCTCTGACTGACGAATTGACACAAATATTTCCCGTTGCAATTGGTTTGGGTCATGAACCTAATATATCCCATTTAAGAATCTTTGGATGCGCAGTATATGTGCCTATAGCACCGCCATCCCGCACCAAGATGGGTCCGCAAAGAAGGTTAGGAATATATGTTGAGTTTGAATCGTCCTCCATTATTCGCTACCTCGAAACATTGACAGGGGATTTGTACACTGCACGATTTGCAGACTGTCAATTTGATGAGACACTTTTCCCAAAATTAGGGGGAGAAGTTGGTGAAACCAAACGGAAAATTTTGTGGAAAAATGCATCATTATCTCATCTTGATCCACATACCTCTATTTGTGAAAAAGAGGCGCAAAATATTATCCATTTGCAAAGAATAGCAAATCGAATGCCAGACGCATTTACAGATTTGAAAAGGATAACAAAATCACATATCCCCGCAGTGAATGTGACAACATCTGACTCACGAATACATATTCATTATCGGAAGAATATGAACATGAAGTTGGTATTGAATATACCACCCTCACCCCTAGAAGGAGGTTTGAGATGATACCACACTCACCCCTAGAAGGAGGTTTGAGATGATACCACACTCACCCCTAGAAGGAGGTTTGAGATGATACCACACTCACCCCTAGAAGGAGGTTTGAGATGATATATGGCATGAATGATCGTTGGTCACGTACCTACTGTACGCCAAAGTATTTTGGAAATATGACTATTAAAGGACAACGATAATGCAAGAAACATATCTTGCATATAATTTTGACCATGACCATAATGGTATAGCTTTCTCTTTAAAAGAGATATTCACCACATGGATGTTGATGAATATGTGGTAGTACAAAATTAGTTGAGAGCTCTAGAAGAGCCAATTACTATGTTGGAGAAACACAATTGAGTATTGTGCTGTAGTAAGTCTCAAAGAAACTTATTCAGTTTCCAAAGTACACGCGAAAGCGATTGATTATATTGAGACTATAAATGAAGGAAATATTTGATATCTCTTATTACTACAACTTGTAGCGGGATAATTTGTATATGAAAAGCTACCCGCTTCATTCTCCAGTTTGTACTACACAAACAAAAGAATGCCACAATAAAGTGGATATCTATTGGTATAAAAACCCATGTCATAATAAACCTGAAGTTTATTGATAAGTGCACATGTCATGGTGTAAATTTGAAGTTTACCAATATTGATAATTTATTCAGTTGGCATTCGGGTTAGCCATCTCATTTTAAGTATGATGTGCAATAATAGAGAATTCATATGGGTGAATATTAAAGAACTAGAAAGTTCTTTACGAATTTTGTTGTATCACTTGTTCTCATTAATGAACTGACCAACTAAAGAGTTCGGGTTGAAGCACATAAATTCTGGAAATATCAGAGGTGAATATGAGCCCATTCACCTGCCATGTATACCACATATGATGCATCTATGATATGGTTACATGCGCAATTGTTATTAACCCGCAGCCTAGCCGGTGCTTGCGAGGTAAATTGCTCAGTAATCTAACTTCGAGCATAATTTCCAGATTTTCTACTCAAGATAGTTCATCTTGATAAGTTGGTTTATATCAAAGTTGGTTTAGCAAGATAATTATTGAGTGCCTCCACTTAATAGCTAAACTGTTTCTTATGAGAACAAAGTTATATATATCAGTTTGATATACGTTGTATACGAGAGTATATTCTCCCCTCACAAGTGGTTCAGGGTCAGGAACCAAATAATTTCATCTTATTATTAATGTGCTGTGTATATTGACATGATAATGCACAAAGATGATTTCCCAAAGTTGAGGAAACAAGTTAGCTTTTCTAACATGAGGGGGAGACATGATAAACACTTGAGAAAAGGTTACATGGGATGAATTATCATTTGTATATGTAAATCCCCGAATATCATGAACCTGAAGTTCATTAAATGGATAATTCAATTGCAACATATTGCAAAGCATGCTATACGCATTTGCTGACCCAAAGAAAGTAACTATATTCTCACTACAAATACTCATATTAAGTCCCAGAAGGACAAAGTCTTTGATACGCTTAAAGCGTATAGACAAATACTTGATTCCATATGAAAGACATGTAGATTTGGACATATAGTTCAAATACTTGAAAGCATAAAGTCAAAGGTATGTATAATCAGTTTTCGATATCTTATTTGTTTAGCATGACATGAAAACTTGATATGCATCTAAAGTCTATTATGTGATTTATATGACTTAACTTGAAAGATTTAAGTTGCTTGAAGCATACACAATTCTTGGTCCTGAAGTACCACATCCTAAGTACAATTTGTGTACATATGTATCTTGCTATAACTATAAGCATGATGGCATTGCGAATACATCTATGAAGATATTGAAGAGTCATTCCACGACATTATACGAAGATGTTCATATCTATCAAGAATGATGATTTCAAGGTGCGGAATATTTATTCAAGTCATATGGTTGATTTATTTATCAAACATCTACCAAAGATTGTTTTGAAGATGGTGCACAAGATTGGAATGCAAATGCTCAAGGATTGATGTTCTTATCAGGGGGAGTTAATGCGCGTTGCACTCTTTTTTCATTACAAGATTTTGTCCCAACTGGGTTTTCCTTGCGAGGTTTTTAACGAGGCAACCAATAGGCGCATATTCAAACATGTGTACTCTTTTTCCTTCTCTTCAATTTTTCCCATTGGGTTTTGGTTTTAAGGTTTTAACGAGGCACATTATTGAATAGACATTCAAGGGGGAGTGTTATAAATAGAACTCTATTTAAGGTGAATGTCTATATTTAGAGAGATTCTAGGGTTTACTACTTGGTGACTAAGTCACCACCTCCCTATAAATATAGGGCTTCTATTCCATTGTAAACCATCCCAAGTATCAATAAGAATACTCCTCTCCCTATTCTCTCTATATTGTTCTTGTCTTTTATATTATTTCATAACAGTTCAAAAATTGAAAAAGGATCTTTACATAGATTAGTATAAACTAGTAATTACATATGGTATACACATATTATATACTCCCTCCGATCCATTTTAGTTATTGTGTTTTTCTTTTGCACGTACCGTAAAAAAATATTAAATACAAGGATAATTTAATTAAATTTTCTTATTTATTTTTTTATCTCAATTTAATACTATCCTTAATATCAGTGCATTAATTAATACTACATTATATTCACTACAAAAAAAACTCCAATTGCTTACGGATTTTACCAACGCCCCGAATTTGTTGGTGTATTAGCAACAAATTGCTAACCAAATGGTAACTAATTTATTTTTCATAATTTAGTAACAGATTTCTAACGAATTGCCAACCAAAATGTTACTAACTAAATAATTCAGTTGGTAAATATGGCGGGAAAAATAGGCGGCTAATATAGCAACTGCGTACTAATGGATTACCAACTCAAATATTACCAACAAATATTTTTCATAGGTAATATTACCAACGGAGTACATATCCGTTGTTAAATATGTTGTAAAAAATGAATTATTATTTATTAACAGATTAGTAACGAATTACCAACCAATTATTTACCAACAGAAAAATTTTGTTGCTAATTTTACCAACTAATTTAAAATGCCTTTGTAAATTACCAACCGATTGGTATCTGTTAGTAAACTTGCCAACTAATACTTAATCGGTTGGAAAATTTTATTAATAGATCTTTTTTTTTAATCCACTAGGCAAGAGCCTAGGGCTAGTTTTTTATTAATAATTGAAAATAACATTACAACAAATAGGAAAAGTTCAAATAAGGGACAGTAGACCGGTATTGAAACCGGGCTATCCTTACCGTACTAATCCTTTTAATTGAGGTTTGACAACCTCACTTATTAACAAGCATGCATAAAATAAGAACTTGACATGACTAAATATTTTATGATCATCACAGAGTTTATAACATACTATGTGATGAGATTACAATTGAGGATACTAATGAAGTCGTAGAGTAAAATGTATAGTACCCAATTGATTGTTGTCCCTTATTTTCCAAACTTGTATAATGTTGAAGTTGTACTTCTATGTCCTCCACTTTGTTCAAAAGGTATTCAAAAATCATCTTTTATTTTTTGAACGGTTGGATTTCGATGACGTATTTGTAGCAGCCTGCTTTTGTTTGACCGCTCTCATTGGAATTTGCCTAATTAACATTTGATTTCTTGTCTGCCCATGTTGCAATTTTCATCAAAATAGCACCTGACTTACTTGTTCCAATGTGGTCGACCATATTGTTTGGTGGTGTATCTAGGAAGTGAATACATGTGCGACAAGGAGGCTTACTTGGAATGAAATCAGGAGCCTCCCACTTGGTCTTTAATTTTCCAACTATAGTGTTTTAAAAAACTGGAGTTTGAATTGCATCCTTGATTACTCTTTCTACTCGATGATTTTCAAAATGGAAACGTTGTTTAAGTCTATTTTCCTGCTCCCTTTTCAAATTTGCGCAACACTTTCCTGCGATCTGAGTTTTATTGTTGGATTTTGGTGTTACTTATTTGTTGGCCATCGATGACCATTGTCCATATTCTCTTGTGTGTTGTCGATTATCAGCAGACTGTAAAGCAGAATTTGGTTGAGCTAAGGCAGCATTAGATATAGCATCAGTAGTTGTATATGAAGAATTGATCACATGGAACAATGTACTTTGATGAAACAATATATTTAGTCAGTTGTGTTATATCAAACTTTGGCATTGAATGAGCCTCTTTAGCTTGACAGTAGATTGATTAGTGGCAACAGTTAATGCAGCATTTTCATTTGACTTCTGTGCAAAATTGTAATAGTCTTTACAAAGATGAGCAGTAGTCGAGTTTGTCATTGAAAATTCTGTAGCATTCTTCAGTGAGGATTCTGTCGACAGCAAGTCTGGACCTTTTGTATAATTCTAAACAACTCTAATATTTGACATGGTCAGTGTACGCGCATATCAGCGTGGATAATAATACTCGTTCTAATATTAATTAGAAATAATTTTATTGCATATTCGAACATTAAGTAATTAGCTATAAATTATGTTTGGACCTAGTTTATATTTAATAATTAAAATATGAGTGCAATTAAAATTTTATTATTTTATACATATAGTTTGGTGCAATTAAAATTTATTATTTTGTATGATAATATAATAACCAAACGATACATGTATAATTCATGTGATTAGTTAGTATTAACATAGTTTTATTAAGAATCAAAAATAAAATTACGAAACTCAAATTAATATTTGAAGATTTTATGGATTTTAAATTTCTAACAATTAAGATTTTTTAAATAAGTCTACGCAAACAAATTAAAAGACAGAAAATAAGAGTAAGGAAAAAAAATATTTTGCCACCATATATATGGATTTTTTAATTGCACTCATATTTTAATTAATGAAACACCAAATTAAAGTAATAATTCTCAAAGAAAATTACATCGAGTGTACCGCCTAATTAATTACCCCCAATTACACAAATTTCAGGTGCGCATAGAGGGTACCGCCTACCATCCCCACTCTCCTAAAATTACAGAGAACTGGCGCCATTTTAGCTTCTTCTCTGTACTCACGATCACAGTATGGCTAATCCTTTCCATTATCTTCCCAACTGATAGATAATCTCACAACAGTCTCTCACAAGTTATCGTTTGGAATATTCGCAATTCCACAATTCAATATTCGGCGGGTAAGTGGTAAGTATTTTCTATCAATCTAATTTATCCAGTGTATTGTAGATATATGTTGAAAGCTTTTGCTCATTATAATTGAGATTTGAGGCCTAATTTGATTATTAGTACTCTTTTTGTACTACTATCTGACGATGTTTAGAAATCAATAATGCTACTGTAATCCTTTACATTATCTGGAAAGAAAGTTTGTTTGAAAAATGACTTTAAATCGCGAGTGGATATACAGAAGGTTAACGAGAGGTTTGTATAATCCTGAATTCATAAGGGGTGTTGAGCTATAACAAATAAATGATATGTACTTAATTAAATAATTTTCCACTTCATTCCTCCTATTCTCTTCAACTTGGATGAATTTTCACTTTACAGTGGATTCAGTAAATACCTTGAGATAATTGGCTCGATATTGATTTTTTGACTAATTTTGTAATAACTATACTACGAAAAACTTTTACAAGTAGAAAATAATATTCTAATTAACAAATATACTCAATGAAATAAAAGATTTACTAATTCTTATTAATTTCACATGCCTATATGAAAAAATATATTGCTCATAAAAAAACATGAAGATATTTCCTCCAACGGGAAGTGTTTTTTGAAAACAAAATTAATAAAACTTTACCTAAGATCAACAATATCTCAAGAATAATCAAATAAATTGGTTATATTATAAATTAGAGAAAAAATATTAAAAGAAGTTGATTGTAAAAGGTAGGGTAAATGATAAAATAAAATTATTTAATAATAATGAAGGGTGAAATTGAGAGAAAAATACAAGGTAACGACGCGACCACACCAAATCGATCGTTATATAAAGTGCCACATTTCGTCGTTATGTAACGACATATTTAACGATACGATAAGATACAAGTTTAGTAACAATAAAAAATATTGTATTTAATGTAACAATACGATACAATACAATAGGTACAACTATCCAAACAAGCTGTAAGTTATTTGTGGACTTAGTTTATATTTTGTAATTTAAACATGAATGCAATTATTTTTTTATTTTTTATACACATATATAGTTTGGTGCAATTAAAATTTATTATTTTATATGATAATTTAATAACCAAAGACTCTTATATATGCCATGTGACTGATTAATATAGTAGAAGAGTCTAATAAAATAAAATAACTAAAATACTCCCAAAAAAAATGGAATGCGGGAGAATTAAATAAAAAGAAGAAGAAATTAAACAAAAAATAAGAAGAAATAAAATAAAAAAGAAGAGAAATTAAACAAAAAAGAAAAGAAATTAAACAAAAAGAAGAAGAACTGGCGCAAAAAAGAAGAAAAATTAAACAAACAAAAAAAGAAGATATGTTAAACAAAAAAAAGCCGCCAAACCAGTTCCTCTGTTTCTGAAAAAACCCCGCGTTTTTTTTTCCATTCAGTTTCACGACGACTCCGACAGTTCCAGCCACGATCAGCAAGTTCGTCCATTTTTTTTCCCAACTGAAAGATTATCTCAAGCAGCCTCTCATCACAAGATATCAGTTGGATTCTTCTGATCAATTGCAAAATAGATTCGGCAAAGTGGTAAGTCTCTCACAAGCTATTATTTGGATTCTTCTCAATTCCACAACCCACTCGGCTAAGTGGCGAGTGTTTTTTTATCAATCTTATTTTTTCAGTATATTGTCGATATGAATTGATATGCTTGTGAGCTTCACTTGATTGTTTTTTAGTCCTTTGCTATGGTATGTAACTATCTCTGCCGACGCCCTGTTTGAACTTTTATTCTGCCAGTTTTTTGCTAAATATTTGAAAGCTCTTGCTCAATATACGGGGATTTTAGACCTAATTTGATTATTAGTACTCTTTTTTATTGTCCAAAGATTTTTTGTAATCAATAAATGCTACTGTAATACTTTTACATTATCAGGAAAGAAAGTTTGTCAGAAAAATGACTTCAAATCGCGAGTGGATGTACAAAAGGCTAACGAGAGGTTTGTATAATCCCGAATTCATAAGGGGTGTTGAGCAATTTATCGAGTTTGCAAAAAATCATCGTGAAGGGAGGGATGGTGAGAGACTAAGGTGCCCATGTAACCGAAAAAAGTGTCAGAATAGAAATTTTAAAGATGTTCTTACTGTCCACGAGCATTTATTGCGCGACGGCTTTGTACCTGGATATCATATATGGTACTTGCATGGAGAAAATAAGGTTACGAGAAATATAAATCAACATGAAGAGATGCGAAATTGGGATCAGTCTATGAATACAAAATCCGTAAATGTGGGTGCAATTGATGAGCCTGGATCACCTACTTCATACCACAGAATGGTCCTTGACGCCGCTGGCCCCTCATTTGATCCGATTGATAGGGATGAATTACCGAATCCTGTTGCGCAGAAATTTTATGATCTGGTAGATTCTGCAAATCAAGAGGTGTGGCCTGGCTGTGAAACACATTCTCAATTGTCAGCTGTTGCACGCTTATTGCACATCAAGTCTGAACACCATCTATCTGATAGATGTTTTGATGATATTTGTCAATATGTGAATGAGATGATTCCTCCGGATAACTTAATGCCAAATAATTTCTATGAAACTAAGAAGTTAATGCAGGGAATGAACATGCCAGTAGAAAAAATCCACAGTTGTGTAAATGCCTGTATGATTTATTGGGGAGAAGACAGCGAACTCAACCATTGCAAGTTTTGTCGCCATCCCAGGTACAAGCCTACTAGGCAAATATCGAGTTCAAAGAGAAATCTTGTACCTTTCAAACATATGTACTATTTTCCCCTCACTCCACGATTACAACGGTTATATGCTTCCGACATGACTGCTGCACATATGCGATGGCATGCCGAGCATGAAGTTGAGGAAAATGTGATGCGTCACTGTTCAGATGCGCCCGTATGGAAACACTTTGATAAGATGCATCCATCTTATGCAGCAGAAAGTTGTAATGTCAGATTAGGGCTATGCACAGATGGTTTTCAACCATTTGGACAAACAGGTCAACAATATTCATCTTGGCCAATAGTTGTGACACCATACAACTTGCCGCCTTGGATGTGTATGAAAGAGTCCTATTTATTTTTGTCGGTTATAGTTCCTGGACCGAATAACCCTAAGCAAAAGCTTGATGTTTTCTTGCAGCCTTTGATTGCAGAACTAAAACAATTGTGGAGTACAGGTGTGGACACATATGATATCTCCAAAAAGCAAAATTTTAACATGCGAGCTGCTTTGATGTGGACAGTTAGTGATTTTCCTGCATATTCGATGTTGTCTGGATGGGGTACTGCGGGTAAGCTAGCATGTCCATATTGTATGGAGAATACAGATTCTTTTACTTTGACTAAAGGTGGCAAACAGTCATGGTTTGACAATCATCGGTAAGTTCCTACCACTGGATCATCCATACAGAAATAACAGAATATCATTTAGAAAAAATAAAGTGGTCCGAACGCATCCTCCCCCGATACGGTCAGGTGATGATATATTGAAGGAGATAAATGAATTGGGGTTGAAAAAGGTGACAGAGCTTGGGGCTGATATTGTTAATGGCAAAATTAGTAAGTTTTCGGGTTGGAAGAAAAGAAGCATATTTTGGGATTTGCCGTATTGGAGTACAAATCTGATCCGACACAATCTAGATGTTATGCACATAGAAAAAAACTTTTTCGAGAATGTGTTCAACACAGTGCTGGACGTAGATGGTAAAACAAAAGATAATGCCAAATCTAGAGAAGACTTGAAAGAGTTCTGCCGACGCCCTGAATTACATACTGTTGGTGACGAATATCCGAAAGCTTGTTATACACTAGACAAGAAGTCGAAAAAAGTGTTGTGTGAATGGGTGGAGAATCTGAAATTTCCAGATGGATATGTCTCAAATATGGGAAGGTGTGTGGACATGAAAAAACATAAACTGTTTGGTATGAAAAGCCACGATTGTCATGTATTCATGCAAAGATTGGTCCCTATCGCGTTTCGTGAGCTATTACCACAAAAAGTTTGGGAACCACTTGCTGAGATGAGCCTTTTCTTTAGGGATCTCACTTCAACAACAATTCGGGAAGAGGATATGGTTAGACTTCAACAAGAAATACCTGAAATTCTTTGTAAATTGGAGCGTATATTCCCTCCCAGCTTCTTTGATTCAATGGAGCATCTCCCCGTGCATCTTGCTTACGAAGCAATGATAGCAGGTCCGGTGCAATATCGATGGATGTACCCATTTGAGAGGTAAAATTTCATCTTTCTGCTTGTATCTTTATAGTTTCTATTTATAGTTGTATCTTTGTAGTTGCTGTTTATAGTTGTATCTTTATAGTTGATGTTAATACTTGTATATACTACCTTTTACTTGCTCAATAATTTGATATGTCTTCACAATCTGCCTGTTTTGATTCAACGAGGATGCTGCATTTTTAGGCAATGTATTGCAGTATTGATCTTCTAAAATTGTGGTTCTTTCTGGAGACTTGTTTGAATTCCTGTTATTCAATGTAACAGTATTGACCTTTATTGCATCTTTTTTGCAATCATTTTCCCGTGGTTTACCCATAGAGTATTGATCAGCTGATACTTGGCCATTTGATTTTGTGTGCTCTAATTCAATTTTAGCAGCTGAGCATTCCATCTGCATTGGTACATTGCTGTTTTGAACTGCATTATCCAACTGATCAGTAGAATCTACAGTGTCTGCATCGATGGAAATTGGATTTGAGTCCAGACCATCATCGTCCACCTTCTCCTTCACATCCAATTCAGATTGATTATTAATCAAATTCCGAGCATTGAATTGGTTATGATCAAATAGACCAGTTGAGCTCGATATCTGAACTGGAGAATGACTGCACTGATTAGCCAAATCCTTCTGTTTATAAAGCTCATGATGTTCAGCATCTTCAAAATTTGGACTTAACTCCACAACATCTGAATCCTCCTTGTTACTGTCAGTTTTCTTCCTTTCTTTAACTAACTTCACTTGGCCATTTGATTCTGTGTGCTCTAATTCAATTTGAGCAGCTGAGCATTCCATCTGCATTGGTACATTGCTGCTTTGAACTGCATTATCCAACTGATCAGTAGAATCTTTAGTGTCTGCATCGATGGAAATTGGATTTGAGTCCAGACCATCATCGTCCACCTTCTCCTTCACATCCAATTCAGATTGATTATTAATCACATTCCGAGCAGTGAATTGGTTATGATCAAATAGACCAGTTGAGCTCGATATCTGAACTGGAGAATGCTGCAGCTGTTTTTGAGTGTTTTCTCCAGAGGATTTTTTTTCCATCAAAGCATCATTAGCTCGCGCCTGAAAAACTTCATCTAACTGCTTTGCTTCTTCCTCTCGATCATTTGTCCTTAAGCAGACACATCTTTAATTATTGAGGCAGAAATCTCAGCTGAAAAATTAGCTTTCTCATCATCCCCATTGATTCCTTCATCACGTGGATCCTTCTTGTCTTTGACATACTCATCTTGATTACCTTCATTAAGAGCGTGATGATAATCCCTTACATCTGAAGGATTACAATCAGCATCATCCTCATTCTCATCTAACAACTTCGATGGAACAGTGCTAATAAGATTGTTGCAGATTGATAGATCATTTGTTGGTTTTGAGATATCCTCAGCAACAGATTCATTAACTTGTTTTGAATGACATAAAGAAACAGGAGTAACAGGAGTATTGTAACTAATGAATTCTATACTGTGAAGAACTAACTAAGCTCTGTATTCTCCATAATGTACTGAAATGAATCTTACTGTTATGTACCAGAAGGTGCTGCTCAATTTTTTTATTCTGCATACAGTCATCTGCTACTACAGAAGATGTAGCAGTAGTTTATTGTAATCTTCTGCTCCCAGGAACTCTTTTAATTCAGATTTGTTATTTGAGCTTATGTGTTATTTCCAGGAATCTTCGGAAATTGAAAAATAATGTTCGAAATAAGGCACAAGTTGAAGGATCGATATGCAACGCATATTTAGTTGAGGAAGCTTCATCGTTTTGTTCACACTACTTTGAACCTCATGTTTACACAAGGCATAGAAAAGTTCCACGGAATGATGATGGTGGTACAAGGGAAAAAGATGAGCGCGATGGTAATCTTTCTATATTTACCTATCCAGGTAAAGCATTTGGGAGATGTAAACCAAGATATATGACTGAAGAAGAACTTGATGCAGCTCATATTTATGTTTTATTAAATTGCCCAGAAGTACACCCATATATCGAGTAAGACTTCAAGCTTTTGTTTTCAGTTGTAGATTAACAAAATCATCAAAACCTTAATAAAATATTTTCTTGGATGTGATTCAAAGGATTTTTATTGACTCCCTTCGTCAAAATTTCCTACAAATTACGGAGAAGGAAGTGGATAAGAAACTTGATGAAGAATTTGCATCATGGTTTAAAACATATGTGAGTACTTGTACAACATCCTTCCACTTATACTTACCTCACTTATAAAAAACTCTAATTATTTTTCTTTTATAGGCACGCGTCCATATAGATAATCAGTTCATCAAAGCCCTTGCAGAAGGTCCATGTCGAACAGTACAACCATGGATTGGTTATACAGTCAACGGCTTTAAATTTCACACTAAAAGCCGAAGTTCTTCTAGATCATCTAACAACAGCGGTGTATGCATAAAAGGAACTAATTATAGTGCAGATGATAGTGACTACTATGGCGTGCTAACTGATATCCTTGAATTGGAGTACAAGGGTAGTGAGTATATAAAGAGAACTGTTTTATTTAAGTGCGAGTGGTTTGATCCCACACCAAAGGCAGGAATGAAGATTCACCCACAATATAAACTTGTGGATATCAACCATGAAAAGAAGTTAAAGAAGTATGAACCATTTGTTTTGGCAATGCAAGCGGCTCAAGTGTATTATACAACTTATCCTAGCTTACGACGTGATAAGAGTGAGTGGTGGGCTGTGTGCAAAGTAAAAGCACGGGGTTTGGTGGACATGCCTCCATCATCTTCACAGTCAACTCCGACAGATGGTGTTGAGCCATTTCAATCTGAGAAAGTTGGTTTAACATTTGATGTGGTACCTAACGATGACATTATTCTCCTTAATGATCCAAATGGTGGATTCATAAACATAAGAGATGAGGATGATGATTTAGATGATGAGGTAGAACTTCATGTTGAATTTGGATCGGACGAAGATGAAGATAAGGATGAGGATAATGAGAATGAAGAGCTATATGATGAAAATGACAGTGAATAGAGTCAAAGTGCTTCAATCTCTTCAAATATAGAGTCTGAATGAATGAAACATAGTATATAATTTATTTTTAGTTTTTAGTTTTTAAGAAAAAGTTCCTGGATTTCAGATTTTATGGGTTCTTGTTTTTTTTAACTTAAGTAAGTTTGTCTTTTGAAATACTTTATAAAGTAAATTTGTTCATTTTTAGATGTTTGTCTTTTGAATCTGCCATCTCTAGATTAATACTTGTATGCCTTATTTTTTCAAAGCATTTTGTTCTTGGAGTAATATATCATTTAATTACTCTTGGAATAATATATCAATTATTGTATCCAATTAGATTTGACCATGATTCATTAAATATGTTATTTGTTCATCTGCATCTGGCTTTGGAATCGCAGATATGGCACCTAGGGGAGGTGGAGCACGTAGATATGCTGAAAATAGGAATTCAAACACACCGAGATCTCGTGAGATGTTGAGTCCCACATCTGATCAGTCACCCGAAGCTGATCAGTCACCTGAACCTCCAGTTACAGAAACACCACATTTGGATGCAACTCTAAGCAGATCCTTACCATCTTCTTCTTCTGATCTTGGTACACCTGGAGATGAAATCCGATCAGCAAGTTCGTCCAACACAATTGGCGGTAACCGTATCCCAATTACAATCGTCCCTGGAGGGTAAGAGTAACAGTGTCACTTGTTTATATTTTTTAATATTTTGTTTCTTGCTTATCTGGTATGCATTAGTGCATCTCAAATGCTTCTTGAAAGAATATGAAAGGCTTAAATGGAATAGAGTAACAACATAATTCATTTCTTATTTACTTTAGCCAACTGGACCCGGGCAATGACGTCGCTCGGTCTGTCACAAAAATCTTCAAGGAGAAACTGGATCCTGAAGGACATAATTGGAAGTCTATTACACCAGAGACAAAAGACTTCTATTGGGAAGAGTTTAAGGTAAAGTTATAGCATTATAAGATCAATAATATTTGGAGTTCCTTTATCTTTCTTGAGCAAGGGATTTACTATACTCGGTATAAGTTGTTTTTGTTGTTATTATCAATATCTTGTGTTATTTTCATTTGATGTTCTCAAACAGAAACGATTTCAGTGGGACGCTGCAAATGAAGGTTCCATAAAGGATAAGTTTATGAGCAAATGTGCAGAACGATACAAGGGTATGTTATCTGAAGCAAGAAGTTGTGAGAAGAAGCGCAAAACTATTCCAGTATCTATTTGGGACAGCTGGAAGCCTCACTGGGAGACTGAGGCTTTTAAAGCCAAGTCTGCACAATGCTCAAGGAATCGGCTAAGTGAAAAAGGTGGTGAAGGTTCTGGTCCCTCGCGCCACACAGGAGGCTCCAGAAGTCACCGAGAACATGCAAGACAAATGGTATATTCCTTTTTTATTAGCCTAGTTATAATATCTCCAAAGCTAGTGATTATGTATTAATATAGTGAACGTGGTTTTCAATTCTAGGCTAAAGAACTGGGAAGACCAGCTCATCCACATGAGCTTCTGAAGAAGACACATGTCAAGGCGAACAAGGAGTTTGTGGACCAGAAATCTAAGAGCACCTACGTAAGTTACTTCTCCCATTTTTTCTGTGACGTTTGCTACTTTGATTGCGATGGCCATTTAATTTTAACATATATATCTATAGTAGTCATCGTCACAATTTATAGGATTAGCACAAAGCATGCAAGATGTTACTTAAGAGTCAAAGAATTGATGATAATTGAATGTTATTTTCCAGTGGAAAGCATTCTTCTGATTTTGCGAATCTTCAATATTCTGTCTAAGGGTCCCAACTACAGGTTATATATACCACCTTTTACTTGCTACAGCGTGTTTTTGCTTTGCCATTCTCATTGGGAGCTTTCTTACTACTGCGTGTTCAACCGATCTGTCGTCCCAACTTCTTTCCCTTCGGTGATTCTTTTTATTAGGATTACTGTGCATTGGAGATAAATCCCCCCGCCTTGTAGCATTTATTCGGCATTGCGTTAGAATATCCTCTTCTTCTCCTTCTTCATATATGTGCCTTCCTTCCGTTTCATTTTGGATAGGAGCTTGCTCTGAGGATATGAACATTCCAAGGGACTGATGCGATACTGTTATCGCCTTGTTTTCCGAAAAAATGCAATTCTTTTATCCGTATTCAGTAGTTGATTTGTCAGCAGAGGAGATGATAACATTCTGTTCTTGTTCTTTTTGTGTGATACTTGTTTGTGGGTCCATCAGAGGATATGCTGTTGCAGTCTTGTTTGGGTTCAAAACACTAGCTGAAGCTACTGGTTTTGAGATTCCGTTCCTTTTAACTTGACTCGGATGAGCAGATGGTTTGGTCGTGGTATCACTTTCCTCTCCTGAGCTATAACCCTCCTGTTGATTCTCTTCTTCTGTAGACGACCCTCCACCAGAGCCTTCGTCCCAACTCTCGTCATCATCGAAAGGTCTTTGATCCCAGAGTTTTGATTTTATGACCGATTCTTTCATGGTAGATATAATTACGTGTTTACTCGTTTCTTCAAAGCTTGAAATATCTTCATTGTCGATGATATCTTCCCCGCTGTATGCACTTGAAATTGACATGGGTGTAATACTGTTCACCTTCTTAATCACTCCTCCAATCTTGTTTCCATTAAGATTTTCCATCTTTTCCATCACAAGAACTGTTTTAGAGGATGATGTTACTATCTGGTTATTGTTTTTCTGGACAGTTTTCTCTGTTTTGGTCTTCGATGAATCAGAAGTTCTTGCAATTTGTTGGTCATCGAAATGGTTCTATCCATCTGATTCAGAAATGGCAATTTGTCCAGTGTCATGCACACCATCACTCACAGCTTGAATACTGGACTGCATTGATTTATTCCAGCCATTATGCTTTGAAAACCAAGCTGAACCAAATGTAGTTGGAATGTTGTCACTGTTTTGCTTATTCACAAAATTGGCCTTGCCACTGAAGCATTGTCCAGTTTGATCATACAACTGCTGCTGCGAGTGGTCATATTTGGTACCTGACACTGAGCCTATATCTCATGAGCTGTTTGCTATTGAGAGTTCAAATTCTTTCATGCTTATTGGCTTTAAAGAAACAGAAGACATGGATTTTTTCCCCCTATCAGTTGCAAATTTGTCTTTTGAGCAGGCTGTTTTAGAAGCATCAGTCTGAGCATTCTTATGGCCTCGATCAGATAGAGGCTCATTGTTATGTGTAGCATCAGTTATAGCTTCCTCATCTTCATTTGAATTAGGCATTGTGACTGAAAATGTTGGATTTGAACTTACCAACTTGTTGGCTTGCTGCACCAATATAACAGTAGAGCCTTCGTTCCCTCTTCCACACCGTTGAATTGATTTAGCAGTTGCATTAGACATCTGAACAGATTTCCTAACCGATTCAAGTTGATCAGCAAGATGGTCAACTCGAGGAACTGATTGAAATGTCCCTGAAACAATTTCTGCAGCATTGGCAGTATCTCCCTTCTCAATTTGTTGACTGTTTTCAATTCGTCGACTTGCACTAATCGCATTCAAATTTCCCCTGTCCTCACAACCTGATTCCCCCAACAGAGTACTATTCTTAACAACTTTAGAGGATTCAACTGTTGACAGTTGTTGATCAGCTCGGATAACAACTTGAGATGTTCCTAATAAAAATTCTGCAGCATCATCATTTGTGACAGAAATTTTATTTTTGGCAGCTTCAACATTCTCAGTTTGTTGACAATAGACATCTGCAGGCATTTCCTTTGCTGAAATATTTGCAAGATCAGCTGATAAGTTAATGCTTTCCGTAACTCCAGCTATGACAGACGATACAACAGTAATGTGTGGTCGATCGATCATATTCACAACCTCCTTTGCTGAATGACCATCAATATCAGCTTCATGAGAATCAGTTTCACAACCTCCTTTGCCCAGGATATTCACAACCTCTTTTGCTGATCGATCATATTCACAACCTGACTCAGCTTCATGAGCATCTTTTGAAGCAGCTGCATTATCTCTAACAACAATCTTCCACACTCCATTTTTATGCTTATTACCTGCTTGGACAGCTTTTTCTTTGGCTTTCGTTATTTGCATTTGTGATTCTGACAGAATAGGAGCAGCTGTCTACTAGGTAGATCCTCTTCCATTCGACGACTTGCATTTTTTGCATTCAAAAAATCTCTAGCGTCACCTCTTAATTTACCCAGCATGTCCTGCGTCACTGTTCAGTTTTGTTACATTTTATGACTGTGTTCTTGATGTTTTCTCTGTCAAAGTTATTATTATAGAGCTTATATCTTTTTTTTTGTCCAGGACGCCATAATGTCTAAAATTCTATCTGCATCTCAGCCTGAAGATGGGTCCGGTGAGCCCCCTGAAGTTGATTTCTCACAAATATATTTGGAGGAAGTTGGTATTAAGAAGACGCGCATTTATGGTCTTGGTTCTCAAGCTCCTTTCTATGGGCATGTTGGTGCTTCCTCCAGCTCGATATCTCCACCTCAAGATCTAGACTTCAATACACGGGTGAGTGAATGTGTAGGACATCGTTTGCAAGAAATTAAGGAAGAGATGAAGCATGAGATGAGATCTGAGATCAGAGAAGAGATTAGACAAGAAATGAGAGAAGAAATGCGTGAAGAAATGAGACAAGAAATGCAGCAAGAGGTGCGCGAGCAAGTTGATCAACTACTCCAAAACCGTCTATCGGTCCTCATAGGTGGCTTACCTACACCGCCTTCTCGTAGACACGACTCGTCGCCAAATGACACGAGTCACATTTAGATTTATGTTAGCTTCTTTTATGTTAGACACATCTTGGATTCTGCTTTCAACTTCATGATAGATATTATTATTTATAAAGTTTTAGTATGTTTTTTATTTTGTTTTCGTTTTTTTGGGATCTTTTAAAGCTTTAAATGAATATTAATACAATTATTATAACCATATTTGTTAATGAATTTGAAATTTGTTTGTAAATTGCCTACAATTTACTAAATAGAACTTTTCTATAGACAAAATTACCAACTGATTGTCAATGTATTTTTAAAATTATACTATCGGATTTACCAACCAAATTGGTATCCATTAGTATAGTTGCTAACATAGTACTAATGGAAATTTTCTTGTTACTATATTTACCAACCAATTACAAACACAATTTAAATAATCAAAAACCAATTTTACTAACTCAATTTCTATATGTTATTAAATTTACTAACGAACTTCCAACTGAATTTTTGTTAGTAAATTTACCAACGAAAATCTTGGACTCAAGATTCAAAATTTGCCAACATATTTATTTGGTGTTTACTAACGAATTTTTAGTTGGTAAGTTTGCCAACCAATTCAATCTGGTTGGTAAAATTTACCATCGAGCCTTTTAGCAACAGGCCAATTTCCGTTGGTAATCGGTTAGTAAGTCAAAATACCAACCAATTTGATCAATTTACCAACATTTTTTTTTTGTTGGTAATTGAGTTTTTTTTTTGTAGTGATTAGAGTAAGGATAAAGGTAGGAAAAAATAATTAATTTTATTTTGTTCTAAAATGACAATTATTTTAGACCGATTATTGTTAGTAACAATTACAAAAAAAAATTGAAGAGCGTATGAATTATCTACATATATTATATATTTATCAATTATATTTCGTGTGCTTCGTTAAAATGTATTGACACAAAATATGTATCGCAACTAAAGACAAAAAGTCGGTCAAATTACGCGTTGACATTAAGATTTAAAGTTGTCCATAAGATCAAAATACTAATCCATAAGCCTCCAATTATTAATCACATTATTTACCATAGAAATAAGCTCTCGGCAATTATATGTTGATTTACTCTCCTATTAGAATATAGGTAGTGTGTAGTACTAGGTAGTAGGTATATTCTGCAACTAGTCATCTTTCTACACTTCAAAAGTAGAAGTTGATTTTTGTTGTTCAATTTATCCATTTCTTCATTTTTCTTCCCTAAATGATAATAGCATATTTGAAAATTTTAAAATTAACGTATTTTGAAAAGTATTTTTTTCAAAGTGCTTTTTCAAAGAATATTCATGGTGAGAATATGGCTAATTAATTAAAAAGCATTATTGAATAGCAATTAGAGTTTGACCAAACTTTTAAAAAGTGCTTCTAAATATATTTATTCGGAAGTTTTTTCAAAAAAGTACTTTTAAAAAGAAAATATATTTTTCTACTTCTCAAAACTTGCTTCTATTTCTACTCAAAAAACGTCTTTTCTTCTAAAAGCTTGGCGAAATATCTTAATTTAAAAAAAACATTTTTGGGCATAAAAAAAAAAGCACTTTTGACCAGAAAAAAACAAAAAATACTTTTGACTAAACACGATATAAGAAATTGGAATTGGATTCTGGCAAAAATGGCATCGACACTAGTGCTGTATTTTGTCCCTGGGCCCGGGCCTAAACGGGCTTCGCGGGCCAGGCTTCGTGGGCCATAGCTCTGGCGGTCCCGGGCTTCGTGGGCTGAACGGGTGAGACCAGCCCGTGACGGGCCTAAGCCCATGTGGTCCTGGGCTTAGCGGGCCGGGCTTTGTGGGCCTGACGGGCTTTTATTGTTTAAGGCAATATCTTGTATAATAGTTATTAGAAAAGGATATAATATACTAGTATAGAATATATTTATATAGTATACTAGTTATTAGTATAGTATATATAATATATATTTCATTGTATATTGTATTGTAGTAATTAGTATATATTGTATGTTATGTATATATACATTCCCTTATATATTTTCTTGTAGTATATATTGTATGTTATGTATATATATTCTCTTATATATTTTCTTGTAGCATATATATTGTTAGAAAATACGCTTAACGCTAGAGGGGGGGTGAATAGCGTTATAATAAAATTTAGCGTAAACTTGCGGAAATTAAAATTTGCAGGAAATAAATAAGTGCGTTAAATAAACAAAAAGGAAAGAACGCACCGATATATTCTGGTTCACCACAACACGTGGCTAGTCCAGTCCCCGAGAGACTCTCTCGAGATTTTTCACTACCTTGTTAAGCTTACGGGTGCTCAACAAACCTTTACAACTTAAGGACACAAGCCTTAACACCTCTGCTCGGAGATACAACACTCCAAGACTTCAACCAAGGAAACACAAGTTCCTTACAACAAGAGAATCACAATTCTCTTACAAGTGTGTAAAACACTTAACACTCAAACAAAATACTCCTTTATGAGTAGGTATGAGTAAAATAAATAAGCTCTAGATCACAACAACTTTAGACAAGAATATGGCTCTCAAAAGCTTTATGAAATTGAATATAAAATGATAAACAAAAGTATGCAAGCTTATAGCAATGTAATAATCAGTTGTAGTATGCTGTTGTGTTTAAAACACTGAAATGAAGCTGTATTTATAGTTGAAAAACTTGGCATTACCGTTGCCTAATTGCCAATTAAGAGTTGCTGATTTTACTCACTGACAATCGATTGTCAAACCCCAACAATCGATTGTCTGCCAGTCAGATCAAAAAACAATCCCAGATTTTACGCTTGATAATCGATTACTTACAATCCATAATCGATTACTGGCAACGTTCAAAAAATCCTTTCCAGATTTTACCACAAACAATCGATTGTCCATAATCAACAATCGATTACTCAGCAACGTTCAAAAAATCTTTTCCGGATTTTAATCAAAACAATCGATTATACAAAATCAATAATCGATTACCCAATAACGTTCAAAAAATCTTTTCCTGATTTTAATCACAACAATCGATTATACAGAATCAATAATCGATTACCTGACGGTATTTGAAAACTTTACGACAACGGTCAGCTTCACAATCGATTGCACAAAGTCAACAATCGATTACTTATCAGTTTTTGAAAATCATTTTAGACACTGCCTCTTGACAATCGATTGTTATATACTCACAATCGATTATTTAATAGTTTTGAAAAAGTCTGGAAGTCACTGCCTCAACACAATCGATTGTCATAAGTTCACAATCGATTATTTTGTGACTTTGAAAAATCTGAGGACACTGTCTCTTCACAATCGATTGTCATTAGCTTCACAATCGATTATTCTGAGTTTTTCAAAAACTTTGATGGACACTGCCTCATCACAATCGATTGTCATTTGTTCACAACCGATTGTCATGCAGGTTTGAAAAAACCTGATGCTCACTGTCTTACTCACAATCGATTGTCATTAGTTCACAATCGATTGTCATGCAGTCTTGGCTTAAAAACAATCGATTATCATAAGTACATAATCGATTATCTTAGTCCAGATTTTTAAGGCATGTCTAAAAATTATTTTAACTACTGTAAATATGCATGATTTAAAATCATTTGACGTTAAATTAAATATGCATGATTTTGGAAAACAGTTTTATGAGAGAAGCCATGTTACGAGTCAAGTTGTAGGATCAAGATCACACATAAGAATGACTCAATTAAACTTATAAAACTTTGTCTTGAGCTTGAATCTCGTTGTATATCAATTGTGCGCTTGTTTCTTGAACTTCGTCATATATCAATTTTCGCTTCGTTTGTCATTCATCAAAACCTACACAAAAGAACACATGTTTTAGTATATTGCACTGAGAACGTGTTTCCAACAATTTCCCCCTTTTTGATAATGGCAAACATTAAGCGGGATATGCAAGACAAGCAATTTATATTGACGATTCAAGACAAGTATATACATGTAACAAGTATGCAATTTGTTCCCCCTCAATTTGAGAATTCCCCCTCAATTTAAGTTTATAAATACTGAGAGTGCATACCCGTTATCTTCCCCCTTTTGCCATTAGCAAAAATAATAATAAGATGCCAAAGATGAAATAAACCTTGTTTATTAATTGGAAAGAAAAATTACAGCAACAGGGAAGACAATACAACATATAAAAACAAACTTAAAAACTACAATTATTCATTCATCATTTTCCGCCTCATCATCCGGCGCTGCTTCATATGGAACAAGACCCGCATATGGATAATGAATGTGGTCAAAATATCCATGGATCTCGTGAGTTAATTGACCGACAGAGGTGGTCAGGGAAGCAATTTGGTCGGAAATGGATTGGAGAGTGGGTTCTTGAGGCGGACGAGTTCGACGGGATGAAGGAGGAGCAGGCGCTACATGATCACCGTCATGATGAAAGGAGGATTCCGAAATTTCCCACTTTTTGGTACTCTTTTTGAGAGGACCATTTCCAGTGACGAATCCGGTGGCTTCAAGAAAGTTCATGATGAGGAGAGCATAAGAAAGAGGCCTATCATCTCCGATAGCGTCACGCATGTGAATTTTGATAAGCCGACACCAATTGATGTTAGCTCCGGTTATTATGGCATGCATGAGCTTAGTGTCCTCTTGAGAAATGGTAGTATGGTTATGCTTACGAGGCTTGAGGACTCGGGTGATGAAATAGAAAATCAACCGATAATTGGGATCCATTCCCGTAATTGTAGGACGACGGGAAGAAAGATTTGGATCATAAGAAGTAAGACCGATTTGGTGTAAGAGGGTTGTTTCATCAAAAAGGGCTCCGGCCTCTCCGGTGTACCGAAAAATGTCTTCGCCATTATAAGGAAGACGGGCAATGGTATGAAGATTTTCATCGGAAAGAAGAATTTGAACACCATTAATGTTGGTGACAAGCTCACCATCATCATCCTCATGGAGGTTGGAATAAAATGCTTTAACCAATGTAGTATTGATGTAAGGATGGGTAAGGAGTAAAAAGTCAAGAAGTTGAGAATTTTTTAGCATATTTGCAGCAGGCCCAATTGATTCAAGATACTTGTGGGTTGAAAAGCGGGGTGGAAGAATGTCGCGCTTTTCAAATTTGGTTAAGAATCGAGTAAGCTCGATATCGGAATTAAAATATAGAACGGAACCATCTTGATAGGGATAGTTCGGACGAGGAGGGGCAACAGAGGAGGATGCGCCGTGCCTAGCAGAACGGGAACGTTTTGAGTGACGGCCCGACATTTTTAATGAAAGCTGCTGGATTTTGCAAAGGATTAGAGAGAATTTGATATTTTGAAAGCTACAATTGATGCTTGAGTGAATGCATATGAACATATATGAAGCCTATTTATAGAGGGGAGAGTGGCTTATCATTTATGGAAGAAATCTGCTGAGAATTTAAAGCCAAATCAGTCAGAAACGGTAAAATAAATTCACTGACCGTTAGACAATCGATTGTTGAGATGCAATAATCGATTGTTGAAGAGTTATGACCTGACTTGGAACTGATACAAATCGATTGAGGAGCCAAACGGTAACAAGAGTTTAAATTTCTGACATGAAATAATCGATTGTCAAAATATGGTAATCGATTGTTATGTTACAGTGAGCACAGAAATTTTCTGATTTTGAAAATAATCGATTATATTTTGAAACAATCGATCGCTTTGGAAAAGACTTGATGAATGATTGAGACGGAAATCGATTTTTCAGTTTAAGGAATCAATTATTTAACGAAACTGCATAATAAACATGAACCATAAACAATCGATTAGTGATACTGCTAATCGATTTTCAGCACAGTAAAATAATCGATTATTTGCTTGGAACAATCGATTGTTCTGTGCCAAAACTTCATAATTCCCCCTATCTTTTAGGGCGATACCTGCAAAATAGAATTAAACGTCTCCGACGCTCAAGTCAGTAATTTGTAAAGAAGTAATAACTTAAACTAGTGTTGCCAAGTGAGAACGTGAGCTCTTAAGAAGTGTGTTCTAAAGTGTTCTTAAGAGAGTTTCGGGTACTTACCTTTCCTCCGATGTTGCCAATTACCTGTTCAAGAGGGTGATCTTTGATCGTCCTCCACTCATTTGGCACTTTTGTTTCTTTTTCCAATTGTGGCGCTTCTTCCGTTGGTTGTTCCTCAGTTTCATCTTTATTTACCTTGGGTGGTTCCTCTTGTATTTTGTCTTTCAAGCTATCTAATATACCTGCAAGATCAAAACCGGAATCCTTTCTCGCCAAGCGAGCATTATTTTCGGAAAATACAACATGAGGGGATTCCTCCACAATTTGGGTTCTTTTATTAAAGACCCTATATGCTTTACTACGTGAGGAATATCCAATGAAAATACCTTCATCCGACTTAGCATCAAATTTACCCAATTGGTCTTTGCCATTGTTATGAAAAAAATATTTGCAACCAAAAACTCTAAAATGGGAAATATTTGGTTTTCTTCCCTTATAAAGTCCATAGGGGGTTTTCATGAGTATCGGCTGAATTACTACTCTATTTAGAACATGGCAAGCGGTACTCACGCCGTCCGCCCAAAAATGTTTGGGTATCTTAGCTTCGTCGAGCATGGTTCTAGCCATCTCTTCGAGACACCTATTTTTCCTTTCCACCACCCCATTTTGTTGTGGTGTACGTGGAGCGGAAAAGGTATGCTCGATTCCGAGTTCGTCACAAAAGTCCGCAAAGAGATTGTGATCAAACTCTCCCCCATGATCACTTCTAATTGAAGTGACGGTTGTTTCTTTCTCATTTTGAACACGCTTAAGATAATATTTAAAATTTTGAAAAGCATCACTTTTATTGGCAAGAAATAAAGTCCAAGTAAATCTCGAGTAATCATCAACAATCACAAAAGCATATCTGTTTCTTCCTAGACTTTCAATGCGAGAAGGACCAAATAAATCCATATGAAGTAATTGCAATGGTCTAGAAGTTGAAACAATGTTTTTAGATTTGAAAGATGCTTTTGTTTGCTTCCCCTTTTGACATGAGTCACAAATAGAGTCATTTTCAAATTTTAATACGGGAAGACCAACAACTAAGTTTTGAGAAATCAATTTGTTCAAAAGATGCATATTGATATGTGCTACTCTACGATGCCATAGCCAAGTATCATCCTCTTTACTCATTAGACAATCAACATAATCGGGTGAGGAATAAGCAAGATCAACCATATAAATATTATCCACTCTAAAACCACGGAGGATAATTTTGAAATCACTACGTCTGAACACTAAGCATTCATCCGAATCAAATAAAGTAAGATTTCCCTTGTCACACAATTGGCTTATGCTCAAGAGATTATGCCTTAATCCTTTAACAAGTAATATATGCTTAATAGAGGAATTTTCATCCTTACCGATCGAGCCGATGCCGATGATCTTTCCTTTATTGTTATCACCGAAGATAACACTTCCTCCTTCTTTGTGCTCGAATTGAAGGAATTTGGATTCATCTCCCGTCATATGCTTGGAGCATCCACTATCAAGGTACCATAGTACACTTGATCCCTTCAAGCACACCTACAAAACAAATTAATGTTCTTTAGGTACCCATGCCATCTTGGGTCCTTGGGGGTTAGGCATATTATAATGATGCGATTGAGTAATATGTCTATGACGTGTAAAGCATGCAGGAGCAATATGACCAATGCGTCTACAATAATGACAAGTCACATTTGGGTTATGCATCCTTCTAGGTTCATAGTAACTAGACGGATGAAAATTTCTTATTCTATTTTGAACACTATGACTATTTCGCATTCATGAGAATTATTTCTCCTACTATGAGCTCTAGGATGGGCAGCATTTCTAGAGTGATTGTTTCTCGGTTGAGGGCCATTTCTAGGTCTTCTCAAAGGTTCAATATTTGGCCTAAAATATGCATCATTTCTAGGGTAACTATTTCTAGGTGGTAAGTCATTTCTAGGTCTCCTAAAATGTTCAACATTTTATCTAGCATGCATATTGGTTCTAGGATTGCTATTTCTAGGATAAGCATTTGTTTTATTAGTCCTAGGTTGAGCCTTAGGTGGTTGGGGTTTGGCTTCAACCTCATTCTTAAATCCTATGCCATGCTTGGTTGATTTCAAATTAACAAGGACCTCATTCAAATTCTTGTGGGAAGAATTAAACTTATCTAAGGTACCTTTGAGTCTATCTACCTCATTTTTGAGATGCAAACAAGAAGAACAATTTTTAGTAGAACTTTCGGGCTTATTGGCGCTTCTTTTTCCAAAAAACTTGTTTTCCTCTTTCAGCTTTTCATTTTCTAAAACCAGTTTTTCTAAATCCTTTTCTTTCAAAGAAAGCTATTTTTGAAAATCCTTTTCTTTTAATGAAGCATTTTCTTTTATGCCCTTAACAGTTTTTGAAGCCTTAATAAACTCAGCATATAATTCATCAAAAGCAGTTCGCATTTCTTCAAGAGTAAAGAAGTTTTTAGACGAAATTTGACATACCTCATCTTTGTTGTCTTCATGTGCCATAAGGCAAAGATTTGCTGCTTCATCTTCTTCTCCTTCGCTTGACTCATCTCCGGAGTCGCCTCCCCAAGAAATGTATGCACGTTGCTTTTTAAAAGGTTTCTTCTCCTTTTTGATGTTTGGGCAATTTGACTTGATGTGCCCGGTTTCACCACATTCATAGCACTTGATTTGTTCGCCTTGCTTTTTGCCCTTGCGTTCATACTCCTTGCGCATGAACTTTTGAAATCTTTTGATAACGAGTCCAAACTCGTTGTCTCCTTCCTCATCAATTTGCGGTTGGCTTGTGCTTGCCTTTAGAGCTATTCTTTGGCTCCTTTGATCATCAACAAAAGGGTTAAGAATAGTAGATTCATAGGTCTTAAGGTTACCTCTTAGTGCGTCGATGGTGACGTTTGAAACGCCAATGGATTCTTGAATTGCATCGGCCTTTGATCTCCATGCCGGTGTGAGACTTCTAAGAATTTTTCGCACGAGCTCTCTATCCGTGAATGTTTCTTGAGAGCATGTAGGTCATTTACGATTATTGAAAATCGCTCAAACATTTCGTCCACCTTTTCACCTTCCTTCATGTGAAATAATTCATATGAATGGGTTAGGAAATCAATTTTTGCTTCCCTTACCTGGTCCGTACCTTCGTACGTAACTTCTAACTTATCCCACATCTCCTTTGCCGTTGTGCAACACGATATTTTCCTGTAATCGTCAGCATTAACAGCACAATATAATAAATTAATTGCTTTAGCATTATTTTGAACCTTTCGGATGTCATCCGCGTCATACTCATCCTCGGACTTGGAAACCCATTCGTTTTCCACCTTCTTTGTTGGAATTTGGTTTCCCTTCATTATCACCTTCCAGAGGTGAAAGCTGTTGGACTGAATGAAGATCTTCATCCTCTCCTTCCAGTACTTGTAATTTGTACCGTTGAATAGAGGTGGTCGTGTGGAGCACTGTCCTTCATCAATTCCTGCAAAAGAATCACGAGTAGAAGCCATGGATGGTTCTCTCAAACTGTTAAGTTTTCAGAGAGTTGGGCTCTGATACCACATGCTAGAAAATACGCTTAAAGCTAGAGGGGGTGAATAGCATTATAATAAAATTTAGCGTAAACTTGCGGAAATTAAAATTTGCAGGAAATAAATAAGTGCGTTAAATAAACAAAAAGGAAAGAACGCACCGATATATTCTGGTTCACCACAACACGTGGCTAGTCCAGTCCCCGAGAGACTCTCTCGAGATTTTCCACTACCTTGTTAAGCTTACGGGTGCTCAACAAACCTTTACAACTTAAGGACACAAGCCTTAACACCTCTGCTCGGAGATACAACACTCCAAGACTTCAACCAAGGAAACACAAGTTCCTTACAACAAGAGAATCATAATTCTCTTACAAGTGTGTAAAACACTTAACACTCAAACAAAATACTCCTTTATGAGTAGGTATGAGTAAAATAAATAAGCTCTAGATCACAACAACTTTAGACAAGAATATGGCTCTCAAAAGCTTTATGAAATTGAATATAAAATGATAAACAAAAGTATGCAAGCTTATAGCAATGTAATGATCAGTTGTAGTATGTTGTTGTGTTTAAAACACTGAAATGAAGCTATATTTATAGTTGAAAAACTTGGCATTACCGTTGCCTAATTGCCAATTAAGAGTTGCTGATTTTACTCACTGACAATCGATTGTCAAACCCCAACAATCGATTGTCTGCCAGTCAGATCAAAAAACAATCCCATATTTTACGCTTGATAATCGATTACTTACAATCCATAATCGATTACTGGCAACGTTCAAAAAATCCTTTCCAGATTTTACCACAAACAATCGATTTTCCAGAATCAACAATCGATTACTCAGCAACGTTCAGAAAATCTTTTCCGCATTTTAATCAAAACAATCGACTATACAAAAGCAATAATCGATTACCCAATAACGTTCAAAAAATCTTTTCCGGATTTTAATCACAACAATCGATTATACAGAATCAATAATCGATTACCTGACGGTATTTGAAAATTTTACGACAACGGTCAGCTTCACAATCGATTGCACAAAGTCAACAATCGATTACTTATCAGTTTTTGAAAATCATTTTAGACACTGCGTCTTGACAATCGATTGTTATATACTCACAATCGATTATTTAATAGTTTTGAAAAAGTCTGGAAGTCAGTGCCTCAACACAATCGATTGTCATAAGTTCACAATCGATTATTTTGTAACTTTGAAAAACCTGAAGGACACTGTCTCTTCACAATCAATTGTCATTAGCTTCACAATCGATTATTCTGAGTTTTTGAAAAACTTTGATGGACACTGCCTCATCACAATCGATTGTCATTTGTTCACAATCGATTGTCATGCAGGTTTGAAAAAACCTGATGCTCACTTTCTTACTCACAATCAATTGTCATTAGTTCACAATCGGTTGTCATGCAGTCTTGGCTTAAAAACAATCGATTATCATAAGTACATAATCGATTATCTTAGTCCAGATTTCTAAGGCATGTCTAAAAATTATTTTGACTACTGTAAATATGCATGATTTAAAATCATTTGACGTTAAATTAAATATGCATGATTTTGAAAAATAGTTTTATGAGAGAAGCCATGTTACGAGTCAAGTTGTAGGATCAAGATCACAAATAAGAATGACTCAATTAAACTTATAAAACTTTGTCTTGAGCTTGAATCTCGTTGTATATCAATTGTGCGCTTGTTTCTTGAACTTCGCCATATATCAATTTTCGCTTCTTTTGTCATTCATCAAAACCTACACAAAAGAACACACGTTTTAGTATATTGCATTGAGAACGTGTTTCCAACATATATTGTGTCTTATGTATATATATTATAACTTATATAGTTATATATTTTGTTGTAGTATATATATTGTATCTTATGTATATATGTTTTTACTTATATATTTTCTTGTAGTTTAGGTTGTATGTTATGTATATATTTCTCGTATATATTTTCTATTAGCATATATTGTATGATATATATATATATATATATATATATATATATATATATATATATATATATATATATATAATTCGAAGTAAATACAAAGAAATATTGAGAAAAAAAATATTCAAGGGTATGTTATAATTTTTATTACCAAAAATGGCATATCTTTCTTAGCTTTCTTTCCCCAATGGAATGAGCACAACAAAGTACTAATACTACCATTAAAAGAAAAAAACTAAAAGAAGATGTGCCAAAGTACAAATTACATCATAATCTATTGTATCTCTAACAAATCTCATAAATCCATCAAGGTTGGGAGGAGGTTGTGTTGGTGGTGGTGGAAAAGAAGCTTGTTCATACCACTTCCGGGCGAAGCCGAATCCTCCGCAAGTTCCGCTATCATTTCTTCATAAGCTTCATCTATCGCCGGTTGTGATTCTGCAATTCCAAAGTTTCTTCTTTCCAAGCGGATCCAATCTCTAAAAAGTACCAATTTTTCAAAGTTATCCCTCATCGACGCTTTATGATCACCTATTTGCAGTCTTGCTTGACTGAAAGCGCTCTCCGATGCAACAGTTGAAGCTTGAATTGATAAAATATCCCGAGCCATCCTTGCAATAATCGGAAAATATTTTTCCCTTGACGTCCACCATTCCAAAAGATCAAAAGAGCCGCCTGGATTCTCCTTTTCAAGTCCCTGAGACAAATAAACTTAAAGCTCATTTAGATGTTAAGTTTCATCATAATTATCACCTTGAGAACCCCGAAACTCCGTCCAAGATTTAAGAGATGTTAAGCCTGCAACTCTTTTAGACGATTGTGAGCTAGACGAAGTAGGGGTTGAAATATTTGGCCTAGCATGCTCTAAGGCAAGTTGCTAAGCATTATAAACTGTTTGAACATTAATTTTTATTGATGCTTTTGCATCTGCAAGTGTAGCAACTTCCTCGTTTGAAAGATCTAAAGCCTTATAAATATTTGAATACCAAAAATGAGAATCTCTCAATTTCATTATAGGATTTAACATTGCAGCAACACCAAAAATAGGAAGGATAGGAAAAAAATAATTTTTAAATTTTTGTTTCATTTCATTTATAGCAAGTTCATAAATATCCTCACCCTCGCCAAATTCAACAAACAAATCAGCTAGTGCGGCAATATAAACTAAACAGTTAGAAATTGTAGGATAATATTGCCCAGAAAATGCATTTGTAGCAACTTAAAAATGTTCTAAAAAATCTAAAATAATTTTCACATTCGTCCAATCTTTGGTAGTAAGCATTTCATCATCATCTTCACCACATACCCGAGAATTAAACGTTGCATTAATTGAGTTTCTATATTCATATGCAACTGCTAAACTTTCGTTCATACAATTCCATCTAGTCGGGCAAGGTTTAGGAACCTTTCTCTAAGGCCATATTCATCACATTTTTTAATCTCTAAGTCTAGTTCTACGGTTTGAAAAAAAAAATTCAATTAAGAGCCATTCGAACCTTTTCAATTTCTATGTTTAAAATTCGCATACCATCACAGACAATTAAATGATAAATATGACAAATACATCTAACATGGAAAATATTAGTAAATGCAGGATTTAGTGTGTTTGTAAGCATGCCTATATCACTAGTGTTACTAGAAGCATTATCCATAGAAATTGCCATTATTTTATCGCAAAAGCAAAAATATCTACAAATATCTGAAACAGTGTTAGCTATAAACTTACCTATATGATGTGAATTAATTATTCTATACGCAATTATACGTTTTTTCATTGTTCAGTCCTCATCTTTCCAATGACTTGTAACAGTTAGATAATCACAATCATTACCACTTCTACCAATATCAGTAGTAATAGAAATCTGATTAGGTATATGAGTAAATAAATAGCGCAAATATTGTTCATATTCTTGTTTGAATTTATAAATATCGCCCTTAACTGTTGCGCGAGGCCAACCTTTATAAGTAGGATTTAAAACTCTTCTAATATAATGAATCTAATTAGGATTAGAAGCAAAAGTATAAGGTAAGTACATAACAGTAATCATCTTTGCTAATTCTTCACGATCTCTATTTGGATCGTAATATAAAATACCTACGGCGACAATGTTAATTCCTTGGTTAACTAGATTTGAACATGTACTAGAGTTAACCGCAGAATCTACACTTGTCCTCTCTTGCTGCGCTTGCATTTGCAAAAATCTAGCCTTTTCTCTAGGGTATGTTTTTTATGTGCCTAGTCAAACTACCTGTGCCGCTACGGTCTCCAGTAAATTTATGAACCAGTAATTTCCCACAAGTTTTACACTTAGCCTTATTTAGTTCTCTTACTTGAGTAAAAATTTCAAACTAATGATGTTTCTTGATGTTTAGCAGGTTTTCTATTAAAAGTTGGAGTTTCTACAGGTGGAACGGTCGGTGCATTACTTGAGTTATTAACAAGACTAGTAGGTGTATCATCTCAATCTGGTGCTTGGGTTTCATCATCATCCTCATTTTCCTCTAAGATAGGTTCATTAGGATAAAGAGCATTCATAATTTCATCATCTAATCCATCACCTACTGCAATATCATGTAGAAATTCACTATCGGTAAATTGAAAACAAGGGTGATCACTATCAAGCATTACAGGAGGAGGAGGAGGACGTCTAGGTTGGCGACTACTTTCAACTAGCTTATTTTTTCTAGGTCGGGGAGCCGGGGGAAGGGTAGTATTATGGCCACTACTTTCACCGGTTTTACCTTTTCCTTTACCAAATATTTTTTTCAAAGAAAATGTCATATTAATTATAATTATGTAAACTAAACCACACAAAAATATATTATTAAAACGTAAGAGTTGAAACGAGTTTACCGGATTGCCGAACAACTTCTTGAAAGAAAATCGTTGAACACTTGAAAACTTCAATTCAACAACTTCACAATTTTTCACGAATTTTCAACAATAAATTAAGCAATTATAGTAGAAAGGTTGAGAGATATTGATGAATTGGTGAATAAAATGAAAGAATGAGGGGGTATTTATAGTTGAGAAATGGGTAAAAGTGTAATTATATAAAGTTTGGGGGCCAAATGACTATTTTTTAAACCTCCAAACGGTCAAATAGTAGCCCAAACGGCTACTTTTTAAAAATGTTCGTTGGTGATTTTGAAAACCAAAAAAAATTAAAATATAGTCGTTGGGCCCGTTTAGGCCCGCGAGGACCGGCACAGACCCGACTGACGGTCCCGAGCTCACGGGCTAAATAATGCGGACCGGCCCGTCACGGGCTTAAAATAACACCAGGTCCAGGACCACCAGGCCCGTTAGGCCCGCCAGGATCGCGGGCCCGATCCGGTTCAGGCCCGGGCCACAGTGCAGCATTAATAGACACTATATGCACAGATTGTTCATAGAGACAAATTCCCAAAGTTTGATTAAGGTATAATGTCTAATCTGATTGTGACAAGTAATAAGTTGCCTTCGGATATCTAAATTCTAAACAAATAAATCGTTTTTCGAAGGTCCTTTCTGCGAGGATTTCGCTTATGTTACAAATAATAAATGATGCCTATGGCTAGATGCAGTAGACATCTATACTTTTTAAAATTTTCGAGTCAGAATAATTGCTCAAAATCAATTAGTATATCTGCAGTAGACTCACAAAAAGAATCCATGAATCAAAGAAAGATATTTTGTTAAGGAAGTTTTCCTTTACAAGGTTGAAAGATTATGTTGTTCCTCATCCTAAGGGTAAAGTGAATTCTACCCAAATAATATAAGTATTTGTCATGTCAGTTAGTTAAATTTTAAAAGTATACTATAACTAAGAAAATTATGATCAGTGTATAATACGTATCTCTAAATTTGTTATGAAATAAGTACTATTATCAAAATAGTCAAGATAGTTACCATATGCCCATCCACTACAAAATCCACACTGAGTTTTAAAACTGCTCTGTATCACACAAGAGCATAGCAAATACAAGATATCTAGAATTCAAGTAAGTGAAAAAGACAGAAAAAATGATTCAGTAAGTTAAAGCCATAACAGGTCTACACAAGTGTACAAGGTTTTCTAACATTGACATTCCTTAGTACCAACCAAATTAAAAGGCAGCTCTTGTGATCGAAACATAACCGCACCAAAGGAGTCTTGAAAATTTTACACTATCAGTTTACCTAGAACCGGACACAGCAGCACAGATTATCTCTAGGTTGAACAGCAACCAGTTTTCTTGACATCAGATACTTCTTTACCTATATCAATCTTTTCTCCTTGGGAAGGGACGTTGGCATTTCCATTCTCACCATTCTCCATCGCCTTTCTGCTAACAACATGGTAGATTTCAGTGAGAACTTCAGCAAATGCATTATCGACATTTGTAGCTTCGAGGGCAGAAGTTTCCATGAAGTAGAGAGATTCCTTTTCCGCAAAAGACTTTCCGTCCTCAGTTGACACTGCCACCAGATGTCGCAGATCAGATTTGTTCCCCACGAGCATGACAACAATGTTGGGATCTGTATGATCTCTCAACTCCTTAAGCCATCTCTCAACATTCTCAAATGTGGAATGTCGAGTGACATCATAGACAAGCAAAGCACCTACAGCACCTCTGTAGTAGGCACTGGTGATGGCTCGGTACCTACAAAACAGAGAAATACAACCGTTACAATTCTGGGAGTGTTAAAACATTGCCAAATAATGTAGAAGACAAATGTAGCTTATTCTAAGTTACTAACAAGGAAAAGCTTGTCAGTAAACATGTAATGATATCACTTGGAACGGGAATCACATAATGCAACTATTGATTACAAAATGATGCTTTTATTTTTGTTTTTGATGAAAAGGCAACATAATAATGCTAGTGCCAATATATATATTTCCCAGTCCTTTCTTGAGGCATCAGAAAATAAGTTGAGCACAATCTCATATAGTCTCAAACCCTCTAATATATCCACTGTAATAGACAAAAAAATTGCATCTCTTGCCCCTTTTTGCCACCCTCCTTACCCAAATAAACGAAAAAAGAAAAATTGAACCTGATGGACTGCTTTACATATAAAAGAAAAAGGGCAGCCCGGTGTACGAAATATCCCACGTTCACGCAAGGGGGTGTGATATAGGCAGCTAACGCTGATGCAAGCTAGTGGTTGATTCCATGGCTTTACATTCTAAAATGGTTCTGAAACAGAGTATTATTTAGCAGAGTATATGTCCATCTCTAATGGTGACTGTTAGCCATATGACAAACAAAAATGGGCAAAATCTCATGACTAGAAGGCATCACATTTATTTAAGATCTGAATAGTCCACAGAATTTAAATCATTTGAAGTTGTTAAGAGTGCTGTGCACAAGGGACCAACAACATAGGTTACCTAGATCCTTTACATACATAAAAGTCGGTACTAGATAGTAGATAGTTCTTGCATCTTTGGTTACAATACTGATAGAGGCCAAAGCTGGAAGGTGGTTATCAGTATCATGGAATATTGCCCTTGAGACTCGCTAGGCTGGCAATGGAAAGATGAGGGGAAAAAGCGGGAAATACTTAACAAAGCTCCCTTTACTCATTTTAGGTTAGGTCAAACTACTGGTCATGCATCCACATGTGCTATTTCATGACTGGTAGAAGAGTATAACTAACAATCAGTCAACCAACTGTGCCTCTAGTAAACTAAGAACTGGATAAGCTTACAACAATGTTGGAGAAGTGAAAAATGAAAAACACATAATATGTGAATAAATTAGAGACTAGAGTAGCAACCGAAATGTCCAATTAAAAGTGTGAAATCAGGAATTGGCAAAGGGAGATTAACAGAATATCAATTATGAGCAAATAATCAAATAACCATTTCTATATTCTATTTCTATGAACTCCACCCAAATTATATAAATCTAGGCCATTAATCAAATCACCATTTCTATATTCGATTTAATATGAGCTTCATCACAATAATAACTGACACATTCAACCTCAAACATAACAACAACAACAACAACAACAACAACAACAACTACCCAGTATAGTCCCACAAAGTGGGGTCTGGGGAGGGTAATATGTAGACGGGCCTTACCCCTACCCGAAAGGGCAGAGAGGCTGTTTCCAATCGACCCTCGGCTCAGTGAATCAACTCCCAAACATAATTACAGGGAATAATATGTCCCTCTTGATGCCAGGTAAATTGCAACTAGTTGAGTTCTGTAATAAACAAATAACTAACCGAGACATTTATTTCATTTTCTAATAAGCTAGAAATCTTCAACAATAACGGACAGATTAAGACTAGAATCAGTAGAAGTCCTTGAAACAAAGGAGATTCATGTTACTAAACGCACTGCGTAATCTAATTTGTATCAGCATTCCGTTCCAACCATCCCCTCCATTCCCCTACCCTCCCTTATCACAAGGAAGAAATCAAAACAGATAAAAAAAAATTTAAAAAAAAACATATCACTTTCTCCTTCATATTATTTTTGATTGTCGTTATCAGGTTATCCATTACCTAACGAAAGAAAAGGGGAAAAAAAAAACAAGATAGTCAGACAATAGGCTCATCATCCAAACACATGCAAAAAAATTAGAATAGCATCACGATGTCCTTATCCTGAATATGACACTTGAACCACCAAATCTGTGATGCCACCACAATAACACCATCCACCCCATCCCCAGCTAAAGAGTAAACTCTATGTCAAACTGATATCAGAAACAAATACTTTTTGGAGACAATCCTTTGAATCAATCACTCTGTTTCAGCCCTCTAATTCTTTTTTTGTTATCCATCTGTCACAACATTTGTGACAATTGTTTTTAGCCCTATAATTTCTCTTTATGTCAATGATTATTGTTAGCGAATATTTTGTGCTGATGAAAAGGAAATTTGGAATCATAGGGCACGTATTTGTTGATGTAGGAGTCAACAAATACGTGCACTATGCAAGGCGGTAGATGAGGATGATCGACCAAGATGAAAGTAGCATGTAAAGCAATCACGCTGTGCCTTTTCACACCATCTGGAATCAGAGGTATCAGTAAATTTCTAAATGAGTTGTTGAGTTAGAGAGTGGAAAGTTGACGGAGATCAAAATACCCGCATAAAAGAATGATGAATTCGATTGTCTTGATTCTATGCTTTTTCTTTTCTAAGGAAAAAAACCTTTTCAGAAGGATCTAATGAAGAAAACTTTAGAGAAGTTGATTCAAAGGATACATTTAGCATGATAATAAACATGTTCATTCAGCCTTATGGACAGCTTTTTAAGATTAAAACTGTAGGGAAAGTTTGAGAAAGTCTTAGTAACAAAAATGTTTGATCGTGCAAGAATAATGAGTGTCATATAAAATGGGACTGAGAGACTTAACACTTTTAACTTCCCATAGAACACTACAGTTGAACATGGCTTGGAAACTGGTCTACTTAAATTCAACCTTTTCGCCATTTCCACAGAAATTACCATTTATACCAAAATTAATAGCACGACACAATCTTCCATGCCTATACCAAAGCATCAGAATGCAGCTGCACATGGCTAATAATCGTGGTACATGCCTGGTGAGATTGTTACTAAAAGTTCTTCTAATAAAAAGGTACTAATCAGCTATTACTACCTTTCAAAAAAAGTTGTCGTATCTTGGACTTGTTTCATGAATACATCACAGTCACATACAGGGGCGGATGCACCTTGGGGTAAGCGGTATCATCCGACACTGCTTCGCCAGAAAAATTCACTAAACATGTGTAAATTATTAACATGTACAAAAATATCTTATTAAATAAATTAAACTGACGTAGTTTTGCACATACTTCTCGCTAGCTCTGATGGTCAGGCACTCCTTTTTAGGAGAGGTCATGGGTTCGAACTTGAGCAGCTTCATGTTGAGTAAGATTTCAGCATTTTCTGCTAAAAAACTTGTTTTCCCTCCAAGTAGGTTCCATGATGAGTTTTCTTACTATTTTTTTCTTTCTATCTTTTTCTTGGGGGAAGATGAAGTTGGTCCGAACCCAAATTGAAAAGTCAAATAATTAAAGAGTTTTTAAGTGATTGCTTGGTGTTATATATCAGTGTTAAAAAAAAGCGTCCGCTTCCTCGCTTTAAGCGAGGAGCGAAACGGAGCGATGGGTTGGTCGCTACCCCCACTAAAAGCAGCTCAAGTACAGAAAAGCAACTGCTTTTTTCTAAAAAGCGAGAAGCGGTGAAGCGGTCGGGAGCGGAAGAAGCGATCGCTTCTTGAATTAAAAGACCCAAACGAGTCTTTTTCAATTAAAAGACCCAAATCGTTGAGTCTTCTTCTGTTTTAGGCACTTTTTTTCTTCAAAAAATCAGTTATTTCTTCCTCACATGAAGCAACAATTTGTTCAAGCAAACTAGGGTTCTTCTTCTTCTTAAACATTACGACAACAACTTTCAAGTTTCAACAGGTATTTTTTATTTTCATTCTTCTTCTTCTTTTTCTTTTTCTTTTTCTTTCTTTCTAAACGTCTAAAAAGTGTCGAAACGCTAGCGAATTTTTTTCTATCCTGTATTTATTTTAAATTTTTTTTAAAATTTTGCTTCACTTCAAAAAAGCGAGCGCTTCGCTTCTCGTGAAATGGGGATTGTCGCTTTTCCTCGCTTCACGCTATTTTTAACATTGTTATATATAGAGAAAAGGTAGTATTTATTATTATATCTAGCAAGAATATACTGAATAACAACAACAACAACCCAGTATAATCCCACTTAGTGGGTTCTGGGGAGGGTAGTATGTACGCAGACCTTACCCCTACCCTTGGGTAGAGAGGCTGTTTCCAAATAAACCCCCGGCATCCTTCCCTCCTAGAACCTAGCAAGAATATACTGAATACATTTCAAAAAATAAAAAGTTGTCGAGGAGGTTTGTCGTATTATACTTGAATTCATTTTTTTAATAAGATTCGAATATGTATTATTTTTATGTATATCGTGACAGTAATTATCTATTTGTTCAGTAATGCAACATCGCTTACGAAAAATCCTATGTCCACCCCTGGTCACAAACACCCTATGATTGCAATGCAATAATGGGCACTGCACTGCATTTAACTTGACGCCAGCTATATATGAATGAGCTCACAGAATGAAGACAAAATTTTAAAGCGAAAAGGTCTGAAACATTTGCAGTTTCACTAAAGTGTAGCATAGAAGAATTTATCATAAAGGTGATAAATTGGACGCTTCCTTTTTGGGCAATAGCCACGGTGGTCCAACAATTGTGTGTACACACGGAAATTTTACCTTAGAAAGGATGTCAATTGAGTGTAAAACTAAGAAAGCAAGATGTAGCAGTACATCCAATACATCTAGGGAAGATCTACCTCCAATCTAAAGCAAACATCAAAATATCAAAACACCCTATCACTCCAAATCAAAAATCCAAAATACACCAGATCTATTTGAAATTCCTACATTTAAACCAGTAAAGTACAACACAGAGATAGCATACCATACTCACATTGCCCAAACCCATCACTAAAAGCTAATGTCACACAACTTCCAACAAAATTCAGATCAGGGCTTTGCAATTCTTGAACATAAAGCACATGTCTTTCCCAAATCTAAATACACGCACACACTAGAAATTGACAAAATACATCAGATCAGAGAAGAATTAAATGCAAGACATTAAAAAGATACTCAGATCAAGAACAAAAGAATCAAAATGGTACCTTTCTTGGCCAGCAGTGTCCCAAATTTGAGCCTTGATGACTTTAGTATCAACAGTTAAGCTTTTGGTAGCAAACTCAACACCGATAGTAGATTTCGACTCAAGGCTAAACTCATTTCTTGTGAATCTTGAAAGCAAGTTGGACTTCCCCACACCTGAATCACCTATCAATACCACCTTGAATAGGTAGTCATAATCATCTTCAGTTCTGTACCCACCCATTACTTACTCTCAAAATGTGAATGCCTCAAACCACTGTAAACTTTATTAGTAACCTGCACAATAAATCTTTTCTCTTTTTTTTTTTTTTGTGCCTTACCCTTTTCTTTTTCCAATTAGCAGTGTAATTTTTTGACCCTTTTTGGTGGAGAAGGAAACTGGGGAGACGTATGTCTATTAAGCTTTGGATTCCAAATCCACAGAGCATATATAGGAAAAGGAACTTTGTTCGAAAGGGTAACTTTGAAAAGACAAAAGAGCCCCTTTAGACTGTGGGGATGTAGGTCATGTAGTTGGCTATTTCAGTTAATTTAGCTAAGATATGGGGGTGGTGTTGTCTTTTCGTCGAGATTGGTGTGATTATGACTCCCACATTTTATGGAGTGTACTAAACATGTTTAAAAATTGAAACTAAAAAAGGTGAAGTTTTGTCGTTTAAAATTTCAACATTTAATTGATAGAAGTAATAAACATTAAGAGAAATTTTTGTAACGGAAGAAAAGAATATTTCGCACCTACATCCCTAAACTTTCCGAATACCACTTAAATTTTTAAAAGGATAATGTATGATTTATATACAAAAATGTAAAGAAAAATGCTTAAGAAATATACAAATGTATTGATTCATTTGTAAAAACTTCAGCACTAAATAAGTTGGAATATTTTTATCCTAGATTCATTAGTTTTGTCATAAAACTTTTTAAAACACTTCAACAAAAGATGCTGAAGTTATTTAGTTTGTTTGTAAAAACTTCAGCACTATATAAGTTGAAATTTTTGAATTTTTTTTTCTAAGATACTAGATAGATAATCACCTTGTTCTTTCATATTGTATTATTACTATAAAATAATCAGATTGCCAACAGTATCTAAATCATAAATTTTTGAAACAATAAATGTGAAAAGTACAGAATTATTATGAAAAGGATTACTAAGTGTGACATTAAACTTCCTCTACGTGAAAATATTCACAAATTGTTATTTACTAACTTACGTAATTTTTAGAATTTATTTTTAAATAATCTGATAAATATACTTATGGCAATTATCCCATGAACTGAAATTTTATAGAAGCACCAACAAAAGAAGAAGAAGAAGAAGAAGAAGAAGAAGAAGAAGAAGAAGAAGAAGAAAGAGGGCTGAAGTTATTTAAAAAATAGGTATAAATTAAATTTAAAAAAATAAATATAAGTTAAATGGGGACGATAAAATAAGGTGTCCAATGTAATTTTTACAGATTTAAAGAACTCTAAGTACAATTACAAACATATCAAATCGACATCTTTGGGCTATCAGATTGGGCCTTAAGTTCGATTTTGGCAGGCTTCATCGCAGGAATGCTCAATTCCAATTTCAAATGGGCTAATTTGTAAAATACCGAGTGGCCTAATGTGTAATTTTTATTGAATCCAGACCAATCGAATAGGAGTAGGCTGATTTTTATCCTTTCAATTGTTTAATTTTTACATGACCTTCACTAATCACTGTTGTATTTTGTTTTTACCGTTGTATTTAGTATAATCTGCCGTGATATATTTTGGTGAAGTTTAAAGAAGGATTTTGCTAGTCTACAACATGTAGGCTAACAGAGTACACAAATTTCAAAATACCCTTATCACTTATATAATTTAGTGATACCTTTTTGGACAATGATGTCTTAAGGTTATTGGAAGTTACTCTGATAAATAATATATATATCCCTAATAATTACACATAATGATTTTTTAACTCTAAATACAAATAAGATAAAGCTTTATGGCCGAGATTCTTGTGGAATCCAAAGATGACTAATATAAGAAAATATGGTTTCATTTCCTTAAATACTACACACATCAATTCTTATTGCACTGGCCTCATAATTGATTGTAATGATTTTAATATCTTGGTTGTTGAACAATGATCTGTCTCCGCAAGAAAACTAGGCATAAAGCTCTTTTTGTCAATCAAAATTCCATAGATGGAGACTAGTGCAAATGACACAAATAGGATTATTTTGGTGTCACTATCTAAATTATGTCACTGGTAAGAAAATAGTTTTTAATTCGAATTTTGAAACATGCTGGTTAGAAATTATTGGACAAGTGTTATGGCAATTCATTAGAATCTAAAGGTTGCTATAATTTTGCAAGTTATGGTAACCCTCACAAAATTTTGATGGTTTCCATACTCTTGCAAGTTATGATTATTGTCAAGATTCTCGATATTTCAAATTTTAACCAGTATATTTTAAAATTCTGATGAAAGATAATTTTTTAAAAACTTTTCTTAACGAGGTCAAATTAAAAAGTGAACTGAAAAAAATTCCACCCTCCCGAAAGTCCAAAATAGTGTACCAAAATAAGAAGGGGAAAAAGAACACGAAAGAATCTTGTTTACTGAATTTAATGCCTTGACAGCATTTTGAAGAAAAAAAGGGGGGAAGATTTCCACTATGTTTTAAGGGATGAAAGAATAAGAAAAGTTTCTTATAAGAGCCTGTTTGGCCAGTCAAAAACTACTTATTCTGAAAAATATTTTTATTCAAATTTTTTTTATGAAAAAGTACTTTTGTAAAAATAAGTAGTTTATATTTGACCGATTCGTTTCAGTAATGACTTTTGTAACTCATTGTGTTGTCCAGTTTTTTAAAAAAACATTTTCAAGTATCAAATTATTAAAAAAAATAGTAAAGGTTTAATTTACGACTAGTATTATTTAGAAAAGAAAAATAAGTTTAAAGACTTAGTAGAAAAGAATTTAATTAAAATATAAAACGTAAAGTAAAAATATAAATTAAAAATTCTAATTAATATAAATATAGTTATTCCATAGCAACAATATTGAGTGTTTGGTATTACTTATTATTTACATGATAATTTTAATATTTCAAAATACATCATTCAATATAAAATAAAATCTACTCTATTTTTCAATATAAATTTAAAATATTCTCTTAAAAATAGGTGAAAGAGAATAAAAATTTGATAAAAATAAAAAAAGAATAAATTAATATCAGAAAAAAATAGAAAGGAAAAGAAAAAGAAAAATTAAATTAATGAGGGACAAGTTGAAAAATATAAGTTTATTGTAAGGTTATTTTTATCTTGAAAAAATTAATTTTTTGCTTCTGCTTTTTGGAAGTAGCTAGAATTTGTAGCTTCTCCTCATAAGCAGGAAAACTACTTTTGTTGATGCTAAGAAGTATTATTTTTCATTTTGGCCGAACACGTTAATTTTTTCAAAAAGTATTTTTGACAAAAAAAATATATTTTTAACGAAGTTTAGCCAAACACGCTTTAAGTATGTTGAAAATATTTATCATTTTTCTTGTTATGAAGAAATTGACTAGAAGCTCGCGGTAATACAAGGCATAAAATCGTCACTTGGAAATAATATATTAGATAGTTAAAACTACACGCAAGTCATGAAATATTAAAAATTACGGTTGTTTATGTTATAAATAGAATTCTATTTATGATAAATATTTATATTTAAAGAGCTTTTAGGGTTTATTATTTGGTGGCTAAATCATTATCTTCTTATAAATAAAGAATCTTATTTCATTGTAATTGATCCCAAATCAATAAGAATTTTCTTTCTATTTTTCTCTGCATTACACTTCTTCTTTTATTGTTTTATAACACGTTATCAATACGAGATTTTAACTAATCGAGTAGAAGCTTTGTGATTGAGCATAATGATTGTTAACTGCTACATGAACTTTCTTCGTGATTAAATTCTGAATTTAAGGTAAGTATTTTACTTTATTTTTGTCTTTTAAATTCTTGAATTTCTATAATTTGATTTACATACAAGTAAAGACAACAAAATTTGATTATAACTCCAGTGGAGTTTGTAAGAAATTATAACCACGTGAAGTGGTAAAATTTCTATATCTTACCATAATCAAGTCATGTATGATCGTGAGCACAAAAAGTGAAAACCTGTCATATTGAATTTGCTCCATTCTCATTCCCTTAAGAGAATGTGATAGCAATATGTGATAAGTCTGAAAGAAGACAAAATTATTACTTTGAAGGATCAATGGATGTGGGCGTGGCAATAGACAGAATTATAATCGTCATCATTGTGATAATGAAAATTGTGGCATGTGCATTTAAGACCCAACCTTACGTTTTGAGAATTAATTAGTAATTGGTTCATTTTATGGAAAAGAAAATTCAAAAATAGTTCAATTTGCACTTTTTATTCTAATTTTGATTTTTAGGTGATTTCTTTTCTTTTAATTTTGCTTTAATTATTGGTGATAATTATTACTTAGGATAATTAGCATTTTTATAGGTTAATTGTGGATTCATTGTTTTTAATTTAGGATTTTTAGTCTAATTGTGAAATAAAAAACAAAAGAAAAAAAAAAGAGAAAGAAAAAAAATCTGAAAAAAAAACATTAAAGAAATCTGGGGAATTCTATTAATTTCAGCCCAAAAACAACTCAATCCAGTCCACGCCCATTACCCGAACTCGATCTAACTTTAGAAATACAAAACGACGTCGGTTTACTCCAATTAATCACAACCATCCATCCCCATTGATCCAACGGTGGCAAAACTGGGGTGTAATTGTGAGCATATGATTTTTACCCAGTTGAAACAAGCTCCTACAGGACTCTCAAAGTTTAGGGTTTTCTTTAAAACATTTATTTTAGGATTTTAATTTTTAGAATGTAATTGCATGCACGTGTTCATTAATGCATGTTAAAATTGTTTATGATTTAATTGATAAATAAGTTTGTTTTACAAATTGAAAAAAAACAAAAAAAAATATATTCCCTATATTTTAAATATTTTTGGTTTAATTTTAACTTGTTGCATTTTATTTATGTTAATTAGGAATTTTTAGTTTTTAAATAAAATGAGGAGTTAACTAAAAAAAAAGAAAAAAAAAGGAAGGAATAAAAGAAAAGACAAATAATAAGAAATACATATATATACACAGCCACTCAGGCTGGCCACGATTGGGCCAGACCTGAGTGGCCCAAACCTGTTTCCCCTTTAAAAGCACACAACCCAACCCAAACAACCAACCCTAGTCCGGTCCACACAAGACCAACCCAAACGACACCGTTTCAAAAAGGCTCATCACAGCCGTTGATCGCAGATCATCCAACGGTCATCAACCCCCCCTCCCAAAACCATATACATATGTCCAAACGTGTCTAATACACTAAGAGACCAAACCCTCCCCTTCCTCGTATCATCTACCCCCGGTGTAACACCGCCATTGACCACCCCTTGACCACCCGCCTACCATCCTAACGTCGCCGCAGGAAATCGCCAACGGCCACCAAACCTCCCCAGATTTACACCACCGAACCACCACAACCTTCTCTATCCCGTCCTGTGATTAGCTCCCGTCGAACAAGTCCCATCCATCTCAAATATTCAAAATAAGGTCGTCAGAACCACCGTCTCTGGCGACCTTGTTTCAAACCCCTCCAACTTTACACCATAGAACCACCAGGGCCTCCCCTTCCCCGTCCTGCAGACCTTTCCCTTCGAATGACCCCCCATCGGCTCAAATATTCATAGAAAGGTTGTCAGAACCCCCATCTCCGGCGACCCAACTCCAAACTTACACCCCTGAAACAAATCAATCTCCTCTTTCCAACCATATGCGTCACACCGTTCGAATCTGCCTGAAATGTGTCGAATATCATATTTAAGTTCAACCCTAAAACCCCAACCCTGTCGGAATTTGGTCAAAGTCCTCCCAAGCAATCCCTGGCCCTTCCTTTCCCCAACCGTTCTACCCATGACCCCAAAACAACGCTAGTCACTGAAGAAACTTAGATCTGAGACCTCACGGGGGTCTCAGAATCATAAAAGCCCCTTCCGGAATTCCTAAACCTATTATACACCATACCAGTTGTCCTAAGAGGTTAAACTCCTCTACAAAAGGTCAAGCAACAATGAAGTAATCTCAAGCGGAGTTGCATGTGTAAAAAGAAGCTAAGTATTTTGTGTTTTCTATATATATTTGCTTCATTTCTATTTGTTAGATGCTTTGATTCCTTTTGAAAATTTGTTTGTTTATCCAGAATCTCATATGAAATGGGTTCAGTAGTTATATGCCTTGGTTGTTATTAGTTTGAAATCTCTCCGTCTCTTGAATAATTTGATATCCTGTTAGTATTAGCTCCTTGATCCTGAAAGCTTAGTTTTGTTAATTCTTCAGTAATGTTATTTTTATGGCTTGATCGACCTCCACCTTCTGAACTTCATTTATTTTATTCCATGATTTCTGCTTTATTTGGTTGTTTATGCTCTTACACATTTTATTTCCACAATATTTTTAATTTTCAATATTGATATTAGTTTAGGCTGATTTGTTGGGTTGGATCTTTAATTGCTAAATGTTAGCCTTTACTCTTCTAATTTGATTCATGAGTTAAAAGTTCACTTTCAGCTGTATGCTTCTCATTTTCAAGATCTCTGAGTACTTTAATTGATTTATTCCTGCAAGTTGAGTGTTGAGAGATGGTTCCCCTATTCTAAGCATTTTGATCTATGGCTTTTGATATTGAATAATTATCCTGTATAATGTTTGGTTGTGAGAAAATCACATTAAGGCACTTGTTTTAAAACCTGACTAGTTTTAGCTAATTTTGAACTTTAAACAAGCCTGCTAGTCCAAGACCAAATTTGACCCAACTTGAACATAATTGACTTAACCAGATAATGACTAAGGTTAAAACCTCAGGTTGGCTATTTAGAAAGAGGAATAGGGGTATAAGAGGTACTTGAACTTTGAAAATCTGATAGTAATCCCCTAGAACATACTAGTGAGGGATTAAAATACAATTTCTGCCTCAAACTTGAGGCACAAGTCAGGAAATGAGGGATCATTGAAGAAAATTTGAAAACTAACTCAGGGAATAAAGGAAAAAAAACAAGGCAAAAACCTGATGCCATAAGGCTCCAATATAAAAGAGACCATCTGAGTATTTTCACGGGATCCGGAACCTTTCCTTCAAATCCTAGAGATAAAAAATACATATTAGCTCTTCTTATATCTATGAGAAACTATCAGTGCTATTTTTTATCATTTTTTATGTTTAATTCTCTCAAAAAAACTCTCCTGAAAGTCCTGGGTGTACTGTTTGATTAGCTACTGTTTGGTTGTTGATTAACCTCATTACTCATAGGTTTTTTTGCCTTGCTAACATTCCATGTACATTTCGATACTCATTGATATATGAAGTATAATGCATTCACAAGTGTGAAGATATACACCTGTTGTCTTTATTTTTGAATCATATCCCCATTTTCCCCTTATTTAGTTTGAATATAGATGTAATGATAAGATAATCATCATGTTTTAATTACATGTTGGACTGATTTATTCTTGTAATAATTGGACATTAGAGACTGATTTATTTTGTAATATCAGGACATTCAAACTATTATTTTATCAGGAATAACTAATAGTATAGCTAGCTAGTGATGTGGTTGTTTTAGGTGTTTATTCTTGTTTTGTTTAGAAATGAGGGACTCAGGAAATGTTAGCTTAATAACTATTCGAAATCCAAACATTGTGTATGGTTTTAATTTGTTTAGGATTCAACACATTAGCCATGCTTTGTTTCAGATCTATAAGCTGTGATCGTAATTGAATTTTGAAAGTTGGATTCATATACTCTGACTGACGAGTATATGAATCATTTGGTTCAGATCTAATATTAAAAAGCTGATACAAAATGATCATTAGTATCCACTTTGTGAATGTGTAGATAGTTAACTTTGTGAATAATTTCAAACCAAAGAAACGTTGTTGAGAATTGTTCGTAATGGACTCTTTCGTCCAAATCAAAACTGGGCCCAAGTGAGAGGCCCAGTATGCATCAGGGGTATTGTAACCCTACATGTTTTCGGGACTGAGTGAATAAAAGGCCCAAGCCAGTCACGAACAGGGCCCAATAGCTGCTAGTTACAACATAAACAATGTGTGCTCCTAGACTGGCCAAAACTGGAAACTCAATGCATATAATCAGCCACGAAAGAGGCTAAGATGCAAGTATTACTTTCCCAAAATACACAATCTATACATAAAATAATTATTGCATTTAAACATCATCAATGGTGGAGAATTCAGTATGCGCTAGAATATCCTTATAAAATAAAGTGAGTTGCGCTAATCCAATCAAATACCATTTGATGGCTCTTTAATTCATTAAAACACATAAAAAATAGGAAGTGTCGTTTAGAGAATTTCACGACCTTCCAACGAATTTCAAAGACGTAGTTGCTATAGGCGCGTGTTTAACAAAAAATATATTCATAAATTCGGGTGCGCATTTATGTGACCCGAATCCCTTTCTCTATGGAATTAAAATATGTTTGAAATTGCGGGTGCATTTATGTGACGCAATAACATTGCAAATATTCCTAAAAAAGATGTTAAAAGCGGTTAATAATATAAAATGCATGATTAACAGGTATAACAAATCATATTTTTAGCCACTTATAATGAGTTTAAGCGACCGTGCTAGAACCACGGGATCCGAGGGTGCCTAACACCTTCCCTCGGGTCAACATTGTTGGAAATACGTTCTCAAGGCTTTATACTAAAACGTGTGTTCTTATGTGTAGGTTTTGATGAATGACAAACAAGCGCAAATTGATATATGACGAAGTTCAAGTACAAGCGCACAATTGGTGGATAACGAGATTCAAGCACAAGACAAAGTTTTATAGTTTAAATGAGTCGCTCTCAATTGTGATCTTGATCCGACAACTTGACTCATGACATGGCTTCTCTCGTAAAATTACTTTTACAAAATCATGAATATTTAATTTAATGCTAAATAATTTTAAATCATGCATATTTACTTCAGTCAAAATGATTTTTAAACATGCCTCTAAAATCTGGACTAAGATAATCGATTATGTACTTATGATAATCGATTATGCTAAGCCAAGACTGCATGACAATCGATTGTGAACTAATGATAATCGATTGTGTTAAGGCAGTGAGCATCAGGTTTTTCAAACCTGCATGACAATCGATTGTGAACCTTATGACAATCGATTGTGATGAGGCAGTGTACATCAAAGTTTTTCAAAACTCAGAATAATCGATTGAGAAGCTAATGACAATCGATTGTGAAGAGACAGTGTCCATCAGACTTTTCAAAGTCACAAATTAATCGATTGTGAACATATGACAATCGATTGTGTTGAGGCAGTGTCTTCCAGACTTTTTCAAAGTTATTAAATAATCGATTGTGAGTATATAACAATCGATTGTCACGAGGCAGTGTCTAAAATTTTCAAAGTCTGATAAATAATCGATTGTTAACATTGCACAATCGATTGTGAAGCTGACCGTTGTCGTAAAGTTTTCAAATACCGTCAGGTAATCGATTGTTGATTTTGTACAATCGATTGTTGAAATTAAAATCTGGAAAAGATTTTTTGAACGTTGCTGAATAATCGATTGTTGATTTTGTACAATCGATTGTTGAAATTAAAATCTGGAAAAGATTTTTTGAACGTTGCTGAATAATCGATTATTGATTTTGTATAATTGATTGTTTTGCGTAAAATCTGAAAATGATTTTTTGAACGTTACCAATAATCGATTGTTGATCTTGGACAATCGATTGTTAAGCGTAAAATCTGGGATTGATTTCTGGAACGATTGGCAAACGATCGATTGTGACTTCTTGACAATCGATTGTCACGCAGTAAAATCAGCAACTCTTAATTGGCAATTAGGCAACGGTAATGCCAAGTTTTTCAACTATAAATACAGCTTCATTTCAGTGTTTTAAACACAACAACATACAACAACTGATCATTCTATTGCTATAAGCTTGCATACTATTGTTTATCATTTTATATTCATTTCATAAAACTTTTGAGAGCCAAAGTCTTGTCCATAGTTGTTGTGATCTTGAGCTTACTTCTTTTACTCATATCTACTCATTAAGGAGTGTATTGTTTGAGTGTTTAGTGTTTTGTACACTTGAAGAGAATTGTGATTCTCTTGTTGTAAGGAACTTGTGTTTCCTTGGTCGAAGTCTTGGAGTGTTGTATCTCCGAGCAAGATTGTTGAGGCTTGTGTCCTCAGATTGTAAAGGTTGGTTAGGCACCTGTAAGCTTAACAGTGAAGTCTTGGAGTGTTGTATCTCTGAGCAAAGGTGTTAAGGCTTGTGTCCTTAAGATTTAAAGGTTGGTTAGGCACCCGTAAGCTTAACAGTGAAGTCTTGGAGTGTTGTATCTCCGAGCAAAGGTGTTAAGGCTTGTGTCCTTAAGTTGTAAAGGTTTGTTGATCACCCGTAAGCTTGACAAGTTAGTGGAAAATCTCGAGAGAGTCTCTCGGGGACTGGACTAGCCACTTGTTGTGGTGAACCAGAATACATCGGTGCGTTCTTTCCTTTTTGTTTACTTAACGCACTTATTTATTTCCTGCAAATTTCAAATTCCGCAAGTTTACGCTAAATTTTATTATAACACTATTCACCCCCCCTCTAGCGTTAAGCGTATTATCTAACAAACATAATTCCTTACTCAAGAATTTTCGGTTCACAGACTCCAATTGGGCAGTCGAAAGTTCCTCCATTTGGGATTTTAAATAAACCAGTGACTTGGGACACCAAAAACCAAACATATCCCAAGTGGCGACTCTTGGAATAAATAATTAATCCCACCTCAAATAATGTCACTTTACTTTAGAAACTCTTATACATGTGTCTTCTTTCAGGGTAACCACGTGCAAGCGAAAAAAAGGAGGTGTGACAGTAATAAGTATATAAGTGTCTCAAACCCCCCCCCCCCCTCCTTACCCCCAAACGCAACCTCGTACCATTTCTCTCCTAAGCCCTAATTGCGTCGGTGTAACACCACCACTCTCCGCCATCCGCCGGTCCAATCCCCATAAAATTTACAACACATACTACCTGTGACCTCCTCTTTGCAAACCCTAAACTCCCATGGCTCGAATCCCACCCAGTCCCCTCGAATCTTTGTTCGAAACGGCGGTTGCTCCGCCATCCATGGCGGCGCCGATGCCCAAATTATCCCAAATCAACACCAAATGACCCCTGCCTCTCCCTCACTTCAAATATACACTTAACATACCTCAAACACTATTGGATCTTCTCAAATGAGGATTCGAAAGAGGCTGTCGACTTCACCACCACCAAATCGACCTAGAATCGTACCCAGACCATAATGCATGTAGAGAAATTAAGCTAAGTTTTGTTATTTTCTTTTCTGAACTTCCTCTTCCTCATCTCTTCTGTCAATTTGGTTCAAGGTTAGGGTTAGCATACATAATTCATGTTGGGTTGTTTTGAATCTCATCCCTGAGTTTAACTTTAGTTGTGTTAAAATTTTAGGTTCGTCCTGTTAAGTCAAATTGTAGATTTTGTTCTTGGTTTGGTTGTATCAGGTCAAGTAGCTTAGATGCTGATTCATTTTAGTGAGTGTTCAGTCTTAATCGTGACAAGTTGGTAATTTATTCTCCATTTGCATGATGGTTTAAGTAATTTTGGAAATATTATTTTTTATTCATATTATATGTTTTCTAGATTTTTGGAAGAATTCCATCTGGATTCTCTTGAAACTCTTAGTGTTTAGTCAAGTTTATTTGTAACATTTTAGAGGATTTCTTTTCTTGAGGCAAATTGTCAGCCTGAAATTATAAGGGGTCTTAAGTGTAGAGTTTTTGTTGGGTCTGGAAGTCAGAAGGCCCAAATTGAACATTGAACTATGTCCAGTTCATTAGACCTTAATTTAACATAGCCTTGGGTCTATTTGACCCAATCTAGTCCAGCCATAAAAGAGGTAAAAACAGGGCACTTCAGGGGTAGTTTAGGAAGTTTAGGGCAATGAATCTTAGTGTAACTGATTTGGAAGTTTCTAATGTAACTGAATTCGATTTCAAACCCACTTTAGGATTAGTTCATTTTAGTTTTTAAGACAGTACGATTCAGCAAGACACGTCGACTCGAAACAAATGTCGCATAAGTTTGTATTTGTTGATTTAAACATTATTGGTAGGCAAACAAAAATGACAATTGTGTGGCTCTCATTTTAATTACTTCATTAAAATGCTTAGAATCCGGGACGTGCCATTTGGTGGATTTCCACGGCCTCCCGCAAAGTTAATAACATGTTAGTCACTTTAGGCGCATTCTTGAATAAACTTACCTTCTTAAATTCGGATGCGCATTTATGCGATCCAAATCCAAATCTCAACGATGTTAAAATATGTCAAAAATCATGGGTGCATTTATGTAACGTAGTTCGAGGCATGTTTTAATGGCGTTGCAATTTTTTTAAAAAATAGTAATAATAAAAGCAGTTTAAATTTAAAAAGCACATAAGTTAAAACATGTTCTAAAATCAAATAAATAAGCCAAATATGACAATTGAGCGACCATGCGAAAACCATGGAACCCAGGAGTGCCTAACACCTTCTCCTAGGCTAACAGAATTCCTTACTCGGATTTCTGGTTTGCGGACTGTTAAATAGAGTTATTATTTTTCTTGATTCGGGATTCTAAACAGGTGACTTGGGACATCATAAATATCCCAAGTGGTGACTGTGATTTTTTTAAAATAAATCTCGATTGTCCTTAAATTGGAAAAAACTCCCTTATCTACGCCCTTCATGGGGTGTAGTGCCAAAGGGAGGTGTGACAGCTCTAGCGACTCTACTGGGGATCAAACCACAGAATCTCTGGTTCAAGGTTCAAGAATTCGAGCTTAAAATTTTTTGTGTATTTGGCTTTGTTTATTATCTGATTTTTATTTTAACATGTTGACTTAATGTGCAAAATGATGCTTTTACCGCTTTGATATTATTTGAACTATACATATAAACTGTTGCGAGACCCTTCTCTTCTTATCTTCGGGGATGTGCTCGTTGATCGAGACTCCACATTTTGTTAGTGTCATACCTTGAAATAAGAAAGAGGCTCAGACAAGTTACTAAGCCAGATAATCTTTTGGGTCCCTGGTACGTAGCCCCCTCCTCGACTCGAGTTGTCCACTCGGGTGCATAGTCTAGAACAAATACCCAGGTTTAAACATTGAATAACTTAACTTCATGCCGGATCTCTAGTAAGAACGCTTATCTGCATCATGTATCTGACTTAGGAGACTCAACACAGGGGTTGGGTCCGTCTAGGACAAGTGTACCTAGAATAATGGACCATCTTGATGCATCCTACTTGTGCATTCATTTGTTATGGATCTGCATGTTGACTGGATTTTAGGGGTAAGGAGAGTTAATCACCTGTTTTAGAAAAACCAATGTTCAAATACTGCCGAAGCTCTGCCGAATTTTTGAAAAAACAAACAAACAAAAATGAAAAAAAGCAAAAAAGGGAGTCTGTTTTATTCGCCCAAGAAAAAGAGAAAAACCTTGTTCTCGAAATAGTTTTGTTTTTTATGAAATGAAATAAAAAGGGAAGAAAAGTCTTGTTTTTAAAAATAGCTTTGTTTGCCCGAACTACGCCAGTTTGATTTTCCCAGGGTTTGAGATACGTAGGCAACCCCTATCAGGTCCAACTTCCCTTTTGAAAAAAAAAGTAATAATAAGGAAAATAGCCGAAAATGAAAAAATTTGTTGTTTTTATTGTAAATAGATAAGGTGATGCCGTTGTTGTCAAGAATAGCAGAATTTTTCCGAAAGGGACACCGGAAGGCTGATTTTGTACAAAAGGCCACCCTTGTTTTTTTTATTTTGGCCAATTAGCGGGCACATCCTTAAAATCTTCCTCCGGAGATGCTGAAAGGTCGTATCTGCAAAGCTGGGTTTTTGTTTTAGTAATTAAAAACAATTATAAAAATAAGGGTTAATTTTGATTTTGGAGTCAAACATAATAAAATCATAAGTTCCTAAATCACCTTAATAAATGTGCAGGATGAGCACAATCCAAAACGAACCTTTCTCATTCATAAGCAAAATCCCTTTGAAGTTGCGGCTGTGGTGGAATGATTTAGGTGGAGAAGGGCAAGACGAGGTCAAGAAATATTTGGGGGGCCTTCCCGGATTGTTGGAGATTATACCCCGGGGAGACATCATAAGGGCATTGGTCACGTGCTGGGACCCGGCGCATAATGTGTTCCACTTTTCAGATTTTGAACTCACCCCGACCTTAGAAGAAATAGCCGAGTACATTGGGAATGCTGAGCTTCCTTTGAGACATAAGTATTTGGTTGCCCCAAGAACTGTAGTTGTGCACAAATTCTTAGACTCCCTGAAAATAAGTAGAGTGGTACACAACCCGGACTTGGCAACAGGTTTTTGTACCTTTTCATTCATATATAGCAAATATGGTCATATAGGGGGGTTCAACAAACCAGAGAACAAAATCCGCAGCAAAAGAAACCGCATTAAATGGGAAGAACATAGACGCTTTCCTTTTATGGTGGCTTTCCTGGGGCTCTTTGTGTTCCCAAGGAAAGACGGGAATATCGACATAAACATAGCAGCGGTTGTCAGCACTTTACTCACCCAAGCCAAGAGCACACCCGCGCCTATGATAGTAGCTGAGATCTTTCGTGCTCTCACAGCTTGCATGGCTGGGAAAGATTTCTTTGAGGGGTCCAATCTGTTGTTGCAAATGTGGATGACTGAACATCTATGCCACCGTCCCCAGTTTATGAGCTATGGGTCAACGGAGAAAACTTTTATAGAGGAATTTTACACAAGGATTGAAGGGCTCAGCTTGCCTGAAGGAGTAACAAGATGGATATCTTACTTTCGGTCCCTCACTGCTAGTCAAATAGAGTGAACGCTAGGATGGTTGTCTGTGGACGAGATCATTTACATGCCAGCAACGGGGCCTCACTTCCTTTTGATAAGTCTTTGGAGCATCCAGCCTTATGCCCCGCATTGCGCCTTAAAACAGCTCGGGAGGTGCCAGATAGTGCCAAAAGATGAAGATCTCAATATCCGGGTAGCCGAGATTGGACCTGATGGTCAGTTCCCTAAAGCAACAGTCCGCAATGTTTGGAAAGAATGCCACTACCTAAAAGCAAACACTTGCGTATGAGATCGGTCCAGAGGCGAAGTGTTTCCAGGATACCCTGCTTGGTACATGAGAGAAATTGAGTTCGAGAGGCCATCCAAGAGGCCCCATCTCCAAGAATTCATCGAAGCATCACAAGAGCAGTGGGACTGGTTGGCTAAAGAAACACGAGTACAGGGCTACAATATGAAAATTGGAGAAGCAGGTTTTGAATTTGCAATTTGAGAAAGATTTGTAGGTCGCCGAGGGTGAGGGCGAGAAGAAGAAACTGGCCAAAGAAAATGAGGCCCTTCGGGCCCAAATTCAGAAAATGAAAGTAGCAGCAGAAAACCCTATCCGAAGTTCCAAGGATACAAAACTTATAGATAACTTGAGACAGAAGGTGAATGACTACAATTTTGATTTGAACAAAGCGGAAAGAGAATTAGCTGGGGCTTGAAAACAGTTGGCTGAAAATGCGGCAGAACGAGCACGTTTGGTTAAGCAATTAAAAGAAGAGTTCTACGATGAGGTCGCAGGATTAAAGAAAAGGGTCCTCATCACAGAAAACAAAATGATCAAATAGGCAAAAGAGTTCAAAGTCGAAAGGGAACATTGTTACACAATATTGGCTCAATTAGAAATGGATTTGCAACAACTTCAAGAGCAGAATCGGGTAGCTGAACAAATTTTGGGAGCCAGAACTGAGCAGATTGGGCGGTTATTGCAAGAGAAAGGTGTCATAAGAGAGATAATAAGAAGGATCGCCCATTACATCACAATGAAGTGTAGCAACTGTGAGGATATGACTAGATCTATGTTCTTCACCACCGCGATGATTTTTGTTTTCCGCGTAATGGAGGATCTCCATCACCTCTAGGGGGATTTAGCTAGTTGAACCGCAGTGAGGGCGAACGATGCCTCGCAGGTCCCAGGAGCAATTGAAGCAATAATGTATTCGTGATTTCTTGAGACTGTATTTTCCTTTCATTAAGGTCTGTTAGTTTGTCTTGGAGTCTGTACATTTTCTTTTATGTAGGTTATTATTCTTCAAGTTTGTAGTTTGTCTTTCATCAGAGTCTGTTAGTTTCTTGATTAAATCTGTTAGTTTTTCAGATCTTTATAACCAAAGTTTGATTTATTATGAAAAATTAAAAATTCCAAAATGTTTTATTGTTCCTTCACTTTTTTTATCTGCCAGAACTACGCTCGGTCTGATTCATGCGAGGTCATGATACGTAGGCAATCTCCATAGGATTCGACTATAACCAAATAAAGAAAAGGAAAAAGGGGAGGAACATGAGAGAAATAAAATGAAAATGTAAGCAAAGAAAATTGATAGGACTGAAGGAACAGAGACAAAAGAGCCAGAAAAGAAAAGAAGAAAAAGGGATAAAAGAAAAGAAAAAGAGAAAAAGTGACACGGGATAAGAGACGGTATAACACAAGCAATCACATCTATGCATCATAGAAACATATAACTGCTTAGGTTCATTCATCCCCAAACACGTGGTCACCTATGTGTTGAAACCTAACCACTAATCAGTGTTGGTATTGTCTTTCCTATTTCCAGACAGGTGGTTAGCTCTTGCGGCATTCTGGCAACCCACTCCTACAACACGCGGTCAAAGAGCAAGCAGGTCATAGCCATTCAGAAACCGATGTCAGCATTATTGACCCCTCAAAAGAAGTAAAGAAATTAGACGTCCACCTGTAGAACAAGGGAATACTTTTCAAGATTCAAGTTTCGGTAATCACGCACCCACCTATAGAACAAGGAAATTTTTTTCAAGATTCATGATTTGGTAATCAAGCGCCCACCTGTAGAACAAGGGAATACTTTTCAAGATTCAAGTTTTGGTAATCAGGCACCCACCTGTAGAACAAGGGAATATTTTTCAAGATTCAAGCTCTGGTAATCAAGCTCCCACCTGTAGAATAAGGGAATATTTTTTAAGATTCAAGTTTTGGTAATCAGGCGCCCACCTGTAGAACAAGGGAATACTTTTCAAGATGCAAGTTTTGGTAATCTGGCGCCCGCCTGTAAAACAAGGCAATGCTTTTCAAGTTGCAAGTTTTGGTAATCCGCTGCCCGCCTGTAGAACAACGGAATACTTCTCAAGATTTAAGTTCTAGTAATCAGGCGTCCACCTGTAGAACAAGGGAATATTTTTCAAGATTCAAGTTTTGGTAATCAGGCTTCCACCTGTAAAACAAGGGAATATTTTTCAAGATTCACGTTTTGGTAATCAGGCGCCCACCTGTAGAACAAGGGCATATTTTTCAAGTTGCAAGTTTTGGTAGTCAGACACCCACCTGTAGAACAAGAGAATATTTTTTAAGATTCAAGTTCAGGTAATCAGGCGCCCACCTGTAGAACAAGAGAATATTTTTCAAGATTCAAGTTTTGGTAATCAGGCTCCTACCTGTAGAACAAGGGAATACTTTTCAAGATGCAAGTCCTGGAAATCAGGCGCCTACTTGTAATAAAAGGAAATATTTCTTAAGATTCAAGTTTTGGTAATCAGGCACCCACTTGCAGAACAGGGGAATATTTTTCAAGTTGAAAGTTTTGGTAATCAGGCACCCACATGTAGAACAAGGGAGTATTTTTTAATTTTTAAATTTTGGTAATCAGGCGCCCACCTGTAGAACAAGGGAATATTTTTCTAGTTGCAAGTTTTGGTAATCAAGCGTCCGCCTGTAGAACAAGGGAATACTTTTCAAGATTCAAATTTTGGTAATCAGGCGCCCACCTGTAGAACAAGAGAATATTTTTCAAGATTCAAGTTTTTGTAATCAGACGTCCATCTATAGAACAAGGGAATATTTTTCAAGTTGCAAATTTGGGAATATTTTTCAAGTTGCAAATTTTGGTAATCAGGCACCCACCAGTAGAATAAGGAAATACTTTTCAAGATTCAAGTTTTGGTAATCAGGCGCCCACCTGTAGAACAAGAGAATATTTTCAAGATTCAAGTTTTGGTAATCAGGCGCCCACCTTTAGAACAAGGGAATATTTTTCAAGATTCAAGTTTTGGTAATCAGGCGCCCACCTATAGAATAAGGGAATACTTTTCATATTGCAAGTTTTTGGTAATCAAGCGCCCACCTGTAGAACAAGGGAATATTTTTCAAGATTCAAGTTTTAGTAATCAGGCGCCCACCTATAGAACAAGGGAATATTTTTCAACGTTAAAGTTTTGGTAATCAGGCTCCCACCTGTAGAACAAGGGAATATTTTCAAGTTGCAAGTTTGGTAATCAGGCGCCCACCTGTAGAACAAGGGAATAATTTTCAAGTTGCAAGTTTTTGTAATCAGGCGCCCATCTCCATAACAAAGGAATACGTTTCAAGTCCAACAATTCGGCACCAAACGTAGAAGAAGAAAAACAAGAAGTCAACAAAGCAAACAAGGAGTTTACAAGAAGAAACACAAGGCAACAAAGATTATGAGCAAGACTGAAGACGTAGATAGGTTCTTTTGTAATACATAGTTCAAAGCTTAGTTTAGCTTCTTCATTTTTCACAAGGTGTATTAAGGGGGTCTAGCAGTAGCAGTGAAATTACAGCTTCGGTAGTCCCAGCTACCAAACACTCCTGAACTACACTAACCCGATTCCTCTTTAGCGAAGGATATCTAGGCAACCTTTGAAGCAGGTGTTGTCAAGCTTTTGAAAATGCTTTTCACGGAATATTCAAATAGGCAAAAATCTCTCGTCTCTGCTCACTTATCTTTGCACGAAAACTCTTCGTGTTTCCGCGCAAAGAGGGGCAGCTGTGAGCATGTGATTTTCACCCTACGTGAATCATTCCCACAAATTCAAAACAAAATAATGTCCTTTGTTTATTTGCAATTCTTGATTTTTTGTTGCATTTTCTGTTAATGGTTTGTATTTATTTGTGCATATTTATGTAGTATTAATTAATGGAAAATACAAAAATAATACGAATTCTAAAATAATCCTTCACTTTGTGAAAGTATTATTTGTTATTGACTTGACATGATATTTTAAAAAGCACATATATATGATTATGGTTCATTCATAATGTGAATGTGACAACATCTGATTTTTGAATACATATTCATTCTTGGATGAATATGAACATGTTAGTGGTAGTGAATATACAACACTCACCTCTAGAAAAGGAGGTTTGAGATGATGTAAGAAAACAATGTCATTACTATGGCATAACTGGTCATTGGTCACGTACCTATTGTGCGCCAAAATATTTTGGTATTGTGATTATTAAAAGACAAAAGTAAAGCAAGAAACAGATCCTGCATATAATTTTGACCATAACCATAATGATATATCTTTCTCTTTAATTAAAAGAGATATTAACCATATGGATGTTGATGAATACGTCGTAGTACCAAATTAATTGAGAGCTCTGGAAGAGACAATTAATACTATCTTGGAGAAATATAATTGATTACCAATAAGGTAGTGTATTGTAGTAAGTCTCAAAGAAACTTATTCAGTTTACAAAGTATACGCGAAAGTGATTGATTATATTGATACTATAAATAAAGGAAAGATTTAATATTTTCTATTACTACAACTTGTAGTTGGGTAATATGTATGTGAAAAGCTACCCAATTTATTTTCCAGTGTCATGTCCCAAAATTCACTAAGGGTCGTGGTGGCGCCAGACACCACTGTCAGGCAAGCCAATCAAAATACTTGATTAAATTCCAACTTTAGTACTTGTTTAAAATCATTTTTTCTTTATACAAAATAACGAATAATGAAATTTACAGAAATAACCATGAAGTCTTTAACAAACTAAATATTAAATAATTCGAAAATCATTCCAGAATTCGGTGTCACAAGTGCACGAGCAATTTCTATGAAATAATAAAGTACAACAACCGTCCGGAGTACAATATTGGACAGAAATAAATACAGAAAAATGAAAAAGAATCTGCTGGTTGCGGGTCGTCTCGAGAAGTGAAGCTCACCTAAGTCTCTGCATCAACTATGTTGTTATGCCCAGTAGGCCACAAGAGATACAGGTGCATGTGTAACAACAATGCACAGAAGTGTAGTATGAGTACGAAAATAACGTGTACCTAATGAGTATCCCGTCTAATCTCGAAGAAGTAGAGATGAGATGGTCTACTTAGACACTTACTAGTGGTCCAATAATGATATATTATAATGTGAATAACCAAGGAATTATCTAGAATGACAATACATTCAAGTAAGGCATGAACAGGTGAAAGTTCATTTTTATATTAAAATACTCTGGATTCATGATCCAATAATGTCAAATTATCTCAAGTCGGGGAGAGAAAATATCAATCTCAAATAATCTCAAGGCAAAAAATACAAGCATGCGCAAATCATGGCGAGGCCGTATGGTCCGATCCAACAGAAATGTAAATTGTACATTGTCGAGGGTCAAACGACTCGAACCATTGATGCATCTATTACCCCGCCCGTATATCATACATGCAACGCTGTCAACATTAAATAAAAAAACATCCTGCTATATATATATATATATATATATATATATATATATATATATACACACACACACACACACACGCACAGTCAAACAACCAATTAAGAGTTTATCGAAAAATGTTTATTTTAATAAAAGCCAATTTTCCTTTGATGATTTAAAAAAATAAAGTTTAATTCTTTTTGAAATTCATTTACTGATTCGATGTGATTTAAGCAGTTCAAGATGTCAATAAGTTTATAAATAATCCAAGTACAACATGTTTTTGGGTCCTAGACTACCCAGACAATAGCATAATAGTAGTTACGCACGTACTCTCGTCATCCCGTGCGTACATAGCCCCCACAAATAGGAGCACATAACTAGTTAACTCACATGTGGGGACAATTCCCTCTTACAAGGTTAGAAAAGAGACTCATCTCGCTGTGAACCCTCTATTCCAATTCAAGAACGCGCTCAAACCTCCACATTCGGAGCCAAACACTCAAAAAATATTCAAATAGGGTAAGAATTAGTCAATATATGCCAAAAGTTCATATTCTAATTATTAAACAAATTTTTCAACTTTAAATGCAAGGTTCCTAATATTCATTCCACGCGCCCGGATTCCAAAATTTTTTAAAGAAAATTATTACCTATAACCTAAGGATCAAGAATATATGATTTTTACCTCATTCTCTAACAATTTTCATGGTTAAATCTCGTTTTTATCAAATTTTAGGTTTTTCATCTAAAACCCTTGATTTTCCTTAATTTTCACATATTAATCTACCCATAATCCATGTATTTAACTTATGTTGTATAGAAAATACATACCTCAAAGTGTTAGGTGAAGACCATCTTTCAAAAGCTCCAAAAATTGCATACGAGAATGAAGAAAATGAGCTAAATGGTATAAATCTCGAAATTAATAGTTGGACACAGGCCTTTGATGTTGCATTTGTGACACTAGGTTCGCAAATGCGACAAACACCTTGCAAATGAGAAGCATGTTCCCCTCCTGCCATGTCGCATTTGCCACAAGAAGATCGCAAATGCGAGCTTTGCAAATGCAAAGACTTAAACGCAAATGCGACCCATAAGGGTTTCGCAAATTCGAACCCTTCAGGCCTCGCAAAAGCGGCCCAATCGTCACAAATGTGAAGAATCCCCTAGCTGCCTATGTTCGCAAATGTGGTGATTGCATTTGCGACCAAAACATCGCAATTGCGATCATACCATCACTAGCAATCCTATTTCATAGCAAATCACTCCAAAGTTACCCCGAATCACACCCGAGCCCCAAGGCTCCAAACCAAGCACCCAAACAAGTCTAAAAATATAATACAGACTTGCTCGATGCCTCAAATCATATCAAACAATGCTAGTACCATGGATTGCGCCAAGCTTAATGAACTCTGAAATTTCTAACTTCTACTTTCGATGTTTAAACCTATTAAATCACGTTCGATTGACTTCAAATTTTATAATCAAGTCATATTTGACATTACAGACCTACTGTAACTTCGGAAATCAGATTCTGACCCTGATATCAAAAAGTCCACTTCCAGTCAAACTTCTCAAAAAACTTCAAATTTTTATCTTTAACCAAATGACTCCAAAATGACCTACGGACCTTCGAATTCACTTCCGATTGCACTACCAACTCTAGTATCGCCATATGGAGCTATTTACAGATTCGAAATTTCAAAAGGACATCAATAACACTGAAATACACTTCAAGCCAAACTTATGAAATTTCTTCTAAAATGCTAACTTACACAATAAGTTCCAAAACGTTCTCGGGTCACCCAAAACCAGATCTTGGCATACGCCCAAGTTTGAAATCGCCATACAAACTTGATGGAACTTTCAGATCCTAATTTTGAGGTTGTGTACTTAAAGTTTCAATCTTAGTTAATTCTTTCAACTTAAAGCTTCCGAATGAGAATTCTCTTCTCAAATCAACTCCGAACTTCCCGAAATTAAATTCCAACTATGCGTACAAGTCATAACACCTGAAACGAAGCTGCCCATGGTCTTAGAATGCTGAACGATGCGCTAGAGCTCAGAACCAACGGTCGGGTCGTTACATCCAGTTTGTACTATATAAATGAAAGAATACCACAATAAAGTGTGTTTTGATATAAAAACCCATATCATAATAAATTTGGATTTTATTGATAATTGCACATGCATGGTGTAGATCTGAGGTTTATCAATATTGATAATATATTCGGTTAGCGTAATTGGTTTAACCATATCAATTTAAGTATGCTGTGCAAAAATAATAGAGAATTCACATGGGTAAATCTTAAAAGAACTAGAAAGTTCTTTACAAATTCTCTTATATTGCTTGTTCTCACTAATTAATAGATCAACTATAATTGGAATTGAATCCCAAGAATGCGAGAAATATCAAAGGTGAAAATGTGCCCATTCACTTGCCATGTATACCACATAAGATGCATCTATGAGATGGTTATACGTGCAATTATTATTAACCTGTAACATGGTATTTGCGGGATAACATGCTCAATAATTCGATTTAGAGCATAATTTCAGATTTTTTATTTAAGATAGTTCAACTTGATAAGTTGGTTTACAATATAGTTGGTTTAGAAAAAAGATTTATTGAGTGATTCCACTTAATAGCTAAATAATTTCTTATAAGAACAAAGTTATCTATATCAATTTGATATACGTTACATATCAAAGTATATGATTTTCTCCCCTCACAAGTGGTACAGAGTCAGGAACCAAATAATTTCATCTTATTATTATTAATGTGCGATGTATATTTTGATTAATACCATAATGCACAAAGATGGATTCTCAAAGTTGAGGAAACAAGTTAGTTTTTCTAATATGAGGGGGAGACATGGTAAACAGTTGAGAAAATATTACGTGGAATGAATTATCATTTGTACATCTAGATCCATTTGCTGATCCAAAGAAAGTAAAGATATTGCAAATGCTCATATTAAGTTCTAGAAGGATAAAGTTTATGGTACGTTTAAAGCGTATATACAATCATTTTCAAATAAACTTCTTGATAAAGAAGATGAGAAAATGATCAAAATGATCATAATAAAGGAGACAAGTGATCTAGAAGATCACATGACATAACACTTCATAAATCCTCATAAGAGATTTAGGTACCTGAATATATGAATGAAGAGATCTCTATGTTATGTCTTTAGGAAAAATAAGGAGGTTGGAACAGATATAAAATGTTTATTAACGACATTAATTATAACACTAAATATATGTGAGGACCTTAAGTCTGGAGAAACAATTCAAGTAGAATTTGGTTTCACATGAAAGACAAGTAGTTTTGGGCATGTAGTTCAAACACTTAAAAATATAAAGATAATGATGTATGCTATCACTTTTATGTACCTTATATGTCTGACATGACATGAAAACTTGATGCAAATCTAAAGTCTAGTTATATGGCCTATTGACTATACTTATAATGCAATCCATGAACGATTTAAAATGATGATAACATTCTTGGAGAATTTTTTGGTCACAAATGATCACATCCTAAGTGCAATTTGTGCACAAAGATATCTTGCTATAACTATAAACATGATAATGTGATAGCGAGAATTTTCAAGGTGCAACATATTCATTGGAGTTAATATGGTGGATTTATTCACCAAATCTTTGCCGACGCACCTTCACGAAACAAGTGACAAGATATGGATGTGAAGGCTCAAAGATGTGAATTGATATTCTCATCAGGGGGAGTTAACGCGCATTGCACTCTTTTTCCCTTACAAGATTTTGTCCTACTAGGTTTTCCTTGCAAGATTTTAATGAGACAACCAAAAGGAGTATTTTTAGATATGTGTACTCCTTTTCCTTCTCTAGAATTTTTTTCCAATGAGTTTTATTTTAGTCAAGGTTTTAACGAGACACATTATCTTTTGAATAGATATTCAAGGGGAAAGTCTTATAAATAGAGTTCTATTTATGTTGAATATCTATATTTAGAGAGATTCTAAGGTTTATTACTTGATGCCTAAGTCACCATCTTCCTATAAATATAGAGTTTTATTCCATTATAATTCATCCCAAATTAATAAAAGTTATCTCTCTACTTTTTTTTTAATTATTCTTCTTTATTCTTTTATTGTTTTATAACAATTTCAAAGTTTTAGAAGTACTTTTAAGAAGTGTTTTAATTTTCTTACAATTGACTTTAGGAAGTCGTAAGTTGGGATTAGATGAAACAGGGTGATTGCGCACCTATACTCAGTCACAGTTATTTGCTGTCTAGTCAGTACTCAGTAGTGCCTTCATAATTAATACTAGCGCTTACTCACAATCTTTGACAATGTACAAAGAGTTCCACACTACGTAGATATGATTTTGTCACTGCAAAATATCTTTTCTGTTTGTCCTGCTTTAAGGCAAGCTTTTTGCTACACAATTTTACATAAGTTACAACGTCCATTAAATGATATTTACCTTTTCTATTAGAATTTCTAACATGGGAAACTATTTCTCACATGTCAGATCAGGGTAAATATCCAAAAATATAGAAATGAACGCATATTAGAAAGTACAATTTCAACTTTCTCCGTAGGAATTTGAACATAAAAATTATATTTTTTTAAACAAAATAATATGTTGAGTTAAGTTAAAAAATAATATTTAAAATTTAAAATTATGTTTGAATATGTTTTTCGCTTGAAAAAAATATTGTGTTGACCGCCAAAAAGTGAAGAGAGGTTTATAAGCATCCTGACTTAGGAATCATGACCCACTGAAGAAAAGAAAAAAGTACATCGTGATGCACCTCTCTTTGGTTAAGCTTTTGAAGATACCTAAATTCACTTTCGCTGCATTAAGGACTTTTTTAAAGATCCGGAGCTAAGCTTGCGCACCCAAGCGCTCGAAGATCAAGAATCGATCTTTCATTGTTAAATAAATTGAAAGTCTTTGGCTTGTGCCCTGACCTATTTGCCCTCACCTAAATAAAGACAAAGCGTTTTAGGAAGGTTGGCGCTTGGTGTCTAAATCGAAGACGTCGTACCGGAATGCATCTTCCACTTATTTTTATCCTCGTCGATTAATCAATTCTTCAAAAGATCTATTAGATCGCATGGAGTGAATGATTTTCTAAGATTTTACCATACTATACCTGCAAACATAATAAATAAAACTAAACAAAGATAGTTAGCATAGATAGGAGTTTATCTCCGGATGGCACCGGAATAGATCCACACAAAAAAAAAAGAACACCAAACATGAAAATAAATGTCTCAAGACACTTATTTAAACCCCTTTAAAACTTTGTGAGTAGGGAATTTTTTCTTTTTTGTTGAAAAATTCATTTCCGAAATTTTTTCAAAAACTTACAAAATTTCATGGACAAATAAATTTTTGAAAAAAGAAATCGTTCTTTATAGGCAAACGAGTCCTTAAATTCAATCCAAGAGCAAAATGAGAAAATAAAATACTCAACAAAAAAAAAAACGTTTGAAAACAAGAGAGTTCACTCAAGAGGTTAAAGTGTGGAGGTAGATCTATCATATGGTGCAAGAACAAGAAGAGTAAGAGCTGTCACTAAACATTTCAGTTCAAAACATACTGTGGAATCATCTTAACAAAATTATCATGAACATTACCGCATAAGTTATTTAGTTCTTATGCATTACTATATATACGAGAGCACAATAATAATCAACAACGTACGCGACTGGATTAATATTACAGACTTCTTATAGAGGTTAGTTTGTTTTAACTTTTACGCCAAAGCAAACAACATGAAGCTACAATATAATTGCACGAGGAAATAGGGTGGCAATTAGGAGCCAGCTGTTAATGTAGATTAGAAAAGTTGCTAAGTCTTGGATCTGCCAGAATGATATAATTGTGTATTGTCTGTATATATGTACGATCACTTTAATATATTGTTAATTCCCATGTGAGTTGCTTAATTGATATGCATAGAAAATTATGATAGATATAGTAAAGAGGAAAAAGACCAAATGTTTCTTGGCACGAATTGTAGGCATGTTATTATAAACGGGTGAAAGATCATTTACGACCACGAAAGTTGAGAAATTCTTAACACATAGGAATTATTTTGTCATAACTTGATGTGTACGTACACATATACATGTATAGATAATGACTTATCTATAGCTTAACCAAAAGAAATAGACTAATGACTGATAACGATTGTACTCGTTAGATCATACGTGAGTTATGTAAACGCTAATTTTGTGTGGATATCAAAATATTGGTTCATATTCCTTGTGTTCCCTGTTTATTATTAATATGATTGTCAACTAACCTACGTTCACACACTCACTTAGAATAACTTGTTTTTGCAAAAGAAATATATATTATACTTATAAGATTAATTTTTCTTAGCTTCTTCGAGTGCTAATTATATATATATATATATATATATATATATATATATTCTTTATAAAATTCTTACCTCCGTCAAGGCCATCACCCCAGCCACCAAACATCAAGTCCAACTCCCATATACCATATTGATATTGTAACACCAAATATGAGTTTCACTATATTTATAATGATACAGCCCACGACCACTTTCTCCTTTTCCCTCTCCATATTGCATATATGTCCATACACGTCAATATCATGCAGTCCTTTTTATATTCTTCTCTAAAATCTTGTCTCCTTTTTATGTACCTCTCTCTTTGAATTAAAGAAAACAAAAGAAATGTACACCATGTCTGAAATCTCATTATCTTCCTCTTCTCCATGTTCATGGCAAGATGAAAATGCAATAATTTCCTCTCCGTTGAAAATTCAGTTGGTTTCTAAGTCAGTATCAGAAATGCTGCTCTCAAAATTTTCTGATTTATCAGAGTTTGATTTTGATTATTCAAAGAGCGGTTTGTGGTCTCCTCCAATTGAAAGAAGTCATGTGTTGTTGAGCTCACCAGCTGCCCATATTCTATCACACAGAGAAATGGCTGCTAAGTTAAACAAAGTCTTGAAAAGACATCAAAGAAGAAGGCGTTGCTTCAATGTATGAATTAATCTTCTTTCCCTTTTTTTGCTTTAATTAATAGTTTTCTTTAATTTTTGGGGAAGAGAACTTTCATTTGATTCATAATTTTCTACTCCAATTAATTTTTGGTTAATTTTCTATTTGTAGGCGTGCTTATGTTCTCCAAAGAGATTTTGATCTCTACTCCAAAGTAGTCCTGCGAGGTCTTTGATTTATTTAGAGTTGCAGGAAAACTCTTTCATTTCTAACTATTATATATCCTATTCGAAATGTACATGCTTTTATGTAATTAATTTTATTTATTATATAGAGGAATGGTTAACTTTCCAATGTCGGTGCTTAATTTATTTTTGTACTTTGTTGGAAATGGGAATTATGATTCTCCATGCATAAAGCTTTAAAAAGAACAAAAGGAAAGCCAGAAAGAAGTATTCAAGTCGGGATATTTAGACCCGAGCAATTTGGTCTATACACTATCATTATCACACACGGAAAAAAAAAAACATAAAAGGGCTCCCCAAACTTTTATGAAACTAACCCTAAACTTTTCTCAGATTTGCAACAACCCACTTGTACATACTTTGCGAGAGTTTTATTACCCTAAAAATAATAAGGCCTTATTTGGTTATGAGTTTTGCCGGAATAAATTTAAGATTTGTTTTCAAAATTTATGTTTGTCATAAAATTTGTCTACATTTTGATAAAATCTCAAATTCTAAAATTACCTTAATGGTTGATTTTGAATCAAATCTCAAAACGTGGAAATTATATACATATTTTTCCAAAAAATTTGACTCTTATTCCACATGAAATTCCAAGAGCAATTAATTACTACAGACATATATGTTGTGGAGTTCCAAAGCTCTTCTCCGCCAACGGACAAATAAGTGCTGGTGTACTGCATATAACTCCTAGATCTGGATTCATGGCTTCTTTGCAAAATTTTCTACCACTCTGTTGCATTTTGTCGTTTATATTATTGAAAGACTTAAGTTTTAAAAAGTGAACGTCTCTATCTCTATTTTGCCAATGGCTGTCATGGATCTATTGAAGAAATTAAAGAACTATTGTTACTATGCAATCATTCTCTCGCCAAAAGTAACGCATGTTTTCCATTATTGTTTCCTACTTTGTTTCATATCTTAATTTTCAACTCAACCTTGTTTTTTCCCTACTACTATCCTGTATTAAATTGACAACTCATGCTCGTGGGGCAACATATGCATGTGACAACTGGATCAACTTTTGAAAATTTTACCCCCATATTCTGTGGTGATCGAGCTTCAAGCAGATGAGAAAAAATTATTTAACTAGTACTTTTACTTCTGTGAAGATTCGAAACTTGTTTTCCAAGCTTAATACTCCAACTATTCAACCCAAAATTCAACACTTCAATACAGATGATTTCACATCATTTTATTTTGGCAGTTAGGAAAGTTCTGATACCTCTGATACATTCAGAAACTCTTTCAACACTACTTGTACCTTCACATTTTGAAAGAAACAAAAATAGAATCTGTTTGAAGTAAAACTAGGTAACTTCAGTGTTAAAAGTCATTAACAATTGGGCTTTTTTTTTCTTGGTGCCTAATACCTAGACTGCAGTAAGCCAGTAGCTCATGTTGTCACAACACAGCTCACAAGAGTTGTCTTTTTCTTACAGCTTTGAGTATTTGAATGAGAAAGCCTTCATCACAGGCACTGTGCATTCTCTAGTTTTGTCTGCTACTTCCAAGAATTGCACTCAGATCAGTGGTAAATTTCTCGGATCATTTTCATAAACAAAACATAACTTCTTTTGGGGAAACATGTAACTCCTGCTTCACTCTTTCTTTCACACTCAGCATTAAAGTTCTACCCCATGGGGTAAAATCCAACTTCAACATTATAATAAACTCAAATAGTATAATTTTGCTTACATTTTTTTCTTGCTCGGATATTATTCTCAGATTCCATAATGCGGCCATATTACCTAATACATAGCAATGGGAGCATCAGATTTTGAATGGAAGGACCAAATTTTAGCCATAGTTATCCACAGGTTAGACATGACAATGGACGAGAAGATTATCTAAATGGTCCTTGTAGATGTATAAAATTATCGAATCTAATTCATACAAAATTTGGATTAAATTTAATTGGATTAAATAATTAATATGGACTTCACAAATTAAAATTTTCTATTTTATTAGTTTTAAGCTCAAGGTCCATTTTATCTTAAAATCTAGATTCATATCATGTGTCAAGTGACATGGCATATTCAGTCAAACTCAAAGCCAACAAGATGACGCCACGTGTAAAATGATGTGGCAATCCCAGTCTAAAATAGTGACCAATCAAGAGTTGCCAAGTGTCTAAAATGACATGTCTAAAATGATGTGGCAATCCCAGTCTAAAATAGTGACCAATCAAGAGTTGCCAAGTTTCTAAAATGACATGTCTTCGTCAATCACAAGCAAGCTTATCACATAGCTTATGTGATAAGTTTGATGACTCAAATTTGCCAATCAGAATCAAGTGAGAGAGTCCATATGTAGGTGGACTGTTCATCCTCTACCATCATAAATAGAGGGGGTTACGTAACTCTCTAGAGGACATTCAGCGTTGGAGGAGAGCATTATGCAATTGGTGAAGGCATCCGCAAACAGAGAGATCAATCATCAAGTGCAAAGTTCTTCTACAAAGGAGTGGTCAACGAAGTTCTTCTTGGAGATCAACCTGAAACAACAAAGTACTACTCGACGTTCTTGGCGATTAAATACATCACAATGAGGTCTACATCGTCCTACATTCGAGAAAGACGCTTCTCAAGCCCTCGAATCACAGAGAATTTCCTAGAGGAGAATAAAAGGATATATAGAATTGAACTCGCAAATATTCATCAATAAAATCTTTTTTTCTTCATATTATCGTTTGTTGCAGTTTATTTTTCCTACTACGAAAATTTGTTGTGAATAAATTTTGTCACACCCAATGGTACCAATTATGCTCTTTATCTCTCCTTCTTGCAAGTTGAAAACTACAAACTTCAGATCTACCGCTACAATGGCCTTCCACAAGTATGATGTTTCATGCAAAGATGCTACTGTTGCCGTGTCTGTTGAGCTCAATCATGTTGGCCCAATCACTCGAAGCAAATTCAAGACTAGTGGCTTGGACGGAACCGAATACTTTGCCTCTTTGGAAATGGCAAAGAAAAGCAGATCTCACACAACATCTGCAACCACAATCTTTGGGGGCAACACCTCATTCTCGCTATCTGACAAATTTTCTCAAACATCCTCCAACCTTGGGGAATTATAGGATTTGGTGGATTCTTCAGTTCCAACAAAAGTCAATGCCTTAATGACCGACACAAATAATTTGTATGAGAAGTTTGACATGATGGAACAAACTATTGGAGACTTGAAGAAATCTGTTGAAGACAATGACCTTCAATTCGGTCAACTCATGAACAAATTAGAGGCCTATGCACCGGAGAGTCAAGCCATATCCCTCCTCATTCACCTATCTTCACCTCGCCAAAAACGGCTAACAAGGAATCACGTGCCAAGTTCAACATTCAAAAGGAAAATCAATCCACTTCAGTTGTGGCGTTATCTGTCCAACAATTGCAAGACATGATAACAAACACCATCAGAGCTTAATATGGCGGACCATCACAAAGTTTGTTGTACTACTCTAAGCCTTATACTAAGAGGATTAACTGTCTAACCATGCCAACAAATTATCAACCAAAGCTGTATTAATTTGATGGCAAAAGGGAACTCAAGGCAACATATTGCCCACTTTGTAGAGACTTGTAGCAATGCTGGAACGCATGGTGACCTTTTGGTAAAATAATTTGTTCGTTCTCTGAGGGAACACATTTGACTGGTATATTGACTTGGATACCGAGTCCAATGATAGCTGCGAACATCTTGAGAAGGAATTTTTCAATCATTTTTACAGTACCCGGAGGATTGTAAGCATGATAGAGTTGATATGTACCAAGCAAAGGAAGGACGAGCCCATAGTGGATTACATTAATCGTTGAAGGGTGTTAAGTTTGGATGGCAAGTATCTCCTTTCAGAAATATCTACTATGGAGATGAGCATTCAAGGAATGCACTGCGGCCTTTTTACAATTTGAAAATTTCGAGCCCATTAAAGTTGATCTTCCAAGAAAAACTCTTGAATATTCACTAGAGCTGGACACTCAGTCCAAAGACAAAGACGATGAGGGTTGTACTGTAGTTACTCACAAGAAACGAATACATCAAGAAGTTCTAATACTACCATTTCTGAAGCCAAGAGCAAAAATAAACGATGTGGATGGGCAAAAATCACCAAGAATTATCAAATCTTCCATTAGCAAGAAGATTAATGGTGCCTTATTGCCGAAGTTTCGAAAGGCCATCACATTGCATGAATTCTTTCATGGAGGTCACGTTAGTGCAACTCATGTAGTTTCTAGTATTGATGAAACAAAGGAAAGCAATGATGAGCTTGTTCCAATGAAAATACAAGACCATTATGATAACGGAAAAGTTGTTACATATTGTGCAACAATTTCCTTCATGGATGATGACTTGCTATTGGGGTATTAGCCACATAACAGACCTTTGTTCGATGTAGGGCCATTCGGGAACAACATCTCAATTTGCGTTACTTGTTAATGATGGTTCGACTGTCAACATCATGTCAAAGATGGTGCTAAAAATGCTTGGGATACCTATCGATGAGCTATCCAAAAGTAACTTAACAATCCAAGGTTTTAACTAAGGAGGATAACGAGCCATAGGTATGATCCGCGTAGGCTTATCCATTGGTGAGATGAAGACGAACGCCCTGATTCACGTCATAGATGCTAAAACATCATACAACTTGTTGCTTGGACGTCCTTGGATTCATGAGAATGGGGTGGTACAATCTACTTTGCATCAATTTCTGTAGTACAGAAGAGATGGAAACAACAACAACAACAACAACAACAAAAACCCAGTATATTCCCACATGTGGGGTCTGGGGATGGTAACTTGTACGCATTCCTTACCTCTACCCCGAGGGGCAGAGAGGCTATTTCCAGGAGATATCAAGACATTCACTAAGACAGAGTCACACTTTGCAGACGCAAAATTCTACTTAGATACTTGTGAACTGAAAGTGGAGAGACCATCATTAGTCGAGAAGCTGATGTCAATTCAGAAAAAGAAAATAAGGCTCAATAGACTGACGCCAAGCTGTCTAAGTAGAGAATTGAAGAAGTCTCTATTATGCTGCCATCATCTGAAGGTGACATACAAACAAAGATTGATAGGGAGCATCTAGTTTTTCGCTATGTTCTGCGTGAGCATCGAAAAAGGACAACCCCTATTAGAAGAATGTACTTCAAAGAAGAAAATGAGTCACATAGCGATACAACATTTGAAGGAGCATATGACTGCTCCAATTGCAAAAATCCCATTTGTGAATTGCGAGTCTGCAAAATGCAATCTCCAAGCTGATAAGATAAAATGGCATTTCGATTCTAAGGCCTTCATATTGCTTGAAAAATCTGGTTACGACTTCTCCAATCCATCAAGACTAGGAGAACTCAAAGACGAAGTCATTGGTGAAAAGATACATGGGCTCAATGAGTCCTAAATAAAGTTGAGAAAGCAGGGGCACTACATCGCCACTCCAAAGTATGCGCCGGGATTCAGTTCTGAAGAGCCTCTTAGAATTTCATCTAATAGAAGAAAATATAGCTTCATCATAATACACCTCGGTATAGGAGATGAAGGAAGTTAAGGGAAAGAAAATAAAATAACGGACTTCAGTATTCGATCGCATTGGAGGCTCAACCCCTCGGGTCTCGGTGTTTGAAAGGCTAAGTTATAAAGGTGGACATGTATCTTCCAAACATATAAAGAAAGTTTTCACTACCTCAAAGACCTTCATCTTTTGTTGCTTGGAACCACAAATAAATCACCATCTACAAAGATACTGGAAAAACATAAGGATCAATTCCATGAGGAGCGGGATCATTTTGAAGTTGTTGCTGAGAAAGAAATCTATAGTGCTTCCCCATCACATATGAAGAGGAAGTCTATTTTGTCAATATCCACATATGGTCCACTAAAGGTGCAAAGGAGAACCATTGTTTACACTTGCTAGGAAAAGAAGTAGAGAAAGAGAAATAAGCCATGCCGACTATCCAAGAAAGTCAAATAGCATAAGTTAGACTTTGTGGAAATATCCTACCACATAACTGTGGAACGTAGCCCATGCCTTGACGTTGATGATGAAGTACACGGGTCTCCCCCTCAACTAGAAGATGGTGGAAAATCAACTATGGATGAGATTAAGGAACTCAATTTAGGCACTTCGAAAGATCCACACCCACCTTCATTAGTGCACTTCTTACACTTCAAGAGGAGGAGGAATACTCCAAGTTATTGACTGAGTACAAAGACGTCTTCTCTTGGTCGAATAAAGAATTTCCTGGTCTTAATCCTAAGGTATTCGTTCATCATTTGGGGATCAAAAATGAAACATGCCATGTGAAGCAGTCACAACGCATGTTCCGACCCGAGCTAGTACCACAAATTGAAGTCGAAGTCAACAAGCTTATCGAGGCAGAATTTATTTGAGAGGTGAAGTACCTATCATGGATATTGAATATTTTACCTGTCAAGAAGAAGAATGGTCAAATACATGTTTATGTTGACTTTCGATACCTAAACATGGCATGTCTGAAAGATGACTTTTGCTACCAATTATTGAATTCATGGTCGATGCTACAACAGGGCATGAAGCTATGTCATTCATGGACGGGTACTCCAGATACAATCAAATCAAAATGTCCCCAAAAGATGAAGAGTGTATTGCCTTTTGAATTCCGAAACGGATATATTGGTACAAGGTGATGCCCTTCGGTCTGAAGAATGTTAGTGCCACCTACCAACGTGCGATGCAAAATATCTTTATGATGACCCGTTCAGTCTTCTTAAGAATTAATGCCCCAATCCCCTATTAATTGCATTCCCCAATTTTATTTTTTCTATTTTAATTTTCCAGAAGGTTCGTTTTAAGTTTCAGAGAGTTTTGGGATACTTAGTCCCTAAATGAGAGTTTAAGTATTGAAAAGTTGACAGTAGTCGGAATAGTGTGTAAACCTCCTCAGAATGGAAATATAATAGTTACGTTAGCTCTGTTAGGTAATTTTGGGCTTAATGGCATGTTCAGATTGTGTTTTAGAAGCCCGTAGCTAATTTCGGCTTGAAATGTCGAAAGCTCAATTTTGAATTTTTCGGTTCGATAGTGAGATTTGATCTGAGAGTCATAATAGAATTTGAGAGTTATTGTAGTTCCGTTATATCATTTGGGATGTGTGTGCAAAATTTCAGGTCATTCGGAGATGGTTTGGTTGGGTTTTTGATCAAAAGCGTAATTCGTAAGATTTTAGAAACTTAGGCTTGAATCCAATGTGTTTTAAGTGATTTGTTGTTGTTTGAAGTGTTTTGAAAATTGGTACAAGATTGAAGATTTGGGTTATTGTGGATCGGCTAACCAAGTCAGCTTATTTCATTTATGTGTGTACAACTTATTCTTCGGAGTGGTTGGTGGAGATTTATATCTGGGAGATTGTCCGTCTGCATGGTATTCCGGTTTCAATCACTTCAGACAGAGGTACTCAGTTCACATCGCAATTCTAGCGAGCTGTACAACATAAGTTAGGTTCTCGGGTGGAGTTGAGAATAACATTTCACCCTCAGACAGACGGACAGTCCGAGCACACTATTAAGATTCTTGAGGATATGCTCTGTGCTTGTGTGATTGAGTTTGGGGGTTCTTGGGATCAGTTCTTTCCATTGGTGGAGTTTGCTTACAACAACAGTTATCAGCCCAACATTCGGATGGCACCGTATGAAGCTTTGTATGGTAGGCAGTGTCGATCTTCGGTGGATTGGTTCAAGTTTGGTGAGGATAGATTATTGGGCATAGATTTGGTTCAGGATGCTTTGGAGAAGGTAAGGTGATTCAGGATAGGGTCCATACAACCAAGTCTAGACAGAAGAGCTATGTAGATAGGAAGGTTCATGATGTTTCCTATATGGTTGGAGAGCGGGTTCTGCTTCAGGTTTCGCCTATGAAGGGTGTTATGAGATTTGGGAAGAAAGGGAAGTTGAGTTCGAGTTTATTGTCCCTTTTGAGATATTTAGGCGTGTTGGGGAGTTTGCTTATGAGCTTGCTCTACCTCCCAACTTGGCAGGAGTTCATCGAAAATTTTATGTTTCATGCTCTGGAGGTATCACGGTGATCTGTCACACATGTTGGATTTCAGTTCATTATATTTGGACAAGGATCTATCCTATATTGAGGAGCCAACAAAAATATTGTATAGGCAGGTTAGAAAGCTAAGGTCAAAGAACATTGCATCAGTGAAGGTTCAGTAGCGGAGTCAGCTGGACGAGGAGGCGACTTGGGAGACCGAGCAGGATATGCGCAACTATTACCCTTATCTTTTCACTACTTCAAGTATGTCTCTATGCTAGTTCGAGGTCGAACTAATGATTAAGTGTAGGAAGATGTGAAGACCCGGCGGATTGTCTTAAGAATTAATGCCCTGATCCCCTATTTCGATTTTAAGTTTCGAAAGTTTTTGGACACTTAGTCCCTGATGAGAGCTTAAATTAGGGGTGTGCATTCGAATCGGTTTATCGATAAATCGAATCTATTATTTGTTATCGAAATCGAAATCGAAATAATCGAAACCTTATTGAAACCATAACGATAAGCATATGTACAAATCAATAATTGATAGGTAATTATAGATAAGGGTCAAAATCGAATCGATAAATCGAATGCACACTCCTAGACTATAGATACTTGTAAAATGAGTAATTATCTATTTGTATAGATTAATATAACATACATAATGTATATATATTCCGCTACTATTTTGAAAGCGGCTATATAATATCATTTCCCTAATCTATACCCTTTCTTTTAACATAAGTCCCTTAACCTATTATTTCCTCTACTACATTTAAGGAATGATCATATTTAAAGATCAAGGGAATGAAGTTAAAATTAATGGAAAACAGAATTAGCCGTGATGATGTATTTTGTTTTTTATACCGTTGGAGTGTTGGTGGCATATATTTGATCCCTTACTTTAGTTTTGTTGCATGTGCTTGTTGACACAATTTTTATGTTATAAATGGTGTTTGTCTTATTTTAGCTTCTTTTTGCCCGTATTAGTTAGGCGTTTTTATAGCGATATACTTTCCGTAGAATCCTGTAAATTTTCTTATTGGTGTAATCAATAACCGAATCGATAAGCCCCAAAATCGATAAATCGAAATCGAAAAAATCGAAATCTTATTGAAACGATAATGATAAGCATATGTACAAATTGATAATCGATAAATAATTATCGATAAGGGTCAAAATCAAATCGATAAATCAAATACACACCCCTAGCTTAAATGTTGGAAAGTTGATCGCAGTTGAAATAGTATATAAATATGACCATAGTCGACACAGTGTGTAAATGTGCTCGAAATAGAAATCCGATGGTTTCTCTAGCTCCGTATGGTTATTTCGGGCTTAGAGGCGTGTTCGAATTGTGTTTTGGAGGCCTGCAGCTAATTTAGGCTTGAAATGGTTAATTCATCACACACTGATTAGTTGTATTGATCCCCATATAAAAGGTTTATTGGATCATGGCTTTGGTCATGTCGTTATTAGGTTACTCTTTGATCATTGTTCGATACCTCTCCCAAATCTCATGTAATAGTTCATTTGGCTCTTGTTTAAAACCAAGGATCTCATCTCTTAGCATTGCCATATGTCCTAGAGAAAAGAACTTTGGGATGAACTTCGCGGACAACTTATCCCAAGTGTGTATGAAATGGTTGGGTAACCTCTCTAGCCAATCAAAAGTATTCCCCTTAGAGAAAATGGGAAAAGACTTAACCTCAATGTGTCCTAGGACACATTAGTATGCTCTCTCCCCCATCACGTGTCAAAAAAGACCTTTGAGATCCTATAGGCTTTTTGTTGTGGAACTCCGGTAAAGAAACTCCACTGTTCCAACAGTGTAAACATGACTTTGGTAATTTGAAATTTACCCACCCCAATTCGGGGCAAGACAATTGCACTCGCATAGCCTTCATTAGGCAACACCATGAGTGCTGCTCTTGGAGAAGGTGGGGAAGGGTTTCTAATGTTGTCATGATGCTGGCGGCCTCTCCTTTGTACTTGAGGTTCAAGATGAACCTCATCCACTTGTTCGTCATCTACCTCTTCCCCCAATGGTATATTCCCGAGGCTTCATTGTTAAGAGCCATTTGGTATCTAAAAGCAATTCACACACAAAATTAGAAAAATGGAAGGAAAGAAAAACAAAACACACAAATACTTAGATATATAGCTAGGACCTCTAACTCTCCGGCAAAGGCGCCAAAACCTGATTGGTTCCAAGCCTACACTACTACTGAGTAGCGATGGCGGTCGATGTAGTTTTAACCCAACCAGGTCGGGATCGAATCCACAAGGAGTTAATATTTGCAATTAGGTTTATATTTAAGCTAGATGCAGCTTTTGAGTCTAATTAAACTTTCACAAGTTTGGGTTTGATTTCTACTTCTAACTTTACTCTAAAGATTACAATGATTGAAATAAAGGATAATATTTTTATTGTTGTTTTTCAAGTGTTTAAAGAGACTAGGATCGTGACTTCTACCTAGGTGGATCTCTAACGGGTGATAAAATCTAGGGCAAGCTTGATTAGTAGGGATTGTTATAGTTATTACTGTCGGGTACTCATTTTATATCTCTCGTACTTTGAGTAATTTTGCCCAATTTGGCTTTCTCAAATTCAAGTAGGTATTAATACAAATCAAGTAATATTATCTCAAGTCGGGTATTACTATCTCTAAGTTTTACCCTTTTAATTGGAGCAATCAATTTCTTGAGTTCACCCCAATTCCTTGTTAGTCTAGTTGTGCTAGACTTGGTCCCTCTTTCTCAAGCAGAGACTAAGACATGAATCAATATTTGCAACTATTTATTCTATAGTTCTAGCAAGAACTAGGCTAAATATCACTAACACATTTACATTCAAACCATAAAATCAAATACCCATTAAGTATCCACACTAGGGTTAGGTCGCAACCCTAGTTCGACGCCAGTGCATTTAGCATAAACAATTGATATGTACATTGGTGTATCAATGGTAATATGAGAAAGTCTACAGTTGACTATTTTGTCCCTATTATCCAGAATATCACAGTTGATATCATGACTGCAGAACAACCAAATTTTGTTATTACTATTAGCGAAGCAGTCAGCTATCCCAAAGGTCTGAGTATAGTTACTAATATTGATTCACCAACAAATGGTTCCTGAAAATCCTTGAAAGAAACTCTTATATCTTTGCATGAGTGAGATAACTCTTTTGTTGTTGCTTGGGATTTCATTCCTCTAATATTCCAATTGAGGTTATTAATCATTAAAAGTTCTTTTTAGGAATCTTTTGGGATCCCTTTATGAGATCTTTTCCTTTGGTGTTGGTTTTGTTATTGAAATATCTTGGAGAAAGATGTCCCTGCTGGATTACTATATCGAATTCCATTTGGATTCCTTGATCTACCTTCTTTCGTATGCCAAAAGGCTGAATTAGGATCCATGTAGTTTCCCTTTGGAAAGAGCCCCCACCTCCAACCGAGAGGTTGTGAGTTCGAGTCTCCCCAAGAGCAAGGTGAGAAGTTCTTGGAGGGAGGGATGACGGGGGTCTATTTGGAAACAGTCCCACTAAGTGGGATTATACTGGGTTGTTGTTGTTGTAGTTTCCTCTGGACTAACATTAGAATTGTATAGTTCTCTATCACTATCCACTTCCTCAGTTTCTGTTTCTTGATTATTCTCCTTAGTTGCTATTTGCATTTGATTATCATATTCAGTCTCTTGATCAGTTTCCTCATTCACCAGTTTCATTTGACAATTCAGATCACATGCTACTTATTCCCTGTATAGCTCTACAACTAGATAAAATCTTTCACATCATTCACCCCTTTCCTTGGATATTCCCATTATCTTTGCAAGCAGATTGGCAAGGTTCAGAAGGAATTCCATGTTGACATTAATAACTTTGAGCACCCTTTTCTTCTTATTAGCCCTTTTTCTAGCTCTAGCACTTGGATAGGAGTTATTGGAATAAGAAGGTGAGTTATCTGGACTGATGGTGGAATTCTGATTCATATTGTCGATCACATTACTACTTGCACTTGTTCCTTTCATGTTTTTGTCAGTTTTTGGATCATGAGCTTTCTCAGAATCCCTCTCATAGTTGGTAATTAGTTGTAAATCATTGTTCTGCTTCTCCTCGACCATGTGAACCTGTTCAGTTCTAACCAATAGTTCTTCTCCCCTATTCATCATCTGGAAGTTGCTAGGGGATTCTGGATTCTGGAGATTCTTTTCTTTCTCAGCTTCTATTCAGAATCAGCCCTTCTATTTTCCTTATTCTCGCTCATTGCATTATTTGTCTCAGCTTGTCTCTGATTTTCAGGAAATTGTTCTATTCTAGCTAGTAACTCATCTCCCATGTTCATCACCTAGAGATTATTTTCCTTCACAACTTGTGTTATAGTATTAGTTCCTCCGTTATCCTTGTTCTCCCCCATGTTGTTAGTTGTCTCAGCTGCTCTTGTAGTAGGTTGTCTCTGTGGTTCACGAACCTGATTGATTGGTATATAAATTTGTTTGGTCATTTTTCCTTTGTTTTGTGCCCTGGCATTGATCTGCATATGATCTCTTTGGGCAATTTCTTTCCCCTTGGTAGTAATCTTCTTTGATTGTTGTTGGTTCACCATTATGTTATCGATCTGATTTTGTTGAATAGCCTGATTAAGCCCCTTTACTGGAATGCTCTTGTTAGTAGCCATCTGCTGACTACCTTCTCCTTTAGTTTTGGTTTGTTCGTTTTGCTCGGTAACTCTATCGTCGGCTTGTCTTTCTCTTGGTTCAACTAAATTAATGTTGGAGTTGTCTCTTGCTTTAACTATGCATTGTTCCTCCTTATGTCCCTAGTTATGATTTCAGCTATATATTTTAAAAAGCCATATTTATTCAAAGACTTCAAATTTTGAAAGAGAAAATCTTTATTTTCCAATGACGGTCATGTGAGTTCTTAGAACAGATGTTTTGCATTGAAGAAATAACTAGTGCCACTTCAGCAATAAAAAAAAACTAGTGCCACGGTGCAATCATTTTGTGACCCTTAAGTCGTAACTTTAAAAAAAAGTTATGAATTTCTTTCTTCTACTTTTTCTTCTATTTGTCTTATCTGGCTTCTTGATTTCGCTGAGATTCAAATATTGGCATTCGAAGTTTTTGTGTGTTTTATCACATACTAGCTACCTTCTATCATTATAGGTACCATGTTGTCTACAAAAGCTTTAGGTACATTAGAACAAATTATGTTGTATTTTTTGTCTTTACATCATCGACTTTGTTCATTACTCGCTTCACATAAATCTATCCATTGTGCATATAACTCATACCTGGATTCCAGGGGCTGCTCAGTGGAAGGCTGGTCCAAATATTTTGAGGTCCAAAACTTTTTAATACGTAGTAGATTTCATATTTTCTTTTCAGTAAGACGGTATTGAAATTTGTAAGAAAAATAATACAAAATCTATTAAAAATATGAAGAACAACTACCTACTTTTTAGCCAAAGAAAAATATATTTTAGAACTTTAAATTAAACTACTTAAATCTTGATATTAGTAAATAATTTTTTTTACAACAAGATTCAAGGTAATGTATTACAAAAGTATGGATAACATCTTGCTAACTTATTATTCCTTACCAATATAAATAATAATATTTCTATATAATGTTATATATATATATATATATATATATATATATAGTTTAAGGCTTTTTATTAATATTTGATTTTTGGGCACTAATTCCAGTGAGCGCCCTTGCAAGATCCTTGTTATATAAATGAATAACAGCGAATTAATTGTGTATCCTTTCTCTAATCAACAAATACTATCCAATTTTTCTCTCAATCTTTCTTAGGATCCGAAAAGGACGCACAAATTATAAAATTAATTTTTCTTATGCCAAGTGAACCATCTACCTTATTGTATATTGACCTTGGCAAGTTGAATAAATAATTGATCATGTAAATCATCTATATTTAGACTCTTTCAAAGATGAAGCCATGGTTAGAGTCAAGATATTGAAGAGGTATTGAAGATAACATTAGAGATAATGTTAGAATCCTAAGTTAAATATAAATCCTACTAGTTAGGATAATATTAGAATCCTAAGTTAAATATAAATCCTACAAGAGTGGGATTTGTCTCCATTGTATTTGTATTTAAAGGGCTGTTTAGCCGTGTATTAGAAGGCAGAATCATCAATACACATTCATCATATTGATTTATCATGGTATCAGAGCCAGGCCCATCCCAATTATTGTTACCGATGTTGGGCCCCCATTTATGTTGTCCACGCTCCAGAGATCTGGGCGTGATGGGGGGTGTTGAGTTGTCCCACATCGGAGGGATTTGAGGTCCTTGGTCTCCTTATATGGCTTGGGCAATCCTCACCTTACAAGCTAGCTTTTGGGGTTGAGTTAGGTCCAATGTCCATTCTTATCATGGTATCAAGAGCCTAGTTTTTTTTCAAATTCTTATACGTATTATTCATTAATCACGTATAATTGTGCTCTTACGATTTCTCTCGACACTCACCTGAAACGCTGCTGCGTCTTCCTCCGTCGAGCAGCAACATCACCAGCCCGTCGTCAACCTCCAGCAACGGACCGGTGACGCAGCAATCTCCACCAGTGCTGCTGTCCGCCAACCGACCAGAACACACCATCTTCCTTTATCCTTTCGTCAAACTTTGCATACTGCTGGTCTGCATCAGAAGCAACCACTGTTTTTTTTACATTCGCTGCCATGGCTGCTGCGCAAGACAAATCCGTACCCAACGTCGATTTAGTCTATCACTTGGGCTCCAGTGATGGTCCAGGAAATATCATCACTCCTATTCAGCTTCGTGGTGAAAACTACGATGAGTGGGCGAGGGCGATCAAGACCTCGTTGAAGGCCAAACGAAAGTTTGGTTTTGTTGATGGCTCGATTGTGAAGCCTACTGATGTCCAGAAGCGAGAGGATTGGGAGGTCATTCATTCAATGTTGGTCTCTTGGATTACCAATACTCTAGAACCGTCTATTCGTTCTACGATTGGTGAATATAATGATGCTCACTTGCTATGGACAAACCTTAAAAATCGTTTTTGTGTTGTCAATGGCACTAGGATTTGTCAACTGAAGCTCTCTTTATGCTTGTGTAGGCAGGAGAAAAATGAATCTATTGCAATGTATTTTGGTCGTCTGGCCAAAATTTGGGATGAACTCCACACGTATATCACTGTTCCGTCATGTTCTTGTGGGAATTGTTCATGTAATATTGTTTCCCAGGTGGAAAAATTGCGGGATGCTGACTTCGTACATCATTTTTTGATTGGTTTAGATGACAAGTTTGCCTCCATCCGAGGACAACTTCTTGCTCAAGACCCTCTTCCGGGGGTGGACAAATCATATCAGCAAATTATTCAGGCAGAGAGGCTAATCTCGACCGATACAGTGGCCTCTAATCGAGAAGGCGTCATGGCTTTCAAGGTGCAATCTGACCCGCGACCAAAGTTTAATCGACCTGATAATTCGGATAAACTTTGTTCCTATTGCAATCGTGAGGGGCATGTCGAAGCCTCTTGCTTTCAGCTTCATGGATACCCGGATTGGTGGGGTGATAGGCCTCGAGGAGGCCGTGGTAATGGTCGTGGTAGCACGTCTTCAGCTCGCGGAGGGGGCCGTGCGGTAGGTACAGCAGGTCGTGGACTGCGACCACCTCCTGCTCGTGCAAACAAGACAGGAGGGTCTGCTGCTCAAGGAACGCAGCAGCCTCCTACTCACACTGATGGCTCACCTCTTGCGGGGGTTTCCGCGGCTCAGGTTCAGCAACTCCTAGACCATCTTAATACTTTCAAGCCAAAACTCCATGGTAAGCAAGATGTTGATTGGATAATCGACACCGGCGCATCAAATCATGTCACATGTGATGCGTCTCTTTTGATTAATGCTGTCCGTGTGTCTCATTATCCGGTTGGTTTACCGGATGGCCGATGTGCAAATGCTTCTTCGAAGGGTTCGCTGGAACTGGAAGGAGGATTGACTATTAAAAATGTTCTCTATGTTCCAGAATTAAACTGCAATTTAATTTCTGCTTCACAATTATGTGATGATTCAAATTGTACTTTGCAAATCACTAAAACATTGTGTGTTATACAGGACCTAGCGACGAGGAAGGTGATTGGAGCGGGTGATCGGGTGGATGGACTTTATTATTTCCGCGGGGTTCCAGGGGTGAAAGCTTTGAAAGTTGATCGAAGTAGGTCTGCAGAGTTATGGCATCAACGGTTGGGACATCCGTCGGCAAGAGTTCTACAATATCTTCCGTTTGTGAGTGATTCTACTAGAGACATTAAAAATAAATCCTGTGATATTTGTCCTCGTGCAAAACAACATAGGAATAGGTTTCCAATTAGCAATAGTAAAGCTAGTCGTTTATTTGAATTGGTTCACATTGATTTATGGGGGCCTTACAGGACACCCTCTTTGTGTGGATCTCGTTATTTTTTGACCATCGTCGATGATTTTTCTAGAAGTGTGTGGACATATTTGTTAAGCAATAAACCGGAAGTTGAATACTTGTTTCTTTCGTTTATTGCTTTGATTAAACGTCAGTTTTCTTGTGACATTAAAATAGTCCGGAGTGATAATGGAACAGAGTTTAATAATCTGCATGATTATTTTGTGGCCAAAGGAATAATATTTGAGTCCTCGTGTGTCGGTACCCCCCAACAAAATGGGCGAGTTGAGAGAAAACACCAACACATATTGAATGTAGCCAGAGCTTTAAGATTTCAGGCAAATTTACCGCTTCAATTTTGGGGGGAATGTGTTCAAGCCGCATGTCATTTGATTAACCGTACCCCTTCTAGATTGCTTCAACATAAAAATCCTTTTGAAATTTTGTTCAATAAAACCCCTTCTTATGACCACATCAAAGTTTTCGGATGCCTGTGTTATGCTCATGATCAACGGGGAAAAGGGGATAAATTTGCAAGTCGTAGTAGGAAATGTGTTTTCCTAGGATATCCTTTTGGGAAAAAAGGGTGGAAAGTTTTTGATGTAGAAACTAACCAACAATTTGTGTCTCGTGATGTGCAATTCTTTGAGCATGAATTCCCTTTCATAACTAGCAATAGTGTGCCATCTAATCCAACTCCGGCCTCGTTTAAGGGGGATTGTGTGTTAAGTGACGATGAAGATGAGTGCTATGAGGGTGGACTACGAGTTAGGGGGGCTGTTGATGAGGACATTTGTGCTGGTGCAGCAGCTGCACAGCCTGCCCAGCCTGGTGGCGAGGAGGCTGCTAGTGGCGAGGCAGCTGCTGGTGGTGAGGAGGCTGCCAGTGGCGCGGTAGCTGCTGGTAGCGAGGAGGCTGCTGTAACGCAACCTGTGGTCAGTGAACCACAGCTTGTTGATGAGCGGGTTGTGGTGCGCGAGCACGGTGATGCTATGGGAAAGGGAATGCGTACTAAGTATGCAAATGTGAAATATCGTGACTTTGTGACCACTGTGCGAAATAATAAACGTCCATCTCCGCCTCCGGTTATTCCCGTGACAACATCTCCCTCAGGTATGGTCTTTACATTAACACATTTCATTGATTCTCACAAATTTTCTCAAAAACATAGAAACTATATTGCAGCTATTTCAGTAGGGAATGAGCCAAGAAATTTCAAAGAAGCTATGAGACACGAGGGGTGGAGAAAGGCCATGGCAGATGAAATTAAGGCTCTAGAGGAACAAGGTACTTGGGAACTTGTTAACTTGCCTCCTGGCAAAAAGGCCCTCGGAAGCAAATGGGTATATAAAGAGAAGTATGACGAGCATGGACACTTGCAAAGATTGAAAGCTCGTTTGGTCATTTTTGGTCATCATCAGATTGAAGGCTTGGATTACAATGAGACGTTTGCTCCGGTAGCTAAAATGGTAACTGTTCGTACTTTTCTAGCAGTAGCAGCAGTGAAGAACTGGGAGGTTCATCAGATGGACGTGCATAATGCCTTCCTCCATGGCGATCTTGAAGAGGAAGTATATATGAAAATTCCTCCTGGTTTTGATAATATAAATTGTGGCAAAGTTTGCAGGATGAAAAAGTCACTGTATGGTTTAAAACAGGCTCCCCGATGTTGGTTTGCCAAGCTCGCAACAGCTTTGGAAACTTATGGCTTTAAACAGTCATATTCTGATTATTCTCTATTTACTTTGTCGACAGGTAAAACACAGTTAAATGTGCTGGTATATGTGGATGACTTGATTGTTGCAAGTAATGATAAATCTGCTATGCTCAATTTTAAACAATACTTGGGGAACTGTTTCAAGATGAAAGACTTGGGTCTTTTAAAATATTTTTTGGGTTTGGAGGTAGCTCGTAGCAAACAGGGATTTTTTATTTGTCAGAACAAATATGCCATGGACATCATTACAGAAACAGGTATGCTTGGTTCCTCGCCTGCAGATTTCCCAATGGAGCAACATCACAAACTAGCCCTGGCGGGAGGAGATGTGTTGCAAGATGTAGAGAAGTATCGTCGACTAATTGGTCGTTTGATATATTTGTCTGTCACTAGGCCTGACTTGGCATACTCGGTCCACATACTATCTCAGTTCATGCAGGCTCCGCGAGTGGAACATTGGAAAGCTGCATTGCGTGTTGTTCGGTATTTGAAGAAAAATCCAGGACAAGGTATATTGTTGAGATCGGATAGTGCATTGCAGCTTGAAGGTTGGTGCGACTCAGATTGGGCTAGTTGTCCTATTTCCAGACGATCCTTAAGTGGTTGGTTTGTTCTTCTTGGTTTGTCTCCTGTCTCATGGAAAACTAAGAAACAGCATACGGTCTCTCGTTCCTCTGCTGAAGCAGAATATCGTTCGATGGCTGCATTGACTTGTGAATTGAAATGGTTGAAACAACTTTTAGGGGATTTGGGTGTTGAACACAAGAGTGGCATGCATCTTTATTGTGATAGTCAGTCTGCGTTATACATTGCTCAATCCGGTGTTTCATGAGAGAACGAAACACATTGAGGCTGATTGTCACTTTGTTCGGGACTCGATTACCGATGGTACTATTCACCCTTCATATGTGTCGACCACGGTACAACTAGCGGATATATTCACTAAGGCCTTGGGAAGAGACAAGTTTGAATTTTTACTTCGCAAGTTGGGCATTTGTAATCCGCATGCTCCAACTTGAGGGGGGGTATTGAAGATAACATTAGAGATAATGTTAGAATCCTAAGTTAAATATAAATCCTACTAGTTAGGATAATATTAGAATCCTAAGTTAAATATAAATCCTACAAGAGTGGGATTTGTCTCCATTGTATTTGTATTTAAAGGGCTGTTTAGCCGTGTATTAGAAGGCAGAATCATCAATTGATACACATTCATCATATTGATTTATCACAAGACTATAATCCCAAATGGAAAGCGAAAAAATAAAATGGAAATGAATTACTTCTCCTACTAATTTCTCTTGTTTGCGATTGTTGTTCCAGGTGACTAGATGGAGAAATGACAATCTTAATATCTAGGGGTATTTTAAAATAATCATCCATATATTTCTTCAGCAGATTTATCCTTTAAATTTATTAAAAGTGAACTCACATAATCTCCGTTAAGTTAATGTTAATTCCATGAGTTAATTCTCACACTTGCTTTTCACATGGTGATTTTTTTTCCTAGCATACATGTTGATTTTTTTTTCATGTCAGCTTTGTTCGGCAATTCTAGGAGGGGCTCACTGGTCATCACAGCTAATAACTCATTTATTTCTAATGTTTGGATCTATTTTTGTTTAATTCATATGGAAATCAATTTTTTGGAAAAATTAATTGCATAATTTTTGTTTTAGATATAAAAATCCTTTTGGGTTGTTTTAAGATATTAATATATTTTGGTTAAATTACATTGTTCTCACACACTATTATTTACCTACTTAATTTTAAAATTCTTTTCTATAATCCACATTTGCATTTCAATATCTTAATGTCATGGCTAAGGGCTGAACTAGAATATTTGGAGCGGATTCGGCCGGACCCTATAACTTTTATTCAGATCATATATTTGTTTTAAAAATTCATTAATTATATATAAATTATAAATTTAAACTCAAATAAATTAAAACGATTATAATCTCGAAGTCATAAGCTTGACATTCTGGTTGCGCCTGGCCAAAAGGAGAGAGTCTACGTGCAAATAAGAAACAAAGGCTTTCCATATTCATGTTGTGATAAATTATTAATGTGACAATTACTCTTCAGTAGGGGTGGACGGTCGAGCAGTTTGGATTCATATAAAATTTTCGATTTAGATTTTTGATTTTTGGATTGAAGAAATGACAATTCAAATTCAATCCAAATAAGTTCAGAGAATTTTTTAATTTCGGTTTCGGATTAATTAGTTTGGATATTTTGGATTTCGGTTTTGAGCTTATAAGTTAAGATGTTCTTTCTTTTTTACAAAACCAAATGAAGTACTCATGTTAAATTGCCTGAAAAGTTTCTTATTCTTACGGCAATCGTCCAAATGAAGTATTCAAATAATGAAATTACTATATATATTTAAAAAAATGCAAAAGACAATAGAGACATGAATAATACGGCAATAAGAAGTAGGACTAGTAAAATCATGTTCAAATAGAAATTCACACAGTAACTTAATAATTAATATTGAATATATGATATAATATCAAGTGGGTAGAGAATTGAAATTTTTCTATTGACATATGGATAATGGACAAAATACAAAGTATAAGAATTTCGATATGATCTACGGATTACAACAGAGCCTATCTATGTCTTCAAACTTGCTTTTGATCCTTGTACCAAATCCAATAATCAATCTAAAATCCAAAATTTTAAAAATTAAATCCAAAATTCAATCCATGATCCAGAAATCTAACTCAAAAATTCAAATATTCAGATTTCGGGTTTGCCCAAACTATACCCAGCCCCTTACTCTTCAGGGCGTTCACTAAAACTCGAAAAACCGAAGCAAACCAACCAAAAAAATCGATACTTTTTGGTTTAGTTTGGTTTTGAATTTTAAAAACCGACCAAATTTGGTTTTGTTTGGGTTTTAATTTTAAAAAAAGCACAAACTAAACCGACTATGGGAGTAGCTATTTTAAATTTATTATTACACCTATATATTAGCATATTTTTGTACAAAGTTTCAAAAAGTTAATGGTAAATGTTAATAGTTGGCACTTTTAATGTAGTCTTTATCTTTATATTCTAGTTTGATTGGTAATTTTTTTTTTGTTTAGTGTAAGAATTTATTTTGTGTTAAAAATAATATATTTTTAATTGAGTCCTTAAATTATCCATCACTATTGATTCAATTATCATCAATATATCTTGGTAAATATAGATTTCTCGAATGACAATAGATTTGATAGTGTTACATTGAAAATGTAGTTGCTGAAATATGTGTTTGGTAGCGTATGTCTTATATTTAAGAAAAAATCCTATAAATAACCGAAAACCCGACATAAACCGAACCAAGAAAAACTGACTTAATTGGTTTGATTTGGTTCTAATATTTGAATAATCAACTCTCTTAATTTGATTTTTTTAAAGAAAACCCCGATCCAAACCGTACCATGAACACCCCTACTCTTCATTAAAAGTTGTCCCATAGGGTTAAATTTCTCCGGAGAAGAACTTCAACGTTATAGTACACTCAACCAGTGGCGGATCTAGGAATTCAAGTTTGTGGGTGCTGAATTTTTTTGTACATAAAATTAATGGGTACTTTTGTAAATTTTTATACGTTTTCTTAAATTTTCTATATAACTATACATACTCTGCGTCAAGATTAATGGGTGCTCTAGCACCCAAATTCCATGTATAGATCCGTCACTGCACTCAACTACATCTTTGGTTACTTTTTTCTTACTCATAAAATTTATTATTCTATTTCTTCTCTAATGTCATCTTACATGAGACATAACAGTGTGATAGACGAATATAGGTCATACTTATTTTAAACTCACAAACTAAATTCTAGATCCGCCTAACAGTTACACCAGATTTGGATATGGGCCAATTTTAGCCCAAGTTATCCACTGGTCTCTCACATTGCTCACTATTCATGCAGCAGACAGTGCATTAGACAGACCCTCCCAGGAAAAGGGTAATATCAGCACACATAAAGCTGTAAGATTAGGTTAAAATAGTTCTCAGCGTAACATTCGTAGATTAAGCACGGATAGTGCATGCTCTTAAATACAGCTTATTGTATCAGCACTTCTTAGACAAGAGGGGTTGCTCTGAAACCCCCACTTCCAACCGAGAGGTTGTGAGTTCGAGTCTCCCCAAGAGCTCAGCACTTCACAAACAGTAAATAATAATTCAAGGGATAATCATATGCCAATGTATTCATATTCATGGCGTTCCCATGCAAGACATTCAACTATTTATTTCCACATGCGACTGAGCTTATGCCATGGAAGAATATGTACAAATACACCTCCTTTCTGCCTTCAGGGGATGATGTAGCATACCTTTATCTTGGTTCTCTCGGTTCAGGTCTTGAATCCCAAAGCAAAATCTTGTTCTACTAATAGAAAAAGGGTATTTACTTACATCTACTAAGAGAAAACTAAAAGAACTTTCAAAATCTTGCTCTGCATAATGCTGTTGCAACTGGTGAACTAGTAAGAATTCTCATATGCTTCCCCTTTCAATATATGTTGGAGCAGTAGAAGAAAATGAACATACCACCCCTGGTTCTTATACAGGGATCGGAGTTTTCTCTAGGCTTTCTTTCCCAGTGATGCCATCTTTCAAAGTCTTGAAGTATTCATTGTAATCTTTCTCTGCAGGAGGGTTCTCTGGATCCACGGTGAACGGCTCACTAAATGGAATGACACTTTTAACCTAACAGAGGAAGCAAGCGAGACGTCAGTAACTTAGAAAAGATAAAGAAAATTCATTTCTGTTTGTCACTTTTCCTTCCTTTCCCCCATGAGCAAACTGGAAAATAGATAGATCAGATCCTGGAATTCTCAATTAACATAGATCACAAAACAGCTGGTCGGAAAGCCTAAAACAATTCTAAGGATTTCAAACCCATTGCAGGAAACTGTATTTTCATGTTTAACTTTCACAGAAGATATTTTTAAGTGTGCATGTATAAATTGAAGCTGCAGTTAGAGTATAAGTTTTGTCACGACACTGTCGAGACTAACAAAGGAAGAAGATAGAATGAAGTACTTGCGAGAATCTACTAAAATTCTCATACAATTTTTTTCCTCTAAATTTAATTGGAGTTACATAGTATACATGAAATGTACACACTTCTGCAGATTGCTGCTATTTGTCACTGCTTCCAGACCCATAAAAAAAATTCAGCCCACCGGTCCATATGAATTTAGATACCTGAATTTGCCTGAATATCCTAAAATTCTGCTTAAAATGATGGCCATCCAGACAAAGATACCTTAAAGATGGATTTTAAATATGGAGTACCTTTTCAACGTATAAGATGCCATAAATGTGATCTAAATGTACTGGCGATCAAGAGAAGCTAGCTATACATTATATTTCTTGTTAGGCAAGTACAACTCTGCATATAATAAGCAAAACATAAGGAATAAGCAATTATATGTCGTGTTGAAAGGACAAGCACCACCTCAAATGTCTTGTCACATGCATAGGGGCTTTTCAGTGCTGCCACACATATCCGAGCAACTTCTTCACGGGATATCTTGCCCTGTACATATCAGATATAAATGTTCTCATGAGATACTGGAGAGCTCACAAAAAAAAAGGGGGGGGGGGGGGGGGGAATTCAGAAATTACACTAAGGGGGCTCTGGAAAAGGCAGCAAAAGAGGTACTAATGGGGTCTGAACACAAGACTTGCTCAAAACATATGATTCAATAACATGAATATATTGTTGTTGTATTTTTACTTTTAAAAATATAATTGCCAAAGTAAACAGTGAGTTTTCAGTGAAGATTCAATTAAACGTCTTATGAATAGGGTAACTCCACCACTGCTCACCAACATAATACAAATTGATCTTCAACTGGACTTTGTGGATAAAGTAAAAAGAACTACACAGGCTCCACAAGGCTATAAATCAGAAAACAACTTCTGTGCAAATACCGTGATATTGTCTCCTTGATCGAAAATGAGATCAGCTCCAGCAGGCTCCTCAGTTAAGGCACAAGGCCTGACTATTGTATATGGTATCCCAGATTCTCGAATCTCATCTTCCCCCTGGCAAGAGAACCCTTATATGTGTGAGAATAGGGATCGCAAATAGCAGAACACTTAAGATAGAAAATAGCTGGCTGGCAAGTTTCCAGTCAATAGTAATAACAGAATGCTCCTTGCAAAACCAGATGGAATTGCTGTAAGGGTAGATGCATATGTAGCAATGCATAACAAGGAGAAGGCTCCTATCTCCTACTTATTTATCTTCATTATCTTCTTTGTATAAGGTTAAAATTCAAGACAATATCCAATTGGGGTAACACTTGACAAAAATAGCAGCTTAAAATGCAACTTTGGTTGACTTGGGAAATGTTGCAAGCTTAACCATCTATGTTAATAAGGTGAAAAGAATCTCTCTTAATGAGTCACAGGCACTGGAACAGGAACATCATCCATCTCAGCCATCATTTAAGATTTTAAAATAATAAAGACATGTTACTTAAAACTTCCAACCAAGAGGTTGTGAGTTCGAGTCTCCCCAAGAGCAAGGTGGGAAGTTCTTGGAGGGAAGGATGCCAGGGGTCTATTCGGAAACAGCCACTCTACCCTAGGGTAGGGGTAAGGTCTGCGTACACACTACCCTCCCCAGACCCCACTAAGTTAGATTATACTGGGTTGTTGTTACTTAAAAGATCACATTCTCGTTTTGCTAAGCACGAGTGCAAGCTCAGAGTTTGGGAATATATCACATTTATCCAGACCATCAAGCATTTTTTTGGGGTGAATCGGTATCCTAACCATTAAGCAGCATTAACAAGACATTTATGCTTGTTGTAAAAGAAGTAGGAACACTCGAGATACAAACCTTTAACTTGAATGTCAGGATGAAACCCAATTCCTTGTTCAATCGCACAGCTGGAGGCTGTTTGCTTAAATCAATTCCTGGTCTTTCCGGTCTAGTTACACCAGCAGAACTCACATGTACAAATCTGCAGCACAGTAGAGGTAGTAATAGATCAAACCCTGAAATGGTTCACGCGAAAAAACAAGGAACAACAACCACAAACCCAGTAGTTTCCAACAAGTGGGGTCTGGAACGGGTAAGATGTATGCAGCCTTACCCCTACCCCTGGAGGGCAGAGAGGCTATTACGAAAAATCAAGGAAGAAAAAGAAATCCTCCGCTGCAAGTTTATACTAACTATATAATAGTGGGATCTAGAGTCCAACCTAGGAGTTATGGGATCTTTAAGATAAGCCCGAATGCATGATACAGGAAGTTCAAATGGACCTTCCTTGAAAGTTGGATTCAGTTTACCATCAGATTCGAATTTGCTGAACATAAGCTGCAAATTTTGAAAATGAAATATGAAAATGCAGAAAGCTGGGATGGAGTCTGCAAAGATGAAAACAGGTAAGTTAATGATATGACATACCTGTAATGACATGATTTGACTGGGGTCAAAAGGCGGAGCATCTAGTACAGTTCGCGCACGGAATATAGGCCTAAGAGAAGAAAAAGGCAAACTGACCTGGAAATGATGCATTATTAAGTTTAGATATTAAAAAAGTTGGGTAGTTGCTGAAATTCACAAGAAACTAACCGATTGCCAACCCTCAATGGTGTCGAAGCTCAATGTATAACCTACAGCATCCCAATCACGGCTAGTTCGAACAATAAGCTTATAACGACGGCCATCACCTTTAAGGCGCAACTCTAAACCATCATAAGCAGAAAGATTTTCAGGTTCAGAAAAGTTCTGCAGCACAAAGACAAGAGAGTCAAACTCCTGATCAGAAAGTAATTATCTTTCCCTGATTATTGTGATCAAGGCAAAAAATTCAGTTAGGTAAGCTTGCTATTCGACCTTCACATGTGAAAATTACATCTCACATGCAACTGCAGTTTGGTGTTAATTTACCAGCCATAAACCCATTAAAGAAAACTCTTACCGGTTAAGCCACTTCTTAGGAAATATGATTTAGCTTGTTCTTGGATAACACTATGCATAATTGAGGCGGAAATAGGAAAGATGTAAGGAGGTTAAAACTATCTTCCATGTTTGATAAACAAGTAAAAGATGGGGGGGGGGGGGGGGGGGGGGGGAAACCTAACCATATTGAATATTTTTAGCGTTGCTAATATGGATAGTTTGGAGCGATCATATATTTCTTTCATTTCCCTATACGGAAAAACAAAAAAGTCTGATGAATACTCCATTTAAGGAGGTAAGTAAATGAATATCGCTACTTTACCCTTCCCCTTTCCTCTATGGAATCAAGCAAAGTGTAGGTCTCCAATTACAAGCTTCATTAATGAATCTAACATTGAAATATAACTGGACTGTTGTCTCAAAGTTATAATAGAAATCATTGAAAGGAGCAACACTTCCAGTCTCTAAGAGAACAATAAAATCCATGAGAAACAACTCTTTGGGCTGTTGACAAAAGGCTATTCGAACATTGCCGGTGAGCTTCACAAGAAACAGATAAAATAGAAGTCACAAAAAGAAGTTAAATCTGTAAGGAATAGCTCAAGTCACAATGTCCATGTGACTAAAACCCCTCATAAGTTATAAGGTCCTTTCATAATGCTGTTGATCATCGTACATTTTCTAACACATCTAGCGCAATCAACTCAAAGGAACTGCTAAAAATTTTCTGAAGCTGTAGGATACATGGTACGTATCAATTTAAGTCTATCTGCAATATTGGGGTCACTAGTTCAACAGAGAACTTTAGATAAAGGACAATTAGTGCTTCAGGTTTGACTGTGTTTTGGCTCCTGCTAACACTGTCTCTTCATCCTACTGCTCACTCACAAATTTTGTTACTCACAAGGCCCTCAAGATCTTTGAATTTTCAGGTTACTTTCAGATATTGCTTATGAGCTCAAATCCGGTAAGATTGCAAGACTCGAAGAAGAACTAAAAATGAAAAGATAGAAAGTAATGTTATGGGGGTTAACAATAAAAAATCCATCCATCTGATAAGTATAAAGTTAAGCCTCGCACATAGAAATCAAAGTTAAGCCTCAGGCATGTCAAATAACACGATTCAATCGTCAAAAACTTCAAAACAAACATGAAGCAGAAAGCGAGAAAAACAAAGTAGAAAACTAGGTTAACGAAAAATATATTTACCTTTGTCCTGATACTAGCAAAACCCCCATTGTTAGCAGTGGTAACAACTCCTGAACAAACACCAGACAAGTCAAATTGATATTTTAATAATTAGATATCACCACAACCCAGAGAAATCTAACAAAATATCACCCAGAACATTTTATCTATCAAGACAGATAACCTTTGAAGAGCCCAGTTGGTCCACCATTCTCCCCACCAGTTAGATCTATCTGGAATGTACTTTGACTCACTCCACCCATCACAACATCATCCAAAGCACCCCAAGGAAGTTCTTTAAATGAATTACCTGCATGGCATTACTGAACAAAGTCAATCTATTGGGTGAAACTAACATACTGGGGTAAACTGTGAAAATAAAGCAGCTCAAAGCAGTAAAAATACGAAAGGAAGAGCAACTATGCTGGGTGTCTGTTCCATACAAATAAAAACTTTGACACTGATCAATCACATAGGAGCAAGAAGATCATATCTAATCCCTCCATCATTTCCCCTCCACCCCAACCCCAACAAAAAGAAAAAAATAGCAAGAAGATTGTAGGAATTGATACTAGAGCTTCCCTAATTGCAGATGGTATTTCTTATGGAATTTAATGTAAATTATTTTCATGTACAAATTTTCCAGCTCAAGTATCTGCCTCCAAGATACTCTTGCCTACACAGAAAAGGAATATAAATATTTCCTGTAAACAGACCTCAGCTACTTCACTCCATGATGATACAATAAAAAAATAAGTATATTTTCATCCTGTTGATTTTTGAAATTTGTTCTAATGTTGATCACTGAATTTTAGAGCCAAAGATAACATTCAACAATGGATTCTTCATACTGCAACAGCATACCTTCGTATCCAAATACAAGTTTTCCTGTACGAAGGCCAACATTTTCTTTAACAGCATTTATTAAATTCTTCATTCCAATATACTCCACCATTTCAGGTGAATCACCTTTAATCTGTTCTGCCAAGTAAACAAGGATGCTTAGTGAAGTGGTGCTCCAACACCCAAGTTAGCTTATAAAGTTGGAAGGAAACAGTACAAATATGACTCCAAGGATAGGCAATCAGTAGGCCACCTCGGGTTCAAAGAACTTGATTCCCTGCAAATGACGTTAAGAGTACAGCATAAGCAAGAAGCAGTATTACATTAAGGATAAAGTTAAGAAACCAATGAAACATACCAGGACTAAAAAGAAAAAGAAGTGATTGTATTATTACGGTCTAGCAACAGAATGCTGTAAATTCATTTGAATACAAAAACAAAGAAATACACCAAGGGGTTTGTCAAAAGTTACAGCTTATTTACCTGACTGTATTTTGCCCTATCCGGAGTATCCCCTTCCTTTGGGCCAACAATTACAGAAACAGCATTAATTACGCTTGTTACACCTCTGAAGTACTCAGGAAGCAGAGTGCTTGCTTTGGTAACATCTCCAACAACCTAAAATTTAGTAAAGAATAGCTTCACTTTGTTGAATATGTGAGTGTATTGAATTTAAAAACTGTGTGTTCGTCCAGATATGGCTTTTCATGTTGAAGTAATATTAATGAAAAAGTAACAGAAGGCCTTTCATGTTGAAGTAATATTCATGATAAGGACTATGAATACTCATTTTGGAAGGCGCAGTTGCATTTTTCAAAGAGAAAATACAGGAAAGGTCAACTGTAAAAGGTAACAAGACATCCCAGCTGACATAAAGCTTTATGTTTATTAAAGAGTGCAATGAGTATAGAGGGGAATGAAGAATACAACGATATGAACACTAGTTAGCAACTCTCATTCTAGCAGAAGCATATCTCTTGGGAGCGGTAAAGTGTTTTCTTTGCTGTTCTTTGTTAACCAACAGTTGAAATTAAAACAAAAAATTATTCTTTCTCCATTTCCAATGAAACATCATGAAATGCACGAAGCAACTCAACGATCATACTTGTATACTTTTGAATGAAGAAGTGAGGATTCATATAGATGACCCAGCGCAAATGTTGTTGTTGTTGTTGTTGTTGTATACTCTTTAGTACAAAATATAACATTATTCGCAAACAACTCTTGAGCTATTATCTACGAGTCTTCATAAGGATAAACAGTAAAAAAATATAACTTTCTACTCAATGTGCTGCTAGAGTTCTATCTGTTTATTTGTAGTTTGATGAGGTTTCAATCATTACACAGTCTGATATCATATTCCATCATTTGTCTTTCATACAGCTTACTTTAAGGACTGTGATAGATAAACAGCTATACATGAGTGGGCATTATATGGTTTGGAGTTATGTTTCTAGTTGGAATCCTTAGTTAACCTATTCAGTAAGTTTCATAAACTGTAGTGGCTATTGCAAGTCAGGGCTTTTCATGTTAAGATATAGTATCAAACAGTTATCATTAATCATTAGTAAATTTCTCAAAAGATAAAAGACCCTCATAACAAGAGCAAAAGAAAATAACCACCTTAGTATTTGCGACATCAGTCTTTTCTGTTCTTCTCTAATCCATTCATTATTGGTAAATCGGAGAAGAAGAATCAATTTCTGACTCTCATGCCATAATGTGCATATATAAAACCATGCTTGATATCAGAGTAGAGAAAGCGAGAATAACAAATGTTGTTGTTGTTGTATACTCTTTAGTACAAAATATAACATTATTCGCAAACAACTCTTGAGCTATTATCTACGAGTCTTCATAAGGATAAACAGTAAAAAAATATATAACTTTCTACTCAATGCGCTGCTAGAGTTCTATCTGTTTATTTGTAGTTTGATGAGGTTTCAATCATTGCGCAGTCTGAATATCATATTCCATCATTTGTCTTTCATGCAGCTTACTTTAAGGACTGTGATAGATAAACAGCTATACATGAGTGGGCATTATATGGTTTGGAGTTATGTTTCTAGTTGGATTCCTTAGTTAACCTATTCAGTAAGTTTCATAAACTGTAGTGGCTATTGCAAGTCAGGGCCTTTCATGTTAAGATATAGTATCAAACAGTTATCATTAATCATTAGTAAATTTCTCAAAAGATAAAAGACCCTCATAACAAGAGCAAAAGAAAACAACCACCTTAGTATTTGCGACATCAGTCTTTTCTGTTCTTCTCTAATCCATTCATAATTTGTAAATCGGAGAAGAAAAATCAATTTCTGACTCTCATGCCATAATGTGCATATATAAAACCATGCTTGATATCAGAGTAGAGAAAGCGAGAGTAACAAATGTTGTTGTTGTTGTTGTTGTTGTTGTTGTTGTCTCTTTAGTACAAAATATAGCATTATTCGCAAACAACTCTTGAGTTATCTACGAGTCCTCATAAGGATAAACAGTAAAAAATATATATAACTTTCTACTCAATGCGCTGCTAGAGTTCTATCTGTTTATTTGTAGTGTGATGAGGTTTCAATCATTACGCAGTCTGAATATCATATTCCATCATTTGTCTTTCATACAGCTTACTTTAAGGACTGTGATAGATAAACAGCTATACATGAGTGGGCATTATATGGTTTGGAGTTATGTTTCTAGTTGGATTCCTTAGTTAACCTATTCAGTAAGTTTCATAAACTGTAGTGGCTATTGCAAGTCAGGGCCTTTCATGTTAAGATATAGTATCAAACAGTTATCATTAATCATTAGTAAATTTCTCAAAAGATAAAAGACCCTCATAACAAGAGCAAAAGAAAATAACCACCTTTGTATTTGTGACATCAGTCTTTTCTGTTTTGTAAATCGGTGAAGAAGAATCAATTTCTGACTCTCATGCCATAATGGGCATATATAAAACCATGCTTGATATCAGAGTAGAGAAAGCGAGAATAACATGCAAAGAATACTCACTAGGTCAACGTCTTCACCGAGCATTCTTTTTGCCTTCTCTTCATTTCTGACCTATAAGTATTTAAGAATGTCAACAAGAAGAGGGAGAACTTTATTCTTTTCTACTCAAATAGCATGTTATTCTAGTTAGTAAGCAAAAGAAAGAGTGTTAAATCAAATCATAAAAAGGAAATAAAAAAAAAGGTAGAAAATACTACAAGAAACATACAAGTACTCGCACAGGTAGTCTTTTGTTGCGTAACACGTCCACCACTCTTCTCCCAACACCACCAGTGGCTCCAGTTACCAGCGTAATTCCGTAAGAATCCATAGAGTTGACTGGTGTACTAGGTGATGGACCAGTTAGCTTCTCAATCAGAGATTGAAAGAACTTTGCAGGGGAAGGAGGGCCATTAAAAAAATACAATGTCTCTATAAATCTGCCAAGATCCCAACCTTGTTTTCCAGCTTCGGCCAAGATGGGGCCCTTAAATGTCTTGAAACTAAGATTCTGCGAGGTCCGCCTATAAACAAAATTTTGATATTTCTTGTTAGGTCTAGATAATGGCCGACATAGTTGAGAAGGGGTGGCACGTAAGGATTTCTGGGACGATCTTACACCAGCAGATGAAACACCCTGCAATTCATTACCACATACAAAAGTAGAAATGTTAACATTTAGGAACTGCCAAAATGGAGAAAGGAAATACAAAATGGAGAATGAAGCAACGCAAGCAGTTGACAGATGAATCACAAGTCCAATTAGCTTTTCAAATAAATTGCATGTCTAAACCTCTGCCTAACGGTTAAATGAATCCATATTATATCCTACATTGTGAAACTATATTTCATCAAATGCATCACAAAACCGGAGATAGCTGACAAAGCTTCATGGTGTCAGCATAAGAATTTGATAAACAAATTCCTCTAATGGAGTCTCTTTCTCATGGTAGAAACTACTGACGAGTTAATAAACCCATGTAACAAACCAAGTACCTGGCATTCTCGATGTCAAATTGAAGTCAAAGAGAAACACAGCACTACAGCGAAAACCCCTCAGACAAAATCTTAGTTTTCATTCACCTCTAATACTTTCAGCCCTATAAAACCCCAATTATACATCCGTTTCATGTAGAAGACTACTACATTATGGGTTTAACATTAGCTTCTTAACAAAATTAGTACTTAAAGATTGATTTTTGGACACTTTGCACGGTTGTAGGAAATATATTATGAATCATCAATCATTCTAAGCATGGGCGAAGCCACATTTTGCTTAGGGTGGTCAATTGACCACCCTTTGTCGGAAAAGTACATTGCGTGTATAGGTAAAATATTAGGTTTTAGAGGTACATAACATATATTGAACACCCTTTGCCAGAATTATTTTTACTTATTTCAAGTTTGAACAACCTTGAAGAAATTTTTGGCTCGCCACTGGGTTTAAGCCCCATAAAAGTTATTAAAATCCAGCAATCTACAACTCAAAAAATTATACATGCTGAAATACAAGCGTATAGATAATTAACAGAACTCATCAAATATGTCCCTAAGCATTTCTATCACTTTTATACCAGCTTAAGACAAATTCTTGCACACAAGTGTCACTGTATCCAGAAAGAATCAAATTTCAATCAACTGCATCAAAAAAGTTATGAGCTTCAATTCAAAATAAAAAGGAAAATAATTTTGTTTTGCCTTCCCTCTACACACTAAAGATTCCCATTACACAGAAAAAGGACACAAATAAAGGGGCATGTTGAAAAGGTGTTACCTGAAAATTCAGAATAGCTGAAGACGAAGAAGACGATGGCTTTGTCACAGCGAAATAACAAGAGTCCATCTTTCCACAATTGAGTGAGAATAAGGTGACAATGCTAAATTAAATTTGCTTCTTACGATTACGAGTGCAAAAAACTAAAAATATTTATGTGGTTGATAAAGTGGCACATGTGAAGTTTTTCAGTTAATTTACACCACATATTTGGAGGGAACCTTTGAGGCATTGAATTAAAAAAGTCTTTTCTAGATTTTTTTAAGGACAACGGTTCATTTTTTGTTAAGAAATGTTTTCACGTCATAATTTTGAAATTCACTAGCAGAATTTTGAAGCATGCTACCAGAACAGTTGCCAAAATTTTCAATTCTGGTAATGTGCTTCAAAAGTTGGACAGCAAACGTTAAAATTCGACATGCTTTAAAACAATGTGCTTTTATCTTTTAAAATTCAGGCGGAGCACTTCAAAATTCTGGTTGATTGTGGAAATAAACATGAAATTGCGGGGTCGGGCCCTTTATTGGACAGATTGGCCCATAACTGATTAGATGCAACTCGGCAAAGGGAGAAATTTCTTACTGTTAAAACGGGCTAGTCCAGCCCAACTCAATCCAAATTCTATGGGCTTTTAAATTTTGTGAGTTAGGACGAGCCGTCCTTCCATTTATATGTACCTTAAAATTGCCAGCCCAGTCTTTGGAGGGCCACTGGCTAGGGCAGGCTGACTCTTCAATTTTAAAAAAAAAATATTTTTTCAAGTCTTCAGCTATTTTTTCGTGATATAATCTCTTGATCATATGAACAACTTCCGTTTATTTAGAGCGTACAAGAATCTTGATTTTTAATAAGGAATCTCGTAATTGGAATGCAATTTCTCTACATCTCTAACTCTTTATTTTTTGACATTACACGAATAGCTTTTTTAGTACTTTTCCTTCACTTTCCTTAAGTTCATGAATTGCTTCAATAAGTTTATATGTTGAGATTTTTTAATTTGATTCAACATTATATGTTGATTTTATTATTATAGTCCATAAAATTTTTAAAATTCATAATATTTGCTAGTATTGTCAATTTTTTGGGAGTATTAAAACATGACCTTTTTCTATACTGAAGAGTAATTTAATAATTGATAATATATTCAAGTAACCAAACTGATCATTGGACACTTAAAATTTTTTTTTTTTTTAAAAGAAATATTATTGGCCACTTAAAAACTTTCCTAATTCATTGTTAATTAAGCAAAAGAAAACTAATCTTGTCATACTACATGCATATCAAAAATATAAATTCTACTTGATATGGAAGGGTAAATGAAAAATCTAAGGTTGGAAAATGGGATTATACTTAATATTTGGTTTTAGTTTTTACTTTTTTTAAATATTTAAATTTGAATATAATTAATTTTGGCCCACGGGCCGACCCAGGCCTAGCCTCGGCCAAGTTTCAAGGGCCAGCGGGTTAACTTGGGCTGGGCTTATAACTCAGTTTTAAATGAGCTAAAAAACTTCCAACCCAGCCCATTTCAAGTAGCGGGCTGAGTTAGGTAGATCTTACGGGCCAAGCTCATTTTGGCGGCTCTATCTATAAGTGGTCATTCAAAAATAGGCACATTTTTAGTAGTAATCAAAATTTAGCTAATTTTCATGTAAAAAATAAATCTGAACGAAAATAATGTTCAAAATCTAGAAAAAATACTCCAGCATAATATACTGGAGTTCCAATATAATATACTGATCCATCACAATATACAGGTGCTTCAATCTCTAGTATATTATACTAGAGGCAGCAAAGTATACTAGTCCAATACAATTTGCTGTAAGTTCATACTTCATACATAGGTACACCGACTGCAATGTATTATGCTGGACCGGTCTATGTTGCAATAAAATAGTGGCTATTTTTTAAGGATTTCCCAAATGATGGCTATTTTTAAATGACCAGTCACGTGCTATTTTAACCTCAACAAACAGTGCGCGAAGTACATTAATTGCCACTTTTAAGACCGCTATTTAATTATATCCACCACTTACAATATATTTAAAGATTAGGTAATTCACCAAAACTTCAAAACTATTGAGTATCCTGAATTTGAAAAATTACGACTTATAACCTGTTTGGACAAGCTTTTTTTGGGCCAAATGTGTTTTTTTGGTTTGCCAACAGCACTTTTTGGCCAAAAATTAAGGTGTTTGGCCAAGCTTTGGCAGGGAAAAAAAGTGCTTTTGATGAGAGGCATAAGCAGTTTTTGAAAAGAAGAAAAAATAGCTTCTTTCCAAAAGCAATTTTTTGAGAAGCATTTTTTTAGAAAAGTACACTTCGAATCAGTTTTTAAAAGTTTGGTCAAACAGTAATTACTGCTCAAGAGTATTTTTTAAATTAATTAGCCAAAAATAAACTCTTTCTCACTAAAAGCACTTTTAAAGGTACTTTTGAGAATAAGTTTATTTTAGAAGCTTGGTTAAACAAGCTATTAGTGTCCTGAATTTTGAATCGCTAATTTAAAATTCTAGACTAAGTTTCCTGAATTTCTGAACTATTAATTTAAAATTCAAGACATACAATTCAAATTTCTAAAAACTTTATTCGGACTTTATGACACGATGTCCTTAAGATTGAACTTTGAAGTTTAAAATCTTGGATGTCGTATCCTGAAGTCTGAGTAAAATTTGCTAATTTTTAAATATATCGTAAATTGTGAATATATTTTAAAGGGATTTTTTACCTATGTATACCATATAGCAAATCTTATTACCAAAAATATTCATTATTTGGTATTTACCCGCCTAGACGATAGTTTGTTTACAAAAATTGTACCAAACCAAAAAATAGGTGAATTCTACCCTAAAAAAGTGCCAATTTTATAGCAATCAGATTTAATGTGATTCTGTCACCATTAATTTCAAGTTTTAAAATGGAAGAAAATCCTACAGCAGCGTGATTCTCTCATTCTGTACCAGAAATATATCTCTCATCTGTAACTCAGCTACAATTCAAAAAACACGATAATCTCCAGCAATCAAATTGTAGATATGCAAAATTGTTGAATACAGTTCTTCGTCTACATCAGTATAAAAATTTTCGAATTGTTGAATACAATTCTTCGTCTACATAAGTACAAAAATTCTCGAGTTATTGAATACAGTTCTTCGTCGACATCAGTACAAAATTGTCGAATTGTTGAATACAGTTCTTCGTCGACATCAATACAAAAATTCTCGAATTATTGAATAAGCTCTTCGTCGACATCAATACAAAAATTCTCGAATCTAAATCTGTTCTTCGTCTGTTCTTCGTTCAACTACATAAAATTATGTCAAAAATCCCAATAATGCTGAAATCGAATGGTTATTGGGATAACTATGGCAGATTCCGAGATTTTGAAGTTGATGCCATTTTGGTAGATGATAATGCAAGCTACGGAATTCTCCTTTCTGCAATTGTAGAACAATTATCGATTGATGCATCGGATAAATTGTAGAAATAAAATACATCGTGAATAAGAATTATCCTCCATTGGAGATTAGGAATGATATGGGGGTTCGTATATATATGAAAAAGAAAAGGGAGAATAAAAACTTAGGTTCGTATCCCTTATGTATTAGCGTAAGAGATTTCAATATGGAATTGGCAATCACCAATGAAAGCATCAGTACATGTATGTTTGATTCGACAATGCTGAAAGTTTTTGTGTTACCTAGTAGTCTACAATGTAACGGCATTTCTCTACAATTAAACTACAATTATGATATAGTACTGGAAAGGACAAAGCGATGTTGCTTTCAAATCTACCTACATAGTTACAACATTTGTGAATTTATTGTCTGAAGGTTCTTCAGGATCCCTAAGGTTGACATTCCATCCTCACCAGCTATAGAGGAATATCAAAGTGAAATAACAATTGAATCTACGCAAACATGTATTGAAGAAGGACAAGTGTACCAGGACAAGAAAACAATAGTTGCTGTAATGAAGAATTATTCAGTTATGCACAAGTTCCAGTTCAGAGTGAAAAGATCAAGTCATAGAAGGTATGTAGTAATTTATGGATCATAGATTTGCAAAATTAGTTTATTATTGAAGATAGGTTTGTTTATGCAATTGTAGTTACATTGTAGTCCATTTGTAGTTAATTGTAGTGTTTAATAAATATGTCTAAATATTGTATTTTTTTGTAGCTACTGGCTTATATGTATAGCTGAAAGCTGCAAATGGCATTTCAAGGCAACGTCAATTAATGATTCTTCATTATTCAAGATAAGAAGTTTCAGCCGACAACACACATGCTGCCCAATGGACGAAACATTCATACAGCGCAAATGTACTGCAACAGTAGTTGGTAGCATGGTTGTTCCAAAGTACTGTGATCCTAGGACTATTTACACGCCAAAGGACATACAAACTGACATGTTATCCGAATATGGACTGAACCTAAGCTACATGCAAGCATGGAGAGCAAAGGAAAAAAATTACAGATTTTGAGAGGGAACCCGTGTGACTCCTACAACAGATTACCAAAATATTTTTATATTCTTGAGAAGAATTATCCCGGTTCTGTTGTTAAATTGAATAAGGCAGCAGATGATTGCTTCTTATATGCATTTGTTGCTCTTTTTACATCAATAAATGGTTGGAAACATTGTAGGTCGGTAGTAGTGGTTGATGGGACATCCTTAAAATCAGCATATAGGGGTATTATGCTGACAACAAGCACCATGGATGCAGCAGGTACATAATGCAATAATTTTGTAGTTATTTTGTAGACAGTCTATACTATGTAGGTAAATTGTAGTTGTAATTAGTTAGTTTGTAGTTAGATAAATGAATGTAGATAAATTGCCTAAATTCTCAATATATATTTACATTTAATAGTTCATCTTATTTTATGTCTAAAAAATGTAGGTTCTATTTTGCCCTTGGCATATGCTGTTGTTGATTTTGAAAACGACGCGTCTTGGAAGTGATTCTTTGAGCAATTCAAGGAGGCATATGGTGAAAGACCTTCAATATGTGTTGTCTCAGATAGGCATGAGAGTATATCGAAGGCAACATCAGTTGTCTATCCGGGCATGGCACACTACTTTTGCATGTGGCATATATGGACAAATAAAAGGTCAAAATTCAAGAAGACACATCTACAATTACATGAATTGTACTTTGCTACAGCACGGTCATACACTCTGGATGAATTCAATGAAAGGATGATGAAGATTGAAGAGGTAGAGCCGCGTGTATCGTCTTATCTACACGATATTGGCTATCATAGATGGTTAAGAGTACATGCAATGCTGAATAGAACTTTTACTATGACGTCAAACATTGCCGAGTCGTTGAATGCTGTAACAAAAGAGGCAAGAGAGCTGCCAATATTTGATCTATTTGAGTATATGAGGACTATTCTAGAACGTTGGACAAAAGAAAAGCTATTGAAGGCAAATTGTACTTTCACATTCCTTGGTCACAAATTCAACAAAGAATTGGAAGATAACAATACATTATCCCGGAAACTAAAGGTAATATATTCTTGTTTGGTGCAGGAGAAAAAACAAAAATAGTAGTAGCTTCAGCGTTTCCGGTTTGTAGTTAAAATGTAGTCCCGTTGTGGGTAAATGTAGTTATCGTTTATGTGAAGTTTATTTGTAGATGATTTGTAGTTAACCGATTGTTGCTAATCTAGTTAACTGATTGATGTATTATTACTTCTCTTTGGTCTTGAATTGTAGGTGAGGGCTTCAACAGATCATATACATACTATGTTAGATGGTGTGAAGCGGTACATTGTATATCTAGAAAACAAGAAATGTAGCTGTGGACAATTCCAACTTGATGAATTTTCATGTGCCCATGCTTTGGCAGCATTAAGGCATATGAATGAAAGGCCTGACAACTATTGCTCTCCGTATTAGACAAGTAAGAGCCTTTTTCTTACCTATGAAATGCTAGTAAATCCTCTTCCTGATGAAGCCAAATGGGATGTTCCACAATATATTTTGGATGAGGTAGTAAAGCCACCGGCGGGAGATAAAAGGCAGCCAGGTAGACCTCACAAGGAAAAATATAAAATATTTGATGAAATAAAGTCAAAGAAGTACAAGGTGTGTTGTGGCAATTGTGGAGGTGAAGGGCATAACAAAAGAACTTGGAAGAATGCGCCGAAAAAGAAATGAATATAATGTAGCTAGAGTAGTTATTCAAAATAAATGTTAGTGAGCTCAAATTATCGGAATTTATTGTGTAACTGTTCTACGTTTTGAAGATGATTAAGAAGTATAAACATAAATTTTTGTATCTGCACTATTTACATTTTTTATGTATTCCATCAAGCATCAATTCTTTTCATTTTTTATTGAATAGTTAAACTTTTGTAGAAGCTAGATACAAAACGTCTGATGTTAATAAAGAAAACACTGAATGTAAAATGTTGCCAGGTTGTAGTTAAAATGTAGTTTAATTGTGGTCTATATATAGTCCTGGGAATCACCTAATGGGAATTTGTAGTTATAATGTAGTTCACTATAGTTTAACTGTGGATAAATTTATTTTTCCTGAAAATAATTTTTGATAAGTGATGGCTAAATTATTTATCTGAGACATGTATTCATTTTATCTTTATGTTGTGTAAGAACTGACAGTTATATAAACATATTAAATGGCACCTGAAGGTAGCCACAAATACACCACAATCCCTGCAGAAGATGAGAATTTTTCATTATATAACAAATGATTAAAAAAATAATTAAACATATAGAAAGGGAGATTAGTTTTTTACAGTGAGCCTTCCCTTTGTTGTGGAATATCAGCAACCATCCATTGTATGTCGAAACTGGTTTCTCTATGTGTGACTTTGTAGTCTTGAAGTCAATGTCTTTGCGTTTACCATAGAAACCAGTGCATGACTAATAAAGAGGAATAATGATTGAAAATTTCTCAACCAATGTCTGAACTGTTTGATTACGGTTTGCTCTCACCAATGAATCGTAAACATAAAGTTGCCGGTCCTTTATGTCAAAAACTAGCAACAACCAATAAAAGTTCTCCACAAGGTTAACAGGCATGAGCACATAGTCAACAAGATCCCATGCTACATTAGCAAAAATTCTGTAGCCCATAATATATTCTCCAATATCATCCTCGGCTTTAACAACAGAATTTCTTTGATCCAGTGGAGAGGTAGAGAACTTCTCATAGATTCTTTCAATCTTTGTCTTGAACAAGCAATCGTTTGTTGTAAACCTAGTTTGGATATTAGGGCCATATTTTCCCTTTTTTCTCAGATAGTACATAATAACATCAATGTGCTGCCAAAGTAAAAGTGCAATATACAATAAGTTACAGTGTAGCCAATCACATCTACAAAATAGCTACATATTAACTACAATTAGAATTTATGAAAAAATCTAACACCTTGCTTCACTTTAACAACACCATAACTACAGATATATAACAGTTAGCCCAAGTTCCTCACAAAATGTAATTTGATTGCATTTAGCATGAAAGATATAGAAAACAAGTAGTATATCTACAATTGACCAATCATAATTACATAAGAACTACACATTAACTACATTCTTCACACTGATTGCATAAGGTTCAAAAAAGCAAAATTTTACAGTTGAAGACTAAATATAGTAACATATATATGATGTGTACAATATAACTACATTTAAACATCATAGTTAAAGACAAAACTACAATTGTACCACACAGTTGAAGACAAAACAAATACTGTCAATGATTTTAGAAACTATATACTTACTGTGTTATTGATTACTTGTTCGGGGTGAGCAAGGGCATAGAACTTGTCCTTCTTATCAATATTCTCACAACCCAAATCCAACCAAGGATTGATTTGGTTATCCTTCTTTGAAAAGAAATCTTTCCTCCTGTAATAACAAGAGAATGAATCAAATACAAAAAAATTTCAAAAAGATTTACAACTTTAAAGTCTAAAAATGGTGAACAAACAATGTAAATTTAAGCACCATACCTCCTAGATACTTTGTCAGTGCGATGGTATAACCAGGTTGTGAACCTATCTATCAATTCAGGATCTACATCTTCACCTATGACACTTGTGAAGGGGTGCTTTAAGTAAAAATATTTGGGCCCAACAGTGGTGCTTCCTTCTGTACTATGCAGGGGAGTGAATAGTACTCGTGCATGTTTTCCTGGTATCCTTGTTCTTCCTGGATAAACGGGGGTTGATTCAACTTGAATGGGCTCACCATACATGACCAAATGTGATAGGTTTTCCGGCAGCTCAACATCATCAAATGTCACACCTTTGTTTTCAATGCCTTCAGGCACAACTTCAGTCTCCTCTTTTTTATCAAGGCATTCCTGGACAACTTCAGTCACTGTTACACCATGAATTGGTGACTGTGGAATGTTATCTTCAACATATGTTACATAAAAAATGACATACTTAACAATATTATACCAATGTATAATCAACTATTTTCTATTAAAAACCACATTATGAAACAATACCTTCTTTTGCTACCTCAGATATTGAAATTTTGAATAAGATGTAATTAAGTTATGGTTCTATACCTGCTTTAAAGGTCTCAGCTGCTTCTTGGAAGTCAGCATACAAGTCAACTTGTGGTTGAACATGTTGTGGAGAAGTGGTAGCTGAAAAACATAGTGAAAAAGTGATTAGAAATTCTTGAAGTTTATAGATATGTATGAAGGAATTATGTAGATACATGTATTATTTGTGCTTGCATGGAGTTGATCACCAATATTGACCTGAAAATGATGGTTTTTGTCTCCTTGATTTTGGTCATTATATTTTGTTGAACTACCAGCAAACCATATTTTTTGGGGAATAGTTGAGAATGCCTTTTTGTCATAAGTATTATATAGTCTTAGCATAAAATTATATGTAAATTCTTACCTTTGAGTCATCCAAATCAGTCCTCCTGTTTACCGCATTCATGACACTCTTAAAAGATTGATCTATGAACTCTCGAAGGCTTGAGAGTTCATCAAAAATATCCTTCTTAAACCCATCTAACTTTACATCAACCTAAAATTAACTATGTGTAATTAGTTGGTAAGCATATTCTATTTGTTACACTTAAACTACAAAGAAACTACAATATGACAAAATATTGTAGTTTCTCACAATACCTGCTCAAGCCTCTTTTCCAAATTGATGATCTTGCTACTGACAGATTCCATGGCCTTTTGAGATCTTTGGGTTCAACTGTTGGAGAAGCAGCAGTTGGAACATTTGATGGTTGAGCAACTTCTTCATCTTCATATTTAATCTTCTCTGGGAGATTAAGCACTCTAAGCTCTTCTCTAGATTCAACCATGTTTTTGAACTGAATGATGGAAGTGACAGTTAATTTAATTGAAAAGGAAAATGTAGATGAAATGTAGTTACTATAACTGTAAGTGTAGAAAAAACACGTTGAGCTACTCAGGCTTGATCATATGGTCTTCAATTGCAGTTAACCAAATATGTCCCTTTGTAGCTGACCATCATGAAATATGAGGAATCGATTCAGAACACCGTGTAGCAATCTCGGTGCTGACAGAAAAGCAACACTCGTATAGCCACACTTGCAAGGCTAATGAGCATCCCCGTATAAGTTAAGAATGTACATTGGGATTAAGTCGATGTCGGACAGATTCAATAACCTGTTTGAAGGATTTTGTACCCCATGGGTACGACTCAAAATTACCAGACTCGATTAGAAAGAACATAAACTTGTCTATGAAAGTAACATGGTCCTTATCTGAAGGACAAACAAAAAATTCAAACATATAAAGGACGCACAGTTGCACCGCATCCACATTGTTTGTCCATGCTTTGTTAGTGACTACATTTTTCAGATGCCATTTCTCAACCCTTTATTTGTTAGGGAAATATGTATTCATTAAAGGGCTAACATAGTTCAAATTGTAACCATAGTCTGGAAACTATTCACACAATTAAAACCAGTTATCAAACCAAATTCTCTCAATGAAAAAAATCAAATTTTCACCCTTAAAAAAAAACAGAAAAGTATGCGTCGGTAGACTTTGACAACTCATATTTCATTAGAAGATGAATGGACTGGTTTTGCATACATATTGGGGGCAGATCTAATAAGTAACCAAAACATGTTTTTTTGAAAACACGTAGTTGATTTGGGGATAGTAAAGCCTGAATCTGGCTAGGTATGGTAGGATCACACAAATTGTGGAATCGAAGCACACCATAATCAATTGTTGAGCAAAGTAAGGGCCATTCTGCAAAAATATATATTAACTGTGGTTAGAATGGAGTTATATATATCAGCAATACAGGATACAATGGAACAATTTTAATCAACAGATTACAAATCTACTACAGTCTAACTACATTTATAAACAGTATAAGAGGCATTGCTCCAATTAAACTACAAAATTGAGCCAAATAATCTACAAAATTAGGACCAGACCGCATTTTACAAAAATACACTTGAATAGACAAATAAGAACAATATAACAGTTACTTAATGTAACCTTGAAAAAATGTAGTATAATTGTATTGAGAATGAAGTTAAATGTAGCAGCTATACAAGTTGCAATACAAAAATCATAGATACAATTTACTTAACAGACTACAAATCAACTACAATCTAACTACATTTATAGACTGTCTAGTAATCACAGTGCCAAATAAACCTACAAAATTGCGACAATTAATCTACAAAATTTAGACCATGTCACATTTTGCCAAAAAACACTTCAACACCAAAAAAGCAATTGCAGAATATTTTTTGGCAACCAAAATTAAACTACAAAACAGTGAGGACAAATAAATATTGTTTACCTTTAATGAGATTTTTTGAGGAACCAATTTTGGCAATTTTTTTGAGGGTTTATTCTTTTTTTGTTTTGACGATGAAGGAGACACCTTTGGTTTTTTCCAGTTGGAACTTTGGGTGAATCTTCTACAAAATCATCATCTACCCTCAACTCTTTCCCCTTGCGCTTCAGTTGTTTGTCGACTGGTTTATCTACTCCGCTAGCATCAACATCGTGCAAATGCTTGCTTCGCATTTCAGCACGGATTTGTCTTAGAGATGAAATACCTGTATATTTTTCACTTGCATGTGTAGATTGTGGGTTTTTGGGTGGTGATTTAGGTGTTAAAACACCCAAATCAAAAGACGGAATATCTGCTAATACAACTTTTGATGGTTTTTTTGTGGAGTATTTAGTTTTTTCATGATTTATGAGTTGAATACAAAGTTGGAATGAGGGTTGAAAATGGTGGGGGATTCAACAGAAATTGATGGAATGCGAAGGTTAGAGCTGTACGACAATGGGGGAAAAACTGAAGAAAAATGGTGGTGTTGGTGGTGGTGGTGGGAGGGGGGGTAATTAAAACGGAAGGTAAATCGTGGGAGAGGAGAGAGAAGCGTGTAGCATAAAAATTTGGAAGATACGGTTCCTAAATTAAAGCCTACAATAAATGAGGCTATAATTAAAGACTTAATTTGAATTATGGTGCATAAATTGAAATTTGGTATGCTTAAATGTAATAAACACAAACCTTAAACATGGTAGGTAATAAGGTTTGCTATATGGTATACATAGGTAAAAATTCCTATTTTAAATAGCATATTTAAAAATGAACTTGGACTAGCCCGTGAAGCTCCTCTTATTTACAAGGCCGAATGAAATTTTTCTCATTTTCTCTTTTATATCCTAATAAAAGCCCAAAGTCCAATAGAAATGCCAGGGGCCGCAAGTTGGGCTGCCATATATGGCCTCTTTTGCCCCCAGTTGGAGAGACTTGGAGTTGTGGGAGAGAAGAGAGGGGAAACGGCACAATTTCCCCCAAAAGAGAATAAAACCTTGTTCCGCAAAGGGATTTTTACCTATACATCCAATATAGCAAACCTTATTACCATTATTGTGCCTTGTTTGGTTATTACCCTCACATCCCATGTTTTTGTTACATAATATATACCAAACGGAATATTTGCTGATTTTCCATCATAAATTAACGCTAGATAATTAAGGCTAAAAACGATTCTTAATAAAGTGTAGCCTAAAATAACACCTATCTTTATGGCTTCTAATTAATCTTTGATTTTCTACCAAATACATGCTAAATCAGTTAAGGTAACATATTAAATGCTCCTAATCTCGCCTCTAAACTGAACCGATTCTCTCCTCTAAACTGAACCAAAATTGACTACTCTCATTCCTCCATTGAAAATCAGATTTTCTTGTTATTCAGTGATAGCCAGTTTCGTAGTTCTTCCGTGATCGTACTCCAATTCCACCAGATTCTCTCTGATTTTCTCATATTTTGTAGTTCTTCCGTGATTGCCAGTAAGGAGATTCTACAATGTCAAAAATTCCGATAATGCTTAAATGTAATGGTTATTGGGATAACTATGGCAGATTCAGAGATTTTGAAGTTGACGCCATTTTGGTTGATGAGACTGCAAGCTACGGAATGCTCCAGTCTACAATTGCAGAACAATTATCGATTGATACATCTGATAAAATTGTAGAAATAAAATACATTGTGAATGATAATTGTCCTCCGTTGCAGATTAGAAACGATATGGGCGTTCGTGTATATATGGAAATGAAAAAAGAGAATAAAAACTTAGGTTCGTATCCGTTATGTATTAGCATAAGAGATTTCATTATGGAATTGGCAATCACCAATGAATGCCCCATCAGTATAGGTAAGTTTGCGTCGAAACCGAATTCTGAGATTTTTGTGTTCTCTAATCAACTACAATTTGACGCCAATTATCTATAATGAATATACAATGTCAATGTATTGTCTGCAGGTTCTTCAGGATCATTAAGGTTAATAGAAATTCCATCTTCACCAGCTATTGAGGAATATCAAATTGAAATAATACATGAATGTTCTCAAACATGTATTGAAGAAGGTCAAGTGTACAAGGACAAGAAGACGATTGTTGCTGCAATGAAGAATTATGCAGTTATGCAGAAGTTCCAGTTCAGAGTTAAAAGATCAAGTTGTAGAAGGTTTGTAGTTAGTTATTCATTTTCAAAATCAGTATTATTTTTATTTAGGCAGTTGTAGTTAATTGTAGTTAAATGTAGTCAATTGTAGTTAATTGTAGTTAGTTGTAGTTAAATGTAGTCAATTGTAGTTCATTGTAGTCAATTGTAGTTGTTTGTAGTCAAATGTAGTTACGGAAAACCAGTTTGTCGGTATTTGTAGTTAGTTGTAGTTAAATGTAGTCAATTGTAGTTCATTGTAGTCAATTGTAGTTGTTTGTAGTCAAATGTAGTTACAGAAAACCAGTTTGTCGGTATTTGTAGTTAGTTGTAGTTAAATGTAGTCAATTGTAGTTCATTGGAAACACATTGTACTTAATTGTAGTATTTAATAAATATGTTTGAAAATTGGATTTTTTTTTAGCTACTGACTTGTATGTGTTGCGGAGAACTGCAAATGGCACTTCAAGGCAACATCTATTCATGATTCATCATTGTTCAAGATAAGAAGTTTTAGCCGACAACACACATGTTGCCGAATGGACGAAACATTCATAAAGCGCAAGTGTACTACAACAGTAGTTGGTAGCATTGTCGTTCCAAATTTTTGTGATCTTAAGACTGTTTACACGCCAAAAGACATACAAACTGACATGTTATCCGAACATGGAGTCAACCTAAGCTACATGCAAGCATGGAGAGCAAAGGAAAAAGCATTACGGTTTCTGCGAGGGAATCCGTGTGACTCGTACAATAGATTACCAAAATATTTTTATATTCTTGAGAAGAATTATCTCGGTTCTGTTGTTAAATTGAAAAAGGCAGCAAATGATTTCTTCTTGTATGCATTTGTTGCTCTTTGTACATCAATAAATGGTTGGCAACATTGTAGGCCGGTAGTAGTGGTTGATGGGACATTCTTAAAATCAGCATATAGGGGTATTATGCTGACAGTAAGCACCATGGATGCAGCAGGTAACAGATGTAATAATATTGTAGTTACAATGTAGTTACTTTGTATTTATATAAATCAATGTATTTTAAATTGCCTAAATTATCCATATATATTTGTATTTAATAGTTAGTCTCAAGTTATGTCTACAAAATTGTAGTATCTATTTTGCCCTTGGCATATGCTGTTGTTGATTCTGAAAACGACGCGTCTTGGAGGTGGTTCTTTGAACAATTCAAGGAGGCATATGGTGAAAGACCTTCTATGTGTGTTGTCTCAGATAGGCATGAGAGTATATCGAAGGCAACATCAGTTGTCTATCCTGGAATGGCACACTATTTTTGCATGTGGCATATATGGACAAATATAAGGTCAAAATTCAAGAAGGCACATCTACAATTACATGAATTGTACTTTGCTACAGCACGGTCATATACTCTGGATGATTTCAATGAAAGAATGATGAAGATTCAGGAGGTAGACCCACGTGTTTCGTCTTATCTATATGATATTGGCTATCATAGATGGTCAAGAGTACATGCAACGGCAAATAGAACTTTTACTATGACATCAAACATTGCAGAGTCGTTGAACGCTGTTACAAAAGAGGCAAGAGAGCTGCCAATATTTGATCTATTGGAGTATATGAGGACTATTATAGAACGTTGGACAAAAGATAAGTTATTGAAGGCAAAGGGTACTTTCACATTACTTGGGCACAAATTCAACAAAGAATTGGAAGATAACAATACATTATCCCAGAAACTAAAGGTAATATATTCTTGTTTGGTGCAGGAAAAAATAAACAAAAAAAGTAGTAGCTGTTGAAGTTGTTTCCAGAGAGTTTTAAAAATGTAGACGATTGTAGTTAAATGTAGTTAATGTTTTATGAAGTATTTCCAGAGAGTTTTAAAAATGTAGATAATTTTAGTTAAATGTAGTTAATGTTATATGAAGTATTTCCAGAGAGTTTTAAAAATGTAGTCAAATGTAGTTAAATGTAGTTAATATTATATGAAGTGTTTCCAGAGAGTTTTAAAAATGTAGACGATTGTAGTTAAATGTAGTTAATGTTTTATGAAGTATTTCCAGAGAGTTTTAAAAATGTAGATAATTGTAGTTAAATGTAGTTAATGTTATATGAAGTATTTCCAGAGAGGTTTAAAAATGTAGTCAAATGTAGTTAAATGTAGTTAACGTTTATATGCCGTTTGTTTGTACCTGATTTGTAGTTAACTGATTGTTGCTAACATAGTTAACTTATTGACACCTTATTAATTTCTTTTTGATCTTGAATTGTAGGTGAGAGCTTCAACAGATCATATACACACTGTGTTAGATGGCGTGAAGCGGTACATTGTATGTTTAGAAAATAAGAAATGTAGCTGTGGACAATTCCAACTTGATGAACTTCCATGTGCACATGCTTTGGCATCATTAAGGCATATGAATGAAAGGCCAGACAACTATTGCTCACCGTATTACACAACTAAGAGCCTACTACTTACATATGAATTGCCAGTTAATCCTCTTCCTGATGAAGCGAAATGGGATGTTCCACAACATATTTTGGATGATGTAATAAAGCCACCAACTGGAGATAAAAGGCATCCAGGAAGACCTCACAAGGAAAGATATAAAAAATTTGATGAAATAAACTCAAAGAAGTACAATGTGTCATGTGGCAATTGTGGAGGTGAAGGGCATAACAAAAGAAGTTGCAAGAATGCGCCGAAAAAGGCATGAATATAATGTAGCTACAATAGTTATTCAAAATAAATGTTAGTTATCCCAGATTATCGGAATTTAATGTGTAACTGTAATACGTTTTGACGATAATAAAGAAGTTTACTAATATTCTTGAGTAATGTAAACTGTTTGCAGATTGTAGTTATAATGTACTGTAAGTGATTTCTAAATGTTTTATCGACATAATAGATAAAGACAAAATGTTGTAGATAAAGAAAAAACATTGTAGTTATAATAGATAAGCAATTAATTACAATATTTGTAGTTATATGAACTTTGTATTTAATTGTAATTATTTGTAGTTAATCATATACAGTTGAAAAATATGTCTGAATAACGTATTTTTTTGTATCTACTGGATGGTATGAGTTGCTGAAAACTGCAAATGGCATTACTATGCAACGTCAATTCTTTATTCTTCATTGTTCAAGACAAGAAGTTTTATCCGAAAACATATAGCGCAAATGTACTGCAACAGTACATGTAGCATTGGACTTCCAACAATTTGTAGTTATGTAATTTTAGTTATATGCAGTATAGATGTGTAGTTATATGGAATTGTATGTAATTGTAGTCACTACATTAATAATGTCTAATGTATTCATGAAGCTATTTTTCAGTACAACCAAATGACTACATTTAAAATACAGATTGCCTTGAGGAGAAGAGGGAGCATGATATGGAATTGTAGGTAATTGTAGTTACCTTTAATAATGTTATCATTATCAATAGAGTTAAATTCTGTATTGAAGCAATTCTATATCGTCGAATTGATTGAATTGGCTTCAAATTTTATTTGATAGTTTTGATTTCAGACCTGAAAGAACACCTTGGATTCCAATCCATGAAGTTGGATAATGCAAGCACTGGCATGATAATGTCTAATGTATTCATGAAGCTATTTATCAGTACAACCAAACTGACATAATTCTCCACTAACTACATAATTGTTCAGTATTCATGAAACATTGTGGGTTACAATCAAAGTTCATTACAACAGTACACACTATTTCCTCTTTCGTTCCACTTTAGTTCTCTCATTCTTTGGCGGTGGACCCTTCCTCCTTGCAAGCCTGCCTGTAACCTCGCTCTCACTGATTGAACCATCATTTAGCTTCTTTGTGGCGTAGTCCCACAACAGAGCTCCATAGCGTCTACGGTGTTTGTCAATATCAGTAAGATCTTCCTTTGGTATAGAAAAATCACCATTGCTAATATATTCCGCAAAGGCAGCCACAAATACACCGCAATCCCTGCAGAATATGAGTAATTTTCATTAAATACCAAAAACAATTTTTTTTTTAATTAAACATATAGAAAGGGAGTTTAGTTTTTTACAGTGAGCCTTCCTTTTGTTGTGGAATCTCGGCAACCATCCATTGTATGTCTATAGGGTCCGTAATTGGCTTCTCTACGTATGACTTTGTAGTCTTGAAGTCAATGTCCTTGCGTTTACCGTAGAAACAAGTGCATGACAAATAAAGAGGAATAATGGTTGAAAATTTTGTTGGAAACACGTTCTCAATGCAATATACTAAAACGTGTGTTCTTTTATATAGGTTTTGATGAATGACAAACGAAGCGAAAATTGATATACAACGAAGTTCAAGCTCAAGACAAAGTTTTATAGTTTAATTGAGTCATTCTTAATTGTGATCTTGATCCTACAACTTGACTCGTAACATGGCTTCTCTCATAAAACTATTTTCCAAAATCATGCATATTTAATTTAATGCTAAATGATTTTAAATCATGCATATTTTCATTAGTCAAAATGATTTTTAAATGCCTCTGAAAACTGGACTAAGATAATCGATTATGTACTAATGATAATCGATTGTTTTAAGCCAAGACTGCATGACAATCGATTGTGAACTAATGACAATCGATTGTGTTAAGGCAGTGAACATCAGGTTTCTTCAAACCTGCATGACAATCGATTGTAAACCTTATGACAATCGATTGTGATGAGGCAGTGTCCATCAAAGTTTTTCAAAACTCAGAATAATCGATTGTGAAACTAATGACAATCGATTGTGAAGACACATTGTCCTTCAGATTTTTCAAAGTCACAAAATAATCGATTGTGAACTAATGACAATCGATTGTGTTGAGGCAGTGACTTCCAGTGATTTTCAAATTTATTAAATAATCGATTGTGAGTATATAACAATCGATTGTCAAGAGGCAGTGTCTAAAATGTTTTTCAAAAACTGATAAGTAATCGATTGTTGACATTGTGCAATCGATTGTGAAGCTGACCGTTGTCGTAAAGTTTTCAAATACCGTCACGTAATCGATTATTGATTCTGTATAATCGATTGTTGTGATTAAAATCCGGAAAAGATTTTTTGAACGTTATTGGGTAATCGATTATTGATTTGGTATAATCGATTGTTTTGATTAAAATCCGGAAAAGATTTTTTGAACGTTGCTGAGTAATCGATTGTTGATTCTGGACAATCGATTGTTTGTGGTAAAATCTGGAAAGAATTTTTTGAACGTTGCCAGTAATCGATTATGGATTGTAAGTAATCGATTATCATGCGTAGAATCTGGGATTGAATTTTGATCTGACTGGCAGACAATCGATTGTTGGGGTTTGACAATCGATTGTCAGTGAGTAAAATCAGCAACTCTTAATTGGCAACTAGGCAACGGTAATGCCAAGTTTTTCAACTATAAATACAGCTTCATTTCAGTGTTTTAAACACAACAACATACTACAACTGATCATTACATTGCTATAAGCTTGCATACTTTTGTTTATCATTTTATATTCAATTTCATAAAGCTTTTGAGAGCCATATTCTTGTTCAAAGTTGTTGTGATCCAGAGCTTACTTCTTTTACTCATATCTACTCATTAAGGAGTATTTTATTTGAGTGCTTTAGTGTTGTATACACTTGTAAGAGAATTGTAATTCTCTTGTTGTAAGGAACTTGTGTTTCCTTGGTTGAAGTCTTGGAGTGTAGTATCTCCGAGCAAAAGTGTTGAGGCTTGTGTCCTCAAGTTGTAACGGTTTGTTAAGCACCCGGAAGCTTAACAGAGTTAGTGGAAAATCTCGAGAGAGTCTCTCGGGGACTGGACTAGCCACGTGTTGTGGTGAACCAGAATATATCGGTGCGTTCTTTCCTTTTATTTATTTAACACACTTAATTATTTCCTGCAAGTTTTAATTTCCGCAAGTTTATGCTAAATTTTATTATAACGCTATTCACCCCCTCTAGCGTTAAGCGTATTTTCTAACAAATTTTTCAGCCAAAGTTTGAAGAGTTTTGTTACGCTTTGCCCTCACCAATGAATCATAAACATACAGTTGCCGGTCCTTTATGTCAAACACTAACAACAACCAATGAAAGTTATCTACAAGGTTAACAGGCATTACCACATAATCCACAAGATCCCATGCTACATTAGCAAGAATTCGATAGCCCATAATGTATTCTCCAATATCGTCATCGGCTTTTACAACAGAATTCCTTTGATTCATTGGAGCAGCAGAGAACTTCTCATAGATACTTTCAATTTTTGTCTTGAACAAGCAATCGGTTGTTGTAAATCTACAGTTGTTGTTGGGGCCATATTTCCCCTTTTTTCTCAAATAGTACATTATAACATCAATGTGCTGAAAAAAGTAAAAGTTCAATTTATAATATGTAGTTCAAGTCTGTACATTAAGGCAATCTGTACTTTAAATGCAAGCTGCAGTGTTCAATAAACTACATATTGTAGTGAATTATAGTTAAATGTAGTCAATTGTTTTTAAATGTAGTTAATGCAATTGTAGTTAATGCAAATGTAATCAATTGTAGTCAATAAGAACTACATTTGCATATAACAAGACATACTTAAAGATGTTTAGATAGAATAAGCTATTGGATACCAGTTGTTCAATATCAACAATTAACAGAGCATACAAGAGGAAAGAAAACAAATAATGGATGTGTATAACAGTTTGACAGCTACAAAAGTGAAAATAACAGCTACAAGATACAAATAACAGCTACAAAATATGTAGTTCAAGTCTGTGTATTTCAATTTACTTATAACCAATTATAGTTATGTGTAATCTAGTTATAAGTCTGTACACATCAAGGCAATCAGTATTTTAAATGTAGTGTTCAATAACAACATAACAGTGAGCCAGCTACCAGATAAAGACAAAACTGCAATGATAATCCATATACTTACTGTACAATTGATTAATTATCCGGGGTGAGCAAGGGCGTAGAACCAGTCCTTCTTATCAATTTTTTCGCAACCCAAATCCAACAAAGGATTCAGATGGTTATCCTTCTTCGAATAGAAGTACTTCCTCCTGTAATAATAATATAATTAAACAAACAACTACAAAAAATAAAAACATTGACAACTTTAAAGTCTAAATTTGAGAAAAATAAAATAAAATAAGTACATACAACATAAGACATTTAAGCACCATACCTCCTAGATGATTTGTCACTTCGATGGTATAACCAGGTAGTAAAACTATCTATTAGTTCAGGATCAACATCTTCACCAATGGGACTTGTGAATGGGTGCTTTATGTAAAAAAAATTTGGCCCAAAAGACGTGCTGCCTTCAGTACTGTAGAGTGGAGTGAATGGTGAACGTGCATGTTTTCCAGGTGACTTTGTTCTTACTTGATGAAGAGGGGTTGAATCAACTTGAATTGGGTCACCATACATGACCATTTGTGATAGGTTTTCTGGAATTTCAAAATCGTCCAGTGTCACACCTTTCTTTTCAGTTCCTCCACACATCACTCCAATCTCCTCTTCTTTTTCAATGCATTCTTCGACAATTTCAGTCACAGTTACACCATGAATTGGTGACTGTGGAACATTGTCTTCAACATATGCTACAAAAATAATACATATGCTTTAAAGCATAATAACAATGTATAATAAACTATTTTATATTAAAAACTACATTAATAAACAAAACCTTCTTTTGATACATCAGCTGCTTGTTGTAGGTCATCATACAAATCAACTTGTTGTTCAAGTTGTTGAGGAGAAGAAGGAGCTGAACATGTAAATTTATTATTTATTAGCAATTCAAGATGGAAGCATATATGTATGTAGGAATTATCTAGATACCTGTTGTACTGGGGCCTGCACGGAGTTGAGGACCAAAATTGAACTGAAATTCTTTGTTTTTCTCTGCTTGATTATGTTCATTATATTTTTTTGAACTAGCAGCAAACTACATTGTGAGAGGAATGTTTTAGTGTTAGAATAAATTATCATAACTATTATATAGTGTTAGAATAAATATATGTAAAATCTTACCTTGGACTCATCCAATTCATTTCTCTTGTTGACAGCATTCACTAAGCTTTTCAAAGATTCATCTATGAACTCTCGAAGTTTTGAGAGTTCATCAAAAATATCATTCTTCAACTGATCTAACTTTCCATCAACCTAAAAATTAAATATGTATGTGAGTTGGTAAGAATATTCGATTTGTTACACTAAAATAAAAAGAAACTACAATATCGAAGGAATGATTTCAATTGGTACTAAACAATGACTACACAACTGTAAATTCTAACAGTACCTGCTTAAGCTTCTGTTCCAACTTCCTGATCTGGCTTCTTACAGATTCCATATCATTTGGGGAATTAGCCTCTTCATGTTGAACTGTCGGAGAAGCAGTAGATGGGACTATTGATGGTTGAGTAACCTCTTCATCTTCATAATTAAGCTTTCCTGGGAGGTTGAGCGCTCCAATCTCTTCCCCGGATGCAACCAAGTTTGAGAACTGAAAGATGGATGAAGTCAGTTAAGTAAATTTGAAAGAAATTGTAGATGTCAGGTAGTTACTACGGTAGTTATTGAAGAATTACACAATGGTTAACAAGAATACCTTGAGCCACTCAGGCTTGATGATTTTTTCTTCAAGAACACTTAACCAAATCTGTCCTTTTGTAGCCGACCATCTTAAAATACGAGGAATAGAGTCAGAGCACCGTGTAGCAAGCTCGGTGCTGACAGAAGAACAGCACTCATACAGCCACACTTGTAAGGCTAACGAGCATCCCCGTATAAGATAAGAATGGACGTTGGGACTGAGACGATGTCTGACAGACTCAACAACTTGCTTGAAAGATTTTGTACCCCATGGGTACAAATCAAAATGACCACTCTCTATAAGAAAAAACGTAAATTTGTCTATCAAACTAACATTGTCCTTATCAGAAGGACAAACAAAGAATTCCAACATATACAAGACACACAACTGTACATCATCCAAATAATTTGTCCAGGATTTGGATGTCACTACATTTCTCAAAAGCGATTTCTCTACCCGAGATTTGTTAGGGAAGTATTTAGTCATTAAATGGCTAACATAACTAGAATTGTAACCATAGTCCGATAAACTATCAACACAGTTAAACCCAGTTACCAAACAAAAATCCCTCAAAGAAAAAATCAATTTTTGTTCATTTAAAAGAACAGAAAAATAGTCGCCAGTAGACTTTGATAATTCATACTTCATTAGAAGATGAATTGATTGGTTCTGCATGCAGATAGGGGGCATATCTAGTAAATAACCAAAACAAGTATTCTTGAAAGCACTTAATTGGGTTGGGGATAATAAAGACTTTATCTGGGATGGTTTCTTCGCATCGCACAAGCTATGGAACCGTATCACACCATAATCAACATGTTGAGCATAGTAAGGTCCATTCTGCAAATAAAGTATATTAATTGTCGTTAGAATGAAGCTAGATTTCAGCATTACAATATATAATGTAACATATCATATAACTACATTTTTAACATACAAACTACATTTTTTACATAAAAACTACATTTTTCCTACATTTTTCTGTATATTGAAACAGTGAGCCAGCTACAAAATACAAATAACAGCTACACATTATGTATTTCAATTCTGTATATTTCAATTTACCTATATCCAAATGTAGTTATATGTAATGTAGTTATAGTTTCTGTACACTAATGCAATGTGTAGTTTAAATGCAATCTGTAGTGTTCACATACATACAGATTTTATTCAATTGTAGTTAAATGTAGTCACTTGTTTTTAAATTTTGTTAATGCAATCTGTAGTTAATACAATTGTAGTTACTGCAATCTGTAATCAATTGTAGTCAATAAGAACTACATTTGGATATAATAAGACATACTTAAAGATGTTTAGATAGAATAAGATTTTGGATACCAGTTGTTCAATATTAACAGAGCATACAAGAGGAAAGAAAACAGGAAGTCTGTGTATAACAGTTTGCCTGTGTATAACAGCTACAAGATACACATGAAACTACATTAAACTACAAAAAACTACAGTTAACAGCTACATATTCAATTCCACATTATAATTTGTCAATGAAATTTAGGTCAACTAAAACAGTTCCAAATAATCATTGCATTAAACTACAAAAACGACAAAAATATACAATTTTGATTCAGCTGTGACATTGTCAAATAAAACATTACATAACACTACATTAAACTACAAAAACCTACAATTGACTACAAATTTGTTTCAACACTATATAAAAGAACAGTGAGCCAGCTACAAAATACAAATAACGCTACACAGTATGTATTTCAATTCTGTATATTTCAATTTACCTATATCCAAATGTAGTTATATGTAATATAGTTATAGGTTTCTGTACACTAATGCAATGTGTAGTTTAAATGCAATCTGTAGTGTTCACATACATACAGATTTTATTCAATTGTAGTTAAATGTAGTCACTTGTTTTTAAATTTTGTTAATGCAATCTGTAGTTAATACAATTGTAGTTACTGCAATCTGTAATCAATTGTAGTCAATAAGAACTACATTTGGATATAATAAGACATACTTAAAGATGTTTAGATAGAAAAATATTTTGGATACCAGTTGTTCAATATCAACAATTAACAGAGCATGCAAGAGGAAAGAAAACAGGAAGTCTGTGTATAACAGTTTGCCTGTGTATAACAGCTACAAGATACACATGAAACTACATTAAACTACAAAAAACTACAGTTAACAGCTACATATTTGATTCCACAGTATAATTTGTCAATGAAATTTAGGTCAACTAAAACAGTTCCAAATAATCATTGCATTAAACTACATTAAACTACAAAAACGACAAAAATATACAATTTTGATTCAGCTGTGACATTGTCAAATAAAACATTACATAACACTACATTAAACTACAAAAACCTACAATTGACTACAAATTTGTTTCAACACTATATAAAAGAACAGAAATTTGTTCCAATCTCCTCTTCTTTTTCAATGCATTCTTCGACAATTTCAGTCACAGTTACACCATGAATTGGTGACTGTGGAACATTGTCTTCAACATATGCATTGTCAAATAAAACATTACATAACACTTTCATAACACTACATTAAACTACAAAAACCTACAATTGACTACAAATTTGTTTCAACACTATATTCTGCCAAACAAAAACACATTAACTCCGAATAATAACAATTAACTACAATTTGTATAGGCAATCCTAATATGCAATAATACATTAAATTTTTACAAAAAACACATAGACGCCAAAAAAAATTGAATTCTAATTTTTTGGCAAAAAAATATTAAACCACAAAACATTGTCGAGAAAAAAAAAGTTGTTTACCTTAACCGAAACTTGTTGCGGAACCAATTTGTGGTTTTTTAGAGGGTTTCAACTTTTTTTGCTTTGAGGGTGAATGAGACACCTTCTGTATTTTTATTTTTTGAACTTTGGGTGAATCGTCCACAAAATCATCATCATCCACCCACAAGCTTTTCCCCTTTCGCTTGCGTTGTTTGTCGTCTTCAATTTCTACACCGGTTGCATCAACCTCCTGCAAGTGCTTTGTTCGAGTTTCAGCTCGTATTTGTCTCGGCGATGCAGGAACACTTTCTTTTCCACTTGCATGGACAGATTGTTGTCTTTTTACTGGAGATTTAGGTGTTAAAACACCCAAATCAAATGATGAAATTTCGCCTATTTTTTGACGTTGGAGAGTAATATGTTTTTTCACCATTTTGACTATGGATAAGTTTTTTTTCACTGAAAATGTGTTTTCTTTACAGAACTTTGAAGATTTTTTGGCGATTGAATGCTGAAACTGAAGAAGATGACAGTGGAGAGAAGTGAGACCAGAGAAAGAGTTAAAGGTAAATGAAAAAACACGGGGGTGGGGTGTAGTTTTTATTGGGAAATGTTATCGGTTTATGGAAGAAAGATAAAAATTAACAAAAAAAAAATGTGGGGTTAATTAATAAGGTGATTAATAAGGTTAAAAATCTGGTGGAAGAAAGAGAAAAAAGTGGGGATAGAAAATATGGAAATATTTTGTTCCACAAATAAAGCCCCTTATAAATCATTGGTAATTAAACCTTAAAAGTCAATTTTGGTACATATATTAAAACATGGTATACTTAAATGTAATAAATACTAACCTTAAACATGAATGGTTATAAGGTTTGTTATATGGGATGTATATGTAAAAATCCCTTCTGCAAATCAAGTATTTGACTGGCTTATTAATTCTCTATAGCAAATGGCATGTTTTAAAATGTTGTAAAACATCTCACTCTCATGGAATTTGTGGAACTATTATTATATATGTATATACTATATTAATTAGAAGTTGTAGATTTCGTCAAGAAAGAAACAAGCCTTGGTATTAGATATATATTATTTCATTGAAATAATAGCATTATCATCTAAATCTAAGACGGAGATTCCTTATGATGAGGCAATCTAATAAATTAAATAATGTAGTAAATTTTAATATGTAGTCCTATTCTCTAGCATATTATTAAGTAAATAAATTAAGGTTAATGCTCGATACGCCAGTATCTTAATTTTTCGTACAAATAATACGGTACCAATTTTATGATTGATCAATCAAAAATAGCTAGAGTTTACCAAGTCAATGAAAAATAGCCACTATTTTGCTGTAATAGGGATCGGTCTAGCATAATATACTGGAGTTCGGTGCACCTGTGTATGAACCCCAGCATATTATGTTGGACCGGTATACTTTGCTGGCTCCAATATAATATACTAGAGACTGGAGCACCGGTACTCTAAGCTCCAGTATATTATATTGGACCAGTATACTTGCTAACTCCAGTATATTATGCTGGAGTTCTAGTGCACTTATACTTGAACTCCATCATATTATGTTATAGTTCCAACATATTTATTCTGGAACTCCTGTATAATATGCTAGTTGACTAAATACTTCATTTATTGCACATCAGGATGCAGCTGTATAAGAATATTTTTGATAGCTTTATAAAGAATTTTATGTACCATATATACTGGTTATGTACCATATATACTGGTGAAACTAGAGTATTATTCGTGGAAATGATAGTAGGTAATTAGATTCCTTTCAGATATGTTAGCACTAGATATGATATATTAAAACAAATATAGTAAGCAGTTTAATTTGAACAGATTGTAGTTAGGCTCTTTCTTAGATTTTCTACTTGAGAAGGCTAGATCTTATTGAAAATATGACTAGTGTGTTCCTTCGATTAACGAAAAATTAGTATATCAACTTACTGCTTATTACCATGATAAGATATGTGCCTTTGTGTTTTGATGGTTTAACAAACTTCATATGATAATTAAATAGGTAACTTAGATACAAAATATCTCGTGCTAAGAACAATAAGTCATATCTCTAGTACAAGTTCCAATGATACCAGTCAAAGGAATAACATAGGGTACAAATGGCTATCAGTTCCTTCGGTCACAATAAAAGTCAACTTTTTATAGTTGTTAAAATTGTTGCATTGCAGACGCAACAGTGCAGCAGTCATTGTTGAAGCATGATGTGCATCGGATACTTGCTTGCATCATCCTAATGATCTCATTTATATATTATCAGCATGAGGCTAGGGATTACACACACATAAAAAAAATTAAAACATAATTCACTCTCAAGTGTGCAACCACTTTCATTTATTTCAAGGCTTGAAGAACAAAGTAGCAATAGAACTAAGGGCCAAATCCCAACACTTATTACATCGTGTGTCCTTATTGTTGTATCTTTGTTAATGTTATTCACTTATAATTCTTACTCAGCTTAGTTAGAAGCATCTCATAGGATATTTCTATAACTCATAAATCGCGTGTTTGTATTTGACTAGAGTTAGTCAAAGTGGTTAGTTTTGTAATATAGTTATTACAAAGAGGCTTGCAATATAGTTATTGCAAGTAGGCGAAGTATTAAGATTTTAGTTTCTAGGTTACAATAGTTTATAATTTAAAGTTGTCCGGTTACTGAAATGAGCTTCCTTCTTTAGGAGAAATTATTCCAAGGAACAAACTGATTAGAAAAATACTCAGTGTGTTACCTGGTTCTTGGGAGAGCAAAGTTAATACTATCACAGAGGCAAAAGATCTACAAAAGCTGACGATTGACAAACTCATTGGAATTTGAAGACTAGCAAAATGAAGAAGAGGAAGGATTATAAAAAAAGAGAACTCAAAAAAGTAGAAGAACATGGTTCTCAAAGCAGACAATATTGGCTCAAGTGGTGATGATGCTTACATAGCCTATTGGATATGGAGGCTTCAGAAAATGATTTGTAGAAATGGAGGTATTCCGAAAAAGGGAAGCTCCAGCAGAACAAAACGCTATTATTGTGGCGAGAAATGCAGAAGTTTGGATATTTCATATAAGATTGTGCTCCTCACAAGCAGGACATTACGAACACAACACATACAAGACGACCAAAAGGAACCTAGTTCCCGACAGGAAATTCAAGAGAAAGGATGTCCTGATAATATTGTGAAGCAAGCTCTTGCTGCATGCGCAGATTCGTCTAGTGAATTTGAGGGCGATGATGAATAAGGTGACACCTCCATGATGGCCGTTGAAAATAAAGCAGCAGAATATGACTCCATTTTTGCCCTGATGGAAAATTCAGATAAGATGAAGATGATGATGATGAGGTAAACTTCCTATATGTTCAAAGAAATTTTAAGTCTTACTCTCAAAAGATGCTTCTATCTTTAACTAATGTCTTAATTGATGCTTACCATAACCTTGTCAATGGTAAAAATATTTTAATTGTGAATTAGGAGAGGTAGAGCATGAGAGAGATAATTTACTAGTCGTAGTTGGTAATTAAAAAGAAACCATTGAGGATTTAAAGAAAGAAAAGGATATTCTAACTGAAAAAATTAAAAAGATAGAACATAAGAAAGATGACTTGTTGATAGTAATTGTGGTTATGAAGAAATAGTAGAGGAATTAAAAAGGGACAATATTTCTGTAAAAGCTTCAATAGGAAATTGCATGGACTCTACAAAAAGAAAGGAAATGGCGAGTGAGACACACTTTAAGCTTAAAAATGAACTCAAAAAGGTAAAATTAAGTCTTTGTTCTATAACTTAAAAGAAATAGACAATTTCAAGAAGATATAAGCAGGGTCTAAAATGACCTAGATGAATCTCTAAAGTGGACCTGGTCCTCCGACACAATCACTTACATGTATAAAGCAATGGGGAGAACATGCAGGGAATTGGGTTCCAAAAGGAAAAGGCTCCTTATAATCCACATGGTAAGTATGTTGCGGTACCTTATAACTGACTTTGCACTCGCGGTGGTAACCCTGGTCATTTCAAAGATTCCTGTAAAGCTAGGTTTCAATCCCAATAGAAAAATAAAGTTTTTGTTGAAAAAGTATTTACTGCTAGGAAACATAGTTCCTATAACAAAAAATGTGTGATTCCTACTTGGACAAAAAGAAGTTTAATTCGCCTTTTTCTCATTATACCGGACCCAAACTCGTTTGAGTTTCTAAGTCTAATCTCTGATTTTCTTGTGTAGGAAGTAGTGAAAGGAAACAACCAAAGATGGTACATAGATACTCTAACAAATGACTGAAGGTACTAACAATTTCATTTCACTCAAAACCTTGCAAGGTGGGAGTGTGTCATTTGGCATTGGCAAAAAAAAACACTTTAGGAGGTTGAAAAATTGGGAAGCGCCCACTTATATGATTGAGAATATGTATTATGTGAATGGCCTAAAATACAATTGGTTGTGTCTTTCAAATTTGTGACAAAGGAACCAAAGTGGAGTTCTTATTAAAGTCATGCACAATCACTAATCGTGTCACTGGTGAAGTGGTTCTGGTGGTTAAAAGATTCAAAAATATCTACGTTGCTGTCTTTAAGTCTTTGAACAACAGGGAGTGAGGACCTTACATGTTTGAGTGTTGTTGATGATGATGCATAACTGTGGCACAGAAGATTAGGATATACAATCTTCTTCTTCTTGAGCAAACTAGTCAATAACGACCTGGTCATGGGCTGCCAAAAGTAAAAGTTCAAGGATCACAAGGTGTGTGATGCAAGTATGAAAAAGAAGCAAGTCAAGTCCTCCTTCAAGCCAAAGAAGAAAGTAAGCACCTCAAGGACAATTAATCTTCTCTATATGGATCTGTGTGACCTATGAGGATGTCAGCAGAGGAGGAAAGTACATCTTTGTTATTGTAGATGACTACTCCAGAGTCATATGGACCTTGTTCCTCAAAACCAAGGATGAAATCTTTCTAGTATTTGTTGCATTTGTGTGGCATATTCAAGTGAAAATGAGCCATAATGTTGTAAGCATAAGATCTGTTCATGGTACCGAGTTTGATAATGCAAAATTTGATGAATTCTTTGCTAAAATAGTATATTTCACAATTTTCCAGTTCCTAGAACACCCCAATAAAATGGTATTGTTGAGGGGTAAAGTAAGACTCTTGAAGATATGGCAAAGACGATGCTAATTGACATTGGTATACCAAAAAGCTTTTGGACTGAGGCAGTGAACACTGACTGCTATATGATAAACAGGTGCAAGATCAGGTCCCTCTTAAACAAGACCCATATGAATTGTTGAACGAGAGAAAACCAAGGTTGACTTACTTGATAACATTTGGTTGAAAATGTTTTATTCTCAATAATGTAAGGAAGCGTTGGGAAAATTTGATGCTAAGAGTGACGAAAGGGATTTTTCTTGGATATTCTTCAAGGAGCAAAGCATAAAAAGTCTACAACAAAGAATTCAATGTAAAAAAGAAGGATTACATGCAATCTTTGATGAATCACACCACTTAAATGGGAAAGAATCACATGATAAGAATTATCAAGACGGAGAACATTCAAAGGTTACCGGAGAAGTCATAGATATGGCAAACTGGAAGACAGGTCTGATGAGTCAAGTCAAGAAAGTCTAGTGAAAAAGATGTATCACAACCTCCAGCTGATTTAGAGGAACCTCGTCCCTCCAGTACAATAACTGAAGAAGAAAATAGAGTTATTGATGTCGTGCAAGACACCCCTGATGCTGATCAGAGAAGTGACACTCACACTGCCATGGATGCTAATGATGGATCCTATACGGCAGAACCTAGTTCTTCTCACCATGAGACCTAGATTTCAAACTAGATGCACAAAAGCTCACATCCTCTCCAGAATGTAATCACCCCTCTAGATTCAGGAATTCAGACTAGATCAAAGAAAAGAAATATGTTTACTTTCTCAGCTTTCTTGCCTCATATTGAGCGTAAAAATATCTACAAAGCATTGAAAGATACTAACTGGATTGCTGCTATCCAAGAAAAACTCCATTATTTGAGAGGAACAGTCTTTGGCCCCTGGTTTCTCGATGTTCAAATAGAACTATTACTGGAACCTGGTGGATTTTCAGGAATAAGCTTGATGAGTTTGAAATATTATAAGAAATAAGGCTAGGAAAGTGGTTCAAGGCTATAGTCAAGAAGAAGGAATTGATTATGATGAAACTTTTGCTCTAGTTGCAAGGATGAAAGCCATCGGAATTCTCATTACTTTACATCTCATATGGAATTCAAATTGTTCCAAATGCATGTCAAGAGTGAATTTATGAATGGATATTTAAAGGAAGAAATCTTTATCAAACAACCACCTAGTTTTGAACGCCGTGTGCATCCTGAACATGCATTCAAGATTGGCAAGGCACTATATAGATTGAAGTTGGCCCCTCGTAAATGGTATGAAAGTTTGTCCAAGTTCCTTCTAGAAAATGGTTTACTAGAGGAAAAATTGGCGACACTCTTTTTCCAAAGAAAAGAGGAGGAACCTGTTAATTGAGTAGGTATATGTTGACGACATCATCTTTGGCGCAATAAATGATTCCTTGTGTGAGGAGTTTTCCAAGCTTATGAGAAATGAGTTTGAAATGAGCGTGATGGGGGAACTGAACTTCTTCCTAGGTCTGCAAGTTAAGAAAACCTCAAAGAGAACGATGATAAGTTCGTAGAAATACATTAAGGAGCTTCTGAAGAGGTTTGAGATGGAAAGTTCAAATATCATTGATACTCCTATTTCCACAACCATTCTTCTAGACATGAACGAACTTTGTTCCTCTAAGAATAAAACCATGAATCATGGCATCATTGGTTCACTCTTGTATCTAATATCTACCAAACCTAACATTGTGTTTAGTTTGTGATTATTTGCTTAGTTCCAATCAAGTCCTAAAGAATCTCATTTGAAAACTGCCAAAGAATTCTGAGGTATCTCAAAGAAACGCAGGATCTGGTCCTCTTTTATCCCTCAGGAGATAATTTTGACTTAATTGGGTATGATTTGGATTATGCTGGTTATTTGATGGGTAAAAAGAGTACATATGGGATAGCACACTTTATGGGGTCAGGCTTGATTTCTTGTGGTACAAAGAAACAAACTCAATGGCCTTCTCCACTACAGAAGCTAATATGTAGCAACTGCCTCATGTTGTGCTCAACTACTATGGATCACATAACAATTAGAAGATTTGGTGTGTTTTCTGATTGGTTGCAGCTGCTCTGTGACCACACAAGTGCCCTCAATATGGCAAAGAACTCAGTTCAACATAAGAACACAAAACACATTGATGTGTGACATCATTTCCTTAGGGACAATGTTGAAAAGGATCTCATCTGCATGAAGTTTTGCAAAACATAAGATCAGGTAGATGATATCTTCACCAAAGTATTGAGTAGAGAGCACTTTGAAAAGAATTGGCTGGAGCTGAGACTAATCCAATTCAACTAAGAACATGGTCCCTCAATAACGGGCTATGAAGGAATGGTACGGTAAACTGCTAAAAAGATTTTTTTGGAAGCTTCGAACTCAATTTTATACCATTACAAGTAAACACATACGGCAATTACAGGGCAGACAAGTAGCTAATGACATTGCAGTTTAGTAGGAGGATGATGCTCATGTTTGCAAAATTAGTTCGGGAACCTGGTTCCCTTGACTCAGGTTTGTAGTTCCTCTTACACTCATAAACATTTTGAACTCCTAAATGTGCCACTTCATTAAATGTTTCCATCCTTTCCCATACCTTTTAAGCCTAAACACCACACATCTTTCAAACTGACCCATTTACCTAGTACATCACGTCCAACTGCAACCAGTCCCTCCTTCCCTCTAAATAATCCTAAAATGCATGTCTCTCTTACAACTATCTACATCAAAGTGACCAGACTCTCCTCTTCTTATTTAAAACCCTCACTTTTGTGTATTTACTCTAAAAAATTCACCATGTTTTCTCAGAATTAGAGTCTTCTAAAGACACCATTGACACCCCTACTGTATCTTTGTATCATGATGCACATCAGTCCGAATCAGAGCCTAAATATTCACCCATTAAAACCCTATCTCCAACCAACTACCACCCATTGTCTCTTACCCGACTCCATCAAGTTTTGGTTTCCATTATAGCTGAAAAATCAAAAACCCAAAAAGTTTATCATTTCAACCTCTCGCTTTTCTATGTCAGAAAAAATGGAAGAAGAAGGACTGGTGAAAGGGAGATGGAAGAAAGGTCTCGTGCTAACGAGAGGAAGCAACGGCAGACAAAGAGAACGGTACTAGTCTTAATGAAGCATCTGGTGCGTCTAACACCCACGCTGCTCCAACTTTGATCTAAGCACTCTATCACTATTATGCTTCTCTAGCTTTTAATGAGTCTGCATTGTTAGAAGATTTGGGCGAAAAAGAAGCCATAGAAAACATGTTGCTTATTGCTGCTAAAGGGAGTCGAGTTAGGGAGTATGTGCCCGGTGATATGAGTATTAGGGCTCAAGGGAAGAAACAAAGGTTCGGGATGGAAATTGGGACATGGTACCTCAAGGTGACTTCGTACCAATTATTACTACTAAGGAGACAACAGAGGGACTTGCTCTCCCTGCCGAAGAGGAGAACTCTGATCCTACCTGAGATGAAACTCCATGCTTTACTAGAAAGCCCTTGGACAATACTGACCCTCTTTCTTCCCCTCATCTTGATATATTTCCATTAGATTTTGTAAATCCTGAAATAAAACCTCTATTTAAAGAAAAAGATGATAAAAGTAAGGAGGACTTTGATGATATCTGTAGCCCAGTTAATCACTGGTAGAAGTGGCAGGACAACCTCTAAAGAGCCTATTCTTAAAAGACCCATTACTAGGCAGTAGAAGAAAGAAGTGCTTGAAAATGCTCCAAAGAAGAATAAGGAGAAAAAAAAGAGAATAAGATTGGTGAAGGCAGGAAAATTAGTAAATGGGGAGGATCTATCTTCGGCCAATGTTGCGTATAATGAGGATGAAGAGGTAAATGATGAACCTTCTTCCCTTGTTTGTAAATCCTCTAAGAGCCTGTGATGGAGAAGTCCAAGAAAGTGTCATCTATGAAAGGTGTTTAAATTGATGAAGAGGAGAGTGTTGAGATGAAGGAGTCTGGTGAGATCTAAGTTTGGTAGGAAGGAAAAAATTGTTGAGAAGAAGAAATCTCATAAGAGAAAATCAAGTGACAGTGATGAACCTAATTCCTCCAAAAAGACCATAGTTGAAGTGTATGAAGCTGATAGAAAAGAAAAGTTGAAGAAGCAAAAAGCATTGTAGGGTAGAGTGTTTGATGTTGCCATTCTTGATATGTCAGGCATGATACAGCTAGTCAAAATTTGTGATTTTCAATAGTGGACTCATCTTTTTATTGTTCAGAGTCCAAAAGTATATGAAGAGGAAGTTCGAAGTTTCTATGCTGAACTGTTCACTGTGGAGGACGAAAATATATGCATGAAGGTTAATGAAGTGGATTCTCTGATAGATGAAGTTGCACTGAGGAGTATCCTGGATGTGCCTATTGAGGGGCTCTCGTCTATTGAAGGAACATGTTCTTCCAATTTTAGGAAGGTTACTCTAAAGCCTCAAGCTTTTAAGAGAGGAAAACACGTGCATAAGAAGGACATGCATCAAGAATACTAGCTCATATTTGAGATGGTAAACAAGGCCCCGCTCCCTCGAGCTGAAAAAAGTTCCATTACAATAGTACGGAATTGTTCCTCCTAGAGGCATTGGATGGATACATTATTATCAACCTACCTGGAATCATGAGTGAACATATGAAGAAGGTGACATGCTTCAATGATGGGAACCATGGACTGCCGTATGAGTTTCTATTCACCAAAGATTTTGAACACTTCAAAGTCCCCTCGGGGAGAGCAGCTGTAGGAACCCGAAAGTAAATGTTCTCAATGACTACCTTAGAAGAATACAAGTGTATTTACAAGAAGGGGGAGTTGGCATCAATTCTACGATTTTTCAGCTGATTGATGCTCAGACTGTTGCTAATGAGGAGATAAGGAGGTTGAAGACTAAGAATGCCATTCTCAACTCAGTCAAGCCAGAGAGGAACTTGGTTCTAATAGTGCTCAGGGTGCAGAGGTTGCTCATTTGACGCCTGAAAATGCAGACGTAAGGAAATATGTTGAGAATCTGAAAGAGCAACTGATGAGTGAGCAACAATCTGCAAATGCTTGAGCGGATGCTTTTCTAAAAGCCCTTGCATATTCATCCTTCCATCCCTCTTCTAGTGATCCCTAAATTGTTCCCTTGTTAGTGTCGAGTTTATTAATGCATGTCTTTGTCCCAATGTCTTGTTTCAGTATTTTATTCCTATATATAAGGTACTTTTGTTTGTTTACTTTGTGGATGTTTTGTAACAATGATACTACTACTGCCTCTATTTTCTTCTCTTTTTAATTAATGAGCATCTAAGTCCTTCTCTATGCATGTTATACTCTTGTGTTCTATTTTTAGGTATGTTATGTGCAAACAAGTGGCATGAGTTAACTTTACTGGACTTCTTTTTGTATTTGTTTTAAAAAAATTCTTTTTATGATGCCAAAAGGGGAAAGAAAAATTGAAGGAGAAAAACAGGTTCTCAGGAAGAATATGACTAATCTACAACGTGAATCATATAAATATCTCGTTCTCAGGGGAACTCTTCTATACTAAGTTTTTCATCATCAAAAAATGGAAAAAAATTGATAAACTATGCGCCTTTGTGTTTTAATGATCTAAGAAACTTCATATGAGAACCAAATAGGGAACCTGACACAAAGGCTTTCTGTGCTCAGAACAACAAGTAGCATGTCTGGCACACAAGTTCAATGATATCAGTCAAGGGAACAACAGAGGGAACACGTGGCTATCAGTTCCTACGTTCACAGTACAAGTCAACTCTTTTTAGTTGTTAAAATGGTTGCACTGTAGACGCAACAATGCAGCAGTCACTGTTGAAGCATGCTATGTCCGGATACTTGTTTGCATTATCCTAGTGACCTTACTTATATATTGTCAACATAACGCAAGGAATTACACAATGCCTACTATGATGTGATGTTATGTGGCATTTATAGAAGCCGGGCGACTGTTAACAGTTTCATGAATATATCCTTTTTAAGCTCTAGCAAAGCTTCCTAGTTCGATTACACTTAGAAACCCTTAAAACATAATTCTTTCTCACGAGTGCAACCGCTTTCATTTATTCCAAGGCTTGAGGAACAAAGTAGTATCGGAATAAAGGACCAGATTCTATCATTGAGTACATCATATGTCCTAAGTATTGTTGTATCATTGTTAATGTTATTTACTTATAATTCGTACTTAGCTTAGTTAGAAGCATCTCGTAGGATATTTTTGTAAACCATAAATGTTAATTTGTATTTGAATAGAGTTAGTCAGAGTGATTAGATTTGTAATAGAGTTATTACAAAGAAACTTGCAATATAGTTATTGAACGTAGGTAAGGGACTAAGAATTTAATTCTTAAGTTACAATATCTAAAATTACTCGATTAGTAAAGTGGGAAGAATTTGAAATATATATCTCTATTTTCACCAAAACAGTATCACAGAAAAGGCTGAAAAAGAAAGTTTATGTATAACTGCAAATAAAAAATAAAAAAAAGATGGACTAAAACACAAAAGGGTAGGAGAGATCTATGTCTAAAAATATGGTTGAAAGGTAACAATCATGTTCATACTCAAAAAGTAAGACAAAACTCTTTCGGCAGCAACAATAGCCGGAAAATTAATTGTTGTGTCCAAAAACAAACACCAAAATAGTGGACATGCCCACTGACTCAAGGGGCCAAATGTTCAATTTCTTCCTAGCAAACCTCATCTTTTTTCCACAAACTTTTGAAATTTCATGCCGACAATTCAGCCCATTTTAAGACACCACAACAAAACCTGAAAATAAAAATATGTGTATATCACCCCCTTACCATATTTTTGACAATTATGGTAAGATTGATTCATCTTCTCCGTGTTGGAAATTCTCTTATTTCAATATATGTGTGTATAACAGAGATGTTTCAATTATTTTCATTCAATACAAGTCAGACAATCACCTCCTATAATGTTTTGTGCTCCTCTATTATTAATTCTAGGACCACAAAAATCTTTGTTAATTTTAAGTTTGTTGTGGCACGGTCGGTCCTTATTGGACAATTATTGGGGCAGAAATTATGGGGTAATGAAGTAGGTTTTTGTGGAATAATTTTGTGGGTTGATTTGAAGCATGTTATATGTAAGAGTAGGTACATTATGAAAATATACACTGCGGAAAATTAAGTTTCTTTAAAAGAAAAAGAAAAGAAATTCCTATAGAAAAGATATAAGAGACAATATACAGCATAGATATTTATATAATTTCTAAATAGTGAAAATATAAAGTAATTATATTTCTTCTTTCAACTCTCTTTACATATGCTTTTGCAATTAGTTTTGACTATCAACTCAAATTCACATTATATTTGTTTCTCGGATTATTTATATTCGTCGCTCATATACTCTTTATATAAGTAGAATTAGATATCATTTTATTTTAGAGCAAATAACTAAATAAAATAAGTGAATCGAAAAATTGAATTAAAGCAATAATATTATTTCTAGGATGACGCACGCAACATGCTCTGCGAACACTCACAAAAGAATGGCCTCCTAAGTCTTAACACGACTAAACCAACTTGTGTTGTTTTTGTCTTCCGTCTAGCTCGAAAAGACAAAAATAAAGAGGAAAAGCTAAAAAAAGAATAATAAATAAAAATTTAGAGAAACGTTATCAGAAGACCTGTCGAAACAGTCTTGGAAATATGACAGTTAATTAAATAAAATAAAATAACTAATCAAGTCATATGGGTTGTCAGTTAAAGTGACAACCACCGTCATTATTTTAGAGAGCTTGTCTTTTATTATATGGATATTTCTTTATATTAATACGATTTTATATAAGCAGAAGATTTAGTCGAGGTTTATCGTTGACTTTTTGATTTGAATAATCGGAATATGATTCAAAATACAAAGTATAAATGAAAAAGCTAGCTTGGCCACTAGAGGCCATACAGTTAGCATGGTGAAAATTTTATTTTTCTCTTAGTTTTCCTCATAAGCCTTACGTGAGTGTAACTACTGGATGATTGCTTGCAAAAACAATAACAAATTAACAATACGTGACTTGTTTATTTCATTTTTAATTTCCATTAGAGAATTTCAATTTTGTAATCCAAATTCAAGATAATTTAGGTAGATTTGATTACTTAAAATTAATCGCGTCCAATCTATGAATGATATAAAATTAATGGTAGGTGCTTAGAATATTTTCTTAGCACAAGATTAAGGAAACCATGTATTATATTGGTATGTTACTCATTGACCTATCGATTCTTAAACAAAGACGCGTGCTTAGTATTTTTCTTGTAGATTATTAGTTAGCCTCTCTTGTCTACATGCTATCAATAGAAATACACTGTATTTTTTTTAAATAGGGAAGATATTACAAAAAGATTCAAGCATGCTTCCGAACATCTCATGTGCTAATTAATTAAAAAACTGGATTAGAATGAAGCCTTAGTATTTGAAGATCAACAACCAAGATGATAACCCTCTTTTTCTTTTGAAGTCTTTCGCGCTTAACTGTTCTATATTTATTCTATATATAATTCCAGATTTATTTCCTTAAAGTAGTAAGTAAAAAGGAATTTTGTGTTCAATAAATAGTACGGGGAAAAGAGTTGTATTGTCATAATGAGAGTGATAACCTCTAAGTTGCGCGTAATCCTCAATGGCTTCTTATATCTGAAAGTATGCTCCAAAATACAAGGTTTTATTCATTGTTGTTGCAAGCCTCAAAATCAAATATTTATGTTATATGGAATAACTAATACTTTTCTGGATTCACTTTAATTGACCTTTTTTTGATTGTTTTCACACATATTAATAAATTCATCTTTTAATATTAATAAATAATAATATTGATCATTCTAGCTTTAATTTATAAGAAATACTCTTAAGCTCTTTGCATCAAGGGCAACTTTAGAAAAAATACTTTAATTTTTTCTATATCTGGAAATATAAAATTTTATGGACCACAAAAAAGGACAAAAAGATTAATTAAAGTGGACAGAAGAGAGTAAATAGTTATTATAAGCATAGAGAAAATAACAATTAATTATGGGGAATTTAATACTTTTGTCATTTTTGATTCATAATATTATTCCATCCAGTCCAAAATAAGTGATTTTTTGGATATTTTCACACATATTAAGAAATTCACATTTTAGCATTAATTAGCAATAAAATTAACCATATTAACCTTTACTATCTCACATAAACACTCTTAACACATATTCCAACACTATTTACTTCAAGGATAATGTAAGAAAAAAATAATTAATTCACTATTGAAATTTTAAAAAATTATTTATATTGAATCATAAGAAAAAAATTATAAAATAACCTATTTTGGACCGGAGGAAATAATGCTTAACTCCCCATCGATAACTTTGGACTTCTATTTTAGGACTTTTGGACATTCCGGCCAATCTCATCGAAACCAAGTTACGTGACACGACCTTACAGCTTTACATGGAGTAATAGAGAGGTTAAGTGTAATGTTGATGCAAATTGCAATCAGTTACATGCCAATGGCCTGGCGACGACAGCAAGAAAGCAAACCCCTAGTTTTAAGCTTATTTTGGGTAAATATATCTTTTTGTTTTGTACGGGCGTGCTGTTTGGGTGCATCTAATTATATGTGATTTATACTTAATTAACTTAAGATAATGTTTAATAATAACCTACTAAAAGTTGATTAACAACCGCACGCTTGGATGGGCTATAACTTGTGATTTTTTCTTCTCTCTTTTCTCCCTTTGTGTATCTGATTTAAGCTTGAGTTAAAGCGGACAGTTATGCTAATAAAGCGGACGGTTATGCTAATTGAAAGTTGGAACCGAGGCATTTTGGTCAGAAAATCCCAGTTAAATGACAGAGGATAATTTATGACATTTTCAAAATTGACTAAAATTCTGCATAGGACAATAGGAAAATATTCATTTTTGACGAATAGGTTGGCCCATCCGTCGGCAGGATAAAAAATTACTGTACATACACATAAAATTACACGTATAGGGAACAATGGAAAAGCTTGTTAAGTACTTGATAGTTAAATGGTCATTCATTAAGACCAAAAAGATGGTCATTCATTGAATTTGTTTTATTTTATGAAACAAACTCTTGTTTTTTAATTTGGTTGGGGGAGGGGGAGGACGGCACCGCTTAACATTTATTGGAATGAATATTATTGTGGTAAATCTCATATTTTTAAGAGCTTATATAACTTCTTATGCAATAGCAACTTAACCTGTTTGATTTGGACTATATTAACTCAGATTAATTCTAGTTCATGTTGGTACGCAGATCCATCGAGGTCAAATGTTTCTTAGTGAATGGTCTAGTTATTATGGTACAAAACCTCAAAAATTAATTAAAGTAGGGGACTTTCTTGTATAACTATACGTCTTAGATTATACCTGTGACATATTTAGCATCAAGCATTCCTTGTGATAGTTATGAAATTGTCATGGGGTAGAAATGAGAAATCATTGTTTTGAGTATACTTCCAAAGCAAAAATGGCCAAAGGCAAGATCTAAGAAAAGGGAAATTGGAAAAAGAGTCAGCCCCTAATCTTCGCAGAAATGCATTAAAGTCAATATGAAGACTATTATCCAAAACAAGACAGAAATGGAGGATAGGCTTTGACTGAGGAGGATTTGGAGCATATTCTTGACATTCATACTGTACTTGCCCATGTGAGCGTTGAAAATTGGCAATACGTACATTCCAAGCAACTATAAGAATTTATACCTTAATTACTGTGAATGTTTGCCTACAATTTAGTTTTAACTAGAAATACAAATATAGGAAAATTGAAAGTGAAATTTTACTACAAATTAGTATATACATATCTAGTAGCACTATGCCTCCTACTTTTTCTTATTTTTCATTTATTTATAATAATTGCTGATGTAACCTAGTTGAAACATTTAACACGGTTGGAGCATGGAAATATTGTAGCTTGCTGAAGCAGTAATATATACTATCAATGGTAGCTAAGTTACACCATTTTCCCTCTAAGAGAAACTAATTTTGGTCATGTAATTTGGATTCTGTTGATCATGCACTAATCTGGCTAAATGATTTATCCCCTGATACCTAATACCAGCATGTGATATGGTCCTTTAATTAATAGGTAATGTGACTTTTAGGACACTGATTTGTGGGCTCGCTAATGACGTTTAATGACATAAATTTAATTCTTATAAACGTCAGGCTGTAAGAAAAAATTCTGCATCCTGTCTACTTTTAGAATTTATCTTATCATGGGTAATTAATAAATTTACTTGGCATATAACTAATTTGTTGCCAAAGTTTGATGTGATGCCATTTTTTCTTGCGCGGGGTTTCACAAAACTAAAGTTTCATTACTAATTAAATAGATTTCAAATGTACTTTGCAAAAGCCAGTAAAATAACTGGTTATAAGTGTTTCTTTTTCCTGTTGATGGAGAAATTGGTGCAACATTTATGTGTTACTAACACTATCTGGTGTTAGGTATGCCTACAAGCTAGACCCTACAATTTCATGGAAAATGGTACCATATTTAATGAATTAATATTGTTTCTCTTTTAAAAGCAGCAAAACTCATCTATTTTAGAGGTTTTTGGCTCAAAGAAATTAAAATAGGGTAACTGAGCAAATGTTCCTTTATTTATCACAAGATCGGAAGTTGTTAAATTGTACATTTTCTAAACTTATGCAGTTAATGGATTTTTTTTTTCAGAAAGAAGATCCAAGCAGTTAATAATAGGATCTTAGACCGACACAATTAAATCCTGAATTTCCTGGTAGCTTTTTAAGATTTAAGTCTGTTTATTCATATCTAAGTTCGTGGCATGGGTACAAAACAAACACCACTTGCTTATATTAGTATTTTTTCTTAATGCAAAATAACATAATTACTAGATCGAAACAGTAGAATATTAATTTACTGTAAAATAATAGTGGAATTAAGACTAATAATAATTTTTGCGGAATGCAAGAGGGGATAAAAGATGGGAAAGATAAAAGGGCGGTGGAGAGTAAATGCCAATTGTCGAATTTTGATCAATGCCATCAAGAAAGAACTTTGTTTGGAACTTTATGTGTAATTACTAGCTTTTTTCGTAGGCATTGAGAAGGAGAGAGAAACTCTCAACTCTTACTAGAACCGAACCAAATGGGAAACCCACCCAAATCAACTAACATACCATCGCAATTACCGGACCCCGTTATATAAAAGAAGACACCTCAAATATACCCTCCTATAAAAATATGTTTCTTGACAAGTGATATTTAGTTTAAAATATATATAAATTTTTATGTATATCGCTTCATTTTTTTTTTCATGAATTGGGGATGCTAAATGCTATGATTTATATTAATTTGAAGCTTTTTTTTATGTGCAAGATTGATTCGGGAGCAATTGAGGGCGAAACGCACAAAATGTGAACCAAAACGAACGAAACCGAGAAACTAGTGTGGCGCCCAGCCCTACTTGTGGCGCCAAAAATAATAGCTAAAAAAATTGGAGCGCCGTGGAGAGCGCCTAGCGCTAGCCAGGGCGCCGGTGACAAGAGTTTTCTCTAATTTCGTCCGAGACAAGGTTATTTCGGCCCTAGACCTACCCAACATGTATAAAAGCAAGACTAAACATATTTTTGAGGAGGAAGACATGATTTTGGAGGAAAACAAAGGAGCAAAAACAGTACGGAGAGCATAAAACCGCCGTGGAGGTCGGGTTTCATCTTTTTCGATCAAACTTAGTAATTTTTATGTTTTTTGTATGATTTGTTATTTTGCTACCATGACTATGTGGAGCTAAACTTCACGTTCTAGGATTGAGGTTCTTTCATGATTATTATTATTGGAATATAGGTTTTGATTTCTTGATTTATCGTATTGGTTTATTTATTAAATCTTGTTCTTATTTATTTGATTGGTTAATCACCAATTGAATACTATCTACGAATCTAGAGTTGAACTCGAAAGTGAAAATTCTAGATTGCATATAGGATTGAGTAGAGCAAGTTCTTGTACCTGGGCATCGGGGAACGGATTCGCGGTTAGGATAGACATATACCTAACTGCCTTGCTTGGTTGTTTTACAGGAATTATAAATGTGTTCTTGCTGATTCTAACTCCATAGACATATAGGCATTAGGTTAGCTTGAATAGGCGAGTAAGAACTCGACATATTCTTATGAGCAATATTAACCCTGTTAACCAATAAACTAGATAAACTAGTTAGTCAATTCAATTGAAAAATATAATAGGATTGTGAGATAGCCCATAGCCCTAGATCGCTTTCATCACATTGATAACATAAAAATTTGGTCTTCATTTGTTTAAAATGCATTATTTTTTTTCTTTTTGTTTAATTTGATTAGTGTCATATACTTCAAGATTTAATTCTTGTTTAGATAATTAAGATTGTCTAATTTAGTTATAGCACAAGTCCTCGTGGGTTCGACATCTGACTTTTAGTCACTTTATTACTTGACGACCGCATATACTTGCGTGTGCGTTTAGCCGCAATAAGTTTTTGGCACCGTTGCCGGGGACTTAGAAATTAACTAGTCCACTAGATTAGATTTTTACTTTTTGTCTACTCAAGTTTTTTTCCTTCTTATTTCTTATCTTAGTTTAATATTTACTATCTTTGTTGATATGACATCTTGGAATGATAATTTGTTGAATATTGGTTATTCTTATTATGGTGATCCATGTCCATATTGTAGAGGACCACACTTGTGGAAAAATTATGAATCTCAATCTTATGGATGAAACATTTGTAAAATGTGTGGTGGTCAAGGTGGTCATTGGGATGGTTATCCAAATTCTTATTATCCTTATCAAAACTCTCATTATGATATTTCTAATAATATTTGTGAGTTTGATAGGGAGAATGAAGTGCATGATATGAAATATGATGCATATATTAGGGATATTTTGAGGCAAGTAGCATATCAATAGGATGAACTCAAAAAGGTATGAAAAGAATGAGGGCAGCAATCACAAGAATGAAGACCAAGATGGAAGAACTAAATAAAGAGAGTGAGTACCAGCAAGAGAATTTTTTTGAAGAAGTAGATGTAGTGAGCCAATTTTGGCTAGAAGAATAAGCTCAACTCATAAAATTTCTTGAATTGATAACTAAAATTGGTTTGAATCAGTCAATAGTTAATTATAAGTCTTCGTGGGAATGATACTCTACTCACTACCTTATTACTTGACGATCACGTGCACTTGCGTGAGTATTTTTGGTCGCTAGAGTTTTGACAAGAAAGCTACTTCAAAAACAGATTACTTCACAGCTGAGATGAGAAACACTGAAACTAAACAAAAAGGAAAAGAAAAAATGGACCCAATCTTAACATCCAAGGAAGATAGAAAAAACTCTGTGAGCCATGGCGCTATTCAGTCATCATCAAACTCTTCGGCCGGCGTATGCTTCATCGTCTTCTTCAAACCAAACTCATGGAACTATGAAACCCTCCGAATAGTTAATCATGATTGACCTAGGATAAAAATTCTTCATAGTCAAATTTGACAAGGAGAAAAACATGATTAAGGCAATTCACCAGGGGAGATGGTTCATTGGTGGAAGCTTCCTATCTGTTAGAAGATGGGAGCCAAAAGTCATCCCACAAGAAGCTACTCTATCCTTCAGTGCAATCTGGGTCCGCCTTCCCCAACTGCCCACAGAATTCTATGATAAAGAAATCTTAGAAAAGGTTGGCAGAAAAACTAAGAAAGCTACTAAAAATTGATACTTGTACTTCTGTTACACTGCGAGTAAGGTATGCCAGAATCTGTGTCCAAGTCCCTCTAGAAACACTAGTTGCAACCTTCGTAACCATAGGAGACCATAAGCAAATAATTGTCTATGAAGGAGAAAATATTCTATGCACAGGGTACGAAAAACTAGGTCACACCTTAAAAGGATGTTCTCAATGACAAAAACAGGCACAACCTCCACTTTCAAAAGATAGCCCTAGTTGCTCGAACTCAAAAGAAACTAATGATGAAGAAGGGGAATGGAAGACTATTTCCTTCCCAAGAAGGAGCAAATAAGGACCACCCACCAACAACGACCAACTGCAGTTCCGACCAGGAAAAACAAGACAACCACTCAATCAGAGGAAATACAGTTTTAGATTTATTAACAATCCAAAGAAGGGCAGACAAAGAAAAACCCCAACAATGGAACCCTCACCCAACCCCCTATCTTCCTAACATCCGTACCACCACCACCAGAACATGCACTAGCATCCTAGCTGGAGTTAGCCCTCTATGGACAAGCACTAAGCTACTCTTTTCAACTGGGCAATCAACCCATATCCCTCATCATTCAAATTCCAGCACATCTGGCCAAGGTAACAACGGAGGCCCTAAACAAGGGCTTGGCGATGTTTGGATCTCAGCTTTGGTAAGCGATGGTGCTCCAGAGCATCAATCCCTTGCAACAATCCACAAACTCACCATCAGTTCACGATATGATGCAACAGATCTTTAATTCACTCCCCTTCTTCTCGGATCTGGCAATGGAGGATCCCTTTGAAGTTCCTCAGTTCAAGGTACTCCTCACATGGCCACACCAAGACCATTCGTCTTCAATGCAGGTGAAGCAGAGCTCTCCACCACTGGAGAACATCTCCAAGGAGATATCAAAAGCGTTGGACATGCTGAAGAGCCTTGAGACTCCAACAGTGAAGGAAATGACGCCATCTTAAAACCCTCAAGAACGGACTCATTATGGCTAGAGGCAGTGAGAGAAGTAGAGTTAGTGTGGACCACAGCGAGATACTCATACTTCTCTACCCTAATAACCTTACAAGATGTTGACTGAACATGTCCTCACATAAAATCCAAGGCCTGATGAAGCCACTGTTCACACTAAACCCCACGATGAGATCTATGCCATCACATACAAGGGGAAGAGAATTGATGCCACCCCAAGAAAGGGAAAAAGCATCGACGAGCAATCCCAACCAAACTCCCCATCCTCAAATAAATTATATAATATGGAATGTTAGGGGGCAAACAACGCAGAGTTCGGGTGACATTGCTCAGAGATGGTCAAAATGCATAACATTTCGCTACTAGTGTTGTTGGAAATGAAAATAGCAGACCACAAAAAGCTGATAGAAGAGCTATATTATGAAATGACATCCAATTCCAGGTAGTGGGTCACTCAGGTGGCATAGTTATCATGTAGAAGGAATCCTCCCTCCAGGTGGACGAAGCAGTAGTGACATCACAAGGTGTACACGTTATCGTCAAGGTACTCCCCTCAAAAACCCCTGGTTACTTTCAGCAATTCATGCTAGTAATTTTCTAGAGGATAGAAAGACACTATGGGATAACCTAGTTGACATCTCTAAGAATTATAGTGGAAATTGGTTTGTAGGTGGAGACTTCGATGAAATCTTAAAAGCTAGGGATATAAATAGGAGATACCTATTTTGGAATTGTGTCAATATCTACCAACTAGTAGACCTAGGATTCAAAGATAGCAAATATACTTGGTCCAACAACCCTTACAAAAATAAGTCTTGCCTCATCCTAAAATGGATTGATAGGTGTTTTGCCAATTACCACTGGGTGGGTAAATGAATACCTCGAGGCTAAAATTACTCACCTACTAAGGACCCACCTTGACCACTGTCCCTTGCTAGTGAAGCTCAAAAATAACCCTTACATGTCCACCACCAAGCCTTTCAGGCTCGAATCAATATGGTGCAGCAACCCTATGTCCCCATCTCTCATCAGGGACTCTTTACTATCATACTCTAACCTGAACCCTTCCACCACAAGATTAAAAGAAAATGTTACCATTTGGAACAAAAGAACCTTTGGTAACATCTTCACAAAATAAAGAATCTTCTTGCTAGGATAGCTAGGATCCGGAAGTCTCCTAGCTACCAAACTAGGTCTTTTATCCAAAGTTTAGAGAACAACCTTATAGAAGAACTTGATTCAGTCCTTAAGAGTGAGAAAGACTTCTGGAAACTAAAAGACAGAATTAATTGGCTCAACCCTTAACAGGAGACGGAGAAACAAAATTCTGTCCCTTAAGGAGGAGTTATGGCATTGGCATTATGAGCCCCAGGGAATTAAAGATTCAATAACTAAATTCTTCCTCGATCTTTACTCCACTTCCCATACTTATTCACAAAGGAACAACACCACTTATAGCCCGTAGGGTCCATCCCTTTCAAACATAAAAAAATCCTCTATGGCAATGCCCCTCAGAGATAGTGAAATCAAAAATGCCATACTCTCCTTCAAGCCTTTCAAAATTCTAAAGACTGATGTCTTTCACCCTTTCTTCTATTAAAAATACTAGGACATTGTGGGAAAGGATGTAGTCTCTTTGAGAAAAAATTCTTTCTCAACATCCATAATACATCCTTTGATGAATGAAACACTCCTATGCCTTATTCCTAAATGTCCTTATCTATGATCAAGAACTTTAGTTCCATAGGTTTAGGCAATACAGTTTACAAAACCGTTACTAAGATTCTAGTAAACAGAATCAAGCCTTTCTTGCCCATCATCGTTGGCCCTTCTCAAGCTAAATTCCTTTCCAATAGGAGAGCTTCTGATAATTCCATCATAGTTAAAGATTCCATCACCCATTTTGGGAATATGAAAGGCAAATACCCCACATGATTCTCACAATTGACTTGGAAAAGGCCTTTGACATACTTGAATGGTCCTTTATAAAAGAGACCCTTCATGTCTTTAACTTTCCCTATGACACAATCAAGCTCATTATGTCTTGTGTCAGCTTTTCATCAATCTCTATCCTTGTCAATGGAGAGCAGATAAACTCCTTTAAACCCACAAGAGGTATTAGGCAGGGGGATCCCTTGTCACCCTACCTCTTCATCCTCTGTATGTAAAGATTATCCAGGTCTATTGAGGGAAGTGTCCAACTCAAAGATTGGGCCCCCATTAGTATTAGCAGATCCGAATCAAATATATCTCATCTTTTTTTTATTGATGATCTAACTCTGTTTGCTATAGCTAATACAATTCTCAACACTCTCAACTCTTTCAACCAGGCCTCAGGCCAGAAAATTAGTCTAAGCAAATCTAAAATAGCCACACCAAATAAAAACCATTTCAAACATGTCCATCCATGTATCAGCCACTTTTGAAAAATACCTGGGTATCCCAATCTTCCACAAAAGACCCACCCACAATGACTTCCAATTCATCACTAATAATCTACACAGGAAATTGGCCAGATGGAAAACTAACATGCTCAATATGGCTGGAAGAACTACTTTAGAAAAATCATCACTCAACAACATGCCTAACCATGTCATGCAATACATTAATCTTTCATTAAACATCCAAAAAATTGAAAAAATTCAAATGAATTTCATTTAGGGTACCACCAGTATCTAAAGGAAAATGCATTGGATATCCTGGGACACAGTCACTAAATCAAAGGCACATGGTGGTTTGGGAATTCAGAAAGCTGAACTAATGAACAAATCAATCCACTCAGGGCTGGCATGGAGGCTTTACCAGCACCCAATTCCCTCCGGGCAAAAACTTTTATATGCAAGCACTGCAACTGGAGACACCCACCAAAAAAATTGAAGTCTCATACCTGGCAGTGCTTACTCAGAGGGTAGAAAACATGCATGCAAGATAAGATGGTTTGTCTACTTAGGGAATAGAGTCAACTTAATTAATGACCCTTGGATCCCAAACTTTCCCTTAATCAGATCCATTATTGAGGGACCTCTTACCAAAAAGGACATGGCCATTACAGTGGCATCAGCTCACACCATTGGTATTAGGATTTTTCTTCTATATCACTAAACATACCCACAAGCATAAAAAACACCATCCACAATACCTTTATCCCACCCAACCCAATAAAAGAAGATAAAATGATTTGGGGACTACCACTAATGGGATCTTCACTCTAAAATCAGCTTATTCCCTTCTACACAGCCTTGAGCATCAACACTATGAAAACACAAGCAATAATTACCCGTGGATGTGGAAATTAAAAGTTTCAAACAAAATCAAACCCTTCTTTTCTGGCTTCTATTCTATGACAGGCTCCCCACTGGGTCCTTCCTCCATCACATTGGGATCTAAATAGACACAAAATGCTGCTTCTGAAACCACACAATCAAAACATCTGCTCACATGTTCTTTGAATGCCCCAATGCCAAAACATTCTAGATCCGCAGGTCTTCAACTATTAACAAGTTTGATATATTCACTTAAAAGTAGGGGTGTACAAACCCAAACGGAAAATTGCATCAACCTGAAAAGGCTAAATCAAATTAACTAAAAATCCGATTAGGTTTGGTTTGGTTTGGTATGGTATTGAGTAAAAAAATCTCAATCAATCCGACATATAAATATAAGGTTTTTATTTACTTTTAAGACTTTTTATAGAATTTTCTTTAAAAAATATCTAAAAATATTTACGATTCTTTTATGGGATGTAATATTTAGTAAAATATAAAGTGCTCTATTTTTATTAACTACGACAATGAATTGTATGATCACTTTCTTATCAAGTGTTAGTAAAATTCGTCAATCTCTTTGTTCTTCCATATTCATATGTCAAGTTCTACTAAATTCTTATATTTTTCCAAATTTATAGTGGTATTTCGATAATTTAAAATTAAATAAAATATATCATTATATAGGTATCATACTGACTTTTATGTTTAGTTATTAAATCCGGTTAACTTTAAAAGTATACATCAACGAAAAATTATTGTCAAACTAACAAGAAAATAACTAGGACGTCTTACTAAGAAAATTCTCTTTCATATGTTTGTCATGTTTTTAATTTTTACTAAACATATATTTATTTATCAAAAATTTTTTAAAGTAAGATTGAAATAATATTTATGTAATAATTTTTTTTTGAAAATCACGATAAAATCGAACCAATCTAAATTGATATAGTTGATTTGGTTCAACTATAAAAACCGAACCCATCCGATCCATGTGCATTATCACTACTTAAAAGTATAATAATATTAATATTGATTAAACTGTCCTAGTAACATAAACTTTATTTATACCATAAACAACATATATTAAAAATATTCAATTGAAAATTGGCCGGCGGCTTAGCTCACTCTTCACCTAATGTCTCTTCTACGTGGCTTAATTTTCCACATTCCCGTTTTACTAAAACCGAACAATTTCCATCCTGCATTCCAGCCTCGCCTTAATCTTCCACCAAAACATATAATTACGTCATATACAACTCCAACTAAATTTCGGAATTTTAAAGCTTACCCTTTTCTAAAGATGAATTAATTAGACCAGAACAAACTAAAGGAGAAAAAAGTATATATTCCAGTGCTATAAATAGAGCACAAAAGGTCCAAAAGTATAATCTTTATATTTTGAATCATTTCAGCACAATTTTTAATGAAACCAAAAAAAAAAAAAGGTTTCACCGTAAATAACCTTCACATTTGCTCCACATTCAATAAAGGAGAAAAAAATTATATATTCCGGTGCTTAAATAGAGGGTCAAAAGTCTAAATTGTAGTGCTATAATCTTTATATTCTGAATCATTTCAGAACAGTTTTTAATGAAAAAATAAAGTTTCACCGTAAATAATTTCCAGATTTTCTCTGTATTAAAAAAATTGTATTTAAGAAAACGTGTCATGACGCGTAGACTGATTAAGTGGTCAAAGAATGATAGATGGATAAGAGGCACGAGTAACAGTAGGGACGAATTACAACAGGCACGAGCTAATAACAGAACAGGAGGCACGGGTAGATATTCAAATAATTCAACGTTGTTACCTGTTGAAGTCATTTATATCCAAGAACTCAAAAAATGAATTTGACAATAAAAAGAGCGCAAATACGAAATATAACATGCATTAAATACGAAATATGTTAGGAAGTTCGTATTAAATGTAATTATTATGTAACGTAGCATTCAATGTCTTTAATTACTCATAATAGTCTCATTATGATTTAGGCAAAACGTATATCTCTAGGACACCTATAAAAGCGAAACATCTGATCAGTTGAGGACATGAAATCATTGGAATATATCTTGGTTTACTCGCTTTTCTCTTGAAATATTCTTCTCCTACATAAATTAATTCCTTTTATACATTTTTTTGATTATCAGTAACCCGCGTTCTTCTAAATTCTACCTTTGACTAAAATTCTATTTTTTTGGTGAAACAAATTAGTTCTGCCCGGAAACCCTCGTTCTAGACTTATCAACTCAGACAGTGGAGGAACTTCCAGTGAATCACAAGAGAGGGAACCAGGTAATGTGGTTAATTCTGATTTATAAAACTTAGTACTAATCTTGCAGAAACAACTCAAGGAGTAAAGTAAGCGCATAGAGAGAATACCTGGGGTGCCACCTGTGATCAAAGGAGTAGATATGGATCGATATTCACAATAACCCTAGAAGCCAAGTGCTTCTCCTCTTCCAATTCCAAAAAAGTTCAAAAATGTCTGACATTACGAAATATGATGGAACATCATACCCACGAGACCACGTGACTGCATTTACAACAGGAGTAAAAGGCAACGAGTTAACTAAGCAGGAAATTAAATTTATATTAGTTAAGAAATTTGGCGAAACACTCACTAACAGATTGATCACATGGTACTCTCTTCTACCTAAAAATTCTATAATTTTTTTTGCTGAGCTTGTAGATTCATTCATCAAAGCTCGGGAGCTCAAAAGGTGGAGAAAAAAGAATGGAAGATATTTTCAAAATTAAATAAGGAGACTCATAGTTGCTAAGAGAATTTGTGGATAGATTTCAACGTGAAAGAATGGCATTGCCACGTGTACCTGAAAACTGGGCGGCTATAGCTTATGCAAGCAATTTGAATGAAAAAAGTTCAGAAGCCACGAGGAGGTTAAAAGAAAACCTTTGAGAACTCCTAACTACAACTTGGAATGACGTTTATAACAGATATTTCACGAAGCTAAGAATTGAGGAAGATATTGTTCCACAATTTCAAAAATAAGAAAAAGTAAGTTCAAGACGTATGGAGATTGAGAAAAGATCCAGAAAAATAGATACGAGCCTTACATGGGACCTGCGGGAAGAGACTCACGATCAAAGCAAGACAACCAGAGGTACGATTATAGATCAAGGAATAGAGAGTCAGGCTCGAGATTTCGGAACGATCGAAACACTCATGAGTCACAAGATGATTATTCAAATTTAAAAGCATGATTCGGTGGTTATAACTTCAACGTCAGTACCTTTGAATATCTTGGGAGATAAGGTTTGATGTCCAAAAGAAATGAGATCAAATCCAAACAGGAGAAACCTTGACCAATGGTGCGAGTTTCATAATGACCACGGACATAAAATAGCTAAATGCACATTTCTACAAAGTGAAGTTGATCACCAGTTGAAGCAAGGGTATCTCACGGAGCTATTCAGCGAGAAAGGAAAGCAAGCTTACATGAAAAATAGGCAGGAACCTCCAAAACCACTATCCCCGAAAAGGACTGTCAATGTTAAAAGTTGAAGGTGAAGATATTTATGGTATATCATACACGACCGCTAATGAGATTTCAAAAATAACAATCACTCAAGGGAAACAGGTGCGACACACCTTGGAAGAAGATAGCAATACATTCAACGATTCAGATGCAGATGGAGTGTTAGTACCCCCACAATAACGCACTGGTAATATCTTTAATTGGATATGATACTAATATAAAATGAGTTTTGATTGATCCAGGTAGCTCGGTAAACATTATTTTGCTAAGAGTATTGCGTGAAATGCAAGCCGACGACAAAATAATACCAAAAGCCCACACTATATCTGGATTTAAAAATTCCAAATGTAGTCACGAAAAGGGAGGTAAAATTCACCACATTCGCCAAAGGTGTGATCAAAGAAACAAAGTTACATGTAGTAGATATGGAGATGGATTACAACATAATTCTTGGGAGGCCATGGATCCACGAAATGAATGTAGTACCTTCAACTTTGCATCAAGTTATTAAATTTCCATCACCATGGGGAGTCTTTTAAATGCATGGAGATCAACATGCATCCACGACGATCAATTCTATTGCAGATACAAGCACGAGAAATGAAGGTAAATAGCAACCACAAAAGGCAGTTGAGGTCATCACAACGCAAACCTCAACTGAGCAAGGGCAAACATATATAGATTCAAGACCCGATACTATTCAAGAACCAAAGGAAAATGAAAATATCAAAACCACAATTGAAGAATTGGAGCCTGTCCTATTATTTATTCGACGGCCCGATAGGGAAGTTTACGTTGGAGCTAATCTTAGCCAAGGAACGAGAGGTAAGTTAGTTGAATTTTCGAAAACTAACGTGGACTGCTTTGCTTGGTCCCACTATGACATGACAGAGATTTCACCAGAGGTAATGACTCATAAATTGAATGAAGATCCCTCATACCCACCAGTCAAACAAAAGAAAATAAAGCAAGGAACTTTCAAGAATCAGGTGCTTCAAGATGAAGTCCAAAAATTGTTGAAAATTGGTTCTATTTGTAAGGTAAAGTATCCTAACTTGTTAGCTAATACTGTTGTGGTTCCAAATAAGAATTGTAAGTTGCAAGCTTGTGTAGATTATACTGATCTTAATAAATCTTTCCCTAAAGACTCTTTTCCACTACGACACATAGATCAATCGATTGATGCGACAGCAGGTTATGAGCTATTAAGCTTTTTCATATGCATATTCAGGTTATAATCAGATTAAAATGGATCCGGAAGATGAGGAAAAAAGTTTGTTCATAACAGACAGGGGACTTATTGTTATAAGGTAATGTCCTTTGGTCTAAAGAATGCAGGTGCAACGTATCAAAGGTTAGTTACCAAGATGTTTCAAGAACATTTAGGAAAACCTATGGAAGTATATATAGTTGATATGCTTGTTAAAACTCAATATTCGAAGGATCACACATCTCATTTATCTGATACATTTTCAATTTTGCGCAAATATAATATGAAATTAAACCCCGAGAAATGTGCATTTGGTGTTGCATCGGGGAAGTTTTTGGGGTTTTGTATTTGTAACCATGGTATTGAGGTAAATCCTGCATAGATTAAGGTCATCGAGGAAATCCTTGATATACTTTCAAATAAGAAAGAAGTTCAAAGGTTAATAGGAATGATTCCAGCTTTGGGGAGATTCATCTCCAAGTTATCAGAGAAATGCTTTTGTGACAACCCAAAGGGATCATCACATGTTTCTTTATTCATTTTGTGTCTACAAAGCCTTGAAAACCTAATTTAGGGTTATCTAGAGTTGTGTGCGTAGTCCAGGCGCGTAGTCGGAAAGCTTAAAATATAAATTCTATGAAAAAAATACTAAATTTTGATATTAAAATGATTAAATTTGACTTTGATCAATATTTTGAGTAAACGGACCCTGACCCGTGATTTGACAATCCCGAAGGGTCTGTTGGAAAATATGGGACTTGGGCATATTCCCGGAATCGAATTCCGAGGTCCCAATCCCGAGAAAAGAATTTTTGATTAAAATTATTTTCTGGAAATAATTATGAAAAATGGAAATGAAATTCGATTAAAAGACTATGGTATCGGCTTCGTATTTTGGTTCCGGAGCCCGGTACAAGTCTTATATGTGATTTAAGCACTTTCTGTAAAGTTTGGTTAAAAACGAATATCGTTTGATGCAATCCGGACCATAATAGGGAAATTCACGCATAAAAGGGAGAATTGAGAAATTTTATTGATCTTGAGGTTCAACTCCATGTTCATGATGCTATATTGGTGATTTGATCACACGAATATCTTCGTAAGATGTTTTTGAGGTGTGTGTATGCCTGGATTAGAGTTTTGAGCGCTCGCGTGAGCTTCGCGTAGGTTCCGGGATGCCTTAGGCTCAAAACGATCAGATGTTGTAGGTTCAAGAAATTGGCAGGTCTCTGAATCCTCTAGCGCGGCCTGCAAGAAAATGCGTGCGGCCGCGGAGGGGCTAGCGATTCCGCGGTCGCCTTTGCACGGTCCGTGATGGGTGCTACGCGGCCGCGGTTGTCTTGGGGCGGTCCGTATTGGGCAATGATCAGCAGGTCTTCAGCAAGCTTGTGCGACCGCGGTCCTTTTTGTGAAATCCGCACAGGGAACCTTAGAGGGGTATACATACACGTGAATTTCAGTTATTTTACACTTTTCAAAAACCCCATAACTTAAGAGGCGATTTTGCATACAACTCTTCTTCTCCAAAAAGATTGGTAAGTGATTTCTAACTCATTTTCTTCACCCCTTAACATCTTTTAACATGATTTTAACTTCAAATGAAAGATTTTCATCGGGAAGTTGGGTGTTTTGGGTAAAACCAAGGTTTTCTAAGAATTGGGGAGTTGGACCTCAATTTGAGGTCCGATTCCAAAACAAATCATATATTGGATTCGTATGGGAATGGGTAACTGAATTTTGGTCCGAACCTCGAGTTTTGACCATGTGGGCTCGGGGACATTTTTGACCTTTTGGGGTAAAACTTTGTAAAACTTATTTTCATGCATCGGGGTTGATTCATTTAATATTTATTAATGAGATTAAGTAACTTATGATTAGATTTGAGTGGATTGGTGGTGGAGCCAATGGGAATAGCTATAGTTGAGGCGCGAGTTGAATTCAAGGCATTAACGTAAGTGTTCGGTCTAACCCTGGCTTGAGGGATTATGAGTAGAGTCTTATGTGCTAATTGCTCCTTGTTGAATATGATGTATAGGCATGGTGGCGAGTATCTATACATTAGTGTCAAGCATGACCGTGGGTCCTAAATTAGAAGTTGTTGTATTCTTAAATGGCATCATGTATGCCATAACTAATGATCTACCTATCGGGAAAATATTTGTTTATCCTCGTAGATCCTAATTGTGATTGAGTATCTTCATTAATCAAACTGAGTTAAGGTTAGTTATAGTTGATTCTCCCTTACGGGGATGGTTGTTTCTATGTTTTTGTTCCCTTGCCGGGAAGTTAGTGTATTACTTTCTTCCCTTGCCGGGATTTCTTGAGATTATGTGATAACATGAAATGGGATCGGGTGGTATTCATACCACGAGATATATTGAAATGGAAGCGGGTGGTACACCTACCACAAGATATAAAATGGGAGCGGGTGGTACGCTGACCAAAAGATATTGAAATGGGATCGGGTAGTACGCATATTTCGAGATGTAAAGAAATGGGAGTGGTTGGTACGCCTACCACAAGATATTATAATGAGATTAGGTGGTACGCCTACCACGAGATGTAATGAAATAGGAGCGGGTGGTACGCCTACCACATGATATCAAAATGGGATCGAGTGGTACGCCTACCATGAGATGTAATAAAATGGGAGCGAGCAGTACGTCTACCACAAGATATTAAAATGGGATCTGGTGGTACGGTTACCATGAGTTGAAATGAAATGGGAGTGAGTTGTACGTCTACCACAAGATATTGAAATGGGAGCGGGTGGTACGTCTACCACGAGATGTAATGAATTGGGATCGGGTGGTACGTCTACCACGAGACTGTAATGAAATTTGGAGCGGGTTGTACACCTGTAACGATATATCCTTGAATAAGATTGGGTTGTATGCCAGCAACAAGATTGGAACTAAAAGTGAAATTTGTCTTCACTTCTCTTGCGTTAGTAGTTAAATTACAGCTTTTCCTTATTATTCTTGATATTTTGTTTATCTATCAACCCCACAACCTGTTCCCCTTCCCCAACTTAAAGTACTTATTACTTGTTTACTTTTCCTCTATATATTATATAATTGCACTGGCTTATCTAGAATCTGGTCCTAGCCTCGTCAATACTTCGCCGGGTTTAGGCTAGACACTTACCAACTATGGGGTCGATTGTGCTGATGATACACTCTGTGCTCTTTGCACAGATCCAGGTGCCGGAGTAGAATTTGAGCAGCAGTACTAGATCGGCAGCCAGCCTTCAGTCCATCGAGACACCGAGGTAGCCTCACAGACGTCCATAAGCCCAGAGTCTCCTCTATCTTGCTTTTCATTTTGTTATCTCATGTATTCCGAGACAAACAATGTTATATTCTTTTCAAACGGTTGTGTGTAGTACTCTTAGTGGTTTGTAAGTATTTGACACCAGTTCTTGGGTAGAGATTATGTTGATTTTTCCGTATTATTGTTCAGATTCTTTAACTTGGACTTTCGCTTATTTATTTTGTGGTATTACTCACAATTGCTAAAAGGAGTAAATCAGTTATGGAAAAAGATAGTTAAAGGTTGTCTTGCCTAGATCTCAATAGTAGGCGCCATCACGACTCCCTAATGGTGGGAATTACGGGTCGTGACAAGTTGGTATCAGAGCTCTAGGTTGTATAGGTCTCACAACTCATGGACAAGCTTAGTAGATTCTGAGGGATCAGTACGGAGACGTTTGTATTTTCCACCCAGAGGCTACAGAGTTAGGAAAAGTTTCACATTTATTCCTTTCTGTCGTGCGATTTGGTTTCTCAATATTGATTGTTTTTCTACTCTGTTCTATCGCAGATGGTGAGAACACGAACTTGCTCATCTTCTGATCAGCAGTCTGAGCTCCAGACAGCTCCCACTAGGGGCAGAGGGTGAGGCCGAGGCCATGCTAGAGGTCGAGGTAAGGTCGGAGCTCCGCCCCAAGCAGCAACACCAGTGGCGGAGCCTTAGATTGAATTTGACTAGGAGGTTTTGGCCCCAGCCCCAACAGTTCTGATTGGCCCAGCTCAGGTCCCAGAGGGGTTTTTTGCTACCCCAGTTCTTCAGGACGCTCTGGTCAGATTGGTGGGTGTTATGGAGAGTGTCACTCGAGCAGGGTTACTTCCTGTAGCCCCAGCTGTCTCTCAGGCTGGAAGAGGGGCCCAGACTCCTGCAACTCATACTCCGGAGCAGGTAGCTCCCCGGATTCAGATTCCAGCAGTTCAGCCAGCTATGGCAGTTCAGCGGGGAGTGGTTTCTCAGACCGGTGATGGAACAGCTGCAGATGCTTTGTGGAGGCTGGATAGTTTCACCAAGCTTTTCACATATTCATTCATCGCCATCTACTGAGGATCCCCAGGGTTACCTGGATAGTTGTTATGAGGTTCTTCGGAACTTGGGGATCGTTGAGACCAATGGTATTGATTTCGCTACTTTATGATTGTCTGGATCTGCCAAGACTTGGTGGAGGGATTATTGTTTAGCTAGGACAACAGGGTCTCCGGCCTTGACCTGGGAGTAGTTCATACATATATTTCTGGAGAAGTTTCTCCCTATTACTCAGCGAGAGGCATATCAGAGGGAGTTCGAGCGTCTCCATTAGGGATCTATGACAGTCACCCAGAACGAGACCAGGTTTATTGAGCTGGCACGCCATGCCATTGTTATACTCCCCATTGATAGGGAGAGGGTGAGATGGTTTATTGATGGACTCATCTAGCCTATTCGTCTCCAGATGGCTAGAGAGGTTGGGAGCGAGATATCCTTTCAGGAGGTGGCCTATGTGTCCCGAAGGATTGAGATGGTATTATCACAGGGGGGTGGTCACAGGGTAGATAAGAGACCCCGTCAATTAGATCAATTCAGTGGTGCTTCATCTGGAGGCAGAGATTTTCTTGGTAGGATTCATCCTTCTAGACCCTTCCAGTCAGCACTCCTGGTTTCTCGTGGTACTTTAGGTGGTCGTGGTTCTCAGTTGCATTATTCTCATCAGCACTCCTACAGTGCACCATCAGCACCTATCATTGCAATACCGCTTCAGAGTTTCCAGGGTCGCCAGTCCCAGCAGCCGAGAGCTTGTTTTACTTATGCGACACGAGGCACATTTCTAGTTATTGTCCTTGATCTTTGAGAAGTTCTTCACAGTAGGGTTCCCGTGCTATGGTATAGACACCAGATGTTCCACAGCCTGCCCAGCCGGCTAGAGGTGGGGGCAGAGATGCTAGAGGTGGCGGCAGAGGTCATAGAAGTGGAGCTCAAACCATCAGAGGTGGAGGCCAGCCAGCAACAGGCCATCCCAGAGAGGTAGATAAGAGTGGTGGGGCCCAGCTCCGATGATGTGCTCTTCAGGCCAGGCCCAAGGTAGAGGCTTCAGATGCGGTTATTACAGGTGCGGTTTTGGTATGTGATAGAGATTCTTCAATATTGTTTGATCCGGGGTCTACGTATTCGTATGTATCTTCTGATTTTGCCCCGTACTTGATCAGGCATAGTTATGCACTGGATATTCCTATTTATGTGTCTACACCCGTGGGTGACTCCATTGTGGTCGATCGAGTCCATCGCTCTTGTGTTGTAGTGATTGGGGGTCTTGAGACTCGTGTAGACTTAATTCTTTTAGATATTGTTGATTTCGACATTATATTGGGGATGGACTGGTTATCACCTTATCATGCTATCTTGGACTGTCATGCCAAGACTTTGACTTTAGCTTTACTAGGTATGCCTCGTTTAAACTAGAGAGGGACTCCAGGTCATTCTACCCATAGTGTTATATCGTAGGTGAAGGCTCGGCGTATGGTCGAGAAGGGTTGTTTGGATTATTTGGCTTATGTTCGGGATTCCAGTGCTGAGGATCCCTCTATTGATTATGTGCCCATTGTTTCTGAATTCCTTATTGTTTTTCCTTCCGCACCTGTCGGGTATGCCACCCGACAAGGATATTGATTTCAGCATTGTTCTGGTTCGGGGCACTCAGCCCATTTCTATTTCGCCATATAAATGGCCTCCCCTGAGTTGAAAGATTAAAGGAACAGCTGCAGGATCTTCTTGAGAAGGGTTTCACTAGACCCAGTATCTCACCTTGGGGTGCGCCAATGTTATTTTTCAAAAAGAAGGACGGGTCGACAAGAATGTGTATTGATTACCCGCAATTGAATAAGGTAACGTTCAAGAATAAATATCCATTGCCGAGGATTGATGAGTTGTTTGACCAGCTTCAGGGCGTCAGGGTATTTTCCAAGATTGACTTGCGATCTGGCTACCATCAGTTGAGAATTAGGGCATCCGATGTCCCTATGACAGCTTTCTGCACCTGGTACAAGCATTATGAGTTCTTGGTTATGTCCTTCGGGTTGACAAATGCCCCAACAACTTTCATGGACTTGATGAACCGACTTTTCCGGCCTTATTTAGACTCATTAGTGATAGTTTCCATTGATGATATATTGATTTATTCTCGCAACCAGGAGGAGCACGAGCAGCACCTTAGAGTGGTTCTTCTGACTTTGAGGGATAGTCGGTTATATGGTAAGTTCTCAAAGTATGAATTCTGGTTAATTTCGATTGCATTTCTGGGTCATGTTGTCTCAGCAGCAGGTATTCAAGTGGATCCAAAGAAGATTGAGGCAATCAGGAGCTGGCCTAGACCAGCATCAACTATGGAGATTCTGAGTTTCTTGGGGTTGGCAGGCTACTATCAACTGTTCATGGAGGGGTTTTCATCGATTGCAGCCCCGATGACTAGATTGACCCAGAAAGGTGCTCAGTTCAGAGGGTCAGATGAGTGTAAGGTGAGCTTTCAAAGGCTCAAGACAACTCTGACTACATCACCGGTGTTGGTTTTGCCCTTAAGATCAGGGCCTTATACAGTCAATTGTTATGCTTCCCGTATTGGGCTTAGTGCAGTGTTTTTGCAGGATGGCAAGGTTATTGCCTATGCTTCAAGGCGATTGAAGATTCTTGAGAAGAACTATCCAGTACATGATTTGGAGTTGGAAACCATTGTTCATGCATTGAAGATCTGGAGGCATTATCTATATGGTGTGGCATATGAGATGTACAATGATCAGAAGAGTTTTCGGTATCTATTCAAGCAGAAGGAGTTGAATTTGAGGCAGAGAAGGTGGTTGGAGTTGTTGAAGGATTGTGACGTCATTATCTTATGTCACCGGGGGAAGGCCAATGTGGTGGCCGATGCTTTGAGTAGGAAGTCAACCAGCACATGTAGTTTTGCTTACATTCCAGTCAGTCAGAGGCCGCTTGCTTTGGATGTTAGCCTTTGGCTAATCGATTTGCGAGGTAGGATATTATGAGCCTAGTCGGGTGTTATCTTGCACAGTCGCTCGTTCTTCATTATTAGAGCTTATCCGTGATCGGAAGTTTGATGATCGTCACTTGTGTGTCCTAAGAGACACGGTGTAGCGAGCAGGTGCCAAGCAGGTTACATTAGATGTTGATAGAGTCTTGAGATTGTGGGGGCAAGTTTCTGTGCCGAATGTGGATGGACTTCGAGAGTTCATCCTATAGGAGGCCCATAGTTCCCGGTACTCCATTCATATGGGCGCCGCGAAGATGTATCAGGATTTGCGGCAGCATTTGTGGTGGCGTAGAATGAAGAAGGATATTGTGACATATGTAGTGCGGTGTTTGAATTGCCAGCAGGTTAAGTATGATCATCAGAGGACTGGTGGTTTATTTTAGTGGATTGAGCTTCCCGAGTGGAAGTGAAAAATGATCACCATAGACTTTGTTACTGGACTTCCGTTGACTCGAAAGAAGTTGATGCAGTTTGGGTCATTGTTGATAGGCTGACCAAGTTAGCGCATTTCATTCCTGTGACAGCCTCCTATTCATTCGAGAGGTTAGATGAGATCTATATACAGGAGATAGTTTGCCTTCATGGTGTTGCGGTACTTATCATTTCGGACCGAGGCACGCAGTTTACCTCGCGTTTCTAGAGAGCAGTTCAGTGAAAGTTGGGCACCCAGGTTGAGTTGAGTATAACATTTCATCCTTAAACGGACGGACAGTCCAAACGGACTATTCAGATATTAGAGGATATGCTTCGAGCTTGTGTTCTTGCCTTTAGCAAAATTTGCCTACAACAACAACTACCAGTCGAGCATCCAGATGGCCCCTTATGAGGCTTTATATAGTAGGTAGTGTCGATCTCCGGTTGGATAGTTTGAGCCGGGAAAGGCTCGGCTATTTTAGAGGTGTTGAATGTGATGACCCAAAGGGTTCATCACCTATTTCTTTATTCGTTCTGTGTCTCCAAGAACATAAAACCTAATTTAGGGTTGCCTCAATTAGTGTGTGCAGTCCGGATGATAGCCGAAAAGCTTAAATATGAATTCTGTGAGAAAAATGCTAAATTTTGATAATAAAATGATTAAATTTGACTTCGGTCAATATTTGAGTAAACGAACCCGAACCCAGACCCGTAATTTGACGGTCCCGGAGGGTCCTTAGGAAAATATGGGACTTGGGGTATGCCCGGAATCGAATTGCGAGGTCCCAAGCCCGAGAAATGAATTTTTGAATAAAATTATTTTCTGGAAATAATTATGGAAAATGGAAATTAAATTCGATTAGAAGGCTATCGTATCAGGCCCCTTATTTTGGTTTTGGCGCCTGGTACAAGTCTTATATAAGATTTAAGCATTTTCTATAAAGTTTGGTTAAAAACGGACATCGTTTGATACGCTCCGTACCCTAATTGGGAAATTTATGATTAAAAGGGAGATTTGAGAAATTTCATTGATCTTGAGGTTCAATTCCATGTTCATGGTGGTATATTGGTGATTTGATCACACGAATATGTTCGTAAGATATTTTTGAGGTGTGTGTATGCTTGGATTAGAGTTTTGAGGGCTCGGGTGAGCTTCACGTAGGTTTCGGGATGCCTTAGGCTCAAAAAGATCAGATGTTGCTGGTTCAGGAAATTGGCTGGTCTCTAAACCCTCTAGCGCGGCCCACGAGAAAATGTGTGCGACCGCGGAGGGGTCAGCGCGGTCGCATTTGCCTATGGGCGGTCCTCGATAGTTGCTTCGCGGCCGCGGTTGGCTTGGGGCGGTCCTCAAGACATTTAAATGAGATCAGGTGGTATGCCTACCACTAGATGTAATGAAATGGAAACGGGTGGTATGCCTACAACAAGATATTGAAATGGGAGTGGGTGGTATGCCTACCACGAGATGTAATAAAATGGGATCAGGTGGTACGCCTACCATGACACTATAATTAAATGAGAGCGGGTGGTACGCCTACCACGAGATATCTTGGAATAGGATCGGTTTTTACGCCTGTAACAATATTGAAACTGAAAGTGAAAGTTGTCCTTACTTCTCTTTACCTGCGTTAGTAGTTAAATTACAATTTTTCCTTATTGTTCTTGATATTTTGTTTATCTGTCATCCCCACAGCATGTTCCCCTTCCCCAACTTAAAGTGCTTATTACTTGCTTACTTTTCTGCTATATATTATATAATTCCACTAGCTTATCTGGAGTCTGGTAGTAGCATTGTCACTACTTCTCCGGAGTTAGGCCAGACACTTACCAACACATGGGGTCGATTGTGTTGATGCTACACTCTGTGCTCTTTTGCGCGGCCCTAGGTGCCGAAGCAGCATTTGAGTAGTAGTACTAGATCGGGAGCCAGCCTTCAGTCTACCGAGGCACCGAGGTAGCTTCTTAGACGTCCGTAGGCCCGGAGTCTCCTCTATCTTTCTTTTCATTTTGTTATCTCATGTATTCCGAGTCAAAAAAAATGTTATATTCTTTTCAAACGGTTGCATGTAGTACTCTTAGTGGTTCGTGAGTATGTGACACCAGTTCTTGGGTAGAGATTATGTTGATTTTTCCGTTTCTTGTTCAGATTCTTTAACTTAAGACTTTCGCTTATTTGTTTTATTTTGTTGTTTCATGGTATTACCGATAATTTCTAAAAGGAGTAAATCAGTTATGAAAAAAGGGGTAGTTAATCGTTGGCTTGCCTCGCTCTCAATAGTAGGCGCCATCATGACTCCCAATGGTAGAAATTCTGGGTCGTGACAGCTTTAAATTTTTCTAGGCTCTTAAAAAGTAGGATCATTTTGAATGGAATGAAGAATGTGAACGGGCGCTCAGGAACTTGAAAAAGTACTTGTCAAATCCACCCTTACTGGCAAAACCAAAAGTAGGGGAAAGGCTACTTATTTACCTTGCCATTTCAGAAGTAGCAGTAAGTGTTGTATTGGTCTGGGAGGAGCAAGGTAAACAATCCCCCATTTATCATGTTAGTAAATCTTTATTAGATGCGGAGCGGTATCCTCAGTTAGAAAAGCTTGCACTTGCATTAATCATGACATCTAGGAAATTAAGACCTTATTTTCAGTGTCATCCTATTGTTGTAATAACTGCTTACCCTTTACGAAATATATTGCCTAAGCATGAGTTATCAGGAAGATTGGCTAAGTGGACTATAGATTTAAGTGAATACGAAATCACCTATCAACGTAGGACTGCTATAAAATCACAAGTATTAGTTGATTTCGTCGCTGATTTTAGTAAAGATATGTAATTAGAAGAAGAAAAAGAATTGCAAGTGTTCAATGGAGCTAACCCAAGAACTTGGACTTTATTCGCTGATGGTTCAACTAACGTAAAAGGTGCAGGTTTAGGGATTGTCTTGGTACCACCTATGGGTGAAACAATTTGACAAGCCATTAAATGTAATTCCATGACTAATAATGAAGCACAATATGAGGCTGTTATTGCAGGTTTAGAACCGTAAATCAGATTATAATCAAGAGTGATTCAGAACTCGTGGTTAATCAAATACTGGGGACTTATACAACCAGGGAAACAAGGATGCAACAATACCTAGAAAAGATACGGAAATTGATAAAGCAATTTCAAACTTGGAAAGTTACACAAGTACCAAGGGATGATAATGTTGAAGCAGATTCTTTATCTAACCTTGCATTAGCGGCTTACGTGGCAAGCGATTCAAACGCCTCAGTTATACATTTATTTCATTCAGTTCTTGACCCTGATAAAAATGAGATAAATTTAACAATATAACATGGGATTGGAGAAACGAAATTGTTGCTTTTTTGCAGTATGGTACCATGCATGAAGATAAGAAGAAAGCTCATGTGCTTCGAAAGAGGGATACACGTTACTACTTAAAGCAAGTCAATTCATATCAAAAAATATTTGGAGGACCTCTTGCAAGATGTCTCGGACATTCTCAAATAGAGTATGTAATGAGAGAAGTTCATGAAGGGCATTGTGGGAATCACGAGGGAGGAAGGTCAATGGTAATAACCCTTATTAGAGCAGGCTATTACTGGCCCAAAATGGAAGAAGAAGCAGAAAGTTTCATGGCTAAATGCGATAAATTCCAAAAGTACGGTAACACTATGCATAGACCTGCATAGTTTCTACATCCAGTAATTGCGCCATGGCAATTTATGAAATGGGGAATGGATATCGTTTGTCCATTACCACAAGCGAAAAGACAAGTAACATTTTTGCTCATACTTACTAATTACTTTACTAAATGGGTAGAAGCAGGTGCATTTAAACAGGTACGAGAAAAAGAAGTCAAGGATTCATTTGGAGAAATATCATATGCCGATTCGGAGTACCAAAAGAGATTGTGTGTGATAATGGAAATCAATTTATAGGAGCTCAAATCACAAATTTTTTTCAAAATTGACAAATTAAGAGGATTACGTCAACACCTTGCCACCCAGTGGGAAATAGGCAAGCAAAATTGACAAACAAGATTATTATCAACAATCTAAAGAAGCGGTTAGAGGAATCAAAAGGTAGCTAGCCTGAGGTGTTACCTGGAGTTTTATGGGCATATCGTACAATTGCAAAAACAAGCACGTGGGAAACACTGTTTTCATTAGTTTATGGAGCTGAGGCACTGATTCCAGTTGAGATAGGAGAGCCAAGCACATGGTTTACACAAGTAACACAAGAATTTAATGACGAAGAAATGCGATTCAAACTTGACTTACTCGAAGGAAGGAGAGAAGCTACATTAATAAGAATGGCAGCACAAAAACAAGTCATATAATGATACTATAATCGAAAAGCACGCCTCAAATTCTTTAAAGTTGGGGACTTCATGCTTAAAAAGGTTTTTCAATCTTCAAAGGCAACTAACGTGGGTAAATTTAGGCCAACATGGGAAGGACCCTATAGAGTTCAGAATATAGCAGAAAAGGGAGCATATGAACTAGAGAAAATGGATGGCAAGATACTTCCTTCGCATTGGAATGCTGTTCATTTGAAGAGATATTATTTCTAAGGAATACTCATTGTCAGTTATTGTTATTTTAAATTACATTTTTGAGCTTTTAAGATTTTACTAATGATTTTAGATGATAGACAAAAAGCTTACCCGTACTAAATGATGAGTCACGACATGTAAGGTACACGGAATAACCCAAAATTCCTGGCATAGGGTTACAATTATTCTGATAGAAATTCAAACGGGTTAAGCAGTCTTCATCTATAATCGCACCCCCGAGTACCGCATGTTTTTCCTTTTCAGGAAAATAACTTAATGAGGGAAACAATCAAGTGCTCGAGGCTTCATACTTCAACATTTAAACACTTGGGGGACTACATAATATACACAAGAATGCATAAAGGAGGCAAAGAAGATTGAAGAAATCAAGCATGGAAAAGTCAAGTACAGAGTAAAATCACATGAAGTCACGAGCCACGGTTAAAGAAAACCTTACTGTAGTTAGGGTAAAAGCCATGTACTAAAGCAGGTTATAAAGTGAAACCTTGCGTTTATCGTTCAGAAACAGGGTATAAAGAAAAACCTCGTATTTATTATTTTTTCATAAATCTACAAGAAAAACAGTTCCGAGGAAGTTATAGATGTACTTAAAATACATGTAAAGTATTATTCAAAACTTATTAGAGTTAGTTCAAAGAAACATATGTGTTCCTATCTCTTTCGTCGTCTGATAAGACCATTATGAAGTTGAGGCGTCTTCTTCATTAAGTGTCGAAATATAAAAGGACCCTCTTTTATATACTCATGTTTAAGTTATTAAGTCATGAGATTAACAGAAGCATTTTTATAGGAAAAAATGCAAAACTATTCTGTAAGTCCTTAAGAAGAAAAAGGCAAGAGTAAACATAATATAAAAAAACTTAAGACTAAATACAAAATTTAGTCATAAAGCTACAAAATCATTTATACAGCTTGCCCCACAAAGGACTTGGGGAATTGTATTCCAAAATCAACCCTCAAATGAAGCCAATGGTTCATTACATAACTTTCCAAAGTAGAAAAAAATAGAAATTCAAGACAAGGAAAATTTTTTAACAAGAAGTTGAAGTAACTGAAGAAGATACATCAACGATTGCAGGTTGATATTGATTTGCAGCAACATGCTCAACTTGGGTAAGAACGGCATCACGAGCAATTTCAACTTGACTCACAGCAGTAAGTTCGATTGGGCTTGAAGAAGAAGTGATATTTGTATGAGTTTCAACCACGGGAGCTTCAATCACGGAAGAAGGAAAGTTCTGAGGTTTCTGAGTCTGTTCAATAGTTTCATTAACATTAGCTAATTCAGACTCCAAGTCAAAGCCTTCTTGACCCACCTCAATCAAAGTATCACGACATGAATTCAAAAAAGCCCAACTTACTTCGACACAAAATTTTTCTTCAAGGATCTCATAATCATTCTCCCAGGCAGTGACCTCATTCTTAAGCTCTTCATTCTCGGCCAAGGTATAATTATAAGAAGCTTGAAGAGAAGCCTGAGAGCTCTCTAAAGCACATACCTTGTCAGTAGAAATTCGTAGATCTTCTTGTGCTTGAGTTAAATTTTGTACGAGCTCTTCAGCATAAACTTCTTTTTGGTTCAACAGAGCCTTCAATGCCCTATTCTCCTCGCTAGCTTTAGAAAGCTATTCCAAAAAGGAGGTTTCAATGCGTTCTTTCTCCTTTTCTGCTTGGCTCATGGAAGCCTTGATAACCGCTAGCTCCAAATTTAATGCTCGCACCTGTTGCTCTAAGGTATCCTTGATCTCTTGTAAATTCTCCATGCCAATTTGAGTACTGTCAAATTCCTCTTTCCAATTGATTGCTTCCAACTGTGAATCACGTGTTCTATGAATCACATGTTGTCATATCCAAGAGGGAGATTCTACTCATTAGCTCTGTACTGATGAGATTGGCCTAAAAAGAAGGGAAATAAAAATCCCAAAGACAGAAATTTTTACAAAGTAAAGAAGTAAAGAAGAGAAAGAAGAAGAATACCTTTAGAGTGGCATGCACTATGTCATTCATCAGGGAGGCAGTTGTGGCTATCTAGTTTTGCCTTCTCGATTGGGCCAATTAAAGGCTCAAGCCAAATGTCTGCTTGACCAGATTTCCTGAGAAGGCTGCTGTTAGCAGGAACTTTAATAGTAACGCTTCTCATTGAATCACTCCTACTCGAAGAACCCGCCTCTGTATGGTGAACGATATGTGGGGGAATTGTCAAAGGAAGAGCAGAGGAAGGAGTAGGAACAGTAGAAGGAGGAACGGAAATAGTTGGAGCAGGTAAGGAAATAATAGCAGGTGCGGGAGTTGAAAAGAAAGATATGGGGAGTTCATCTAAAACCGGTCCTAAATCTCCACTATCAAAACCACTAAAAAGGTTAGTTAATGGAATCACGAGTATCACGAGGAGTGGCATCTTCATCAGGAATAATGATTGGTGCATCAATAGGTAAGACCTCAGCTTCGTCACCAGAGACGATATGCTTTTTCGCTCGTGGTCTCATCACAAGGGATCGTCCTTCATCTTCTTCTTCGGAATCTTGTTTTTCAAGAGCTTTCCTTTTTGCGAAATAAGAGCCCAAGATTGTTTCATGGGCTAAGGAGGTCCGAGTACCTGAAAAGTCACGAGAAGCAGCAGCAGCTTCAGCAGTGACTCCTCGAATAGCAAATCCTTATAAAAAGAAGGATGAAAGTTAGAACAATAAAAAAAATATTTATATGCGTAAAAGGTAAAATAAAACATCTTACCATGAGTCTTTACTTTCCAACCATCATGGTTGGAAAGATTTTTCCAAGACCTACCCTCCATTAGAGCGGTCTTCAGCAATTTATCTACCCAACCATAGAAGTTGGGTACATCCTATACAACTCTCATGGTTGCTAAAAAAAGCAATATTAGGGAAATTAATAAACTTGAAGGAAAAAGACACGAGAAGAAAATAGAACTTACGTGCAAATTTCCACTTCTCGGGGAAGGGAACATTATCTTCTCCCACTAAGCCAACAGTAGGGGCAACAACAAACCAGGCATACCATCCACGGTCCTAATCATATTCGAGTCTCACTAAAACCCTCTTGCTCCTGGCTGCTAGGGTAAAAATGCCATTACGAAAAAAGCCTACGGAGTAGAGATGGATTATGTGAGGAAAAGTAAAGCTAACGTTTAATTGGCAAGATGCCTCAAATAGGCAAATGCGCTCCATACAATTGTACCAATCTGGCCCAAACAGACATTGAAAAAATGACAAAAATCTAGAATGACCGGGTCAATGGCTGGTTTGATCCTAAAGTGAAAGTGTATGTGTAAACAAACGAAAACCCAATCATGTAAGAAGTGATCCTCTGATTTGGATTGGGAATAATTATAGGAAAATCACTGCTCCAGTAACGATCTTTATGAACTATGGGAGCTAGAATCTCTGTAATCTGAGTTAGGAAGGCATAGACACGGTCTAAGGTAGCGACTTATTTTCTAAGAGATTCCATATCAAGGTAAAAGGATAGCTCTGATGGAACTATCTCTTCAACCAAAGGCTCGTGTAAGGGATCAGAATGTTCTTTGCTTCTAGATGAAAACCATTAGGAAAGTGAACCTTTAGTTCTAGAAGAAGGACCAAAACTAGGAGAAGGCGTAGAAGTGCTACCACCGCGAACAGACCCTAAACTATGGAGTCTACCACCTATTTTGTGCCTAATGGAGGAATTGGGAAAGTGATATAAAATAGGAGTTCTCCTAGGGTTAGGGTTTGGGAAAGTCATGGTGAAGAAGATCAAGATCGAAGTGGAGAAGGAGTAAATAGAGATTTAAGGAATAGGGGTGTTCGATAAGTTTTATGTGATAGAAGACAAAGGCAGAAGTTATATTTATATTGATGGACAACCGGCAAAAGGAAAAATTATGATGATGGATGAACCATAATAATGATAACTGACGCTTTGAGAATAATGAGTCTGTAGGAAAAGCCTTGAAAAGGGCTGCAAAATTGTAGAACCAATGAGAAAATGACACGTATATAGAGCATTAAATGGAAGCGACAATTGAAGCATCAGTTTTGTCATAGCATTTATGGTGACAAAAATTTTCTTTTAAAGAAATCCACTTCCCAAGTATTCAACTGATGAATAAATGAAAAATGGGGGGGGGGGGGGGGGGACAATATGTATTGGGAAAATTTGTATTTAAGGAAACGTGTCATAACACGTAGACTGATTAAGTGGTCAAAGAATGACAACTGGATAAGAGGCACGAGCAACAACAGGGACAAATTACAATAGGCACGAGTGAATAACAGAAGAGGAGGCGCGGGTAGATATTCAAATAATTCAGCTCCCGTACCTGTTGAAGTCGTTTATATCCAAGAGCTCAAAAGAATGAATCTGACAGTAAAAAGAGCACAGATACAACATATAACAGACATTAAATACACCATACGATAGGGAAACATATTAAATATAATGATTATGTAACGTAGCATTTGATGTCTTAATTACTCATAATAGCCTCATTATGATTTGAGCAAAACGTATATCTCTAGGACGCCTATAAAAGGGAAAACATCTAATAAGTTGAGGACATGAAATCATTGGAATATATCTTGATTTACTCGCTTTTCTCTTGAAATATTCTTTTGCTATATAAATTAATTTCTTTTATACATTCTTTTGATTATTAGTAACATGTGTTCTTCTAAATTCTAGTTTTGACTAAAATTTTATTTTTTCGGTTAAACATTCTCCACATTCAATAATCTTATTTCTTCCCTCTACTTTCCCACCTCACACTACATAAAGGGCAGTTCGGTGTACTAAAGCTCCCGTTATGTGCGGGGTACGTGAAAGGGCTGAACCACAAGAGTTTGTTGTACGCAACCTTATCCTTTATTTCTACAAATGGTTATTTCCACGGCTTGAAATAGTAACCTCCTAGTCACTTACCAACAACTACATGTAAATTCAAAATGTCACGCTCGAATTTCTCATTGTAAGGACTGTGATGGCGCCTAATATCGCACTCGCTAGGCAAGCCAATATTAGAGTACTATTTATCTTTTTCCCTTATATTTTATTGCTAAAACTGAAAAAGTTAAATTAAACGGAGATAATTGCGGAAGCATATATTTTACTAGTTATCCATATACTATTAACAAATACCGAAAACTGTTACCACCCAAAAGCTGGTGTAAAAAACCCAGGAATATTTTACGAATATCTACAAGTATGGGTTTGAAAGAAAAATGCACCTGTCTCGAAAGAAAATAAAGAAGAAATGTAGAAACATAGGAGGGGGATCCAGGGTCTGCGGACGCCTGCAGGACTACCTTGGATCTCCTAGATGAACGCTTGCAACCAACCTCTTGATCAGCCAGAACTAGCTCCAAAAACTACACAGAAAGTGCATAGTGTAGTATTAGTACAACTGGCCCTATGTACTGGTAAGTGCCAAGCCTAACCTCGACGAGGTACTGACGAGGCTACAACGGAGCATATATAACATAACCCACAACACTATATAATAAAGCAAAACGGAGATAAAAAATGAAATGGAATAGTAACTTGCAGCAAAATAAATACGGAACCCAATTTCTTGTTAATACTCTGCTATATCCAATATTTAAGAGAGTTACAATACTACATGAATAAATCACAGCAGAAGAAGAATATATAAACAACAAAATGACACGACGCGCGTTCCAATCCCACCATATACTCAGTAACAATAAGAATATTCAGCCTTATTACTACTGTTGCAGCGTGCAACCCAATCCCACCTGTCCACCCTTATTTCTCCTCAATATATCATCTGTATTCCTCATGTTGCAGCGTGCAATCCGATCCCACCTATCTACCCTTATTACTCATGTTGCGGCCGCAACCCGATCCTACCAGATAATCATATTTCACTCTTATTTCTCTTATTGCGGTGTGCAACCCGATCCCACCATATTAGTACTAATCACACAATAAGAATAAGTATTTCACAATTTAGCTCAAAGGCCTCCACAATATTTATGCCTCAAACCAAAGCGAACGGAAATCTATACAATTATGAAACTTCATCCATTAGTACTATACAACGAGACCAACCAAAATATATCATGAAGCGCCGATAAACCAACTTGAACCAATAACGCGATACAATGAACTACAAAATAATTAATACCTTCAATAGTGAAAACAACATATAACAAGAAACAATTAAGCATGGAAGCACCGATAAGCATGTAGCAATTAGGACAGAGAAATACTATATTGGGAACGGGGAAGGGAACATGCTAAATATATGACTTGGCGCGCATAGATACTCATTACCTCACTTATACGACGCATACATGGATTTTCACATAGCAAATAAGTCGGGGATCCCTATTCTCTCAAGTTAAAGTTAGACCCAACATTTAACTCAATTCAATAGTTAACTCAACGCTCAATTATCACCTTTCCTCTAGATTCCACCTTCAATCCACTCGTATCTAGTCATAATTAACTTAATGACATCAATTACAGCTAAAGAAATCAATTCCAATACAAAATTGTAAGTTTTCCAACATTCTTTCTAAAAAATCAAAAATCGATCCTGGGCCCCCTTGGTCAAAACTCGAAGTTTGGACCAAAATCCATTCATCAGTGAGCCCAAATATGTAACTACTTTCAGAATCCGACCCCAAATTGAATTATAAATTCCCAAATTTGCAAAATTCTCATTTTTTTTTTATCAAAATCCTTAATTCTATGAAGAACAAGATTTAAGGCTATAAATCTAATGGGTGTTGATGAAAATTAAAGAAAATGAGTTGAAGAACACAAACCTATAATTTGGTGTTGAAATCCCTCTTCAAAAGTCACCCTAGGTCGAGTTCTAGTGGAGAAGATATGAACGTTTTGAACAAAATCGACTTTGGTTTTTTAAAAATCACTGGACAAGTCTTCTTCGCGTTCGCGATGCGCAGTGGCCAAAGGCATTCGCGTTCGTCAGATACCCATTGCGTTTGCGAAGGCATACTCCCCCAGCCTCCACGTTCGCGAGCCTAGTGTCGCGTTCGTAATGAGCAACTTTTCCCTCCCCCAGGTCCCATGCTTCACGTTCGCGATAACCTAGTCGCGTTCGCGAAGGGTAATGCTCCCAACGTTCCACGTTCACGAGCTCTGCTTCGCGTTCTCGTAGAAGGATTTCTCCTTCAAACCAATGTACTATTCGGGTTTGCGAGAGTCCCTTCGCGAACGTGAAGAAGGAAATACCAGATGAAAGCTAAAGCCAAAAACACCAGAATTTTCAAATCTAAAACATCCCATAGCCTATCTAAAACTCTTTTGAGGGGCTCCAAACCAAACATACACACAAGTCTTAAAATATCATATGAACTTGCTTTTGCGATCAAATCACCAAAATAACATCTAAAACTATGAATTCAGATCTAAAATTTTATTTATTTGATTAATTTCAATAAGCTCGATAAGATGGTAATATATATTTTTACTAAATTTTAAACCCTCAAACTTTGATTAAGAAAGAAGAAATCTCAGCTATCTAACAACATCATATTGTAATTCTTAAGGAAAACTGAACACACATACACACACAAATAAAGAGGAAAAAACTCATGGTCCCATGAAGAAAAAAAATGCAACTATTTAAAAATAAAAAAAAACTTGAATTTGACTTAGCCTAACTAACTTAATCTCCACGCACTCCCTCTCTTCTTCTCTCCTAGCCGTCACGCGTTCTTTTTCAATAAATAAATCTTCCCTTTCCTCTTATTCTTTCCAAATCCATATATTTACATACACTCAACCAACCCCTTTCCCAATTCTCTTCTCATTACACCTTCCCTTCTTCATCTCCTCCTTCCTCAAACAACCAAAACAACAACAGACACTCAAAAATACACCTTTTTGCACCACTTTCTTTTCCAAAACATACAATCAATATGACTGTTTCAAAGATTTCTTCATCCATTTTATTGATGTTGGTATTGGTCTTAGCTTCTTTTTCTTCATCAACAGAAGCAAGAAAGTTATTAAAGTTGCACGAAGTGAAGAAAACACCAAGTTTGGATGACAGGTTATATCTAAATGCTCTTCCTAAAGGCAGAGTCCCTGCTTCTACACCTAGCAAGAGAGGTCACTCTTACACCATCGACGAAAAGCTCATCGCCCGCCACCTGGCAGCCGTCGACCGGATTCTCCGGTCAGTTCCCAGCCCCGGAGTAGGCCATTAATAACAGGCACGCGGTCAGAGCTCTGGCTACTTAGCTTCCACAGTTCTACATAACTTGTTTTTTCTTCTTTTGGGGAGTTTTTCTTCCTGGTTTCTATTTTTAAATTTTGGATTCATTTTCTTGATGGAGGTAACTAAATTAGGTCAGGAATTGTAAACACAGCATATTCGAAATGTATAGCTGGAGAGTGATCATAGGATTTTTTTAGTTTGTTTCTTCTAATTATTTGATTTGTTTTAGGAGTTGTACACAACTTATACTTTCAAATTTCTTTTATTAGCCGGTGATTTAATCATTGGTTCCTTTATATCTAATTGAAATGGAAAGTAAATATAGCATGGATCACGAGTCTCTATTTTTTTTTTTGTATTGAAATGAAATGAGTACTACTTCATTTTTTCTACTGCAGAGGTGCTTACAACTAATCTGCTCTTTATATTCAATTCAATCCATTCCATTTTATTCTCTCTATTCATTACTCTTATTGGGTGTGCTCGAATTGACAATATTAATTAATTTCTCATGAAATGAAAATTAAAGTCATTATAAGGCTTTAATTTGGTCATTGTACATGTGGTTGATGTAGCAATCAAAGTATACGTGGCTTTGGTGTGAAAAAACTGACCTTTTCGAGAATTATGACTACCACATTAGTCCCCTTTTTATTAAATTTTGAATTTGCACATGTTAGCCCTTCGGCTTTATGGAATTAATGGGAAGGAATTTGCTAAATTTTTAGTGAATATTCTTTCAGAAAAAAAAAACATGAAGTATCGAAGCAAAAAAGGGAAAATAAAACGCGTTATTGAATATTCTATTCGGTTTATAATTAGTGTTTTTTGGATATTTTCACATAAATTAAGAAATTCACCTTTTAACATTAGTTAACAGTAAAATTGATCATATTAATCTTTACTATCTCACATAAACACTCCTAATACATATTCCAATATTATTTACTCCAAAGACAATATAGAAAAAAATAATTAATTCAATCTTTAAATCTGAAAAAATTACTTATTTTAGTCTACGGAAAAAAAAGTCAAAAAATCATTTATTTTGAACTGGAAAATGCAACTTTTTTCTTTCTTTTTTGCTAGATTGCTAGTATATAGTCGATTATCTTTTCATAAAGGTTTTTGGTCATAATCTGAGCTTTTTTATATATGGTGCAATTTCAAGGGCCATAGGACCATGGCATTATGCAAAAATTTAAGAGCTAGCTAGCTAAGCAAGATGCTACAAGAATTTTATTTCCATTTTAGACGGTCAATTTTTCACCTCTCGGTGGGTTTTCTTTTTTGATTTTCGATTCTTATTTTGTGTTTCTTGGTGTTATTCGCTTACCTGGAAAAACAAAATACTAAAAAGGTGGCTCCTTTGAATATGGAATTTAACTTATGTGCATTAGCAGTAGCGATAAGCATTTTATCAAATTATCAAAATCTATTAAAAAAATAATAATTATCTATTCTAATTCTAATTAATCCCAAAAATAGAATAAATGCTTTCTACAATTAGTTAATAATACAATTATAGTGTAAAAAATTATTTACGTACCAGTATATATAAGTAAAAGGTGCAAGTGAAGTAGTGAGTGACCTCTTGATGCCAAATTGGTCATTAGACAAGAAAGGATGAAAATTGTTATTCCTCCCCTAATTTTGCCTTAAAATCAAATCCCCCTTCCAACGTTGGACAATAAACATTTTCCTACCTCCTTTGAAAAGAATTCCAATTTTGCCTTTTGAATACTCTATTCCACCCCTTTTTAATTTTTTTTTTAAAGGTATTTAATTCCCTCTTTCCACCTAAGCGTTTTTCTATCATTCCCATGATTCCATATCTTAATCTAAATTATGCAATGAAGCCACTTTATAAATTTATTATAAACTCTACATTATTTTTAATCAACATTTTTTACATGCATTAAGTATTCGAATCCCCACCCCCTAAAATTTTCAATTTTGTACAAAATATTTGAATTTTAACGGACAATTAAATTAATAAAACAAGTAGCCATTTACTTTAAAACTCCATTCTGTCCATTAATATGAGCCCGTTTGGCTTAGCTGATTTAGAGTAGTCGATAAGCATTAGGTGCTGAAAAGCACTTAAAAGTGCTGAAACTGATTTAAAAAATAAGCAGTTATGTGGTTGGATAAAAATGATGAAATTAATAATAAGCATCTGAACAACTGGGTATAGGAAGTTTTGTTTAAAAAAAATTACTTTAGGGATAGAACAGTAAATATTTTGGTCAAACGTAAAGTTTAATAAGCTGAAATTTGATAAGTTGGGAGAGACCAACTTATAATTTTTGGCTTATTTTTACCTATAAACACTTTTAATTTTACCAAACACATAAATAAATTAAAAAAATACTTATAATCCACTTTGACCAGCTTATAACTTATTCAAACAACTTATAAGTCTGTTTTGCCTTTTTGGGAAGCTTTTTTTGGAGGGTTGGGGGGGGGGGTTGGGTTGTGTGTATTAATGACCATTGAGCGTTGGAATTTCCATTTGCAAATCTTCTTCTCCCTTTTCTCTTTTTTTCTTTTGGGAGAAGGGGGAGGTAGCGTGTGATATAATGCGGAATCAAGTGTTTGAAAGGTCGCAATGAACCGCCTAAAAGTTTGGAAAAATTGATTCCAACACTAATCAAGATTCTACCACCGAAAGAATGGTTTAAATTTTAGCTTAATTAGTAAGAACATTATATTACTTGTTCCTTAGCTACTTGACTTTATTTAGATTCTCCCATCATAATTCTTTTAGTGGAATTTGCACATTCATTATATTGAACTCATCGGAAACTATGAAAAGAACTTTTAATCTAATTAATTCTAAATCGTGAAAAAGAAGGGAAAAAAGGGAAGAAAAAAAAGAAGAAAACGGGGATTCATTTTAGTCGGTGAGAAATAAGGGAAATTGATGAATCTAAAAATAGTTCAAAAGTTTCACTTCCTCTTTCCATGAACTTTCTTGTGTTGTCCACCATTGCAAATTAGAAATTATGTTAATTCTACGAATTAATCAGACTTTGCTCGAGTGGTGTATACAAGGAAAGTACTCTCAAGGTCGTCTTTGTGATATTGAGCTCAATTCTCCGCTAGTTACAGCAGGGTAACTGTAAATACTTAATTTTTGCCTTGTTTTATATATATATATATATATATATATATATATATATATATATATATATATATATATATATATATATATATATATATATATATATATATATATATATATATATGTGTGTGTGTGTGTGTGTGTGTGTTTAGACAAGAGGGGTTGCTCTGATGGTAAGCAACCTCCACTTTCAACCGAGAGGTTGTGAGTTCGAGTCTCCCCAAAAGCAAGGTGGGAAGTTCTTGGAGGAAAGGATGCCGGGGTTCTATTTGGAAACAGCCTCTCTACCCCAGGGTAGGGGTAAGGTCTGCGTACACACTACCCTCCTCAGACCCCACTAAGTGGGATTATACTGGATTGTTGTTGTTGTGTATGTATCTAAAAGTTGATTAATGAATAGGGTAGGAATTGGACTAGTGTGTTTTAATTAAATTGAGCAAAAATTGGCCCAAAATTTGAGCCCATTTTAGTTATACCCAGTCAAATATGTGGCTGGCGGTCCACCCCCAAACAACCCCAAAATCTAACCACCCCTTCTTCTCGCTCCCCTCAATCTAAATCCACAACCCAAATTCCCAAAATCCGCACCAAAAATTGACAAAACTAAACCCTAGTTGCGTCGCTGCCTTGCTCCGCCACTGCCGCCGCGCACCACCCTCCAAAAGCCACCAAAATTTCACCCCTATTCATCTCACTCTCGTCTTCTCCATTCCCCGAACCAAAACCTTCAAAACCCCTACAAAATTCGGCGAATTTTCGCCAGCCCCGCCGTTACCTCCCTACCACTGCCTCGTTCTTCAGGCCTATTCGACCCAAAGACTCATGTTTCCTTCTAATATGACGCCAGAACTTAATATTTTAGGCGTCTACTAATAGGAAACTTGTGTTTCGGGATCGGACAGTCATTGCTTGATATCCCCGATATCTTCTCGTGACTCAAACAATGTCAAATCCTCTCGCTTGTTATGAATCTTACCTCCTGTTTATCTTCTTCGATTTTTTGCTTTTGCAATTAGTATTAGTTTTAAAGGTCTAATTTATATTAAGGTAGTTGTTATTTATATGTAATTGGTTATTGTTTTAATTATATTTCAACTTTATAAATGTGAATTTAAGTTCTTCGACCTAGCCGGTCGATTATTTTTTATGGATTTGTTTAAGTTTGAGCATTCAGTCTTTCGACCTAGCCCGTCGACCTTTTTGTTTATTTGTTCGTTAGTTCTGATTTTTATTCCTTCGACCTAATCGGTCCACCATTTTGTATTGAGTTGTTAAGTCTGAATTTTTCAGTTTGTAGACCTGGCCGGTCGAATAGCTGAGTCTTTGTATTAATTACATGAAGAAACCAAAAGATTGTTCTATTATTTATATAGTTAGTTGTACATTTAGTGTTAATCGTAATAGTTAACAATGTTCGTTTAAATTCTGTTTCAAGTAGTAGTTTGCGAAATTTGGTTGTTAGTATGTGTTAGTTTGTATAAGTCAAAATTGCAATCTAGTTTGTTCGAATACTTGGTTCGGTTACCTTTTAAGTCTTGTTTCTGTTGTACTAGTCTATAATTTGGTTAGTTTGAATGTGGAGTATGTTAGCTCAACCTTTAGTCATGATAAGAGCTGAAGATACTCGAGTGTAGGGTACTCGTTTAGTTGCTTTTACTGTTCAAAGGGCTGTTTGGAGTACACTGCTCTTAACACTATTCATAGTTGGTGAAAAAATTGTCTTTTTGACAGATTTTTGACCAAAAAATCTGTCCTTTGAATAGTTGTGGCAGATTTTAGGTGGACAACCCGTCCTTGGGACAGATTCAAGGAAATAATCCAACTCATCTCATTTCCTATAAAGGAAGAGGTCTTTCCTCACTTGAAAGAGGACTCCATCTTACATTCTAACACACATAGCTTTTGAATATCTTTTTACACTCTAAAAAAAGAACACGTCTTCAAAGAAAAATCAGTAACTTAGTATATATAGAAGCTGAAATTTCAGAACTATGGGTATTTTCTTAGTGTGAACCTTTGAGAAAATAGAACGATTCCTTATGTAATTTGTGAGATTGTTTAGCTACTAGTCTCAAGTCACTTTGCTGATTTTCGGGGTTGTTTTAACATTGAAGTGTTTGCCTTTGTTGCTGTTTTGCTATACTCCTGCTGATTCTTTTTTACACCCAAAAGAATACAACTCTGAGAGTAAAACCAGCAGCTGAAGCGTTCCTTTAAGCTAAAATTGTTGCTCCAAACTAATTGGTTATTTTTTTTGCTGCTGTTACTGTTGTTTGTTGATGTTGCTTCTTTGTTCCCGAGCTTCCATTCTTCATTGTTGTGTTTATTATTCTGCAATACAGGTAACTCTTGAGTCTTTGTAATGCAGATTTTTTCTAAGCAATTGTTGAAGATTTGAACCTGTTAGATTGCTGGAATAGAGTTTGAATTCATTCTATGAGGTTGCTTAAGCGTTTTAACCTTTTTATCTATGGCTCGAGCATGTGAATATGTAATTGGTAGCTTAGATAAATGTTGAATTTAAGTCGAAAATGTGCGTATGTTAGAGTTTAAGCTTAAGAGAGTTGTATTGATACTCTTTGGTCCAAGTTCCCTTTTTGGTTGTGATTATGAATTTGTACTAGTTTTACTGTAGTTTTCAATTATGGTTTTTTTCCCTCTCTTTTTTCTTTAAGTTTGACACAAACTTTGCTCCCTTATATTTCCATTTGCGTTAACAAAGTTCTTGGAAATAAGTTCCAACATATGTTAAAGTGTTTAAGTAGATAACGCATTTCTTTGTTTATTCATTCGTTCTCTAGTTCGAATATAAGAATGGATATTTAGAAGTTCCTACTTAGTTTTAATATCTTTTAAAATTTTGTTCAAATATGTTTTAGCTTGAAAAGTTGTATATCAATGTGGAGTTAGTATTTATGTTAGAGTGAATTTAGTAGTAAAATTAAGTTTGTTTAAAAACAATATTTTTCTATATATTTTGAGGAATTCCTGTCAGATAATAAGTTATCAAATTAAGTTCTTACATGTGCTTTCTAAATGTTTATACGGCAAACCAAAAAGGTAACATTCTTTTTATGTCTTAATTTGCTTTTGAAAAAAAACAAATGTTTAAGTTTAAAAAAAATAAGGTTTTGGAGCATTAGTAGTATGGGTTTAGGTTTTGGTTAAAGAAATCATTTTCATGCTAAATAATCTCCAGTGGTACAATACCCATAAGATCTAGCACCTGATTCATTTTGTTTAAGTTAATAGCATAGCTGGTCCATTCCCCTTTAAAGTTGTCATTACTAATAATAATCGGCTCATTTTTGAGAAGGTTGTCCACTCTTTAAAATAACAATTTAATGCAATTTTTTTAAATATATATATTTCTCATTTAATCGAAATGACTTAATAAAAAGTTAATTTTATTTCACTAAATAACTTATAACTTATAAATTAGTTTTCTCTTATAATTAATTTAAGCGCTAAGAAATTAGTAGGTGCACTTTAATCTTTTTATTCACAGAATCGCTTGCGTAGCGTAATGTTCAACATTCAGTAATTAATTCAACAATCTCATACCATATCCATTATTCAATTTTTAAATTTAGCTAATTCTTTGCTAGAAATCGCGTATTCGTTTCGCGTAGCGCGGTAAAGATATTTAATAAATTTCCAAAAAATTAAGTCTTCTTCAAGAGCACAATTATAGTAATTTTTCAATAGTAAATAATGCACTAATAATTGTTTGTCATGATTGCGGATTCGCTTGTGTAGCGCTGTTGTGACTAAATAATAAATTTCGTCGATCACGCATTCGCTTGCGTAGTGTGATCATGAATTCTTATTATGCAAAAATATTCTCTAATTTTTCCTAATAAACAAGAAATAAAAGCGGATAGGTAAACATGAAAAGTTATACAAATCACAGTTTGTTCGAAATTAATTTAAGCCAATTTTTTTGAGTCAATAAAGCGACCGTGTTAGAACCACGGGACTCGGGGAATGTCTTGCACCTTCTCCCGGGTCAACTGAATTTCTTACCCGAACTTTGTTTTTGGAAACCGATAAAAATAGAGTCAACATTTCTTTGACTAGGGATCTAAATAAAAGGTGATTTGGAACATCGAAAACTTATTTCAAGTGGCGACTCTGAACAATAAAATAATTTCTATTTCAAAATTATCACTTTAATTGGAAAAATCACTTTAACCCACAAATCCATGACTTATGTGTATTCTTTTGCAGGGTCGAAAAAAATGGGTGTGACAGTAACTTTACTATTTATTTGATTTGAGGTAATCACATAATTTTTTTCTAAAATTCCCCATTAATAAATTTCTTGTTCGACTTTTGTTATAGATTAGAAATACGTTCCTGTTGAAGTTCTATATTTGTGGAACAAAAGCTACATAAATTATTTTCTAGAGCTTTCTTAAATAACTTTTAATCAATTGTAGGACCAAACAGATGTAAAGAAAAACTAAATGGGGACGAAATTGATGGATTTCAATTGTGACTTGTGAGATGAACCCAAGTGTTGCACGTGGATTTGCAAAAAGCATCGCAACTGCGAATCGAGTGAAAGTTGTATTTACTCCTTTCCATAATACTTTCTGCTATTAAAAATAAAAAAATTTTAATTTTTTTCAGTTTAAAATAAGTGATTTCTTTAAATTTTAAAAATAAATTAATTATCTTTTATATTATTTTGAAATAAATAATATTGGAATATGTGTTAAGAATATTTATTTGAGATAGTAAAGATGAAGATGATTAATTTATTGCCAACTAATGCTAAAACGTGGATTTCTAATCTGTATAAAAACATTAAAAAATCACTTATTTTGAACCAGAGGGAGTAAATAACCAATTTACTTTTTTTTTATTTTAATCTAAAATAAATGTCCATTTATATAATCAAAATAAAGTTTAATTTATTTTCAAAAATTATCCTTATATACGTATTTCTAAAAAGTTATTTACTCCTCACATTTGAGAAGAGAAGTAAGTACTAATATAACTATGATGCAATATTTAATGAAGGATAATTTAATTACAGTAACTATTTTTATCTACAATTTAACATTTCCTTAATGAGTGTACGTAAAGCAAATTGGTTACTTATTGTACTATTAGTTTAATTATACTAACTATTAGTTTTTGGATTAGTTCTTTAACTAATCATAAAGTACTAGTTACTACACTTTAGATCCAAACTAGGAAGAAGATTCCTTTTTTCACTTAACTTTTTTATAGTTCAGCACAAATAGAAAATTCTCAATTTTTTATTCGAGTAGCTTTGGTGTTGTTGTTAATGGGATGATGAAAAGTTAATATCTTCACAAACTACAAAAACGAGTATTTTGGTTAAATAACCATGTCTTGGGATGTGCAAATGAGTTAGGATTTAAACAATAAACCACAAATAGATTAAAATGCCTTTTGATCAAGCTAAGGGTTTCAAGCTAAGAAGAATAAAGACGAAATGTTTCGAATGTAAGTTTAAATACGAGCTGGGAAAATGAACGTGGATGTGAGGCTTGAGTCACAAGTTATCCCAAGAAGATACAGCTTTAAATACCTTGGTTCGGTTATCCATGAGGGAAGGGAGATCGACGTGGATGTCACACACCGTATAGGGGTAGGATGGATGAAGTGGATGTTAGCATCTGGAGTTTTGTGCGACTAGAGATTGCCAACGGTACTCAAAGGTAAGCTCTATAAATCGGTGGTTAGACCGGTCATAATGTATGGAGCCGAGTGTTGGCCTTTTAAGAACTCACATATCCAAAAGATGAAAGTAACAAAAATGAGGAAGTTGAGGTGGATGTGAGCGAACACTAAAATGGATAAGATTAGGAATGATGATATTTGGGAGAAGGTGCACGTGACTCCCATTGATGAGAAAATGCGGGAAGCGACGCTCAGATGGTTCGTGCATGTAAAGAGGAGAAGCCAGATGCTCTAGTGAGGATGTGTGAGCGGCTGGTCGTGGAAGGCACAAGAAGAGGAAGAGGGCGGCCTAAGAAGTATTGGGGAGAGGTGATTCGGTAGGATATGGCGAGGCATCAGGTTTCCGAGGACATGATACTTGATAGGAAGTTGTGGAGGTCGAGTATTACGGTTGTAGGCTATGAGGTAGTTGGGTCTGGCTCTACTATGTGTCTTGGTGAGCCTAGTTCGGTAGAATTTTGTCTAAGATAACTAGGGGTAATGTCATTTCTTACTATTTTCTATTTTCGATGCAGGTACCACTTACTAGCCATCGTTTTTGCTTTGTATTTTTCTTCTGCACTTTATGTTCCTATTTTTTCTATGATCTCTGTGATGAATCTAATATTCTCTTCTTTTATCTTTTTACTATCTTGAACCGAGAGTCTTTCGAAAATAATTTCTCTACCCCTTTAGGGTAAGGATAAGATCTCCATACATATTATTCTTTACCGACCTCACTTGTAAAATTTTATTAGAGCATTATGTTACAATAAGAAGTATTTCAGTCTTAACATTAGTATCACTGACAAAATCATTCATGATTAGAATATTACAGTGTCCACGAGATTAAAAAAGTGGGTGATCCCACTCCATTAATAAAAGTTAGACCTCTTAATTACATATCTATTGGCATCTTCACTTAAGGATGGAAGGATCAAGAATGTAACAGTAAGTGCCAATATTTTGTTTCTACTTTTTGCCTTTCGATTGACTAAAATCGAAGTAGATGGTGCTCCCAAGAAGGCAACATGTTATAAGGACAATTTATATAAAAAATGTAGTTGTTAGTGGTTGAAGGGTCAATAAATTAAATAAATAAATTAATCACTTATCATGGCTAATGAGAATTTAACACTTGACTGCCACACTAACAAGTTCTGTCACATTTAGACTGTTAAGGAACCGAAAGAGATATCATAGTGTCACAATTTCCAATTTTAGATAAGGTTAAGTGTTGAAATGACCAAATCACTTTGACTAGAAAGATAGAATGTATCAGTAACTTTTCACACTCTGATCTACTAATTTCTGGCATGACATTTTTAGTCCACTTTAAAATTAAACTCAACTAACCTTATTTTATAACATTTCTTTAGGACATTCTGGCCGATGACTAAAATTTGGAAAAAGAGGGGAGAAATATATATTTCAAATATAACATCTAAAGGAAGATTTAAATAGAGTTGGCTATATTTAATTGCTCTCAAAAATCTGTTTTAACCATAATATATTAGAGGTATTTCAATGGTGTATTGTTTCTCTTTTTAACTCCCTTTTTGGGGTTAAAAGGAAAAGAATATAATGAATTAAGTTTTACTAAACTGTATTGAAATTAATTCTGAAAAAGATAAAACAATATATAAACAGAAATTATAAACGAAATAAAAGTTAATCCGAAGTCACTGAATTCAAAGTGTTTCCTCAAAGAATTTAAATTCTTCGTAGTACCCATTGTTATGAATTAGTTCCTCCCAAGAAAGAACGAATTACACATTAGTGTAGTGGTACTTCAAACCCTAGCGTTTCAGCGAACACAAAATTCGATAGTAAGTCACATTTACTGTTGCTTTCTTTAAATTTAAAAGTATACATAAATCAATTACAAAACTGGAGAACGGAAAATCGATAAAGGACCTTTGCATTTAATATTAATATTCGTTTTAATATTAATATTCTATTTTTAAAATGAATATTTAATAATATTTCTATTAATATTTTACTAACAGATAAATTTGGTCCAAAATATTAATTAATCAATTCACTAAAGCCAAATTCAAAGCTGAGCCGAGCGACGTGCCTTCTTCTCAACTCTTTAAGAGCTAGAAGAAGAGCAATTACTTGTATATCTATCAAAAACCTCTTTTTCTTTCAATATGAGACAATAAACCTTTATTAAGGGGGAAACTTTAAAAATTTCTATCCATTTTCTCATTCACCCTCTTTTAAACCATATTAATACTTAAAAAACCCAACATTAAGCTAGTGGCAATCTTTTTTTCTATTGTGAGCGCTTGAGCCTATGGGATACAAATGCAAAAGAAAACATGCAAACCATATTCCTCTAAGAGGTACCCAGAAAGACACACTATACAAGTTATAGCAATTCAAGAGACTTGCCACCCATATTATCGAGCCCCTTTAAATAGATTTTCTTTTTTATCAGAATAAATTACTAAAAGTCGACCAAATTAAAGTTGAAAACCAGCTAATATGACGTATAAATAATTGCTAAAATACAATCAAGTTAAGAAAATCCGGGAAAAGATGCCTGAAAATGTGAAATGGGTACAAAAGAGTAAATGTAGAACATTCATAAAATATGAGGAACAATATCTTTGGAAAATTTAAAGTTGGACCGCACGTGAGGACAGAAAATGAATATCTACAAGTTCGCGAACTTGTGACAAAGTAAATGCAATAGTAGTACTATGAATTCAAAAGTTTCTTCTTCTTCATCTTGTTTGACTGGAAATTGAGAGTGACATATATGATGATGCCGTCATTCCATGGCAAATCATAAGGGAAACACCACCGCATTCAAAGTTCTCTGTTGCAATAAATATATGCTACACGTTTTCACCAATATCTCGTGACTTTGATTTCAAATTTTCTACACTCCTCAATTGGTGGAAAGCGGTCGCAGTGGCTGAGTCATTCTTTTATACGGATGCTGTTGCTAAACATTCACATATATATATATATCTTTAAGGAGTTAACCCAATGTGTGGTCACTATGCCTAACTTCAGACGGAAAATGTATGAAGTTAGCATTAAAGCGGCTATCCTTGCGAACGTTTTAGGAACTTCGGCTATGCCTTAAATGGTAGTCCTGATATCCGCTAGTTATGTACTTCGCCTATATTTGGGCTGTGGCGTGTCAAATTGTCATTTTGTTGTTTGGAAATGAGATTAGTTAGTGAGTGTTAAGTATGTTATTTAAAATATATTTATAATTTATAATGTATTTAAAGATTAGTTAATCATAAAATTTAGTTATTTTGTTTTTCTCATCAATTAAGAAACGATATTCTTGTATTACTCCTCAATTAAGAAACGATATTCTTGTATTTCTCATCAGTTAAAAAAGCAACTTTTGAAACAGTTAGCAGAAAACACTGCAAAGCTCAAAATTAGGAGAACGAAAATCATCGTTCAAGAAATTCTATATACAACCAAATGAATAATTCCTTGCAAAATCTACAATCACCACAAAAGGTAATCATTAATGTTAGAACTACAACCCTTAACCACCCCCTCTCTCCACCTCAATCCCACAAGAAAAAACTTACAGTAAAAAAGAAAATCAGGTAAAGGTAATTAACTAGAAATGGAAAAAAACAGCCCCAAAAGAGAAACACAAAATCACCTTTGTGTATCAAACCGAATGAACTCCAATCTATCAATTCTCTGTCTCAAGATTCTTCATCATCACCAAATGTTATAAATGAGCGGGAAACAGAACTCGTCTGTATAAAGTGATACGTGAATTGCTCAATTGTACTGCTTCACCACTCCCCTAGCTGGCCAAAATAGCTTAAATAGTAGAGCATATATAGCCTCATGAAATAGGAAATACTTTGTGATGTCTCCTACTTGGACCAGAGGGTGGCACTCTTCTTTTGGCAAGAAGATGATGATAACTCCCACTTGTTGTAATTCTCATCAGCACTGCATTTCTTGTTGTTTCTATTGGCAATTGTACTCTATGATTTCTTGATGTAGAAGTTGCAGTTACAGCCATTAACATGACAATCGTCATCACACCAATGGGGGAAACACAAGGTTTATGAACTAAGTTGGCCATGCAATTCATAAGCTAGTATGTGTAAGAAGTACTAGTTTGAGAGAAAATGTTTGTAACACTGATCTGATGAGTTCGTTGTTTTTCTCTTTGTGTGTGTGTGTGGGGGCGAGGGGGGGAGGGGGGAGCATTTATATGTAGCATGACTACATGTATTTGTGTTTAGCTTGCCAATAAATAATAAAAAAAATTGAAAAGATTTATTTAAAGTATAATATTTTCACCAGTTCATGCCCCACATCTCGAATTCAATGAAATCTATTTCCAATCAAATGAAAAGGCAGTTTATTTTGATGTAGAATACTTTTGCTCTTCTTTTTTTCCAAGAATAAAGCTCTAGGTAGGGCTGTGCAAAATTGGGATAGGAAATATTCGAGAATCCTAACCGATTTAGGCTAGTCGGGTGGTCGTATATCGAATTTTGGTTATATGGTTTGGCATATAGTTTAAGATTTAAATTTTTTTGATATACTATATATTCGGGTATGATTTGGTATAATTTTAAACCAATCAAATCCGAAAAGAATTATAAGTGTACATATAAAGTTGGCCTTTCATTATTGGCGTTCTCATATGCCGTTCTTTTCTGCAGATTATATCGAATGTCTCTGTCTAACGCTTTAAGCGTCTAACCTCTGCCTCTTTAATGTTCAAACTTTTGAAGCTTGAATAATTTTTCCATCTCTCGTCAAAAGTCTAAACCTCTCCTTTATTGTTGCGGAAAGAAAGGGGAACACATTAGGAATTAGGATAGCCATGGAACTCTTTACTATTTTTAGTACGTTATTCATAAAGTACTGAATTAATCTTGATTTTAGACTTTTTTTTTTAACTTCTTGAGTACACCCTTGAAATGGTGGAAGACCTATTTATTTTGTTCATTTGGAATGTGGTAGACAGCCGACATTGTTGGTTTTAAGCTTGGTTTAGCTTCAAATAAAGAGACGTTGTCCCATACTAAAGGAGGAAAAGGGGTTTGACGGGAATATTTCTTCTTCTAACTCATAAAAAGTTAAGAAGAATACAAGTTTTATGTTGTCGTTGTAAATTGCTCGGTTTTAGATTTGGTCAAATGATTTGATTGATTAATTTTCTCGACCAAATTTATTTGTTTACCGTTTTATTTTGCGTAATAGCCATTTACGTAATGGCTATTTTTGCTCGAAAACAGAACATTCATGATAGTCATTCTGAAGAGGTGCACCTCTTCGTTTAAACCCAAACGTGTTGACTGGCTATAAATAGCAGCTCATTCCCTCATATTTTCCATACGAAATTGCAAATTCTCCTTCTTTCTTCTGCATTGTTTTAACTGAAAGAAAGCAACATTAAGTGTAATTTCTATCGATTATTGTGTTCGCTGAAACATCGGGGTTTGAAGTACCGCTACACTAGTGTGTAATCTGTTCTATCTTGGGTGAAAATAATCCACAACCTCGAGTACTATAAGGGGATTAAGTTCCAAGAATATACTTTAAATTTAGTGGGCTCGAATTAAATTTTATTTCTTCTACATTTCCGTTTTATGTTATTTTATTTCCGAAATTTCTTTCCAAATATAAATATCTAACGGACATTGGTTTCTGTTATTATTTTGTTGATGCTACTTTTATTATCTTTAATTTATTATGTGCTACAGCTATCAATTAATATTATATTACTGTTATGGAGTCTGGAAACATTGAGAAATCGAGATGAAGATTGAAGGAGAAGATGAAGATGAGTCGGTTTGAGAGAGGCTTCTAGAGAGAGCTTCAGAGAGAAAAACTCTTCAATTAACAAAATATCCGACTGACCCTGATACTAAGGGGTCAGTGTGTATATATTACATTTGGGCCAACTCGGGCCAGACCAAAATGGGAAAAGAAAAATGGGCTCAGATACGTTCTAGCCCAATTACACAATATACATAATATACAAACAAAATACATTAAATATACAATACAAAATCAATGTATGTGTATGGGATTTGAAGCTAGATAATCTTGTAGCTCAACACCCCCCCTCAAGTTGGAGGGGGAGACCACCTTCAACTTGACGAGCAAAGGATGCAGGATAGTGCCAGGAAGTGGCTTGGCCAGAAGATCAGCCAGCTGACGAGAAGTAGAGACATGGGAGAGAGTGATAAGCCCAGCAACCAACAGATCTCGCACAAAATGACAATCCACCTCGATATGCTTGGTCCGCTCATGAAAAACAGGATTTTTAGCAATATGGATAGCAGCCTGGTTGTCATAGAAAACAGAAAAAGGGAGAGAAACAGAGACACCAATGTCAGTGAGCAAACGGGAAAGCCAAGACAATTCAGCAACTACCTTACTGAGAGCCGTATACTCAGCTTCAGCAGAGGATAAAGAAACTACAGGTTATTTCTTGGACTTTCAACTAATCAAGCAGCCACCCAAAAGAACACAAAAATCAGTCACAGACCTGCGAGTATCTCGAGAGGCAGCCCAATCACTGTCAGAATAAGCATGTACAGAGAAATCAGAACTGTCACAATAGAAGAGACCCAAAGGCATAGTTCCCTTAAGATATCTGAGAACATGTAAAGCAGCAGTCATATGAGGGACTCGGGGACACTTCAAATATTGACTCAGATGCTGAACAGCAAAGCAGATGTCAGGCCTGGTGTGAGTCAAAAATAAGAGCTTACCAACAATGCTCCTATATTGATCAGGGGAGGAGAAAATGTCTCCAGAATCAGCATGGAGTTTTACATTAAGATCCAAAGGGCAAACAACAGGACAAACATTCATACAGTCAAACTGGTGCAATAGGTCAGAAACATATTTAAGCTGATTAAGGAGCATCCCACCAGGAACAACAGACATCTCAATGCCCAAAAAATAATGCAAAGACCCAAGGTCTTTGATCCTGAACTGATCATCCAGAAACAGCTTCAGGGCAGAAAGCTCATCATTGTCATCCCAGTAATAATACTGTCATCCATATAGACAGCCACAACAACCAGACAACCAAGTTAGCCTTTGATAAACAGAGAATAGTCATTCAAAGAATGAGTATATCCTCTGGAGTAGAGAGCAGAAGACGGCTTAGCATACCATTGTCTGGATGCCTGCCTCAACCCATAGAGAGATTTTTTCAACTTACAGACAAGAGAAGGAGATGCAGAGGAAACAGAAGCAGGAGAAGAGACAGAAACAGATAAACCTGGAGGGAGCTTCATATAGACCTCCTCATCCAAATCAGCATGCAAGAAACCATTGTTAACGTCAAGTTGGAAAAGTTTCCAATGGTTCTTAACAGCCACTGCAATTAGACACTTCACATTGGACATTTTAACCACAGGAGAAAACGTGTCAGTGAAATCAACCCCTTCAATTTAAGTATCCCCTCTAATAACAAGTCTAGCTTTGTATCTTTCAACACTACCATCAGCCTTATATTTGATCTTATAAACCCATTTGCAGCCTATGGGTTTCTTACCAGAAGGAAGGGGAACAACATCCCAGGTACACTTAGCATCCAAAGCATCAAACTCCTTTCTCATGGCATCCTGCCATACTGGAACTGATGCAGCTTGAGAGTAATAAAGAGGTTCAGTCTCCAGAGGAGAAGAAGAAGACCCAGAGAAAGCAGGAAGATGACAGACATAATCCTTAAGATAAGAAGGAGGATTGTTTTGTCTTCCAGATTTTCTGGGAACAGTAGGTGATGTGGAAGAAGGCAAAGCATGAGGGGAAATATCATGGTTGAAAGGAGGACTGGAAACTGGATAGGAAGAAAGAAGAAGCTTAAACAGAAGGTAAAGGTGGAGAGGAACAGATGGGAATAGAGAAATCTGGCTCAGAAAGGGAATGCTCAAGAGGAGGGACAAAATGAAAAGAAGAGGGAGTAACAGAAGGAGTAGAGTTAACAGAAGAAACAGATTTAAAAGGAAAAAAAGTTTCATGAAAGATAACATCCCTGGACACAAAGCACTTTTTGGAACTGAGATCATACAGTCTATAACCCTTTTTAGCAAAAGGATACCCCAGGAAGACACATGAAATGGCCCTAGGTTTCAACTTGTCCCTTTGAGGAATTGGGACAACAGCATAGGCAAGGCAACCAAAAGCATTTAAATGGGAGTAAGTAGGTGCCTTTCCGTGCAAAATTTCATAAGGGGATTTGCCATGAAGGAGCCTGGAGGGTATTCTGTTAATAAGGTATGTAGCAGTCAATAGGCAATCTCCCCAGAAAGAGAGGGGTAAACTAGATTGGAAGAGTAAAGCTCTACAAGTTTCAAGAAGAGTCCTATGTTTCCTTTAACCAACACCATTCTGTTGAGGAGTATGTGGGCAAGTGGTTTGGTGAATAATGCCATGTTTACTAAAAAAGGATGCACCAGCAATACTAGACCCCAATTCCAAAGCATTGTCACTCCTAATAGTTTGAACAACAACATTAAACTGGGTTTTAACCATATACAGAAAAGACTTAAGCATGCCAAAAGCATTGCTTTTAGACCCCAATAAATGTGTCTAGGTTGCTCTAGAGAAGTCATCAACTATTGTTAGAAAGTATCTAGAGCCCGAAGAGGTGGGAGTGTGATAAGGGCCCCAAGTATCTACATGAATCAATTGGAAAGGTCTATATGTACTTGTTGTGCTTTCAGGAAAGGAAAGTCTAGTTGGCCTAGACATAGGACAAATAGAACAATGGAAAGGTTGTTTAGAAGCAAATGGAAAAGATAAGGCAGAAACATGTTTCATGTTTGCAAATGGAATATGAGCCAATCTTAAATGCCAAATGTAATTCATGTCAGTGTCAACAACATTATTACAGATGTAACTGTTTACATTTGAAGGTAAAATAACAGCTTCATGACTAGAACAGTCAGGTTTACAAGAATTAGAAGAAGAAGAAGAAGAAGAACATACAGAAACAGAAGGACAACAATTAGAAGAAGAGGAAGGTGGCACCCAAGCTAGCTTGTACAGACCAGCCTCCTCTTTACCAAGATCCAGAGGCATCCTCAGAGAAGGGGCCTGTAACATGTGGAGGAAACAGGAAGTTGCAGTGAACAAGACTATGCAATGCAACCGTTTTACTAACTTGTGGACAGAAATCAAGTTGTGTTTGAAAGAAGGAACAAGTAAGACATCATGAAGAGTGATGAATGGATTTAATGCAAAAGATCCTGTGCATGTCACTTTCACTTTATATCCATTAGGAAGAGATACAAGATAGAGTACAGTTAAAGGTGTGAGATTGAAGAGTAAATCTTTATTAAAGGTCATATGGTTAGATGCCCCTGAGTCTATTATCCATGTGGTAGAATTAATGTGAGTAAGCATGCAAAATTTGGAATCAGAAACAGGGCTCTCAGTTAGCATAGCACCAGCAAAATTGGCAGCATACATGGGAGGAGGAGACTGGGCAGTGGAGTCCCCTAACTGAGTTTGTTGCAGCAGGGTCATCAATTGTTCATAATGTTGTCTGCTCAACCCAGGTATCACAGAACTCTGGCTATTCATGTTTGGAACAGGTTGATGACTTTCAGGAGGATTTCCATGAGGAACAGACATATTTCTTTCAGAAGAAGGAAAATCCATACCAGCATTTAGATGAGCAGCAGCAGGTCTCTTCCCCTTGTTAAATGTTGTACTTTGTGGATACCCATGAATCTTGTAACACTTATCAATTAAGTGCCCAAATTTCTTACAGTATCTACAGAATAAAGAGTCTCTAGCTTTATCAAAATTAACTCTTTGTCTGAAATGAGAAGAATTAGGCACTGTGACGTTATTAAATCCAGCTGAATGTTTGTTTGTGTGGACATTGAAAGACATACAGTCTGGATTAAACTGAGAAAGGGACTGAACTTGTCTCTGTTTCTCATCATTGAGGACCATATTGTAGAAACTGTCAAGGGTAGGAGGAGGTTGCATCATCAGTAGGTTACTCCTTACCCCCATGTATGCTTCATTAAGGCTCATAAGGAACTGAAACACCTTATTCTCATCATCTTCCTGTATGATGCCATTTCTGGCAGGACAAATGCATCTTTGTCCATGGTTTGTACACATTGTTCCTAATTCATCCCACAGTCCTTTAAGTTTGTTAATATGAGGCTACATCTAGATCCTTGAGAAGTATGAGAGAGTTCTCTTTTTAGTTCAAAAATTTTGGTTCTGTTAGCAGTACCATATCTAGCTCCGAGCTGTGCCCATATGCTTTGTGCAGTATCAGAATACTGCACACTCTCAGCTATCTGAGGGGATAAGGAAGCAGTCAACCAGGATATTACCATATTATTACATTTGTCCCATAACTTTTGTTCAGCCACATTAGTGTCTGGTCTGGGACATGTACCATCAACAAAGCCAATTTTATTTTTAGCAAACAATACTACAATCATTTTCCTTCTCCAACCCCCATAACCACTACCCGAGAAGGGAGTGGATACAAGAGAAACACCAGGAACATCAGAGGAGTAAACAAATAAGGGACAGGTAGGATCAACAGGAGTTGTATTAGCACTCATGTTAGCAGCCATGAAGAACAATGAGTTTAAAGTCAAAAGATAATCTCTGCAAGTAGTTTGAAAAACTAAAGTTGTATCAAAAACTTCATGCAAATCATATAGCACCTAAAATAGGAACAGATGTATCATCCTTCTTCGCGACCGGAGAAGATCGGCCTTTGATTAACAGAAAAATGCCAGTTCCGAACAGCAGAAACCCTAAAATCTAAAGCCTCGCCGGAATCGACTCGAGGACGTCGGAAAACCAACCCAAAATGTCTGAGTAGTGAAGATGCAACCAGTTATCGTGATAAAGGTCTCAGATCAACACCCGATTTTGATCAAAATCATCACTGAGCAAATATCTCAGAAACACCCGAAAATTTTCCAACGAGATTTCTACTGGGATAACAAAATATGGCAGAGTATCGTCGGATTATTGTCCTGCTCTAATACCATGAAACCATTGAGAAATCGAGATGAAGATTGAAGGAGAAGATGAAGATGAGTCGGTTTGAGAGAAGCTTCTAGAGAGAGCTTCAGAGCGAAAAACTCTTCAATTAACAAAATATCCGACTGACCCTAATACAAAGAGGTCAGTGTGTATATATTACATTTGGGCCAACTCGGGCCAGACCAAAATGGGAAAAGAAAAATGGGCTCAGATATGTTCTAGCCCAATTACACAATATACATGATATACAACAATATACATTAAATATATAATACAAAATCAATGTATGTGTATGGGATTTGAAGCTAGATAATCTTGTAGCTCAACAGAGTTAGTCTCTGTTGATATTGTCCTTGCACCAGCAGTTGTATAGTTTAAATTCATGCCATTGAAAATGGTAGGAGTGCATCTTAAAATTATTTTGATTGTGATCTTAATAAGGCATATGATTCGAATGAAAATCGAAATATTTCCCGAACCAAATATACAAAAAACCTGATCCTATTCGAGTTTAATTTGGTATAGATTCGGAAAGTATTTTACAAAATTCAAAATTATAATGTGATAGGTGACAATCGATCCGATCCACCCGATGAACATGCATAGCTCTATGCCTCTATGTATTGGCCCGGTGTTGAAACTGATATTTTTTCATGAAGAAAATAATAAGGATGTAAATAAAAGTATTTAGGTTACGAGGATGCTCTAAAATTGATTTTAGCTTATAGTATCTTAGCTAGTTCGTATTATTTTCATATAGTACGATAATTTAGAGACATATCTAGGATTTTAATACCATGGGTGTACTATCATCTTTAAGATAGATAGTTGGTTCCATTATATAAAATTTTATGATGACGGTAAATTGACGAGCAAACTATATTACTACTATATTCTCAAAAAAATATCATTCACTTTACATTTGTCCTCGACGAATTTTTATTGAAAACAATCAATAATAACATCATTACTTATAGTTTTAAATATCTCACACAACAATCATCAAAAAAGTTTTCAAAAATGACGTTTAATATTGAGGTGATTTTCCTGCTTTAAATCCACTGAGAGTCTCAGAGGCCGAAATAGACGAGTCATGAGTACTTTCTTTTTAGGGATTTCAAAGTATTTGTATTCAAAAGAATGACCAAAAGAAGAAAATAAAAAAGACGTAGGCAAAGGGGGGTTTTCTATAAAATAAAAAAAAAGTAAAAAACAAAATGTATTTGTTTGTTAATTGAAAAGAAAGAAATGACATAGGAATATATTGTTAATTGAAAAGCGAGTGAAAATTTAAGAATTTATTTATTATAATTAATTATAAAAGGAATTAGTCAAAAAAATTGTATGGGAATCAAATTGAGCAACCATGGAAATAAAAAGGAGATAAGATGGGACTTAATTACCGATACAACAAATCAATTATTTAAGCGAGGGTGGCCACCAAAATGTTTAAGTACATAAGTGAAAAATATTAATATACATAACCTAGGGAGGAGAATATGGGTACATGTATCCTACTCTTCCATGCAAATCCGTCTCTGGACATTGGTTTCTTTTGATTATTATTAATAAAATTAGCCATTAGGCTCATCGCCTAGTGGTCTTATTTTATTTTTTTAATTTTTTATAAGGACCAGATGAGTAACCGAATGACTTTAATCTTCTTCGTAGTGTAATAATAAGGGACGTGTTAACAAGTTGTAAAACCTCAAATACAACGATAAACAACAACAAAATTATTGTAAAGATTTTATAGCTTTATAATATAATGCCCTGCTCATACTAATTTGACAGTAATTTTATTACTTATGGAATAGAAAGAAGTTCATGATGCACAGCCGTTTTCATCGAAAATGTTATTTGATGATTATAACCCATCTTTGTAGAATACTTCCTTCGTTATATATTAAATAAGATGTATCTTTTTTAGTTTGTATTAAAATAAATAATATATTTTAAATTTAAAAATAATTTAATTTTATACTCTTTCATTTTATTATTTACCCTTAATGAAAATTTTTTATAGTCACACAAATATCCTGGTCTCACAAACTTTTTACCCCTTAAATTTTTAAGACCACAAGTTTCAAAAATCTTCTTCTTTTTTCTTAAACTCTGTATCGAGTCAAATTACTTTATTTAATATGAAACTGAAGGAATATATAACATGGTCTTTGTGCTTAAAGCGCGTGAAACTCATCACTATATTGTAAGGGAGTTGAGATCATAGCTTTTTGAGACCATCTCCAAGGCTACTCTATTTCTTGTACCAAATCTAAATTTGGTGCAAGAAATGATTTTTTTGCTCCTATACAACACTAATTCTTGCACTATTATAGAGCATGAATAGTGTTGCACCAAATTTGGTGCAACACTATTCATCACTCTAAATTTGATTTAATATTATTTTATTCAATCTTTTTATTTTTTGAACTTTTTATTTATCATACATTGTGTATATAATTAATTTTTATATTAAGATCTTTATAGTTTTAATTTTATGTCCTATTTTTTGATATATTAACTTTGTATAAATTATATTTATATAAAATTATAAGTTAATTATAAAAAGAAACAAGAATCATGTCGAAAAGATATTGAATGTGCATTCAGAGTTTGTAGTCGCGTTTTACAATTGTTGCAGGTCGGTCATGTTTTTGGAGAAAAGAGGTCCTACATGATATAATGACCATATGTATTATACTGCACAACATGATAATTGAGGACAAGCGTGATCTTAATGCACCAATTGAAGATGCACGTGAATATCCAGCTCCTACGGTAAAAATGATAGTAGATGAAGATCACCGATTCGAACAATTTTTAGCTCGACACAAAAAAATTAAGGATAAAGAAGCGCATTTCGCACTTCGTAATGCATTAACCGAGCATTTATGGGAGAATAGAGGCGAAACTTAAATATTTATGCGGTACTTAAATTAAATTTGACTATGATGTAATATTTATTTAGTTATCTTTTATCAATGATTTCACTTTTAGTTAATTTATTCTTTAAAATAATTTTGTAATAATTGATTATATAAGTGGTGAATGTGAATTATTTATAATGAATATCTAAAAAAAGAAAATATATTAGTTTGAAGGAGATAAAAAATAAGAAGTAAATAGAAAATAATAATATAATATAAAAAAATTGGTATAAAAATGATGTGATAGTTGAAATAAATTTAATATTACTCTATTTTAATGTGAAATTTAATGCAAAAAATAATGCTAGCCTTGACGATGGCTTTAATGACTTTGCACTAAAAATAGCACTCATCTGTACTTTCCCTCCCCTCTGTTTTTCTGTTAAATCCTTTTTTAAGTTTTAACCATTTTCTATAACTCTTTTCTTTTTCTCCCCGTTTGAAATGATTTCTTACATTCTTTTGCTATAATTATAATATTATATCCCGAGATAAAGAATGATTAATTTTTTGACCTTTTCAACGATCAACGATTAGTGTCAAGTCCTTGGTAGGGACAGAAGAAGAACACTAGTTGATCACATGCTTTGTATTTATCCTACCATACAAAACCCCAAATCCCAGTTTAGTAATACAAAACTTTGAAAAACTCCCAGCAAAGGAATTGGTGGTAGGTTAGTAGTCAAAAGGCTTTGACTTATGTCTTTGCATTAATGCAGAATCTCATAATTAGAAGTATTTGCACATGATCCTCTTCATACAAATTTTCTTTAATAAACTCAAATTCATCTCTTCCCCACTATCAACGACTCACATTTCTAATTTCAAAGAGCAGCCTAGACGCTATTGCTGAGTCACTTCCAAAAGAAATAATTTGCAAATTATAATTTGAGAATTAATGTCTTGAGAATAAAGGTGATAATTAACTTTATTTTAGAAGTGCTAGTAGTTATTGTGTTTATCTTCTAAACCATAGACACTGAATGTGGCTCATCTTTTGTGTCAACTGGATATTAATAATGTATTTAGTCCGCCTCCGATGGATGAAACACGTGTCGGTTACGTTATTTTTCTCCTTTACTTTTTGCTTCAAGAAAAAATAACAGGACTTTTTTTTCCTCTGCCCCCTTCCCCCCCCCCCCCCCCCACAACACCAATAGTGCTACGTAGGGGTGCACATGTAGTGAATTGGTTCGGTTTTTATTAAAATTAAATCAACAACTTATATTGGTTTATTTTGGTGGAGTACCAGTGCTTATACAGCGACAGATTCTTGATCACCTGGGTTATGGACAAGGACATCCGCCTTTCAAATACCTTGGAGTCCCACTGTCCACCAAGAAAATCACAATGTTGCAATGGCAACCATTAGTGGACAGAATCACAGCAAAAATCACATCCTGGACTGCCAAGACATTGTCTTATTTTGGAAAGCTACAGCTTGTCCAATCTGTTATATTTGGTATCCAAGCTTACTGGGCACAGCTGTTTTTATTGCCTGTGAAAGTACTCAAAATGATTGAAGGCATCTGTAGGAGTTTCATTTGGTCCGCGATGCACTGTAACTAAGAAAGCCTACATCTCTTGGGACAAAATGTGTACCCCAAAACAGTTGGGGGGATGAACCTAACTAACCTAAAGCTCTGGAACAAAGCTTCCATTGCAAAGACCTGCTGGGATCTAGCACATAAAAAGGACAAGCTGTGGATTAGGTGGATCATTGTATACTACATCAAAGACAGGCCAATAGAATCCATTCCAATTCCTGCCCAAGCTAGTTGGATGGTGAGGAAAATTATCCAAGCCAGAGATGTTCTACAAAGGATCCGGAATTGGAAGGAACAAAAGTGCTCGACAAGACAGTTGTACCATTCTCATATGCAAATAGTGCCGAGAGTTCCATGGAAGAATTTAATCATACATAACCAAGCAAGGCCAAAAGCAACATTCAACCTATGGCTATTCTTCCAGGATAGACTCCCAACAAAGGACAGACTACACATTTGTGGAATGAATATTGATCAGCAGTACCTATTATGCCAAAGCCACCCGGAATCAAGAGATCACTTATTAATGAACTGCCCTATCACTGTGGACTTATGGGAGAGAACAATGAACTGGTTGCAGGAAACATTCACACCAAAATATGACTGGAATGAGAAAATGCAATGGTTGATTAGCAAAGCCAAAGGTCGAACACCCCGCGCTGCCATCTTCAAATTGGTCACAGCTGAGTTTGCTTATGCTATCTGGCTGGAAAGGAATGCTAGAGTCTTCAACAAAATATTCCGATGTAACACTGCCTTACTAAGAGACATAGTATATAATTGTAACGTCAGAGGTACCCCAAAAATTAGACAAATATTACAACACCTTCACATATAGTAGTGCTAGATAGTTAGGAAAGTAGAACTAGTATGTATGTCAACCCCTAGACACAGTCAGCTATGTTTATGCTTGACTGTGGTTTTGTAAAGCTCCTTCATTGATGATAAATGGAAATCCTTGATTATAAAAAAAAAAAAACAACAACTTATATTGGGTTGGACTGATTTAATTTTGTTGAACTTTTTAGATTTTTTAATATGTGAATATTATTTTATTTTACTTTGTTAAATTTTTTATAAGTAAATATATTTTTAAGAAAAATTTTAAAACATAACAAACATATGATCTATTAAAATATTTTTATGTCAGAATTTTGTTAATAACACATGATTGTTATTTTTTTCTGTCGTCTCACAATAATTTTTCGTTAATGTATACTTACACGAATAAACGAATTTAATAATTAAACATAAAAATCAATATGGTACTAACTAATGATAAGTTCTATTTAATTTTAGATTATTAAAATACCACTTTAAATTTGAAAAAGATATAATTATTTAATAAATCTTGGCATATAAACATGGAAAAATAAAAAAGTTGACGTATTTGAGTAACACTTGGTAAAAAAGTAATCATATAACACATTATTTAAGGTTAATAAAAATGGAGTACTTCATATTCTATCAAAATATTACATTTCATACGACAATCTTAAATATTTCTAGAATTTTTGTATAAAAAATATCTATATAAACTTACATGTATATATAAAAATTATATATTTATACGTCGGTTTAGTTAGAATTTTTTATTCAATACGAAATCAAATCAAATCAAATCTAATCAGGGTTTTTAATCGATTTTGTTTGACTTTGGTTTAATACAATTTGTTTGGTTTGACTTTTTGGTTTAATACGGTTTGTTTGGTTTGATCTTTTGGTTTAATACGGCTTTTCGGTTCGATTTGTACACCCTTAATTACGAACGGCATTAATAATGCATGGATTGATAAGCATATATAATATGTAAAAAATTATTTTTTATAGATGTTTAGTTTATGGATTGATAAATATGTGTCTACTTTTTAAATAAAGAAGATATAAGATTGCTTACCTTCTGCCATTTTTTCCATGTAATAGTAGCACCCGTAATCTCATTACACGTAGTGTCTCCATAAGCTTATTTATACATTTTTCAAATAACTTATGTGATTATTACTTATTAAGAAAAAGAAAATGACCCAGAAATTTTAAGGAGAAATTTAAAAATAGTCAGATTTGTAAGTGGTCATTCAAAAATAGTTATAGTGTTAAAAGTAATTGAAATTTAGCTATTTTTTATGTAAAGATAAATCTGAACAAAAACATTATTCAAAATCCGTAAAAATACTCCAGCATAATATACTGGAGTTATACTGAAACTCCAGTCTAATATACCGGAGTTCCAGTATAATATACCGGTCCAGCATAATATACTGGAGTTTGGAGCACCGGTGCTTCAGTCTCTAGTATATTATACTGGAGCCAGCAAAGCATACTGATCCAACAGAATATGCTGAAAGTTCATACACCGGTGCACCGAACTCCAGTATATTGTGCTGGACCGGTCTCTGTTGAGATAAAATAGTGGCTATTTTTTATGACTTGGCAAACACTGGCCATTTTAAATGACCAGTTCAAAAACTGGCTAGACCGTACTATTTTGACGAAATGATATTAACACATTTATGTTTATGTCATCTTTATACAAATATATGGCACGATTTACCTTTTACTTTTTTTAATGGGTATACATAAATTTTATACGGTTATACATATATGGTATATGAAGTGTACATATATTATTATTCATCAGTTATTTTTAATTTAAGTGATTGGGTAGGTGATAATTTAAGTTAATTATGATATTAAGTTATTAATGCGAGTAACTGACTAAATTCACCATTTACTTTTTTCTAAATAATATATATCGACTACATTAATTATGTATGAAGCGGATATTTTAGTTTAAACAGTTAGTTGACCGCTATTTAAATTTTCATTTCTTCCTAACCAATCGTCACATTGTGCAAGTTTGCTTGGCATAATTGAACTTCCATCTCTTCCCTTTCCAGTGGTAGTAAATAGTAGAGAAATTTTCAGGAGCCACTATGTTTTATTGGCTATTAGTTAGTTGTAGTTATCATTTACTATATTACTTTGTATAATTATATTTTTAGATTTTAAAAATGTATTCAATATATTTAAGCTACTGTATTTATGTATATAGTAGCATTTCTAGGCGTGAAACAGGGGATTACAACTAAACAAATTTTTGTATTCGAGTGTATTCATGGTGTGAACCATGAGATTACAACTAGACAGATTATTGTATTCGACTGTATTCATAGCGTGAAACATGATATTACACTATTTTTAAACGAAAAGTAAATCAATTAACATAATAGACTCCTAATACAACTCAACAAATTCAATTATAACACACAAATTTTGTATCTCCAGATATAAAAAGGATTCTCAACCGAAAAATACCCTAAAAACATAGCAATCTTCATAGAAGTTATATGATACATCTGAATAAATAAATTATATTAATTAAAAAATATATATGAATACATTAATGGAATATATAGAGAGAGAGTGAATACAATGAAATGTATAGGATACAACAGGATATATTAAAATACAACTGAAAAAAGAGAATGAATATAATAAATATATAGAATACATCGAGGTACATTTAAATACGATGAAAAAAGATAATAAATATAATGGAATACAAGGATATATATTGAAATATATTAATAGAAAATTCAAGTTACTCAGCCTCCAACTCCGCCGTCTTTGTTCAGGAGCGTACGTATATCGAAAGCACCAATTGTCGTTGCAACCAATTCTTTTCCCAGACTTTACCACTACACCAACACCAACAATCCCAAAAGCACCCAACAGGAACCGCTTCAACGGCTCTTTCATGACCCCCGAAACGACAACGTCTGCAAATACCTCCACCGTAAAGTCCTTAAATTCAATACTCCCTAGCACAAATTTGCTCTCTTTCTCCTCGCCAGACCGGCGAGTGAAAACGACTTTTAAGGCCTTATCTACTTGTAATCGGGTCGGAAGCGATTTGATCTAGTTGGTTATGAGAGGGGCGGAGGGATAGAGAGAAGCGTAGAGGCGTTCAGAAGCGGAGAAAAACTGGTAGGGTAAGTATAAAGAGAGAGAGAGAGCTAATACTAAAGGGATTTTTACATTCCTATGCCATATAGGAAACCTTTTTACCCTCCATGTCAAAGGTTTGATTTAACTACAAACCCGTATACCAAATTACCAATAATATACCATACTTAATTAAGGATCTAATTAATGGGCAAATTTTACTCATTAATTAAAGGTATCCATATATGTTTCTCTCTCCCCTTAATTCCTACATTTCTTTCTCCTAATCCCAACGTCATTTTCTCCCTCACATTTTTTTTCTCTTCTCCATTCCTTCTTCTTCTCAAAAAATACAAAGATGAGACCCATTGAGTATAATCATATTTTTAGCCAAAGAGATTCAATATGAAACCCATTGTTTCGGTAATTATAATTTCTGATAATTGTCAGATATTGTTCTGAATTTTAACAAGTACAAGATCGAGAGTAGATATATGATACATAAGACTTCCTCAATCGATCAATCAACAATTCTCAATTGTAAATTTGTGGGGTAGCCATATGAATCTTCTGTAAGTGTGACAGTGTGGGTACAATTGTAGTTTTTTGTAGAAATTTTGTAGATGAAGAGAAAATTTTACTGTCAATTTTTTTTCACATAAGATTGTAGTTTAATTTGTAATATAAATGTAATAATTTTGTAGATACCCTTAAAAACAATACAATTTTATACAATACTTATTTTTTTTGTAGAAATTTTGTAGATGAAGAGAAAATTTTGTAGTCAACATTTTTTCCCAACATAGATTGTAGTGTAGTTGTAGTATACCCTTCAAAACAATATTGCTTTATATATACGTAAACTGATTTGTAGTTTATTTGTAGATTTTTTGTAGAAAATTTATAGATTAGAAAAAAAATTTGTAGTCAATATTTTTTTTCAATATAGATTGCAGTTTAATTGTAGTATAAATGTAGTAGTTTGTAGATACATTAAAACAATATTGAAAAAATATTTAGTCCCAAATTTTTAGCCGCCTAATTTGGAAGGAATAAACTATTCAAATATTTATCCCAGATTTGTAGGCGCCTAATTTGGAAGGAATCAATTCTTAATATTGGGTATTTAATGAATGATATAAATTTTCCACATTTGTAGGCTCCTAATTTGGAATGAATCAATTCTTAATATTGAGTATTTAATGAATGGTATAAACTTTATAGAAAAAATATAAACATGACGGGTAATAATAAAAATATACGTATTTTTAATAATAAAGTTTCATATATGATATAAATAGAAAAAAATTTCAATCCTAAATAGTAAGATTTGATCCAGTTCAGCATAACCCATGAGCCTCGAAATCACGAGCTAGCATTCTTGAGATACATAACAAAATCCAAATACGTGGGCCTTCTGGGCTCACTTGGCCCATCGGTAACTGGACTACCTTAGCCCAATTTACACCATAAAGACAGAATTGGATTGAGCTCTCAACTAGCTATAATTTTAGGATCTTTATCCAAATAGTCTATTATATTTATTGTTTATTTTTTTCGTTATATACATATTATGTATAAATTTTATATATATATATATATATTATTTCTATTGACTATTTTTAATTTAAACGATTGGATGAGCGGTTATTTAGGTTAATTCTTCCATAATTTTCAAAATGTTGATTCAATTCCAAACTTGAGAAGTCGACCAATCCAACACCAACTCGCTTGAAACTATAAGAGTTCTACACAGAAAAAGTAATATTACATTTTCGGTATTTACACCAAATAGATGAATATAAGACATATGTTTATGCATTTAAACTTTTATATGTAACCGTAAGTCCATAATTAAGTATTATATATTCTCACTTTAATTGGTAACTATTATGGTTGTTTTTTGCTTAGTTGTTTCTCATGTTATTTATGGATTCCTGCCTTAAATTCTGATTCTTCAAATGCTAGATAACAAACTCAAAAGAGAACCTGTTGAAGTAGGGTCAGATGATTATTCACCATTCACAAATTTCAAGGAAAACATGACTGGCTTAGAACAGTCTGGAGCCAGCTGGCCTATAGCAAAGACAATTCCAACAAAGAGGACTCAGAAACCAGAAATCCAGCTACATTGGGTATGCCAATTAAAATAAACACATGTGATGCATCTTTTAAGGTATATCAATTAATTTACTTGGTCAAATATGTGTTGATAACCTAATGTGCTACTGCCTAAGTCTAACAACCACATTATCAGTACAAGTTTCCTACTAGAATATTATTCTAAGGAGTTGTCGATGAAAGACATGCAAACATTAAGACTTTTCCATGCAATTATGTTTCTCATTATCGTTTCTTTTCTACGAAAATATGTTGTGTAGAAGGCCGTTGCTATCTTGTTTATGTCTATGTTTCAACACAAAAAAATAAAAAGAATGCACTCAATTACATAAAATCTAGGAACCATACTTAGGAATTGAAGTATTTTAACATATGAGCAATTATCTATGAAAAAGGTCTAATTGGTGGGATTTTATATTATTCAAATCGTTGCAGCTAGCATAATCTTCAAAAGCATCCAATTCACAAGTATCAAGGAGTAAATTATAATTTGACTAAACTGGTTAGAAACAGTCTGGAGCCAGCCAACATGAAGGCCGTACAATTACAACAAAAAGACACAGAAAACAATAACTCCAGCTGCTAAGGATATGCCACATAGAAAAAACAGGTGATGCATCTGCTTTTGCAGCTAATTAATTTACCAGTTCAAATATACGTTAATAACCTAATGTACTATTAAAGGATATGACTGTCAGACAGTAAATGTATTTTAAAAAATTAAGTAAGTTTGGTCTTTGTAAGTACGTACTTATACATCTATCAGGTTAATGGAAAAAGTAAAAAGTAAAAAGTTAAAAGTTAAAACAATAAGTTCCCACTAGAATATTATTCTGAAGGAATTGTCGATTGGATGAACGTGGACAGCTCAAGCTAAATAGCTAATAAATTATAATAAATCAGTAAGTGGGTTTATATTCTTTCTACTAAAAAAACTCTCATCAACAGCAACAACCTAATAAAAAAGAGGAGTTTGGGAAGGACAAAACATACACAAACCTTATTCTTATGTTGGAGGGATAGATATATTATTTTCGAGATACTCTCATCTCAAGAAGACTGATTATGTATGCTAGCATCAAAGAGGAAAAAGTAGTGATATTTTGTGTTTCAAAAGAATTAAGGGATCGTTTGATAGGGTATATAAGAATAATACGAAATAAGGTGTATTATTAATGCATTGATTGGTAATGCATAGGTTAATAATGTAAACTTTAGTTGTGCTAAATTATTTCATCTACTGTTTGGTATAGTGAATTAAAATTATAATGCATTACATAGTTTTAAAAGAAATAGTTATTTACAAAAATGCATCCATGTTCTCTAGCTTTAAGGGACTTTAACAATAATTTTATTTTTAACCATACTAATGCATGCATTAATAACCTTAATATTACTAATGGAATGATTTCCTATACATTACTTATACATAGGATAATACCAAGTATGAGATATAACTAATACAAGTATTAATATTAGTTATACACATGTTGAAAAAAAAATGTATCAAATAAGGTATTGGTAATACATAGAGCTAATGCTTGCATTATTTTTTCTAATACCTCATAGGTGTCATTTGGTTTGAATACGGCTTATGTCGGGATAAGTTATACTGGTATAAGCTATGCTGAGATAAGTTATGTTGGGATTAGTTATGCTAGGATTGCTTTTTATCCATTGTTTGGTATGTTTCATTAAATATGATAATTACATAATTTGTAAGAAGAATGTATAAGTTATACCGATGCTAATTACCCAATTTTTTATAACGTATAAGTTATTCCGGTATTAAGTTTAATCATGAGATAGCTTATACCTGGTTTGCTAATCAAATGAAGTATTAAAATAATATTAAATTTTTATACAAACACTATACCTTCTTATACCTCATACCAAACGACTCTAAGAGTTTAACTTAATTGTTCTTATAGATAAAACAGGTCACCATTCGCAAGTTAATCAAACAAAGAAATGCAGTGGATAGCTAGAGAGCGAAAGAGCCAATTTTGTTGTAAGCTTGAAATCTGAATGCCGCGGCAGAATACAATCTACATTGTAGTCCAATTTGTTTTTTTCGTTTCCAATGCATTTGACGGGTACCAAAATTTTGAGATTTGGATGACTTTACAAAAATATTTAGAAAAAAAAGTAACAAAACAATTAACAACTCTTTTCGAATTGACTCGACTAATCCAGAATACATGTAAGTTATTAAGGGGTTTATAAAATGCTCTTTCGCCCAAAGTTCTCCATTTTCATAAGTCGAACCGGAATCTCTTAATATATTAAGGGTGAGAGATCCAGACATTTAGTATATATTTTGGTGATAACAAAATAACTCCAACCAATATTGGACTCTTCCTTGACCACTTTATCTAAAATAAGATTAGAGTCAACTAGTCGTAATATGTGTTATGAAATCTCTTATTTAAGGTGAATGTCTATAATTAGAGAGATTCTAGAGTTCTATTCTTGGTAGATAAATCATCCCCCTCCCTATAAATAAAGGGGTCTTCTACCATTGTAAACCACTCCTAACATTCTCTAAGTATCAATAAGAAGAACTCTCTCTACTCTTCTCTCTATTTGCTTTTGTTCTTGAGTTATTGTTCTTGTCTTTTATATTATTTCATAACACGTTATCAGCACGAGACTCTACCGTCTCAAGAAGCTCTTTAAGAAGATTAAGCCGCCGTCAATTTCTCCGCATCGGAGCCGCCGTCGTCTGCATAAGTGGAGAAAAGGAAGAAAACATTGAAAATATAATTGATATACCTTAAAGGTAAGTAATTTACTTTTCCCTTTCAAATTCTTGAAATTCTACGATTTGATTTAATATACAAACAAAGTTTGATTATAACTCTAATGGAGTTTGTAAGAAATTATAACCACATGAAGTGGTAAAATCTCTATGTCCTGCCATGATTAAATTCATGTATGATTGTGGGCAAATAATTGAAAATCCGTCCCATTGAATTTGCTCCATTCCCTTTAGAGAATGTGGAAGCAGTATATGATAAGTCTGAAAGAAGACTAAAATATTACCATGAAGGTATCAATGAATGTGGACGTGGCAAAGAATTCCGTCCAATTGAATTTGCTCCATTCCCTTTAGAGAATGTGGTAGCAGTATGTGATAAGTCTGAAAGAAGACTAATTACCGTAAAGGTATCAATGGATGTGGACATGGCAATAGACGAAGTTATAATCGTCATTATTGTGGTAATGAGAACAATAAGGATTCTCAAAATAATCTTTCACTTTATGAAAGTAATATTTGACATGAGATTGTGTAAAGCACATGATCTTGATCCATTCCCTGAAGTGAATGTGATAATTGTAATAGAGCCCGTAAGTATGAACACGCTCTTGATGTAAATTTGTTTTATGTCTGACATTATGAAAAGAAAGTTCGTTGCCCTTGAAATTTCTTGCAAGAACTATATGACATGGGTGTTGGATGCTGAAATCCACTTAGATGCTATGGGTCTTGGAGACGCCACTAAAGACAGAAATAATGCATCCACCCAAAACTATGCTAAGGCCTTGATTTTCTTGCGCCATCACCTTGATGAAGGTTTGAAACTATGCTAAGGCCTTGATTTTCTTGCGCCATCACCTTGATGAAGGTTTGAAGATTGAATATCTCACCGTCAAAGATTCACCTATCTTGTGGAATGGCTTAAAGAAGAGATATGACAACCTGAAGTTGGTCACTCTGCCACAAGCACGATACGATAAGAACCCAAAAGCAAATAGTTTATAAACTATATATTATCGTTGCGGTAAAAACGGGCACTTGTCAAAGGCTTGCCGTATACCATGACTTTTGGTTGACCTTTATCAAGCATCTCGAAAGAGTAAACGCCCTGAAATGAATTTTGTCTCTGACGACAACTTTGACATCACCCACTTGGATGTGGCAGACTTCTTTGAGCAACCCGAGGGGAAGATAGACCACCTAATCGGTGATGGATCCGTGATGAAAGAAGATGGAGCTATTTGATTTTATTTTACTTGTTTGTATTAGTGAATGAATAAACTAATAGCCATTAGTATTAGCTCGTATTAGTTAGTTCATGATATAATGTTAGCATTAGTTCTTTAGAATGTATCAATATGCTCAAATATCAATAATATTTTTACTTTCCAGTAGAGGTAATCGACTAACCTGAAAAACTAGTCGGTTATCTCATATTTCGCATAAAAACTGCAAAACAATCGATTGTCAATGATCAACAATCGATTGTCTTTAAAACAGTGTGATCTGAAATTTTACAAAAACAGTCAACAATCGATTGTCTATGATTAACAATCGATTGTCTTTAAAACAGTGTAATCTGGAATTTTTCAAAAATCATCCATAATCGATTGTCTATGCATAACAATCGATTGTCTTAAGACAGTATGCTCTGGAATTTTTCAAAATAGCCAACAATCGATTGTCTATGCATAACAATCGATTGCCTTAAGACAGTGTGCTCTGGAATTTTTCAAAATAAGCCAATAATCGATTGTCTATATTTAACAATCGATTGTCTTAAGACAGTGTGATCTGAAGTTTTTCAAAATAGCAAATAATCGATTGTGTGTGTTTAACAATCGATTGTCAATGTTCAACAATCGATTGTTTGTGTTTAACAATCGATTGTTTGAAGAAAATATTTAAACTGAAATTTTCAAACTGCAAAGTAATCAATTATGGATAACATATCTGATTTTGTTAGTCAACTGTTAGCTGTAGATTTTGAAAATATTATGTGACACAAACGAATTGAACTTATTTATTCATATGTTCGTGTATTTCTTTTATATGTCAAACCATGGGAAGTAAATTGATTGAAGGCTCCGGAAGAGCAACTGTAACTCTGCCCAAAGGCATGACGTTTATCATAGAGAATGCAATATTCTCCTCCAAGTCTAAGAAGAACTTGTTGAGTTTTAATGATATCAATCGCAATGTTCTCCTCCAAGTCTAAAAGGAACTTGTTGAGTTTTAAAGGTATCATTCAAAATGGATATCATATTGAGACAATAGATGAGAATAATCTTGAATTCTTCATAAAAACGAGGCTGCCCATTTCGGTTTGGGTTCACGCCATTTTGCATGCAGCAATGCTAGTTCGTCGGCTGCCCACTTTGGTTTGGGGTCACGCCATTTTGCATGCAGCAATACTAGTTCGTCGGCTGCCCACTTCGGTTTGGGGACACGCCATTTTGCATACAGCAATGCTAGTTCGTCTCTGACTGACGAATTGACACAAATATTCCCCGTTGCAATTGGTTTTGGGTCATGGACCCAATATATCCCATTTAAGAATCTTTGAATGCGCAGTATATGTGCCTGTAGCACCGCCATCCCGCACCAAAATGGGTCTGCAAAGAATGTTAGGAATATATGTTGAGGTTGAATTGCCCTCCATTATTCGCTACCTCGAAACATTGACAGGAGATTTGCACGATTTGCAGACTGTCAATTTGATGAGACACTTTTCCCAAAATTAGGGGGAGAAGTTGGTGAAACCAAACGGGAAATTTTGTGGAAAAATGCATCATTATCTCATCTTGATCCACTTACCTCTATTTGTGAGAAAGAGACACAAAAGATTATCCATTTGCAAAGAATAGCAAATCAAATGCCTGACGCATTTATAGATTTGAAAAGGATAACAAAATCACATATCCTCGAAGTGAATGTGACAACATTTGATTCACGAATACATATTCATTATTGGAAGAATATGAACATGAAATTGGTATTAAATATACCACACTCACCCCTAGAAGGAGGTTTGAGATGATACCACACTCACCCTAGAAGGAGGTTTGAGATGATATATGGCATGAATGATCGTTGGTCACGTACCTATTGTACGCCAAAGTATTTTGGAAATATGACTATTAAAGGACAACGATAATGCAAGAAACATATCTTGCATATAAGTTTGACATGACCATAATGGTATAACTTTCTCTTTAAGAAAGATATTCACCACATGGATGTTGATGAATCTGTGGTAGTACAAAATTAATTGAGAGCTCTAGAAGAGCCAATTATTACTATGTTGGAGAAACACAATTGAGTATTGTGCTGTAGTAAGTCTCAAAGAAACTTATTCGGTTTCCAAAGTACACGCGAAAGCGATTGATTATATTGAGACTATAAATAAAGGAAGGCTTTGATATCTCCTATTACTACAACTTGTAGCGGGGTAATTTGCATATGAAAAGCTACCCGCTTTGTTCTCCACTTTGTACTACACAAATGAAAGAATGCCACAATAAAGTGGATATCTATTGGTATAAAAACCCATGTCATAATAAACCTGAAGTTTATTGATAAGTGCACATGTCATGGTGTAAATTTGAAGTTTACCAATATTGATAATTTATTCAGTTGGCATTCGTGTTAGCCATCTCATTTTAAGTATGATGTGCAAATTCACATAGGTGAATATTAAAGAACTAGAAAGTTCTTTACAAATTCTCTTGTATCACTTGTTCTCATTAATGAACTGACCAACTAAAGAGTTCGGGTTGAAGCCCATAAATTCTGGAAATATCAAAGGTGAATATGGGCCCATTCACCTGCCATGTATACCACATATGATGCATCTATGATATGGTTACATGCGCAATTGTTATTAACCCGCAGCCTGGCCGGTGCTTGCGAGGTAAATTGCTCAGTAATCTAACTTCGAGCATAATTTCCAGATTTTCTACTCAAGATAGTTCATCTTGATAAGTTGGTTTATATCAAAGTTGGTTTAGCAAGATAATTATTGAGTGCTTCCACTTAATAGCTAAACTGTTTCTTATGAGAACAAAGTTATATATATCAGTTTGATATACGTTGTATACGAGAGTATATTATATTCTCCCCTCACAAGTGGTTCAGGGTCAGGAACCAAATAATTTCATCTTATTATTAATGTGCCGTGTATATTGACATGATAATGCACAAAGATGATTTCCCAAAGTTGAGGAAACAAGTTAGCTTTACTAACATGAGGGGGAGACATGATAAACACTTGAGAAAAGGTTACATGGGATGAATTATCATTTGTATATGTATATCCCCGAATATCATGATATGAACCTGAAGTTCATAAAAGGGATAATTCAATTGCAACATATTGCAAAGCATGCTATACGCATTTGCTGACCCAAAGAAAGTAACTAAATGGAAGAGATACAATTCAAGAAGAATTGATTCCATATGAAAGACATGTAGTTTTGAACCTATAGTTCAAATGCTTGAAAGTATAAAATCAAAGGTATGTATAGTCAGTTTTCGATATCTTATTTGTCTAGCATGACATGGAAAACTTGATATGCATCTAAAGTCTATTATATGGCTTATATGACTTAACTTGAAAGATTTAAGTTGCTTGAAGCATATGCAATTCTTGGTCCTGAAGTACCACATCCCAAGTACAATCTTGGTCCTGAAGTACCACATCCCAAGTACAATTTGTGTACATATGAATCTTGCTATAACTATAAGCATGATGGTATCGAGAATACACCTATGAAGATATTGAAGAGTTATTCGACGACATTATATGAAGATGTTCATATCTATCAAGAATGATGATTTCAAGGTGCGGAATATTTGTTCAAGTCAATATGGTTGATTTATTTATCAAATATCTACCAAAGATCATTTTGAAGATGATGCACAAGATTGGAATGCAAATGCTCAAGGATATAAATTGATGTACTCATTAGGGGGAGTTAATGCGCGTTGCACTCTTTTTCCCTTACAAGGTTTTGTCCCACTGGGTTTTCCTTGCAAGGTTTTTAACGAGGCAACCAATAGGCGCATATTCAAACATGTGTACTCCTTTTCTTTTCTTAATTTTTCCCATTGGGTTTTGGTTTTAAGGTTTTAACGAGGCACATTGTTGAATAGACATTCAAGGGGGAGTGTTATGAAATCTCCTATTTAAGGTGAATGTCTATAATTAGAGAGATTCTAGAGTTCTATTCTTGGTAGATAAATCATCCCCCTCCCTATAAATAAAGGGGTCTTCTACCATTGTAAACCACTCCTAACATTCTCTAAGTATCAATAAGAAGAACTCTCTCTACTCTTCTCTCTATTTGCTCTTGTTCTTGAGTTATTGTTCTTGTCTTTTATATTATTTCATAACAATATGTATTATTTTCATTTTATTATAAATGGTAATTTTTGACTGAATGCGAAATTTAAAATTAATATTTTTTAACACTTACAAAAAAATTAACCTTTGAACTTATGGTGTTAAAACTTGAAATTCAGCATAGGTTGGGCCTACCCAAAAAAATGGTGATTTGGGAAGATATAGTCCACGAAAGATTCAGTGGTGATAATAAATTAGAAGATTTTGGGTACAGTGTGGAAGTTTCTTTAAAGTTGCTCAAACCGAATTGGATCTGGTGTGTGATAAGATGCCAATGGATGATTGGGAATATGCCAAATAATTGTGCAAAAGGAACAGTTACTATCCCAATAGAAAATTGGAAGTACATCTTAAAGTACATTAGGCATATGCCCTTTTAGTAATAGAACAAAACCTACACGACATTATTATTATTATTATTATTATTATTATTATTATTATTATTATTATCAATACTAACAAATGTTTAGAGGAGAGTTCAAATTAAGCCTGTCAACCTGTTCGAGTTGACCCAGGAGCGAACCGGACCGGTCCGGTATAAACTGGGACCGGACCGGCCCGGTTCTTAAGGGCTGGGCTGGGCTGGGTTGGGGGAGGGAGGGGTTAGAACGGTTAGGATTTTAGGGTCTTAATCCGTGATCGGACCGGCCCGGTAAGCAAAACAGTGCTTGAACCGGTCGACCCGGACCGGTACAACGGTCAAAATTTTTATTTTTTTTAAAAAAAAAAAAAATTCTAAACATGTGGGCCCCACAGGACTGTTGGCAACGGTCCAGAACCGTTGACCAACGGGAGTATTTTCAGAAATGACCACTTTTTTGTTTTTTTTTTGTATTTATTAAATTACATTATTAACCCTTCTTAAAATCTATAAATACCCTCCCCTCTTCTTCATTTCCTCACTCAAAATTATCAATCTCTCTCTCAATTCTCAAATTATCAATCACTCTCTTCTCTTCAATTTTCAAGAATTCATATTCTAGTTTTATAATTTTATTGTCTTTGTTTTCCCGAATTTAATTTATCGTAATTTCTCATTCGGAAATCGGAATTCTAAGCTTGAAGTTCAAGTGTTCAACATTGAAATACTTGCTTGACGTTTGTTCGTGGTAACACCGGATTTGCGTAATCAAGTGCTCAATTTATTGTCGAATTCGGTGCACTCTCTCCAACTCTTTCTCTTATTTAATATATTAATTGCATATTTGATTTTAGCTTATATTTTTATTTTTACAATATGTTTAATGCTGCTAAAAGAGCGTGTAGAAAAGTTACTGGTAGGGGTGGAAGTAAAAAAAGAGGTAGTCCTGTAGCTTCTGGTAGTAATAGTAATGACCCAATAACACATGTTTCTGAATTATCGCCTAATTTGCAAGATGTAGATATTGATTATGAACAATTACAAGAAGATTACGGAATAGAAGATAATGAAATTGGAATAGCAGATGAGATACCACCTACACGTAGTAGTGGAAATGTTGGTAGTATTGGAGTTGGAGTTGCTAGTGCAACAAGCGGTAGAAGACCACCAGTGGCTCCAACTTCTACTCGTAAAAAAAGAAGTCCTGTTTGGAAATTTTTTGATATAGTAGAAGGTACTGATAGAGTTAAGTGCAAACTTTGTAACGAAATGTGATAATTCTATGAACCTAAATTTGTATGATTCTATGAACCAGCTAAATGAACATTTACAACATCTATATAATTATTATGCAACTCAATGTGATAATTCTCGTGCTTCAACAGATGTAAATCCCGCTATGCAATGTAGCAGTTCTAATGTAGATGATGAAGAAGGCATTGATAGTTTTAATATTTTTTCAACTTTTTCTAACACTCAAAGTAGTAGCAGGAATATTGATGAACTTCAATTTTACTTGCAGAAGCAAAAGGAGCCTCGCACCAAGGAATTCTCACCGTTAGGCTGGTGGCATGAAAATGCAAAGCAATTTTCCGTTCTTTTTGCTATGGCTCGGGATGTCCTGAATGTGCCAATTTCCACTGTTGCATCCGAGAGTGCATTTAGCCAAGCAAGACAACAACTTGGAGACACACGCCACTCATTGGGAAGCAATGCTTTGGAAGTTTTAGTATGTTTAAGAGATTGGATTAGATCGGAACGAAGAAATCAAGGAAAGGAAGATCTTGATAGCCCAGAAGACGAAGAACTTGGAGATATATTAATGCATGGAAACCCATCCGAATTTAACACGCCAGAAGAAGGTCAATCGGTTCATATTGATTACGATGAACTTGCTAGGGCAATGCAAAGAATTTGATGATTCGGATTACTACTAGTATACTACTTGTTACAAAAGATGTAAAGTTTTAACTACTTAAGATACATTTTAGTTTTTCTTTATTTGAATTTAAGAAATAAAGTAGCACTTGCAATAAGTGCAATTTTTTCCCATCTTTTGTTGTGTTCATTCAATTATTACAAAGTATTAATATAACTTAATATTTATACATAATTCTAAAAAACAAAAAACAAAATAACGAAACCCGGCCCGGCCCGGACCATTACACCCCGTAACACGTACGGTTCAATCTAAGCCTGTCTCAACCCAGCCCGGTGAAAACCGGTACTGTTTGTAATCGGCCCGGTAACCGGACGGGTCGGAAAAAAATCGACCCGGACCGGACCGGTGGAACCGGTTGACACCTCTAGTTCAAATGCTCCTAGTTCTTTAAATCTTTATTTTTGGGTTAAATGAATATTATATTATTATGGCTAGATAACAAAAGATAGTTAATGTTACGTACTATTGTGTTTATATTATAACCCACAAAGTTCTAACCAATTCAATTCTTAGGATGTCTACCCAAAATATATCATTGACAAATATTAGAAAGATAATATCCTAAACTTGTTCAAAAAAACTTCTTTTGGTCCCTCCTTGGCTAATGCATCAACTATTCTGTTTTGCTCCTGATAAATATGCTTCACAACTATTATGTCCATCCCGTGAATTAGTGACCTGCATTCACATATTACTATGAATGTGAACTAGTTCTTTAAAGCTTGATAAGTACTATGTATTGAGTTTATTTTGATGTATTTATAAGAAACATTAATTTAAAACAAAGGGTAATTAATAATAACATAACCAGAAATGAAAAATTTTAAACCTAACAAGCGCAATTAGGGACACTATTATTTTTGCGAAGGTTCGTCATAGAAAAAAATATTATCTTTGTGAAGGTTCGTTTTTGAACCAAACTACGCAAAGGAAAAAGCTAAGAGAAAAAAATATTTAATCACATGGGCAAGTAGAAGCAATATAATGTCCAAAAAAAAAGGGAAAAAGAAAAAAAGCAACAACCACCAATTACCAGCTATTCAAAAATAGGCACATGCTAAAGTCATTGGCATTTAAAGAATATTCCAACGAATTTAAAGGAAAAATAATAAAACAATGTATTCCCTAAGATCTAAAGAGTCCCATTATTTAAAATCAGCATTAATTGCACTGTCGAGATTATCCAGCTTCGCCTACCTCCTTAAAAAAAAATTAAAAGATTTTATGGCACTCTTTGCAATTGATTTAAAAAGGTGTCAAAAAAGGAAAATTAGGAAATGAATTTTGTACGAAAAGTTTGAATAGACAAATAATAAATTAATATCATAAAGAAATTGCTAATTTGAGGAGACAAATTTGACCAAAACACTACCCCATTGAAAGTTTGAAATTAGAGGTGAGAAGGGTGACCTAAATACCACAAAAGATGTGGAATTATGAGCAAAAAGGAGAAATGAGAAACTTTAACCAAACGACGGTGCCCACTAACATTAGGTAATATTTGTTATTCTTTCGGCCTAAAATAAATAATTTATTAGTTTTTTTAATTCAAACTAAATATTTTTAAAGTATATATATATAGAAGGTATTTATGTAAAACGTGAAGATTAATATGATTAATTTTATTATTAGTTAATATAAAAAATAAATTTCTTAATCTGTATCAAAATATCTAAAAGATCATTTATTCTCGACTAGAGATAATATATATTATATAAATTTTGGGGGGTTGTTCCACAAATACGGATAGTTTTGTCTCCACAACTCAAACCACCAATACATATTAGGTAAAGACAACTCGAAAATGACCCCTTAGTCCTTGTGACTTATCCACCCAACTCTTTCCCTTTGGTCGCTTTTGAATACTCGCTAATTCCAAACTTAATCCATTTCGTATCTTCCTATTCTATTTCTGTTATAAATAGAATTCTATTTAAGGTGAATGCCATAATTAGAGAGATTTTAAGGTTTACTATTTGGTGGCTAAGTCACCACCTCCCTATAAATATAGGGGTTCTATTCTATTGTAAACCATCCCAAAGTATCAATAAGAATACTCCTCTCTCTACTTTTCTCTCTATTGTTCTTGTTCTTGTATTATTGTTCTTGTTCTTATATTATTTCATAACACGTTATAAGCACGAGTCTCTAACCAATTGAAAATTTTGATTGTCTTAACTTATGTTTGTGTAGGGTTTCACGTGAGGTTCTGCCGTAACCAAATTCCAAAATTTTCTATACGGAAAATAGAAGAAAAACGTTGAAAAGAAAACAGAAGGAACGAAAGAAGAAAAACTTTGAAAACAAAGAAGAGACGGAAACAAAGAGGGAAAAACGTTGAGAAAACAAGAAGAGAAAACATAAAAAACATAAAATAGAAAGAAAAAAAAAACGTGAAAGAAAGAAAGGAAGTAGGAGTCGACCAAAGTTGCCGGAATTTGTTGCCACGGGATGGAACGGGATGGAAACTCAAGAGGTATATTTGATATCACAACATTTATTGGTATACCTTAAAGGTAAGTAATTTACTTTTCCCTTTCAAATTCTTGAAATTCTACGATTTGATTTTATATACAAACAAAGACAACAAAGTTTGATTATAACTCTAATGGAGTTCGTAAGAAATTACACTCACATGAAGTGGTAAAATTTCTATGCCTTGCCATGATCAAATTCATGTATGATTGTGGGCAAAGAATTGAAAATTCGTCCCATTGAATTTGCTCCATTCCCTTTAGAGAATGTGGTAGCAGTATGTGATAAGTATGAAAGAAGACAAAATTATTACCATGAAGGTATCAATGAATGTGGACGTGGCAAAGAATTAAAATTCCGTCCAATTGAATTTGCTCCATTCCCTTTAGAGAATGTGATAGCAGTATGTGATAAGTCTGAAATAAGACAAAATTATTACCATGAAGGTATCAATGGATGTGGACGTGGCAATAGACGAAATTATAATCGTCATTATTGTGGTAATGAGAACAATAAGGATTCTCAAAATAATCTTTCACTTTATGAAAGTAATATTTGACATGGGATTGTGTATAGCACATACAGATGATTATGATCCATTCCCTGAATTGAATGTGATAATTGTAATAGAGCCCGTAAGTATGAAGACGCTCTTGACGTAATTTTGTTTCATGTCTGACATTATAAAAGGAAAGTTCGTTGCCCTTGAAATTTCGGGCAAGAACTATATGACATGGGTGTTGGATGCTGAAATCCACTTAGATGCTATGGGTCTTGGAGACGCCATTAAAGACAGAAATAATGCATCCACCCAAGACTATGCTAAGGCCTTGATTTACTTGTGCCATCGCCTTGATGAAGGTTTGAAACTGTGCTAAGGCCTTGATTTTCTTGCGCCATCACCTTGATGAAGTTTTGAAAATTGAATATATCACAGTCAAAGATCCACCTATCTGTGGAAAGGCTTAAAGGAGAGATATGACAACCTGAAGTTGGTCACTCCGCCACAAGCACGATACGATAAGAATCCTAAGGCAAATAATTCAGAAACTATATGTTATCGTTGCGGTGGAAAAAGGCACTGGTCAAAAGCTTGCCGTATATCAAGACATTTGGTTGACCTTTATCAAGCATCTCGAAAGAGTAAAGGCCCTGAAACAAATTTTGTCTCTGACAACAACTTTGACATCACCCACTTGGATGTGGCAGACTTCTTTGAGCACCCTGAGGGAAAAATAGACCACCTAATCGGTGATGGATCTGTGATGAAAGAAGATGGAGTTGTTTGATTTTACTTTATTTATTTGTATTAGTTAGTGAATAAACTAATAATCATTAGTATAAGCTCGTATTAGTTAGTTTATGATATAATGTTAGTATTAGTTCTTTAGAATGTTTCAATATGCTTAAATTTCGAAAATTTTTATTTTCCAACAAAGTTAGTCGATTAACTAATAAAGTCGACTATCTAATATTTTGTATTAAAACTGGAATTTCCGCAAGCTAAGATATTCGAATATCTGATTTAGATATTCGAATATTTGATTTAGATGTTCGAATAACCTGATTTAGTTATTCGAATATCCTGATGACTGTTTTCTGAGATAGTCGAATATCAACTTGGTTAGTCGACTATCTAATATTTCGCATTAAAACTGGACTTTTCCGCAATGCATGATAGTCGACTATCTGATTTAGTTATTCGAATAACCTCAGTAGATTTTGAAAATATTGTTTAAATATGAAGCAAACAGATTTGTATATTCTCATGTTCAAGTATTTCCTTTTGTATGTCAAACCATGGGAATTAAATTGATTGAAGGCTCCTGAAGAGCAACTATAACTCTGCCTAAAGGAACAATATTTTAGAGAATGCAATGTTCTCCTCCAAGTCTAAGAGAAACTTGTTGAGTTTTAATGATATCAGTCAAAATGTTCTCCTCCAAGTCTAAAAGGAACTTGTTGAGTTTTAGAGATATCATTCAAAATGGATATTAGATTGAGACAATACATGAGTATAATCTTGAATACCTCATTTACTCATGAAAACGAGGCTGCCCACTTCGGTTTGGGGTCATGCCATTTTGCATGTAGCAATGCTAGTTCGTCGGCTGCCCACTTCGGTTTGGGGTCACGCCATTTTGCATGCAGCAATGCTAGTTCGTCTCTGACTGACGAATTGTCACAAATATTCCCCGTTGCAATTAGTTTTGGGTCATGAACCTAATATATCCCATTTAAGAATTGTTGGATGCGCAGTATATGTGCCTGTAGCACCGCCATACCGCACCAAAATGGGTCCGCAAAGAAGGTTAGGAATATATGTTGAGTTTGAATCGTCCTCCATTATTCGCTACCTCGAAACATTGACAGGGGATTTGTACACTGCAGATTTGCAGACTGTCAATTTGATGAGACACTTTTCCCAAAATTAGGGGGAGAAGTTGGTGAAACCAAACGGGAAATTTTATGAAAAAATGCATCATTATCTCATCTTGATCCACATACCTCCATTTGTGAAAATGAGGTGCAAAAGATTATCCATTTGCAAAGAATAGCAAATCAAATGCCTGACGCATTTATGGACTTGAAAAGGATAACAAAATCATATATCCCCGAAGTGAATGTGACAACATCTGATTCACGAATACATATTCATTATTGGAAGAATATGAACATGAAATTGGTAATATACCACACTCACCCCCTAGAAGAAGGTTTGAGATGATGTCATTATTATGGCATGAATGATCGTTGGTCACGTACCTATTGTACGCCAAAGTATTTTGGAAATATGACTATTAAAGGACAACGATAATGCAAGAAACATATCTTGCATATAAGTTTTACATGACCATAATGGTATAACTTTCTCTTTAAGAAAGATATTCACCACATGGATGTTGATGAATTTGTGGGAGTACAAAATTAATTGAGAGCTCTAGAAGAGCCAATTATTACTATGTTGGAGAAACACAATTGAGTATTGTGCTGTAGTAAGTCTCAAAGAAACTTATTCAGTTTCCAAAGTACACGCGAAAGCGCTGATTATATTGAGACTATAAATAAAGGAAAGATTTGATATCTTCTATTACTACAACTTGTAGCGGGATAATTTGTATATGAAAAGCTACCCGCTATATTCTCTAATTTGTACTACACAAACAAAAGAATGCCACAATAAAGTGGATATCTATTGGTATAAAAACCCATGTCATAATAAACCTGAAGTTTATTGATAAGTGCACATGTCATGGTGTAAATTTGAAGTTTACCAATATTGATAATTTATTCGGTTGGCATTCGGGTTAGCCATCTCATTTTAAGTATGATGTGCAATAATAGAGAATTCACATGGGTGAATATTAAAGAACTAGAAAGCTCTTTACGAATTCTCTTGTATCACTTGTTCTCATTAATGAATTGACCAACTAAAGAGTTCGGGTTGAAGCCCATAAATTCTGGAAATATCAAAGGTGAATATGGGCCCATTCACCTGCCATGTATACCACATATGATGCATCTATGAAATGGTTACATGCGCGATTGTTATTAACCCGCAGCCTGGCCGGTGCTTGTGAGGTAAATTGCTCAGTAATCTAACTTCGAGCATAATTTCCAGATTTTCTACTCAAGATAGTTCATCTTGATAAGTTGGTTTATATCAAAGTTGGTTTAGCAAGATAATTATTGAGTGCCTCCACTTAATAGCTAAACTGTTATGAGAACAAAGTTATATATATCAGTTTGATATACGTTGTATACGAGAGTATATTCTCCCCTCACAAGTGGTTCAGGGTCAAGAACCAAATAATTTCATCTTATTATTAATGTGCTGTGTATATTGACATGATAATGCACAAAGATGATTTCTCAAAATTGAGGAAACAAGTTAGCTTTTCTAACATGAGGGAGAGACATGATAAACAATTGAGAAAATGTTACATGGGATGAATTATCATTTGTATATGTAGATCCCCGAATATCATGATATGAACCTGAAGTTCATAAAAGGATAATTCAATTGCAACATATTGCAAAGCATGCTATACGCATTTGCTGACCCAAAGAATGTAACTATATTCTTACTGCGAATGCTCATATTAAGTCCTAGAAGGACAAAGTCTTGGATACGTTGAAGCGTATAGACAAATCGGTTTCAAAAGGAACTTCTTAATAAAGAAGATGAGCAAATGATCGAAGTGATCATAATGAGGAGGCAAGTGATCCAGAAGATCACATGACATAACACTTCATAAAATCTCATGAGAGATTCAGGTACCTGATATATGAATGAAGAGATCTCCATGTTATGTCTTTATGAAAATTGACTGAAACCGATATAAAATGATTGTCGACGACATCTATAATAGCGCCAAATATCGATGAGGATCTTGTGTTTGTCGAATACAAACAAAATATTGGCCAAATGGAAGAAATACAATTCAAGAAAAATTGATTCCATATGAAAGACATGTAGTTTTGGACATGTAGTTCAAATACTTGAAATTGTAAAGTCAAAGCATGATGGCATCGAGAATACCCTATGGAGATATTGAAGAGTCATTTCACGGCATTATATGAAGATGTTCATATCTATCAAGAATGATAATTTCAAGGTGCGGAATATTTATTCAAGTCAATATGGTTGATTTATTTATCAAATCTCTACCAAAGATCATTTTGAAGATGGTGCACAAGATTGGAATGCAAATGCTCAAGGATGTGAATTGATGCTCTATTCAGGGGGAGTTAATGCGCGTTGCACTCTTTTTCCCTTACAAGGTTTTGTCCCAATGGGTTTTCCTTGCAAGGTTTTTAACGAGGCAACCAATAGGCGCATATTCAAACATGTGTACTCTTTTTCCTTTTCCTTAAATTTTTTCTCATTGGGTTTTATTTAGTTAAGGTTTTAACGAGGCACATTATTGAATAGACATTCAAGGGGGAGTGTTATAAATAGAACTCTATTTAAGGTGAATGTCCATAATTAGAGAGATTCTAGGGTTTACTACTTGGTGGCTAAGTCACCACCTCCCTATAAATATAGGGGTTCTATTCTATTGTAAACCATCCTAAAGTATCAATAATAATACTCCTCTCTCTACTTTTCTCTCTATTGTTCTTGTATTATTGTTCTTGTTCTTATATTATTTCATAACAATTTCTAAAATATCCCTCTAATTTTGGATTTCTTCTTCTTTTCTAAAAAACCTTTTTGCACTTGTGACTGCCTTAGAGGGGCGCTCATTGTTTGATTTCTCAAAAAGAAAATAAAAAATTCACCTTAACTAAACATATCGGATTTGAATCACAAATTCAGACTAATTAAAGTTACAATACAGATTGTAAAACCAAGCACTCATTTGTTTTCATTCCACCCTTGTTTAATTTTTTAAACAACGATGCTCACTAAATATATATATATATATATATATATATATATATATATATATATATATATATATATATATATATATATATATATATATATTTATATTTAACATTTAAGACCTTCATTAAAGATTTGCTTTAGGCCTCAGATGCTATTAAGCAGATCTGATCATTACAAGTCATAATACTAAGTTACAATCATTCTTCCTCTTTTCAGTTGGAGATCCTGCACTAGTATATTCGATAATTTTCGATGGAATAAGTTCAGACAAAAAAATACTTCAATAAAGTACTAAGGTTAAATATTATTAGTTATAGAAATCAACATTAATATATTTTCTTAAAGCTGATTTGATTTAATTTTTTATCTTATACAGTTAAACACCCTTAAGTAGTGATAGAGAAAACAGAAAAGGGCAAAATAGAACTTTGACGACCTCAAACCAGGTATATGTGACAATACGCCCACCATCCCACCAAACTCCCTGACCAGAAACCTTAACCCTACCCCCCCCCCCCCCCCCCCCCGTTCTCCCTTCCCCCTCCCCGAACCCAAAACTCTTAATCCTCACCCATCTCCAAATACAAGGACACGAGAAAGTTGCAGCCCACGTGTAGCCAAGTAAACATGCTGGCGTCATGGATGACGCAGCTCATTTGCCAGGTCATCAGCCGTTTCATTTCTCACGCCTTATCCGCCAACTACACCCTGGATATGCCACGTGGGATAAGCTCCTGTCCTTACTTAAATCTTAAAATTTTATATTCCTATGCTTCGCATACCCACAGTAATTATAAGCTATATCCATCCTTCGAAAGTCACGTGTAAAAGTAGCTAATCCTCACCTTACGTGGCCTTGTATTTTTTTGGTTCAAAAGTCCATTGTAATAGCGCGTGACAAGAAAGACAACTAGCCTGCCATTTGTTCTGGCAAAGAAGAAAAAAGAAAAGAAAAAGGCCAGTTGGCATAAGTACGCGTCTGCTGGCGGACCTTATCCTCTTTTTAATTTTCGCCATATTAAATTTTTATATTTTTGGTTTATAGTTTAATGAAAAGTAATTGAAATGGACATTGATAGAAAGAAAGATCAATGAAGTGTGAATAGATAGAGAGAGAGAGACTAAACCCTAGATTTCTTTCTGACTGACAGCAGAGAGTATTTTGCTATTTTGACCATCAAAGAGCTTTGTTATGGTACATGAATATTTTCGATCAGTATTGACAAAGGTTAGTGCTTAAAGTTTTCATTTTTGAACATTTAGTAAAATTAATATTGTTATCGTTATGTATCTACTAATTATGTGAAAAGAAAAAAAATTGTTTTTTCAACTGTGAATATTGCTAATGGAGTTGTTAAACACCACATGCATGTATGGTGATTATTAGGTACTAGTTGGATTTGATCTTGTTTCGTTTAAAATTTGAGTGTTTTCTCTATATTTAGCATATGTGCTTCTGTTTTAATGTTTGGATCCTATTCCAGTTTGATGTTTTTGTTTCAACTGTTTGTTTTTCTTTTTTTTTTCTTCAGTTTAATGAGTTTATTTTGATTATTCGACGAAATCTATTTTTCAGATCCTCTTGAATTTTACTTGGGTGTGATTCATACTGAGGAAGTTGTTTTGATGTGTGTGGGTTTAATTTTTTGGAACAGAAAAAATAAGGTACTGTTTGTTCTGTGTTGTCTATTTGAGGATTTAGTGGAGTTTCTGCAAATAAAGGGCTGTGAAGATGTTGTCCAAATCTTATACCAACTTGCTAGATCTAGCATCTGGGAATTTCCCAGTGATGGGCCGCGAGAAAAGGCGGCTGCCACGGGTTATGACAGTTGCTGGAGTTATTTCTGAGCTTGATGATGATCAAGCTAACAGTGTTACATCAGATGTTCCATCATCTATTATTGTAGATCGAATAATTATAGTGGCTAATCAGCTCCCTGTAAAAGCTAAGCGTAGGCCAGATAATAAAGGATGGAGTTTTAGTTGGGATGATGATTCATTGTTGTTGCACATAAAAGACGGTTTGCCAGATGATATGGAAGTTCTCTATGTTGGTTGTTTAAGGGTTGAGGTTGATTCAAGCGAACAGGACGATGTTTCGCAATTACTGTTGGATAGGTTTAAATGTGTTCCGGCTTTTCTACCACCAGACATTTTATCTAAATATTATCATGGTTTTTGCAAACAGCATTTATGGCCACTTTTCCATTATATGCTTCCGTACTCTGCAAGTCATGGCAGTCGATTTGATCGGTCATGGTGGGAGGCATATGTTGCAGCAAACAAGATATTTTCCCAGAAGGTGATTGAGGTGATAAATCCAGATGATGATTTTGTCTGGATCCATGATTATCATTTAATGGTTTTACCTACATTCTTGCGTAGGTGTTTCAATAGGTTGCGAATGGGTTTTTTCCTGCATAGCCCTTTTCCTTCATCAGAGATATATAGGACGCTTCCGGTAAGAGAAGAAATTCTCAAGGCTCTATTGAATGCCGACTTGATTGGTTTCCATACATTCGATTATGCGCGGCATTTCCTGTCCTGTTGTAGTCGCATGTTGGGATTGGAGTATCAGTCAAAGAGGGGTTACATCGGGCTTGAATACTACGGGCGGACTGTGGGGATCAAGATTATGCCAGTTGGGATTCACATGGGGCAGATTGAGACCGTGCTTCAACTAGCAGATAGAGAGTGGAGAGTCGGAGAGCTTAAGCAGCAGTTTGAAGGTAAAACTGTTTTACTTGGTGTTGATGATATGGACATTTTCAAAGGTGTCAATTTGAAACTTCTTGCTTTGGAAGAAATGTTAAAACAGCATCCGAAGTGGCAGGGAAGGGCAGTGCTGGTACAGATTGCTAATCCGGCTCGAGGAAAAGGAAAAGATCTTGAGGAAATACAAGAAGAAATACAAACAAGTATCAAAAGAATCAACGACAAGTTTAGACAGCCTGGTTATGAACCCATCGTGTTCATTGATCGCCCAGTTTCTCTTAGTGAACGGACTGCCTATTACACTGTAGCCGAGTGTGTAGTTGTTACAGCAGTAAGAGATGGCATGAACCTTACTCCATATGAATATATTGTGAGCAGGCAGGGCATACCTGGTTCAGACTGCACTGCAGAGTCAAATGGTCAGAAAAAGAGCATGTTGGTAGTGTCCGAGTTCATTGGATGTTCTCCTTCACTAAGTGGTGCTATACGTGTTAACCCATGGAATGTGGAAGCAACTGCAGAAGCACTAAATGAAGCAATTTCAATGGCTGATGCTGAGAAGGTATTGCGCCATGAAAAGCATTATAAATATTTAAGCACACACGACGTAGCCTATTGGTCAAGAAGCTTTTTCCAGGATCTGGAGAGAACTTGCAAAGACCATTTTAGGCGACGTTGCTGGGGTATTGGTCTGAGCTTTGGTTTTAGAGTTGTTGCACTTGATCCCAATTTCAGGAAGCTGTCCATGGATAATATTGTTTCTTCTTACTCAAAAGCCAAAAATAGAGCAATATTGTTGGATTATGATGGCACTCTAATGCCTCAAACATCCATCAATAAGGTCCCTAGTCCTGAAGTTATTTCAATTATTAATACACTTTGTGGTGATGAAAGAAATACCGTGTTTCTCGTGAGCGGACGAGGAAGGGATAGTTTAGGCCGGTGGTTTTCTCCGTGTGAGAAACTCGGCATTGCTGCAGAGCATGGATACTTCTTAAGGTATTCTTAAAACAAGTTTATTCTAATTTTGTGTCTATTTGTCATATGCGCATGTCGGTATGTACTTATTGTCTTTATCCACCAGGTGGTCTGCACATAAAGAATGGGAAGTCTGTGGGCAGAATAGTGATTTCCAGTGGATGCAGATTGCTGAACCTGTTATGAAGCAGTATACAGAAGCTACAGATGGCTCTTACATTGAAACTAAGGAGAGTGCTCTGGTTTGGCATCATCGGGATGCAGATCTTGGTTTTGGGTCTTGCCAAGCAAAAGAGATGTTAGACCATCTTGAAAGTGTGCTTGCAAATGAGCCTGTTGCTGTGAAGAGTGGGCAATTCATTGTTGAAGTTAAGCCTCAGGTGTGTCATCTCTTAACCTTTTCGTTCCACTAATTTTTCCAATGAACATTATTCAACATCACCAGTTACTCCATTCATCCGTTGCATCTGCTTTAATTTTCAATATATATACTTAGTTATCCATCTAGACATGTTTCATAGTTTGTTTTTTGTGCGGTATGCTATATACTGAGTAGCAATATTTTCTTTTAAAGAAAGGTTGGGAAATAGCTTTTACTTTTCCCTTTTTCAGCAAGCTTATGCCTCCAGGCATTAACAATAGGAGGAAATAGCTTCTAAGTTCTATCGCCATCGGGAAACTTGTCATTTGCATCAGTTTCTTTAAGCTAAGGCATTCTTGATACTTTCTCTAACCAAGAATGATGACTGTCAACCAAGAAAGAGTAATTGTTAGTTTTAACAAAACGACGATAATCACTTGGCTGGTGCATCTTAAAGTACCTATTTAGTTGTAAGGTGGTTTAGAGCAGAAGAAAGTTGACACCTCATTGCTCTTTTTGGTTCTGTTTGTCATCCTGAGCCCCAGCTATGAGAATACCAATTAAAATGAAGCAATTTGTTCGAGGTTTCTGAATTTTTCGCAGTCGTTCTTGAAGTTGGTTACCTTCTTGAGCCGTGGGTATTTCAGAAACAACTTCTCTACCTCCCTAGGGTACGCTTAAGGGTTGCGTACACACCACCCTCTCTAGACCCCCTTGTGGGACTCAACTGGGTTTTTTGTCGTTGCTCTTGAAGTTGGTTTGATTCATAATTTCTGATGGATTATTACAAACAATTGCAGGAAATAACATTTTATCTTTAGAAATATGCCTCAGTTAAATCTAGGAAGTAATTCCAGCATAATGCGAAATAGGTAGGGGTATATATATATATATATATATATATATATATATATATATATATATATATATATATATATATATATATATATATATATATATATATATATATATATATATATATATATATATATATATATATATATATATATATTTATTTATTTATTTATTTCACACACATAGGTAGGGGAATATGTTACCTTCTCATTTTCTTAATAACAAAAATAGAGATGACAACATTCTTAATCCATGTACTTCTCAACATATATTGTTGAGAAGGATGTCCCGTATAATTTGCTATCTACCTGTTTTATCACATCCATGCTCATTGTAGCTAACCTCTGCTGCTGTCTGTAGCTTTATCTAAACCTCAATTTTTGCAACATTCCAGGGAGTCAGTAAAGGTCTAGTTGCAGAGAAAATTTTCGCATCAATGGCTGAGAGTGGCCGGCAGGCTGATTTCGTGATGTGCGTAGGTGATGATAGGTCTGATGAGGACATGTTTGAGATTATTGGAAATGCAATGAATAGCGGTATACTTTCTTCAAGCACAGAAGTGTATGCCTGCACAGTGGGACAAAAGCCAAGTAAAGCCAAATATTATCTTGATGACACAACAGAAGTTAGAACCATGCTTCAAGCTCTTGCCGAGGAATCCACTCCTCCGCCCTCATCAGAAATTGTAACAGGAACCTCTGTTTGAAGTATATCCTTCGTTGCTTTCTTGTCTGAGTGCACTTCACATTGAATCAGCCCTTTGAAGTTGTCCAAAAGAAACGTCATTAAAGCTTGTACTGACGTGTGATGCGTATTACCCTCAAAGAACCAATGGAGAGGAATGTACAGAATTCTTTATCAGATGGCCAGTCCGTAGGAGACCATTGATTTATGGGGTGAGAGTTAACAGATCCCAAATGTTTCAAACACAGAAGCACTGCTGGCCAAGTGGATACATAAGAGTGAAGTTAACTCTGAAAGGAGAGCAATGTCAAATGGTAATCATCATGGCCTTCGCAACATTTATATATATTTGTGGCCCTTGTTGAATTACATACGTGATTCAAGAAGGCCACACACCTCAGTTTCTTGCCTTGCATGTGGCAAGATGGAGTATCGGTTGTCAAAGACCTCATAACTTGGATTATTAGATCAACTGTAAACAGGTGTCTTTTCTTTTCTTTTGCTTCATTCATTTGATCCTTCTTTTTCTATTAGGAGTGAGAATATTGTCTTCTGGATACACCAATTTGTTCGATTCTCGTAACTGTAAATGCTATAGAAAAATTTACCCTTTTTCTTACTATGCACGTGATAACAAAAACTTGTGCTTTTTAATAGTGACATCAATTACAGTGATTCTGGTCTTTCAATTGCGAGTTTGCAGAACAACAAAAATATCTGATTCAGTTGTAGGCTGCTGCCCTTTTTTCTGGTTAGAAACTTCATGGCGGTTAATTTAGTAAGGCCTTTAAATGCATTTAAAAGAGATAGTATAAAAAAGTAATGGGCCTAGCAAATTTTCATTGTAAACCTGTAATTATAGCATTCAGCATGCACGGAATATAATCATTCTAATAAATTTTTTATTATCATGATTTTTTTGCTATTCAACTACTAATCCACATCTCATTCCATTTTTTAAATGCACAAAAATTATAGCAACTACTCTGTTGAGTCTTCAATAGAAATCGTTAGTACTATTTCTTCTAAGTAGATCCTTGCTGACCTACGCAAATCTGGTTGAGCCACCATGGGAATCTTAAATTCTATTTTTTCCTATTTTAGGAAACGGTGCTCGTTCAAGAAAGGAATTTGATTTATATTTCGTTAGATGAAAGTTCTTAAGCGAAGAACATTACCGAAAACCAATAAATAGCAGTGTCGTTAGTTCTTTAAAATGGTTAAAAGAAAATAGTTGATTACCCATATTTCCACTAAAATATGGGTTGGATAATGAACTTGTTTTTAAAAAAAATGTCTTTTTTAGTAATGAAGACATATATTAAAAACACATATTAAGAGTCATTACATAGCTCATTACAAATGGGAATTGTTCTAGGATACGTAGTTCATAGCTTGTTCCTTTTCAAAATAGAAATAACAAAAGTAGGAAGAATTAGATAAGTTCTAAAGCTTCCAAGGGTTGGTAAATTGCTTCCAATCTTCGAGATTGAATTAGTCGCCTGCGTGCTGTAGTGGCGGATCTCTTGCTCTACTCAATAGGCATTTGCAATCATCAATTAGATAATAGGCACAATACTTATTATCAATTAGATTAATGAGTCCCTTACAATCCGTTTCAATAATGAGAGGGAGGTAGTTCTTCTCTATTGCTAATTTCAGGCCATGCAGTAATACTAATATTTTCATATAAATGTTAGTTGCATGTGAAATACCCATGTTGTATCCAAAGACTCATTCTCCATTATCCATTTTGATGATTCCTCGTATGCCACCTTTTTCTGAATTTCCAAAATATGATCTTCCACATTTAGTTTGTAGTTATTTTGTTCTGGCGAGTTCCATTTGATGATGGTATCTCTAATTATTAAAGTCGTTTTTGGTTTGTGGCCAGGAGTTTATATTCCCTGGCTTTGTTAACAATGTTTTTTAGTAGAAGAGGTTTGCTAGTACTGTTGAATATCGCCTCATTTCTATGATGCAAGATGTGCCAGAGGATGAATGGAAGGACATCGGACCAGGCGAGATATTCATTGAACCTAATGTTCGAGCTACTTTGGTCTTTTAACTAGTTGTGCACGGTATATTGGTCGGCGGCTCAGGAGTGAAAAGTTTGAAGCCAGCTTGATCCCAGATAGTTTTGGAGTACTTATACCCAAAGAACATATGCATTATATTACACTCTCAGTACTACAAATGTTGCAGGTTGGAGAGTTGGTGATGTTCCTGTTAAAGAGTATTTGTGATGGGAGTTTATTATGGATAGTCAGAGGAAGAATTTTATTTTGTTGAAGGTTTTAATTTTTCATAGCCATTTGTAGTCTTGTGTGACCCCTTCCTCCCCCTTGGAGCATTTCATAAACTGATTTGATAGTAAAGGTCCCATTGGTACTCTTGCGCCAGCTATATTTATCTTCGATAGGTTGGAATTGCTTGATATAGGTGCTATTGATTTTGTTCTTAACCTCGATTGGAAGATGGAATGATAATTTATTAAGTTTATAAGAATTACTTTCAATAATATTTGCTAAGGGTTAGTGTTGTTCATGATTCATTAATGGCCCTCGGATTTGGGCTATTAGTGATTCCTTATTTCCTAGCCAGGCGTCTTGCCAGGTCCTAATTGATTGTGCATTTTTAATTTTCCAGTGTATACCTCTTTTACAGATGTTTGTCCCCTATACAATATTTTTTCATATATGGGAGCCAGTTTATCTTGGAGATTCTAGATTTGTTGGGGGTTCCTATTATTATATATGCTGCGAAGTACCCTACTCCAAAGGGATTTATGATCTTTTTTATATCACCAAGCTAAGCTAGCACTGAAGGATTAGTTTTTTCCATTTTGTTTTGTATAGTCCCAACCCCATCCCTCTTTTGCTTCGTGGTAGTGTTCCCAATTTATCAAATGGCATTTTCTGTTTTCAGAAGTGCTTCCTTATAAGAAATTCCTTTGGATTTTATCAATGTAATTAATAGTAGCTTGAGGAGATTGAATATTTACATAACATGATTAGGAATTGCGGCCAGAGTTAACTTTATGAGTGTGGTGCTTCTTGCTATGTTAAAAAAATTAATTTTTCACCCTTTTAGTCTATTGTTTAGAAGATCAACGATACAGTGGAAGTCTTTCTTTGAAGGGATAGAGAACCCTACAAGGAATCCTAAGTACTTTCTAAATTGTTTAGCATGGTTTATTAAAAAGTAATTGCTAAAGTCGATTTTTATGCCAATTGAAATATTTTCGGAGAATATTAGCCTTGATTTGTTAAAGTTGATAGATTGCCCTGAGTGTGAGCAAAATTTATTAAGAGTATCTATGATGGAGTTGCAGCTTTTTGGTTAGCGTTTGCTAGTATGATTAGATCATCTTCAAAGAATATGTGTGATAGAGGGGGTTGTTTGAAGAGACCTTGACTGGGTCCTATCTGCAGTAGTTTATTTCGTGATGTATTAGTCTTGACAACATTTTCATGTAAATGATGAAGATGTAAGGGGACAAAGGTCACCTTGTCGGATACATCTAGACGATCTAAAGAATTCTGAGTTGGATCCATTAACAATGATAGAGGTAGATGTAGTGGGGATACAGGATATGATTAGATCAATTTAATCTTGAGCGAATTGTAGGGAGGTTAGTGAGAACTTTATAAATGACCATTCTAGTTAACCGAATACTTTTTCTAGATTTATTTTAATAATTATTTTTCCTTTTGTTCCTTTTATTTTTTTTAAGTGATTTAGGGCCTCATGGACAATAATAGCACTGGCTGAAGATCTTCTATCTTTCATGAAGCTAGTTTGTGTTAGATGGATAAGTTTGGCCAGAAGTGTTGTGATTCTATTGACTATGATTTTTGTTATTACTTTATAGGCAGTGTTGCACAGGCTGATAGGCCAATATTTCTTGATAGTTTGAATAATTTTAGAATTTTGGGATTAGGCAGATATAGGGGCTATTCATATCCTCAGTCATTTTTTCTCCCTAAAGGTGTATTTGCAGAAGTCATTAAGTGCTCCTTAATTTTTGCTCCAAAATTTCTGGTAAAGAAACGGGTGTAGGCCATCCGGCCCGAGTGCTTTGTATGGTTTGAAAGAATCTAAAGCACTTTTAATTTCACGGGCTGTGACGTCTTGGCACATGGTTTGTTGGTCCATGTTGTCAAGGTTTGCATAGAAGGACATCTAGTGGTCCATTCTGTGGGAGTTGTTATGACTTGTTGTAAAGAGTTTTTGTAGTAGTTGTTTATTAGGGATTTAACATCTTTTTGGTCATAGTACGTATCGCGCCCCCTTTTTTCTCGTAAAATTGGGTTTCGACGTGACATTTTGGTTGGGACAACTCTTTTCTTTTGAAAAGGTGGTTTGCATTTTTAATAGTCGTTATCTAACAATTTAAGGCGCGTTAGGGAACTTATGGGGGTTCATTTATAAATACGCTTGTGACTTGAAATTATACTAAGGGGAGGGTTTTCGGTACCCCGACTAAACAATTTTTTTGTGGATTTGTACAATTATCAAATAAACAAGCGTGGTTTAAATAGTAGGGGATTTAAGTTCAAATTCACAGGTGTTTGAAAACAATTAATGGAAAGCAAGATTTTGAAAAGAATTATAATCTAAGCATATTTGTAAATGTAGGAGGTGTCCTAGGTTTGTTTATAACATGAATCACATCAATATAATACCCGATAATCACTCCTTGGAAAGAGCTATGCATGGCATTAGCGCACCGGTCATCATATCCATATCTACCCTTTCCCGCCCCGTGAAGGTAGATCTCGACTCCTATTGCATGTCGTTACCCGTCTTTTTCTATCAGTCCCAGAGGAATTTTGGACTCCTATCCTATAAAAGGGGCGGGGGGGGGGGGGGGGGGGTTGTATTTATACCTTCAAGTTTAAAATAAAATACTAAAGTGACACATAATAAACAGATATGACTTCAATTAGGAGGGGGGGGGAGGGAACAAATGAGAGGCTTAGATATACCTCTGCACATAGTACGCACAAACAACATGACTCATATACAATTAAGGTGTAAATTCATAATCCTGAGCATGGTAACATAGTCAGATTTATTACATGACTGAGAGAAGAAGTCCTAATCAGGCTGGCCTACTGATTTTAACATGTTGACAGTTAAACACTAATCACAAAGACGATTTTAGTTTTATTTTAAAGTTGATTACCTAAGGCTTGCCTAGGCGTAATATAATATGCAGCAGATACCAGAATTATTAAAACAGTTTAGAAGTTATTTTACATAAAGCATGCTATTCTAAATGTTGCAAAGACATACATGGATTGTGACTAGTTTCACTTAAATATGATAAACAAAGATGAGACTATTTTATGTCCTTTTTCATGCATCAGTAGTTTAACTAGGTATGACTGAGCGAGTGTAAACGAGATCCTAAAACAGGATATCTAATATGCACATATGACAATGTAGAATGATTTCATAATATGCATAATTCGTAAAACATGATTTCTAAATGACAAAAAAGTTACAGCATGATTTCAAGATGTGCAGGAGCAACAATTTTATGTTGATGATGTTATTTAGCCTAGAGCAGGATTTTTAAGTGGTAAAATGATGCCAAATGAGATGTTGAAACAGTAAATCTAGGAACATGGTATCTAATGCATGACATGCTTTGAATGTGTTGGTTTTACGCATGAATTCTAATACGTATATAGGGAATGTAATCCTAAGGCAGGGTTTCTACCCATTGATGTTGATAACATATATAACTACCCTCCCCTTTTCACTAGCCAACCCCAATATTCGTTTACAACAGATTACTACAGACCAATATTGAAATGAATTACATAAGTGGAAAAGAAAAATAAGAAGTTACACTATAGAGAGCCTGAAAACATGCCCAAATTTCCAGAACCTCAAATGCCAAGATTGTTTCATAGCCTTTTTCATATAGGGGTGTGTCAGAGTTCCCTAAGTACCTCAAGAGATCCCGGACATTGCTCACACCCAGATTTTATAGCCAAGATAGAGTAAGTGCAGTGTGAAAAGGCCAACTTTCGTGTGTCCAAGTTTAGAGGGAGCTCAAGGGTCCCAAAGTAAGGCTCACACAAAAGGGGAAGAACTTAGTGGTCTAAGAGTAGAGTGAGAATTCTTGACACAGTTTTGAAAAGATTTAAGCAGGAAAACAGTTTGAAAAAGATATTTGTTTGAAATAGTTTTGTAAAATAACATGGGGAGTTATTCAATAGGAAAATTTTGAAAAGGGAGTATAGTAACAAGCAACATTCCAAACACAACACTCGAAACATATTCACACATAACCAAGGAACATAGGACCAAGGCAGGTTCAACAATGCCAAACGGGGGTAGTGGGATTTGAGGACATATAGATCACATAAGTAAACTCCTAGTTACAGGAGCACTTAAGTATAGAATCAGCAATATGCTAAGGGGTTAGAGAACTTCAGATTTAACACAGAATCATGTAACTCAAGGATAGCCAACTATTTTTCACAGAGAGGTTCATGCTAGAAATCAGAGGAACATAAGTAAGGTAGGGCCACATTGGGGTATACTAGGAGGGGGATAACATTTTATAAATATGATGAGTCTAAGGTAGGGGAAACATTCAGAAACATGCTGATGAAGTAAACATATTAATTGTAAGTTAAACAACAGAACCATAAGTAAAAACATACTGGAAAAAAGATGGACTGGAGCAGTAAAAGAAACATATTATTTTGAAACTTGAATTGAAATAGAACTACCAGTAAATAAGATAGTTAACACAAAGTGAGGACCGAGAGAGTGGAGTAATCAGCCTTGGCTTGCAGCCGACTGATTTAGGACAATAGAAAGTAACCAGCGAGAAGAGAGCAGAAGAATGTTTTCTTTATGTGCGGGAGAGTTTTGAACTAATGTGTTCATGTGTTGTTTAAACGAAAGATCAGGGTACTTATTGTTTTAAAAACAGGCAGCAAATAAGGCATGAATCATAGTTTAGCAGTAACTATAGAAAAATGTACCAATTAGAATCAAATCAGCATAGGTACTTCCTTAATTAAGTAGTTAAAATTCAAATGGCAATAAGTAGTGATAAACTAGGAATGAAACTATGTAAGCTAAACATGACATATAAGGAAATAAGCATAGTACAAAGCATGTAATAGAGGCTAGGTTCGACAAATTCTAATAAAGAAAAATGTCTAAGAATCAATTTGACAGCATAATTGACCAAAGAGTAAGGCAAGAAAATATTTAGAGGTTGAAATCAGTAGGGAACAGATTATGCCAATAACATGGAATCAAGGATTCCATTAGAAGGTAACATTGACCAAAGGAAAGTATCACAACTGAACGAAGAAACATAGCACAAACAAGAATGGGGTAAAAGTATCACATAAATCCGGGATTCAAAGTAAGGGATGGTACTGATAAGAGGAAATAACTACAAATTTTCAGGGAATAAACACATAATAGGTAGGAATAGTGGAAGTCAAAGAACCCAACAAGAAAACATAGGGTAAAGATTACAGAATCATAGAATGTTCATAAGAAACATACAGGTTAGTTGCACATATTATCAAAAACAAACTCAGAAACTCAGGGTTAGAACTAGTAAATTTAGGCTTTTCAATAAGAATAACTCAGGTAAAAGGAGAAATCTTGAATAAGAGTTTAAACCTAGCAAAAATAATAGATTAATACCAAAAATCAGAAGAAAAAGCATTTTGAAAAAGGGTTTACGAACCCTAGTTGAAGATGAAGAGTCGTTTTAGAAAAAAACAGAACATCATTAAGGAAAACAACAAAATAACTCATAATATGCCCAGATCTATTACACATCTAAGAAAATTCAGAGTTAGAGTTTCATAGAGACAACCCGGAGAGAGAGAGAGAACCGGCTTAAAAACCATAGATTCTAGTCGGAGATGGTAGAATCTTACTCGGACAGCCATAGACGGTCTGAGAATGACATAAAAACTATGGGAGGTGAGTGAACCACCTTCTGGTTCCTTTGAGGACCTCAGAGAAGAAACAAACGACATATGAAGAGAGCCCTAGGGCTTGGGATGGTGGTGATACCACCATGGTTATCGGCGAGCCAATGGCCGACAGGTAGGATCCATGGTTGTGCAAAGAGATTTGAAAGAGGATGAGAGTATAACAGCGGAGTGAAGAGTGGAAATGAGGGTTTGGGGAGGGGGAATCTATTATGTAAAATTACGAAAGGATTCACCTGGACCGTTGATAAAAAATGGTCAATTACCAGGAATTGGGTTGACTTGGGTTAAGTAGGATTTAAGTTTTGGGCCTAGGCTATTGGGTTGTTTTAATTAGGTTGGGGATGGTATAATTGAAATGCAATATGTTATTAGTTAGATACCTAATTACAACAACAACAACAACAACAACTACCCAGTATGATCCCATAAAGTGAGGTCTGGGGAGGGTAATATGTAGACGAGCCTTACCCCTATCCGAAAGGGCAGAGAGGCTGTTTCCAATCGACCCCCGGAAACCTAATTAAATTAAATTAAATAATATATAAAAATAGCTGATAACTGACCAAACGAATTTCATGCATGGAAAATAGTAAAAAAATGATTACTTAGTATTTATAAATACAAATGCTTAATTTTCGGTCAAAAATAGTATAAAATTCTATGATTGAGCTATAATTGCAAATTTATTTCAATTATAGCCAAAAGATGTTAATTTGGTTAATTATGAAATAATTTGGTTTAAATGGGACCATAAATAATAAATTAAATCTAGTGATGCTTTTGAAATCATTTATAATGCCATTTTGTATTTATTTATTGGGAATAAAAATTCTAGATAAATTAATAAAAATATAAAAATTATAGAAAAATATCAATCGCTATAAATGCATGATTTTAAAGGTATATCTGCAATTTTAAAAATATTATGGAAAAAATTGGATATAAATAGCTTCCCCTCTTTACCCGGGAAGGATGAAAGAGTTTTTGGGTAAAGAAAAGATGACCAATTTTGACCGAGCAAAATAGTTCGAGAGATTAGGCCACACCCTGGCTTCTGAGCCACCTATATATCCTTGGTTTTACAAGAATTGTGCCGTATGCAGTTCTGTATCCATCAGCGGAGTATACCGATGAAGTCATTTCAAGAAAAGGCGCAACATCTAGGGTTGGGTGAGTGAACGGTTTAGGGGAATTGTTAGGTTTGATATGGCTGAGGGAACTGGAGCGGGATCGCTCCTGCTGGATAGCCTTGCTCACCGGCTTACCTGCAAATAGAAGCAATACAAGCGTATACTGTGCATAAATTTAAACATGATCCAAATTCCCGTCGAACCATGAAGGTTGTCTTTGGATGGTTAGGAATGGCGTCCTCAGACCATGATGTCTGGGCCATGGGTTGTTTGGTGTGGGAGTCAAAGGACAAGAAATGATGTTCTCGGGATTTGAGGATGGTGCCTCCGAACCACGACGCCTTTGAATAATGATATGCAAAAGATTGAACGAGATCCTCAGGCCATGGCATGGTGTTCTCGGGCTATGAAGATGGTGTCTCCGAACGTTGATGCTTTTGGATGAGTTGGCGATATTTCAGCCTATAATGGATATAGTAGTATGATGCAGACAAGACAGAGCTAAATCTTGCGAATTGAAGGGCAGAACTTAGCCCGTAAGAGAAGCGAGATAAATAATGCTAGGGATAACGCTTAGTTTTGAAGAAAATTGGAGGTAGAGCTTAGCCTCGAAAGGCAGGAGAGTGGCCTTATGCAAAGATGCAAATGCAGATGGAGGTAGAGCTTAACCTCAGAAGGCAGAATGGTAGCCTTAAGCAAATTGGAAGGCATAATAGTAGCCTTATGCAATGTAGATGAAGATGGAGGTAGAGCTTAACCTCAGAAGTCATAATGACAGCCTTATGCAAATTGGAAGTCAGAATAGTAGCCTTATGCAGTGGAGAAGCAGATAGAGGTAGAGCTTAATCTCGGAAGGTAGAATGGTTGCCTTATGCAGATTGGAAGGCAGAATAGTAGCCTTATGCAATGCAAATACATATAGAGGTAGAGCTTAACCTTGGAAGGCAGAATGGTAGCCAAATGCAAATTTTGATGCAAATTTCATTGTTCTCGAAGAGTGGACGCAACCAAATCAACGGTCGAGGAACTAGAACAAGTCATATTGATCGAGTACATGCCTGAGAAAAAAGTATACATGGGAACGCGGTTAAACCCCGAACTCAAGAAAAACTCATTCAATTTCTTATCGATAATATGGATTGGTTTGATTAGTCCCATTTAGATATGACAGGAGTCCCACCAAAAATAACAACATACCGGCTAAGCCTCGATCCCAGGTTCAAACCGGTGAAGCAAATGAGAAGGCCCCAGTCCAAAGTTAAGCATGCATTCATAAAGGATGAGGTAAGAAATTTTTTTAAAATAGGTTCTACTTGGGAGATGAGATACCCTGAGTCGTCAGTCAACGTGCTCGTAGTTTCTAAAAAGGGAAACAAACTTAGAATGTGTGTAGATTATAAGGATTTAAAAAAGGCATGCCCTAAAGACTCTTATTCATTTTCTAACATTGATCGCATGATCGATGCCACACCGACCACGAGATCCTTACCTTTCTTGATGCCTACCCCGGGTACAATCAGATTCAGATGAAATCGGGGGACCAGGAGAAGACCTCGTTTATCACAAAGTTTGGAACTTATTGTTAAAACCTAATGCGATTTGGGCTAAAAAATGCAAGAGCTACATACCAACGCCGAGTTAACAGAATGTTCGAGGAATAGAAAAGTAAATCAATGGAAGCTTACGTTGACGATATGTTGGTTAAGTCCCTGCAGACATAGGACCATTTAACTCATTTGCAGGAAACATTCAAAATCTTGAGGAAGTACAACATAAAGCTTAATTCGAAAAAATGTGCCTTCTGAGTCGGCTCAGGTAAGTTCTCGGCTTCATGGTATCGAATAAGAGGATTGAATCAACCCTGACAAGATCAGGGCCATCGAAGATATCACAATCGTAGATAGTGTGAAAGATGTGCAAAGGCTAAAAAACGAATAGCCGCCTTGGGTCAATTCATTTTGAGGTCATCAGATCAAAGTCATAGGTTCTTTTCCTTGCTCAAAAGGACAAAAGATTTTGCATGGACCCCGAAGTGCCTGCAAGCCTTAGAAGAATTGAAGTGATACTTATCGAGCCTGCCTTTGCTTCACACGCTAAAGGTAGATGAAAAGATATACTTATATTTGGTTGTGCCCGAGATAGCTGTAAGTGGAGTACTAGTTTGAGAAGAGCAAGGTACGCAATTCTATATTTACTATGTAAGCCGAGCTCTAAGAGATGCTGAAACAAGATACCCTTACTTAGAAAATTTAGCACTTGCATTAATAAGCGCATCTAGGAAGTTAAATCCATATTTTCAATGTCATCTCATATGTGTATTAACCACTTATCCTCTCTGAAATGTTTTGCATAAGCCCGAATTATCAGGCCGATTGGCCAAATGGGCAGTTGAACTTGGCATGTACGATATCGAATATCAACCTCGAACGGCTATCAAGTCTTAAATCGTAGCTGACCTCATGGCCGATTTTACGCCAACCCTTGTACCTGAAGTGGAGAAACAACTTCGAATAAAAACGGGTACATCGTCGAGGGTATGGACCTTTTTCATGGACGGTGCCTCAAATGTGAAAAGGTCTGGATCGGTGTTGTTTTGAAACCACCAACAGGTAGTACTATTAGACAATCTATTAAAACTTCTAGGTTGATTTATAAAGAGGCCGAGTATGAGCGAATGATTACAAGTATCGAGCTAGATAAACGCCTTGAGGCAAAAGACATTCAAACCAAGTGAGATTTCTTGTTGGTCGTAGATCAAGTAAACAAAAGCTTTGAAGTTTGACGGGATAGGATGCAAAGATATTTGGGAAAATTACAAGTAACCTTGCATCACCAAATGTATTGGACTCTAGACCATGTGCCTCGAGAACAAAACGGTGAGGCCGATGCACTCGCTAACTTGGGGTCATCAATTGAAGACGACGATACTGTCATAGAGACCGTCGTCCAGTTATCGAGATATGCGATCGAAAAGGATCATGTTGAGATAAATTCTACAAGTTTGACTTTGGATTGGAGGAATAAGTATATCGAGTATTTGCGAACCAAGGATGCTAGGTTCATAGATAGAACAATATACAAAAGAACGTTCAATGGACCATTGGCGGTATGTTTAGGGTCGGGGTACACCTATGATGTTCTACGAGAAGTCCACAAAGGCACTTGTGGGAATCATTCTGGCGTCGAGTTCACAAAATTATTTGAGCAAGTTATTACTGGGATAGCATGGAAAAAGACACTAAGGAGTTTGTCAAAAAATATGATAAATGTCAAAGGTTTGCATTGATGATTCATCAGCCCCGAGAACAACTTCACTCAGTTTTGTTCCCGTGGCCTTTCTTGAAATGGGGAATGGATATTTTCGGCCCCTACCAACGGCCCCAAGTAAAGTTAAGTTCATTTTGTTTATGACGGACTACTTCATAAATGGGTAGAAGCACAAGCCTTCGAGAATGTCAGAGAAAAAGAAATTATTGACTTCATTTGGAACCATATTGTGTGTCGATTCAAGATAACTACCAAAATTGTATGCGCCAATGGCAAGCAATTCATTGACAGTAAGGTAACAGAGTTCTTTAAAGCACACAAAACAAAGAGGATCTTATCAATATCGTACCACCCAACCGGGAACGGTCAGGACGAGTCAACAAACAAAACTATCATTCAAAAAAGGTTGGACGATGCAAAAGGAAAATGGAGAGAAGTTCTACCCGAGGTCCTTTAGGCATATCAAACAACATTGAAGTCCAGGATGGGGCTACTCCGTTCTATTTATTATATAGCTCTGAGGCCTTAATACTATTCAAGGTCAGAGAATCCAGTGCCAAGCTACGACATGCATCGGAGGAGTCAAATCACGAGGCTATGAATACCAGCCTCGAGCTATTAGAAGAAAACGAGAATCACCATTCGTTCAGATGGCATCACAAAAACAAAGAATTAGGAGATATTATAATAGAAGGAATTACCTTCGATACTTCGGAATCGGGGACTTAGTTCTCTGGAAGGTCACCCTCAATACTCGACACCCGAATGAAGGAAAACTGGGCCCAAATTAGGAAGGATTGTACCGAGTCATCGAAGTTGTCGGTAAAGAATCTTACAAGCTTGGGACGATGGGAGGCGAACAACTGCCGAACAATTGGAATGTATCATTACTCAAACGATACTACTATTAAGGTATGGCTTTCTCCTTTTGTTCATCTAAATATAAAACAAACTCATTGCAGGTGTTTGATCGAGGACATCGAGGGAACCTTTTTACACGAAGACCTTAGGTTTTAAAACACGTGTTGCACTCTTTATCCCATAGATCGGATTTTGTCCCAAATAGGTTTTACAGGCAAGGTTTTTAACGAGACAACTATTATGTGCTACCTAACGAGAATTCAAAAGTATCCAAGGCATCTTTTCAATAAACCTCAAATACTGGGGGGCATCACCCTCGGAGAGTATATTTTTTAGGAAAATATCACGCCAAAGAGGGGCTCGACAGGAAAACTTTGTAATGGTGCAAAATGTCAGATGAACCGTGTCCATATATAATAGTCGAGCCCCGATGGCAAAACTTGGACGCATGTATCAATTATTCAAAGAAGCATTCTTTCAATATCAGAACACTTTATATCCCAAAGAAGTTTGCTACTATACGTACATCACACTTTTGATTTTGCAAGAAACGGCTCAAGGGCCAAAGCGCGAGTACAACTTGAATACTCGGGGATTGTCATCGACAGTCAACGCATTTGAGTCATCTTAACTCGAATTCATAAGACCTCGAAGAGGCATCTTCTCGACATAATGTCCAAGGCCGTCACACTCGAGGACAAAGCTTTCAAACAATTTTGTTATCGGGTAACAAGTCCAAAAGATATACCCGAAGGCTACACCATATTAAAGGCTACAACCACATTAAAGACTACGGTCATATAAAAAAGGCTACGACCAAAATAATGCGGCTCGCAAACATCCGACTTCTCCCATAAGTTAAAGGCCTTCAAATACTTTAAAAAATAGTTTAAACTAGGCTACCCTCGACAAAAGCAAATAAGAAAAGGCTTCGATAAAATCAACCTCTCGAATAATTTAAAGGCTTCGATAGTATCAACCTTCAAAAAAGCCTCAAGAGGTATTAAATTATTGTAATACAGACGGATTACAAATGGGGTTCCGATCGATTGAGCCCTCGAAAAACCTAATGGGTACGAAAATACATGCTAAGATATAAAGAAATTTTCACTAAGTCTTTTAGCGAAAAGAGGGAAAAATTGTAGATGTCTTATAGACTGAATTAACTAAACTAAAAGAGCCTAAAGGCCAATATAAAAGATCCTAAGGGACAAAGCATGCGGACTTCGACACCTTATTCTCACTCAACTCGGACTCAAGAGCCCCATCATCTCGAGCTCGCATTATTTTGACTTAAACATAGCTTGAGGATTAACAAAAACCTTAGGAGGTATTCTATTATAAGTTTGAAGATCGCCCATTGATTACAAAAAAACCCAAGGGTTTGTTATAATCAAAATCCGAGCCAATGTTCACTTGACCATTAAAGTTATCAAACCATTTCACAAAATGAAGACAAAGTAGAATTCAATACACATCAATAAAGCAAGAAGAATGGGAATTCCTTATATTCACATAGAATATTTACAATGCCCATAAAGGGCCTACACAAAAACAAAACAAAGGAACCTAATATACTTCGGGGCCACATCCTAAGGAACCACATCTCCGGAAACCACATCCTCGGGAGCCAAGAGCGTGCACCTCCTCGAGAGTTTCTCTCTGGGACTAGCGCATAGCATGGTCGAGTGCACATGATAACTTAACTTCAGTCGCATTGGAGATCTCCTATGCCCGAGTGTTTGCACATTCGGTGTCACCTCAGCAGGAGGACACAAATGCCTCTGCCTCAGATTTGGCCTTCACAAGCTTATCAGATGATGTAGCTTCGAGCTCCTCAACTTTGCGACTTCGGGCCAAGCTTTCCTCCATTGCATTTCAAAGTTGGAATTCGATTGAAGTCAGCTGTTCCCGAAGCATATCTTCCTTTGAGGGGAGACGGTCCATGTGTTGCTTCCACCCTAGGGTCTCGACCTCTTTCATCTTGAGCTCTTCTTGAAGCTGATCCACTAGCTCGCCTTTCTGTTGGGCCTGCAAAGTTGAAGTGTTAGTTTCCTGATCAGATAAATGCATAACAAATCCCTAAAGGCTATATTACCTTTACAATAAGCATGGTCTGTTCCTGAAAAGCCTTCACCAATTCGACTCGGAGATCCCTGACCTCCTCATCTTTCTATATAAAAAGGCGCTTCAGTCTATCCCTCTCTTCCACCAGTTTCTTAAGTTCGGCTTCACATCAGGCAAGCTCGGCCCAAGGTTTGGAAAATGCTTGTCGGTGAATCGAGGCGTCTTCACGTAAAGAAAAGGAATTAGGCTTAGAAAGATGAGAATTAAACTCAAGCATAATTTAAACTTACTTGTTTGAGAAGCCCTTGGGCCTCATAAAAAATAAACAGGTGTCAGGATCGGAACCATCCTCGATCCCCGCAAGACACTCTCAATAAATGTCACTCCCTTCATGGGTCGTTCGCACATCAGAAGTCCTTATGGCTCAGGCATATCGGAATTGCCCTTCGGAGAACACCGGTCCTGGTGATGAATCATCTACATTGATTATCCCAAGTGATTCACTTGGGATATTATCTTTTCTTTGAAGGGACTCGGAATTAAGCTCTTCGAGATCGCCCACAAATTATCCTCCGGGATGAGACATACTTTTTCCACTTGATAGCTCGGGACTTTACTCGAGCTCCCTTCTAAAATTTCTTCGGTTCGAGATTGAACTGCATCTTCCACTATCGGTTTAGAGGCCTTCGAAGTTTCAATGCTTCCTCTTTTTCGAGCTACAAATAGGCAGTCGTGATCTTCTCCCTCTTCATCCTCATCCCAAAGGCATTGGGACGGTTTTATAGATAGGTCCACAAAATCAACCTTAGGCTTTCAAGCCTTACTTTTCTTTAGCTTTGGGGAATTTGCAGGCAAGCCCCTTTTCCTCTTCTTTTCCTTGTAGGCTCTAGGATTTCTTCTTCACCGGGTAGGGGCGGTCGCATAGAAACGGTGTCTCTGAGGCCTGCATAATGATAAAGTGAGTATTTCACTAAGAAACTTAAATATGTGAACAATAGAACTCACATGGTTTTTAGCTTCCCATCAACCCTTGCCCATGTCATGCCAACTACATTTCGTGTATGAATAAGTGGAGGCAAGTTGGCGGATCGAACTTGCAAGGTCCGGGATCGTGCCAAGAAACCAAGAAACAGTTGTATCATCAGAAAGGGATTAGATCGAGAAAAATTTGGGAAAGTAGAATATTAAGTCACCATCGATAGAATTGTACTTATGTTTCATGTTCCAGTCCTCAGAGAATGGAATCCTCTCAGCAGGAATCAGATCAGAGGTCCTAATTCAGACAAATCGGCTTATCCATCCTCGGTCCTTGTCCTCATCGATATTGGAGAAATGGGATTTCGAGAATCGACGCTACAGCTTTATCAGGCCACCTTGATAAAGGCGGGGGTTATATAGCCTGATGAGGTGGTCGAGGGTAAAATGCATCCCTTTGACCGGGCCTGAGAAATATCTAATCAGATTGATGATGTGCTAGAATGAAGGGTAGATCTGGCCAAGCGTCACCTGGTATTGTTGGTAAAAATCAAGAATCGTTGGGTCTATAGAACCCAGAGTTGGATCTATGGGACCCAACGTGAATGGGTAGGTATACATGCTTAAGTACCTTGCCTTATGGGTAGCGATGGCCTCTTCAGGGAAAGGGATCATCCATGTACACCTTTATTAGTGGAGTTATCAGAGACAGATCCGAAATTTAAATTTAATAGGTTCAATTATTAAACTTTTAAACATTAAATATATTATATTTTTAAAATTATATATATATATATATATATATATATATATATATATATATATATATATATATATATATATATATATATATATATATATTATTTGTTATAATTTTATAAATTTTTATACGTAAATTCATGCTCTGCGACTAAAGTATCGATTTCAAATGAGTCCGGCGATCATACTCCACGTCGCCCCTGGAAGCTACTCTCATCCCTCTGTGCCGTCATCAATAGACCATATTTTATTCTTGACTTTACAAGAAAACAATGATAATGAAAGCCATTGGTGGAGCTATGTTTTCACTAATGATTAAGGCTGTATTCGGTTCCGGTTTTATGTCTATTTGGGTCTGCGGTTCTGGTTCTGGCGGTTCCGGTTCTGCGGTTCTGGCGGTTCTGGAACCGTCCGGTTCCGGTTCTGGCGGTTCTGATTTTTTTTTAAATCAATATCTTGTATAGTAGTCATTAGTATATTGTAGAATATATTTTATATGGTGTACTATGTTATTAGTATAATATATATTGTGTTTGGTAATAAGTATATATTGTGTATAAGTAGTGTATATTTTGTATATAAGTAGTATATATTGTATTTAAGTAGTATATATTGTATATAAATAGTGTATATTGTGTTGTAGTTAGTACAACAACAACAACAACAACAACAACTACCCAGTATATTCCCACCAGGTGGGCTCTGGTGTGTTGTAGTTAGTAATTAGTATAAATTGTATATAAGTAGTATATATTGATAAAAAAATATTGTCATTAGTATATTATGTTGTATGTTATATATTGTATGTTATATAAATATTCAAGGATTGATATAGAATTAAAGACAAAGAAATATTGAGACAAAAGATATTCAAGGATATGATAAAGAGCATATTTATTGACCAAAATGGCATATCTTTTTTTATTCTTCCTTCCCCCAATGGAATGAGCACAACATGGTACTAATACCACCATTAAAAGAAAAAAAAACTAAAAGAAGACATGCCAATGTACAAGTTACATCATAGTTTATGTATTATTTCTAACAAATCTCATAAAACCTTCAAGGTTTGGAGGTGGTTGTGTTGGCGGTGGTGGAAATGAAGCTTGTTCATCACCACTTCCGGGTGAAGATGTTTCCTGAGCAAGTTCCGCTAGCATTTCTTCATAGCACTCATCTATTTCTGGTTGTGATTCAGCTAGCCCAAAGTTCATTCTTTCTGCGCGGATCCAATCTCGAAAAAGCACTGATTTTTCCAAGCTGTCCCGCATCGACGCCCTGTGATCACTTATATGTAGTCTTGCTTGACTAAAGGCGCTCTCCGATGCAACAGTTGACGCTTGAATCGACAGAACATCCCGAGCCATCCTTGCAAGAATGGGAAAATGCTTTTCCCTTGCGTTCCACCAATCCAAAAGGTCGAAAGAGCCGTCTGGATTCTCATTCTCTAGTCCCTGCGACAAATAAACTTGAAGCTCATTTAGATGGGAAAAATCATCTACATTTTCACCTTGAGTATCCCTGAACTCCGTCCACGATTTAAGAACTGTTAAGCCAGCAGCTCTTTTATGCGCCTGTGATGTGGACGAAGTAGGGGTTGGAATATTAGGCCTAACATGCTCTAACGCCTGTTTATAAGCATTATAAACAGTTTGAGCATTCACTGTAATTGATGCTTTCGCATCAGATAGTGTAGCCATTTCTTCTTCTTCAAGATCTAAAGCTTGATAAATAGTAGAATACCAAAAGTTAGGACCTCCTACTTTCATAGTAGGATTTAACATAGCAGCCACACCAAATATAGGAGGGATTGGAAAAAAATATTTTTTAAACTTCTTTTTCATTTCAGTAATTGCAATTTCATAAATTTCCCCTCCCTCGTTAAAATCAACAAACAAATTAGCAAGTGCGGCAATATAAACTAAACAGTTAGAAATAGTTTGATAATATTGGCCAGATAAAGCAGTTGTAGCCACATGAAAATGTTCTAAAAAATCTTAAAGAATTTTAACGTTAGTCCAATCTTGATTAGTTAGCATGTCATTATCTTCCTCCCCACAATCCCGAGAATTATAAGTAGCGTTAATTGGGTTTCTATATTCGTACGCCACTACTAAACTTTCGTACATGTAGTTCCACCTAGTCGGGCAGGTTAGGAACCTTTCTTTCTCTAAGCCCATATACAACACATTTTTTAAAATATTCTCTAAGTCTACTTCTACGGTTAGAATAAAAAAGCCAATTAAGAGCAAATTTAACCTTTTCAATTTTTATGTTTAAAATTCTCATACCACCACCAACAATTAAATGATAAATATGACATATACATCTAACATGGAAAATATTAGTAAAAGCATGACTAAGTGTTCTAGTTAAAATACCTATTGCACTAGTGTTGCTACTAGAGTTATCCATGGAAATTGACATTATTTTATCACTAAAGCAAAAATATCTACATACATCTGAAACAGTGTTAGCAATAAACTTACCCGTGTGCCGTGAATTAATTATACTATATGCAATAATGCGTTTTTGCATTGTCCAGTCTTCGTCTATCCAACGACTGGTTACGGTTAGATAATCACAATCATTATTACTTCTACCAATATCAGTTGTAATAGACATACAATTACTTATATGGGTAAATAAATAACGCAAGTATTGTTCATTTCATGCTTGTATTTATAAATGTCGGCCTTAACTGTGGCGAGAGGCCAACCTTTATAAGTAGGATTAAATACTCTTCTAATATAATGAATCCAAGTAGGATTAGAAGCAAAAGAATAAGACAAACACATAACAGTAATCATTTTAGCTAATTCTTCACGATCCTTATTTGGATCGTAATACAATATACCTCCGGTGACTGTGTTTATTCCTGGTTCAACTAGATTTGAATCAGTACTTAGGTTAACTGTTGTTTCAGGACTTGTCCTCCCCTCTTGTTGCGCTTTCAATTGAAAATATCTAGCCTTATCGCTAGGGTGTAATTTTATATGTTTAACTAAACCACCTGTGCCGCTACGATCTCCAGTATACCTATGCACAAGTAATTTCCCACAAGATTTACACTTAGCCTTATTTGAATAAAAAATTGCCAAACTAATGAAGTTTCTGAACGTTTAGGAGGTTGTCTACTAAAAGTGAGAGTTTGTACGGGTGGGTGTTCCGGTTCATTAGTAGCAGGACTAGTAGGTGTATCATCTAAATCTACCGGAGCTTGGGTTTCGTCATAATCATCATCCTCGTTTCCCTCTAAGATAGGTGCATCAGGATAAAGAATATTCATAATATCATCGTCTATTCTATCACCAACTACTACATCATGTAGGAAATCAACATCGCTAAATTGAAAACATGGGTGATCACTATCAAGGATTCCGAAGGTTTCATTAGTATTTCTAGGTTGGCTACTACTTTGAACTTGTTTATCTTTTCTAGGTCGGGGAGCCGGGGGAGGGGTAGTATTTTGGCGACTACTTTCACCGGTTTTAGATTTTCCTTTTCCGAACATATTTTTCAATGAAAATGCCATAATAATTACAATTAAGCAAAATAACAACACACAAAAATATTCTTAGCATGTAAGAGTTGAAACGAGTTTACCGGATTGACGAACAACTTCTTGAGAATTGAAAATCGTTGAAATTGAACACTTGAAAACTTCAATTCAACAACTTCACAATGTTTCACGAATTTGCAACAATAAATTAAGCACTTGCACTAGAAAGATTGAAAGAAAGCTTGAGAGAGATTGAGAGAGATTGATTAATTGGTGAATTAAAATGAAAGAATGAGGGGGTATTTATAGTTGAGAAATGGGAAATTGTGTAATTATATAAAGTTTGGGATTAAATTAAAGTTTGGGGGCCAAATGGCTATTTTTAAAAATTCCAAACGGCTAATTTTGAAAAAGAGCCGTTTGGAAATTTTAAAAAAAATTTATAAAAATCGGACCGTTGCGGAACCGGATGGAACCGATTGGAACCGGTTCCGGTTCTGGTTCCGGTTCTGGTTCCGACGGTTCCGGTTTCGCGGTTCCAACGAGTGGAACCGCTCCATCACAGTTTCGGAGAACCGCCGGAACCGGAACCGTCAGAACCACAATTTCGATTCGGTTCCGATTCGGAACCGCGAAAAATACAGCCTCACTAATGATATTCAAAACATAAAGTGGAACTAATGCACATTACCGCACTCCACTATATTCATACTAATGAGATGTGAGCATTATTGACAACACCACTCGCCCACATTAAATTGGATCTTCCAAGTATTTCCCTTCGGAGTAGGCGAAAAATATGTCCAAATGAAACAAGAAAATAAGAAATTGTGTGCAAGTAGATCCAAGATTCTAAGGAAAGATACCATCATATATTAAAATTTTATATTATGTATATAATACTTAACCTAGTAATTTCTTTTATACACATTAGTTTCATATGCAAGTTGTGCAGGCATATTGTCTATCATTCTTTAACATACATCTGCGAATAAACATTTTAGCAATTTTCTAAGCACAGAACAAAGGGTCCCACATGCTCTTCTTACTTTTGATAGCAAAGAAACAAAGACATACGCCTGTTGGGCCCACAACCTGACTGAACCTACTTTGCCTTTTGTCTCACCGCCCAATCTTTCTGTACTATACTACAAAATCCAGTTCATTTCCCTCCTTTGATAACCCTGAACCACTTTCACGTGTGGGCCCAAAAGCCCACTTTTGCTGCTTTGGACCGCACCCCCCCGTCACTTTCGAGACGATAATCCGTACCTTTAAGCCCACGCCAACTCTCACGCGCCTCCCTCTTGGGTAGTAAGCTAGTAGTATTACTCAGTGTGCCATGTAAATTGTTTGATCAACTCAATTTTATTGATGAAAGTTGATAGCTGATCCAAATATTTACATGCAACGGCGGAGCTCCACCACTTGAGGAGGCGGAGTTGTCGCGATTGGGGATATGACTTCACTGAACTTCTTCTAATATTTATTTACCCCTAGTGCTTGGCCGGCCGAGTGATCAGAGATAAATATACCTGACTTTGGACCACCGTTTTCCCAACATTAAACCCGGGAACCACCGTGAATGCCACCTTGAACTCGCCGCCGGCAGCTGAAAAAATCTCGTCCGTGACACTTTCCATGTAAACCTCAGAAAATCTACAGTTCTTCCTCACTTGAAAAATGCTAACTTGTTGATCAAATGAGAAGGCTAAGCAATGCAAAAGCCATACGCGCCGCCCCATCTCGCTAAAAACCTTGAAGAACTCTGTTTCCGGGAATTCGCCGGAGTTCACAAGCTTTCTCTGATTCAAATTCCCGGAGAATGAAAACTCCATTTTTGGATGAACCAAATGAAGGTATTTAGCCTTCAAGAATTTTCCAAACAGAGAAGAAGGATTCTGCTTGAGAAAATGGGTTACACTCACAGATTTCAGCTTCTTGAACTGTTCAAAGAAGAAACTCCGGCGATTTGTCCCACCGGAAAATAAAAGATCATCGTTCTGAACAGAAAATGCAGGCTCGTTAAACCCACTGAAAATCTCCCTGCAAACAAAGGATTCAAAGGCAAAAGCCCTGTGATTACTCTTATGGAAAGTGACACCATTTTGAATAGAGTTTGTAGCAGCATCAATATCCCAGTTAGCAGACTCCATTTCCTTAATCAAGAACTTGACAAAGTTGCGTATAGATCTCATGGCATAGTGCAAAACCATGATAAAATCATTAGGATTTACGTCAGAAAACTTGACATTATCAAGAATAGAAAATGATCCACTAGCATTAAGCTTTCTCTCTAATGATTTGTTGTTTTGAATGGTTTCTTGTAGCTCATTTTGGAGAGAAGATATGATGTACCCTTTGGTTTCAATTTCACCTTGCATTTTCTTCATAGTAATTTCGTAAGTTTTCATGACAGATTGCTGTTCTTGAATCTCAGCAAGCATTTGGGTTACATGGGGTGGTGAAGAATCAATTTGTTTTTTGAGGTAACTGTGTTTGAGTTCAGATAAAGCTTTGAGTTCATTTACCACAGCTTGATCTGCAACTTGGATAGCTTCACTGTTATAAGGAAACTGAGCTAACTGAAGCTCAGCATAAGCAGCTTTAACAGAGGAAACTGTGGCAAAAAGCTTAGCAACGAAGGCTTCCATAACAGCTTTGTTCTTGGAATGTTCTTTGCACTCTTCAATTTCTTCTTTGTCAAAGTGTTGAGACTCACAACACCTGAGCTTTTCTTGAGGTATGAGGAGGCAAAAGCCATTGTTTGAGAATGGTTTTGAGGATTTTTTGCCATGGATTACTCTGTGAAATGTCTTTGCTAGCTTGCTTTTAGTTGGAGCTGGAGTTGGTCTCACTGAATCCATTTGTTTTTGTGAGCTGATGATGATGCAGAGGGAGTGGGGAAAAAATGGGTGATTTAATTTTAGAACATGAAAAATGGAGTCTTTGAAGTTTGAAGTGTGAACTGAACGAAGAAAATATTTGAGGGAAAAAGGAAAAGGGTGTGCTTAAAAAGTCTAAAAAAGAGGGGAAATTAAAGAGAGGATATGGCAGATGGAAAAGGAGGGAAAAGGAGAGTCCCTCTTATTTGACTCAAGGTTGAAGGTGAAGGACTGGGTTAGAGGTGAATGGTAAAAGCAAAGATTTGGCGCGAGAAAGAGAAATCATTCATTGATGTGCATATGAAGACTAAAATAAGCTTAAGATAGTTGCAATAGAAAATGTCATAGCTTTTTTCCTTTTTTTGCTGGGTTTTTTTTTTGTGAGAAAGGAAAGCAATAAGGGAAAATTAATAAATACGTCCAACCACCCCTGAAATAATTTGCGGGTCATTTAAGAGAGTGAAAGTTAGAGTGTATATTTAAAGCAAAGATTTCTAACATCATTCATATAAAAACATACGACTCCTCTTTCTCTTTCATGGATCCTTCTTGAGCACAAGTCTCAACCTATGATCTAATGATTTTGCATGAGTGAGCTGAGGACTTACCATTCACCAAAAAAAAGGGGGGGGGGGGGGGGGGGGGGGCAGCAAATTGGTGTACAAATATCTCGTATTTGCACTGGAGTGGGAAAAAATTACATTTCAAAAATTATGAATTTACCTAATAAAAACTTTAATAGTAGCTTTCGCGACTAAAATCTAATTGCGAATTTACAACAAAGCAAATTCAGCCACCTTGTAGCCAAAGGCTAAACCCAATTACAGATGGTATGCACGGTCCTTTCTTGTGAAGCATGTTCGGCAAATTTGTTCTTTACTAAAGAAGTTAATAAAACCTAAAGGGGCCGTTTGGTACGATGTATAATATTGTGTACGGGTAGTATAAAAATTTAATATTAATTTGATATTATGTTTGGTTAGCAAATTAAGTATAAATTATTTCGGTATTAATTTTAATACCAAGATAATTTACATTTTATAGAACGTGAAATAATTAGTACCAGCATAACTTATACTTTCTTCTTAATATTATGCAATTGTTATTTTTAATATAATATACCAAATAATGAATAAACAACAATCTCAATATAATTAATATCAACATAACTTATTTAAATATAACTTATATTTATATAACTTATATTCCAACTAAACAACCCCAAACAGTATAATAAACTTAGCTTCCACCGTGTTCTACTTTTTTAAGCTCTTTCCCGCGGTACTTTACAACATTGTCATCATCTTGACAAATTAAGCATTCCAATGTACATTAACGGTCGTTTGTGTTGGGTGTATCAATATCACATCTTCTATCCGAGACTCCGAGTTGAAAGTTTATACAAGTTCGAATTCATAAAAAAATACTCAATTTATTCTTATTTACGTGGCATATTTTCTTTTTTAATAAGTCTAAAAATATTTTTATTTTCTATATAGTAGAAATAATTTGAAATACTTAAACAAAATTAAAAAAAAAACTAATTATAATTTTAATAATAAACATTTAATATAATTTATCTATTTAAATAATAGTACCAACTAGGAGTATTAAGTAAATCTTTGCATATTCTTATTCGTAATTTAACGTAAGAGTACTTTTTCAAAAATTAGGCCAAATTCTAATTATTGTGTAAAAGTATTTTTTAAATTAATTATAATATATTTTCCAAACTTCTAAGATAAACTTATTTGAAAATTATTTTCTCAAAGTGCATTCTGAAAGTACTTTTTTGAGAAACAATTTTATTAGGAAATTAATTTAAAATATATTTTATAGCTGCAATAAGTGTCTGACCAAGCATTTAAAAAGTACTTTTAAAAAATAATTTTAAGGAGAAACTAATTTTTTTAATTCTCAAAAATTACTTGTCCGCTTGTTTAAAAAAAATTCTTTTAAAAGTTTGACCAAACACCTTAACTTCGGAAAAAAAATAATGTTGGCTCAAAAAAACATTCGGCTAACATAACCAAACAGGCTATTTATCAAAAATAAAATTCCTTTTTTCACAAGTACGTTTTCACAAAGATTTCTTTTACACTATTTTTCAGAATAAAATAATTTTAAAAATTTAACCAAATACTCTAAAGAATATTATTTGATTATTATCACGTATCGGAACTAAGAATCTTTCGGAGATAGTCTCTTTACCTTTTTGGAATAAAGGTAAGGTCTATGTACACACTATCATCCGCATACCTCATTTATGAGATTTTACTAGGTCGTTGTTGTTGTTGTTGTTGTTGTTATTATTATTGTTGTTGTATTTTCACGTATCAGTATTTGGGACACATAATTTAAGAATAAAAATTAGAACCCGTTTGACCATAGATTTTATCAAAATATATTTGTGTTTTTTTCCACAAATACATATTTGACCCTAGATTTTATTCATATTTTGACAAATTCCAAAAATTCAAAAGCGAAAACTGAAAACCCAAATCTTAAAACCAGTTCTTGGCCCAAAATATTACTATTATATTTTTAAAAAAACGGTCCCAAACTTTAATATTTTATAAGGAGCCCACTATTTAATATTTTGTAATAATATTGTTTCGTCTTCTCAATCATATGATAGTGTATTACCTAATTATTATAAAAATATAATTTTGTACCAAATTTATTTATGTTCACAACTATAGTTTACGATCATATAATGTTTATTATTAATAAAGGTACAATGTAATAGTTTTTAAAACTTTATGTTTTATTTTTTTTTTCAAACAAAAAAGTTTTAAAATATTTTGAAAACTGTTATTCGATATATTTTATTTTAAATCAAACTTTACTAATAAATTTTTCAAAATAAATTTTAAAAACTCAAAGGCTAGCTTAAAACTTGCAAAACTTTTGGCAGAATGGTGGAGTGTCGTGGAAGGTGTACGAGGGTTTTAAGAACTGTGGCAATATGGGAAAGTGGATCAGTGCATGAGCCAACGTGCAATGGGGTCGGGGACTGCAATATAAAGACTTGCGTTACTTATAAATCAGATAATTTAATTTTACCGTTGCACCATTTTGTTATCGGTTTTCTCTTTTCACCGCGAGAATGCACTAAGGACAATATGGCCTATAATTAAAATTGAAGGTGTAAAGCAGGGGTTTGGCACTGTTTAATAATAGTGGGGTCCAAATAATGAATCCACTCAAATACCATAAAAAGAAATAATAGGTATTATACAGACACTGTTTGACTTGAGGTATGAGAGGAGGGGCCTCCAAGTGAGTGGGTGGGGGTACTTAAGAATCTATTATTCCAAGCAAACTGGCAACAACTATACCTTAATTGTATTAACCATAAATAATCTAAATAAGAAACATAATTTAATGAAATTAGTACTAATGAATAAAGCTAAATTATAGATTACAAAATAATGGTACAATTGCTAATGTTCAGCTATTTCACAAAATTTCGCAATGCAATGAGTCGGTGGTGAACGTATTATTCTCATTCTAAAGTTCTTGGAACCATCTGATACGTATGGCGATACTGTCTTTAAGAAATTAAAAAATATTTACAACTATATAGTTAATATATTGCTATTTTCTTGGAAACATTTCTTAGATCTCGAAATTCTTTAAAGAAAAATAGTTTAATTGATTGCGTCAATCTATACAACAAACAAAATTCACAGCTCTGCAAATTACACGTTTAAAGCCACTTTAAAAATAATTTTAAGTGATAATATATTTTTATTTCACGAGTAAAATATTCATATATTAAGAATTTCTAAATGCAAATAATTAATATCCATACTACGTCTTTACGAAGAAAAAGGATGAGGGGTTTTCTTTTTTTTTTCTTTTGGTTGTTTTTACTATGACTTAACTCTTACAAATTGGCAATTGCGTTTTAGTACATGAAAAACAGAAATCTTCATGCATATAAGTAATTGTTGAGTGAGTTATAATGCAGCATTATTGTAGCTAAAACGTATATCCAGCGCATGCTTGAAAAGCACATCTCCCAAAAGATAGTAGTATGATTATGCCGAAGAAGGTTCTAGATTGTCAACATTATGCATATAAAATCAATATTATGGTATACTTACCTACAGAAAGGTTCGTTACATCAAGTTTAGCACAATGGACTTGAAACGATCGAATCATGATTTTGATCAAATTTTAAAAAGAAATTATCATTAATTACAACTTTACAACTTTTTATCAAGATTTTATTTAAGGAATCTTCATCTCACTGTTTCATAAAAAAGGTCGAACATGCTCATCTGTATTCTCACTTTAAAGCATTTAAGAACATAATTTAAATTGTATATACGTATAGTATAGGCCTATAGGGCTTTTTGCATGATCAGTACTCTTATTTGTACTAACTTATTTATTATACAAGTTAAAGATCCATACTTACAACAGACAATTTTTTTTGTAATTAAATTTGGATAAATTGCTAGTATAACGGGCAGAATATCCAATTAGTCTTAGTTTTTTTTTCCGGTTATAATGTATGTAATTTGAGGTGTACATTGTTCGGTTTGGATTAGTTTTTTCCTAGAAAGAAACCAAATAAAGTATGTTGATTTTTCAAATATTAGAACCAAACAAAACTAATTAAATCGATTTTTCTCGATTCGGTTTATGTTAGTTTTTCGGTTATTCCGATTATTTGTTGACTTTTTCTTAAATATAAGACATATAATATCAAATACATATTCTGACGATCACATTTTCAATGTAACACTATCAAATCTTGAGAAATCTATATTTACCAGAATATATTGATGATAATTGAATCAAATAGTAATGAATAAATTAAGGATTAAATTAAAAATATATTATTTTTAACACGAAATGATTCTTACACTAAACAAAAAAAAACTACCAATCAAACTAAAACGTAAAGGTAAAGAACTATATTAAAAGTGCAAACTATTATAACATTTACCATAAACTGAAACTTTGTGTATATATATAAGTTTAATAAATAAATTTGAAATAGCTACTCCTAAAATCGATTTGGTTCGTTTTTTTATTAAAATTAAAATTAAACTAAATTTGATCGATTTTTAAAATTTAAATCAAAACCAAATCAAACTAAAAAGTATCAATTTTTTATTTAATTTAATTTGATTTTCGATTTAATTTATTTTTTGAATTTTTATGAATATCCTTATATATATATATATATATATGTGTGTGTGTGTGTGTGTAATTCTTGAATTAAACTTTTCATTTGGACTTATACAAAACGAAGTGATTTTAGGTTTATTATTTCAGACAAGAGGGGTTGCTCTGATGGTAAGCAACCCCTATTTTCAACTGAGAGGTTGTAAATTCAAGTATTTCCAAAAATAAGGTAGTTCTTGAAAAAAAAAATATCAGGAATCTATTTGAAACAACCTCTTCACCCTAAAATAAAAATAAAGTCTGCGTACGCATTATTCTTCCTAAACCCCACTAAATAAAATTATCATAAATTAGTTTTGTTGTTTAGGTTCACTGTTTCCTGAGCCTTAATTATGGGGATCCGAAATCCCATAAGGTGTATGTACCGAGGTTTTCTTGGTTCGATGTTCGAGGGACTTGTTTTATCTTTCTCATTTTTATCATCAGCTTCACACTGATCAGTTGATTCCTTGAGATGTGCACTTGTTCTACCTTTTTATTTTGGAAAAAGTATTTTATATATATTCACTAAGTTGTCAGTATGCATTAGCTATTTTTTTTGGACTATCGAACAGTTCTCATACGTTATCTTCTATTCAAATGGAAAAAGCATTATTTTGAAAGCACTATTTTCTAATATATAGAAAATTTCAAGGGGTATATTTGGGGTAGCTATTCAAATACTGTAGTGTGGTTATCCATTTTGGCTTCCTTTATCCTGTGATGTGTACTTGAAGTACAATCTGTCTTGCTCTCTGTGATGCTTCGTTCTTCGACTGTTAAAACGTTCGGGCGTTCCTTTCCATCCAAACATTGTATACAACTGGTGCGAACGCCACTCCCAATATCATTTTACTTGGGTGCCTATTGTTTACCCTGCTAGTAACCCATTGCACTTCTGCATCCCATCTTTCTATTGTTCTGGTAAAGTTCAGCTAATGTAGTATTCCTTGCCATAGTTGTCGGGAATAAGGACATCCAAAGTATAGATGGTCATATGTCTCGACAATGTCTCTTTCACAGAGCACGCATAATTGGTCAGTGTGTATACCCCATTTTGCTATGCAGTGCCATCCATAGTATGAATTGTTGTTTGGGTAGCATTCCAGTTATCCTTTGTAGTTTTTTCCATACAACCTTGGGATATTGTGGAGTAGATTGTATATATGCCTTCCTAATGCTATAGGTGTCATTCTGCGTGCAAGTTTGCAGTGTGGTATTTGTCCACAATTCTCTTGCTCCAAATAGCTTCCTGACTAACCAGCTTGCTTGTTTTGGTATGTCCATGGTGTGGATATCCCTCTTTTTAATGTAATGGCACTTGTTCTACTTATTTCTACTCGTTCGTTCATAATAATTGTCCAATTTATTTTTAATATATTTATTTAAAAAAATACTAAATTTTATATAAAATATCGAATAAAATTAAATAATTATTTAATTAAATATTTAATGTGAAAAGAAAATTTTTAAGAATATATACATAAGATTATTTATAAAAATAATTTGTATTTTTTAAAATTACATAATGAGATATTTATTTTTATAAAATAAAAAAATTAAATACTTATTATGAACAAGAGAAATACTATTTAAACAAAGAAGACAAAAACATGAAAATTTTCCTGGGTGATATTTGTGAAATTCCTCCAATGTTTAATCACCAATGTCCCCAAAATAGTGGGAAATTAAAAGAATATACAGTAATAAATAAATCATATTGTAGACATCGAAATTTTAAGGGATCACGCCAAATCTTAAATTAAAGATATTATAGGACTTTAGAAATCCTAGGAGTCTATTAGGAGTTTATCAGGGTTTCTTAGAGGGTACTCTACCTTGAACCCTAACTCACACCTATATAAAAGGATATATATTCTCCTAAAGAGGGATCTCAAAAAATCCCATAAACTCACGGGATACTCACAAAGAGACCAAAATATGACGGGATACTTATTGACAATGAAATAGTTCAAGAAACCGGATACATCTAGGAGCTCTGCATTATCCTTACATTCGGGAAATACGCTGCTTCAGCCCTCGAATCACGAAGATTATTAGGAGAGAAGAATCAAGGGAGAAACAGGATTGTACCCGCATTATTTTATCTGTAAAAATATGTTTCTTCATATTTATTTTCTAGATAAGGACTGTTTAACAAAATATGTTCCTAGAAGTAAACTATTTTACAGGAACTGGGCAAAGAAATAACTAGATGTTCAAGAACATCAAAATCCACACATCAGAATTGACGTTCCATTGCATTTAAATAGTGGGAGAACGTTAATAGACATGATATGCCTTTATCGAGTGGGACTGATGTTTGAACATTGAACACTACAGTAAGAGGTTACTAATATTTCAATGTCGTGAGGTAATGAAGGTAATATTAGTAGTACTTCGTCGTAGTGGGAGAAAGCTAAATAAAATCATAGCTCAGTGTACATTCTTGGGATAGTTTCGGTAACAGGACCCCTGAAGAGTTTAATACCAAACTAGACAGTTACGACAAAGCACTACTGGACAAATATTGCATCAGATATAACTTGGCAAGATTCTTTAACAAAACCTTATTTGGTGAAGACTTTTAATAGTCATGTAAAAGAATGCCCGAGAAAGTTGTAGATGCATGGTTATGAGTCTAAGTGGGAGATTGTAGGGGCATATACTATTAACCATGCATAGACATTTATGGTTAAAAGTCTAAGTGGGAGATTGTTGGGATATATACTATTAACCATGAGTTTGGTTTAGATATAGTATTTATTATGAAATAACTGTTTATTCAGTTTTAATAAAGTTTTAAATAGATCATATAATAGTCAGTGTCCTTTGCTTATATAGTAGATGATTTAGTGTATAGAATTTAGCTTATACACGAAAGATTAAATCATCGGTTCTTATAAGTATAATGTTTGAGTTCACAATCTAATGATGGAACTGGACAAACCATCAGGAATGATTGTAGCACAAGATTAAATATGATTTATCTTGATTATGGGAATGGCTTAATTCCAGCTTCTTGTGCTAGTATATTTTTTATGTATTGAACGGACCAGGTAGAGATAAATATTTTATACTAACTTAATAAAATAAACTCTCTAGCCATTAAATATACTTATACTATTAATATTGATATAATTATTATCAGTTGTGTATAGTATTATTGTTTTGATTAATTTAAAGGTGAGATTCTTTCGTGGGTCAATATGCCTGGTAAATTGGATAATAATAATGAACATTGGCGAAGTAATAGTTAGTTGATGAAATCCATGTCTCGGTTTAGAGATTGATGATACACCCTTACGAAAGCTTATTAGTTTTTATGTGTAAACCCGGCCGATGGATTTTGTATCCGACACATGAAATAAGTTAAGCGAAAGTCTAAAGGAAATAATCAATAAATTAAATCCTCAGTAATTTAATTTAATTGATTTGTATCTGAATCTTAACATGTGGAGTTAAATAATATTTAATGGATGAATTTCGAAATTGAATAAGGAGTGCAATTACGAATTTTTAGTGGAATAATTCGTAATTAGTTATGATAGATATTAATTTTAAAAATTATAAATGAATTCCATAATTGGAAGCCTTGTTAATCAAATTCTGTGTTCTCTATTGTGCCTAAATAATATGAAATAAAGGAATTCTTTTTCTGGTGGAAAAGAAAACTCAACATGTATGGAAAAGGGTCTTAACCCTTAAAACTTGTGCTATAAATACATAAGGTTTTCCACCTAGAAGCAAAAAGAGATGGTGGCTGAAATTTGCAGCCAAGTTTTCCTAGAAATTTCGCCCACACAAAATTGCTATTTCCAGTTATTATTTGGGTAACACAGTAGAAGATCGTGGAACGTTGGAGGATCACGATTGTGCGGGTGATGGACGTTCCATTGAGAAGTTATGTAACAGAAGGCTCACGTGGTAGAAGAGATATATTCACGCTTCAAGAGGTAACCCGTGAAATATCGTTTATGCTAGTTGTCTGGATCACATGTGATATTGGGATTGCTTCCGCTGCTTATTATAATCCATCAAATATAACCTAAGTCACATCGGTTATATTTGGTCGACTTGGTTGGACACGTGGAGAAGGCAAGGCTTTTGGATCAAGTAAGCAATTTCACGATTGATTAAATAGAGACCATCTGATAATAGTAGTTCTAGAAGCTTCCCTCACTTGCATAACATGTGACAGAATATAAGTTAGTTAGCAAAAGAATAATTTGGTTTTTAATGGCCGTATTAGAATAAGACAAGTGTAAAGAATTTTTCTTTTTTATTATTCTTCTATTCTTTAGCAAGTATATATAAATATGTACATTATAGTGATGAAATAAACAGAGAATTTCGTAGTTCATTCTTCAAGTTCGTTCAAAATATGAGTGGTGACTTCCTTATTCGCTTGTTTTAATATAAGTGATGGCTAAGATTAACGAGACTTGCTATTACATTAAAAAATTGTCACTGCTCAAAACCTCGGCCATAATTGGCACTCAACGAATTATAATTTTAAATTCTTTCTCCAGTGACAATATGCAAATAGATATTCATCTTTACCGCATTATCTGTATGTAGCATACTAGCATGGCATATGATGTATCAACAAAAAAACGTAACAATATACCAAGGCATACAAGTTTAATGAATAAATGGGGTAACTCTAGAACAGCTTCTCGTCTACGAACAACGTCTAAGCAATTTCCTCGCCTTTACTTATTGTTATTAATTAAATCAAAAGATACAGGAAGTAAAGAGAAATCCTTGAGGAATTATTGTAGTAAAATCAATATGATTAAGCTAAAAGGATAATATTGGCCAAATTCAAGAGTTGAGGCGCTGGACACAACTATTCATGGTGATTAGGGATATACAAATCGAATCAAAAAATTACAGCAAATTCTAGTAATATTTGGGATCTCTTATAGGATGTAATATGTAATAAAATATGAAGTAATTCGTTTTTGTTAATCTTAAGTAGTGAGTTATACGATCATTTTCTTATCAAGTGTTACTAAAATGCACAAATATTTTTATTCTTTAATGTTCACATGTCAATATTTATTAAATTTTTATATCTCTTCCGAATTTGAAATGGTATTTCGACAATCTAAAATTAAGTAGAACATATCATTAATTAGGTATTATATTGATGTTTATGGTTAATTAGTAAATTCGCTTAACTTTGCTAGTATATTTTAACGAAATATTATTGTAAGACAACTAAAAAAATAATTATCACCATGTGTTATTAACAAAATTCTCCCATAAAATTATTTTAACAGATCACATATTTGTCAATTTCTACCGAACATATAGTTACTTATAAAAAAAAATAACAAAATAAGATTGAAATAAAATTCATGTAACAAAAAAGTATGAAAAATCCGAAAAAAATCCAACTAACTCAAACCGATCCAAACAGACATAGTTAAGTTGACTTGATTTTAATAAAATCGAACCAACCAGTTTATGTACACCCCTAATAGTGATAGATGATGGAAATGAGGTTGGTATTGAGGGCAGGGTTAGGCAGGCGAAAGCGGATCAATATATATATATATATATATATTATAAATCTCTTAGTGAAAATTCTACTTCCGTCGCTGGTACGTACACATCACTACACTACCCATTGCTCCTATTAATCTGGAATGATTGGTAGGGGCTCATTTACATAGAATTTAAACTTTTGGAAATTTCATTGAAGATTTTATGATCTATTATTTTGTTTTTTGGGGCTCACTCAGAGCTTCACGACTTACAGTAATACAAAACTTTTTCTTGTCAATTAGTCAGGGTGTACATGGTCCACAAACACATTATTCTCTGCTGCTCTTCTTGAATAATATTCAAATTACCACTCACGTGATAGGAAAATGTCAACAAATTCAATTTCATCATATTTTTTGACCCACTTTTTAAGATAAAATTTGATTTTAAGAATGAAATTTTAATTGAAATTTAATGACTAATTAATTCAATATTTCAACAAAATGTGGATATTTGAAACCGCATTAACAATTTTATCTACACCAATGAATGCCAATAAAAACTTTCAAAATCTCATAAAATTTAATGAATTAAGAATTTTTGTTTTCCATTTATTTAAAAGTTTATTTTGAAAATATTCTATAAATTAATCAGAATTCACATCATATATGCAAAGTTTAGTGTCTAATTTTAAAATATATGGGCTATTTGCAACTAAATCATATCATAGGAGTGTTTAAAGTAAAAGTAACAAGGAAATGAGGGTACCTAGTGTTCAGTCATATTAGACTAGGTTCCAGTTTATTTAAGAAAGTTCAATACTATTAATATATGGCCTATATGTATTAAATAAAATTATAGTGAAAGTCCCTATCATATGTACTCGGCGGAAAGCACAGCCAAGTTGATTTTCATTTTTATATTGATAGAGAGAGCTATATGGTCATAGCCCTGCCCTGCAAAATCACACTTTCTCTATATATAGCTGTTAATGGTATAGTCAATAAATATGTTTTATGGAATTTAGGATAAATAATGACCCTCTTTAAATCATTAGGAGACAACCCACTTCCTAAATTTGAAATTTTGGAGCCATTATTTATTCAAAATCGGTAACAGTGCAGCTACAAACCACAAAAAAAAAAGGAAAAGACAGAGATATTTAGAGCCCGTTAACTAAGTTGGCAAAATTACTTATTTTGAAAAGCACTTTTATTCAAAAGTGCTTTATGAAAAAATACTTTTATAAAATAAGTAGTTTGTATTTGACTGATCCGTTTGGATAGTGCTTTTTGCAGGCTCATCCTATTTAATCAATCTTTTAAAAAAGCACACCAAATTACGAAAAAGAACAGTAAAGATTCAATTTACGATTAGTATTATTTAGAAAAGAAAAATAAATTTAAACATTTGTTAGAAAAGAATTCAATTAGAATATAAAACGTAAAGAAAAAATATAAATTAAAAATTCTAATTAATATAAAATATAGTTATTCCAAAGCAATAATATTGAGTGTTTGGTATTATTTATTATTTAAACGATAATTTAAATCTCAAAATGCACCATTCAATATAAATTTAAAATCTACTCTTAAGAGTAGGAGAAAGAGAATTAAAATTTAAAATAAACTGAGTTTGAGCTTTAATCACTAGTGTCTTGCACAAATGATATGTTTTATTCCTTGTAGGAGTGATTTCGAGCTATGTAGATATTATGGAATGAATTCAAGTGATTTGAAGCTTTGAAGTCTGAGTAAAAGCTCAAGGAATTAAGTCGGGATCGTGTTTGGGGGTCAACGGATGATAGTTAGAGCGAACAAAGAATTGAGTAGACATATTGTGCAATATCTAGTAAAATAGATATAACTTTTTGTTCAGAACTCATTTTGGACACTACAATATAAGATTGCAAAGCTAACTCAAAGAGCTACAATTGTCATGTTTTACGTTTTTCCAAATTATAAGCGGAACAGGGTGAAAAGTACGTGTCAATAGCACGGTCGCGCTCAAGCCGCGTTTGTCAGGCAGAATGCTGGGCAATATGCGCACTCACAAGCGTGGCCGCGCTAGTCAAATCCAAAAAAAATGTCTTTTTTCACATTGGAGAAGGTATAATTGTTTGGGCCCAATCCTATTTGGTATATATACATAGAAAACGGTATTTTGAGGAGGTTGGACATACTTTTGACACAGATTCGACCCAAGGAGGCAGATACACAATAGGAGTAAGTCGAGGAATTCTTCTACGAGTTTTTCCTTCCTCTTCCTGTTTTTCATTGTTTGTTATGAATTTTAATATTATAATTTTACATATTATTATGAATAACTAGTTTGTTATCTAGAGTTTTGATAGAACCTTTTGTAGGATAAATTCTTGTTATGTCTTTATATAGTTGAGCCATAGCTTCTCTCTATTTGTTCAACTACATTTATATTGTGGTTCGTTAAAGAGCTTTCAATTGACTGTGCCTATTTAGTGTGTATTACTCTGGAGAGAGTGCATATTTAGGTAGTTGTTGAACAACATTACTCCCGACATATGTGAGTAATCAATAACCAGGGGTTTAAAGGTGAGATTAGGGATAATGAAAACTTTGGTGCGATCTAAGTGAGTTGTAATTAAAGCGAGCTAGCGTAACTTGGGAGAGTATGTCTAGTAAATTATCATAGTTACTTGGGAGAGAATTACAACACGTGAAGCGCTCATGAACGGCATAGAATATTTAGGCGAAATTATATAAGACATAGCGGGAAAGATTCCGACAATTGGGGAAATCATAACTTTAGACAACTTTAATCTTGACTCCAATCCTTCTCCTTGTTAATTGATAATTTTACGGCTTTCTAGATTTGTTAGTTAATTGATAAAAATAAATATTATAATCTTTATAATTAGAAAATTGTTTGGACTTGTGTTTCTTAGCAATATTGAATAACTGTAGCTAAGTCTTAGTTCTCTGTGGGATTTAACTCCGAACTTGTAAACCGAATTATATTTGCAACGATCGCTTAGTCCTTTTTATAAGGCATAGTTGGGAGTGATCAAATTTTGGCATCGTTTCCGAGGAACTAACGGTGTAGTTGTAGGTCTACATATTGCTAGGTTTTAAGTTTTAACTTTTATTTTATAATTTGATTATTAAATTTTATTTTAGTTTTATTTATTTATTTGAGAAACATGGCATCATGGAATTAAGAGAATTTTGATATTGGTAATTCTACTTTTAATCCTCCTTATGCATATTGTGAAGGAAACCATCCAGCGCAAAATTATCAAAATATTTTCGAGAGCAAATTTTGTGCACCAACTCAATCTTATGTGTGAAGTGCGTGTGATATGTGTGGTGGTCAAAATGGTCCCTTTCATGGTTGTGCTTATAGTTCTTATCTTCCCCCAACCCCTTACTTTGATGGTTCTTCTTTTCTTGTGAACTTAATAAGAACAAAGAACTCAGGTACGAGGACCTGAAAGAGATCGAGGATATGATAAAGTGCCTTATAAAACAATATGATGAGATACAACTACGGGTACAAAGGCAAGGGGCAACTATTCACAACTTGGAGGCTCAAGCAAATAAATTAATTGGACCTTGTAAAGCACAACAAGTTGACATTGTGGATAGTAGCCAATGAGCATGAATTGGCTGTAGAAATTGCCATTCTACTTGAGGATTTAAAAAAAATATGAGGATGAGTTAGAGGATGAGGCGAGAGTAGAACACCAACAATCAGTCGCACTAGATTTTGAAGATGTCGATGTTGTAGAAGAGATACTAGAATCAACCAAGGATATTGAGGATACATATTTAGTTGACTCTATTGTCATTACTATTGAGAATGTAAACAGTCCCAATGTTCATGTAGTTGAGCATATTGGTCTTCACTCCAAGTATTCTTTCACATTGTGTTTAGATGATAATATGAAAATAGAGTCGTCCGAGCCACTTGAGGAGTCGAGGAATGAGGAACAAAGTGCTTAAATTATGGAATTCTTAGGCCAAGAAGTGCAGAATACTATATTATTTTATTAGGCCAGTTAGATTCGTTCCACCACCCTAGGAGCATGATCATAGAGCAGAATCAAAACTTGGGGTTCAATTCATAAGCTCAAGGTGGAGGCAAAAAGTGATTCACATCGTGTCGCGATGTTAAATCAAGAGGTTGTTTGAAGTCAACCCAGCTTTATTGCTCTTTTTTTTATATTTCTCTAATTGTATTATGTTTGTAAAGTCGATTTTATATTTTTCAAGAGCATGGAAAGCAAAGCTATTGGAAGAATGCACCAACAAACCCAGATGGTTGGAACTAAGTGTGAGGTACACACACGAAGGACCATGCCTGAGAGAAGTGTGAGTACCTCAAAGGATGCTAGTGCTTCGGCCTTAGCCTACCAGGGAGTTTCTTTTACCTCTTGTATGTATGGGTGTGCATTGGGAAAAATGGCCAATTTTAAGTTTGGGGTGAGGAGATTATTTAGGTGTTTTTCTCTGCTGTTTTAGTTGTGTTAGTTTAATTGAATTATTTTTTTTTAATAGAAAAGCTTGGAGTTTTCCTGACAATGGATCTATTAGACAATTTTCTTAAGGGATTTAAGTCTAAAGAAAAAAAATTGTTAGGTCGTGTAGCAATTACCTCTTGGTTTTTCTTTGTGTTGCAGTTCTTTTCCAAAGTTTTTGTTTGACCGAGTGTAGTTAGTTGTTTTTTGGAGTAGGAGCCATTGTTTTATGTTTTGAATTGACGCAATATCTCTTGACTTTGTTATGCCTTGAGAATAGTGAGTACTTTGGTTGTGACGCTTAGGCTCAGTTTTTGACTCTTGTATAAGTACTTAACTTGTATGGTCTTATCTTTTCTCAATTGCTTTGACTAAAGTGTTTTGATGATCCACTCTTGGGTGAGTCATGTGTCATGTGTGTGTAAGGTTCGTTGTATTTGTGCATTGCATTTGATGTCTAGAACTTGCCGCGTGTGTTTGCAAAATAGTAGTTTTGTTCAGTCTTGGAAGTGATATAGGCATTTTTTTGATGAGCCTAATATGTATATGTTACCCGCCTAATTGATATGTATCGTAGTTAACCTCTTTGAGCCTATAATCCTGTTTCCTTGGAAACCACATTACAAGCCTTACCCAATTATTTGAATTAACCATATATTTGAACCTTTTCACCTCTCATGAGCACTTGAATTGTTATGAACTTTGTAAACATTAAAGCGTGGGGTAGTTGGTTTGGCTTTTGAGTGGAACTAATGAGATAAGGGGAAAGATGCACTGTTTTAAAAAAGTAAGAGCTACTTGAATTGGAAAAGAAAAATAAAAGAAAGAAAAAAATAGTTGTATTGCGAACATATGTATATATATATATATATATATATATATATATATATATATATATATATATATATATATATATATATATATATATATATATATATTCCATGATAAGTGGTGGCTCTTGATGTAAGTGTGCTTAAAGAAGTATGGGTAAAAAACATTAATGTGAAGGCAGAGTCTGGTTTGACATATGTATGGAGTTTGAATGTTGAAATATATGTATTAAAGTGCTTAGGGAGGTGTAGTCACACTTATATCTAAATATATCATATATGTCCCGCAACTTACATTACAACCAAATAAAGTTGTCACGACCCGAATTTTTTACTCTCGGGGGTCGTGATGGCGCCTACTCTTGAAAGCTAGGCAAGCTATAAACCTTGAAACCATTAGTCTCTTTCGTATTAGTTCACTTTTAACCAATTAAATTAACAGAAAATAAATAATTAAATAACAACGGAATATGAAATTTAGCGGAAGTCTTAAATAAATATAAAACTAATTATCCTGAAGACCAACACATGCCTCTAACCAGAACCTAGTATCATAATATTCACGAACTACTAAGAGTGCTACATACAACAGTTCGAAAGAAATAAATATTGTTTGTCTTGAATACATGAGATAATATGATACAAAATAAGATAACAGAGACGTCGGGCCTACAAACGCCTGCAAGGCTACTCCGGGGTCTCGGTGGACTGAAGGCTGGCTCCCGAACTACTGCTACTGTCCGGTACCTGGATCTGTGAAAAATAGCACAGAGTGTAGCATCAGCACAACTGACTCCATGTGCTGGTAAGTGTCTGGCCTAACTCCGGGAGGATGAGACGAGGTTAGGACCAGACTCCAGATAAACCTGTGCAGTTATATAAGAAATGGTGGAGAAGTAAACAGGTAATAAGCAATTAGAACTGGGTAAGGGAAATATGTTGCGAGGGTGACAGATAAACATAATAGCAAGAACAATAAGGAAACTGCAATTTAACTTATAACACGGGTAAAGAGAAATAAAGGCAATTTCCACTTTCAACTTCATCTTGTTGCAGGCGTGCAACCCGATCCTATTTACGTGATAGGCATATCACCCGCTCCCATTTTACTATATCTCATGGTAGGTGTACCACCCGTTCATATTTCATTATATCTCGTGGTAGGCATACTACCCGCTCCCATTTTATTATATCTCGTGGTAGGTGTACCCCCCACTCCCCAAAATAATATTATTGCGGCGTGCAACCTGGTTCATATATATAATATTGTTGCAGCATGCAACCCGATCTATATATAATATTATTGCGGCGTGCAACCCGATCCATATATAATATTGTTGCGGTGTACAACCCGATCCATATATAATATTGTTTCGAAGTGCAACCCGATCCATACATAATATTGTTGCGGCGTGCAACCCAATCTATATATAATATTCAAAATCATCACAAGAGTCCCGACAAGGGATAAATAAGGTCTACACTATCCTAGAAATGGAGAAACAACTATAACCAGACTTGTTCCAACATCTAACTACCTCGACGATAACCAAACTTGTTTCAACATCTAACTACCTCAACTGTAATCAAATTCGTTCTGACACCTAACTACCTCGACGATAAATAAACTTGTTACGACTCCTAACTACTTCATCTATAGCCAATCTCATTTCAACACCTAACTACTTTAGCTATAACCAATCTCATTTCAACATCAAACTACTTTAGCTATAACTGAACTTATTACAATACCTAACACATGGAACCATCAACCTATGTATCTGTAATATCAACTAAGATCACGATGCAAGGGAAAAACGACTCAACAATAGACCAGCAAGGGGGAAATATAATAATGTCTTATCTTTCTCACTTTTACTTCACAGTTCACTTCACAACCCCAGCCAATGCTCTAGAGTATTAATTATCACTTATACTTTCACAATTTGATACATGATTGGAGCCATCGCTCGTCAATTTTCATAAGTCACAATTCTTTCCACAACTTTACACAACAAATAGGAATAATCACTAAGGCATGAGATATACAACGAAATCAAGATATTTACAATATAAAGACTCACGGTCCTGTTCGACACCAACGTATAGATACTCATCACTACGCCTATACGTCGTATTCAACAAGAAACAAATAGCAAATAGGACACAACTCCTAATCCCTCAAGCTAAGGTTAGACCAAACACTTACCTCGAACTTCCACGGCCAACTCAATCCTCAAAAACTGCCTTTCCTTTCGAATTCAGCTCCAAATCAATTGTACCTATACATAAATGACTTCCTAACATCAATAAATACTATATAATCCAATCCCAATATTTAACTATAGCTTTTCCCTCATTTTTCCCAAAAATATTTAAACAATCGACCTCGGGCCCGCTTGGTCAAAACACGAGGTTCGGAACAAAATCAAATCCCTCATTCACCCACGAATCCAAATATATAATTTGTTTTCAAATTCGACCCCAAAACAAGGTCTAAATCAAGAAAAATCAAAAAGCCCTAATTTTACCCAAATACCAAATTTTCTACCTTAAATCACATGTTTTTAGGCGTAGGAATTAATAGATGCTGAAGGAAATGAAAGAAAATAAGTTAAGGATTACTAACCTCAGAGATTTTGGTTAAGAATTGCTTCAATTGTCGCCTAAGAGCTTGGAGAAGAAAGGTTTTTTTATTTTTTTTGTGAATCCCATAATGACACTGTTCTAGAATTTAAAATATAACTAGGCGAAATTGGCCTATGCGACTGCGGGAAAAGGAGTGCGATCGCATAGAGTAAAGGGGGCAAGGATCTATAATCGCGAATAACAGTATGCGATCGCGTAGAGGAAATGATGAAGTTGGGATAACATATTGCGATCACATAGGTTGTAATGCGATCATATAGAACAAAAGAAGGAACTCTCAGGCTAACACTATGTGATCGCGGGAGGATCTATGCGATCGCATAGAACAAACTGAACCCCTGAAAATTTACACTATGCGATCGAGGACATAGCTATGCGATTGCATAGCAAAAAAGGCTGGACAACAGCAGACTGCAGTTTGTGCAATTTTTTCTAAGCCAAAAACCACCCCGAAACACATCTGAATTACACTTGAGCCCTCATACACCTAACCAAACAGATGCACTAACTCAACAGCATCATACGAACTTAACATGTGATCAAATCGCCATAATAACATCAAAAACAATGAATTAAGCCTCAAAATCAAGAGTTTTTCCAAAAATTTCATCAAGTTTCAAATTTAGGATTTCAAGTCCGAAACACGTCATACGATGCCCAATTTTAACCAAACTTTACAGAAACATCTTAAATCATATATAAGACCTGTAACGGGCACCAAAACCAAAATACGAGCCCGATACCAATACGTTCTAATAAAGTTTCATTTCAACTTTCCTTAATTATTTCAGAAAAAGTTCATTTCTCATGCTCGATGCCTCTGAATTCGCTTCTGGGCATACGCCCGAGTCCCATATTTTTCTACGAATCTTGCGGGACCGTCAAATTATGGATCCGAGTCCGTTTACCCAAAATATTTATCGAAGTCAAATTTATTCACTTTAACACCAAAATTTAGCATTTTTCACAGAATTTCATATTTAAGCTTTTTGGCTACGTGCCCGGCTGCGCATGCAAATTGAGGCAACTCTAAATGACATTTTTGGGGCCTCGGAGGCACATAATGGATAAGAAAGTAGGTGATGACCCTTTGGGTCGTCACAAAAGTCCTACTTGATCCTAGATTGAATTAGATCGATTAGTAGAGTAATACACTACGGGCAAGCATATAGTGCATCTTTTATGGCATATGAATATTATTTCAGAGAGTGAGAGAATTCTTTCTATCTTGAGTTCCTAAGTGTTCTTAAATTTTATTGCATGGAACTACTCTCTTTTGTTGTGTGAGGGCACTTGATTCAAGAAGGAAAATAATGTCAGTGATATCTATGCTAGAGTAAGTGGGTGAGTTGTGAATAATGCGTGGTACTTGTGAGTCAAAAGTTGAAGATGTTACGCTTTTGTGCTTAGTCTATTTTAAATACTCTTGGTGTGATGAGTTAGGAGAATTGTCTAAAATGGTCATGTCTATAAAAAAAGGTGTAGTTTGATTACTCGAGGACAAGTAATGATTTAAGTGTAAGGTATTGATGATAGGGTATAATTACGTATTATAGTCGCTTATCACTCTACTTTACTGCACTTTAATTGAGTTTGAGCTTTAATCGCTATTGTTTTGCACTAATTGTGTGTTTTATGCCTTATAGGAGTGATTCCAAGCAATATAGATTTATATAATGAACTCAAGTGATTTAGAGCTTTGAAGTCTGGTAAAAGCTCAAGGAATTAAGTCGGGATCGTGTTTAGGGGTCGACGGATGATAGTTAGAGCGAATGAAGAATCGAGTAGGCATATTGTGCACTGTCTAGTAAAATAGATATAATTTTTTTCTCAAAAATCCATTTGGGCTGCACAATATATAATTGGAAAGCTAACTGAAAGAGCTACAACTTTCATGTTTTACGTTTTTTCAAATTCTAAGTGAAACAGGGCGACAGGTGCACGTCAATAGAACGGTCGTGCTCAAACCGCACTTGTCAGGCATAATGTTGGGCAATATGCGCGGCCACTAGCCCAGTCATGAGCGCGGTCACGAGCGCGGCCGCACTAGTCAAACCCGAAAACCGTGTCCTTTTTCACATTGGAGAAGGTATAATTGTTTCGGCCCAACCCTACTTGGTATATACAAAGAAAACGGTATTTTGAGGAGGTTAGACATACTTTTGACACAGATTCGACCTAAGGAGGCAGTGACATAATAGGAGCAAGGCGGGGAATTCTTCTACGAGTTTTTCCTTTCTCTTTCTATTTTTCATTGTTTGTTATGAACTTTAGCATTATAGTTTTACATACTATTATGAATAGCTAATTTGTTATCTAGAGTTTTGATAGAACTTCTTGTAGGATAAATTCTAGTTATGTCTTTATATAACTGAGCCATAATTTCTCTCTATTTGTTCAACTACGTTTATATTGTGGTTGGTTGAAGAGCTCTCAATTGACTGTGCCTATTTAATGTGCATTACTTGGGAGAGAGTGCATATTAGGTCGCTGTTGAACTATTACTCTCGACGTATGTGAGTAATCCATAACCAAGCGTTTAAAGGTGAGATTAGGGATAACGAAAACTTGGTTGCGATCTAAGTGAGATGTAATTAAAGCGAGCTAGCGTAACTCGGGAGAGTATATCTAGTAAATTGTCGTAGTTATTCGGGAGAGAATTACAACACGCTAAATGCTCATGATCGATATAGAATATTTAGGCTAAATTATAGAAGACATAGCGGGAAGGATTTCGACAATTGGGGAAATCATAACTCTAGACCTCCTTAATCTTGACTCCAATCCTTATCCTTGTTAATTGATAATATTACGGCTTTCTAGATTTGTTAGTTAATTAGATAAAAATAAATATTATAATCTTTATAATTAGAAAATTATTTGGAGTTGTGTTTCTTAGCGATATTAAACAACTATAACTAAGCCTTAGTTCTCTGTGGAATTCGACTCTAAATTTATAAACCGGATTATATTTACAACGATCGTTTAATATTTTTTATAAAACATAATTGGGCTTGATCAAGAGACATGCACGAGAGAATCACTATAAATATGATGAGAGGGGAGGAGTAATAGGAGCTCAATGAATGTTACTTATCTATCCACCTGATAAGCAATTGTATTTTTTGTCATTCTCTATATATGTTGGAAATTTAATATTATAATACATGTGCATATTCCCAGGAAACAGAAAATACTTAATAGAGTAACTGGTGTTTGTATAAAACTAGAACAGTTATTTCCCTTCTTTTCTTACCCTTTTCTTGGGTAGAGGGCTTACAATTAAATGAAAGAAAAGGAATTTGTTATTAGAAAAATCTAATAATAACGCAAAGTTGATGTTACAGAAAGAAAAAAAAGAAGAATATCTGTTATGCCATTTCCATAAATAGAAAGTAGAAATTGATATGAGGTGTGTAATATAATCTAAGGAAATGTTCAATCATATCGCTGGTTGCGTACGTAACTAAAGATGGTCAAGCTGTGAATAATAAACACAAAATAGTTTTTAAAAAGCTTGATTGGTTGTTTAACTTGTCGAAACAATTGATTTAAAAGATTATATTATATAGAACAATTGTATTATCAAAGATACTAATTATTTCATTCAGCTTCAGCATTACATTTTCGAACAGGTTGGTATGCATTCTGATATAACGTCAATCAGAAGTTGATACATAATTACTTATTATGAGCCTAATTGATCTCTCACTTTAATTAATCATAAACAAATATATCCAGAAAAAAGACTTCCTTTTGGGAATAGCTATATCACTGTAGCTCTTCAGTATACATGAGGAAACTAATGATTTCCTACAGTTGTAGCACTTCCCAATTGCATTGTAAATTTCATAAAACACTTATTAATTAAATACTTGTATAAATTATTGCTAAATGGACAATTATTACTACATCAAAAGTTTCGGAAGAGAAAGCTTTCAGTTTACGTCACAATTTATATTTGAGCAAAAAACAGTTCTTGCCATCTCACGCGTTCAAATTTTCTTGATCTTGCACAGAATAAGATGGTGCGATTTTCTCATACACGGTGAAGTGAAACAGGTATTTGAACAGTATTTGATTGAAATTGAAAAAAGAAAAGTATTCAAAATAGAAGTTGATAAAAAGTTTTAGAAGTATAAAGTACAATTTGATCAAGAATTTCACTTGGAAATAGAATTTGAGTTTTATGAGTGAAAATCATAATTTATTTGATATACTCCTTAAACTAAGCTTTTAATTCCAAATCCTCTACCTCAAGTTGAAGTTGAAATAATAAATCATAATTCTGGACATATTATTTGCATATATTAAGTGATTTTTTAAAATATAAATATAGAGTTTGAGAAAATTATTAAATATAAAATGAAATATAAAATAGAAAACTATTCGCATTAGTAGCAAGCGAGCAAACGTTAAAAAGGAAAAAGGGAGTTTTCCATCTCTAGAACAAGACTAGAACATGAAGTGAACTATGCTCAAATTTTGTCCAAGTCTTTGGACGCATTTATAGAGCTATATACGCCTAAGCTTAACAATAGTAGAAATATATAAATATTGAGAACAACCAATATAAAAGCAACTTTAACGATTACTTCTTTTGTTTCCCATGTTTGGGGACCAGGATAAGATGATTAACAAGACTACCTCAACCATATTGGAGGACAACATAAATATCGTATATAGAAAATTAATGACTATGCTCTGTTTTTGTTTATATACATATATCTTTGATAGACATGGCTTTGAGTTTATTATTCTTGTTTGAGCACTCCAATACATTATTTGCACCTTTTTTCGCATGTTGCTTTGGAGTAAGAGCTATCCTCAGCTTCTACTAAACATCATTATTAATTCAACTCACTTTTGTTTTTCTCTCCACCCATGAAATAATTTAAACAAAAGAATTTTGAACCATATTGTCTCTCTAATATAAATACATACATATATAGAGAGTTCCAAAACCTAGTTAATTCTATAAAGCTTCTCATGATACAACATTCAATAATGTTAGTGACTATATTTTTCCTGAGCCTCAAAGATTACTTTTTTACTTTTACGAGGTAAAAACATATAAAGTTTTTCTTAAATCTTACGTATGAAATTATATTAGATTTTTTGTTATTTTGTGATACAAATGCAATATTGAGTTTTTAGATTTACTCTCATAATTTATAATTTAACGGATTCGAACAAAAATAGATTTTCGTAAAAATATAAAATAAGATTTTATAATATATTTTTGTGATCTAACCCTTCTTCGAACTCGTATATAATGAGAGGTTAGAATATTAACTTGCCCCGTTACTCTCACAATTTATAATCTAGTGATACTAATAAGAGCATTGTGTATAATAAGTTATGATTTTACTCTCATTATCCCCAGACCCCAATCCCTTTTTTCCCTTCACCTCACCATCCCTCTATATAATAGTTAAAAAAAATTAAAAAGTGTGAAGATTTTACATATTTACATCAATGTGATAAACAGAGAATTAAGAAATAAAAGTAAATAGCATGAATAGTCATTCTTTTTAAATAAACACATTTTTTTCCTTTTCATTGCCACTAATATACCCATCCATACTATTTTTAGTTCTTTCATCTCATAGTCATCCATTAGAGTGCTTCTTTGGTAATTTGGTGGAGGAGGACACATTCATGTATCTAAAGTTTTCATGTTTCCATCATTCCATATTAAAAGTGCTCTACTATAAAGTTGATCAAATTACAGCAATGCAAGTACATGTCAATCTCCAATAAGGCTGTGTATCTTTATTTTCTTTTAGGGCAAGAACTAGAGTTGACAGAGGATAAGAATCCAAAGATCCAAAGCGAGAATTACTATTACTAGGAGTACCTTTTTCAAAGTGAACACTGGCTATATAAAAGGGACAAATTACCACCTACAATAACAACAACAACAATTAGCCAATATAGTACCACCTACAATAAAGAAAAATTCTATTGAGAGCTTTTTCAAAAGAAAAGAACTAAATGCAATATATGCAAACAAATTTTGAGGACGAATTTGTTGGTTTGATTCAGCCTTTGGAAAAGCATAAATGTCTAATCAAAGATACAGAATATCTAAGGGCTATTATTAAAGGTATCTTCTAAGGCTTACTAGCTAGCTCCTCTTATTGGATAAGTACATCTTTTTGCTTAAATTGTCTGAAAAGGATTTAATTTATTGTAGCAGCTACTTGCAGTGATGTAACATGTTAGATTGTATAGTTGGGACCAACTGAAGATAAAGGAAACAATTTTTCATTGTCAAATACAGTATAACATGGTAATAGAGCAAAAGAAGATGAAAGGCAAAGCTTAATTCCAATATTACTAAGCAGCACATAGGCTCAAAGCAAATATTCCTCTGAAAAGCGCCAAAAATAGAAGATAAACGTCAAGACTAAGAGGATTTAGGAAGTATGCATCTAGAAAAGAGATGAGTCTTTGTATTGAAAAGAATATATGGGTTAACTTACGCTCTAATATAAAATTTGGTACCCGTTACTTTTCACCAATACAAATATCAAGTACTATACCCCGTAAAAAATTAGACAAATAAAAAGATCATTATTTTGTAAGAATAAAATATGCATAGTGTTTTAATATCTGCAGTGTCACGAGTTGAAAATGTCACTAAATGAATGATAAGTCCTCATTATTTTATACATCTTGACCTGCCTCCTCAGTTTTCGTGTATAAATGATACCAGCCCAGGACCGCGTGCCAAACGGGCCAAACGGGATGATCCTTACTAAAAAACTTGTGAGCTTGGAACCGGGCTTGGACCGACTCAATAGTTATTTCAAAAATTTTTGTTTTAAAAGGGTCAATGGTCAAAATTTTAAAATATAGCGATTGACCTTCATTTTTAGCCGTTTTACACTTTTAAAAATAGTTATTTAGCTCCCAAACTTTATTTTAAGCTCAAACTTTTAAAGATTATATTTTTCCCTATTTTGAACTATAAATACTCCGTCATTCCTTCATTTTTACTCACAAATTCATCAATCTCTTTCATTTCTCAAACTCAATTCTAAATTCAAGTTAAATCATCATCGGAGATTCTAGATTGCACCCATGTGTTTTGGAAAACTCTAATGTGGTAGAAGAAAAAGAAGAAGTTTACATAATAAAGTGCAAGAACTGTGGTCGAGTCTACACTCGTCGTCGAAAGGAGATGCTCTTTAAGGAAGCATATAAAGAGTTGTCTTGCGCATTCTCCACACATTCGTATTTAAGATTTTTAGTTGATTTGAGCCAATTTGTGTTATTTTAAAATTATTAGACGTATTACGCTTAATGTTCTAATTTGTTAGATTAATTTGAAGTATTATGTTGAAGGTATTGAACTTTAATTTGAAGTATTAAATGTAAACTTTAATTTGAACTCTATATATATATGTGTGTGTGTGTGTGTGTATAAGCTATATATTATATAAGGCAATATGTAATTATATATACATACTATACATAATATATATACTATATATATATATATATATATATATATATATATATATATATATATATATATATATATATATATATATATATATATATATATATATATATATAAGCAATTTATATTAGTATATACATATATATATTTTACAAAAAATTATCTTAGACAAATAAATTAAAAATAAAATAGCCCAGAACGAAAAAGCCTGTTTAGGCCCATAGGCCCGGTCCATTTAGTCCCGGACCATGTGTGCTTAGGACCGCAGTGGGTCGGTCCCACTCATTTAGCCCATTAGGCCCGGGATCGCCAAAGCTCGGCCCGCCAAAGCCCGGGCCCATTTGGCCTGGCCAGTTTAGACCCGGGCCTGGACCAAAATACAGCCTTAATGTAGGATGATGCACACTTCGTTGTGATGTATTTAATCGCCAACAACATTGAGCAACACTTTATTGTTACAGGTTGATCTCCGGGAAGAACTCCGTTGTTAATTCTTTTGTTGAAGAACTAAGCACTTGATGATTGATCTCTTTGTTTGTGGATGCCTTCATCAATTGGGGAATGCTCTCCTCCATCTCCGAACGTTCCTTGAGAGTTATGTAATCCCTCTATTTATAATTGTAGATGACGGACAGTCCAGCTACACATGAATTCACTTGCTTGATTCTGATTGGCTCATATCATTTTAGCCACTTGGCGACATGTGGTTGGTTCTCACTGTTTGACTCGGACTGCCACATCATTTAACACGTGGCATCATCTTGTTGGCTTTGGATTTGATTGGACATGCCGTGTCACTTGACACATGGTTCGAGTTTGGTCCTTAAGATAAAGAGAACCTTGGGCTCGAAAATAATAAAATGGTCCAATTTAATTTTTAAAGCTAAAATTAATTATTTGACCCATAGTAATTTTGAATTTAATCCAAATTTTGTATGGATCAAATAATTTTTACAGGTCTACAGATGCTTCCTATTTTAAAGTTTGCCCTAAAGTAGCTTATTGAGACTTGAAGACGGGGCTTGAAGTACCAGTAAGATAATTATTATTATTTTCCAATAAAAGCTTTTTTTGAACTTAATTACACACATCTCCGTCGAAGGGAAGCATGGATGTATCAAAATAGAAATTTCTTTCACATAAAATTCTCCAAAATAATCGATTGGGTAAATCTGCATGATTAAAGGAGTTGCTTTTGATATTTTCCTTCTCCCGTTAAAAGATCAATCCAAGATTTTCTTAAGGACAATAAATCAAAGTAACTCCATCTTTGACTTAGAATTACTATTTTTAATGCAATTCTTCTTGGAAAGAAAGATTAAGTCCAAACAGTAAGCAAAGCCACATAACTCACCTGCCTTAATTCATGTTTGGACATTAATTGCAATCCACTCATGATGAGTTCCCAATTTATGTTTCATTAGCACATGGAATCTTCTTTCTTCAACTTCAATCCAACTTGTCCACGGGATAATTAACTTCAATCCGCTAACTCTCTTCTTTTCCGTTTAAAAGGCGAACTCTTCGTGTGATCCCTATAAAAAGAAGACCAAGCCAACTAGTTTTCCATCACAATTGAATATCAAGCTCCTATGTCTAACTGGGTGGAAGCACCAAAAATAATACTGGAGCTTCTTCCATCTCGAATTGCTTTCATGAACTGTTTGCACTCGCTCATTCTTTCATTTTTTTTTTGTTTGTTCTTATTTCCTTAATTTTGTGTTGAATCGTGACTCGCACTCTCTCCCTTTTTTTCTTACGCAGCAAATCATTTAATTTAAACCCGTATAAAAGAGAATTAGAAGCAATCAAGTGCGCACCATATAATAATTTGTGGATGAAGTTTTGTTTCTTATATTGCTTCTTTATTCAGAATTAATCAATATTGAAGGACTCCACCAGCATGAGAAGCCAAATTTGCAAAATTCGAGAAATGGAGATCGATGTTCAAGACCAAAATTTCTGCCGCAAGTTAAAGCTTCGTGTTATAGGCACCGATATATGCCATGTTGAACTAGACTGTACTGCAGCTTCCAATGTCTTTTTTATGCAAAACTAAAGCGACATGCTGCTGAATCATCGTGCTATTGGCACCATATCCACAGAAACTTCACTTTGTTTGCATCGAAGATTTGCAAATATTTTTCTTTTGCAGGATTTTTCAAGAGTGCAAGCGGTCTTTGATATCCCTAGGAAGATGAATTTCAAGCAAACAACTAATCTCTTTGTTGCAGCTCGGCGAGAAAGACACATAAAGTGTCTTTTTAAATCTCGACGACGAAGCCCCTACTTTTGGAGTCTCGGAGAGACCATATTTCATCAATGGCGAGTACGACATGTACCATATCGCATTGTTGTAGGCTGGCGAGCAAGACAACTGGAGTAGGCTTTTCCAACTTCGGCGAGCAAGCACATGGCGCATCACTGCTGTTTTGACTTCATAGCATTTTATGCTCGCATTGAAAAAATTGTATCTCGACCTAGGAGTGTCCAACTGCAATCTGCTTGGTCCTGCAAAATCAAAACTTGCACCACAGTGACATATACAAAATTTGGGGCCAAATTCCATAAGGACAAGTCGGAATGAACTTTTAAAGGCGATCCACAAGTCTATCATTTCGGCTTCACAGCACTGTATGCTATCATTGGAACACACATATCTCAAGCTAGGAGCGTCCAAATTGCAAGCTGTCTGCACCATTGGAAAGAAGACTCAGACATAATGAAGTGTGATATCATAGAAGAATTCCTAAAAGATTGTCCGCATCAACTTTATGAACTTGAACCATCTGTCGTGAAATTGCCTTTCAGCTTTGCGCGCTATGGTGGAAAAAATCATATCTCGAGCTACAAGTGTCGGAATTACAATCCGTTTGCACCCATAAAAAGAAACTCAGATATCTGAAATATCTATAAATTTCATTGCAGAACACCTTTCGCGCTATCAACAGAATATTCGCGACATCGACTTAACTGTTGTGAACTTTTAGATTTGTATACCTTCAGCGAGAATAATTGCATCTTGAGCTAGGAGTATCATAATTACAATCTGTTTGTGTCATTGGAAAGAAAAATCCTTGATCTGCAACACATAAAAATTCCATCCCGGAAATCATCTTAGGCTAGAAACCAAAAAATATAAAATTCAAACTGACCGCAGTTAACTTTCAGGTTTGCGTGCTTTCGGTCAAAAAATTGTAACTTGAACTAGGAGCGTCGAAATCACCAACAATGTAATCCTATGAAATTCAGACGTCGAGAACTATAATCTTGTTAAAGATAAAGATCCATTAATTCTTAGTTAGCCTAACAAATATTTTTGAAGTTGATTCTACAGCCTTGTAACGGAATCGGCTATCATCACGAATCTTATCTCTTCATTTATTTCTTTTGTAGACTTGCGAAGAAGTTCACCGAGTCCAAATATCAGCCTGAGATATCATACAAGTATGCGGAGTCACCCCTTCATCAACTGTTGTACTTGATTTGTTGAGGCCTTAAAGTTTATCAATGGCAGCTCTCGTGGTGATTGAAGGTTTTTTCAAGAGAGATGACTTCTTATATACGAGGCATTGACGATAGTGTATTAAAATGTGAAGACGTCATATGGACTTGGAAGAAGCATTCAAGACGAGTCTCCATAAAGCCTAGTTCACGAGCATTTTCATGACTTAGGCTTTTGTATAGGAGAACATCTAATTCATGTTGTCTTTATATTTTTTTATATATCATCTTTTGTACTATTGAAGCAATAAAACATCTTTTATACTTCAACGAAAATCGTCTTTTTTCCTCATAGATATGTGCCTATACACTTGGAAGAATTAATGTAATGATCCGATAATGCAAACTTTTATTTAATTAAAATTCATGCGACTGAACTTAGAATGAAACTCTAAGCTGTCTACATACCTCGATGAAGATGATCAAGTCATAACGTAATTCAGGGGGATGAGTTTTTTTTGGGTCGTACACAATTTAGACTCATGGGGGCCAGGAGTGTAGCAACGTGTAGTTTAAGCTCATGCATCAAAGAGCGTCATGACTTGCAATTTAGGCTCGTACGTCGAGGAGCGTCATGACTTGCAGTTTAGGCTCGTACATCGAGGAGTGTAACAACATACAATTTAAGCTCATGCATCAAGGAGCGTCATGACTTGCAGTTTAGGCTCGTGCGTCGAGAAGCATCATGACTTGCAGTTTAGGCTCGTGCATCAAGAAGCGCAGGTGACTTTCATGGGAAGTAATGTTTCAGAAATTTTCCATTAATCGGACCAACTCTGAGACCATCCTTATTGACAATTTTGTATGCGTCACTTGAATAGGTTTCTTTCACAACATATGGACCATCCCATTTTAAGGTAAACTAGTTGCCTATGCGTTTGTTAAGGATTATGGGTCATCGAACATCTAGGACTAAGTCTCCCACTTGGAATGATCATGGACGCACTTTCTTGTTGAAGGCTTTAGCTAGTCGAGCTAGATAGCATTCCAATTTTTGTTGCGCTTCCAATATTTTCTCATCCAGTGCCTCTAACTCGGCTATGAGAAGTTGAGCATTCTCTTCAAACATGAGTCCTCTTGTATTGTTATCTGCAATGATGGAATTTGTTTTTCCAATGGCAGGACTGCTTCTATGCCATATACCAAAGAGTAAGGAGTTGCTTGTTTAGTAGTTCTAAAGGTTCTTCGATATGCTTACAAAGCTTCACCAATTCTCTCATGCCAGTCTCTCTTATTCTTTGCAATAACTTTCTTCAAAAAGTTACCAAGCGTTTTGTTACAAACTTCAGCAAGGCAGTTGGCAGGCACATTATATATTGAAGACTTATATTGCTTGAAGCCGAACTTCTCACACAGACTCTTCATGAGCTTGTTGTCAAATGGAATTCCATTATCAATGATTATGTATCTTGGTATGTCGTACCTAAAAATTATATATGGCTTGATAAAATCGATAATGGTTTCCTTTTTCACCTCCTTGAGTAGAACAGCTTCCGCCCATTTAGAGAAGTAGTCCATAGCGGCCAATATGTACATCTGTCCCTTTGATGAGTTAGGAAGTGGTCCAACAGTGTCAAGTCCCCATGCATCAAAAGTCCATGAAGCTACAGTCGGGTGAAGAGGCTCTGGAGGTTGGTGGATGTAGTTGGCGTATAAATTGATACGCTTGACATTTTTTGGCATGATCCATGCAATCCTTCACCATTGTCGCCCAGTAGTATCTCATCCTCTTGATGTGAAAGTGGAGCTTGGGACCAGATTGGTGTGCTCCACATGAGCCATAATCTGCTTCCTCTATCGCTTGGAAGGCTTCTTTTTTGTCAAGTCATCGCAAGAATAGTCCTTCAAAAGAGCAGCGAAATAATGTCCCCTTATAAAAGATGAATCATGATGCTCATCGTCTGATGTTTGTTCTTTGTCACAGATCTTCAGGTAGCTTTCCATGTTTAAGGCACTCTATCAGTGGATGCCTTCAATCTTCTTCTTCAATCACTCAAACAGACGTATGTGGTTTTCATTGACTTGAAGATCCATAAGTCTAGGAATAACCCATTGATGACACACATATACCTTTGTTGACTCATTCTCTCCAAGTGCCATCGTCGTGGACAAGTTAGCCAAAGAATCAGCCTTGCAATTTTCTTCTCTTGGGATGTGGTTTAAGAACACTCGGTCGAATTTTTCCACTAAACCAGAAGCGTATTCATGGTATGACAATATATCTTCTTCTTTTTTTACCTCGTTACTCCCCAAAAGTTGGTTGATACTTAGAGTCAGCGTAGATCTCCAATTGTAGAATCTTTATTTCTAATGCCATTACAAGATCGAGAATCAAAGCTTGGTACTCTGCAACATTGTTGGAGCATGTTTCACCTAAAATAAAGGAGAATGGCAAGACTTGTCTTTCTAGAGAGATCAACACAACACCTGCTCCTGCACCATTATAATGTGCAGATCCATCAAAGAACATTCTCCATGGTGGGCGATTCTTTGATGAACAAAACGTCTTCATCTGGAAACTCATGCGAAAGCTCCCATTCTGCCGGAAGAGGGTGATTAGCCATAAAATTGGCTAGTGCTTGTCCTTTCACAGCTTTTCGAGGTGTGTATATGATCTCATATTGGTTAATCAATATGGACTTTCTAGGCGTCTAGAAAGAACAGGTCGAGTCATCACAAACTTCATGGGATCTGCTAGAGAGATAAGTTTGATGGTGTATGCTTCAAAATAATGCCTTAGCTTCTTATTGCATAAAGTAAAGCTAAGCATATTTTCTTAATAGGCGTATAGTTCAACTCAGCTCCTATCAGAGTTTGACTAAGATAGTACAAGGCTTGCTCCTTTCCTTCCTCATTCTCTTGAGCAAGTAGTGTTCCAAGTGAAATTTCTTGTGCCGCAATGTAGAGTATCAATGGCTTCCCAAGCCCCTAACACATGTGGATTCAGCAAGTATGTTTTGATGCTTTCAAAAGCATTTTGACATGAGTAGTCCCCATGAAAAGGGATATCCTTCCTCAATAGATGATTGAAGGGTTGACACCATCTGGCTAGATTAGAGATGAACCTGCATATGAATGCTAAGTTTCCTTGAAGACTTCGAAGCTCCCTCAAGTTCTTTGGATTGGGCAATTTCTGAATGGCATCAATCTTTGCAGGATCAACTTTAATTCCACTGTTCGCACAATGAATCCAAGAAACTTTCCTGAGGTAACTCCAAATGCACACTTGAATGGATTCATCTTCAAGGCAAATTTTCTTAACCATTCAAAAAAAATTTGAACGTCTTCAAGGTGGTAACGCCGACTCTTTGTCTTTATCACTAAGTCATCGATGTAGCATTCAACCCTCTTATGAAGCATGTCATCAAAGATGTTTTGCATCGCGCGTTGGTAGGTTGCACCATCGTTTTTCAGACCGAAGGACATCACTTTGTAGCAATATATTCGTTTTGGAGTTTGAAAAGCAGTACACTCTTCATCTTTTGGAGACATTTTGATTTGATTGTATCTAGAGGACCCATCCATGAATGGCATAGCTTCATGCCATGTTGTAGCATCAACCATGAGTTCAATAATTGGTAGCGGGAAGTAATCTTTTGGACATGCCTTGTTTAGGTCTTGAAAGTCAATACAAATGTGTATTTGACCATTCTTCTTCTTGACAAGTACAATATTCAATATAAATGATGGGTACTTCACCTCTCAAATAAATCCCGCCTTGATGAGCTTGTTGACTTCGATTTCAATTTGTGATACAAGTTTGGGTCGAAGCATGCATTGTGACTACGTCACAAGGCGTGCTCTTCTTTTGATCCCTAAATGATGAACATCTACCTTAGGACTAAGACCGGGCATTTCTCTATATGACAAAGCGAAGACATATTTATACTCGGTCAACAACTTGGAGTATTCCTCCTCTTCTTGAGGTGTAAGTAGTGCACTAATGAAGGTGAGGCGTGGATCTTTCGGAGTACCTAAATTGAGTTCCTTAAGCTCATCCACAGTTGATTGCCTACCATTTTCTAGTTGAGAGGGAGCTTTATGTACTTCACCATCGGCATTAAGGCATGGACTATCTTCCACAGTTATGTGATAGGATGTTTCCACAAAGTCTGACTCTTCTCTTTGACTTCCTTGGATGGTCGACATGGCTTCTTCTCTTTCTTTACTTCTTTATGAGGCTGGAAAGTATAAACAATGGTTCTCTTTTGTACCTTCAGTGGACCATCTATGGATATCGACAAAATAGACATCCTCTTCATACGTGATGGGAAAGCACTACATATTTCTTTGTCAGCAACAATTTCAAAATGATCTCGCTCCTTATGGACTTGATCCTTGTATTTTGACAGTATCTTTCTAGATAGAGACTTCCTTGTAGCCCTAGGCAATAAAAGACAGAGGTCTTTGAGGTAGTGGAAACTTCTTTTAGATGTTTGGAAGATACACGTTCACTTTTATGACTTAGCCTTTCAAACACCGAGACCAAAGGGGTTGAGCCTCCAATGCAATCAAATACTGAAGCCCGTTGTTTTATTTTCTTTCACTTAACTTCATTCATCTCCTCTATCGAGGAGTATTGTGATGAAGTTATCTCTTTGCTTTGCTTTGACGAAATTCTAAAAGGCTCTGCCAAACTGACCCCAACCCATACTTGAGAGTGGCGACGTAGTGCCCTTGCTTTCTCAACTTCATTTGGGACTCATTGAGCCCATATATCTTTTCACCAGTGACTTCGTCTTTGAGTTCTCCTAGTTGTGATTGATTAGAGAAGTCATAACAAAACTTTTCAAGCAGTATGAAGGCCTTAGGATCATAGTGCCCTTTTATTTTATCATCGTGATTGCCTTTAGCAGACTCACCCATCATGGATGGGATTTGTGCAACTCGGACAGTCATATGCTTTTTCAAATGTTGGATATCTTTGTGACTCATTTTCTTCTTTGGGGTACATTCCTGTAGCAAAGGTTGACCTTTCTTTCGATGCTCACGTGGAACATAGAGAAAAACTATATATTCCTCAGTCTTTGTCTGTATGTTACCTTCAGATGATGATATCTTAATGAAGACTTCTTCCTTTCCCTTCTTAGGTGTCTTGGTGTAGTACATTGGGCCTCATTTTCCTCTTCTAACTTAACATCAGCTTCGTCATCTGATGATGGTTTCTCCACTTTCGGTTCACACGAATCTAGGTAGAATTTTGCGTATGCAAACTGTGACTCCATCTTAGTGAAAGGCTTGATGTCTGCATCAATTTTGACTATCTCACCATCTCTTCTGTGCTTCAGACGTTGATGCAAAGTAGATGATACCACCCCTTCTCATAAATCCAAAGGCGTCCAAGCAACAAGTTGTATGAAATTTTAGCATCTATGACGTGAATCTGGGTGTTTTATTTCATTTCACCAATCGATAATCCTATGCAGATCATACATATGGCTCGTTGTCCTCCTTGATTGAAACCTTAGATTGTTAGGTTACTTTTAGATAGCTCATCGATAGAAATCCCCAAGTTTTTTTAGCACCATCTTTGGCATGATGTTGGAAGCCGAACCATTATCAACAAGTATGTGATTGAGATGTTGTTCCCGAATGGAACCTACAACAAACAAAGGTCTGTTCTATGGCTTAGACCCCAGCAACAAGTCATAATCTGTGAATGAAATTGTTGCACAACATGGGACAACCTTTCCATTATCATGATGTTCATGTGTTTTCATTGGAGCAAGCTCATCGTTGCTTTCCTTTGTTTCATCAGTACTAGAAACTACATGAGTTGCACTAGCGTGACCTCCATGAAGGAATCTTCCTGGAAAGAATTCATGCAATTTGATGGGATTTTGAAACTTCGATGATAAGGCACTGTTAATCTTCTTGCTAGTAAATGATTTGATATTTTTTTGGTGATTGTAGCCTATCGGCATTGCTCATCATCGCTCTTGAATTAGGAATTCGTAGCCTCAAAGCTGTCTGATGCTTTCACTTCTTGTGCATGACTAGAATCCAACCCTCATCGTATTTTTCTTTTGACTGGCCATCCAACTTTAGTGAACCTTCAAGAGTTTTCCTTGGAAGATCAACTTCAACAAGCTCGAAAGTTCCAAATTGTAAGAAGGTAGTGCTTGACATATTCTGCAACCTTGAACGCTCCTTTTCTTTGAGCGCAATCTTGTATGATTTGCTTCTGCAGTCTTATCCAAGTCTATCGTGATTTTCTCCTTTAAGATGAAGCATTTCTCTGTAGGGTGGATAATGACGCGATGAAACTTACAATATTTCGGATCGTCAATTTTACTAATTAACTTTGCCCTTTTTGATTAAGGGATATCATACTTTCTTAGCGAGAAATTCATCAAGGATTGTGGGTACATCTGAATCTAGAAATGGATAAACCTTCGCCTCTAATTCCTTCAAGGTGGAACGACGTTTCTCCTCTTTGGGATATTGACTTAGGGTCTTATCCTCCTTTACCTTTAGCTTGGTCGTGACTTTCACAGAAGTTACTTTCACCACCCTAGATTCTTTGGTTTAGTGCTTTGATTCAACATTTTTCTTAAACTCCTTTTGATCAGCAAAAGGAGATGCCTTTCCATGACTTGTGATGCTTAACTTTATGTCGTGCGCTCGTGTTGCAAGTTCTTCAAATGTTCGCGGTTTGATCCCTTGTAGAATGTACCAAAGGCCCTAGTGAATTCCTTGAATGCACATCTCCATAGTAGATATTTCTGAAAGGCGATCTTTGCAATCCACACTTAACGCCATACAACGATTAATGTAATCTACTACAGGCTCGTCCTTCTTTTGCTTGGTGCATGTCAACTCTATCATGCTTACAGTTCTTCAGGTACTGTAAAAACGATTGAGGAATTCCTTCTCAAGTTGCTCCTAGCTACCAATGGACCCGGGATCCAAGTCAATATACCAGTCAAACGCGTTCCCTTTCAGAGAAAGAACAAGTTATTTTACCAAAAGCTCACCACGCATCCCAACATTACTACAAGTCTCGACAAAGTGGGAAATATGTTGCCTTGGTTTCCCTTTGCCGTCAAATTTGATGCAGCTTTTGTGGTTGATAACTTGTGATAATAGTTAAACAATCAATACTCTTATTATAAGGCTTAGAATAGTACAATGAACTTTTCGATGGTCTGCCATATTGAGCTCTAATAGTGTTTGTTATCATGTCTTGCAATTGTTGGACATGTAAGGCCTCAACTGAAGTAGATTGCTTTTCCTTTTGAATGTTTAAATTTTTTAAATGATTCCTCAACGGCTGTTTTCTGGGAGGTAAAGATAGGTGAACGAGGAAGGACATGGCTCGACTCTCCAGGTGCATAGGCCTCCAATTTGTTAACTAGTTGAGCTTTTTCTTCAATAGATTTCTTCAAGACCTCTATAGTCTATTCCATAATGCAAACTTTTTGTCCACATTAGTTGCATCAGTCATCAAGGCATTGACTTTTGTTGAAATTGAATAATCTACCAAATCCTCAAATCCGCCACGGCTTGAGGCTGTTTGAGAAAGTTCGTCAAATATCGAGAATGGGGTGTTTCCACAAATATTGCAGTTGCGAACATCATATGAAATCTGCTTTTCTCTGCCATTTCCAAGGAGGCAAAGTTTTTGGATCCATCCAAGCCAATAACCTTGAATTTGCTTCGAGTGATTGGGCCAACATGACTGAGCTTTGTGTATGCCGCAACAGTAGCATCTTTGTATGAAATATTACACTTGCGAAAGGCCATTATAGCAGTAGATCTGAAGTTTGTAGTTTTCAACTTGCAAGAAGGAGAGACGAAGGCAGAATTGGTCCCACCGAACGTGCCAAAATTTGTTCGCAATAAATTTTTGTAGGACAAAAAATAGACTGCAACAAAATAATATAAAGGAAAAAGTAATTTTATTGATAAATATTTGTGAGCATGATTCTATGTATATCTTGATTCTCCTCTCTAAAATTCTCCGTGATTAGAGGGCTTGAGAAGCGTCTTTCTCGAATATATGATGATGCAGACCTTCTTGTGATGTATTTAATCGCCAAGAACGTCGAGCAACACTTTGTTGTTACAGGTTGATCTCAGGAAAGAACTCCGTTGATCACTTCTTTTGTTCAAGAACTAAGCACTTGATGGTTGATCTCTCTGTTTGTGGATGCCTTCACCAATTGCGAAATCCTCTCCTCCAACTCTGCATGTCCCTTAAGAGTTATGTAACCCCTCTACTTATAGTTGTAGATGATGGACAGTCCAGCTAGATATGAACTCTCTTGCTTGATTCTGATTTGGCTCATGTCATTTTAGCCACTTGGCAACCTGTGGTTGGTTCTTGCTTTTTGACTCGGACTGCCACATCATTTAACACGTGGCATCTTTTTGTTGGCTTTGGATTTGACTGGACATGCCATGTCACTTGACACATGATACGAGTCTGGGTCTTAAGATGAAGAGAACCTTGGGCTCGAAAATAATAAAATGAACTAATTTAAATTGTAAAGCCCAAAGTAATTTAGAATTTAATCCAAATTTTGTATGGATTAAATAATTTTTATATGTCTATAGGTACACCAACAACAACAAAAACAACCCAGTATAATCCCACTTAGTGGGGGTCTGGGGAAGGTAGTATGTATGCAGACCTTACCCCTACCCTTGGGTAGAGAGGCTGTTTCCAAATAGACCCCCGACATCCTTCCCTCCAAGAACTTCTCACCTTGCTCTTGGGGAGACTCGAACTCACAACCTCTCGATTGGAAGTGGGGGTTGCTTACCATCAGAGCAACCCCGCTTGTCTCTATAGGTACACCAACAAAGTAGAAATTAGTTTGTAGCCTACTACAAGATTTTGATGTACTTTGGACCTTCAATTGTAGAGTGTTTAAAGAATGCTTAACAAGGCTGAGGATACTTATTGGACAAGGCAAGTAGATTCTATCCATCCCAAAGCACTAGCTAGCCTTGTGGTGCCGTCGCTTTTGGTTGTAAAGGAGAATGACCAAAACTCCAAATATTACATGGAGTATATAAGTAAGTAAGCTGGTGTCTGTCTTCCACACTTTCCTGGGTTAAAAGGTAGAAATTTATAAAGACCCAAAGTGGAATTTGTTATCCCTAGGCATCAGCGACCATAATGGAGTTAATTATCACAAAAAGATGATATCCCTCTCTTGTAATTTACTTTCACAGGGATAAAGTTCAAAGATATATTACTTCTCTGGGGATAAGGTAATTTATGGTAAAAATGGTTAAGCATATATTTCTGCCGAGGGTGTATCGGAAAGTAATAGAGGTAAAATTTAAGCACACTAATTACTCTTTTCAAACCTAACTTGTGAGATTTCATTATTTTTGGATAAATGGTTTGTTGTTGTTGGTTAAGCATATATCTAAATTAGCTCATATTGCAGTAGGCTAGTTGTTTCATTGATAAATGGGCATCTCTCTAGTCTAACTGTTTCAGGTCAAATTCCAAGTTCCAGCTTAAAGCGTATTTACGTACATGGTGACTGTCTAAATTCACATTGTTATTTTCGTGTTATTTAATTGGTTATCATCTTATTCGAGATTCACCTAATTCTAGCATGTGCTTTAGCAAATTTCTAAGTCAGTAGCTAGAACTTCAAAAAAGGACTTTTCAGAAATAGCCAAAACATACGGCCCAATTGTTGCAACCTTTCATAGGATCCAAGGGTATAGTTGCCTTCTTTCAAGGCATCCAAGTAAAAGATCGAGTCCGTTGCATTTTGCACCCCTAATGTGTACTTTTTTGTGATTTGCACCCTGTCCTATTTTTTTTACGATTTCAACCCTAATCTTATTTTTTTATGATTTCAATCCTAACCTTTGTTTTTATTCCCTTGCAAAATAATAAAATCATCGTTTATATAAATTTTCATGAGCGCAAAATAGGAAATAAATGACATAAAATAAATAAAAAGAGATTAAATAAAAAAGAGTTGGTTTGTTTACCAAAGCAAAGACCAGTCAATATGCTTCATCACCTAAAGCATATCGACAAGCTCAAGACCAAAGCAAAAGATTAGTCACAATTATCCCCTAAAATGGACAAGCTCAATAAATCAGTCATTTTCTCAGGGGTTTACCTCATAGCTCCGAAGCCGAAAAATCTCAGATAATGGACCAAGATGTGTTTCCGGTTCTTTTTAACAGAAATGGTGTTAAGATTTTTGCATCTTATCGATCTTTATAAGCTTTATCTTCCAAAACGCCTCCTATTTCTCTGATTTCACCTTGTTAAAGCCTTCGCCATTTACTTCTTCACGCCGTTCCTGGTGGATCCATTTCGGAGGTCAGTTTTTCTATATTCAGCTAGTTCCTCTTTTTTACCGTCTATTCTTTTGCAATTTCTTTTGGGACAGTCAGTAGAGAATTTTTATTTTGTATTGAAAGATAAATATAACCCAGTAATTTGAGATTGAGGCTAGTATTTTTTAAAATATAAATATATATGTATATGAGCTCGTGTGTAATGTACTTTTTTGCTAATCGATATCACTTAGTATAGCATTATTCTTTTTTGCCGTAAATTCTTGTGTAATGATTGTTTTCCTCTCTGATTGAGATAAAAATAAGAGAATGGTGCATATAATTTAAGTAATAAAGATAAGTCAAAAGGCGTCGAAGAGTACAAATACTAAAATTAAATTGTAAAGGTAAAGTATAAACTTGACATTGATAATCTCTTAAGAATAAATGATATATCCATTAAACAGCAAAAGAAGTTTTGATGAAATTAAAATTTGTTCTTGCTGACAATTTCATATTCTAATTGCTTCTATTTTCTTCCACATCAAAGCTCTTTTTCTTAAACTTCTGTATAGCATTTGTATTTGAAAGGATTTGTAAGCTAATACAATTTTTTTCATTCCACATATACTTCTCGGGATTTATTACAACGCCGCCAACTTGAGCTCATGCAGGCCTATGAGATGAATCATCCTCCATGGCCTTCTTGGCTGTGAAAAAAATAAGGAACGCAAATGTATTACCTATCTCTAAAAGTACTAAATTACCTATATTTAAGGTTCCATACTTACATTGGGTTTAGAAAGTTCATTTATATGTCCAGTCCAATAAGTGGACTCAAAATTGATTTGCTTACTTGGGTGGGATTGACATCAATCTTGAGTTGTTTGAGTAGCTTGAGATAGAGTTGTTGAATTCGGGGAATTACTATTCTTCTTGCAAGTTGTTTTGTTGTGACCAGTTTGCAAGCACTTGCTACTCCTCCCTAACTTCTCTTTCTTACTCAATTTGATATATCATGCATTTCACTTGTTGCAAATTATTTTTTCTTTTTCTCTCTTCTCTGTTTTTTCATCTCAACTGCTTTTCTCTTGGAGGCTTCAATTTCATCGGGCTCTTTTCTTCTATTTTTGTTCAACTTACTTTTCTTTGGCTCATAGTTAGGAGGGTTAACGTCCGGTAGATCAGTAGATTCCCACATGTCAGGTCCATCCATTGGAGCAATGACTGGCTCATAAATCCTCATTTGAGTTGTCTTCTTGTAACAATCATGTATAAAATTTTCTGGATTCTCTATATAGCTCATTGCATGTGAACATAAGATTCCTGTTAGGTCCCATTCTCCGCATGAACAGCTTCTTCCACTCAAGTCTACACTAAATTGTTCACCATATATGGTCTTTACTTGAAATAAAAATTTTCCAACCCAAGTAGGAATTGATGTAGCTGAGTCTCTATATAGTTATGCTTATTTTCAATATCAACTACTGCATAAGCTATAGGAAATATGCCATTATCAGCATATATCCCAATTGCTATTAAAAGTTGACCTCCATATGGTCCTTTAAGAAAGCAATCGTCCATCCCAATGAGTGGCCTACAACCTGCCATCCAACTTCTTCTACACGGCTCAAGATATATGTAAATTCTTTCATAAACAGGTCTGCCATCCTCTTCATGAGGTGGTGTTTCTAACAATACAGTTGATCCCGGATTCTTTCTCTTGAGTTCTGCACAGTAGTCCTCTAATTTTGCATATTGTTCTTTGTAATGATCTTCTATCATCTCCTTTGCTATTGTCTTTGCTCAATAAACTTGGCTCACAAAAACTTCATGTGAGGCCTCGTGAAAATTTTCACTCAAAACTTAAAAATCTCATAGTGTCAAATTATGAATATAGGTTAGGAATATGTAAAATTCTTCGCGGCAAGCTTGGTCGCCACGGTCCAGACCCTTTTGTACTGATCTATGCATTTAAAAATCAAGAATTAAAGTTTTTCAGAAAAATGCAATTATGTGGTCTAGAATGCGGTCGCATACCAGGTATGCAGACCACATATCTGCTACAGAATGAGTCAGTGTGTTGGCCAAATTGAAATCCACTATGCGATCGCATAATCAAAATGCGGATCGCATAGTCGTCGCATAACTTCCTTAGAATTTTGTGAAGGTCAGTTCTGTGGTGTACTTTGCGACCGCAGAACGTGAATGCAGACCGCATTTCTGCCGTAAACTCAGCCAGTGTGTCTAGTTTTGGGGAAGCATTTTACGGTCCATTATGCACCTTTAGTGTTTGATAATATGCTTGAAACAAGCTAGAATCTCAATCTCGTCTCTAATTCTCGATTCAATTTATAACTCTTACATAATAGATCGAAGTGCTAAGAGTTCTGAAATTTTGTAAAGAGTAAGGAAAGCTATATTAAGGTTTGTATGGCTAAAATCCCCTTGTATTAGAAATTGAGCTCCATTGGCGTTTACACAAATGTGGTAAGACTAGAATTTGTTGATGTACCGGTTCTATATATATATATATATACATATATATATATATATATACATGTCTACATGAAGGATGCGCCTCAACGTGTAATGAACTATCCTTGATATTTAAAGATGTGTGAAAAATTCAAATCATGAATTGATATGCCTGGGCTATAAGCCAAGATTATAACTGATATTGACATGCTAATTATGTGGAATCTTACTTATGTTTACAACTTGAAATGCTTTTGTACGTGCCCAAGATCACAAATTGCAAGATGAACATTGAAAATAAAAAAAGTGTGATAATTAAGGCCCTAAGTGCCAATGAAAGGATATGATATATGTAAAATAAAGATTCAAGTGAGATGATTGATGAGAAAGGAACAACGCCTAAATAAGGTGGCCTAGCCGATTGGGCTATGATCGAACACCATGCTGCACACATGGTGCTAAGGTGCTAACATTAAATTCCGGAAAGAGAAATGAAATGGTGATGGAGATACATGCCTCAAATGAGGCAACCTAGCCAATCGGGTCGTGATCGGACTCCGCTCAAGATAGTAGCGGTATCAAGGACAGTGATGAACATATGAAAGAAATGCCCCAAACTAAGTTATAAAAATTATATGAAAGATTACATGGTTCATTTATTTGATGATGTGGTTTTTGGTTAAACCTTGATTTATTCTTGTGATTTACTTGTTCTTTCTTGATAGTCCTTTCTAGTAAAATGGTGTTTAGTTATACATACTAGTACTATTCCATGGTACTAACGTCCTTTTATCGAGGGCACTACATTTTTAAATGAATTTAGGTAGCTTCATAACGGATAGTGCCGATTGTGTGTAGCGGAGCATCCTTCTTCTCAAGGATCTTGGTGAGCCCCTTTCTCCTCCAAGAGGCTATATTGCATATCTTTTATTGGGGACTCTCGGGGCCTTGTTTCGGGCACTGTTATATTTATCTTTGTATCCCTTGCGGCTCCGTAGACATATGTGTTGGTCTTGTATGGGTGTTGTGGGGTTCATGAACTAAGTTGTAATTGTAAACTCATGCTACCTATGAACGGTAATTTATGAAAATTTTGGAAACTATCTTTAACTACGGTTAAGCCTGTAATATGGAATGAAATAACATAGTTGGATGTGTCACCTTTTCCTGCTTAAATAAAAAAGAGACATGGCTATCTTATTCATGAAGAATTGGGTAGGGAGTATGTGATGAGGCTTGTTCGGTCGGGTTCACTAGATTGAGCGCCGATCGCGCCTGGGGCATGACACTTCAACATTCATCTCTTCGTGTATTTTGTCCATGAAATCTCCTATTAATACATCTGGATGTATTCTCAAATAATGCAGGAATTTTTTGGCAATCATTGTAGATTTCACATTTTTGTTGGCATAAACAAACAAACAATCATCAGAATATTTCCCTAACTAAAATTTTATCGTGATTGTGGGATCATCTGGTCCCTTTCTAGAAGCATATATGCGCCGTGGAAATTGATCACAATATTTTGCAGAGATTTTATAAGATTCATTCTTTTTGAAGGAAATTTTCTTGTTATTTTTAATAGAATAAGATCTCAGTGCAGCTCTAAATTCTATTGCATCAATGAATGTCATTCCCAACCTAAATGTTGGATTGTCCATGTCCGTTCTGCCCTAAATGCAACATTCTCAACCTTTCTGACCTTTTTCATCATCATCGCTATTAATACCTGTCATCTGAATCATAGTTAGGAGAGATGTTATCATTCTCAGATTCTGTACTTTGAGTCCTCCAGTAGTAACCCGGCAAAATTGGCACTCTTAATTTTTTCCATCACTTTATCTTTCTTTTTTTCCTTCCCCTCTTCCCTCCCCTTTACACTAACTTTTTCATTTCCTACTAGATTTTTCTTTTTATCCTCTCTTATTTTCATTATTTCTTTCCCTTTCAACTTCATTTCCACCTTATCCTTTCCAATATTATCCCAAATTTCAAGCCATTCACTGTGTGAGTCTATCTCCAAACCATTTGACTCCTCTTCACTTTCATTTATATGATATTCATTACCTTCAAAATGCTCCATTCTTGGTAAACATAACTATTTTTATCCCCGACATAATTTGCTCTTTCCAATTCGAAGTCATCTAAGTTAATACTTACCTCTGCAGAGTTGAAAATATGATCATGTGCACCATCTTTCGATGCCTCCAAGTCTATCTGCACCCCATTATCCTCAAAAATATAATTAACGTTGGGGCACACTTGATTTGTATTTTTGATACATTACCAACATGTGTAATGTATACTTTAGCAACTCTATTAGCTGGAAGTGTTTTTACCATTAGATCACAATCAACACAAGCATTTAATATAACCATTACCAGTATGTAGTTTAAAGTGCCAACCAAGAATATTGTTGCAACCTAATCTCGTTGTTCCAATCCATTCTAAGGTTTGCAATGACCATTTATGTGGATCACACTTATCAATAAAATCTATCTTGCCTCCCAAATAAGTCATCTTTGGTATATCTAAAAATTCGTCTCCATGATGAATCTTCAATGTAAAAAGCTCATTATTCATACCTTTGATAATGCAAGGTTTAAGCTAGCTCAATTTCTAGATTAGATAAAAAAGAATATACACTGAAGAACTACTTTTGACATGAGGTAATATCGCTTATTTTTAGTAAATCTGAATAGCATAATTCCATTAAATATCAAGTCTTGAACAAGGATATTGTTTCTCTGCAGAATGCACTTGTTGAAGCACATGAGGATCACAAAGCAGAGTTGGCAAAGAAAGATAGAGGAATGATATTTGATGCCTTGGGGATTGCTGTCCAATTTGTTCCAAAGAAAGGATATTATTTATTCATGGTTTAGATTAGCATATTTTTCATTATGCTTTATTGAACTGGAGAGAAGCATTTGTAACTTTTCAATAAAGCTTGTTTTATCCAAAGGAGAGTATGAATTTAAATGAACTGATCTTTCTTTATTGATTTACATGATAGTATTCGGAGTTGTTTGAAATTTTGATAGATTTGCAAATCTTTCTTTCTGGTGCATTGTTGTAGTGAGTTGAGTTTTGTGATTTATTTTTAACTAAATAAAAAAGCAATAGCAGATAGAGGATGGGACAAGAACATATTAATGATGGATTGCATCTTATGCATTGCAAACAATAAGCTTTTGGCAATTCAACACCCATTGACGAATTAAAGAGCATTCTAATAGAATTTATTTACTCTGAACTTGTTACCTTTCAAATTCTCCTCCTTCAATCGACTTTTCCGTTTCTCCTTGCTCTTATCCATTGATGATATACTGGATGTGCTATTTGTTCTCGGTAATCCTTTAGCGTGTGTTATGCTTGAAGAGCTTAACCTAATCCCCCACGATGCAATGGTGATGGCAGGAAGAGTTTTGCTAGAATTAATGTCCTACCTTAAAAAAATAACTTAAGGAAAAAAAAGGACATTATTTGTATTTTCTATTTTGCCCTCATGAAAAATTTATTTAAATGGTGGTTTTATTGTTTTGCAAGGGAATAAAAAGGTTAGGGTTGAAATCATAAAAAAACATAGGGTAAGGTACAAATCGCAGAAAAGGATACACATTAATGGTGCAAAATGCCACGGAGACTGATAACTAGGTAGCCCAAATTAAAAAAGGATCACTGGCTTGCTGTTTATGATTCAAGACTTATTGACCAGGACATTCTCACAGAACATGTTAAAATTTTTTACTGGAACAGCACATCTAAAACCGTCTGCTTAGCCCAACTTATCATGGCAACCATCATCATTACAGAAACAGGGCGTAGGAGAAATCAAAAGCATACCTACATGTCCACAAATAAAAAATCAAGACACAGAAGTTCCCAAGCTTGTTTGTGTTCGATGCTTATATCATGTATCACATTATGCAGCGAAATAGGGAGAAGGGTAAATAGCAACAATTCTGTGAAACTCCTGTAACTTAACCTAGTTGTCTTGTAAACATTCAGGCTCATCAGCACAGCTAAAAACAAAAAAAGTTACAAAATTTAACAGAAAAGCTTGTGGCCTTAATATCTATCCATAAGAAGCCAACAAGTCTACATCGTTCTTTTGGCTTGAAGGCAGAACACATGGGGACAAATCTAGCACAAAGCTACAGCCTACAAACCAAACATTCCTAGTTCAGTCGCCTTCTCCTTCTCGAATGTCTCAAAATACTGGTAAATGATTGTGACTGCAAGTAGAATTCCAGTTCCTGATCCAATTGCTCCCATCAAGTCTGCCAAAACTGTCAACGCACCAATGCATACACCTCCAAAGGCAGCTGCAGTAGGTATGTAACGATTTAATTCTTTCTGCAAGTTTGAATCTCGATGCCCAGGCATCACCATTTGTTGCTCCTGAAAAACAATTACCATTAGAAGAGTCATACCAATAATACTCTTGGGTGTCATATGCATCCATAGAAAATCCAAAAGGATAACATACTTTTTTATGCCAGAGTATACTTCCAATGGCAATTGAGAGCCACGAGAATAAGGTTTGGTTTTGTTTTGGTATAGCTTTATTGGGTAAACGCTGAGGTTCAGTGTTTGAGTTAAGATTTGGAAGAAGTGGTGTATCGTGTATGTGTTGGAAAATTATCCAAGCAAGGACAGTTTAATTTGGGAAAACAAAATAAAAATAGTTACTCCTATTTTCTGAAAACTAACAGTTCCTAGACATACACAAACCCTAAGTTTTCATTCGGTACTATGACAAGTTTGATGTTATTTTATAATCATGTGAGACAACCATGATCCAAAAACCTGCATCTTTCACTCAAAGGCAAAAGTAACCAGGATTTTACAGATTCAATCATACAGAGATGTGGGACATTGCTTCAAATATTATAAATTTTCATTAGAATTTTACGGGCAGTTAAGCACAATGGAAAGATAAACTACGCTGTCTATTTCAATTTGTGGTGCCTGGAAATAACTAGTTCGGCGATTCAGCAATCTATAGCAGTTAATTCTTCTAGAAGTCTAATCAAGTTGAATTTTGCTTACTATTACTACCAAATCACTTGGATAGAGTATATAGACTAGGAGACTGAAAGACTACCCAGCAAAAGCAAATGCTACAAGATCATTTACCTTAAGCTGTTTGGCAACATCTCTGGCGGATGATCCAGAAACTTCAATCCAAGTCTTCGAGAACAGGGCACATGCTGACAACATGAACACTATGTAGAAAAGAGCATGGAATGGATGTGCCACCATTTCTGCCAAGCTGAAATACATGAAAGTTGACAGTCAATTGCATTTGAGAAAGAAGCAACAAGTATAAGATAAACCTAGATCTGTGAAGAACATTTACAGCAAATAGAGATTGATTAGCTGAAGCAAAAGGAAACAATACCTTGATGGTGCAGTAACAAGGTAAGCAAGACCAGCAACAGGAACAGATTGTCCAGAATATTCAGATTCCTTCCAGGTTCCAATTAAATTCACGATGATATTTCCACCATACCTCCTGTACAGCAACTGACCATAGAGTAAAGAGAAGAGGGAAAAATAAAAACAAATTGTTAGCACTCTTGGAACAGGTAACAGTAAGGTGTCAATTCAACCATAAAAACATTTACAATTAGGTACCTGAGAGATGAAATAAAGGTTGGAGACAAGTGCTGACTGAAGAATAATAGGCATGTTTGAGGTGTAGAAGAGTTTGATTGGGTAAGAACCTTGCTGTCCACGAGCATTCTTAGATCTAACGGGCAAAACCACACGGAATCCTTGGAAGTAGATAACAATGAGGAAGATCAACACAGTTGCGAGCAGATTTGTCACATTGGGGAGACTTTGCCGGTAGAACGCCTCTCGAAGGGCACTGATCTTATTTGCTCTAGTAATACTAAGATGGAACAGAGCAATAATAGCACCTTCAAATTCGGCACCACGCCCAGTGTTGATGGTTGTGGGACTAAAGGCTTTCCAGATAATGCTTTCACTGCAAAATAGAATTAACTTAGAATCAAAAGCTCCAACATTGTACAGAGGAACCCAAAACAAGTTTTCCGATGACCAGTAAGAAACTTACCAGATATTGGTAGCTATGAACAAGGAAATTCCAGAGCCAAGACCATATCCTTTCTGAAGTAGTTCATCTAAGCACATAACAATGATAGCAGCAAAGCAGAGTTGAAGGATAATGAGGATAGCATTTCCAACACCCAATTGGCTAACACTGCCATACATCCCTGACAGGACATAAGCAACTGCCTCACCAACAGCAATCAGGATACCCAACAGCTTTTGAGCACCATTACTGCATGAGATAAATTTGTCAAAAGAGCACATTAGAGAGCTTCATTGAGGATAAAAGGAAATAGAAACATCATAAAATCCAGTTAACTAAATACCAGGAACAAAATCTTGTTAAATAGATTGAGTAACAAGAACAAAATAGATGCATCCCTTTCTTTGGGCATATGGATGAGGGGAGTGGTTGGAGCAAGTAAAGTAGATTTAATACAAGCATCAGATGAGGACAGAAATGTCAGTATAAGTTCAAGAGAGGGAACATCCAGAGCATGAAATTTGTCTGGCAAATCCATATAACACAACTAATATAGGTTCTACAAACTGATTTGAGCATAATCATATAATCCTCAAGAAGTTACAAATAGTATCCTTTTTTGGCAGTTCCAAACTACACTATTACCACTGCATGTGAAATAAAACAAGAGACAACCAACAAAATGAACTGATGCAAAATACATATAGTTGTAAAAAAGAGTAAACCAACAAAATCAAAGAAATAATATTGAAAACATATAACTTACAGGAGTGCTCGGTCCTCACGGACATTGTTGTCCACTTGAATGATCTTTGATCCAGCTAACAATTGCATCACCATTCCAGAAGTCACAATAGGAGTAATTCCAAGTTCCATGACTGTACCACGATTTGATGCAAGAATGACACGCATCCAGTAAAAAGGATCTGCACCAGTTGTTGAATGTATGCCATAAAGAGGGAGCTGGCTGCAAACCAGAAAGATGGCAAGCGCAATTACAGTATAGATGACCTTCTCTCTAAATTGAACCTTCCTGTCAGCACTCTGAACTTCTGGTAGGAATGAAAGAAATGGTTTCACAAGGTGCAGCACTCTGAATCCTCCTCCCATTGTTCACTATAAACAGACCTATCTCTGCTCGAACCAGGAAAAACCAAAGACAAGAACGATTAGGCAGATGACAGTGAAGATATAGTCCCACAACTATACCAGCAAAGAGCACAAACAGTCTTTAAAATTAAGGGGAAAACAAAAAAAGATTAACTATTCAAAATTTCTAATTGTGGGATTTACTCGAGATCAAGAGTAATTTTAATGTACACAGCTAGCAAATAAGATTAATTCCACATTAAATAATACAAGTATTACATCTCTAGACAGATTTTAGAGCAAAATTTCAATCAATGAAAGGTGTTATCATTTACCATAATTTCCCAACTGAGAGTAATAAGATATTCTTGGCAACCGAGTCTTGACTAGACCTTAAGCATATAAATTGAGCTGATAACTGGAAAAAAAAAAAATGAGAAAATTCTTCACTCATGGAAATCAGAAATTTAATCAATCAACATATTCCTGCTAACAAAGGATAACTAAAACAAATAAATTTTTCTCAATGCTTGCAACACGACTGAAAGGTCCCTACAAATGCAAAGACATCAACTCTGATGTTCATGTACCACTTCAAATACTTTTGCATGGTCAATTAGTGAACATCACATAAATAATAAATCCATTTAATCTATTTCACTCAAATCATCAATCCATATCTCTTTCTATAAAACACGCAAAGAAGATAATACATAGATGCCTTTTCAGATCCAGAACTCTTCCACCGTAACATTACACATCAAAGTTAAAGATCCTCCAAAACATTTAAGATCGTACATTCGGAATTCAGATAAATATAGGCGACGCTCGCCTATACACATGCACACATACATATCAACACAGCCAAAGAACACAGTTTGAGCTAAATAAAATCATCAGATCTATGAATTCCAATTACAGGATTCAGATCTCAACTTCACAAAATATTCTCAAATTCACACAATCTCTCGATCTATAGATCTCTCCTTCTAATATGTCCATGGCCTCATTTTCTCCATAATCAGCTGAAATACTCAATTGCGGAATAGATACACAAGAGAAAGTACATGGAGAAGAGATCAGAAATACTTACAGCGGCGACGACGATCTGGAGATGTCCGTGGACTATTAATTCGCTCGATTTCTCCGTCGAGTTATGCTGCTATTTGTAGGGTTTTGACCATGAGAGAGAGGAGAGAGAGAAGGGGCGGATCTAACGGGTTTAAGAGCAAGCGTAACAGAAATGGAGAGTGCGTGACGCCAAGCTGGATTATTAAGTAAATAAATATCCTCACTGTGTAACAATTGGAAAATGCAGTTGGTGATGAAAACGTGGCAGGGATGGTCTTTTGGTACCACGAGGTTTAGCCAATGGTATTTCCCCACGTGGCTAGTGAGACGGGTTTAGTGGTCACTGTTTGGATTGAATAGTGGCCGATGTTGAAAAAGTTAGCACTTAGCAAGAAATGGAACAAGTCAAATCCAATTTTTGGCTAATGGAAATACATATTATCACTAAAGTAGGTGTTTGGACATGATTCCAAACTTTTTTTTTAAATTTGAAATTTTAATAAAATTTGAATTGAAGATAAAGTTGTATTTGGTTATAATTTTTGTAATTTGTAACATATTTAGATTTTTTTTTAAATCATGAAACATGATTAATACTTACAACTTGCAAAAAATATCAAAACTACCCCAATTTAATTATCTTACTTGATATAAATAATGAAAATACTATTTTTTATCTTTTTATTTTTGATGAAGTACGTAAATATTATTAGTCAAAGGCATTAAGTAGATGCTTACAAAGAAAAAGAAGTAGCAACCCCAAAAATTCACAAAGAATATATCATAAACAATTAAAATACTATTGCTTAAAAATATGAGGTAAATTTGCTAAAAACTAGGAAATTCTCATTTTCAATTGAAAAAGTGATGGGAACTACTTTTTCATATTTGAAAATAGATTTTCAAGTGAAAAAAGAAAAAATGATATGAATTGTATTTCAAACATTGTTTTCAAGATTTTTTTGATAAAAAAGCAAAAAATTTGTATGTCCAAATGGGCTCCAAGTTTTGGTGCAAATTGCAATGAGCTACTAGCCGGACCAACGCTTATAATAGGTTCTTTTCAGTTTTAACTAGTGTTAAAAATTATTTATATTTGATAATCAAAAATATATAACAAATTTGTAATGTATATATTATTTAGAGAGTGGCTATGCGGTGTCATTTTCCTCGTTATAATCTTGTGATATTTTGAGACTTTTTCTTTTTACGGCTAAATATGATCACGGTGTCATGGTTTAATTTTATTAAAAAAGAAAGTAAATTAACTATATTGTTATAAAATGATATAAGAACAAGAACAATAGAGAGAAAAGTAGAGAGAGGAGTATTCTTATTGATACTTTTGGGATGATTTACAATGGGGTAAGACCCCTCTATTTATAGGAAGAGAAAAGACTTAGCCTCAAAGTAGAACTCTTCTATAAGATAGACATTCACTCTAATTAGAGTTCTATTTATAACACTCCCCCTTGAATGTCTATTCAATAATGTGCCTCGTTAAAACCTTAACTAAAACTAAACCCAATGGGAAAAAAATTAAAGAAAAGGAAAAAGAGTACACATGTTTGAATATGCGCCTATTGGTTGCCTCGTTAAAAACCTTGCAAGGAAAACCCAGTGGGAAAAAACCTTGTAAGGGAAAAAGAGTGCAACGCGCATTAACTCCCCCTGAAAAGAGCATCAATTCACATCCTTGAGCATTTGCATTCCAATCTTGTGCACCATCTTCAAAACGATCTTTTGTAGAGATTTGATAAATAAATCAGCCATATTGATTTGAATAAATATTCCGCACCTTGAAATTATCATTCTTGATAGATATGAACATCTTCATATAATGTCGTGGAATGACTCTTCAATATCTCCATAGAGGCATTCTCGATGCCATCATGCTTATAGTTATAGCAAGATACATATGTACACAAGTTGCACTTAGGATGTGGTACTTCAGGACCAAGAATTGTATATACTTCAAGCAACTTCAATTATTGACTTTATACTTTCAAGTATTTGAACTACATGTCCAAAACTACATGTCTTTCATATGGAATCAATTCTGCTTGAATTGTATCTCTTCCATTTAGCCAATATTTTGTTTGTATTCGACAAACATAAGATCCTCATCGATGTTTAGCGCTATCATAGATGTCGTCGACGAACATTTTATATCGGTTCCACTAAATTTTCATAAAGACATAACATGGAGATCTCTTTATTCATATATTCAGGTACCTGAATCTCTCATGAGATTTTATGAAGTGTTATGTCATGTGATCTTCTATATCACTTGCCTCCCCATTATGATCACTTTGATCATTTGCTCATCTTCTTTATTAAGAAGTTATTTTGAAACCGATTTGTCTATACGCTTTAAGCGTATCAAAGACTTTGTCCTTCTAGGGGTGAGTGTGGTATATTCAATACCAATTTCATGTTCATATTCTTCCAATAATGAATATGTATTCGTGAATCAGATGTTGTCACATTTACTGCGGGGATATGTGATTTTGTTATCCTTTCAAATCTGTAAATGCGTCTGGCATTCGATTTGCTATTCTTTGCAAATGGATAATATTTTGCACCTCTTTTTCACAAATAGAGGTATGTGGATCAAGATGAGATAATGATGCATTTTTCCACAAAATTTCCCGTTTGGTTTCACCAACTTCTCCCCCTAATTTTGGGAAAAGTGTCTCATCGAATTGACAGTCTGCAAATCGTGCAGTGAACAGATCCCCTGTCAATGTTTAGAGGTAGCGAATAATGGAGGGCGATTCAAACTCAACATATATTCCTAACCTTCTTTGCAGATCCATTTTGGTGCAATATGGCGGTGCTATAGGCACATATACTGCATATCCAAAAATTCTTAAGTGGGATATATTAGGTTCATGACCCAAAACTCATTGCAACGGGGAATATTTGTGATAATTCGTCGTTCTGAGACGAACTAGCATTGCTGCATGCAAAATGGCTTGACCCCAAACCGAAGTGGGCAGCCTCGTTTTCATGAGTAAATGAGGAATTCAAGATTATTCTCATCTATTGTCTCAATGATATCCATTTTGAATGATATCTTTAAAACTCAACAAGTTCCTTTTAGACTTGGAGGAGAACATTGCATTCTCTAAAATGCTGTTCCTTTAGGCAGAGTTATAGTTGCTCTTCCGGAGCCTTTAATCAATTTACTACTACCAGAAATTGTAGTAACATCTGCCTTACACATACTTAAATGAGAGTAATATTTCTTCTCTTTGAATATCGTATGTGTGGTACATGAATCAATTAATCAAAAGAGATATACGAACATGAGAATAAACAAATTTAATCTGTTGCTTCATAATTAAACAATATTTTCAAAATCTGCTGAGGTTAGTCGATTAACTTAGTTAATAGTCGACTAACTTGGGAAGCAGTCATTAGGTTAGTCGACTAACTAAATCAGATAGTCGACTATCTTGCCTTGCGAAAAAGTCCAGTTTTAATGCAAAATATTAGTTAGTCGACTAACTAAGTTGATAGTCGAGTAACTTAGTAAACAGTCATCAGGTTAGTCGACTATCTTGCCTTGCGGAAAAATCCAGTTTTAATGCGAAATATTAGATAATCGACTAACTGTTAGGTTAGTCGATTAACTCTACTGGAAAATAAAAATATCTGTGAAATTTAAGCATATTGAAACATTCTAAAGAACTAATACTAACATTATATCATAAGCTAACTAATACGAGCTGATACTAATGACTATTAGTTTATTCACTAGCTAATACAAATAAGTAAAATAAAATCAAACAATTCCATCTTCCTTCATCACAGATCCATCACCAATTAAGTGGTCTATTTTCCCTCAGGGTGCTCAAAGAAGTCTGTCACATCCAAGTGGGTGATGTCAAAATTGTTGTCAGAGACAGAATTGGTTTCAGGGCATTTACCTTTTAGAGATGCTTGATAAAGCTCAACCAAATGTCTTGGTACACGGCAAATTTTCGCCCAGTGCCCTTTTCCACCGCAACGATAATATATAGTTTATGAACTATTTGCTTTTGGATTCTCATCGCATCGTGCTTGTGGCAGAGTGACCAACTTCAGGTTGTCATATCTCTCCTTTAAGCCATTCCACAAGATAGGTGGATCTTTGACTGTGATATATTCAATTTTCAAACCTTCATCAAGGTGATGGCGCAAGAAAATCAAGGCCTTAGCACAGTTTCAAACCTTCATCAAGGTGATGGCGCAAGAAAATCAAGGCCTTAGCACAGCTTCAAACCTTCATCAAGGTGATGGCGCAAGAAAATCAAGGCCTTAGCACAGTTTCAAACCTTCATCAAGGTGATGGCGCAAGAAAATCAAGGCCTTAGCACAGTTTCAAACCTTCATCAAGGTGATGGCGCAAGAAAATCAAGGCCTTAGCATAGTCTTGGGTGGATGCATTATTTCTGTCTTTAAGGGCGTCTCCAAGACCCATTGCATCCAAATGGATTTCAGCATCCAACACCCATGTCATATAGTTCTTGCCCGAAATTTCAAGGGCAACGAACTTTCTTTTCATAATGTCAGACATAAAACAAAATTACATCAAGAGCGTGTCCATACTTACGGGCTTTATTACAATTATCACATTCACTTCAGGGAATGGATCATAATCATCTGTATGTGCTATATACAATCTCATGCCAAATATTACTTTCATAAAGTGAAAGATTATTTTGAGAATCTTTATTATTCTCATTATCACAATGATGACGATTATACTTCCGTCTATTGCCACATCCACATCCATTGATACCTTCACGGTAATAATTTTGTCTTCTTTCAGACTTATCACATACTGCTATCACATTCTCTAAAGGGAATGAGAATGAAGCAAATTCAATGGGACGGATTTTCAATTCTTTGCCCACAATCATACATGAATTTAATCATGGCAAGACATAGAACTTTTACCACTTCACGTGGTTATAATTACAAACTCCATTAGAGTTATAATCAAACTTTGTTGTCTATGTTTGTATATGAAATCAAATCGTAGAATTTCAAGAATTTGAAAGGGAAAGGTAAATTACTTACATTTAAGGTATACTAATAAATGTTGTGATATCAAATATACCTCTTGAGTTTCCATCCCGTTGCATTACTTTATGATGATACCATCTCTTCTATTTTCCCGTATAGAAATTCTCATATGGAGCAGTATCAATCGTTATTACACTATTTTGCTTGGAAATTCACCTTCAAAAAGAAAACAAAAGTAAACAACGAGAAAGAAAAAAAATTGAAGAATTTCAGAAACCAAAATATCACAAATCTCGTTTCACTCAAATAGAAAAATCCAAACGACGGAACACGAATTAGAGTGGATGAATCTGATTGCAACTCGAGATTATGAGAGCGATAATTGCTGAATATTAAATTCAATTGGTTAGAGACTCGTGCTGATAACGTTATGAAATAATATAAGAACAAGAACAATAGAGAGAAAAGTAGAGAGAGGAGTATTCTTATTGATACTTTTGGGATGATTTGTAAGACCCCTCTATTTATAGGAAGAGAAAAGACTTAGCCTCAAAGTAGAACTCTTCTATAAGATAGACATTCGCTCTAATTAGAGTTCTATTTATAACATATATCGATTATTTCAGTTTTTCACTTGGATAATGTAATGCAAATTAAATTTATTCAAATTACTAAAATTTTGGATAAACTTTTTCATAAGTAATATTTTCATATATACATATATATTGTTATGAAATAGAAGATTCTTACACTTCTATTTAAGGTGAATGTCTTTAATGTATCTAATTAGAGAGATTTTAGAGTTCTATTAGTGGTAGCTAAATCTTCCTCTCCCCTATAAATAGAGGTGCCCCCTACCATTGTAAATCATCCCTTGGTACCCCTCTCAACTCAATAAGAAGAACTCTCTCTACTCTTCTCTCTATTGCTATTGTTCTTGTTCTATTGTTCTTGTCTTTTGCTTTAGTTTATAACACGTTATCAGCACGAGACTCTACCGTCTCAAGTATCATTCTCGAAAATCCAAGGTATTTTCCCTCTTCCTAATTTAATTTTCGAGTATGTCTGACATTATGAAAAGAAAGTTCGTTGCCCTTGAAATTTCGGGCAAGAACTATATGACATGGATGTTGGATGCTGAAATCCACTTAGATGCTATGGGTCTCGGAGACACCATCAAAGATAAAGAAAAAGCATCAACCCAAGATTGTGCGAAGGCCTTGATTTTCTTGCGCCACCACCTTGACGAAGGTTTGAAGATTGGATATCTCACTGTCAAGGATCCACTCGTTTTGTGGAACAGCTTAAAGGAGAGATATGACAACCTGAAGTTGGTCACTCTGCCACAAGCACGATATGATTGGGCCCATCTGAGGCTACAGGACTTTAAGTCCGTTTCTGAATATAATTCTGCTATGTTCAGAATTACTTCTAAACTGAAGCTATGTGGAGATAACATCTCCGATTACGATATGCTTGAGAAAACGTTTACAACGTTTCATGCCTCCAATATGGTACTGCAGCAACAGTACCGAGAGAAAGGCTTTACGAAGTACTCTGAACTGATTTCTCTCTTACTAGTGGCTGAGCGAAATAATGATCTGCTCATGAGAAATCACGAAAATAGACCAACTGGGTCTACACCACTGCCTGAAGCAGATATGGTGCACTCGCATTATGCCAAACATAAAAGGGACCATGATCACGGTCATAAACGGGGTCAAAGCCAAGGACGTGGACAAGGAAGAAATTCCAAAGAAGTCCGTCACCCCCCAAAGAGAGATAACCACCGAAAGCAGAAACGGGGTCCAGAAGATCCTAAGGCAAATAGTTCAGAAACTATATGTTATCGTTGCGGTGGAAATGGGCACTGGTCTAGGATTTGCCGTATACCAAGACACTTGGTTGACCTTTATCAAGCATCTCGAAAGAGAAAAGGCCCTGAAACAAATTTTGTCTATGACGACAATGAGGATATCACCCACCTGGATGTGGCAGACTTCTTTGAGCAACCCGATGGAAAAATAGACCACCTAATCGGCGATGGATCCGTGATGAAAGAAGATGGAGTTATTTGATTTTGTTCTACTTATTTGTATTAGTTAGTGAATAAACTAATAGTCATTAGTATTAGCTCGTATTAGTTAGTTCATAAAGCAATGTTAGCAGTAGTTCTTTAGAATATCTTCAATATGATCAAATATCAATAAAACTTTTATTTTCCAGTGGGGGTAATCGACTAGCCTGAAAAACTAGTCGATTATCAACTATTTTCGCATTAAAGTTGAAAAACAATTGATCAACAATCGATTGTCTTTGGCTAACAATCGATTGTCTTGAAACAGTGTGTTCTGGAATTTTTCAAAAATAGCCAACAATCGATTATCTTTGTCTAACAATCGATTGTCTTGAAACAGTGTGTTCTGGAATTTTTCAAAAATAGCCAACAATCGATTGTCTTTGTCTAACAATCGATTGTCTTGAAACAGTGGTCTGGAATTTTTCAAAAATCACCCACAATCGATTGTCTATATCTAACAATCGATTGTCGTTAGGCAGTGTAATCTGGAATTTTTCAAAAATCATCCACAATCGATTGTCTATGTTTAACAATCGATTGTCTTAAGACAGTGTGATCTGAAGTTTTTCAAAAATAACAAATAATCGATTGTGTGTGTTTAACAATCGATTGTCTATGTTCAAACAATCGATTGTGTGTGTGTAATAATCGATTGTCTTATGAAAAACGCTGAAATTTTCAAACTGCAAAGTAATTGATTATGGACAACATATCTGATTTTGTTAGTCAACTGTTAGTAGCAGATTTTGAAAATATTATGTGACACAAAAGAATTGAACTTGTTTATTCTTATGTTCGTGTATTTCTTTTGTATGTCATACCATGGAAAGTAAATTAATTGAAGGCTCCGGAAGAGCAAATGTAACTCTGCCCAAAGGCATGACGTTAATCATTGAGAAATGTTCTCCTCCAAGTCTAAGAAGAACTTGTTGAGTTTTAATGATATCAATCAAAACGTTCTCCTCCAAGTTTAAAAGGAACTTGTTGAGTTTTGAGAATCTATCTTAGAGAATGCAATGTTCTCCTCCAAGTCTAAAAGGAACTTGTTGAGTTTTAAAGATATCATTCAAAATGGATATCATATTGAGACAATAGATGAGAATAATCTTGAACTCTTCATGAAAATGAGGCTGCCCATTTCGGTTTGGGTTCACGCCATTTTGAATGCAACAATGCTAGTTCGTCGGCTGCCCGCTTCGACTTGGGACCACGCCATTTTGCATGCAACAATACTAGTTTGTCGGCTGCCCACTTCGGTTTGGGGTCACGCCATTTTTGCATGAAGCAATGCTAGTTCCTCGGCTGCCCACTTCGGTTTGGGGTCACGCCATGTTGCATGCAGCAATGCTAGTTCGTCTCTGACTGACGAATTGACACAAATATTCCCCATTGCAATTGGTTTTGGGTCATGAACCTAATATATCCCATTTAAGAAGCTTTGGATGCGCAGTATATGTGCCTGTAGCACCGCCATCCCGCACCAAAATGGGTTTGCAAAGGAGGTTAGGAATATATGTTGAGTTTGACGCATCCTCCATTATTCGCTACCTCGAAACATTGACAGGAGATTTGTTCACTGCACTATTTACAGACTGTCAATTTGATGAGACACTTTTCCCAAAATTAGGGGGAGAAGTTGGTGAAACCAAACGGGAAATTTTGTGGAAAAATGCATCATTATCTCATCTTGATCCACATACCTCTATTTGAAAGAAAGAGGCACAAAAGATTATCCATTTGCAAAGAATAGCAAATCAAATGCCTGAAGCATTTATAGATTTGAAAAAGATAACAAAATCACATATCCTCGAAGTGAATGTGATTCACAAATACATATTCAATGTTGGAAGAATATGAACATGAAATTGGTATTGAATATACCACACTCACTCCTAGAAGGAGGCTTGAGATGATACCACCCTCACCCCTAGAAGGAGGTTTGAGATGATATATGGCATGAATGATCGTTGGTCGCGTACCTATTGTACGCCAAAGTATTTTGGAAATATGACCATTAAAGGACAACGATAATGCAAGAAACATATCTTGCATATAAGGTTGACGTGACCATAATGGTATAACTTTCTCTTTAAGAAAGAAATTCACCACATGAATGTTGATGAATCTGTGGTAGTACAAAATTAATTGAGAGCTCTCGAAGAGCCAATTATTACTATGTTGGAGAAACACAATTGAGTATTGTGCTGTAGTAAGTCTCAAAGAAACTTATTCAGTTTCCAAAGTACACGCGAAAGCGATTGATTATATTGAGACTATAAATAAAGGAAGGCTTTGATTCTCCTATTACTACAACTTGTAGCGGGGTAATTTGTATATGAAAAGCTACCCGCTTTGTTCTCCAGTTTGTGACTACACAAACGAAAGAATGCCACAATAAAGTGGATATCTATTGGTATAAAACCCATGTCATAATAAACCCGAAGTTTATTGATAAGTGCACATGTCATGGTGTAAATTTGAAGTTTACCAATATTGATAATTTATTCAGTTGACATTCGTGTTAGCCATCTCATTTGAAGTATGATGTGCAAATTCACATAGGTGAATATCAAAGAACTAGAAGTTCTTGTTCTCAGTAATGAACTGACCAACTAAAGAGTTCGGGTTGAAGCCCATAAATTCTGGAAATATGAAAGGTGAGTATGGGCCCATTCACCTGCCATGTATACCACATATGATGCATCTATGATATGGTTACATGCGCCATTGTTATTAACCCGCAGCCTGGCAGTGCTTGCGAGGTAAATCGCTCAGTAATCTAACTTCGAGCATAGTTTCCAGATTCTCTACTCAAGACAGTTCATCTTGATAAGTTGGTTTATATTAAAGTTGGTTTAGCAAGATAATTATTGAGTGCTTCTACTTAATAGCTAAACTGTTTCTTATGAGAACTAAGTTATATATATATCAGTTTGATATAAGTTGTATACGAGAGTATATTCTCCCCTCACAAGTGGTTCAGGGTCAGGAACCAAATAATTTCATCTTATATTAAGGTGCTGTGTATATTGACATAATGCACAAAGATGATTTCCCAAAGTTGAGGAAACATGTTAGCTTTACTAACATGAGGGAGAGACATGATAAACATTTGAGAAAGTGTTACATGGGATGAATTTTCATTTGTATATGTATATCCCCGAATATCATGATATGAACCTGTAGTTCATAAAAGGGAAATACAATTGCAACATATTGCAAAGCATGCTATACGCATTTGCTGACTCAAAGAAAGTAACTAAATGGAAGAGATTCAATTCAAGAAGAATTGATTCCATATGAAAGACATGTAGCTTTGAACCTATAGTTCATATGCTTGAAAGTATAAAGGCAAAGGTATGTATAGTCAATTTTCGATATCTTATTTGTTTAGTATCACTAATGAAAACTTGATATGCAGCTAAAAGTCTATTATGCGACTTATATGACTTAACTTGAAAGATTTAAGTTGCTTGAAGCATATGCAATTCGTGGTCCTGAAGTACCACATCCTAAGTGCAATTTGTGTACATATGTATCTTGCTATAACTATAAGCATGATGGCATTGAGAATGCATCTATGGAGATATTGAAGAGTTATTCCACGACATTATATGAAGATGTTCATATCTATCAAGAATGATGATTTCAAGGTACGGAATATTTATTCAAGTCAATATGGTTGATTTGTCAAATCTCTACCAAAGATCGTTTTGAAGATGATGCACAAGATTGGAATGTAAATGCTCAAGGATATAAATTGATGTACTCATTAGGGGGAGTCAATGCGCGTTGCACTCTTTTTCCCTTACAAGGTTTTGTCCCACTGGGTTTTCCTTGCAAGGTTTTTAACGAGGCAACCAATAGGCGCATATTCAAACATGTGTACCTCTTTTTCCTTACTTTAATTTTTCCCATTGGGTTTTGGTTTTAAGGTTTTATGAGGCACATTGTTGAATAGACATTCAAGGGGGAGTGTTATGAAATAGAAGATTCTTACACTTCTATTTAAGGTGAATGTCTTTAATGTATCTAATTAGAGAGATTTTAGAGTTCTATTAGTGGTAACTAAATCTTCCTCTCCCCTATAAATAGAGGTGCCCCCTACCATTGTAAATCATCCCTTGGTACCCCTCTCAACTCAATAAGAAGAAATCTCTCTACTCTTCTCTCTATTGCTATTGTTCTTGTTCTATTGTTCTTGTCTTTTGCTTTAGTTTATAACATATATATATATATATATATATATATTACATTTGAAATGTTCTTGTGCGAAAAAATTATGTTTTGTGAAAGATACATAATTCAATATTATAACCACTAAAATGTTCATGAATTTAAATCAGTTTTCGTCCGAATAATTTAAGGTCGGTTTTATATCATCACGGTGGACACTTACGAATTGGTCATTCGAAGGTCTACATAGGACACACATAACCAAATCATACTTTGCATCCACTTCTCTTATATTTTCCTCCATGTTGTGCTGCTTGCATTTTCTGATGATTTGAATTTTTTATAAAATTGTGCCTTTATTTTCTACGACACTTATTTTATGAACAAATTTGATCTCAGGAGCCTATTATTAATTTGTTCATAACATCGTTCTATAAGACTTACACTCAACTTTAATAAATATCATCTTATCATATAATATTCGTGTAATACTCTTTATTTTAGCCATAATAATATTTTAATTACGAATTTATCTTAGACTACATTAACCACCTCATTGTGTTCTTGATGTTGTAACTCTTAGCATGACTCTCTCGTAAACTTTCGATGTAATTAGACTCACACTACAATTTAACACTTATCATTTTAAAATATTGCTCGTGAGTCCAGTATTTCTATCAAATTGACTACTTATAATCTTATGCTAAAATTCAGATTAATTAAAATATTTAATTTAACTTAACATTTTGGGTAAATAAACCAGTACATTCTTACCAGTAGTTATATTAATCATATAAAAATAATTCTTGTAAAATTTTCATCAAATTTAGTAATCTGTTATTTGAAATCACTAAAAAGAAAAAGAGAAGTAATCACACAATTGCTTTAATTTTATTGTGTAACTAGTAGTAATTTATACTTTAGAAGATTTTATTTTTATTAATGTGCCTCTTATATTCTTTTTTGTTTTATTTGCTTTTACGAATTTAGCATGTGTAGTTACTAATTCGATTAACATGTGCTCGATTTTATTTTAAAGTCATTTTAGATTTTAAATTGGTTTTCAATAAAAGAATTTCAAAAATTTAAAAATCGAGATAAATTTAAGGTAACATTCTTTTAAGCAAATTTTCATTCAAACCTGCATAAAATTTTTGACTTTTTGTGTGCATGACCATAATAAATACCCCTAAAAGCGAGCTTTGTAAAAACTTTTTGGAAATTAACCTTTTTTTTATCTTCTTTCCGGTAACAGTTCTTTTTTTTTATTACTATTATGATACAACTTGAAAACCAAACAACACCACAATTATATGCATTATATAACACTAATAAGGAATAAAAGATTTGGACTACAAGCACAAAAAAGATTATTTTTCTCGGAGCAATTATTTCATGTCTCTTACCAAATTCTTTAAATTTTATTACTTTTAATAAAATGGAAAGTTTTATATATAATATTATGAAAAAATTATGTTGAATAACAAAATTTTACTTGAAAAAAAACCATATGAAGTTGAATAATCTCAATGGCGTAAGATTTTACGGGAAAATCATATGATCTTGGCTTAAAGTGGATTATATCACATCATATTAACAGTATTTTTAAGTTGTTTTAGTCCAACAACTTATATTAGAGCCAATGATTTGACTGACTATGAATATTGTCCTCTTTAGGAGTCGTTTAGTTGGAATACGATTTATACCGGGATAAGTTATGCAGATAGAAGTTATACTGGGATAAATTATGCTAGGATTAGTTTTGTTGGGATTGTTATTTACTCGTTGGTTGGTGTTGTATTAAGAACGATAATTACATAATTTCTAAGAATAAGGTATAAGTTATACCGGTGCTAATTAACTCACATTCTATAACGTATAAGTTATCCCGGCGTTAAACTTAACTCCAAAATGACTTAGACGGTATTTGGATGGCTTTTAAGCTTGTCAAAACAGCTTTTAAACTCTTTTTAACTTTTTTCAGTGTTTGTCAAAATCAAAAAATATTTTAAATAACTTAAAAACTACTTAAAACAAGCCAAAAGCAATAACTTCGGCAATCCTAACTTATTAATTTTTAGGGGAAAAATTATTTTTGCTAATTTTTTTTTTAAATCAATTCAAATGAATTGGTTTAAGGTTTGCGTACACACTATCTTCCTCAAACCACATTAAATGGGATTATACTTGGTTGTTGTTGTTGTAAACCAATTCAAACGAAATCTTATACCTAATTTGCTAACTAACACGAACCCTTCCGCTAAGGTAGTGCAATTTACCAAAAGGCCTCACAAAAGTATTTTATTTTCATTTTTCTCGTCCCCAATGTCATTTTCTGAACACATGCCTATGGACGTTTGAAACTGACACGTGTATCTCAAGCCGCTTACCTCATATAATTACAAAAAAAAAAAGGGATTTCTGAATTCTGATCCCAAAAACAAATTCCAATTCAAGTTCCATTTCATTTCTGCATTTCTATCAAGTTCCAATTCAAACCCCCAAATCTTCATCATTTTTCTTCATTGAGACTCTTCTAGAGCAATCAATCTAGAGCTGGGATAGACCGTGTTTAGGAATCATGAATATCTTCAGACTGGCGGGGGACATGACACATTTGATTAGTGTCTTAGTTCTCCTCCTCAAAATCTACGCTACTAAATCATGCTCAGGTCTTCTTCTTCCCTTTTGCATTTTCATTCTCAGTTCCTCAATCAGCTATTTTGTATCTGTGTGTGTGAGAGACGTGCGAACAGATGCAAACTGGTCAACTTTGAATTATGTAGCTATGTGGCTCTTGATACAGTAAAGTAGCAAGCTAAGAGAAGTCGGCTTGCTATTCCTTTTGTGTACTAGCTACTGAATTAGGCAATAGACTGGATACATTTTATCTACAAGGAAGTAGTGACATTATGCTAAGTCCAGAATCTCATAGGATTGGACGCAGTTTTAAACCTACCGAAAGATTGCCACGTGTGAGCATTCTTTTTATTAATGTTTGGATATTCTTTGATGCTTTGTGACTATTTCTGTGTCATATCTAGTCTTGGACCTTTAATTAGGTTAGCTTTGTGCCACATACAAAGTGGATATCTGTATTTGTGTAGCACATTTAGTGAAATCAGTGGAACTGTAAGTAATTTGAAAATATGAAGAGCTCACGTTAACATGTTCGTTTCTAGTGGATGATGTCAACAGAAGTAAATCAGCAAACCAGCTGAAGTATGGTATGTTAGGACTTAGATTACTAATAAGGAAGGTCATAAATACCTCGGTATAATTACAGATGTACCAAGGGTCTTGCCTAGTGGTTATGCTGAACTCAGAGACCAGGGTTCAAATTTCAGCAAACATTTTAAACACTCGGTCTGGACAAAGCTGTACCTATGCTGGTGAAGGTAGCAAGCAGGTAACCAGTGAAATAGTCAGAGGTGTGCACAAGCTTATCAAAAAAAGAAAAAGAGAATGAAAGATTACCTTTTCTTTTAATACAAAGTAAAATATATGATTCTTAGAATTCAATAGCTCATTCATTGACGTGTACGGACCTTTTTGTACATTATATTTTAAGTTTCACCATTGAAGGGACTCATTGTATCTTCCAGTAACTTGAGATATACTTGTGCTGAAATCTAGTTGGCACTGAGAGTGTTTGCTGTATTCAGGAATATCATTGAAGACACAGGAGTTATATGCTATCGTGTTCTTGGCTCGGTATCTGGATTTGTTCAGTGACTTCATATCTCTTTACAACACTGTGATGAAACTGGTTTTCATTGGAAGCTCTTTGGCAATTGTCTGGTGTATGAGGTACCACCGAGTTGTCAGGCGCTCATATGACCGTGAGCTAGATACATTTCGTTACTGGATTCTTGTTGGAGCGTGTTTCACTTTGGCGCTTGTTCTTCATGAGAAGTTTTCCTTCCAGGAGGTTAGTAGTGATCTCTAAATGTTCTAACTATTTTATATGGATTTTCCTAGCAATGATAATCCTGCTTCTTCTCACTTGTTTTTTTATGTTAGCTGGTGACTTATATATGTTGATCTTGGCAAGCACACCATCCTGTTGATGCTTGCGACAACCATGTTTTCAGAGTTGAATTTTAGTAGGTTGGCTACTGTAAATAGTGAATTTCTCTAGAAGTGTTGTGTGCTTTGAATCCATTACTAGTGACATCGAATACATTACAACTATGCCTCAATTCTATGCAAGTTTGGGTTGGCTATATGAATCATACTGACCATGTCACTCCATTCAAGCTCATCTCAAACTTCCGGTTGCCGGTGCAATGCACGTCTGGATACTGTTTTCAGTATCGTGAGGATTCATGGTAAATTGACTAATTTTATGCCGTTTATCAGCCTACCATGATCGTCCTCCTTTATCCGGGCTTGAGACCAACAATGCGAGCAAGCTCACATAGTCGCTACGTCACTAAGTGAATGAACACCATAAAATGTCTGTTTGCTATTACTCACATGCTACTCTGCATGTACATGGTTATAGTAACCTTGAAAGAATGCTTGTACTGGCCTTCTTAAGGTAACACATTTCATGACTATCTCTGAGTTTGCATGACAAGCTATGAACGGTTTTATAGTGGCCTAGGAGTACAGCTTGACAGATATTGAAATGATATGTTTGCAGTCATGTGAATGGATAGACCTTCCTTAAGTAATCAGATGTTGTTAACATCTGAATAAGCATGCCCTATCTTCAAGAAGAATTTCTGTAATAGCCATTTGGGTTAGTTGTTTGCATCTCTTGTATTGGACTGTTTTGTTATGATGATTTAACCAGATCGAGGGCAAACAAAGTTGTGACTGAAGTTTGACCTTGTCTATTTTGTATTTGACTATGGGCTCTGGCTACTTTCCCCTATTTAGAGCCAGCTGGACTCTCGAATTCTTTTTCCACTGTCCTCGCCAAATATTCTCATCCTCTATAACCTTACTAGGTCAATGGAACTCTCAATGCGTTGGGCGGGATTTTGTGCATTTCTTTTACGACTTGGTGTTGTTCATAATATGTGTTGTGAACCAAGATAACTCAAATAATGTGTATGAGCCAGATATTTGGGTAGAGGCTATTGGGCCGGGGGCTAAACCGCGAAGAGGTCCAAGATTTAGAAATTCCAACAAGAGATTTGTCTGGGATCCCGGTTAAGGAAGCACGTGACTAAGTGAACAAAAGGGGTTATTGTCTGGGTTTGGAATATTAGGCAAATGTTATGTGAAAGGCTTTGTACCTCTCATCTCCTTCTTCTATGGTGTGTTTATGTCCTCTCATCCCTCTCTGTTATCTTTCAATTATCCTTTACTGTTTTATTGCAATTTTCAGTTTTTTGTAAGCCCGTTCAGTGAATCAATATAACTAGTTGGTTTGGTTGTTATTCAGTTAGTTTCATTGGTGCTTTCATCCAGAGGTCTTCAATGGAGGACCAAATATTTCGAACTATCGATGATTCAATTAAGGTCGTGAAGGATTCGTGGTCGAATGATATCGCTGAAATTCGTTCATTGCTACATGAGCTGATTGAAAATCTTGCAACGAGTAAGCCTACTTCGGTGGAATTCCGACGGTTCAATGGTGAGGATCCAGAGTCAGGGATTTCTTAGGCTGAACGCTACTTTAAATTCTATGGCACATCAGAAAACAACAAATTATTGCGCGCGTCTATTTACCTTGAAGGTGAGGCATTAGAGTGGTTCCGATGGCTTCTCCAAAACAAGCAACTGACGGATTGGGAGCACTTTGTTGCGAAGTTGCAAATTCGTTTTCATAAATAGCGTCTCGAATCGTTGGAAGGTCACATGACTGCAATCAAGAAATATTCTACAGAAATTGAAGCCCAGATGTTTGACAATATGTCACATGAATGTTACTACTCCAAGGTGTTTGCTACTGAGAGATCAGATATTAAAGTCCTTACTGATACAACAGAATCTGCTTTAAACAATGCAAAATTAAAGGAGATCCAGATGTTAATGGCAACACACACCAGTCTCACTCTGTGACCTTGCAACCCAAGGTTACAACTGAGGTTCTAGTTATAGGCCCAAGGTCCATTCTTTTCATGGTATCAGAGCCAGGCCCATCCCAATTATTGTTAGCGATGTTGGGCCCCCATTTATGTTGTCCACGCTCCAGAGATCTGGGCGTGAGGGGGGTGTTGAGTTGTCCCACATCGGAGGGATTTGAGGTCCTTGGTCTCCTTATATGGCTTGGGCAATCCTCAACCCCAAAAGCGCTTTTGGGGTTGAGGATTGCCCAAGCCATATAAGGAGACCAAGGACCTCAAATCCCTCCGATGTGGGACAACTCAACACCCCCCCTCACGCCCAGATCTCTGGAGCGTGGACAACATAAATGGGGGCCCAACATCGCTAACAATAATTGGGATGGGCCTGGCTCTGATACCATGAAAAGAATGGACCTTGGGCCTAGCTTTTGGGGTTGAGTTAGGCCCAAGGTCCATTCTTTTCATGGTATCAGAACCAGGCCCATCCCAATTATTGTTACCGATGTTGGGCCCCCATTTATGTTGTCCACGCTCCAGAGATCTGGGCGTGAGGGGGGGTGTTGAGTTGTCCCACATCGGAGGGATTTGAGGTCCTTGGTCTCCTTATATGGCTTGAGCAATCCTCAACCCAGAAAGCTAGCTTATGAGGCGAGGATTGCCCAAGCCATATAAGGAGACCAAGGACCTCAAATCCCTCCGATGTGGGACAACTCAACACCCCCCTCACGCCCAGATCTCTGGAGCGTGGACAACATAAATGGGGGCCCAACATCGGTAACAATAACTGGGATGGGCCTGGCTCTGATACCATGATAAGAATGGACCTTGGGCCTAACTCAACCCCAAAAGCTAGCTTATGAAGTGAGGGTTGCCCAAGCCATATAAGGAGATCAATGATCTCAAATCCCTCCGATGTGGGACAACTCAACACCCCCCCTCACGCCCAGATCTCTGGAGCGTGGACAACATAAATGGGGGCCCAACATCGGTAACAATAATTGGGATGAGCCTGGCTCTGATACCATGAAAAGAATGGAAATTGGGCCTAACTCAACCCCAAAAGCTAGCTTATGAGGCGAGGATTGCCCAAGCCATATAAGGAGACCAAGGACCTCAAATCCCTCCGATGTGGGACAACTCAACAGGTATTTCTTTAAACTTTGTTCCCATTACTTCCTTAGTGGGTTTAACTGGTTACAACTGTATTGTAACTAAACTACTGAAATTTAAACATAAAGAGGAGGAAATTGCAAGAGACAATGCATCTCCGGTGTTAGAAACTGGTTATCAAATTCCTTTTGCTAAACAAGGATATGTCATGTCGAAGGCTATTGGGCGATTTCCTGGGAGAGCATTTCCCTTTGCTGGTGCTAATCAAAATATGTTATTCCATCACCATGATTTTAACCTACACAAATGCAATTGGGTTGATACTGGGCAGAAGAGAAAATTTCATGGTTTCTTATTGTGTGGAACATGTGAACCTGCTACGGCGGAGAATATACAGGGAGTACTCCAGACATTTGCTAAAAGTTACTCCAAGCTGTCACCAAATATTCAGGCTAATAAAACTGTTAGATTGTTGCTTGCATTGTGTGGTCTAGTTTATAAAGCAAGGTCTACTTCGCCGTACTTTTTATTTGATCCTAGTTTTGGTTTGTTCACCACAATTGTTGGCGCTGCAAGATATTGTTCAGTCATGTTCGTAGATGATTTCAAGCAGATTATTAGGATATTAGAGTGTCATATTGATTCCATCCCTAATGATCTATGTATTTTGAATCAGTTCCCATTTGATCTGGTGCGTATTTGTTCATGGTAACCCCTATCGGACGCCTCCAAGTTCTTCGATTGCAACCCAGGACATCTAAACACACTCTCTTACCTGTGAAGTTTTACATATCAGGCTTTTGGAGCATTGTCCTATGTCATACGTCGCAAAGACATTAAATATCACAATCTTTTAGTAAATTTCCAGGTTTCTCTGGTCAATTTATGTCACTGGGACATGCTAAAGCTCTGATTGAAAGAGAACCAAATATTTCTTACATATGCTCTTAGTATTATAGAGCGACAAAGCTTATATTTGGAGAAACAAAGTACACTACTGCTATTGGCATTTGGTCTACTGGCAGTGTCCTCGTGGAAAAAAATGTTAACGAAGAAATAGTTAAGCCTTGGCCTCTTATGGACTTAGCAAGCTTGATGCTTTGTCTAAGTTGAGTGAAGATCAGATTTTCATTGACGGGATGAGTTGCTGTTGTGGTGGAATTGAGAAGAATACTCCTAGCTGCGACCAAAATCTCCTTTTCCCCGACTTTTTTGTTTCACCTTGTAGAAATATTAAGTTTCAGCATGCAAGAATAGCTGATTGTTATTTACTTGCGCAACAACCTGCGATGAATCTCTTTGTATGGGATCCAGGAATACTTTCCAAGTTCATGGCTCTAACAAGTTACACAGTGAACATTGCGGCACTATTATTAGTGGGATCTACTGGCAAGTTTTACCTCATTCCATATGCTAACTCTATGACTCAAGTATGGATCTTGGACGAAAATGGGGTATCCATTCATACCTTTTACTAACTGATTTTGCCTTAGCAATTGCTACATGGGGTGTCGATGACTTCATTATTTTTATACTACGATCTATTTTAGATACGGGTGATAGAATTATTGAGTTTCCACCCCGATTCTTCATTGTGTGAGTTTGCTGCACTACATACTTGTACCTTGACTATAATGGAAAATGTGCTTTTATTAGACGATGTAGAGGCTAATTTTATGAAAAGAGCTTTAATTGTTGTTGCTGATAGTGTTTACATGCCAATGATAATTGAGGGTAAAAGCACTTCTATCTTGGTTGGTCCTAACAATATAGTTGGAAAGGTTACAACTACTGGGAGGCTTATGTGTTATCTTGCCTATTTTGTTGGTTGTATAAGCATTGCAGAACACAGTAGGGGCCAGCAACTTCTTGAGTCAAATCCAGTTCTTGAACTAATTAGCAATACCAAAACAGTACAAACTGACAATTCAAGTTGTTGTGGTATATTTCTGGAGACTCAGTTTGACAAGTCTAGAAGAGTATTTGTACCCACGAAGATGAACAAAAGGTGTAATTTGGGGGATCCTGAATCATTTGACTACCTCAATCAGTCTTATTGCTATGAACTAGTAAGTGTTACTGGTTCTCATAGCTCTCTTGGTATAAAGAAGGTAATGGAAATTGTGGCATTTAAGGTGAAGGAACAGGAAGCAGTATTTAGAATTGTGGCTTGTGTCTTCCTCTTGGTAATTTAGAATTGGCAAAGGGCACTGAATTTGAGTCATCAATTCATAAGGTTGATAGACATGGGTCAGCTTTTGACACATACTCAAGTCGTGACAGATTCACTAATATAATATTACCGTGGCTCTACTCGAACCTTGGGGACAAGGGTCTTTTTGAGGGCGGGAGTATTGTTATTGTTAGATAAAGAATGTAGACATAATCTGAAAGTAGACATAATCTTATGTATTGGGCATAGCTAGCATAATTGTTGGGATTCACAGCACATTTATAGGATTTCCTTTTTGATTCTTTTCATAGTTAAGGCTCTATGTACTTGTATATATACTTGTTACTTTTTGAATATAATATAAGAGAGATTTCTTTATTGTCTCTATACTGTATATGGTATCAGAGTCTGTTACTGCTCACCGGAGTTGAGTCGAATCTACTACTAGAAATTCCTTGGCCGGAAGCTAATATGTGGTCTTCTTGCCATTTCCAGTTGGCTTGTGGTGGTTCGCTGATCATAGAAGCACATTTTGGCAAAGAACAACTTCAAACTAGATTTTATTCTCACTTCGTTTGGTCAGATTTGAGTTTGGTTTATTGGTTATTCGATTTCTTTAATTTTGTGGTATTTTTCTTGGAGGCTGCTTGTGTGAGAAGCTTGCATCCTTAATTTTTACTCACTGTGGTGATCGATTAGTGACTTGATATTGTCTGTTGGGTCTTTCCGTATCAGAAACTTTGTTGATCTTTATTTTTGTTTGAGTTGGGACAAATTCGTTTGGTTCTCTGATTTTGTTGAGTGGATTATTAAAGTTGAATCCTATTCCATAGATTGTTGATTTCGTATCTACATGGATCTGTTTGAGTTTCTTTTAGCTTTGGGGACCTCTCCTAGTTTAATCAGTTTGTTATTGAAAGAAAAAAATGATGGTAAGAATAATAATGCAACAACTCCTAGTCCAACAATTTTAGTTTCGGATGAGTTTCTAAAATTCCTTCAATATCATAGATCAATCAAGGAATCTTCTTCAGTTACTGCCTTTGTTGGGTCAGATAAAACATGTCTTATCTCCTCTTCCAATAAATGGGTGATCGATTCTGGTGCTACAAATTACATGACACGTAATCTGAATATTTTTTTTAGCTTTTGCTCACATAAAGCACACTCTCCAGTTACTGTAGCTGATGGATCAACTTGTAGCAGTGTTGGATCTGCGACTGTTAAACCAACTTCCTCTATTACCCTACCATTTGTATTAAGTCTACCAAATTTGGTCTTTAACTTGATTTTTGTTAGTAAAATTACCAAAGACCTTAATTATTGTGTTGCATTCTTTCCCGATTATTGTTTGTCTTTAGATCTTAAGACGATGCAGGTTATTGGTAAAGGATATATATTTGGTGATCTCTACGTTCTTGATGAATGGGAGCCACGGTCTGTTGTATGCTCTAGTATCGTGTCTCATTTTGAAGCACATTGTCAACTTGGACATCCATCTTTATCTTTGTTAAAGAAGCTCTGTCCTCAGTTTCTATGTTGCACGAACTCTCCATAATGTAGCCGTACCCGTGTCGGATCCTTCAGAAATGCACTACTTTTGGAGGATCCGACACGTATCCTGCCACATTTTCAGAGAGTCCGAGCAATATAGCTCAGTTTCAGAATATTTCATCATTGGATTGTGAGTCATGTCGATTTGCAAAACACATTAAGTCCAACGGTTAATAAGCGAGCTGAGTCAACTTTTGAGTTGGTCCATTTTGATGTTTGGGGACCATGTCCAGTTGTTTCTAAAACTGGGCATAAGTATTTTGTCGCTTTTATAGATGATTTTTCTCGAATGACTTGGATTTACTTTATGAAGAGCTGCTCTGTTTTCTGCCTCTTGTGCTGAAGTCAAAACTCAATTCATTGATTTAGTACGTACTCTAAGGAGTGATAACGCTAAAGAATACATGTCAGAGTTATTTCAGTCCTACATGAGACAACATGGTAAATTACATCAGTCTTCACGTGTTGCCACACTATTTCAAAATGGAGTTGCTGAGAGAAAGAATAGGCATCTGCTTGAGACAGCTCGAGCACTTTTGTTCCAAATGAAGGTTCTTAAACAGTTTTGGGATGATGCAGTTTCTACGTCTTGTTTTCTGATTAATCGCATGCCATCTAGTGTACTCGGTAGTAATGTGCCTTATAGTGTTCTTTTTCTGAATAAATCATTATTTCGGGTGGAACCTAAGGTGTTTGGAAGCACATGTTATGTTCGAGATGTTCGACCATCTCTTACCATGTTGGGTCCCAAGGCTGTGAAGTGTGTTTTCCTGGCTATTTTCGCCTTTAGAAGGAGTATCGATGTTATTCTACTAAGCTTGACAAATATTTAGTGTCAACTGATGTGGTATTTTCAGAGAGTACACCATCTTTCTATGCACCTCCCATTTCTATAAGCTAGGGGGAGGAAGATGAGTGGCTAGTATATCAGGTTACCCGTACTTTGATAGAACAATAAGATAATACTCCTCGATCTCCCAGGTTAAGGATGCACGTTACAAAGTGAACAAAAGGGGTTATCGTCTGGGTTTGGAAGATTAGACAAATGTTATGTGAAAAGCTCTATACCTCTCATCTCCTTCTTCTATGGTGTATTTTTGTCCTCTCATCCCTCTCTGTCATCTCTTAATTATCCTTATCATTTACTGTTTTATTGCAATTTCCAGTTATTTGTAAGTCCGTTCAGTACTAGTTGGTTTGGTTGTTATTCGGTTTGTTTCAGTATGTTTCATTACAATTTGCATGAGTAAAGACATCTTCTTGTCTATATGATTGCAATGTCTTCCTGTATTTTCATTCTTGGTTTCCCTTCCGTTCCATTCGCCTAGTTGTCTGTCTTGGCAGTTTTAACAATATGAGGTTCCTCCATCAAGCCCAGTACATCAAAAGAGAAAAAAAGAAGATAAATGAGATTTCTCAGTACTCATGGTATCCTTATACGTTGACTGATCAGTTTATATCATTAATGATTGAGTCTCTTCTTTTTATTTTGTGGGCTAGGAGAGGAAAAGGGAGTGGATGGGGTGGAAGTGCCAGTGAGGATTGAACCTTACGCTATGTTGAAAGGTGCTATACTAATTAAACCTTTCATTCAATCCTCCTACAACGGATTAGAATTTCCGCAATGACCCAGTCGCAAGATTGTGTTACTTGTTTTCTTTGTCCTTTTTTGGCCGAGTCTTGATTCTCGAATTTAAATTTGCTTGATCCCTGTTGACACTGTTGATGCTACATATATTGTTGTTTCAGGTGTTTTGGGCTTTCTCAATATACCTGGAGGCAGTTGCCATTCTTCCCCAGTTGGTACTCTTGCAAAGAAGTGGAAACGTTGATAATCTGACTGGCCAATATGTGTTCTTCCTTGGGTATGCTTCTTCTCCAGTATCTGGCCACTTCCTTAAAGAACATTATTTTGCATCATATTATTGAAAATTGGAGCATATGTGAACATTTGAAGTCAAAATGATGTGATACATATTCTTCCTTCAAAGCATTGGTTCCTCTTTTCCATATACCCACACGATGCATGGGGGAACTTTATTCTATCAGTACTTAAACTTTCTTTGTAGTTTCTATCTTCTCCAGCTTGTGAAAGTGTTCTTCAGTAGTGCGCTTTAACCACTGATCTCCAAAAAAAATTAGGAACATTATCCAGATCTTCCATATTACAGTACAATGCAAAAGAAGATGTCTTAAGTCCTGAGAATCCTTTTTTAACATTTATAACATTTTTGCAAGTGATGCTTTCCTTACTCTGCAGGATAGGATCTTCTGTTAAAATGTTTCCTTAAGCCGTTGAACTATTTATGGTGATAGCAACTATAGTCATCTCACTGCCAAAGAAAGGGAAACGATTAGTAAGGTCATTGTATGAAAAGAAAAAAAAAAGAAGAAAATTTTTGGTTTCTTTCTCACACCACGCTCACTGTCTACCCGTATTTATCATCCGTCTTTATTTTGTTTCTCTTCCCTTTTGTATTATAATCCTTGGAGCAGAAAGGGATCTAACCATTAAAGGTTCTTAAGTTATGTACACACGTTAGATATGTTCCTTTCTAGTTGTATTATGTCAGGCATAATAATTGATATTTTACAATTTGATTTCAAATAGTTAAGGATTTATTGGGTATTGTCACTGACATGCTGGATTTATAATTACAGGGCTTATCGTGCATTTTACATCTTAAACTGGATTTACCGCTATTTGACAGAGCCGCGTTTCACTAGATGGATATGTAAGTTTTTCAAGATACACCAGTAATATTTGTTTGCCACTCGCAATGGTTCTTCGAAGTTGAATTATTTTTTTCCTTTTGCAGCTTGCTTCTCTGGCCTTGTCCAGACGGCCCTTTATGCAGATTTCTTTTATTATTACTTCATCAGGTAACTATTCCTTAAAGCTTCTTGGAGTGGCTATTTCTTGACGATGCGAGCAAACTACTAATAAATTTGTTTTGCAGTTGGAAAAATAATGCCAAGCTTCAACTGCCCGCATGAGGCAAAGACAAGATATGATAAACAGTTTTAACAGCTAACTGGGACCTGGTTTCATGCCGTGGCTTGCGGACATAAATTTTGGCATACTACTTTTCTTTAGAGACGTGATGATCATATGATTGAGTTGGCCGTGGGTTTAAGTATTTTACTGAGCTCCTACATTGTTAGATTCAGATACAGTACCCATGTTAATATGATGAATATGTTGATTAGAAAATGTTGTCTGTATTCCTGTCAAATGTGATTCAAACTTTCAAAGATATAAAGGTGTGACTATTCAATTATTTTTACTTCATACATGTATGGTTCACAGATGTTTGCATATATCTTCTTCCTTATCCATGTGCCTTCATACTTTGTTCTTAGCAAGTGCTGAACGATTTTAATTTTTCAATTGATCTTGATGACCGTTCATATTTATATGATGTTCATTGTCGATGCGAGTATGTGACCTTTGAGGAAAGCAGAGGAACAGTACTTTGGTATAGACCTGTAATCAATAGCTGGCTACATCTGAAAGATTTGAGATAAATTTATTGAAGAGAAAATTTCATTTTATATCCATTAATTTTAAATGTTTAACCTTTAATATTCAGGCTTAAACTATTTACTATTTCTATTCATGGCCCCTAAATTATTTACTCGCACTTCTTCCTCATTTTGCCTTTCTCTAATTCTTTGTCTCTTTTACCTTTCGCCATCTCTCCATCTTCATTGTTTTGCATATTCAGAAATCATTGAATTCCAAGATACCAAATTTGGTTTCTTTATTTTTCCGAAGACTTCCAAAGTTGCTTTACTATCACCACAACTAAAATACATGTCGAGCAGCGCCTTGTACAAGGGCAAATCTGGTGCAACCCCAGAAATAATTACTTTAACATGAGTTGCTTCCCTCGTAAGACAATCTCTCAACCTGCTACAAGCACTCAACAACGTTGCATGAGTGAAATTTGTCGGATTAACTCGACCCATCAACATGTTGTCAAATAGCTGAAGGCTTTCCATGATCCTACTATTGTTGGGCTTGAAACTCAACTTTATTTTTGAAGATTCCTTGTTTGATTTAAAGTGGGTACTGTTAAATATTGTTTATAGTACCTTCTGGAATTTTATACTGAAATTTGATAGCGTTTGGAGTTGATTTGAGGTAATTAAGATCGAAATTTTCAGTTGAAAATCGAAGAAGAACACAACTACAATATATTGTTACGGCATATAATATACTGTAGGAGTATATAGCTATACTGCAACACAATAGTATTATAGTTTACAAAACAGTATAATGTTACACTATACTAATATACTATAGGAATATATAGTGATACTATAACAATATACTATTATAATATATATATAATATATTATTATGGTACACTGTAATAATATTCAAGATATTGTAACAATATGCTGTAATAGTATACAATATACTATAATAGTATACTTATTACCAGTAAATTCACTTGTCTTTTCCCTTTTAATTTGTTTTATGCTTTTTACCCAAGCATGAGGGGCAAATTAAAAATGCAAAAATAAATAAATAAATAAACTATAGTATGCTATATGATATAATGGTATACTATTACAATTAGGTCGTTTTAGATTTTAATTTTTTTTGACAAATAAAATTATTTCAGTTTAATAATTGATAAAAAAAATTTCAACTCTTTGTGTACAATCGTATATCATGTTGGTATAGCTATATACTATACCAGTATCATATGTTAGTTAATATTTTTTTTGTTGTATTTACTACATTTAATTGGTACACAATTTAATTTTTTTTAGTAATAATATGAAAAAAGAATAATAAAAAATAGTAAAAAACAGTAAATAAAATTAGATTATGAAGAGAAAAAGAATATAAAAACTTAAATAAAATTAGAAAAGGAAAAAATAAGAAGAAAATGAGAAAAAAAACGAAAAAAGAAAAGAAAAGAAGCATATAAATAAAAAAGAATTGGAGAATAAAGAAAAAAATTTCCACGAAACCTACTATAGGTAGGAAAACAAATAGATAGACAAGGATAAATAGTTTTATTTTTGTGAGTAATTGTGTCAAACCAGTTTATTGAATACAACCTCCTTCAAAGACTCTAAATTGAAAACCAATGCCATCTTATTAGGGACAATTCTCGCCCGTTTTAATCGTTTCCCTAAAAAAAATCTTCTATGCAACTGAAAGAGTACTTCAAAGTCATGTGGTGGCGTGGCAATATGAATTTTTGTCTCTTGTTTCGCTTTATTTAATATTATATCAAACAAAATAAAAAGTTGAAGAAGTACGCTAACATGATTAATCAACTTACTGGTATCTTATACAGATTCTTCTCTTCCTTTTTGCGTACTATTTGTTAGGTCTATATGGATTTTAAAAGATCATAAGTTTGGAAAAGACGACTTCCTTCCATGTAATTTTTTGATCAACCACCCCATTTGAACACGTTCTCTCGCTATGCTTTTACACCTACATCTGAAAGTCGATGTAGGACATGGCCGCCAAACCATCTCAAGTAACATTTAGAGGATAGAAAATGCATAATCAGTAAGCTTTCAAAATCAAACGAACAATTTAAGAAACTTGGAATAGAGAAGCTCTTAGGTGGACCCGTTTTACTCCATTGGCTGATAAATCGAACAACAAAAGATTTAAAGCTTAATTTGCAGTCACATCCAGAAAGCTTTATTATTTCGATAATTTTTGGCTGAACGACCTTTACCATTCTGAATTTCTGATAATGCCTAATCAACAGGAAAGCAATGATGAATACCCTTATAGTCCATATAATTTATTAAATCACAATACTACAGTACAACAAGAATGCCAGATGAGAATGGGAATCTCTCAGAGAGGAGAGGGTAACCAGTCGAGCATTTCACCAGCAAACATGGGAACGATATCTCCTGATGCATAGGAAAAGGATTCGGGCACCTTCCATGGCGTCTTGCTCAACTTAATCTTTGAGTTGTTCCTCGGAAGCCCATAGAAATCTGGTCCATTGAAGCTAGTAAATGCTTCGAGCTTGTCAAGCGCGTTCGCCTAAAGTGTAAACAACCAAATTTAGGCCATTGACATATAGCGGTAGCTACTAACTAAAGAATCCATCAGAAGTAGTTAAAAACATTACATTAACAATGGAAAGAATTCAACACACAGCAACAACAACAACAACTACCCAGTATAGTCCCACAAAGTGGGGTTTGGGGAGGATAATATGTAGACGAGCCTTACCCCTACCCGAAAGGGCAGAGAGGCTGTTTCCAATCGACCCTCGGCTCAGTAAGTGAGCATTCAACACACAGCAATATGATCAATTTTATTCTCGTGAAGCAAGATAAATCTTGAGTGAAGGAGTTAATTTTTAGGACAAATGAACAGGGCATGTATTCATCCATCTCCATCAAATTTCAAACAGTAGTACAAAAATGACATTCGCATGAAACACTATAAGCATCCATTGCAATTACCTGTTCAAACACCTTCGCATATGCTGATAAGGCTACAGGAGCATTGTAAATACCAGCACACCCGCAAGAACATTCTTTCTTTCGTCTATCATGAGGAGCGCTGTCAGTCCCAAGAAAAAATCTTTTACTTCCACTTGTTACAGCTGACACAAGAGCCTGCCCTGTATAGTTCAAAGTGAAACTGCTTAAATTAGAATATGTACCGAGTGAACAAGAGAAAAGAGATAAGTAGCAAAATATGGGAAAGACCAATGCAATAGATCTTGTAACCATGTGAGTAATGAATCTATATATACGATAACAATTTTGTTTCAAGCACTTGTTCACTTTTTTATTTCGAAAAGCAATGGATAGAATTAACAAATTAAAGAGAGCCTGATCATATTAGCGATTCGTGACACATATATTAGCATCAGCAAGACTAAAACTTTCATGACTCTAACAAAGAGCCAAAAAAAAGGGTAGACGAGGAAACTTCCAGCAAATTATAGTACCCAGAAAGGGTCAATAACAGGCAAATACAGTTGCTACCTAACTTTCACATTTTCAAGGTAGATGGCGTTAATCCAATTCTTCTTTTTTATGGTGACGGTATATCTTAGATAATCCATAAAGCAAGATCAAAATGCGATATTCTAACACGACAGTAGGCATTTAGACAATATTTTTTTGAAGTATAAGCAAGGGTTCCACACCATAGCCAGGTGTAGCTAATGAAGCATACCACATCAGTTGGTATTTATGTCCTTCCTTTTATTCTGGTCAGACACATGTATGTTCATGCAGAAAAAAAAGAGATCTAGAGAGCCTCTAGTTTAAAAGAATCCCTAATTTTCCTTAAAAAGACAATTACTCATTACTGGAAAAATATTAACCAGGAGTGGAGCCAAATGGCCACAGAGGATTCATGTAGTGTAGACGATCCAAACTATTTGGACATGAGGCGAAGTCAAGTGATAAAAGTTGCACTCTAGATCTTTTCAAGCTTTTAACTAAGAAGGTGTGTCTGTTGAACTACATCTTTACAGTCCAACAATGTGCTCAAGTAAAAGTGGCAGAGAAACAAGGTCAAAGATAACCATGGGGGAAATTCTAATATTAGTTATATTCTCATACATAAGGGGGTAAATTTCGCGGTTCCGAACCGGAACCGGACCGGAACCGCGGTTCTGCCGGTTCCGGCGGTTACGGTTCTGGCGGTTCCCGGGAACCGTGGCGGGACGGTTCTACCCATTGGAACCGCCAGAACCGGAACCAGACCGGTTCTGGCGGTTCCAAACGGTTCTGTAACGGTAATTTTTTAAAAAAAATAATAATTTATTTTTTTAAAATAATTTCCAAACGGCTCTTTTTCAAAAGTAGCCGTTTGGAAGTTTAAAAAATAGCCATTTGGCCCCCAAACTTTATATAATTACACTATTTCCCATTTCTCAACTATAAATACCCCCTCATTCTTTCATTTTTATTCACCAATTCATCAATATCTCTCAAGCTCTCTTTCAATCTTTCTAGTGCAAGTGCTTAATTTATTGTTGCAAATTCGTGAAACATTGTGAAGTTGTTGACTTGAAGTTTTCAAGTGTTCAATTTCAACGATTTTCAATTTTCAAGAAGTTGTTCGTCAATCCGGTAAACTCGTTTCAACTCTTACGTGCTAAGAATATTTTTGTGTGTTGTTATTTTGCTTAATTATAATTATTATGGCATTTTCGTTGAAAAATATGTTCGGTAAAGGAAAATCTAAAACCGGTGAAAGTAGTCGCCAAAATACTACCCCTCCCCCGGCTCCCCGACCTAGAAAAGATAAGCAAGTTCAAAGTAGTCGCCAACCTAGAAATCCTAATGAACCCTTCGGAATCCTTGATAGTGATCACCCGTGTTTTCAATTTAGCGATATTGATTTTCTACATGATGTAGCAGTTGGTGATAGAATAGACGATGATATTATGAATGTTCTTTATCCTAATGCACCTATCTTAGAGGGAAATGAGGATGAGGATGAGGATGATGACGAAACCCAAGCTCCAGTAGATTTAGATGATACCCTTACTAGTCCTGCTCATAACTTAGGTGATGAACCGGAACACCCACCCGTACAAACTCCCACTTTTAGTAGACAACCTCCTAAACGTTCAGAAACATCATTAGTTTGGAAATTTTTTATTCAACAAAGAGAACAAAATAAGGCTAAGTGTAAATCTTGTGTGAAATTACTTGTTCATAGGTATACTGGAGATCGTAGCGGCACGGGTAGTTTAGTTAAGCATATAAGATTACACCCTAGCGATAAGGCTAGATATTTGCAATTGAAAGCGCAACAAGAGGGGAGGACAAGTGATGATTCTACAGTTAACCCAAGTACTGGTTCAAATCTAGTTCAACAAGGAATAAACACAGTCACCGGAGGTATATTATATTACGATCCAAATAAGGATCGTGAAGAATTAGCTAAAATGATTACTGTTATGTGTTTGCCTTATTCTTTTGCTTCTAATCCTGCATGGATTCATTATATTAGAAGAGTATTTAATCCTACATATAAAGGTTGGCCTCGCGCCACAGTTAAGGCCGATATTTATAAATACAAGCATGAATATGAACAATACTTGCGCTATTTATTTACCCATATAACTAATGTATGTCTATTACAACTGATACTGGTAGAAGTAATAATGATTGTGATTATCTAACCGTAACCAGTCATTGGATAGACGAAGACTGGACAATGCAAAAACGCATTATTGCATATAGGATAATTAATTCACGGCACACGAGTAGGTTTATTGCTAACACTGTTTCAGATGTATGCAGATATTTTTGTTTTTAGTGATAAAATAATGTCAATTTCCATGGATAACGCTTCTAGCAACACTAGTGCAATAGGTATGCTAACTAGAACACTTAATCCTGCTTTTACTAATATTTTCCATGTTAGATGTATTTGTCATATTTATCATTTAATTGTTGGTGATGGTATGAGAATATTAAACATAGAAATTGAAAAGGTTAAAATGGCTCTTAATTGGCTATTTTATTCAAACCGTAGAAGTAGACTTAGAGAATATTTTAAAAAGTGTGACGAATATGGCCTTAGAGAAAGAAAGGTTCCTAAACTTTGCCCGACTAGGTGGAACTACATGTACAAAAGTTTAGTAGTAGCGTACGAATATAGAAACCCAATTAACGCTACGTATAATTCTCGGGATTGTGGGGAGGAAGATAATGACATGGTAACTACACAAGATTGGACTAACGTTAAAATTCTTTTAGATTTTTTAGAACATTTTCATGTGGCTACAAATGCTTTATCAGGCCAATATTATCCAACTATTTCTAGCTGTTTAGTTTATATTGCCGCACTTGCTAATTTGTTTGTTGATTTTAACGAGGGAGGGGAAATTTATGAAATTGCAATAACTGAAATGAAAAAGAAGTTTAAAAAATATTTTTTTCCAATCCCTCCTATATTTGGTGTGTCTGCTATGTTAAATCCTACTATGAAATTAGGAGGTCCTCACTTTTGGTATTCTACTATTTATCAAGCTTTAGATCTTTCAGAAGTAGAAATGGCTACACTATCTGATGCGAAAGCATCAATTAAAGTGAATGCTCAAACTGTTTATAATGCTTATCAACAGGCGTTAGAGCATGCTAGGCCTAATATTCCAATCCCTACTTCGTCTACATCACAGGCGTCTAAAAGAGCTGCTGGCTTAACAGCTCTTAAATCGTGGACGGAGTTCAGGGGTACTCAAGGGAAAAATTTAGATGAAATTTCCCATCTAAATGAGCTTCAAGTTTATTTGTCGCAGGGACTAGAGAATGAGAATCCAGACGCCTCTTTCGACCTTTTGGATTGGTGGAAGACAAGGAAAAAACATTTTCCCGTTCTTGCAAGGATGGCTCGGGATGTTCTGTCGATTCAAGCGTCAACTGTTGCATCGGAGAGCGCTTTTAGTCAAGCAAGACTACAAATAGGTGATCACAGAGCGTCGATGCGGGACAGCTTGGAAAAATCAGTGCTTTTTCGAGATTGGATCCGCGCAGAAAGAAGAAACTTTGGGCTAGCTGAATCACAACCAGAAATAGATGAGTGCTATGAAGAAATGCTAGCAGAACTTGCTCAGGAAACATCTTCACCCGGAAGTGGTGATGAACAAGCTTCATTTCCACCAGCGCCAACACAACCACCTCCAAATAAATTATGATGTAACTTGTACATTGGCATGTCTTCTTTTAGTTTTTTTTCCTTTTAATGGTGGTATTAGTACCATGTTGTGCTCATTCCATTGGGGGAAGGAAGACTAAGAAAGATATGCCATTTTGGTCAATAAATATGCTCTTTATCATATCCTTGAATATCTTTTGTCTCAATATTTCTTTATCAATATATACTACTTATATACAATTATACTAATTACTAACTACAACACAATATACACTACTTAATATACAATATATACTACTTACATACAATATATACTACTTTATACAAAATATATACTACTTATACACAATATATACTAATTACCAAACACAATATATACTATACTAATAACATAGTACACCATATAAAATATATTCTACAATATACTAATGACTACTATGCAAGATATTGATTTTAAAAATAAAAAAAAAATTCAGAATCGCCGGGAACCGCTGGAACCGTAACCGCCAGAACCGGAACCGGATGATACCCGGAACCGTATGGTAGCGGTTCCGGCTCCGAAACCGCCAGAACCGGAACCGCAGACCCAAATAGACCCAGAACCGGAACCGGATACAGCCTTACTCATACATTTACCTTGCCTTAGAAAAAAGCTTTATTCTCATGCATTACCTTACCTTCTCAAAACCTATATTCTCATAAATTATGGTCGGATTGAAAAAGGTCTCACTGGAAGGAAAGTAAAGGATGAGGAAAAGAAAACGTGTAGGATATGCAACTCCTCAACTTTTCAAAACCGTCTAAACTTGGGGAATTAGGAAATCAACCTCTTCCACTTCAGTTGGAGTTGAACCAAACACGTTGAGGTTAATGGCAAGTACTTTATGCAGGAGAAGAAAATGAACAAGTTCTCATCCCCTTCGTTGAACCAAACAAGGTCTACATGACATTGTAGTCGCTAAGATGGTTAAAGAATCCTAGCTGGGTTTTCAAAACTTAAAAAGAAATGTTACTTCATGATTGTTCTTGAAACAGAAAGACAAACACCAAATATACAAGAAAAAACCTGAGTGTCAATATGAAAAGATAAAGGTATTACTGTGGATCTCTCTTTTGAGCACTGGAAGGCAGTAATTATGCGGTTGCAAGCCCCCCTGGAAAAGAGAATTCCTGTTCAAAACAAGATGCTGTGGGGTGACAGTCGCTGCAACATTTCCTTTAAAAGAACGATAGCAAGGCTAAATTAGCATTTGAAAGAGGGTCAATAAAGTTCTTTCAACAGACAAGAGAGAAGTTCAAAGAGGTGGATCAAGTACAAAGGATCACCTTCAGTGCAAGATTCAACAAACTTTACAGCATCCATGGTGGTAACATGCTCCATCACGACCTTCAATCGCGGAAACTTCTGAACCAAAGGGCTTAGAACCATTTCAATGAATACTTTTTCTCGATCAAAAATGTCAACCTCAGGATTTGTAACCTCTCCATGAACCTGCAGTCAACTGTAATACATAAAAATCCTATGAAATGAAGTTATTTCAAGGAAAACGACAAAAACCTCAAGCTTTGGCAGAATATTTGGGAGAAGAAAAAAATTAAGGTTGAGTTACTACAGTTAAATGCTGAACTTATTTTATAGAGATCCAAAAGATAAAATGAAACTAGAAAATTGACTAGCATAGGAAAGAAATAATAAGAGAAGCTTCAAGGAACAGACAACAGCATTTCCGTTAGAAATCAAAAAACAACAATAATCCTGAAAACCCAGCGCACTAGAATATGCTGATAGTAATAGACTTGATGAGATCAATTCTAGCAGTCTCCAGTATCCATAAGCAAAGCAGGAAAAAATTGGAAAAATAAGTGCTGCTCTGTTATGAAATGCTAGTAGTCCCAACTAAATGGATGACAATAACAGCTGTCATTGTAAAACTCAATGATGAACCAGTATTACCATAAGAATTATGATGATAATTGATCAGTAATAATGACTTAAATAGGGTGAAAAGTAATCAACACCTTGAGATAGTTTGACCACAAAGACTAGTTTCAAAACTTCATATAGAAGCAATCGATGAGGGCTACTTCCTTTTAAGTTTTAACTGATCAATGATCTGTTCGAAAAAAAGTTTTAACTGACAAGAGCAAAGGCAAAACCATGACACTGTGAAAAGTTTACATCACATGGGCGAATCTGTCCATGTTAGCGAGTTTACTGCGGAGTTGTGCAGTAAAGGGCGAGAACATGATTGGTGGCACTGCTATCTGTATGCTGCTCCATTCATTACTTTGACAGATTCTTTCACTGAGTGCAATTTTCTCTTAAAATATATATTATCTTTTTGTTCCAACTGTGTTTAATAATGGAACATATCGCAACTGAGGATCCTCTATTCTTGAGACTACCATAGTTTTTGTCATCTTTTTTCTGTCAAAAGGCAAAGTGCTCTTATTGAGAGGTTACTGAACCTTCTTTGCGTTTTCACCAACATAACCTCTCAAGAACATAACCTCTCAAGAAGAAGACTAACCTTCAAAAGATGCATCAGCCGACCACTAAAACCTAGAGCTAGTGTGAGAAAGCACGGGAGAAAAATATAACTTGATATTAAAACATGATACAATGAGCCCTATATATAATACACATAACCTAACCTACTCCTAATACACTTTGGATTAGAGTTCTACTATATTTACACTTCTAACACTCCCCCTCAAGCTGGTGCATATAAATCATATGTACCAAGCTTGTTACATATGTAGTTAATACGAGGACCAGTGAGGGACTTGGTGAAAATGTCTGCAAGCTGATCATTTGACTTTACAAACTTTGTAGCAATATCTCCCGAGAGTATCTTTTCTCTGATAAAGTGACAGTCAATCTCGATGTGCTTAGTTCTCTCATGGAACACTGGATTTGACGCAATATGAAGAGCAGCCTGATTATCACACACAAGTCTCATCTGACTAACATCACCAAATTTCAGCTCTTTGAGCAACTGTTTGACCCAAACTAGCTCACATGTCGCCATAGCCATTGCTCGATATTCTGCTTCTGCACTAGACCGAGCAACCACATTCTGTTTCTGCTTTTCCAAGATACCAAATTTCCTCATACTAAGACACAATATCCAGAAGTAGAATGTCTGTCAGAAGGCGATCCTGCCCAATCAGCATCGGAGTATCCAACAATCTGCTCATGGCCTCGATCCTCAAACAATAAACATTTACCTGGAGTTGATTTTATATACCGAAGAATGCGAACAACTGCATCCCAATGACTATCACATGGCGAACCCATAACTGGCTCACAACACTCACAGGAAAGGAAATGTCAGGTCTTGTCACTGTAAGATAATTTAATTTACCAACTAACCGCCTATATCTTTCAGGATCGTTAAGAGGCTCCCCCTGTCCTGGAAGAAGTTTAGAATTCGGATCCATTGGAGTGTCAACAGGTTTACAACCTGTCATTCCTGTCTCCTCAAGAATATCAAGGCATACTTCCGTTGTGAGATCACAATACCTGAGTAAGACTGTGCGACCTCAATACCCAGAAAATACTTTAGTGTGCCCAGATCCTTAGTCTGAAAGTGTTGAAAGAGATGTTGCTTTAATTTAGTAATACCATCCTGGTCATTGCCGGTAAAAACGATGTCGTCAACATAGACCACTAGATAAATACAGAGACGTGAATCAGAATGCCGATAGAATACAGAGTGATCAGCTTCACTCCGAGTCATGCCAAAGTCCTGGATAACAGTGCTAAACTTACCAAACCAGGCTCGAGGAGACTACTTTAGACCATAAAGTGACCGGCGCAAGCGACATACAAGGCCACGAGACTCCCACTGAGCAACAAACCCAGGTGGTTGCTCCATATAAACTTCATCCTCAAGGTCACCGTGTAAAAATGCATTTTTAATGTCCAGCTGATACAGGGGCCAATGGTGAACAGCAGCCATAGAGAGAAAAAGGCGGACTGATGCTATCTTAGCCACGGGAGAGAAGGTATCACTGTAATCAAGCCCAAATATCTGAGTATATCCCTTGGCCACAAGACGAGCCTTAAGACGATCAACCTTACCATCGGGACCAACCTTGACTGCATACACCCAACGACAACCAACAGTAGATTTACCTGAAGGAAGAGGGACGAGCTCCCAAGTACCACCCGTATGTAAAGCAGACATCTCGTCAATCATAGCCTGTCGCAACCCTGGATGAGACAATGCTTCACCTGTAGACTTAGGGATGGCAACAGAAGACAAAGAAGATAGAAAAGCATAATAGGGTGATGACAAACGATGATAACTTAAACCGATATAATGGGATTTAGGATTAAGGGTGTTCCGTATACCTTTCCGAAGGGCAATCGGAAGAGACAAGTCCGCAGTAGGAGCAGGGTCAGGTGCAGGAAGTGAATCAGTCGGGCCGGATGTTGGGCGAGGACGACGATGATATGTCAAGAGTGGAGTGGAGTGTGCAGGGAGTCTACGAGGAGCCACAGTAGAGGGTCAAACGTTTGGAATGGGTAAGACTTCTGTAGCGGAAGGTGAAGGAGGAGATATAGTAGACTCCTTAAAGGCTGGTATAAGTAAAACCTCAGATATATCCAGATGGTCAGAATGGTCAGAAGAGGTAAAGAAAGGTTTAGACTCAAAAAATGTGACATCGGCTGACATAAGGTACCTACGAAGATCAGGTGAATAACAACGATAGCCCTTCTGAGCACGAGAATAACCAAGGAAGACACACTTGAGAGCACGAGGAGCTAACTTATCTTTCCCAGGAGCTAAGTTATGAACGAAACAAGTGCTCCCAAAAATACGAGGGGGAACAGAGTATAAGGGTGACTGGGGAAACAATACATCATGCGGAATCTGATTCTGGAGGGGAGAGGAAGGCATCCGATTAACCAAATAACAAGATGTGAGAACTGTATCGCCCCAAAAACGCAGCGGAACATGAGATTCAATGAGAAGTATGCGAGCAGTCTCAACAATGTGCCTATTCTTTCTCTCTGCAACCCCATTTTGCTGAGGGGTATAAGGACAAGAGGTCTGATGAATAATTCCATGAGAAGACATAAACTGCTGAAATTGAGAGGATAAATATTCTAAGGCATTATCACTGCGAAGGGTGCGAAAAGAAACACCAAATTGATTTTTAATTTCAGCACAAAAATTTTGGAATATAGAAAACAACTCAGAACGATCTTTCATTAAGAAAATCCAAGTACATCTTGAATGATCATCAATGAAACTAACAAAATAACGAAATCCCAAGGTTGAACATACTCTACTAGGACCCCATATATCCGAATGAACTGAAGAAAAAACAAACTCTGCACGACTCTCAATACTACGAGGAAAGGAGGCGCGAGTATGTTTCCCGAGCTGACATGACTCACACTCAGGCACCATCTTCTGAAGTTTGGACAAGCTAGGATGGCCTAAACGACTATGAAGTAGGTCTGGAGGATCTGCAGCTAGACAGGCCTTAGAGGATGTTAGTGAGTTAAGGTAGTAGAGTCCGTCTAATTCAAGTCCTGTTCCAATCGTCTGTCCCGTACTGCGGTCCTGCATAATAAAAGAGTCATCAATAAAATATATTCCGCAATGGAGGGCACGAGTCAAACGACTCACAGATGCAAGATTAAACGGACAACCAGGGACATAAAGAACGGAATCTAGAGTGACAGAGGGTAGAGGATTTGCGTGTCCAACTCCTTTTGCTTTAGTTTGAGACCTATTAGCTAAAGTAACGTTGGGAAGAAACTGTGAATACGCAATATTTGACAAAAGGGATTTATTACCAGAGATATGATCAAAAGCAGCTGAGTCCACAACCCATTGTTCAAAAGGACTAGACTGGGAAACACAAGCAAAAGAATTACCAGCAACAGAAGTATCAGGCTGAGCAACAGTGGCTACTTGTGGAGACGGCTGCTTACTTGCTCGATATTTAAGGAACTCATTATACTCCCGTTTAGATACAGAAAATCCCTGGTTACCTGTAGGCTCGGTCTGAGCAACATAAGCATTTTTTGTTGGTCGACCATGTAAAGAATGGCACACGTCACGAGTGTGACCAAGTTTATAACAATAAGAACACTTGGGTCTAGATCTTCCAAAACGACCTCCTCCTCGTCTATACTCCATAGTATGAGAAGCCCGATTGTCCACGGATTGGGAGACGAGGATAGATGAATCAAGTGTCTGTGATGAGCTCACTGGGTGACTTGGTGCTGCAGCAAGGCGAAGTAAGCGAGAAAATAATTCATCAACTGTGGGGACAGTCGGACTAGCCAAAATCTGATCGCGTACTGAGTCAAGATCATTAGGAAGCCCAGCAAGAGTAAGAACTAGAAACAGCTTTTGTCGTTGCTCTTGCTGCTTTGCAACGCTAGCAGAAACTGGCATCAACGTCTCAAATTCCTCCATAACTGCCTGCACTTGACCCAAGTAAGTAGACATATCTAATTCCTGTTTCTTTAAATTTGTCATCCGCGATATCACATCATAGAAACGAGATATGTCATTAGTGTATAAAGTACGAGCCTTTTCCCAAACCAAATAACATGTTTGGAATGGACGAAACAAGGGCATCAACTTGGAATCAATAGATCGCCACAAAATACTGCATAATTAAGCATCAATCTTCTCCCAATGTGCTTTGGCTTTTTCATCTCCGTCACTAGACTCCTTGGTTAGATGATCCTGAACACCTTGGCCTTTAGACCACAACTCGACAGACGAAGCCCAAGCTAGGTAGTTTGGAATGGACGAAACAAGGGCATCAACTTGGAATCAATAGATCGCCACAAAATACTGCATAATTAAGCATCAATCTTCTCCCAATGTGCTTTGGCTTTTTCATCTCCGTCACTAGACTCCTTGGTTAGATGATCCTGAACACCTTGGCCTTTAGACCACAACTCGACAGACGAAGCCCAAGCTAGGTAGTTTGAACCTCCCATTAAAGGTTCTGAGGTAATCATAATACTGGAACTGCCAGAACCCTGGTTTCTAGACCCGAAAGCATCTAGTCCCAAAGACATCTTTGGATTATCAACTGAAAACTCGCTGAAACTGAAACAGAGAACTGAAAACTGGCGCTGCCGGAAAACGGGAACACTGTAGCTGCCGGAAAAGATTCAAAGTTGTCGGAATTGAAAAGTAAAAATATGGATAGGCTCGGAATTCAAGGTTGAGCAAACTGTCCTGAAGAAATTCTGGCCGGAAAGTACTGTAGCTGCCGGAAAAGTCAATAAAATCGCCGGAAAAAATTAAAAGTTGTCGGAATCGAACGAAAAAAGGATGGGTAGGGTCGGAATTGAGAGCCGACCAAACTGTCCTGAAGACTCAACCTGAAAAACTGGCCGGAAAGCACCTCACGCGCCGGCGCGTCGTCTGGCGCGCCGACAGCTCTGGCGGCGCGTGTGGAAGAATCTGCCGGAGAAATTTCTGGGGTTTGGTCGGAATTCCGAGCCGAACCTCGTGGTGGTCTTGGATTTTGCACAACACCAACAAAAAAGGTGGTTTAGTTCGGACAGCCTCTTAAGTCGCCGGAAAATTGCACGGCGACGAGGTCTTTCTTCCCGGAAGTAGCTGGAATGACGCACAGCTATAATATTCTCACTGAAGCTCTGATACCATGTGAGAAAGCACGGGAGAAAAATATAACTTGATATTAAAACATGATACAATGAGCCCTATATATAATACACATAACCTAACCTACTCCTAATACACTTTGGATTAGAGTTCTACTATATTTACACTTCTAACAGCTAGCACGGACATAAAGAGACAAGTTTTAATATGCAGTTTTCTACAATGTAAATAACAATATCTTTTTGGTGGTAAGGTTAGCATGTACATTAGAGCTTATGCAACATTCTAGTGGAACAAGAATCACTTAGCACCAAGTTTAGCATCAAGTTACCAGCAGAGGCATATTATGCTCAACCATTTCCTGTAGAACTGGTAAACACTTCCCGAAGAGATCAGTCACTCCATCTTGTGAATTTGTCGTGGCACCAGCAGGATATAACTTCACCCCAAATACAACCTGGCTCTCTCCTGTTTTACTCTCATCTTATTAGAAAAGGCGGACAAAATACTAGATAAAACAACCAAAAGAAAAAGGAAAAAAGGATAATACACAAATGCTTTCATTCAGAAGATAAGTCTGAATCAAAGGATAATCAAAGATGTTTTGAAGATAAGTCTAGCAACATTCAGAAGTTTAAGATGAAATGTTTAGCTCTTTTTTATTTTTGGTGTAAAGGTCAGCTTTTGGAGGATCATGAATCCATTTTAGATATATTATTCCTTATAAGAAGAAGGACTAGGAGTGCCTACTTTTTGCTAGGGCATCCTTTTTTGTAATTATGGGGGGCTTCACAATTTTAGTGAAGTCTTATATCAATATACAATTATGTTACTTTTAAAAAAAAAATGCTCTCAGGGAAAGAAAACTATGAACATGGACCATTCGCTATGGAAAGAAAACTGCACCCAGCTGACTGTACACAATCGTTTAACTTAAATGCTACAAAATTTAACATGTTTAAATTCCCACGGAAGTAAGTGGAGCCGGACTTTGTAAAGGACAAGAGCCTCGCAACACTGACTTCAGAATTTCAAGGATTATGATCTGACATGAAAGTAGACATAACCAGAAGACCCAAAAAAAAGCAAAGGATGGCAGGTAGCCGAGAATCTAGACATGAACTTTAATGTCCTAAGAACAGATTATGAATTACACTTCCCTGAACCCTAGGTGCCCATTTGCAAACATCTAGAAAGCCAAACCACCCAAGTAGGACGTAGAAGCAAGCAACAGGGAGAAATTGGTTTCTGGAAAAATTTGAAAAGAATTTTAAGGTCTTATGTTCAAATTTGGAACTACATTTCCCCGACTCCCTAGTATCAATTATATTACCACCTGAAAAGCTATACAAAACCACCGAAGTAGGATGCTAGAAGCAAGGCTGCAAGGAATAATAGTTTTTTATTAACCATAGTTATGCATTGTCACAATAGCAAAACTAAAACGTCAGCTTTACAATGAATTAATGAAGAATTACAGTGTCTCTTATTTCAGCACTATTTAATGTTTCACCAAATAGGCTTTCTAGTGTTGCCTTTTCTGTCATGATTTTATTGACACACATATATGACTATTATCAATCACTGAAACTTAGTTTTTTGTTTCCTAAGATACGTGCCTGCACTATGATAGAAGAATGTCATATATGCACTAGCTGAGCTTTATGCAGTTATAGCATAGAAGAATAACATCTAATGTTTACCCTACTTTATCACCAAAAAAAAAAGAAAAAACGAAAAAAAAACGAATAACATCTAATGTAATTTTATGTGATTTTAAATAAAAGATATTTCAAAATATATTGGACTTACTTGCTAGTTTGATTTCAAGAGGACTGGTTGTATCTGTTAAATAAAGTGTCATAAGAGGATTGAAATCACTATTGGCAGGCAAAGATTTCAATATTGCTTCCCGGTATGCTACAGCAGCAGCGGTGGTCGTGATAGGAGGCTTCAAATTTGGCATAACTATTGCCCTCCCAAAGTGATGTGCACTTTATCAAAGGATGCAGCATGAACAAGTCAAAATCAAGATAAGAAACCAAATGAAACAAAGTGGTAGAAGAAGGAAAGAAGGAACTGAACATAAACTATAAACTATCATAATCGGCTACTCGATATCGATTAGAGTCCCACACCATCAGCTTAAGAATTTAACGAAAAACCTGTGCGAGACAACTGTCTTAAGAACGTCACCATCACGAAGATGAAGATGCCAATCATCAGGTCGTATGATTGAGAGCTCCATTTTTGCACTATAGGCTTTTGACGAGCTTTTCCTTCCAAAGCTAACAACTGGTATATGTGAAATCTGGATAACAATAATTTGATTTGATTAAAGAGATGCGATTTTTAAGCCAAATATAGAATATCTTAATAGAGTACCCCGAAAACGAGAAAATCAAAGATATTATTTTCCATAAACTCAAAGACATAAAGCTGATTGATTCATAAACTCTATTGCACTACACTGAGCCAAGGGAAGGTTATGTATCTTGTATCTAGCACATTTAGTACATCAGAGCAAGGGAAGCATTTGAAGTAGGAACCAAAATTGTTTTCCATAAAAAACACTCTTGCACTAATGTGTCAAATATCTTGTTAAATTTTAAAAAGTAATCATTATATGCAATATCTACTTAGAAGTGATAAAGTCCTTCAGAACTAGATATAACAGAATAAAGGATGAAATTTGCTATGGTTTAAGCAAAAATTATTGCACATATTACATCCTAAAAGACAATCAGGAAAAAGGGACTGCGGGTGGGATAGGAGCGCATGGAAGTATAGGGGAAAATGCATCCAAATGCTTGAATTGGCTTGCAGTTATTGGATAATAATATCGAAACACATCCCCTTATATTCAAAATCAACCCACTCTTAAGTAGTTGATGGTAAGTGGAGAAGATATTACCTTTGTTAACTATTCCAACATATACAATTCAAAAATAACCATTTTCTATTTTATGCAAAAATTTATCAACTTCAAGAGATAAAGGATACGTAAACCAGAGAGTCAGAGGTTTTCCACATAGAGAACTGTTGTAAACGAAAATTCCACCAAACTTTTGATAAAGTATGAACAGAAAGAGCAGTGGACCGCACTTCATCTTTCTACTTCAAGGAAGCAATAGTTGCTTTGACAGAGGGAAAACAAATATGATCTTCCCTCATGAATTGGTAGACAAATTGTATTCATCACAACTTTTACAGGCAAGAGTCATTATAGGATTTTGTCTTCGAACAATTTGTTCAGCAGCACCTTGATTTACTTTTTCCACTAGTTAGTCAAAGTTGTGGTCTGTTCATTTACTAATCCTTTCCCTCTTCAGATGCATCTTTTGAAGTGGGACCACTTTTCCGAAATGCAACTCGGGTCTTATCCATATGAGAAAAGGTAAATTACTGCTCCATATTGAGGAAAGCCGGAAAACTTGGTTACGTGGTCCTCAGCATTTGATAGCTTAACATGTAAAAAGATAAAAGCTTCTTATATATCCTGGTTCACACCTATAATCATCTTTATTAAAGATGAAACAACATAAAAGGTGCTACTTTTACAGGATTCTTGAGTCAAGGTAATAAGGCAAATTTTAATTATGAGGAGAGTTCATATGAAGTATCAAGAAGATTCATCATCAAAGAGGAAATCTGAGCTTCTAAACATAAAAGCAAAAATGAAGCAAGAAGCATATGAAGCTACGAACTCCCTTTCTAAGAGTGTTATGACATACATTGCAAGGGGAGAATAAGGTCCTCATCATCACTCTAGAATCTGGAACAACTGCTCCCTTAGAGGCCAGCATTTTGACTGTTACATTACGGAAAGAAAAGAACAGAGGAAATTTAGGGGCAAAGGATATTCATACTATTCTATGCAAGGAATTTTAAACATTGCTTATGTGAGCACATGTAATGACTAATCTTCCCAAATGACACATTTAGGTTAATTTTTAACAACGCATTCACATGTGCGCTTATGGCAGGTTCAGTTTTACAGCTTAGACAACATATGAGAATCAATATTCCGCTTGGCATTGTGACATGCGAAGATGAACTTTCAGAAAGCAATTTGACAAACACATGGCAGGCAAGCTGAAAACAAAGCTGCCAAGACAACTGGTGATTGCAATATATGCAAAAAATACCGTTCAAGTCAATGCACCTGGGTTTCCTTCTTCCTCAACATCTTTCTTTCACTTGCTACTTACAATTTTTCTCACACTTAACAAAGCTTTGAACACACGCATACCACGAGTGTACTTATTTTAACGAAACGTTTTAGGGGCGAGTGGCAAAGCACATAGCATTTCTCTGTATTTCAGCCTAGTTGCTATTAATTTTTAATATATATTTTTTATTAAGAACGGAGTACTTTTTTTGCTTTTTCTTTTCCTTTTTTTGTGAGAATAACTAGGATATATGAATAATCTCTTTTTTATTTATATTATAACAAGATGGTCAGCACGGGCTGTGCGGAACATTAATTGTTGTACAAAAGTGGCGCAACAAATACTTGATTTAACTGTTTAGTAGGATTACCCGAACAAAGATAGCAAAACCAAGCAGACTAAATATAAACATAATACGCTTCATACTATGTACATTTGGTTGTGAACAAGATTGTACAAATAGATTCTTGAGCTTGCTTCCATAAGTACGAGACATACAAATCAATCAGATTATCCGTGTTCATGTTAGTGATGCAACTAATACAAAAGCTGATATCATACTTGGATAAAATCTGGATTTTAACAGATGCAGTTGACATCACATTCAAACAGAGGTGGCAGGCGTACTTTCGGGACCTTCTTAATGAGGAGGGGGATCGGAGCATAGAGCTAGGGGAGTTGGGGTAGTCAGAGCGCCATAGCGACCTTGGGTACTGCAGGCGCATTAGGGTAGAGGAGGTCTTAGGGGCGTTGCGTAGGATGAGTAGGGGTCGAGCGACCGGGCCTGACGAGATCCCGGTGGAATTCTGGAAGTGCATGGGTAAAGCTGGAGGGGAGTGGCTCACTAGGCTGTTCAATGCGATTTTCAGGACTAAAAAGATGCCGGATGAGTGGAGGTGGAGTACAGTGGTGCCCCTGTACAAGAACAAAGGGGACATCCAGTGTTGCAACAATTACAGGGGCATCAAATTAATAAGCCACACGATGAAGGTTTGGGAGAGGGTGATTGAGGCGCGTGTGAGGGAGGCGACAACTATATCTGGGAACCAGTTCGGTTTCATGCCGGGACGCTCCACCACAGAGGCGATTCACTTAGTCAGGCGGATGGCGGAACAATTCAGGGATAAGAAGAAGGACCTTCATATGGTGCTTATCGACTTGGAGAAGGCGTATGATAAGGTCCCGAGGGAGGTGCTTGGAGGCGAAGAGTGTGCCAGAAGCCTATATCAGAGTAATCAAGGACATGTACAATGGAGCTAAGTCTAGGGTTAGGACGGTGGGGGGCGTATCAGACCATTTTCCTGTGGTAATGGGGCTCCATCAAGGATCGGCGCTGAGCCCCCTGTTGTTCGCCTTAGTGATGGATGCTCTGACCCGACATATCCAAGGGGATGTGCCTTGGTGTATGCTCTTTGCTGATGATATAATATTGATAAACGAGACGAGGGCCGGTGTTAGTGAAAGGTTAGAGATATGGAGACAGACCCTTGAGTCTAAGGGTTTCAAGATTAGCAGATCTAAGACAGAATATCTGGAGTGCAAGTTTGGCGAGGAGCCGAGTGGGGTAAGCGGGGAAGTGATGCTTGGTTCTCAGGCCATCGACAAGAGGGACAGTGTGAGATATCTTGGGTCTGTGATCCAGGGGGACGGAGAGATTGACGGGGACGTCACCCATCGGATAGGAGCGGGGTTGTCAAAGTGGAGGCTTGCTTCAGGGGCCCTGTGTGACAAGAAAATCCCGCACAAACTAAAGGGGAAATTCTACAGAGCCGTGGTTAGACCTGCAATGTTGTATGGGGCGGAGTGCTGGCCCGTGAATAACAAGCATGTTCAGAGAATGAAGGTTGCGGAGATGAGGATACTTAGGTGGATGTGTGGGCACACCAGGCTGGATAAGATCAAGAATGAAGTTATTCGACAGAAGGTAGGGGTGGCCCCGGTGGACGAAAAGATGCGGGAAGCGAGGCTGAGGTGGTTCGGGCATGTTCGGAGGAGGGGCTCCGATGCCCCGGTGAGGAGCTGCGAGCGGTTGGAGATTGTTGGTGGTCGGCGAGGGAGAGGGAGGCCTAAGAAGCATTGGGGAGAGGTGATTAGGCAGGACATGGCCAGAATGCAGGTTACCGAGGACATGACTCTTGATAGGGGAGTCTGGAGGTCTAGAATCAAGATTGTAGGTTAGGGGCTCATAGGTGATTAGTGTTTTAGTATGGTAGTTCCTGCTTGATATTACTGCATGCGACTGTATTTATGTTGCTTATGTTTTCATAACTGTTTACGTTACTTTTGTGGGAGTACCTATGCTTTATTATTTGATTTTGTCTTGCTTGTGTTTCTAATTATATCTCTGTTTCTTAATGCAGCTTTCCCATTTTTACTCTACTCGCCGAGGGTCGATTGGAAGCAGCCTCTCTGCCCTTTCGGGCAGGGGTAAGGCTCGTCTACATATTACCCTCCCCAGACCCCACTTGGTGGGAGTATACTGGGTAGTTGTTGTTGTTGTTGTTGTTGCAGTTGACATCACATACTTTCATCTTGGTATCCACCGAAAGAAAAGGAAATCAAGCATTAGCATCAAAACATAACATACCAAGCCAAGCTAAATCTAAGATGATCAATGCAAAGCAAAAAAGAGAAAGGGCTAACCTTCTATCATTGCTTAGGTCAACCAAATAAGAAAAGAGAATTGTAAGTTCATTTTGAGAAAATCTTATTTTCAGTAGTTAACCTAGTTTTTTTTATCTGTACCTGGTGTCCGAGTCTCTATGAGCCCCGACTAATCCCGGGGGTGCACAGGCCCTCGGCAAGGAGTTTCCCGCAAGTGCACCACGGTTAATTTAGGTTTTACCTAGTCCGATAGCCCTCAGAAATTGTTTGCACCCTGTGGGTTTCGAACTTGATACCTAGAAAGGGAGCAAATGTCAAGGCTCAAGTCAATTGCCACCAGGCCAACTCCTGAGGGTTTAGTAGTTAACCTAGTTAAAATACCCATATTTAGGGGTGTGCATTCGAATCGGTTTATCGATAAATCGAATCGATTATTTGTTATTGATTTATCGATTTCGATTTCGATTTCAAAATTTTCCTTATCGAGTTATCGATTTCGATTTCAATTCTGTCATTTTCGGTTTATCGGTTTATCGATAAACCGATAACATACACTACAACAACAACAACTACCCAGTATAGTCCCACAAAGTGGGGTCTGGGGAGGGTAATATGTAGACGAGCCTTACCCCTACCCGAAAGGGCAGAGAGGCTGTTTCCAATCGACCCTCGGCTTAGTGAAGGAGAGGAAAAACAAAAACAAAAACAAAAGAGCATTAGTAACTCCAGCAGAAATAGCGTAAATAATTATCTAAACATAAGAAACATAAATAAAATAGCATGCAATAATATCATACAGTAACTACTATAAATAACTGTCATAAGGGAGACACAAGCCAAAACACAAATCATCTATGGATAGCTCTGCCAAGCCTCACCCAACCCCAGATGAGGAGTACGAAAAACTCTAGGAGCCCCTATCCTACAACCCTGATACTAGACCTCCAGACATTCCTATCAAGGGCCATGTCCTCGGAAACCTGCATTCTAGCCATGTCATGCCTAATCACCTCTCCCCGATACTTCTTAGGCCTCCATCTGCCTCGCCGAACACCGACTATCGCCAGCCGCTCACAACTCCTCACCGGGGCATCAGGACTTCTTCTCCGCACATGCCCGAACCACCTCAGCCTCGCTTCTCGCATCTTCTCATCCACCGTGGCCACCCCCACCTTCTCTCGAAATAAATCGATAACAAACACTATTTTTTAAATTTTTTATAAATTGTTTTTTAAAATATTTTTTTAAATTTTTTTACCCTTATTTTATAATACCATTTCCGTTACCCTAAGTCCCTAGCGCTATTATTTCCTCTACCACATTTAAGGAATGATCATATTTAAAGCTCAAGGAAATAAAGTTCAAATTAATGAAAAATAAAATTAGCCGTGATGATATATTTTATTTTTTTATATTGTTGCAGTGTTGGTGGCATACATTTGATCACTTACTTTAATTTCATTTCATGTGCTTGTTGACACAATATTTATGTTATAAACGATGCTCTTCTTATTTTAGCTTCTTTTTGTTCATATTAGTTAGGCGTATTTGTAGCGATATACTTTTTGTGGAATCCAGAAAATTTTCTTATTGGTGTAATCGATAAGCCCCAAAAATCGTTAAATCGAAATCGAAAAAATCGAAACCTTATTGAAACAATAACGATAAGCATATGTTCAAATCGATAATCGATAAATAATTATCGATAAGGGTCAAAATCGAATCGATAAATCGAATGCACACCCCTGTCCATATTGTTGCAATTACAAGCTACAATCAAAACAACAGAAAGAAGCTAAGTGCCATTAAAGATTATACAAGATATGTGAAGAGCTGAAGAGTTGATATATATTATAATGTTGTTGCTCATCTTACTCCTATAAAATTAGGAACTATTTACTTAGAGAAACACGTGTAGTTGCAGTAAGAGTAGTGAAGCATTGGCAATTTGCTTCCAATACAAAAATTTTAACTTGTAGTGTTGTTGTCAAAGCTACAAGACGATAGCTGAAAATTGTGCCTCTTTTTCCTCATCCACCCCAGAAAAGTTATGTGCTAACTAAGAAGCATTAGTTGTATGTTCTGCCATACCCTGATAAAGTAGTCAAATCCATATTTATGCAGTACATGGATCATATGTAAGTTACCTGTTGAGCAACAACATAGTAATTCTTCCTCCCATTATCTAACAATCCCTTATCGTGAAATGAAGTTCACCATCTTATAACATGCTATTAAACTATCATCTATGATAGAGCTAGTGCCAACAATCAGCATGAACTTCTTCATCATGTAACATGCTAGTGATTCTTTTTTTATTTTTTATAAAAAAAAAACATGAGAGTAATTCTTCCTCCCATTACTTAATAATCACTCATCGTGACATGAAGTTCACCATCTTATAACATGCTATTAAACTATCATCCATGATAGAGCTAGTGCCAACAATCAACATGAACTACTTCCTCATGTAACATGCTAGCAATTCTTTTTTTATTTATAAAAAAAAAGGAGAGTAATTCTTCCTCCCATTAATTAATAATCACTCAGCGTGACATGAAGTTCCCCATCTTATAACATGCTATTAACCCTTCCAGCAAGTACGATTCAATGTTACACCATAATCAAATACGCAGTAGCAGTTGAACTAACCAGCAACACAGAAAAGGAAATTCACCAACAACGATAGATGAAGAATGAACTTCTATATTGATAAAATGGTCTGAACTTTAATACCAATCGAAAGTAGTCAGCAGTAAATTATAATACAACAACAACAATTACCCAGTAAAATTCCACAAAGTAGAGTCTGAGGATGGTAATGTGTAGGCGGACCTTACCCTTGTCCCGATAGGGTAGAGAGACTGTTTCCGATAGACCCTCGGCTCAGAAAGACGAACATAAAAAATAAGAAAAGACAATTCATTAGTAACTCCAGTAGAAACCGTAATAGTAACAGGAGCATAACAACCAAAAAGATGAATGACATGCAGTCGTGCCATGACCTGCTTGATCATCTCTCCCCAATACTTCTTAAGTCTCCCTCTACCTCTTCTCGTACCCACCACGGCCAACCGCTCACACCTCCTCACCGGTGCATCGAGGCTTCTCCTCTGCATGTGCCCGAGCCTTGCTTCTCGCATCTTGTCATCCACAGGAGCGACGACCACCTTCTTCCGAATATCTTCATTCCTAATCTTGTCTATCCTAGTATGCCCGCACATCCACCTCAACATCCACATCTCTGCTACTTTTATCCTCTGGATATGGGAGTTCTTAACCGGCCAACACTCTGCCCCATACAACATCGCCGGTCTAACTACTGCTCTATAAAACTTACCTTTGAGTATCGGTGGCACTTTCTTATGACACAAGACTCTAGATGCAAGCCCCCATTTCATCCAGCCAGCCCCTATGCGATGAACGACGTCCTTGTCGATCTCTCTGTCCCCCTGAATCATCGACCCAAGGTACTTGAAGCTATCTCTCTTGGGGATGACCTGTGGCCCAAGCCTCACGTCCCCGCCTACATCTCTCGACTCAGCGCAAAACTTGCATTCCAGATACTCTGTCTTAGACCTGCTCAATTTGAAATTCTTAGACTCGAGAGTCTGTCTCCAAACCTACAATCTCTCGTTAACACTGGCCCTCGTCTCGTCAATTAGAACTATGTCGTCAGCAAATAACATACACCATGACAATTCCCCTTGAATATGGTATGTCAAAAAAGCATCCATCACCAAGGCAAATAAGAACGGGCTAAGCGTTGAGCCTTGGTGTAATCCCATAACAACCGGAAAATGCTCCGAGTCGCCTCCCATCGTCCTAACCTTAGTCTTAGCTCCATCATACATGTCCTTGATAGCTCGTATGTAGGCTACCGGCACACCATTCGCCTCAAGACATCTCCAAACGAAGGGTGTGCCGGTGCCTTTATTAGTCCAGGACCGTCCTCCTCCTTAGTAGATGTCACACCTCTTTTTTCATTACTACACCCCGAAATGGCATAATAAAGGGAGTTTTTTCCAATTTAAGTGACAATCAAAACGGGATTAATTATTAAAAACCAGAGTCGCCATTTGGGATAATTATTGAAATCCCAAGTCATCGGTTTAAAATTTCGAATCGAGGAAAGAATGACTCTGTAATTATAGTCTGCGAATCAGAAATCCGAGTAAGTAATTCTGTTAACCCGGGAGAAGGTGTTAGCCACTCCCAAGTTCCGTGGTTCTAGCACGGTCGCTTTGATCCTACTTGGCTTGTTAAAGTTATTTAATATTGATTTTTAAACCTACATTCATTTATCTCTTTCACCGCTTTTAAATAGAAAATTATCTTGAAACGGGATACGCGTACTATACCCGCTTGTTTGGCGCGTGAAAAATCATGTCACGCAAATGTGTCCACGATTAATAACGCCTAATTATTTTTAAAAAAGGTTTGGGCCGAAGTTGCGTGAACGCATACTCCAGTTTTGTTTTCATAGGTGCAATTGTGTTATGCAGACATATACGCAATCACACTAGTATTTTAAACGGCCTGAAGGATATTCTACGAAATATTATATTTTACCTAACCTAGGAAATTACTAAAGGCCATATGTGATTTAATGCACTTGTCTAAAATAATTAAAACTTGTAACCTATTTTATTATTAAGAAAAGATTGGTCGAAGTTGCACGAACGCATACTCTAGATTAATTTAGAGTCATGGTCGTGTTACGCGAACGTATACGCAACCACAATTTATATTAAGAATCAAGAAAAGTGAAGCTGTGCTTAGTTCTTTCAGGTAAGAAATGGCGTACATTATTTTGATTTTAATGCCATTTCCGGTTTTTTTTTCCTTTACCAGTTAAATAAATGATGTATTTAGAGCCAGGAAGATCAATTTGTCTCCCTTTTCATAAACCTTTATTGATTGAATTACTTTGGTGGATCTTTCATTTTTGAGACAAACATGTAATACCATACCCAATATTAAACCAACAAACCCCAAGTTCAATCCTTCCATTAATATTATATCAAACCATTTAGGATCAGATTCACAGTACCAATAAATAGGCACGACCAAAGCAAGATCAGACTTAACAGAAAGCATTCAAAATCAAGTTAAAGTGTCGCAGAATAACGAAAACAAAATGAAACGCAGGCAACGAACTGTAAATCTTCATATAACCATTAACACCATACTATCCTAACAAAACAATAAGAAGGATGGGAGATAGACCTGAGATGGGCGATTTAGTGACAAGAATTAAGCCGGGACTTAAACTACGTACAGAGACCGTCGACCAAGCCCGCTGACCGGAAACACTCGAACATCAACTTTAACCAGCTCTACCCCAGCAGCGAAATTCAGACCCAATTGGACTCCATGATTTCTAAATTGAAAATCAGAAGAGAAATAAAATTGTCGAGACTACACAAAACTATAACGCCAACACCAACAGCTAACTGCATAAGCTACTGTCACTTGGAGATGAAAGGACTCCATCTCGACTCATTTTTACCGTCCTTTAGAGTATTTCAGATGCCTCGTTTTGGTCTGGTGCGTACGGTTGTGGGGAGAGGAAGATGGGTGGAGTTGAAGGATGATCTTTCGATTCCGGTGAGTTGTTGTTGCTGGTCTTCGGCGATGGGTCGTTTGGGTTGAAGAGGCAGAACGCTGGAGAAGACGACACGCAGGGGGGCGGGTCTGCGTGTGTTCACGAAGGGAGATGAAGAAGACGGAGGTTTCCGGTGGCCTGTGGTGGCTGCTTCAACCTGAGAAATCAGAGGTCTAGGTTTGATTGGGTGGTGCCAAGAAGACGACCAAAAGGGGTGGGGGGCGTTCTTTGCACCCTCAGCGCAGCCTTGCGTATCTATCAGCGTGTGGGTATTTTGTGTATTAGGTCTACGTTTTGATAGGTGAGTAAATGGGTTTGGGTATTGGGTCGGATCGGGTCTATCCGGTTTAGGATTGGGTAGGGGTTGATTTGGGTTGGGGTGGGTTATACGGGTTAGATAGTGTATTTGGGCTGGAATTTTAATAATATTTTTGTCCAATTTTAGCTTTTTATTTCAAGATCAACTATCCAAGATTTCTTTTCCTCCTTTTGATTAATAAAAAAACTTAAATTAAACTAATATATAAAATTAAGTTAATTACCTCTAAAAATTTTATGAAAGTCAATTATTTCTAAATTAAGAAAAAAAAGAAATTACTAATAATATGAAAAGGCTAAAAATGCAAAAATGAGCTTTTTTCATTTTTTATAAAACAACTAATTTACTAATTAACCTTAAATGTAAAAATAAACCCTAAATGCAATGGAAGATATTTTTTGTACTTTTCATGAGTTAATAAACATACACACAGATTATCACAAAATCCTATAAAATTGTAAAAATGAGCAAAATTATTTTTCTTGTATTTATAGGAGTAATCATATAGGGAAAAAATCACGTGCTCACAGCTGCCCTTCTTTGGGCGGAAACATGAAGAGTTTTCGTGCAAAGATAGGTGAGCAAATACGAGCGATTTTTGCCTGTTTGAATACTCCGTGAGAAGCATTTTGAAAAGCTTGACCGCACCCTGCTTCAGAGGTTGCCTACATATCCTTGGCTATAAATGAATCAAGTCAGTGTAGTTCAGGATTGAGTGAAATGAAAGAGTATGCTAAAGTGAAGATCCGGTCGAGGTGCCGTTCCGCCGAGGTTCCGGTCCGCGGTCCTGTTATTATATCAAAATCAAAAGAATGAAAAAGACTAGCTAAACTTGTCAACTACGAGTTACAAGATTCTTATCTATAAGTCTTCTGAAGCTTGATCTTGAGTCTTAAGTGGTTCTTTATTCCGACTTTAGATTTCAACCTTGACGCTTATTATGTACAGGTACTAGCTCGTTCTTCTTCAGCTTTTCTTAATTAAGACCGGACATGCAGCGCTTGCGACCTCAACCATGCCTTGAGAAATTCACATCTTTCATCTGCATATTAACTTCAAACTTGCTTCCCTTTATTCTTTTTTTTTCTTTACTGTGACTAACTTTTGTTGATTACCTTGGACCATTGAGTTGCATTCTTGCCACGAGCTTCTTTTGTTGCTGACTTGAATTGTAATTTGAGATGTTTTCCCTTTCACCGGGTGGATGCTTGATTGCTGAACTCAAATTGTATTCCCTTGTTCTCCAGGTGGGCGCCTGATTACCAAGGCTTGACACTTGAAAAATATTCCCTTGTTCTACATGTGGATGCCTGATTACTAAACTTGCATCTTGAAAAATATTCTCTTGTTCTACAAGTGGGCGCCGGATTACCCAAACTTGAAATTTTGAAAAATATTCCCTTGTTCTGCAGGTGGGCGTCTGATTACCAAGACTTGAATTTTGAAAAATATTCTCTTGTTCTACAGGTGGGCACCTAATTGCCAAAACTTGAAATTTGAAAGATATTCCCTTGTTCTATAAGTGAACGCCTGATTACCAAAACTTGAAATTAGAAAAATATTCCCTTGTTCTACAGGTGGCCGCCTGATCGCCAAAACTTGCATCTTTGAAAAATATTCCCTTGTTCTACAGGTGGGCGCCTGATCGCCAAAGCTTGAAATTTTGAAAAATATTCCATTGTTCTACATGTGGGCACCGGATTTCCAAAACATTAAAATTTGAAAAATATTCCCTTGTTCTCCGGTTGGACGCCTAATTATCAAGACTTGAATTTTGAAAAATATTCACTTGTTTTACAGGTGGGGCCTTATTGCCAAAACTTGCATCTCCGAAAAATATTCCCTTATTCTACAGGTGGGCGCCTGATTGTTAAAACTTGAAATTTTGAAAAATATTCTCTTGTTCTCCAGGTGGGCGCCTGATTACCAAGACTTGAATTTTGAAAAAATTCCATTGTTCTACAGGTGGGCGCATGATTGCCAAAACTTGAAATTTTGAAAAATATTCCCTTATTCTCCAAGTGGGCGCCTGATTACCAAGACTTGAAATTTTGAAAAATGTTTCGTTGTTCTACAGGTGTGCCCCTGATTGCCAAAACTTGAAATTTTGAAAAATATTCCCTGAGACTGTTGCATGTGTACCCGATCACAACAAAACAAACAAAACAGAAGAAATTCTTTCTGCCCCAGTTTGGTGCTGTATGGATCTGTGAGTGTTAATCAAATCCCCTTACCAAACGTCTAAATCTAAGCTAAGTTCCATTATCCATGAGGGATCTAACAATTCTTAATTGATGACAACTTTAAGATTATGTTATGTTTCTCAAAAGGTATTATTTTCCATTATGTCTTGTTATGAGTTATATCTGCTTGGGATCTGCTGGTGACTGGTGGGTAAAACTACTTCCCATTATCCAGGTGTGTCCTGACAACTCTTAATTAGATAACAAAATGTGTCTCTAGGGGTTAGTGTTTAGAGCTACGTCCCATTATCTAAGGGGATCCTGACAACTCTTACGATTAAATCCCATTATCTAGGCAGATCCTGATGACTCTTATTGGGGAAGTATTTGGGTTTGACCATACCACCTATTGGGGACCCATACATTTAGACACTCCGCTCGTTGGGGTCGTCTTTTGGGTGAGCTTAATGGGCGGACCCTATGTGCAAGCATTTGGAGAATTTTGATCATTATGCATGGACGAGGTCCTTATCTCAAGGTGGCAATGTGATGTTTTGATGACCTTATCAAACCGTTACGTCCATTCGAAGATGGAGCGTTATGTCGAGTCGGGATACCATGGATGCCTGTTATGGGTCATTATGACGCACGTTTCCCAGGCACCGCCTCATTTCTCATGCCCTTTAAACTTTTTGGCAATTCCCAGATTTCCCGCTCAAGGTATTTGTGTTCCTATATATGGGGGAACCAACCAATCGATTGTTACGCTTTTCAATTTACCTAAAGGAATTTCAATGACTTCCACCTTCTTCCATATTTTGTATTTATGCTTTCGTCAGAATTTGATGTGACCATCCTCTCTGTTTCTTCATCACTTCTCTATACTCCGACCGAGATTGATAAATGGTTGGTACCTTTTATCATACTGATAGATTCGTCGTAGCTCCGGTGCCGGAAAGTGATGTACCTCTTCATAGAGAGGGAACGTAGGTGATGGAAGACGAGGGATTTCTGACTGTGGTTGAGATACTACCCCTTCGGGGGGAATTATGGATTGATTTTAACACCATTTACAGAGATGAACTGGATATTGTTCTTCCGCCATAGATGAAGTAGTGATTAAGGTGCTTAAGACTAAGTAGGGGATCCCAAATCATATCGACACCAGCAACGAGGGCGGACATCGTACATCTAAACTTCCCGAGAGTATTGCACATTTTACGCGTATCCTTTTTGTCAGATATATGCTTCCTCTCCCTTATCTAGTGATATATTTCTACCTTTTCTTCGATGTGTACCCGGCTCAGCTCTCACGATACACGTACAAGATCTTCCTTATGCTCATCAAGTATGCAGAGCTCGTCAGTCGAGAGATTACTTTGGGTCTCTTGCTTAATATTTTTGCTCCTCAATTTGTTCATGCCACGATGTCCATATACACCATCGACGAACCAAGATTTTAGTGGTAAAGATGGATAATAAGGCTAATCATCGCTTTTGCGAAAGCTATTTTTATGTTCGGACAGAGCACCTTGTGGCGGACCAGACAGGGTTCCCTAAGACATGAACTTAGCTCGTAAGTTTTCCTCTATTTATTTTGCAATTTCTTTCGAGGTGGTCGCCGATCGTCTTTTGGATGATTTTGCTGACTTGTTTTCACTTTTGTAGCTGAGAGATTACCCCTACCGCCAGTTGATCCGTGAGTGGGTGGGCGCAGTTCTTCTCCATACAATTGGCATTTGTGAGTGGGCATCCTTCCACGAGAAATATAGGCGTAAACCTCTCACTAGTGAGTCAGCATGTTCTCTTCGCCTTATGGTTCGATTTTGTCGTTATATGATCGTTTTTCTTTGTTGACAAGGAGCACGCAAAGGAAAAGGCCTGCCCCACTGGCGTTTCGTCAACCAGCGCCCCTTGCACATCCTATGTCGAGAGACGCCTTCCGACCTGCATCATGAGCTGTTAACCACCTCGTACCTACGACCGGAGCTGCAAACGTGGTGGTTGTTCCTTGACTTGAGACTCCAGTTTCTATTATCCGCCAAATGGGCAAGTCATCTCATGCTGGCAGTGAGAAGCTCCGTAAAAAAGATGACGGGTGGCTATGGAAGTGGCGCCCCAAATCAAAACATCGTTTGGGGCGAACTCGCTCGTAGAGTCTACGCCAATTATGAGTGATCAACAGACAGAAGTGGTGGGGAAATAGGGTCCCGAGGCCGCCAATTCTATCTTTGGTGGCCCTTTATCATCTCGACCTACCCGCACTTCTTCTTAGGATGAGCAGAGGGGGAAAGGCGTCATGGTCGATGATTACGAGTCTGAATCCTACCTTGATCCTAACGATGTTAAGATGTTCGAGGAAGGCTTTACCTTAACCATGGTAATGGATGGAGGTCCCTCTCGGATACTCGAAATTCCATCGTACCTGAACCTTCTGAAAGACACAGTGGACTTTGTACCGCAGTTTGATCTCATATGCTCAGCCACAGAAGCGAGGCTCTTCAGGACGTTAGCGATACCAAACTGTCACGTGGAGGGGCCGCGATGGGCATAAGGGTGAGCTCCTCGTATATTTTTCTTTGTTTGTTGTTATTATTCATGATCTTGGACCTTGTCGACTACCTTCTTCTCTTTGTTCAATCTTATATGCAAGCGATTAAGAGTGGTCGCATGGACGAGACTCGAGCCAAGATCTTCCTGACGATGCTTGAAAAGTATCGGTGGTATCGTAATAGATGCCGTGAGATGCATGAGTGACTCGGGATGGGTACTAGCACCGATCCCCCTAAAGAGGAATTGGAAAAGTGAGACCAAGAGTTTATGTAGTCCATTCGCAAGTGTAGTGAGCTTGAGGAGCTACTTCGCACCAAGGACGAAGAATTCGAGTTAGGAAAAGGGGTTGTTGCTGAGTGCGAGCATCTTCAGGCTAAAGTGTCATCATTACAAGCCGAACTAGATCAGAGTGTTGCCATAGTTGAAGTCTTGGGTGTAGAATGGATGGGTAAGTTAGCTGAGTTGGACAGAAAGTTGCCAAGTTGGAGAATGCCGAGAATGCTCGGGCATCGGCTTTAGCAAGAGCAGCAGCGTTTGAAGTAACTACATTTGTCCTTCAATTTGAGTAGGAGTCCGAGAGGGAAATGGTCATGCTAAGGAAGGCTAGGCTCGAAGACCGCATCGACAAAATTGATATAAAGGCTTCGAGCCTAGGGGATCGGGTCGTAGCGCTCGAGGCTGAGAGGGCGCAGTTATTAACTCAAGTTGAATCTGCCTCTGCCATTAATCCTCGTCATTTGTATGAGCTTTGGTTCCATGTCAAGGCCCAACGAGACATATACAAGGGTTTGTGGGAGGCAGGCAATGTTTATGAGGTTTCTTATGAAGAAGCACGGGCGAAGGCACGAGAGGCTCGCATTAATTGTGGCTACGACCCTGAGACACCAGAGGCCGGATAGGATGCTGCTATTGAGAAGGAGTTTCTCGAAGACAATGATGTGGAATACGGCGGTGAAAATTTAATTGCTGCTCCAGTATTCTCTTTTATTTTGTCTCTTCTTTTTTGTTTCAGGCCCATTTTAGCCTTTTCTAAGGTGCATCTTTAAAGCATGTATATATAAATAAAATAGTTGTTTCATTTTTTTATGTCCTTTGATTTTCTTTCCCTTCCCCTTGTTTTCTACATCTTTTCGTTTTGTCCTAGGCCTTTGGATTTTTATGTGATGAGTCCCTGATTTTTTAATTAGAATCTGATCTTGGCCGGATAGAGTAGGGTCTCATCGTGCGAGTCCGAACTAAGTCGCTTCAGACTCACATGTTCAGATGAGGTTAACTTCTAATTTGTCGATGGTCGTTGACCATCAGGGTGGTATTTCAAGCAAAGGCCGAAATGTTGACCTATCAGAATTCGAGCAAGCTCGAATTCTTCCTTTTGGTGATGGTCGTTGGATGTATGGGTGCTATTTCGAGCTAAGGTCGAAATGTTAACCCACTATATTTTGAGATAGATCGAATTCTATTTTTAGTGATGTACTTTAGCCGTAGGAATGTTATTTCGAGCTAAAGTCGAAATGTTAACCCTTTATATTTCGAGCTAAGTCGAATTCTTCTTTTAGCGATGCCCTTTGACTGTAGGGGTGTTATTTTGAGATAAGGTCAAAATGCTAACCCTCTATATTTCGAGCGAGGCCGAATTCTTTTTTTAACGATGGCCTTTGGCCGTAGAGGTGTTATTCAAGATAAGGTCAAAATGTTAATCCTCTATATTTCGAGCGAGGTAGAATTTTTCTTTTAGCGATGACATTTGGCCGTAGGGGTGCTATTTCGAGCTAAGTCAAAATGTTAAACCTCTATATTTTGAGCAAGGTCAAATTCTTATCATAACGATGGCCTTTGGACGTAGGGGTGTTATTTCGAGCTAAGGTCAAAATGTTAACCCTCTACCTTATTGTCGTAGAGTTTTGGAGCTTTATGGGTTGCCGTTCTATTTGTGCGTACGTCAAAGTGGTCCTAGCGCACTCCATTTTGTTGTTATTGGAGAATATTCGGTGCTCCCTGGGAGAGTCCCAGTTTTGCTTAACTTCGCTTCCATTGGACAATACTATTCCTCTTCTATGTGAGTCCCATATTGCTTAATTTAACTTGCACTGGAGAATACTACGGTGGAAAGCACAAAATTTTGCTCTATTTCATTCATTGGAGAATTCTATACATGTTCGTTACATACATATATATTGAAGGAGTTCCCGTATCTAGTTCTTTTATCTTCCGGCCTAGGGAAGCATTCAGCAGACGGGGTGACGAATCATACTTAAACTTCAAGACATTCCTTTGCTCACTTCATTAGGAATCTTCCCGAGACAATCCAATTAAAAACCTGGGAGAGGGAATATAAATACAACTTGATGGGGGATCCTTCAGAATTCGAAATATTTGAGGTGGGCGACATTCTCATTGTTTTGTAGTAGTTTCCCTTCTATTATTTCCATTTGAAATACTCATTTTCTTGCTTGCTCGTGCGAGTGCTCGCATTTCTATTTGAGTTAACAAAGGACCGAAGATAAACCAAAATGAAATTTTTGGTTACATTGACCTGACGAGCCAGTGAAAGAGAGAGTGACATTGTGGTGTTACTTGCTCTGTCTAGTGCTCGGACAATGGTTTTAGATTTAGTGGCTGTGTTCGGCTCCGTCACTTCCAACGCATAGGCTTTATATGGGTTGGGCCCGCCCCACTCGCCGAGGGGGTGAAATCGAGTCGTTGACTGATCTCGTTCGATTTAAGCCAACAACAAGAGAAACATGTCATACTTCGTTCATATACCAGCTAGTGTGTGGGGGAATGTGAAATAGTGTAGGATGTGCCCATTTTTTCAGAAGATCGCGTATGAAGCTGCTATCCTCTCCCAAGGGGTGGGAATGTAGGTCAATGTATAGGGTGAATACGTCGAATGAGGTTGTGGTCATGCCAGATGACCATGATATATTCTTAACGTGCATACATCGTACCAAACCTACTATCGATTTTTCGAGTGATTGTTTGTATCGAGCTGGTGAGGCCATGATAGCTTGGTAGTGAAATTTCATCAGTTCTAAATCTAAAGAAAACTAGGAAATTTGGCTAAGAAATCCTCACAAACGACATCAACTTGTTCAACCAAAAAATCATTACATTCTTTGAGTAAATCAATTAATAGATAGGAGAGGATAATCTTAGCCAAACATAATTAACTCTAGACATAGATATATTAGATATACAAGTTGGAGAATAATAAATAAATTTAATATTTCTTCATATGATTATTACATATCAAATAGAAATGATAAGCTTACATTTATGACGAGATTACACTGTAATCGTAAGAGCCTAGAAGGAGAAGAAAGAAAGTTGTTGATACCGAGAGATCCATTTGGTTTCGTCCCGCTCCTCTGTAGTAACCAGATCTCCCTTTTATAATGGTCTCCTCCCCTCTATATATATTCCTTTTTATTCAACGGTCTTTGACCGGCGTGCTTTCTCATGATTGTCCTTCATTACTTGCTCAAGAGACTACACTTATTTTGTGATATAAGCTTTCTAGTGGCTTGACTCCGGTAGGGACCGTGGTGCTCGTCGCCATTACGTCTCGAGGGCACGATTGTGGCAGGGTCGAACTCATACCGTTCTATTTTATGATAACCATCTGGTGGTCAGATTTTGACCCATACAAAAGTGTCCGCAATTAATTTCAATTTGAGACGTTATCAGTATTTGGTTGAAAGTGGACTTTGATCTTAGGGGCAATGAAATGTGAATGTTATGTGCCAAAATTGGATATTGCAAAAATTAACACTATTCAAGGTTACAATAAAGAATAAGAAACATTCTTATTACTATCCATTTATGCCTAAAGAAATGGAAAAAAACCTTAGCTTACGACTTGTTTGGATGGTTGTTATATATTGTTTCATAATGTATCGTAATGTATTATATTGTATTATATCATTTGATAAATACAATATTTAGATAGATTGTATCGTTTGTTGTTGTTTCGTGATATCATGCACCAGCAATATAAAGAATAAATTTGCAATATTATAAATAAAAATTATGATACTAAGGTAAATTTATTATATAAAAAGTATGGTAAAGGATAAAATAAAATTATTTAATAATAGTGAAGGGTGACATGAGATAAAAAACAAGATAACGATGCAACCACACGAATCGAACGTTACATAAAGTGATATATTTCATCGTTACATAATGATAGATTTAACACTACGATACAATAAAATTTAAATAGCAACCAAAACAAACATCGTATTTCTAGTAATAATACGATACAATACAATACATAACGACCATCCAAACAAGCCGTTAGCAAATTGTGAAAACATAAAACGCAATAGACGCCACACGGAAAAGGCATATATTTTCAAGCGAGCAATAGAGAAGAGGAAGCTCGTTCCAAAGACATACACAAAAAAAAAAGCAAAAAGTTTCAGTCAGAGCAATACGGGAAGCTCCATGACCACCCTAGGCAAATGGCCAACACATGTAGAAGAAACTAGTATCTTTCAGTCAAATTCCCAAAAGGAAAAGATTTGTGGAGCCGCCAAAGCAGATGGATGTTGATGATCTGGTGAGTTCTTATGTGTTCTCATTTCAGGCTAAAATGTTCCCTTCTTATTTTGTGGAAAATGTATTCCTGTGTTATGTTAGATAATGTTAGAGAGTATTTCAAGTATAAGATTGTATGTTGGATAGATAGTTAAATGTTGTAGGTATAAGGCGTGATCTCAGGGATGCATTATTGACTTATGTGTCTAGCTTTTATGTATATATTCTCGATACAATTTATTATTTGAAGTATGAAGTGAAATACACTTACATCATTCTTATGGTATCAGAGCCTCTACGATCTCGGTAAAGACTCATACTTTTTTTGGTTGCTTTTTCCGGGAGTCACTTCTCTGGGTAAAATTTTGTTACCTTTTGACCCCCTACTCCATTAGTAACCTCCTCTCCCGGTCAGATCTTGTTTTCACAATCTTGAGTTCATGAAGAATAGGTGTCAATCTTGCCATTTTTGCAACATAGTAAGAAATTTCTCTACTTTTACTTCTTGTTGTTGTTATTGAAGTTGTAATGAGTTAGGAAGAAGACTTGTTGGGTCTTGTATTTTGAGAGAGGAATGGAGTAATTGGGTTTATGCTAAGCTTTTTGTTAACGATAATTCAAGTCTAATTTATTGTCCCAACTCTTTATTGCTTTTTGTCCCACCTCTTTATTGCTTTTTCAAAAAGTTCACTATTGATATCCGCTTTTCCTCTACATCAAGCCCTTATTTTGGCTTATTCTGGATTCTAGTGCAAGCTATTTGCAACAAATTGTTTTTATCTATTTGATCTTTCCGGAATTAGAATCTCAAAATATTGAAGCAAGATGATTCTTCACAAACAGGTGGGTCATCCACAGCAGAAGAAGTCAAACCATTTTTCTCTTCAATTTTGAATCCTTCCATTATTATTATTGTTAAATTACAAGGTAGTAATAATTACTCACCATGTTCTTCTCCAGTTGAGATGTGGTTCCTGGGAGAGGGATATGAGGATCACTTAGTAAAAAATTCTAGTGAAATTGGCACCAGTGAAAAGACTAAGGGGACCCGAATTGATGCACAATTATGTAATATTTTATCGAACTCTTTGGATTCTAAGTTACTCAACTTGTTCAATCTTGTAAAAAATGCTACAAAGTTTGGAATAAAGCTAATGCTTTGTATACGAATGGTATACAACAAATATAGAAAGTAGTTTTAGATTTAGTCCAACTTCAGCAGAACAATCAAGATATGTCGAGTTATTTAGGACAACTAGATACCTTGAAAGATCAATTCTGATGACCCAAAGGGTCATCACCTATTTTTTTATTCATTCTGTACTTCCGAGACCTCAAATGCCTTATTTATAGTTGCCTTGATTTGTGTGCACAGTCCGAGCTCGTAGCCAGAAAGCTTAAATGTAAAATTTTGTGAAAATACTAAATTTTTTATATTAAAATGAATAAATTTGATTTCGGTCAGCATTTTAGGCAAAAGGACCCGGACCCATGATTGGACGGCCCCGGAGGGTCCATAGGAAAATAAGGGACTAAGGCATATGCCCGAAATTAAATTCTGAGGTCCCAAGCCCGAGTAATGAATTTTTGAGTAAACTTATTTTTCTGAAATTATTATAGAAAATTGAAATAAAATTTGATTAGAGCGTATTGGTATCGGGCCCGTATTTTGGTTCCGGCGCCTGGTACAGTTGTCATATGTGATTTAATATATTTCTGTAAAATTTGGTTGAAATCAGACATCGCTTGACGTGTTCCCGGCTTAAAGTTCCAAAATTGGAAGTTTATGACATTTGAAAAAAGATCATGGATTTTGAGGCTTAATTTGATGTATATGATGTTAATTTGGCGATTTGATTGCACGGTTAAGTTCGTAGGATATTGTTGAGTTAGTGTATGTGTTTGGTTAGGATCCCCGAGGGCTCGGGAGTGTTTCGGAGGTGTCTCGGGATGGTTTCAAACTTAGGACAGTACCAGGTTTTTGGCTTCAGCTATTGCATGCAATTTCTTCTTCGCGTTCGCGACGCTTCTTCCGCGTTCGTGAAGCTTTAGACTTCTCCTTCATCGCGTTTGCATCCAATCTCTCACGATCGGGTAAGGTTATTGGACCATGTGGGCTTAGCCCTCTTTTCTTCTTCATGTTCGCATACTCTAGATCGAATTCGTGTAGCTTGCCAGACTTCCTTCACCGTGATCATATGGTAGCGCACGCCTTCACATAAAACAAAACTTCTGGACCCCAACCCTTTTCTCTCCGCATTTGCATCCTTCCTTCCACAAACGGGATGGCCTGTAAGTGTTACCCTTCGCGAATGCGACCATCCTGTCGTGAACACGAAGGTCAATTTCGCCCAGTTATAGTTTTAGTTTCCAGAATAGTGTTGTTGCAAGATTTTCATAAACATTCACGAACTCCTTCTTCTCATGTCTTTAGGAGTCCATTAAAGCTATCCTTCACCAAACACTTCTTGGGTTAGTACTCCTTGCTTGTTTCCTTCCATTTTTTTTCAACAAACAATGAATTCTTAAGCCTAAAACTTGTAACTAAGGGTAGAAATTGGGGGACATGGGTAGAACTAGGGCTTTTTGAATTTTCTTGATTTAGACCTTATTTTGTGGTCGAATTTGAAAATAAATTATATATTCGGGCTCGTGGGTGAAGGGGGGTTTGATTTTGGTCCGAACCTCGTATTTTGACCAAGCGGGCACGGGGTCGATTTTTTGCATTTTGGAAAGAAAGCTTGAAAATCTATAATTTGGCATTGGTTTGATTTGTTTAGCATGTATTGATATTATGAAGTCATAATTATATAGATTTGATTGAGTTGGAGCTGAATTCGAGTGGGAAAACGTTTGTTGTGGAATTATTTAGCCGTAGAAGATGAGGTAAGTGTTTGGTTTAACCTTAGCTTGAGGGAATATGTGTTCACTCTTATTTGCTACCTGCTAATTTTCAAGTACGATGTATAGGCATGGTGACTAGTATCTATACATTGGTGTCTAGCATGACCGTGAGTCCTTGTTTTGTGAATATTCTGATTTTGTTGTAACTTCCATGCATATTTGACGATTTACATATGTTGTAAAGAGCATGTGAAAGGAATTGTGAACATTAAACTCCGTGGAGCATTGGATCAAGTTGAAATATAGGTTTTGAAGGTATATGGAATAATTAAATCCTTGGAGGACTGACTCACGTGATAATGTGGACTATGAGATGAAATGAAAGGAAGAAAAGTTATTGGTTTATTCCATTGCCGTGACATTTTGTTGTTTTGTTCATATTCTCCCTAGCGGGGACGCATATACTTGCACTGTTGATTTTCCTTGCCGGGATAGTATAAATTGTTAATCCCTTGTCGAGACTGTAGTCATGATCAATGTAAGTTGTATTTAGATATTATATGGGATCGGTGTGCACGTCGCAACAGATATTATATTGGATCAGGTTGCATGCCGCAACATATATTATATTGGGTCGCGTTGCACACAGTAAAAAATATTATTTTTGGTCGGGTTGCACGCCTTAATAGCTATATGTATTCGGGTTGCACGTCGCAACAAAATTAATTGATAAAGGACCAGGTTGCGCGCCGCAACAGTAGTGTTATTGAATTGTCGTTGATGTTGTACTTTTCTTTTATATATCCATTGGGTTTTTGTTAAGTTGATATTGATCCCCCAAGCATGTACCTCCCTGAGTTATAACTGCCCATTACCTATTTATTTTTCCGCACTACATTTTACGTAACTGCACATGTTTTCATGGTAGTCCGGTCTAGCCTCGTCACTACATCGCCTGGGTTAGACTAGGCACTTACCAACACATGGGGTTGGTTGTGCTGATGCTACACTCTATGCTCTTTTGGATAGATCCAGGTGCCGGAGCAACATTTGAGCAGCAGTATTAGATTGGGAGCCACTCTTCAGTCCAGCGAGACACCGAGGTAGTCATCCAGGCGTCCGCAGGCCCGACGTCTCCTCTATCCATTATTTTAGCATGTTATCTCATTGTATTTGAGACAGACAGTTATATTTTCTTTCAGAGGATTGTATTTAACACTCTTAGTAGTACGTGAGTATTGTCACACCAGTCTTGGGTGGAGGATTATGTTTGTTCTGCGCATTTTTATTAGTTCCATTAATTAAAGACTTCTATTTATTTGTTTATTTATTTTGTTGTTTCACGCTATTTCTGATAATTGTTAAAAAGGAGTATATTGTAATGATAAAGAGATTAAGTTTTAGCTTGCCTAGCTCCCATTAGTAGGTGCCATCACGACTTCCGAGTGTGGGGAATCCGGATCGTGACAATTTGGTATTAGAGCTCTAAGTAGCATAGGTCTCACAACTCACAGACAAGCTTAGTAGTGTTTGAGGGATTGGCATAGAGACGTCTGTATTTATCTCCCATAGGCTACAGAGTTAGGAAAAGTTACACATTTGTTCTTTCTTGACGTGCGGTTTGTTTTCTCAATGCTAATTGAATTTCTACTCTGTTCTTTTGCAGATGGCGAGAACACGCGCTTCCCTATCATGTGATCATCAGTTTGAGTCCCAATCAGATCCCACAAGGGGCAGAGGGCGAGGCTGAGGCCGTGCTAGAGGTCGAGGTAGGGGCAGAGCTCAACCCTGAGCAACAACACCAGTGGCGGATCCTCAGGTTGACTTTGATGAGGAGGTTCCAACCCCAGCTCCAGCAATTCATGTAGACCCAGCTCAGGTCCCAGAGGGGTTCATTACCACCCTTGTTTTTCAGGACGCTCTAGTCCGATTGGTGGGTTTTATGGAGAGTGTCACCCTAACAGGTTTGCTTCCTGTAGCACCAGCCATATCTTAGGCTGGAAGAGGGGCCAGACTCCTGCCGCTCGTACTCCGGAGCAGGTAGCTCCCCAGATTCAAATAGTAGCTCAGCCAGTTGGAGTAGCTCAGCAGGGTGTGGTAGCCCAAGCTAGCGATGGAACAGCTATGTCTGCCGACGCTTTATGGAGATTGGACAGGTTCACCAAACTTTTCATTACTACCTTCAACGGTGCATCTACCGAGGATCCTCAGGATTATTTGGAGAGCTGCCACGAGGTTCTTCAGAACATAGGTATTATGGAGACAAACGGGGTTGAGCTTGCTACATTCCGGTTGTCTAGATATTCCAAGACTTGGTGGAGGGATTATTGTTTAACTAGGCCAGCAGGATCTCCGGCCTTGACCTGGGAGCAGTTCACGCATATATTTCTGGAGAAGTTTCTCCCTATTACCCAGCAAGAGACCTAACAGAGGCAGTTCGAGTGTCTCCATCAGGGATCTATGATAGTCACCAAGTATGAGACCAGGTTTATTGAGCTGGCACGCCATGCCATTGTTATACTCCCCACTGAGAGAGTGAGTGAGACGGTTTATTGATGGACTCATTTAGCCTATTCGTCTCTAGATGGCTGGAGAGGCTTAGAGTGAGATATCCTTTCAGGAGGCGTCCAATGTAGACCGGAGGGTTGAGTTGGTATTGTCATAGGGGTGGTCACAAGGTAGATAAGGGACCCCGTCAGTCAGGCCGATTCAGTGGTGATTCGTTTGGAGGCAGATATTTGCATGATAGGGTCATCTTCCTAGACCCTTCCAATCAGTGCTCCAGGTTTCCCGTGGTACATCAAGTGATCGTGGTTTTCCTGGGCAGTATTCTTACCAACAATCCTACAGTGCACTATCATATCCTATCAGTGCACCGCCACTTTAGAGTTTCCGGGGTGGTCATTTAGGCCTCCAGGGTCAGCCTCAGTTTGCTCAGCCATATAATTCGTGTGGATGTTAGGAGTGTGGTGAATATGGTCACATCAGGAGGGCTTGCCCAGAGGGGTACTCAGTCGTAGCAGCAGGGTCCCCTTCCTATGATTCAGGCACCAGATGTTCCACATGTCGCCCAGCCAACCAGAGGCGGGGGTAGAGGTACTAGAGGTAGAGGTAGAGGCTATAGATATGGAGCTCAAACCGCTAGGGATGGAGGCCAGCCAGCAGCGAGCCGTCCTAGGGAGGTAGATCAGAGTGGTGGGGCCCAACCCCGATGTTATGCTCTTCAGGCTAGGCCCTACGCAGAGGCTTTAGATGTGGTTATTACATGTATGGTTCTGGTTTGTGATCGGGATGCTTCAGTGTTGTTTGATTCGAGATCTACGTATTCGTATGTGTCATCTTATTTTGCCCCGTACTTGATCATGCCTAGCGATGCATTGGGTATTTTTGTTTATATACCTACACCAGTGGGTGACTCTATTGTGGTGGATCGAGTCCATCGTTCTTGTGTGGTGGTGATTGGAGGTCTTGAGACTCGTGTAGATTTGTTGCTTTTAGATATGGTCGACTTTGATATTATATTGAGGATTGACTGGTTATCACCCTTCACACTATCTTGGACTGCCATGCCAAGACTGTGACCTTAGATTTACCGGGTATACCTCGTTTAGAGTGGAGAGGGACACCAGGTCTCTCTACCTACAATGTTATATATTATGTGAAGGCTCATCGTATGGTCGAGAAGGGGTTTTTGTCCTATTTAGCCTATGTTCGGGATTCCAGTGCTGAGATTCCCTCTATTGATTCTGTGCCCGTTGTTTGAGAGTTCTCTAAGACCCTCCAGGTATGACAACAGGGATATTAACTTTTGCATTGATGTGGCTCCGGGCACTCAGTCCATTTCTATCTCGCTATATCATATGGCGCTGCCTGAGTTAAAAGAGTTAAAGGATCGGTTGCAGGACTTGTTGGAGAAGGGTTTCATTAGACCCAATGTATTACCGTGGGGTGCGCCAGTGTTGTTCATCAAGAAGAAGGATGGGACAATGAGAATGTGTATTGATTACAGGAAATTTAACAAGGTAAAGATCAAGAATAAGTATCCACTGCCGAGGATTGATGATTTGTTCGATAAGATTCAGGGTGCCAGGGTATTTTCCAAGATTTACTTGCGATCTGGATGCCATCAGCTGAGCATTAGAGCATCCGATGTCCCTAAGACAGCTTTCCGCATTCGGTACATGCATTATGAGGTCTTGGTTGTGTCATCCAGGTTGACAAATGCCCAACAACTTTCATGGACTTGATGAACCGAGTGTTCATTCCTTATTTGGACTCATTCACGATAGTGTTCATTGATGATATATTGATACATTCCCGCAGCCAGCAGGAGCACGAACAACACCTTAGAGTGGTTCTTCAGAATCTGAGGGATAGTCAGTTATATGCTAAGTTCTCGAAGTGTAAATTTTGGTTGAGCTTAGTTGCATTTCTGGGTCATGTTATATCAGTAGAGGGTATTCAAGTAGACCCAAAGAAGATTGAGGCAGTTAAGAACTGGCCTAGACCAGCATCAGCTACAGAGATTCAGAGTTTCTTAGGGTTGGAAGGCTATTACTGACGGTTCGTGGAGGGGTTTTCATCTATTGTAGCCCCAATGACCAGATTTACCCAGAAGGGTGCCCAGTTCAGATGGTCGGATGAGTGTGAGGCGAGCTTTCAGAAGCTCAAGACAACTCTGACTACGGCATTTGTGTTGGTTTTGCCCACAGGTTCAGGACCCTACACAGTCTAATTGATGCTTCCCGTGTTGGGCTTGGTGCAGTGTTGATGTAGGATAGCAAGGTCATTGCGTATGCTTCGAGGAAGTTGAAGATTCATGAGAAGAACTATCCAGTGCATGATTTGGAGTTGGCAGCTATTGTTCACGCCTTGAAGATTTGGAGGAATTATTTGTATGGCCTGGCATGTGAGGTGTTCATTGACCACAAGAGTCTTCAGTACTTGTTCAAGCACAATGAGTTGAATTTGAGCAAGAGGAGATGGTTGGAGTTGTTGAAGGATTATGAAATCACCATTCTGTATCATTCGGGGAAGGCCAATATGGTGGCCGATGCTTTGAGTAGAAAGTCAGCCAGTATGGGCAGTCTTGCTTATATTCCGGTCGGTGAGAGGCCGCTTGCTTTGGATGTTCAAGCGTTATCCAATCAGTTCGTGAGGCTGGATATTTCTAAGCCTAATCGTGTGTTAGCTTGCATGGTTGCTCGTTCTTTATTATTGGAGCATATCCATGATTAGCAGTAGGATGATCCCTATTTGTGTGTCCTTAGAGACACAGTGCAGGCCGGAGGTGCCAAGCATGTTACATTAGATGCTGATGGAGTCTTGAGATTGCAGGGGCGATTCTGTGTGCCCAATTTAGATGGACTTCGAGAGTTGATCTAATAGGAAGCCCATAGCTCATGGTACTCTATTCATCCGAGTGCCTCAAAGATGTATCAGGATTTGTGACAACATTATTGGTGGCGTAGAATGAAGAAGGATATCGTAGCATATGTGGCTCATTGTTTGAACTGTTAGCATGTTAAGTACGAGCATTAGAGGCATGGTGGTTTATTTCAGAAGATTGAACTTCCCGAGTGGAAGTGGGAGCGGATTACTTTGGACTTTGTTACTAGACTTCCACTGACTCGGAAGAAGTTCGACGTAGTATGGGTCATTGTTGATAGGCTGACCAAGTCAGCGCACTTCATTCCTGTGACAGTCTCCTATTCTTCTGTGAGGTTAGTTGAGATCTATATTCGGGAGATTGTTCACCTCCATGGTGTGCTCGTATATATAATTTTGGATCGGGGTACGCAATTTAGCTCACCCTTTTAGAGAGCAGTTCAACGAGAGTTAGGCATACGGGTTGAGTTGAGCACAACATTTCATCCCCTGACGGACCGTCAATCCGAGCAGACTATTCAGATTTTGGAGGATATGCTCCAAGCATGTGTTGTTGACTTTGGAGGTTCGTGGGACCAGTTTTTGCCTCTAGCAGAGTTTACCTACAACAACAACTACTAGTCTAGTATCCAGATGGCTCCTTATGAGGCTTTATATGGTAGGCAGTGTCAGTCTCCAGTTGGATGGTTTGAGCGGGGAGAGGCTCGGTTGTTGGGTACAGATTTGGTTCAGGAGGCCTTGGACAAGGTCATGATCATTCAAGATAGGCTTCTTTCAGCTCAATCCAAGCAAAAGAGCTATGCAGATCGCAAGGTTCGAGATGTGACTTTTATGGTTTATGAGCAGGTAATGCTCCGAATGTTGCTCATGAAGAGCGTGTTGAGATTTGGGAAGAAGGGCAAGCTTAACTCTATGTTTGTTAGTCCATTTGAGATTCTTGATCGAGTGGGAGAGGTGGATTATAGACTTGTTTTTCCGCCGAGCTTATCATCCGTGCATCCAGTGTTTCATGTGTCCATGCTTCGGAGGTATCACGACGATCCAGCCACAATGTCAGATTTCAGAATTGTCCAGCTAGACAAGGACTTATCTTACGAGGAGAAGATGATAGCTATTTTGGACTGGCAGGTTTGTCAGTTGAGATCCAAGAGTTTCCCTTCTGTTCATGTTCACTGGAGAGGTCAGCCTCCTCAGGAATCAACTAGGGAGTCCGAGTCTGATATGCAGAGCCGTTACCCTCATCTGTTCCCCGACTCAGGTACTTCTTTCTTCTGTCCGTTTGAGGACAAACAGTTGTTTTAGAGGTGGAGAATGTGACAATCCAAATGGTCATCACCTGTTTTCTTATTCATTCCGTGCTTCCGAGGCCTTGAAAACCTTATTTATAGTTGCCTCGATTTGTGTGCTCAGTCTAGGTAGGTAGCCGGAAAGCTTAAATGTGAATTTTTATGAAAAATGCTAAATTTTTTATATTAAATTGAATAAATTGGACTTCAGACAGCATTTTAGGCAAACGAACCCTGACCCGTGATTGGAAAGCCCCGAACAGTTCGTAGAAAAAATATATGACTCGGTAGTATGCCCGGAATTTAATTCTGAGGTCCCAAGCCCGAGTAATGAATTTTTGAGTAAAATTATTTTTCTGGAATTGTTATGGAAAATTGAAATGAAAATTGATAAGAACGTATTGGTATCGGGCTCGTATTTTGGTTCCGATGCCCGGTACATGTTTCATATGTGATTTAAGATATTTATGTAAATTTTGGTTAAAATCGGACGTCGTTTGACGTGTTCCTGACTTAAAGTTCCAAAATTGAAAGTTTATGAAGTTTGAAGAAAATCATGGATTTTGAGGCTTAATTTGATTTATACGATGATAATTTGGCGATTTGATCACACGGTTAAGTTCATAGGATGTTGTTGAGTTAGTGTATGTGTTTGGTTAGGAGCTTCGAGGTCTCGGGAGTGTTTCGAAGGTGTCTCGGGATGGTTTCAAACTTAGGTCAGTAGCAAGTTTTTGGCTTCAGCTGTTGCAGGCAATTTCTTCTTCGCATTCGCGATGCCTCTTCCGCGTTCGCGAAGCTTTAGACTTTTCCTTCATCACGTTCGCATCCACTCCTTCGTGATCGCGTAAAGTTATTGTAACCTGAGGGTTTAGCCCTCTTTTCTTCTTTACATTCGCATACCCTGGACCATATTCGCGTGTCTTGCTAGACTTTCTTCATCGCAATCGCGTGGTAGCCCACGCGTTTGCATAGAACAAAACTTCTGGACCCCAACCCTTTTCTCTCCCCGTTCGCATCCTTCCTCCCGCGAACATGATGGTCTATAAGTGCTACCCTTCACGAACGCGACCATCCTGTCGCGAACGCGAAGTTCAATTTCGCCCAGTTATATTTTTAATTTCCAGAACAGTGTTGTTGCAGGATTTTCATAAACATTCACGAACTCCTTCTTCTCCAAGGTCCTTAGGCGTCCATTGAAGCTATCCTTCACCAAAAACTTCTTGGGTTAGTAATCATTGCTTGTTTCCTTCCATTTTCTTCAACATCTAATGAATTCCTAAGCCTAAAACATGTAATTAAGGGTAGAAATTAGGAGACTTGGGTAGAACTAGGGCTTTTTGAATTTTCTTGATTTAGACCTTGTTTTGGTGTCGAATTTGAAAACAAATTATATATTTGGGATCGTGGGTGAATAGGGGGGTTGATTTTGGTCCGAACCTCGTATTTTGACAAGCATGCACGGGGTCGATTTTTTGGTTTTTGGAAAGAAAGCTTGGAAATCTATAATTAAGCATTGGTTTGATTTGTTTAGAATGTATTGATATTATGAAGTCATAATTGTATAGATTTGATTGAGTTGGAGCTGAATTCGAGTGGGAAAGCGGTTGTTGTGGAATTATTTGGTTGTGGAAGTTGAGGTAAGTGTTTGGTTTAACCTTAGCGTGAGGGAATATGTGTTGAGTCTTATTCGCTACTTGCTAAATGTCAAGTATGATGTATAGGTATGGTGACGAGTATCAATACATTGGTGTCTAGCATGACCGTGAGTCCTTGTTTTGTGAATATTCTGATTTTGTTGTAACTTCCATGCGTAATTGACGATTTCCATATGTTGTAAAGAGCATGTGAAAGGAATTGTGAACTTTAAAGTCCATGGAGCATTGGCTTGAGTTGAAATATAGGTTTTGAAGGTATATGAAATAATTAAATCCTTGGAGCACTGGCTCATGTGATAATGTGGACTATGAGATGAAATGAAAGAAAGAAAAGAGTTATTGGTTTATTCCCTTGCCGGAACGTTCTGTTGTTTTGTTGATATTCTCCCTAGCCGGGACGTATATACTTGCACTGTTCGAGATAGTATAAATTATGGTTAATCCCTTACCGGAACTGTTGTCATGATCAATGTAAGTTATATATTTATATATAATATGGGATCAGGTTGCACGTCGCAACAAATATTATATCGGACCGGGTTGCACGCCGCAACAGATGTTATATTGGGTCGGGCTACACGCCACAACAGATATTATTTTGGGTTGGGTTGTACGCCGCAACAGTTATATGTATATTGGATCGGGTTTCACGCAGCAAAAGAATTAATCGATAAGGGATCGGGTTGCCCGCTGCAACAGTAGTGTTATTGAATTGTTGTTGATGTTGTACTGTTCTTTCATATATCCATTGGGTGTCTGTTAGGTTGATATTGATCCCTGAAGCATGTACCCCCCTCACTTATAACTGACCATTACCTGTTTATTTCTCTGCACTGCATATTACATAACTGCACATGTTTTCATGGTAGCCCTGTCTAGCCTCGTCACTACTTCGCCGGATTTAGACTAGGCACTTACCAGCACATGGAATCGGTTGTGCTGATGCTACACTCTGTGCACTTTTGCACAGATCCAGGTGCCGAAGTAGCAGTTGAGCAGCAACATTAGATAAGGGGCCATCCTTCAGTCCAACGAGACACCGAGGTAGTCCTGCAGGCATCCGCTGGCCCGACGTCTCCTTTATCCTTTATTTTAGTCTGTTATCTCATTGTATTCAAGACAGACGATTATATTTTTTTTTTATTTTTATTTAGCACTCTTAGTTGTTCGTGAGTATTGTGACACCAGTCTTGGATAGAGGATTATGTTAGATTTTCCGTATTTTTATTAGTTCCTTTAATTAAAGACTTCTATTTATTTATTTATTTATTTATTTATTTATGTTGTTTCATGCTATTTCTGATAATTGTTAAAAAGGAGTATACTGTAATGATAAAGAGATTAAGGTTTGGCTTGCCTAACTCCAATTAGTAGGCACCATCACGATTCCCGAGGGTGGGGAATCCGGGTCGTGAAATCAATTTGACTCGCTCATGCCACTTACTGCAAGTTTCACCACCCAGGAGTAACACAGAGAGAAGTTTTTATGGTATTGGCACTAAAAGGACTTCGATATAATCTCAGCCTGTAAAGGATCAGATCTTGGCAAGCTCTGTAGTTCCTTTATTAGTTGAGGTTTCAGCTTGACTATTGCATATTGGAACAAAAACACTTAATATAAATTGAGACATTTGTATTAGCTGTGCCAAATGAAAATCCATAGGAACAAATTGTCTCTAAAAAAGAAAAAGGTAAAAGCACCAGGCCCTATTGTAATTATTGCAACAAGCCTAGCCATACTCGAAAAAACTTGTTGGAAACTGCAAGGTCGAACATCACATACAAAAAATCGTAGCACATCCTACATGGTTCAAAATAGTGGTGAAACAGATGATCAACATGCTGATTTTATTACTTTATCTGGAGTGGATTATAGTGATTACCTGCAGTATCAAGCGTCTAACAAAAATCACTCTCATCTGGCACCTCAAAAACTAGTAATTTCTTTGCTTGTCTGAGCAGGTCTTCACCCAATTGCTCATGGATAATGGACTATGGTGCATCTAACCATATCTCCGGTAATCAGAATCTTTTTTAAACCTTCTTCCTTTCTCAAACCTATATTGGTTACCCTTGTTAATGGTTCCCGACTGCAGTAAAAGGAATAGGAGAAGTGCCATTTCTTTCCTCTATCTCTATAAACCCAGTTTTATTTTTTCTAGAATGCCCATTCAATTTGATTTCCATTAGTAAATTAACCAAAAGTCTTAATTGTTCTGTCATTTTTTTGGCTAACTATGTTGTTGTGCAGGATTGGAGAACGGGGAAGACGATTGGAATATGATGTAAGTCACATGGACTATATGGTATATCTAGATCACAACCACCAGTTGCCTTCATTCCATTGCGTTAGTTGATCTACTCCACAACCGTTTAGGCTGCCGGAGTCTTGAAAAGCTTTAGAAATTAATTCCTAGTCTTTCTACATTGTCTTTTTTTGAATGTGAATCTTGTCAGCTTGGAAAACATACTCGCACTTCGTTCCCTAAAAGAGTAAATAATAGGGCTTTATCTCTATTTGACATTGTTCACTCAGATATTTGGGGTCCAAATCGTGTTGTTTCAAGTTTAGGGATTTCAGTATTTTGCTACCTTTATTGATGACTTCTCCAACACATGGGTATTTTCAATGAAAAATCGTTCTAATTTGTTTTCTATTGTTCAAAACTTTTGCGTTGAGGTAAAAAAAATCAATTTGGTATTTCAGTAAAGGTATTACTTAGTGACAATGCAAAAGAGTATTTATCATCCCCCTTCACTAGTTTCATGTCATCTCAAGGAATCACTCATCAGACTTTTTGTGCATATACTCCTCAACAAAATGGAGTCGTCGAATCTAAAAATTGGCATCTCATTGAAACTGCTCGTACCTTACTTATACACTATTACGTTTCTCTTCGTTTTTTGAGAGATGTTGTTCTTACTGCTTACTATCTGATCAATAAGATGTCTTTTATGTGTTTCAACATCAAAGTCCTCATTTAATTCTCTTTCCAGGTCAAAACCCCTATCATTTATCTTTGAGAGTGTTTGGATGTACTTGCTTTGTTCATGATCACAATCCTGGACATGACAAACTCCAACCGAAGTCAATTAAATGTGTCTTTCTTAGATGCTCTCATTACCAGAAAGGTTATAAATGCTATGATCCAAAATCACATAAATATTTGATCTATGTGGATGTAACCTTCTTTGAGACATCTCCCTATTTTCACTAAACACTACAAATAAAAATTTGATGCCTCGAGTTTTGCCAGTGCCTATGTTTCATGTACCGCAGGTTAGGCTTCCAGACAGACCTCAAAGCTCTCCTCCTCCTCTCCAAGTATACTCCAAACATGCCTTTAGCTAATTCTAATGATAGCACTACACCTAACCTGGATACATTGGAACTCCCGATGACTACTATCTTGCTCCTAAGTCACCTGCTCCAGTCATGCCTTCATCAGATGCAGTAACTCCACCGATTGCCATACATAAAGGTATACGTACTACTCAAAAACCAGTACGATTTTACTGCTTAAGTATCATCGATTGTCCCTATCATATTATACCTTTGTATCTGCCTTATCTCATCTACCTATACCAAAGACAGTTGGTGAAGCATTAGAACATTCAGGGTGGAAAGGTTCTATGATCGAAGAAATGTCTGCTCTACAAATCAATAACACTTGGGAATTGGTCCAGTTACTGAAAGGAAAATCTACTATTGAATGTCGGTGGATCTATACAATAAAGGTAAGTTCATATGGAACAATTGATCGGCTGAAAGCTCGTTTTGTTGCTAAATGATACACCTAGATTTATGGACTTGATTATGGTGAAAAATTCTCTCCCGTTGCCAAAATTGCATCTATCCGCCTGCTTATCTCCTTAGCAGCAATGCGCCGTTGGCCGCTTCATCAACTAGATATAAAGAATGCTTTCTTACATGGTGAGCTTGCTGAGAAAGTTTATATGGAGCAACCTCCTGGGTTTGTTGCTCATGGGGGAGTTAAACTTAGTATGCTGCCTGAAACATTCACTATATGGCCTTAAGCAATCTCCGAGAGCATGGTTTGGCAGATTTAGCTTTGTTGTCTAATGATTTGGGATGTCTCGAAGTGAAGCAGATCACTCGATTTTCTATCGACATAATGGTCCAGAAATGATATTTATCTGGTCGTTTATGTTGATGACATTGTCATAATCGAAAATGATCAAGAAGGAATATCTCAACTAGAGCAACATCTATTCAGTCACTTTCAAACCAAGGATTTGGGAAAGTTAAAGTATTTCTTGGGAATCGAGGTAGCACAATCCAAGACCGGTATTGCTATCTCATAAAGAAAATATGCTTTGGACATACTAGAGGAAACATGCATGTTAAACTGCAAACCTATTGATTCTCCTATGGATCCAAATGTCAAACTCGTCCCTGGACAGGGGGAGCCATTGAATAATCCTGGCAGATATCGAAGACTGGTCAGCAAACTGAATTATCTTACTATCGCATGACCTGATATTTTATTTGCACTAAGTGTGGTTAGTCAATTTCTCCAAGCTTCATGTAAAGATCATTGGGAGTCAGTAATTCACATCCTAAGATACATAAAAAAAGCTCCAGGGCAATGACTATTATATGAAGACAAAGGTCAGACATGCATTGTTGGATATTCTAATGCTGATTGGGCAGGTTCTCCGTCAGATAGACATTTTACTTTTGGGTATTGTGTCATGATTGTAGGGAATCTAATCTCTTAGAAGAGTAAAAAGCAAGACATTGCTGCTATATCTAGTCCAGAATATCGAGCTATGGCTCTTGCCTCATGTGCGCTTATTTGGTTGAAACAACTCCTGCAAGAGTTGAAATGTGTCGAGTTCAAATAGACGAAGCTTAAATGTGACAATCAAATTGCCTCTAATCCCATTTTTCATGAAATAACGAAACATATAGAGGTAGATTGTCATTTTATTCGGCAGAAGATCGAGTCCGGATGCATTGCGACCAGCTTCGTGGATTCAAATGACCAGTTGGCAGATGTGCTCTAAGTCCCTTAGAGGAGCTCGGACTGAACACATTTGTAGCAAGGTCGGAGCATATAACATGTACGCTCCAGCTTGGGGGGGGGAGTGTTAGATATTGTTAGTGACTATTTCAAATATAAGATTATATAGCGGATAGATATTCAAATATTGTAGGTAGAAGGCATGATTCAGGGATGCATTATTGACTTATGTGTCTAGCTTTTGCATATATATTCTCGATATAATTTATCATTTGAAGTAAGTGAAATACACTTATATCATTCACATGTTTAATTAAATTGAATTGTTAAAATATTTTAGACCTTGTGGGAAAATTTAGCTGAACATAGCTTGCATTGTTTGATAATAAATATAAGGTATTTTTACATATACATCCCATATAGCAAACCTTATTACCATTATTGTGTCTTGTTTGGTTATTACCCGTATATTCCATATTTTCGTTACCAAATATGTACCAAATCATATGTGGCTGATTTTATAGCCTAAAATTGCGCCACATTTTAAGGCTCCCAATTAATATTTGATTCTGTCCCAATTAAAGCATCAATCAAAAACGGTAAAAAATCTTAGCCAGCGTAAATCTCTCCAGATTTCAGTTTCGAAAATCACTCATTCTTCTTCCATTTTGTAGTTCTTCCAGATTTCTATTTCAAAAATCTTTCATTTTTCTACATCAAATACTGAAAATCAGAATTTACAGCGTGATAGTCAATAAAATTGTAGTTCTTCCAGATTTCAGTTTCGGAAATCACTCATTCTTCTACAATGTCAAAAATTCCGATAATGCTGAAATGTAATGGTTATTGGGATAATTATGGCAGATTCCGAGATTTTGAAGTTGATTCCATTTTGGTTGATGATAATGCAAGCTACGGAATTCTCCAGTCTACAATTGCAGAACAATTATCGATTGACACATCGGATAAAATTGTAGAAATAAAATACATTGTGAATGATAATTGTCCTCCGTTGCACATCAGATATATTCTTGTTTGGTGCAGAAAAAAAAAACAAAAAAAACAGTAGCTGTTGCAGTGTTTCCAGTGTGTTTTTAAAATGTAGTCAAACGTGGGTAAATGTAGTTAACGTTTATATGCAGTGTTTTCAGTGTGTTATTAAAATGTAGTCAAATGTGGGTAAATGTAGTTAACGTTTATATGCAGTGTTTCCAGTGTATTTTTAAAATGTAGTCAAATGTGGGTAAATGTAGTTAACGTTTATATGCAGTGTTTCCAGTGTGTTTTAAAAATGTAATCAAATGTGGGTAAATGTAGTTAACGTTTATATGCTGTGTTTCCAGTGTGTTTTAAAAATATAGTCAAATGTGGGTAAATGTAGTTAACGTTTATATGTAGTGTTTCCAGTGTGTTTTTAAAATGTAGTCAAATGTGGGTAAATGTAGTTAACGTTTATATGCAGTTTGTTTGTAGCTGATTTGTAAAAATTACTTTACAAATTACAAATCAACTAGACTGTAACTACATATATATCATGTCTTCTAATCATAGTTCCAAACAACACTATAAAATTGCAGACCACATATCAACTACATTGTGACAAACAACATATGCTACATTATAACTACAAGCAACTATACTGTAACTAGAGAATTATTGAGCATGTACAATGTAACTACTTTTATGCACTGTATTTTTATCACAGTTCCAAATAAAAAGTACAGTAAACTACATTAAACTACAAAAACTATAATTAACTACAAATTTGAGTCAACAATCACAGTTCCAAATAAAAAGTACATTAAACTACATTAAACTACAAACACTACAATTAACTACAAATTTGATTCAACAGTACATTTTGCCAATTAACTACAAATTAACAACAACAACAACTACCCAGGTAGTCCCACCAGGTGGGTTCTGGGGAGGGTAATAGGTAGACGAGCCTTACCCCTGCCCGAAAGGGCAGAGAGGCTGCTTCCAAACGGCCCCCGGCGTATAGGATGTGGGAGGAAAAGCTGCATTACGAAAACAAAGGGGAAATTAGAAACACAAGCAAAACAAAACAAAATAATAAAGCATAGGTACTCCCGCAGAAATAAAGTAAATACGTATGAAGGCATAAGCAACATAAATACAGTCACATGCATTAATGCAATAATAACAAGCCGTAACTACCATACTAACACTCATAAGGAGACATAAGCTAAAACACTAATCCCCTATGGGAAACCCTAGATATCCCACACCCAACCCCGAGAGATGCGAACGACGGACTCTAGAAGCCCCTAGCCTACAATCCTGATTCTAGACCTCCAGACTCCCCTATCAAGTGTCATGATCTCGGTAACCTGCATACTGGTCATGTCCTGTCTAATCACCTCACCCCAATGCTTCTTAGGCCTCCCTCTCCCTCGCCGACCACCCACAATCTCCAGCCGCTCGCAGCTCCTTACCGGGGCATCGGGGGCCCTCCTCCGAACATGCCCGAACCACCTCAGCCTCGCTTCTCTCATCTTCTCGTCCACCGGGGTTACCCCTACTTTCTGACGAATAACTTCATTCTTGATCTTATCCAGCCTGGTGTGCCCACACATCCACCTAATCATCCTCATCTCTGCAACCTTCATCCTCTGAACATGCGAGTTCTTCACGGGCCAGCACTCCGCCCCATATAACATCGCAGGTCTAACCACAGCTCTGTAGAATTTTCCCTTGAGCTTGTGTGGAATTTTCTTGTCACACAGGACCCCTGAAGCAAGCCTCCACTTTGACCACCCCGCTCCTATCCGATGGGTGACGTCCCCGTCAATCTCTCCGTCCCCCTGAATCACCGACCCAAGATATCTCACACTGTCCTTCTTGGCGATGGCCTGAGAACCAAGCATCACTTCTCCGCCTAAACCATTCGGCTCGGCGCCAAATTTGCACTCCAGATATTCTGTCTTAGACCTGCTTATTTTGAAACCCTTAGACTCGAGGGTCTGTCTCCATATCTCTAACCTTTCGCTAACACCGGCCCTCGTCTCGTCTATCAATATTATATCGTCGGCAAAGAGCATACACCAAGGCACATCCCCTTGGATATGTCGGGTTAGAGCATCCATCACTAAGGCGAACAATAATGGGCTCAGTGCCGATCCTTGATGGAGCCCCATTACCACAGGGAAATGGTCTGTTTCACCCCCCACCGTCCTAACCCTAGTCTTAGCTCCGTTGTACATATCCTTGATCACTCTGATGTAGGCTTCTGGAACACTCTTCGCCTCCAAACACCTCCACAGCACCTCCCTCGGGACCTTGTTATACGCCTTCTCCAGGTCAATAAGCACCATATGGAGGTCCTTCTTCTTGTCCCTGAATTGTTCCGCCATCCGCCTGACTAGGTGAATTGCCTCTGTGGTGAAGCGTCCCGGCATGAAACCGAACTGGTTCTCAGATATAGAAGTCGCCTCCCTCACCCGCGCCTCAATTAACTACAAATTAACTCCAAAAAACTACAATTAACTACAATTTGTATAAACAACCCTAGTATGCAATAATACAGTACATTTAGACAAAAAACACTTAAACACCAAACAAACACTTGCATTCTATTTTTTGGCAAAAAATATTAAACTACAACACATTGAGGAGAAAAAAAAGGGGAGAAATGTGGCGGATGAAAGTGAGAAAACTACAACATAGTAACTGAATATGTGTTTTCTTGAGAAAACTTTGAAGAGGGTTCGGAAATGGCAGATGAAATTGAAGCACTGAGAGAGAGAAAATTGTTTTGTAGAGGGTTTGGGACTTTGATGCAACCGTAGGACTGAAAATATAGCGGATGTGATCTGAAACAATGGCAACCTTCGACAATGGAGGATGACAATGGAGAATGAAATTAAACAAGAGAAATCAGAGAATACTGTCTTGGTAAATAAACGTGGGGGGGGAGGGTGTAATTAAAAAAGGGGAGAAATGCATCGGTTTTGGTTGGAAGAAAGAGAAAAACGTGTAAAAAAAAATATGAAAAGATTTTGTTCCACAAATCAAGCCTCTAATTAATAGTTGATCCTTAAACCTTAAAAATAAATTTTGGTACATAAATTGAAAGGTGGTATACTTAAATGTAATAAACACTAACCTTAAACATGAGTGGTTATAAGGTTTACTATATAGGATGTATATGTAAAAATCCCTAAATATAAAGTAGTACTAGGAGTAAAAAAATAGGAGTATGAGAGAATAGAATGAGAATTAGGCCCATTAGGGATTAAAGTTGTTTCTTCCCTTTGTGGTGTAAAATATTTTCAAAGGCTATGATTAACATTGTCAACCAAAATCATTAAAGAAAACATTTTTTGAGGATAATATTATAGCTAGCATAAAACCAACTTCCGTAAGAATTTTGAGATTGAAAGAGTTCTGACCTGCAAAATTTATAAAGAAGTGACAGAGTTATGCACTCTGACGTTTATCCACCTTACCATTACTATGCCTCAATCCTAAACTAACTTGCAGAAACTACTAGGGCAGCTGGAACTTAACAATTGTGCAACTTTTCAGAAGTTTTCTAGGAAATTGAGAATCGGATAGGATCATCATTTGGGATATCCTAACTTTTTTGACCATCCTAGATTTGACATCATGTAGAGTAAGTTTTGTTTAGATTGTGAAGTTTAACTAATGATTCCCTCCCACTTACCCCTTTTGTTCCAGTCTTATAATTTTAAACATCTCTTATGCTGCAAATACAGTGACTTCAGCTTTTACCTCTGGAGAAGGGAGAGATATTTTATAACTTCTTGATGGAAACTTAAATGTATAAAAATGAATATCCCATACCATCATAAAATGACCAAAAATTGAAGAAAGGGAACTAACAAGAGGGGTTATCTAGTCAAGACACAAGGTTGAGGTTGTTAAGATTAGTTTCTTTGATAGAGAAGGCACTAGTATATTAATTTAGGTGACTTTGTTGGAGGATTAAAGTGAATATGTTCTTATTATTAGTATTATCCTATTTTTGATTTTATTATTTTTGTGTAGCGGTATGCTTCATGTCCTCATTTGAGGTTAATGAACTCTTGTTCTTGAGAATAGAACAAACATAGTTATGTATAAAAGCCACTTTTGGTTGGTCCTTCTAGAATGTGGAGTAAAAAAGTAGTCACTCTGAGAGTTAAATTTTATTTCTACAAGGATTTCAGATTCTGTTTGTGTTTCGACTAAGTTATCAATTATTGAAAGACAAAAATATAAAACACAATCACAAGATCAAAGCTTAAAGTCTACATTGAAAGACAAAAGTATCCTTTCTTTGAAACAACAGTTGGAGCAATTGCTGAACTTGGCCGGTCTTCTCAACCAAATCAAGGTATTGTACAAGTTGTACTTGAAAACCTATTTTGTTTTCTAATTTTTGTAGCCTTCTTCTTTAATATTTGCTCTTTGTTTTTGTTTGTGCCTAAAATATTTGTCATCTTCAATCTGTGAACCGCTAAAGCACTTGCCTTGTCCTATCTAGGCCATGAAAATTCACTTCCAAGAGGAAATAACTATGGACATCCTCATTAGCTTACCTGTGCGGTCTCTTCTTCGATCAAATGTGTTTAAAAATCTTGGAAGATATTAATCTCTGATCTTGAATTTATGATGAAACACCTCAATCATACCAAGAGTAACCAAAACTCCCAAAAACTTCTTATTTGCGAACGATGCCTTAAGGATGATATGAATTCCTTTTGTTATCCTTATTTATCGTCAATTCAACATGTTGAGGATGTACAAAAACTTGATTGTCCTTCATACTTTAAACCATGGCCCTGCAGAATCTTTTCTTATTGTAATGGCTTGTCTCTTATCGGGGTTCGTTATTATTATTATTATGATAAACTCCTCATAATTTTGCTGTGGAATCCCTCCACAAGAGAATCAATTGTACTTCCCCATCCAGAATTTCCACTGAACGGAATTTGTGCTTATGGATTTGGATATGACCCAGCTAGTGATGATTATAAGAACCTTAAGATTAATGTGGAAATAGATAGTCGTCACAAAATACCTAGTCAAATTGTCGCACTGAAAAGTGGTCTTGGAGAAAAATTGATAAACATCCTAATATTGGTTGTTCCCACATCGGAGGGATTTGAGGTCCTTGGTCTCCTTATATGGCTTGGGCAATCCTCACCTCATAAGCTAGCTTTTGGGTCTGAGTTAGGCCCAAGGTCCATTTTTATCATGGTATCAGAGCCAGGTCCGTCCCAATTATTGTTACCGATGTTGGGCCCCCATTTATGTTGTCCACGCTCCAGAGATCTGGGCGTGAGGGGGGTGTTGAGTTGTCCCACATCGGAGGGATTTGAGGTCCTTGGTCTCCTTATATGGCTTGGGCAATCCTCACCTCATAAGCTAGCTTTTGGGGTTGAGTTAGGCCCAAGGTCCATTCTTATCATGTAAACATTGAGATTAAACCGCAAAATCATGAGAAATATAGAGAGAGAATCTAGAGAGAAGGAGGAGCGTTTGAGAACTCTCCAGAAGATAGAGAGAGTTTATTAATCAGAACAGAGAAAGAAAATGAAATCCGTGTCCGTAAAATATCTACACCTAGCCTATATACAACTTACATATATCGGGTCGGTCGGGTGATCCGACCCAAAGTTAAATAACCTGTGGGCTCAGATACACAAATCATCATAGCCCAATTACAAGAGTATACCGAAAATATACAATAAGTATACAAAAAATATACAAGGCTATACAAGGCTATATCATGTATTTTCTCTTATCTCAACACCCCCCCTCAAGTTGAAGGGGGATACCACCTGCAACTTGAGCAACAAGGGATGAAGTATAGTGCCAGGTAAAGGCTTGGTCAGAATGTCAACGAGCTGGCGAGTAGTAGGGACATGGAACAGTTGAATAAGCCCATTCTGGAGCAAATCGCGCACAAAATGACAATCCACTTCAATGTGTTTAGTCCGTTCATGAAAAACAGGATTCTTGGCAATGTGAATGGCTGCCTGGCTGTCACAATACACAGAAAAGGGAAGAGATACAGAAACACCAAGATCAAGAAGCAAACGAGACAATCAAGACAGTTCAACAACAACCTTACTTAGGGCCCTGTATTCAGCTTCAGCAGAAGACAGAGAGACCACTGATTGTTTCTTAGATTTCCAACTAATCAAAGAACCACCCAGAATAATACAGAACCCAGTAATAGACCTCCTTGTATCAGGGCAAGCAGCCCAGTCACTATCAGAATAACCAATAACATTGAAATCATTGCAATCAGAATAAAAGACACCCAGAGAAGAAGACCCCTTTAGATATCTCAAGACATGAAGAGCAACAGTCATATGGGGGAGTCTGGGGCATTTGAGGAATTGACTCAGATGTTGCACAGCAAAACAGATGTCAGGCCTAGTATGGGTCAGAAATAAGAGCTTACCAACAAGACTCCTATACTGATCATGAGAAGGTAAAAGGTCACCAGAATCAGTATGTAATTTTGCATTAATGTCCAAAGGGCAGACAACAGAAGAGACATTGACACAGTCAAACTGTTGCAGCAAATCACAAATATATTTGTGCTGATTAAGGATCATCCCACCAGGAACAGATGACATCTGAATGCCTAAAAAGTAATGTAAGGACCCTAGGTCATTAATTTTAAACTGATCATCCAGAAACAGTTTCAAAGCAGCAATTTCATCACAGTCATCCCCAGTAATAATAATATCATCCACATAAACAGCAACAATCACAGGGGACCCTGGTGTACCTTTGATGAATAGGGAATAATCATTCAAAGAATGCCTATAGCCTTTGGAGTATAGGGCAGAAGACAACTTGGCATACCATTGTCTGGAAGCCTGTCTGAGCCCATATAGAGATTTGTTTAACTTGCAAACAAGGGGAGCAGGAGAGGCAGAGGGGGCAGAAACAGTTAAACATGGAGGAAGTTTCATATACACCTCCCCATCCAAATCACCATGCAAGAAAGCATTATTAACATCAAGTTGAAATAAATTCCAATGTTTTTTCACAACCACAGCAATAAGACACTTAACTGTGCACATTTTAACCACAGGAGAAAAGGTGTCAGTGATGTCAATACCTTCAACCTGAGTATCACCTCTAATAACAAGTCTGGCTTTATACCTTTCAACACAGCCATCAGCCTTGTATTTTATTTTATAAACCCATTTACAACCAATGGGTTTCTTACCAGGAGGAAGAGGGACAACATCCCAAGTATGGTTAGTGTCCAAAGCATCAAACTCCTGTCTCATGGCAGCTTGCCATGATGGAACAGATGCAGCCTGAGAGTAATATAGAGGCTCAGATTCCAAAGAGGAGGAAGATGAACCAGAGAAGGCAGGGAGTTGACAGACATAATCCTTAAGATAGGAAGGAGGATTATGCTGTCTTTGAGACTTTCTGCGAGCAGGAACAGAAGGAGAAGAAGCCAAAACAGGAGGTGAGATGTCAAGATTGAAAGAAGAAGGGAAGGCAGAATCAGTAGAGACAAGGACAGGATAAGGCACTTGCACAGATGTGGGAGAAGAGGGAGGAGAGAGGAGTATGGGAGAATCAGAATCATCATCATTTTCTCCAGAAGGAACAAAGGGAAAAGATGAAGCAGAAGGATGAGCAGAAGAAGAAACAGATTTAAAAGGAAAACATGATTCATGAAATAGGACATCCCTGGAGACCAAATACTTCTTTGAAGTAAGATCATATAATCTATAACCCTTTTTTTCCAAAAGGATATCCCAGGAAAACACAAGGAATGACTCTTGGCTTTAACTTGTCCCTTTGAGGGATTGGGACAGTGGCATATGCAAGGCAACCAAATGTCCTCAAGTGAGTATAGGTTGGAACTTTCCCATACAAGATTTCATGAGGAGACTTATTATGAAGTAATCTGGTGGGTATTCTGTTAAGTAGGTAGGTAGCAGTCAACAAACAATCACCCCCAGAAAGATACAGGCATGCCAGATTGAAAAAGCAAAGCCCTACAGGTTTCAAGGAGAGTTCTATGCTTCCTCTCAACAACACCATTTTGTTGAGGGGTATGAGAGCAGAAGGTTTGATGTATGATCCCCTGGCTGCTAAAAAAGAAAATACCCTCATTGCTAGATCCCAATTCTAAGGCATTGTCACTTCTAACAGTCTGAACCACAGCATTAAATTTGGTTTTAACCAGAGAAAGAAATGACTTAAGCATAGAAAAAGCATTGCTTTTGGATCCCATTAAGTGTGTCCATGTTGCCCTAGAAAAATCATCAACAATTGTAAGGAAATATCTACAACCAGAAGAGGTTGGAGTATGATAAGGTCCCCAAGTGTCCACATGAATCAGTTGAAAGGGTCTAGAAGTCTTAATGAAACTATCAGGAAATGGAAGCCTAGTCTGTCTGGGCATAGGACAGACTGAACATGGAAAAGGCTGTTTGGAAGCAAATGGGAAAGACAAACCAGAAATACATTTCATATTTGTAAAAAGGAGTATGAGCAATGCTTAAGTGCCAAATGTAATTCATGTCAGATGTAAGATCATTATTACAGATGGAACTATATACATGCGAAGGCAATGGAACAACCTTGTTATTAGACAAAATGTCATCATTACAAGAAGCAGATAAAGAACAAATAGAAGTAGAGGAACAACTAACAGAGGAAGAAGGGGAAGGAGGAACCCAAGCCAGTTTATATAAGCCAGCAACTTCTCTACCAAGATCCAGAGGCCTCATCAGAGAAGGGTCCTGTATCATGTGTAGTAAGCATGAATGTTCAGTGAATATAACTATACAATGTAACTGCTTCACTAACTTGTGGACAGAAATCAAGTTGTGTTTAAAAGAATGAACTAGCAGTACATTGTGAAGGATGATGGAAGGAGTTAATGCAAAAGAGCATGTGCATGTTACTTTCACTTTATAGCCATTAGGAAGAGTGACAAGATATGGCAGAGTTAAAGGTGTGATGTTAAAAAGTAACTGTTTATCATGTGTCATGTGATTAGAGGCACCTGAATCTATAATCCAGGTGATAGAGTTGATATTAGTAAGTAAGCAAAGTTTGGAATCAGAAATAGGGTTCTCAGTTAACATAGTACCAGCAAAGTTAGCAGCATATATGGGAGGAGGAGTTTGAGCAGTGGAGTCCCCTAACTTGGTCTGGTGTAATAAATTCATCAACTGGTCATAATCTTGTCTGCTCAACCCTGGTATCACAGAGCTCTGGCCATCTATTTTTGTAACATGTTGATGGATTTCAGGAGGATTCCCTTGGGGAACAGACAAAAGTCCTTCAGAATGAGGAAAATCCAGACCAGTACTAAGATGAGCAGCAACATGTCTCCTCCCCTTGTTAAAATTTGTACTTTGTGGATACCCATGGATCTTGAAACACTTATCAATTAAGTGTCCAGATTTTTTACAGTATCTACAGAATAAAGGTCCTCTGGATTGATCAAAATTGACTCTCTGTCTGAAAGGAGAAGGAGGAGTAGGCACTGTGGCCTTGTTAAATCCAACAGGCTGCCTATTAGTGTGGACATTGAAAGAGAAAGAGTCTGGATGAAGTGAGAAGAAGATTGGACTTGTCTTTGCTTCTCATCATTGAGGACCATATTATAGACATTGTCAAGAGAAGGAGGAGGCTGCATCATCAAAAGATTACTCCTGACCCCCATTTATGCTTCATTCAGACCCATTAAAAACTGAAAGACCTTATTGTCATCACTTTCCTGTACTATACCATCTTTTGCAGCACAAACACATCTTTGACCATGATTAACACACATTGAATCAAGTTCATCCCACAGACCTTTTAGCTTATTAAAGTACGAAGCTATATCTAAGGACCCTTGAGAGGTGTGGGACAACTCTCTTTTCAACTCAAAGATTTTGGTCCTGTTTGCAGTGCCATATCTGGCCTGGAGTTGGGACCATATGCTCTGTGACAGTATCAAATTACTGCATAGATTCAACAATTGGAGGGGAGAGGGAAGCAGTTAACCAAGAAATCACCATGTTGTTGCATCTATCCCACAACCTTTGTTGAGCCACATTAATGGCAGGTCGGGAGCATATGCCATCAACAAAATCAATTTTGTTTTTAGCTGATAAAGCAACAATCATCTTACGTCTCCAGCCCCCATAACCACTACCCGAGAAGGGAGTGGGAACAAGAGAGACCCCAGGGACATCAGAGGAATATACAAAAAGGGGGCTAGAAGAGTCTATAGAGGATGAGGTACCAGTATTGTATTAGAAGCCATAATCAATGAACCGTCTTAAAAAATTTCAACAAACAGAGTACAACCAAACCAGATATTCACACATAAAACCAAATACTCACATACAGAGTCAGATAATCACACACAAAGCATACAATACTCAAGATAAGGACAGAGTTACCCTCTTTCTTCGCGATCGGAGAAGATCGGCCTTCAAACAACAGAGAAAACCGTAGGTACAAAACCCTAGGTGTAACCGTCAAAATCCTTACTGGAAGTGTGGTCAGTGATGTCGGAAAGGCACCCAAAACATCCACTGAGTGAGAATCGAGCCACCGAAAAGCAGTAAAACTCTAGGTTAAACCACCAGAAACCCTAGAAGCCGATAGGTCACCAAAAAATCACCCAAAAATCATCGGAAAAACTCCCAGAATGTTCGAGTGGAGAAGATATACTCAGATATCACGAAGAAAATCTCAGAAAAGCATCCGATTTAGGTCGGAATCATCATCGACCATAAAGTCTCAGAAACACCCCCAAAAATCTCGAAACAGACTTCATCCAAGACAACGAGACACAGATAAACACAGTCGGATCGTCGTCTAGGCTCTGATACCATGTAAACATTGAGATTAAACCGAATAATCATGAGAAATGTAGAGAGAGAATCTAGAGAGAAGGAGGAGCGTTTGAGAACTCTCCAGAAGATAGAGAGAGTTTATTAATCAGAACAGAGAAAGAAAATGAAATCCGTGTCCGTAAAATATCTACACCTAGCCTATATACAACTTACAGATATCGGGTTGGGTCGGGTGATCCGGCCCAAAGTTAAATAACCTGTGGGCTCAGATACACAAATCATCATAGCCCAATTACAAGAGTGTACCGAAAATATACAACGAGTATATAAAGAATATACAAGGCTATACAAGGCTATATCATGTATTTTCTCTTATCTCAACAGTTCGGTACAAGCTCTTTGGCGTTTGTACATGGAGCATTTCATTGGCTCGGTTTTTCACAAAATTATTTTATGGTTTCTTTTAATATTTCAATGAGGTGTGCGGAGAGATACTGTTGCATAAGCAAATGCGCTTGAGGTCGATACGCATGAATTTTGATGTTTACTTAGTATTTGCTTATGTATGATCGAGCCACCTTTTTCTGTTTCTAGAAATTATTATTTCGTGATTATTTTTTTATCCCTATGAAAAAGTGGAATACCTAATTTCGAGATAACTAATCCTGAAATACTTGATCCTAGGATAACTTCTTTCCAACTAAACGACTCTTAAAGGTTTGGGATTGAATATGTCAAAACTTTTGATAGGTGAGACAAGTAAAGAGATCACATGGCGCAAGAAGATTATAGATGAGGTTTTAATTAAGTTATATGCTTACCTTAATTTATAGTACTCCTTCCATTTCAATTTATGTGAACCCGTTTGACTGGACACCGAGTTTAAAAAAATAAAGATTTTTAGAATTTATTGTTCTAAACAAGTAAAAAAGGAGCCAAAAGTATTTGTGTGATTGTAAAAAGCTTTTGTAGAATTATAAATTTAATTTAAATTATTATTAAATTTTAAAAAAATCATTCTTTTTTAAACATATCAAAAAGTATAGCTGGATCGGGAGAGTACTACTTTTTTACTTGGAATAATACAAAGGTTCCGTATTGCTCAAAACTTCCGTTAAAAGGAGCGATTGTAGCTCACAGTAAGAAAACTGATGATGCTGACTTGGTGATTCAGAACAGTAACTAAGATTTTAAGCAATGCGCAACTTTGGATACAACCTAAGCTGATTTTGACTTATTTTCTCGATTTTTTCTTTTTTAGAATTAATCAGTTCCCTAATAGTACTAGTCTCCAGCTGCTCCCTCAAAGAAGTAATATTTCGTATAACAATTGAACGTCAATTGTTGTGCTGTAAAAGATCATCAGTTATTATTAACAGAACTCACGTATGAAATAATATTGGATATATTATTATAGTTATTATTATTAACAGGAGTAATTTTACAAAATAAAAAATTAAATCAAACGAAATAATCCAGCACAATGACACATGTTTGAATTTTCAAGTAGGAGTACAAGCCTCGTCATATATAATGAGTTCACTCTTCTATTCTTGTCAACACTTAACATAATATGAGGTGAAAATGAGAAGGACGCAAACTGGGATAATATATAATTCCAAATCAAGCGATTAAAATGTACTGAGATCATCCAATCCTTTTTCATTGTATGGAACGCTAGTATTTTCTGTCACGGAAATCATCCAATCCTTTTTCATTGTACTGAGCCAAACTATAAAATTTTAAAAAGAAAAAACAATATATTAAAGGAGAAAAAAGAAGGCCTAATGTAAAAACTATAAACCAAAGTCACTAGCCATTTCTCAAGAATTGAATTATCGTGGACTCTCTTTTCTTTTCTTCTAAATCTTCTTCTCTCTAGAAAACGAATTTAAATTTCACCAAAAATAGTAAAAAAAAGAAAAAGCAGAGAGAAGAAAAAGCTATATATAGATAGCTGTCACCGGGAGAGTCGTGAGACGCAATAATACCTCCTCAAAAGAAACACAAACCAACTCAAAATCTCTTTTTTCTCTTTGCATATATAAAATTAGACCCATCGACGCATATTTAGCAATAATTGACTAGGAATTTGACTCCCGAGTTGTTCTCGGACACTATGGGTTGCGTCGGATCCTCGCGTTCCAAAGGAGATGGTACTCTTCTTGCTGAAACTATCGTCTTCACCAATTTTTAGTGATACACATTTCGTTTTCTTGATGTATGCTGTGAGTTTTTGCGTTTGATTTGAAAGCTGGTTGCTATCTTGCTATTCTTGGTCAAGTTTATTTGTTTAGCAGTTATCGGAGATCTCAGCTGGTTATACTGATATATGGTGCGACTCGTTCTGTATTTTCTAATTTATTTGCGCTAAGAACATTGGTTAGCTGTGCTTTCTTTTTGGGTTTCTGGTACCCGCTTTTGGGAGCCGACTAACCTAGATTCGTACGAGTGCTCAGAGGCTGAGTCATGATTTGTAGTTGATGGATTCTGAATTTGCCACAGAACCCGCTAGTTATTGGGTTCGTAATTGAATATCTATATATATCTAATGAATTTTCTACTACAAATATAGTTTTTAAGTAAAAGTGACTAGGTTTAGCCGAACCCACACCTCATAGGCTTGTTCCGCCTCAAGGAGTGCTCCCTACCAGAGGCAACTCCATTCCCAGGTCTCGAGACTGACGCCTCTAGTTAAGGATAGAAGGGTGCTTATCACCCACCGTAGCCATTGGTGGTAATTGTTTAGTTGTGAGTTTACTGTTATGTGTAATTTTGCGTTTTGCGGGGAAGTTTCTTCTGGAGAATGCTTAACTATTTTCTTTGGTTATTTGACTATTTAAGTGGTGCTTATGTAAGTGAGATTTGATAATAAATAATTAGTGATGAATTAGGTATTGGGTAGATACTAGTACTAACGTAACTGTAGTATCCGTTTTGCTAGATAATGTGGCTGTTTGATATTAGGTTGTAGTTGTGGGGCTGATTTGTGTTGCCTATTTGACTTAAGATGTGAGTGTGACAATGAAGAATAGGTTGATAAACTATTGTGGTAAATCTGTCTCCAATTATTTGTGTTTTCCCTTACCACAGTATGTCTTGTCATATGCATACTCCAATTCTGAAATTATATCTGAAGAAGATCTAAGTAGAAGAACAGCTAGGTGCAAAAGAATTTGAATAAGTGTTGTGTGTTATTTGTGAGTCAAGAATTACCCTAAAAGCAATAAATTAGATACTTGGCAGAATACTTGACAAAGATGCAGAAAACAAAATATAAAGGGGCAGCACGGTGCACTCAAGGCCCAGGGAAGCACCGCATCCGAAGAGGGTGTGATGTAGGCAACCTACCCTGATCCAAGCATCAGTGGCTGATTCCATGGCTCGAACCTGTGACCTATAGGTCACACGACAACTTTACTGTTGCTTCAAGACTCCCCTTCGCAGAAATCAAAATATATGCATTGGAAATAGGTTTCCAAGTGGTAAAGTATGTTCACCTGTAATATTACTTAAGTAGATGTATCCAGTGAGATTGAAAGGAGAATTGCATTATCTAACGAAGAATCATGTAATGCTAAGTGTAACATGGTAGGTTACTGTGAGCAATGCTTTATCTGGAGAAAATTTTACTCGATAAGACAGATATGTAATAAGAAGGACAAAACTAGAAATCGAGGAGCAGATGGGCAGGACTGAAATAGCACAGTTTGGTAATATTAGAGGACAAAATATAACAGTCCATGTTTAATGAAGAATGAGTCCTTTAGCAAGTCATGTTGATAAATTAAAGATTTTAGTCTGTAAAAGGGGAGATGGTAGAGCATGTTGGAGCTTTTGTCACAACCAGAAGTACTTTCATCATTTGGATTTTGTAAGGTTTGATTTTCATTTCCTAATTACCAAAGTTCATGCATTAGTTGACTGTTTGATTTTATCCTCTCAATCAAATAGTCAAATCAAATAATTTGCTACAGTGAATGTGGAAACGCACTAGGAAAAGTTTTTCCTCTATGAAACTTGGTATGGCGTACCCTTTGTCTAAGTAGATCCTTTTCTCCAATGGTATGGAAAGGTGAACTGCTGGCTGTTACCCATTTTAGTATACCAAAGTTGAGTAAAAGAGCATATCTTAAACAATTGCCCTTTGTTTGGATGATTCGAATTGTGTTTGCTTTGCAGTTCCACATATTTTTCCAGTGCAACAACCCGTTAAGTTTGTCTGCCAGTTTTGCTTCACTTCTTTATCAACCTACTATTAGTCTGGACTTTTGGTTTTGGTTGTGTACTTGCAATTGAACTCTGTTTGTTTTCCTAGATAGCCACTTGTGAGAATATGTTGGGTTTGTTGTTGTTGTTGTTGTTTTCCTAGATAAGTTGTAATTATTTCTGTGCTGACTTCAGCTCTTTATTAGAAGCTCTAGGTATTTCGAGTTGTCTCATGGTTTTCCTATTTTTCTATAATGGATTTTCCATTCTCATATATCTCTTAGGCTTTTGTTATCATGTGCTGATGTCCTCTGCTGTTCTTTCCTATTCAATGATCTGCAGTTCTGTATTGATTTTGAACAAATTTCCCCTTTATGAATGATCCTTCTAGTCTCTGAGTCTTTCCCCTCATAAGAAAACACAGTTTCTTCTGTAGCTAGTTCCCTTCATCTCCTGCTAAGTTTGTGTTAACAGAATGTTATATTGAAGTACTGATGATTTTTTTGTGCTACTATTTTAATGCATCCATTTAGCTTGTTCTTTATGTAACTGAATGGAGTATCGTTTGGCTCTTTAGAGTCGCATTCTAAGAGAGTTACATTCCTCAAAAGATAACGTCTAAATAGTGTTAGATCACCTGTTTTTACTACTAGTAATGTTACTATCTACTTTTTAGAGCATCTGTTCTCAGAATTTTGTCGTTCTTTGCATTGTTGGCTAATTTAATTTAAGGTATTGGAAGTTACTGATTATGTCCTGTAGCGTAGTAAGGAATCACCTTCTGAAAGGGAAAACAGATACTCGAAAGCTTTATTTCTAAAGTGAAGATTCCAGCTTTAAAGGAGGAGTAGTGCATGATTAACAAATTATAATCTGATTAAACAATCCAAAAATGTGGGACAGAAGTTCTGGTGCCAAATTATGCTTGCTGATATAACTTATTTTTGGTGGCTTCTCGAGTGAGCATAATGATTTGGATCCACCTTACAACCAATAAGGGGGTTCAATTAATTAAGAATTCTAAATTCATGCCACTTGGGATATGTATGTATGGGCGACTTTTGACACTCCGGCCTAGTGCTCCTACTCTGGTGCCGCGCTCTAGACATTTGACTTTTACCCATTGCCATATCCTTTGGCCTTGTAACGTCCAATATAAAATTCTATTTTATTTTAGTGTCACCACCAAGGATAACAAAATTTTGTTTTCCCCTACTCTTTGTCTCTTTGACAAAAGCAACGAAATAGCCTTTTGTACTTTTTTTCATTCTTTCTATGATGAATTCTCCTCCGAACAAACAGTTAGCCGCATCATCTGGCAAAGATGGTATCTCCATTGATCACATATTGTTATAAACTAAGTAACGGGTAAGTGGCTATTGTTTCTTTCCTTACTTTTATCAGTAAATTTACCTTTGATCACCCAAACTACTTTATGAGGCTGTAAGTTCCTCTATTATCATCCTACTCCTTTTCTCAACAATTTGACCCAGAGATGTTAGTGGTGGTTTCATTCCATTTCGAAAAACATGAAATTTTATTTTCACCGGTGATGATGTGTGGTGCTGAGTGTTGGTCAGTCAAGAATTCTAATATTCAGAAGATGAAAGTTGCAAAAATGAGGATGTTGAGATGGATGTGCGGGCGTACTAAGCTGGACAAGATTAGGTAGGAATGATATTCGGAGGAAAGTGGGTGTGGCTCCCATAGAAGACAAGATGCGGGAAGCTACGCTTAGATGGTTCAAGCACATGCGGAGAAGAAGCATGAATGCCCCAGTTAGGAGATGTAAACGGCTGGCCTTGACGAGTGTGAGAAAAGGTAAAGGGCGGCCAAAGAAAATCAGGTAGAGCTAAGTGCGACTTTAGATTTCCGAGGACATGGCCCTTGATAGGAAGTTGTGGAGGGCGATTATTAAGGTTGTAGGTTAGGAAGTAGCAGGCTAGCGTATGTTTGTCTTAGGCTGCTAGTGGCTTCGATTATATCCATATTACTTCTTTAGGACTGCAGGATCGATCGTAGGAGACTAGTCCAGTAATGTAGTGTCTTAGGGTGCTAGTGGCTCTTGTTGTATGCATATTACTCCATTATGTCTATAGTATTGTACCATTGTTAGTGCTTATTGTTATTGCTTTCTCTCTATTTTGTGGTTATTATGTTGCCGTCGTTATCTCTATTTCTTGCTTGCTTACTCTGATATTACTACACCATTGTCTCTTTTCATCTTCTTTAGCCGAGGATCTATCGGAAATAGCCTCCCTACTCCGTAGGGGTAAGGTCTGCGCACACACTACCTCCCTAGATCCCACTTGTGAGATTCCACTGGGTTGTTGTTGTTGTACAATTCATCTGAACTTGTATTGAGTTATAATCTGTTAATAAACATATGCATGTGCACCTAATTGCGTTAGTAAAAAAGAGAATAACGCCCCAGCGCCCTATGTGAAGCGGACAGGTTGTTGTTAAGAGGATCGTCCATATTTAAAGAAATAGAGAGCAAAAGCAATTTAACTGGAATCTTATCTGATTATCTGTTCTAACAACCTTTAAGTTCAGAGCAGTAAAGATGGATGCTAAATTTCCAATAACCATGTGAAAAGTCTTTTAACTTTTAGGAGTTGTTCTGTTCTCATGGTAGAGGTTTCAACTTTAAAACATTATTGAATGCTGCTCGTATAAGATATATGTTTCAATTTAAAGTATTGTACTTTGCTGATATCTTATCTTGCTCCTTCATTTGCAGAAACTGTTAAGAAGATACGAAAACCAAAGCCATGGAAACACTCAGAACCAATAACAAGAGCTCAGCTTGTACAGATGCGTGATGAATTCTGGGACACTGCCCCGCACTATGGGGGTAGAAAAGGTACATTTCTTGATTACTTTTACTAGCTTCTTCAAGTTTCTGGAACCACTGGTTCAATAGAGCTGGATGCATGATCAAGTTAAACAGTACTGTTAGTCGCTGTGTTTAAATTTGCCTAACCAGTTAGTGATAGGTCAATTGTTAACTCTAGAATACACATCTGATAATGTCTGACAATCTATATGGGACCTTGGGGTAGAGTAGATTGACAGTATATGGTGTGTCAAAACCGTTTAAGTATGGATAGGATCGGAAAGATCCTTATTGATAATAAGCTGCTGTAAGTTTTACTTTAGGGGTGCTTTTAACATGCATTAAACTTCGATCATAACGATCTGGCTCCAGTAGTCAGTAACTTGGATCTCTCTTTTAGAAAAGAATGACTGAATGTATGAAAATCAAGCTGAGCATAATATTTCTTCTTCAATATGCATCCTACATATAATTTTAAGTAATGCCCCCTATTTTGGCTGTTTTCAGTTCTTGGAACATAGCCATTGTGATAACTAAATTCCCAACATGCTCTTGAGTGATAACAACATTAATGATCCTTGAGAAATTTTCTGTTAAATCATCTATAGTAATTCTCTATAAGTGAATTCTGTAATCTTGTTAGCAGGACTGCTATCAGTTTGTAATACTGCTTACTATTAAAAATGTGTTCATCCCCAGATATGCGGTGCCTTGCATATTGTTAGAGAGAAGCTGCATCAGTTTCTTTCAAATAGTTCATCTAAAAGAAGGCACATTAGCTAATGAAATAGTAATTTAACTTATAATGAAATGGTACTCATGATTTTTCAGGAAAAAGAAAAGAAAAGAAAGATTAACTTTCTAAAATGTCAACTTCCAACAACAACAACAACAACAACTACCCAGTATACTCCCACCAGGTGGGGTCTGGGGAGGATAATATGTAGACGAGCCTTACCCCTACCCGAAAGGGCAGAGAGGCGGTTTCCAATCGACCCTCGGCTCATAAGATAAAAGGAAAAACAGCAGTAAAACAAAAACAAAAACAATAGAGCATTAGTAACTCCAGCAGAAATAGCGTGAATAATTATCTAAACAAGAGAAACATAAATACAATCGCATGCAATAATATCATACAGTAACTACCATAACTAACAGCCATAGGGGGGACATAAGCTAAGCTAAAACACAAATCATCTATGGGTAACCCTGCTGACCCACACACAACCCCGGATGAGGCGTACGAAAAACTCTAGGAGCCCCTATCCTACAACCCTGATTCTAGACCTCCAGACTTTCCTATCAAGGGTCATGTCCTCGGAAACCTGCATTCTAGCCATGTCCTGCCTAATCACCTCTCCCCAATACTTCTTAGGCCTCCCTCTGCCTCGCCGACCGCCAACAATCTCCAGCCGCTCGCAGCTCCTCACCAGGGCATCGGGACTTCTCCTCCGCACATGCCCGAACCACCTCAGCCTCGCTTCTCGCATCTTCTCATCCACCGGGGCCACCCCCACCTTCTCTCGAATAACTTTCATTCTTAATCTTATCTAGTCTGGTGTGCCCGCACATCCACCTAAGCATCCTCATCTCCGCAACCTTCATTCGCTGAACATGAGAGTTCTTCACGGGCCAGCACTCCGCCCCATACAACATCGCAGGTCTAACCACGGCTCTATAGAGTTTCCCCTTGAGTTTGTGTGGAACTTTCTTGTCACACAGGACTCCTAATGCAAGCCTCCACTTTGACCACCCCACTCCTATGCGATGAGTGACGTCCCCGTCAATCTCTCCGTCCCCCTGAATCACAGACCCAAGATATCGGACACTGTCCCTCTTGGCGATGGCCTGAGAACCAATCATCACGTACCTGCCTACTTCGCTCGGCTCGGCGCTAAACTTGCACTCCAGGTATTCTGTCTTAGATCTGCTTATTTTGAAACCTTTAGACTCGAGAGTCTGTCTCCATACCTCTAACCTTTCAATAACACCTACCCTCGTCTCATCTAACAATACTATATCATCAGCAAATAGCATACACCAAGGCACATCCCCTTGAATATGTCGGGTTAAAGCATCTATCACTAAGGCAAACAAGAGGGGGCTCAGCGCCGATCCTTGATGGAGCCCCATAACCACTGGAAAATGGTCTGAGTCGCCACCCACCGTCCTAACCCTAGTCTTAGCTCCATTGTACATGTCCTTGATTACTCTGATGTAGGCTTCCGGCACGCTCTTCGCCTCCAAGCACCTCCATAGCACCTCCCTTGGGACCTTGTCATACGCCTTCTCCAAGTCGATAAACACCATGTGTAGGTCCTTCTTCTTATCCCTGAATTGCTCCGCCAGCCCCTGACAAGATGGATAGCCTCTGTAGTGGAGCGGCCCGGCATGAAACCGAACTGGTTCCCAGATATAGATGTCACCTCCCTCACCCGCGCCTCAATCACCCTCTCCCAAACCTTCATGGTGTGACTTATTAATTTGATACCCCTATAGTTGTTGCAGCACTGGATGTCCCCTTTGTTCTTGTACAAGGGCACCACTGTACTCCACCTCTACTCATCCGGCATCCTTTTGGTCCTGAAGATCGCATTGAACAACCTGGAGAGCCACTCCCCTCCTGACTTACCCATGCACTTCCAGAACTTCACCGGGATCTCGTCAGGCCCGGTCGCTCGACCCCTACTCATCCTACGCAAAGCCCCCATGACCTCCTCCACCCTAATGCGCCTGCAGTACCCAAGGTCTCTATGTTGCTCTGAATGCCCCAGCTCCCCTAGCTCTATGTTACGATCCCCCTCCTCGTTAAGTAAGTCCCGAAAGTACGCCTGCCACCTCTGTTTGATTTGAGATTCCCCCATCAGAACTCTACCATCCTCGCCCTTGATACACCTAACTTGGTATAGATCACGTGCCTTCCTAAAATGTCAACTTCCAAGAGAACCCTTTTTGATTGCACCAAGGAAAGCTGTCTAGTAAACCTCAATATTGATTTGTCATCAGTCCATTCTGCCCTATATTCAATGCATTGAACCTCATCTTTTCATGTCCCAAATTAATGGAACACCAAATATATGATTATTGTGGTGGTGATTGCTAAAATTTAGAGATTGTATAAAGCTATTGAATGTATTAGCTGCTGTTGAGGTAGTATATTAGCTGTAGTTAGTGAATTGACCAACATATGTGGTAGGAAGGTCCACTCTGCAAACAGTATAGTATATGAAAATCTTTTTCTTACAACATATTATACTCCGTTTTCAGAGATATGGGACGCGCTAAGAGCTGCTGCAGAGTCTGACGTAAGCCTTGCACAAGCGTTCGTCGACAGTGCTGGGATAATTGTGCAAGTCCCTGATTTAACTATCTGCTATGATGAGAGAGGTTTGTGTTACACTTTGATTTAACACTTTCCAACTTCCGTTCCTGAGAATTTCACACTTAAGGTAATTATTCCAATGCAGGTGCCAAGTATGAGTTGCCCAAATATGTTTTGAGCGAACCAACAAATTTGATTGGTGAAAACTGAAAAGGCAACATAGTCAAGTACCATCCTTCATTGAGACTGTAAATGGTGTAAATTGCTCTCACAAGTCATTTCTTAAACATCCATTTCGTTTTATGCATTATGGTTTCATTTCATGATATCAAAGAATCCATTTTGCCACAGCAGCAACCATGTACTGTGATATTTTTTTGGACATAATATCAAGCTGGAGAGACTTAGGATAATCACCAAATTTAATTTCTGTAAATTGGATCCTTTATCGGGTTAAGGGTGGATATCATGGGCTTCATTTGCAATCTTAGGCTTTCAAACAAGGCCCAGGAATTAGACACTGGTGACCTACGTCGAACTATTATTATGATCACAATTAAATCTTTTTAGTTTGTAAGATTTTAAGATAATTAATTATGGTGTTTATCAAAACAAAACACAGTGCACCATCATGCACACGTGTACGGACAAGCAAACAAGGAGTAACAAATGCCCGTGGTAGACTGCACGAACCTATCCTTAATACAAGCTTGTACATATTCGGTATTACTCCTCCTGTTCACAAATTCCTAACAACAACAACAACTATCCAGTATATTCCCACCAGGTGGGGTCTGGGGAGGGTAATATATTTACTCCTTCTGTTCACAAATTCCTAATTAAACATAATATGAGGAGTAAGAAAACTTTTTAGGCATATGTACGTAGGGATTATTTCAAATTAATTTTTTTGATTACATAATTGAATATTTATTTTAAACTAAAATGAAAAAGTAAAATTTCACTTATTATGGACAGGAATGAATAGTAATGCATTAATTGCTCCTTTGTAATGGTCTAGAACAATTTCATTTATCGTTTTCTTTTATTTTCCATATCTTTCCCCTCTTAAATATTCCGCAAAGAAAATAAAGTTAGTTACTTTTCAGCTAAACTAGAATAAAGCCTCTTAAATATTCCGCAAAGAAAATAAAGTTAGTTACTTTTCAGCTAAACTAGAATAAAGAAGAGGCAGTCGGATGTTATTTTCTCATTTTTCAAACCCTCACTATTGTGCCTAATAATAAATTTGAACTTAACCTACATTCCTAATCCTCTATCAACCTCCACACACAATTCCTAAGATGGGAAGTAGGAGACGGCGGCCGCAAAGGTGCATTTGAGTACATTATCTCAAAGCAAAAAACATGATACAGTTTGACAATTTCACGCTGAGTACTTAGAAGAGTTTCACAGTTGCCCATAAAAGCAAAAAAAAATTAGGGCACTTTGGGTACATAAATCAAAGATATTGTCCCTTTGGAACTAGACATGTGACCAGTTCCCAACGTTTTAAAATGATGTTCTCCACCTCTTACATAAAGCACTTGAGATATCATTAACAAAGGTCTAACATTTTTAAGCAATTACTCCCTCTTATTCATAATAATGTCCAATTTATTTTTAGCATACTTATTAAAAAAAATATTAAATTTTAAATAATAATATTTAGTATGATTAAATTATTTCTAATCAAACATTTAATATTAAATCTAAGAAAACTTTTTAGGGATATGTACATAAAAATTATTTCGTAAAAATAAATTAAAATTTTTCTAAATTACATAACTGAATTTTTATTTTAAATTAAAATAAAAAATAAATAAATTAATTATTGTGAACCGGAAGAATACTTACTTAAAAAGAGTGCCAAAAGAAAAATAAAAATGCTAGAACATTATGTGGCAATTTGATCAATCATGCGTTAATGTAAAATTTTATATCAAACCGTTCCTTTAATTCAAAACCTATTTTAGAAAGAAAAAAAACAGAGTAAAGTTTAGTGAGAAATACCATCCCAAGTAGTATTCCCCAAAAGTAATGGTGAAGTTGAAAACCTAGCCCTCCAGATATTTGTGGTGGAGTCAATAAACAATACATTCTTAGGTTGAATCATGCTATTTTAACCCCAAATTACGAGTTTGTTCAATTTTAATGAATAATTTGTGCTGACGAGAAATAGCGCAGACATTAAAATTTTAAGGGATCAAATCAAATCTTAAGTTAAAGATACTATAATTAAATCTTAAGTTAAAGATGCTATAAGACTCTTGAAATCCTAGAAGTTTATTAGGATTTCTGGGAGATTACTCTACTCAAAACCTAACTCACACCTATATAAATAGATACATATTCCTTTGAAGTGGCGTCTCAAAATCCCATAAACTCTTGGGATATTCACAAAGGGATCAAAATATGATCGTATACTTCTTGATAATCAAATAGTTTAAGAAGCTAGAGATCAAATACATCTCCTGCATTCGAGAAATACGCGGCTTCAGCTCTTGAATCATGGAGATAATCAGGAAAAAAGAATCAAGGAAGAAACAGAATTATACTCACTATTGATTAATGAAAATAATTTTCTCTTATTTTGTGATTGTAGTTTATTTTTCATATATTAAAAATTAATTGCAAACATCAGGTACTTAATAGAAAATATACACAAGCAAACCTAATTTAATTATTACCATTATAAAAAATAAAAATAATGTTACCGATACACTTGACCAAAAATTACATGGGAATGATAAAGTTTTACAAATAATACAATCAAGAAAAAATTATGAAATTTCTTACGCTAGCAATTGGTAACTGGGAAAAAGCAATTCCCTATGACTTTATATTTGGATAATCTTTTGTAGGGCACCTTTCTACACCAAATATTGCCAGGTAATAATGTGATGACAAATCTGCACATGCTCCACCTGTTTTTCCGATGGATCCTATGGAGTTTTCTATTTGATTTATTCTTGCTTACAAAGAATACTTCTTGAACTTATATGGGAATTCTCGAAAACATTTTGCAGGCATAGCAAAGTGTATTTGAATTGAATTCCCAAAGTCGAAAAGTTACATTGAATAATATATGAATTATTAAATCACCTCGATAGCTAAGTGTATTCATTCACTATGAAAAAATTCATCTTTTTTTAATCCTCTTCGGCCGCCACCTTCCACGTAGAGACTAGAGGGGTTAATTTGCATGAGTAAAGCTATAGCTGGAGATAGATTAACCACACATAAGTGAGCATGCACTGCTTTTGGAGCCATCATTAATTATTAGCTTAGTTAGTTTATGTAAGTAATAGAAGCAGTCAGATTATTTAAGTGGAGCTGGTCAAGATGGCTTGGTATCCTAGGAACTGAAACATCAAATACTACTATTTTTTTAAGGGTCAGAATCAAATTACTAAATCTTGACTCCCTTGATTTAATAATTAAAGTTATAAAGCGATGGAGAGTGGGGACATTATATCATCTGCATGCATGTGTGTGCATGGATTTGATTTCTTTTTACTTTCTTTTTAGTTCAAATATATTAACAGTTAACGATAAGGTTGTCCGATATATTAGATGGCAAACATTCAACAACGACGAACAAATTCTAGGAGGTACATTACTCACAATTAAAGCTGAGTTGATTTGTTTATTATTCTTTTCTTGATATATCTTGTGATTAAAGCTTTTAATATATCGTAATATTTAAAATTAAATCACATTTTTAAGAGTGTGCATGTGACGCCACTATAATATCATGACCCAAAATTTTTATCTTCAAAATTATGATACCGCCTACCATTTCACTAATTAAGCAAGCCCACGCGGAATATAGATATTGATTGTTTCTGACAAACTTCAGATATGATAACAGTAAATAAATTGAATAGTCTAAAACAAGATAAATAAGCTAGTAAGTGACGAAATTTAAATACAATTCTGGATCAGGTGTTACGGACATGAGCGTCTATAATACTAAAAATAATGGTCTGAAATAGACATAATTGTCTGAATTAAATGAGCAACTAAAAGAAGTAGAAGGGGACTTCAAAGTCGTTCGTCGTGCAGCTATACCTCAAATCTCATATGGGTAGCTGGATCCGAGCAAGTCTATGGTACGCAGCTGGAACCAACTATAGTATCTGCACAAGAAGTGCAGAGTGTGGTATGAGTACAACCGACCCCATGTACTCTGTAAGTGCTGAGCCTAACCTCGACAAAATAGTGACGAGGCTAACGCGTGTCACTTACATTAACTTGTACGCAAGAACAATAATAATAACAGAAAGACAGGTCGTACCAACGATACTCAAATCAACCAGTAGAGAGTCCCGAATAACCATTCATATAACTCATCTTAACAACCGATGACAATTCAACAATCACAACAGATATAACTTTCATCAACATGTTGCGGCGTGGAATCTAATCTCATAATATAAACTTTAAACAAATTCGTTGAGGCGTGTAATCCGACCCCTTCATATACTCGTCTATCAATATCATAGTCTATCCTTATTCCGCATTTTCAATTTTTTTCTTTTCAATTTCCGTGTAGCGTGCAACCTGTTGCCCAAGCAATGTCAATTAATAGTAGTAACTCAATGACTAGAATTTACAGGAAATCATATATCAAGAGAACAAATGTATGAGTAATGGAGAATAACATGACAATCTAGAGGCTCGAACTACTCGAGTATCTTAAATTTACCAACTCAAAGGTACCTACTTTTGACAATACATACAAGTGAAACTACTTCAATCAAAGATAACAATTATACGAAATTATAAGGCAACAAAGTATAAGACAATTTAGATATACGAGGAAAACAAATCGAAAAAAGTAGTAAATAAATATGGAATCAGGCAGGGGATAGCCATTTTAATACAAGAAATACTAAATGGTAAGTAGCATTATGGCATAGAAGTTAAATAAGCATGTTCAATTAAGGCATGAAGACAAGACATAATATCAAGCAACAAAGATAGGGAAAACAAGTAATGTAACAATTAAGCCATGGAAACAAGTAATTAATGAAATACTGGAAAGCATGTAAACAAGTTATTTGAAGGTGTATATACACTCGTCACCTCGCATACACGTCACTACACATGTAATTCACACAGCATAGCTCAAAAGTTTCGAATTCCCTCAAATTAAGGTTTGATCCAATACTTACCTACAATCAACTCAAAGTTCAACCCCAGCCTTGTCTTTCGAACAAGCCTCCACACCAATCAAATCTAGCAATTTATTAGCCAAATAATACAAAATAATCCTTAGAAACTATCCATGAATGAAAGAAGTTCAATTTAGATCCTATTGAAAAAGTCAACAAAAGTCAACCCCTGGTCCGTTTAGTCAAAACCAAAATTCCAACAATAACATGAACACTCATTACCCCCGAGCCCAATTATATAATTGGTTTTGAAATCCGACTTCCAAAATTTGCAAACCCCCTTCCCCCCAATTCTTCCCAACTCCCTAATCTACCATGAAAGAAAAAATATTAAGGTAAGAAATTACTGAGCGACGACGGAAATCAAAGAAAATAAGTTAAAGTATACTTCCTCCAGCCAACAATAAGTGATCAATTTGCTTTTGGCATGCTCACTAAGAAAATATTAAATTCTATACAAAAATGCCTAGTATGATTAAATTACTCATAATTAAATATTTAATGTGAGGAAGACGAAAACTTTTTAAGGATATTAACATAAGGTTAATTTTGTAAAAAAAATAATTGAATTCTTTCTAGATTATATAAATGGACACTTATTTTAGACCAAAATAAAAAAGCAAATTGATCGCTTATTGTGAATCGGAGGGAGTACTGACTTATGAAAGTGTGATGAACTTTCTCGTCCAACTCGCTTCTAGGACGAGCTTTAATGAGAAGATGGTGAAAAATGGGTGAAACACCGACTTTGAAATGTTTAAGGTTTGGGCATCAGACCTTCTTCGGATAGGCGAAGGGCCTGCCGCGTTCGCGAAGGCTTCTTCCCCTAGGCCTTCATGTTCGCGTAGAGCAAACCACAACTCCCCCTTCCCAGGTCCCTAAACAATAGGCATTCGTGTGAGGTTGTCCGCGTTCTGGAAGGGTACCCCCGTCCCCTCCCAAAGCTTCACGTTCGTGTACTAGTCGTCACATTCGTGATGATGAAAAGCCTCCCCAGCCCAAATTAGTCTTTTCTATCGCGGGAGTATCTTCACAGAAGTACACACCAGTAACCATCAGAAGCCCAAAACCAGAAGTTTTCTAAGTATGAAACCATCCGTAGCCTATCCGTAACTCACCTGAGCCCTCGGGGCTCCAAACCAAACATGTACACAAGTCTAAAAATATTATACGAACTCACTGGCTTGATAAAAATACCAAAATAACACCTATAACCACGAATCGGACACCAAAATAAATAAAATTTTCAATGAAACTTAAGAACGTGTAATTTTTCAACCGGATGTCCGAATCACGTCAAATTAACTTAGTTTTGCACCAAATTTTGCAGACAAGTCATAAATATTGTAATGTACTTGTACCAAGTTCCAGAATCGAAATACGAACCCGGTAGCAACAAAGTTAAACCACGATCAAACTCTTTAAACCTTTAAACTTTTAATTTTCAACCAATTATGATAATCAAGTTAGGGACTTTCGAATTCCATTCCGGGCATGCGCCTGAGTCTCAAATCATGATACGAATCTACGAGATCGTCAAAATACCAATCCGGATCCGTTTGCTCAAACAATTGACCGAAGTCAACTCAAATGAGTTTTAAGTCACGATTTCACATTTCATCAACTTTTCTCATAAAAAAAAACCTTTTGGATGAGGATATTGACTGTACACGCAAATTGAGAAAGGCTAAATGGAGTTATTCCAGATCTCGGAACACAAAAAGGAAGGATGAAACTATAAATGACCTATAGGTTAATCACATATAGTTACATGGAGTATACAACAACAATAAAAACAATCCCTCTTCGACCAGAATCTCTTTGATGCATCGTACTTGATCCAGTCCGGAGCCTTCCTCTCCCCGATCTCAGCTAAAAGAAAGAGAAATTTTCTAAAAAAGAATTACCGTCTTATATTTGCATTCAATTACATATTCTGCAAAATTGCTTGTATTAGTTTCGAAGTGGTTAGGTGATAAATTTTATGTTATAAAAAAGTAACATATATGATTGAGCAAGCATTGTGGTGGTTTTTCTAGGGGAATATTCATAACATTTGAGTTTTGCTCAACTATGAGTTACTTAAATTTACATGATCCAAATCCAAATTCAACTAATACGAATATTTAATTAGTTGTTAGATCTGTAACTAAAAAGTTTAGTATTTGTCCTGATATCAAAAACACTTCAGTGTGCTCAATTAAGAACTATAGCCCCTGTAGGCACTGTTCCTCACATGGCTAGCTAGATGGATAAAGTCCCATGAATATAAGATTTGTGGTTTCCATTCGTTATTTAAAGTGTTAGTTCGGTCTAGGTTTTATTAGTCACACAAGTGAACCTATCCGCGCTTCGCGCGGTGATAAAAGAAAAATACTTAAATCATATTATAATTATATGTGTATTTCATATCATCTAAATTTCTAAAAATATTAAACCCCAAGCAAGAATGATATATATAAAAAATAAAATATATTAAAGTTTATAAAAAAATAAATATACAAAAGTTTATATGGTCGCATGTCTCTAAGACCTCCAATTGGTGATGCCGAGGTAGTATTCATTTTTTGAAGAATCGTTTGTATATTTTCCGATAAGCTTTGAAATAAATAATTTCTCAAGATTGATTTTTCCTTCTCAAATATTTAAATCTCAGTTTTTAGATTTTAATGTATAATATCTAGCACAAAATCTTCATAATCATATAATACACTTTTACATCATATGCATTTCTTACGCTTTTCAAAAGACATGTCCAACCTCACAAAATTTCTCGTTAAACTTGAGCAACTCATCGAATTTGAAGTCATTTTATTGGACTTCATATATCTTGCAACACAACTAAAGCCTAGTAGTATAATTAATTTATTGCCAATATCATTCTCATACTCTTATTTTAATAATTACTGTTGGTGATTTCTGTTAGCATATATATCGGGACCTAAGCAGAATTAGTTAATTTTTTTTCAAGAATATCAATTGTAAAATAGTAAAAGATAGCAATTACCAAAATAAAAATAAGTATAGGTTATATTGAAACATAGCCATACAAAAGCTTAACTCAATAAATTCTTAATGAAAACGAGAATTGAAGAAGCAATATAAATAGCTAAAGGGTAAGGGAGAAACTTGCAGATTGCAACTGTAAGAATTCTTTATTCTTTATAATAAATATGGATTATGATGAAAGATTGTAACGGTCCCAAACATAGAATGTGAAAGGTTGAAACTATAACAACCATATATATATATATAAACTTTGAAAAACATAAGTGAATTTATAGAATGACAATTATTTTTTGTGCATTTAGTCGAAACATAAGAAATGGATTTTTTTTGTATACATGCATACAAAAATTGAATTTAACAAATAGCATTGATTTTCCATTCATAAGTCATAACTATATCCTTGTAGCTTTGTAATAGTTAAACTCACGAGCCAAATTATCATTTCATCTTAGTATTTCCTTAACCAGCCTGAGCTTGAGCTTTTTTCATTTGATTCAATTGTGGTAATATAAACACAAAAATCCAAATATAAACACCATAAAACTGATAAGCAAAAATAAATTTAACTAAATTTCATATTCCTGAAAAATAAGACAAAAACCAATAATGTCTATAATATACAAAAAGATACATAAATCTTATCCAATTTAAAATACCCACAAGATTATACAAAAAACAAAAAAAAAGGACAATTTGCAAAATAATTAGTTACAAAAAGAAGTTGAATATTCAAGAAATATTTTAATTCACAAGCAAAAGTATATGATTAGATTTTATATACCAATTGGTTGTAGTAATCCAGGTATATATAGTGATTTCAACGGGAAAAGAAATAAAAAAGTTTCGTTACGTTGAGATGATGACCTTTTGATTGAGAATATTGCACTCCATAGCAGAGGACGATCACAATTTTTGATTGACAATCTGTAGGAATAAATGCATGTGAACAGTTTCATCCCTCTAAAATTTAGCTTGCATTCTTGTTAAACAACCCCAAAGTATATCATAAGGTGAATAGACAAAGATTTGAAGATTCAACAATATTTATATGAAAAATCTTACAGAAAGTTAAATAATAAAAGTTACAAAATAATCTTTTTCCTTACCTGTTCATATCGAAGACTTTCACATTAGCACGGAGGAAGATATGAAAATATGAAAATGAAACAAAATTAAAAAAATTTGCTAAAAATTATATATATATATATATAAAATATTTACATCTATAAATAATCAGCTAAAGATTTTTACAGAAACGTGAATTCTTTAATTTTACTACTTTCACTAAAATAAGCATTTAAAAAACTTCAAAACCCTATTTTACTGGATAAAAAAAGAAGAAGCAAAGAAGCACATGTAATTACTCTTTTACGTTACTACACAATTACAAAATCTTTTTTTGCTTCTCTATTTCCATGGAGAAATTCAAAATGGAATTACTAAATTATTTACCACAAAGTATAAAGTTAATTACTTGATATATTCTAATTCTCCTCTAAAGATTATACATTGACAAAAATTTCATCCAAACAATATGCAGATCATATCAATGTCAATCACATAGTAATTTTCTTACAGTTAACAATCAAAAGTAAATCAAAAGAAATAAAGATAAAAATAAAGTGTCGTTAATACTCCTAGTTCCTAAATTTCAAGGATTATATGAAAAAAATCACTTGTGAGAAGTGAGAATCAAAAATCAAAGTAGTAAAATAATAAAGAAGTCGATTTATTGGTGCATAGTTATGACTCTATTTTAATAGGGTCCATGAACTGACATATTTTAAAAAATAAATAGTAAAATACCTGATATTCTTCTACAAATTTCTGCCTAGCCATAGTCCCCAGTTCTTCATTTTCATTTTCTTTCACAGGGAAGACAGCAAAACAAAGAAAGCCTGAAGCTACTACTTCCAAATTCAAATTCAATTGAGGAAAATAAATATGAATAAAAATATTGCACTAACTATAATTTCATCAAGTAAAAAAAAATTACAAAATAATATAGGATTAGAATTGGATACCTGAAAAGTAAAATACTTCTATTGGAACACTCCTTAAGTATTGAAATTATTTTTGAGTTATGGGGAGAAAACTAATGCATAGAAAAAAAGAAAGTGATTAGAGGAAAGAAATAAATAGCACTAATGATAATGATTAAGGGGAGGAATATTTGTAACGGAAAAAGAGAGTAGAAAACGTTTTAAGAAAAGAGATTAATAGTATATTAATGATGAAAGCAATAAATAAGGCATTCTTAATTGTTAACAAAATTTAGATGCAAAAATAAGGAAAAGGGTATAAAAATTAAGAAAAAAGATAAATGTGATCCTTGGCCAAAGAAGCATGCCACATCATATTTTATTTTTTCGCACGGTGATAAAAAAATAATATTGAAATCATATTATAATTATATGTGTATTTCATATCACCTAAATTTCTAAAAATATTAAACCCCAAGGCAAGAATGATATATATAAAAAATACAATATATTAAAGTTTATAAAAAAAATAAATATACAAAAGTTTACACGGTCACATGTTTCTACGACCAATTATTGGTGATGCCAAGGTAGTATATTTTTTTGATGAATTGTTTGTATATTTTCCGATAAGCTTTGAAATAAATAATTTCTCAAGATTGATTTTTCCTTCTCAAATATTTAAATCTCAGTTTTTAGATTTTAATGTATAATATCTAGCACAAAATCTTCATAATCATATAATACACTTGTATATAATATGCATTTCTTATGCTTTTCAAAAGGCATGTCCAACCTCACAAAATTTCTCGTTAAACTTGAGCAACTCATCGAATTTGAAGTCATCTTATTCGACTTCATATATCTTGCAACACAACTAAAACCTAGTATTATAATTAATTTATTGCCAATATCATTCCCATACTCTTATTTTAATAATAACTGTTGGTGATTTCTGTTAGCATATATATCGGGACCTAAGCTGAATTAGTTAAATTTTTTTCAAGAATATCAATTGTAAAATAATAAAAGATAGTAATTACCAACTAACAATAAGAATAGGTTATATTGAAACATAGCCATACAAAAGATTAACTCAATAAATTCTTAATGAAAGCGAGAATTGAAGAAGCAATATGAATAGCTAAAGGGAAAGAGAGAAACGTGTAGATTGCAACGGTAAGAATTATTTATTCTTTATAATAAATATGGATTATAATGAAAGATTGTAATGGTTCAAAATACAGAATGTGAAAGGTTGAAACTATAACAACCATATATATATGTATATATAATATATATATATATATATATATATATATATATATAAACTCTGAAAAACATAAGTGAATTTATAGAATGACAATTATTTTTTTGTGCATTCAGTCGAAACAAAATAAATGGATTTTTTTCCGTATACATGCATATAAAAATTGAATTTAACAAATAGCATTGATTTTCCATTCATAAGTCATAACTATATCTTTGTAGCTTTATAAAAGTTAAACTCACGAGCCAAACTATCATTGTTTATCTTAGTACTGCCTTAACCAGCCTGAGCTTGAGCTTTTTTTCAGCCTTTTCCCCTCTGATTTTTTATTTGATTCAACTGTGGTAATATAAACACAAAAATCCAAATGTAAACACCATAAACTGATAAGCAAAAATAAATTTAACTAAATTTCATATTTCTGAAAAATAAGACAAAAACCAATAATGTCTATAATATATAAAAAAATACATAAATCTTATACAATTTAAAATACCCACAAAATTATACAAAAAACAAAAAAAGGGACAATTTGCAAAAAATTTAGTTACAAAAAGAAGTTGAATATTCAGAAAATATTTTAATTCACAAGCAAAAGTATATGATTAGATTTTATATACCAATTGGTTGTAGTAATCCAGGTATATATAGTGATTTCAACGCAAAAAGAAATAAAAAAGTTTCGTTACGTTGAGATGATGACCTTTTGATTGAGAATATTGTACTCCATAGCAGAGGACGATCACAACTTTTGATTGACAATCTGTAGGAATAAATACATGTGAACAGTTTCATCCCTCTAAAATTTAGCTTGCATTCTTGTTAAACAACCCCAAAGTATATCATAAGGTGAATAGACAAAGATTTGAAGATTCAACAATATTTATACGAATAATCTTACAGAAAGTTAAATAATAAAAGTTACAAAATAAACTTTTTGCTTACCTCTTCATATCTAAGACTTCCATATTAGCACGGAGGAAGATATGAAAATATGAAAATGAAACAAAATTAAATAAAAATTGCTAAAAATTATATATATAAAATATTTACATCTATAAATAATCAGCTAAAGAATTGTAAAGAAACGTGAATTCTTTAATTTTACTACTTTTCACTAAAATAAGCATTTACAAAACTTCAAAACCATATTTCACTAGATAAAAAAAAAAGAAGCAAAGAAGCATATGTAATTACTCTTTTACGTTACTACACAATTACAAAATCTTTTTTTGCTTCTCCCGTTCCATGGAGAAATTCAAATGGATTTACTGAATTATTTACCAAAAACTATAAAGTTAATTACTTCATATATTCCAATTCTCCTCTAAAGATTATACATGGACAAAAATTTCATCCAAACAATATGCAGATCATATCAATGTTCAATCACGTAGTAATTTTCTTACAGTATAACAATCAAAAGTAAATCAAAAGAAATAAAGTGTCGTTAAAACTTTTAGTTCCTAAATTTCAAGGATTATGTGGAAAAGATCACTTGTGAGAAGTGAGAATTAAAAATCAAAGTAGTAAAATGATAAAGAAATCGATTTATTGGTGCATAGTTATGACTATATTTGTGACGACTCGGCCGGTCGTCTTTGAAATTTATGCCCCACTTTCCCATTTTCTGCTTCCCCTAAGTTCATTTCTGCTATTTTGGTTTGTCGGGATGTTTGATAATAGAGTTCGGAGTGTTTTGGGACACTTAGTCCCTAAATAAGAGCTTAAGTGTTGGAAATGATCTGTATTCAGAACTGTGTCAATACGACCTCAAAATGGAAAACTGATAGTTCCTTTAGCTCCGTTAGGTGATTTCGGGGTGGGGAGCTTGTTCGGAATTTATTTTGGAGGTCCGCAGCTCAATTAGGCTATGAATGCCGAAAGTTAGAAATTTGAAGTTCCGGTCCGGAAGTGAATTTTTGATCCGAGGGTCGGAATAGAATTTCAAGAGTGGTAGCAGCTTCATTAAGTTATTTAGGATATGTCTGCAAATTTTCAGGTCATTCAGACGTGTTTTGGATAGGTTTTGAGTCGAAAGCGAGTTTGGTTAAGTTTTGAAATTTCTAAGTCCAAATCATTGCTTAATTCGTGTTTCCGATGTTTTTTAGGTGGTTTAAGGATTGGTACAAGTCCAAATGATGTTGTGGGATATGTTCGTAGGTTTGGTTGAGGTCCTAGGGCCTCGGGTGTGTTTCGGATGCTCAACGGAGCAATTCCGGAACTTAATGTGATACAGATTTCTGTTGTTGGTGTTGCAGACAAATCCTTCTATGTGATCGCATAGACTCTCCTGCGATCGCATAGAGTCTTTAGAGCTGGGCCTGGTTTCCTTCAATGTGATCGCATTAAACCTTCTGTGATCGCATATCCTCGTTTGGTTCTTCTCTACGATCGCACTCCTTTGGATGCGTTTGCATAGTTCATTTTCACGGCCTTCAGAATTCCTTTTACGCGATCGCATTCCATTTCACGCGATCGCATAGAGCAAATCACAGGGCACAATATAAACATTTCAAACGAACACTTCTTCCATTTTTACCAAAACTCAAGGTTAGGGAGCTTGGATTGGGGAGCAGTTTCGAAGGCTTTTCCACGGAAATCACTGGGTAACGATTCTCTACTTTTCTATGACTAAAACCCATTAATCTAATCTCAAATCCAACCTTCAATTTCGATTTTTGAATGAAAATTGGGGTAAAGTTCTTAGACCTAGCTTTGATGATTTGAAGGGGGTATTTGACCTCCGATTTGGGAGATTTGTATATGGTTATACTCGTGAGAGTACGAGATTTTTTAAAATGTAAAAATTATTCAATTCCGAGATGTTGGACTGAGGGGAATTTTGGTCATTTCACCTATTTTCGAGCCTTAACTTTAATTTTAACAGTGTAATTAGTTACTTTCGATGTTATTTACGTTATGTAATTGGTTTGAATAGATTTGGGCCACTCGGAGTCGGATACTCGTGGCAAGGGCATTTTTTCTTAGCGGTTTTGTACAATTCGAGGTAAGTGGCTTGTCTAACCTTGTGTGGGGGATCTCTCCCCTTAGGATATATTAATTATTGTCTAAAGGCCTCGTGCGCGAGGTGACGGGCGTGTATTTGTGCTAATTGATGAAAATTCACCTTACTTAACTTATTTAGACTGTGTTTCTTCGTGTATTTAACTACAAAAAAATATGATTCTACTTGCTTATCTTAGGGAAAGCATGTTAGTAATATATTTGCTCTATTTGACTAAATTGCAAATACCCGCCCTCTTTGTGATCATGCTAGGCCTAGACCTTTACTTTGTTGCTTTTGGTTTCTTTCTGTTAAACATTGACTTGTTGTGAAGTGTTTACGTTTGGGACTACGGGTTCAATTCCCGGGAGATCCCCCTGTTATTGGTATAATGGACTACGGGTTCTATTCCCGGAAGATCCCCCTGATATTGATATAAAGGACTCGGGTTCAATTCCCAAGATCCTCTGTTATTGGTATAACGGACTGCGCGTTCAATTACCGGAGATCCCCTGATGTTGATATAAAGGAATGCGAGTTCAATTCCCGGGGATCCTCTATTATTGGTATAAAGGATTACGGGTTCAATTCCAGGAGATCATCTGATATTGGTATTAAGGACTACGGGTTCAATTCCGGGAGATCCTTGGATATTGATAAGGTGGACTGCTGGTTCGATTCCCCGAGATCCATGTAGAGATCCTGTTTGTAAAGTGATTTGCGTTGTGTTTGTAGTTGGTAATTGTAGCCACTCTGTTTTTAATCACTGTCTTGTTATATATTCAGATTTATTTCCTTCCTACTGTTTAGTCTTTTTCCATTATTTCTTATGTACTTCTCAGTAGGGCCTCGACCTTCCTCGTACTACTCCATCGAGTTTAGGCTTGACACTTACTGAGTACTGCTGTGGTGTACTCATGCTACTCTTCTGCACACTTTTGTTGTGCAGATCCAGGTACATCTGGTCAGGCGCGCTATTAGGGATTCTGAGTTGCTTTGGAGGCTTGAGGTATGCATCTGCCGCGTCCGCAGAGCCGACGAGCCTTCCTCTATTCTACCTGTAATTTATAGTTTTCTTTCGCATTCTCATTTGATTTAGATACTTCGGGATGTTAGAGCACTGTAGTATGTTTACTCATAGCCTGTGTTGCCCGTGGGTTTCCGGGTCTTGGAGGTTTTTAAGTTATATTGAGTTGGCATGTATGTGCCAGGAGGCACTCTATGCATTATCTTACGTCATTTATGTTTTAAATTATTGCTTCCGCAATGATTGTCGAATTTCCGCAATGTGTCAGGCTTACCTAGTCGCGAAGACTGGGTGCCGTCAAAACAACTTCACGATTGGTGAACTAGGGTCGTGACAAGTTGGTATCAGAGCTCTAGGTTCATAGAAGTCACGGGACCTATGCCGGTTATTTAGAGTCTCGCTAATCGGTACGGAGACGTCTGTACTTATCTACGGGAGGCTATGTAACTGTTTAGGAAAAATCTTCACTTCATTTGAATTCTTGTCGTGTTATGTTCTTGACCTCGATTCTAAACTACTGTTTTCCTATTCTCTCACAGATGGTGAGGACACGCACGACCGGAGACGATCAGGCACCCGCACCCCCTTCTGCAGCTGCTAGAGGTAGGGTCCGGGGCAGGAGTCGTGGACGTGCGCGGGGTGCAGCCAGAGCACCTGCACGAGTAGCCGCCGAGGTGCCACAAGCAGACCCAGATAGGACTCAGGCACCAGAGACGCCCACAACCACTAGTACTCCAGTTGTTCACGAGGCGTTGGCGAAGTTTATGAGTATGTATACCACTCTGTCGCAGGCCGAGCTATTTCCACTTCCTGCAGCTATGTCCCAGGCTGGGGGAGGAGCCCAGACTCCCGCAGCCTGCACCCCAGAGCAGAGGTTGCATATGGGATGGATTCCAGATGTTATTCCTGCCCAGCATGTAGTACCAGTTCAGCCCGAGGATGGGGCACCTGCTTCGGAGGATGAGCAGCCTAGATTGGAGCGGTTCAAGAAGTATGACCCTCCTATTTTCAGCGGGCTGGCTACCGATGACGCCTTGGGGTTTCAGGAGGATTGTCATTGAATTTTTCGCACTATGGGTATCACTGCTTCTAGTGGGGTGTCTTTTACAGCTTTCCAGCTTCGGGGAGCTGCCTATGACTGGTGGTGCACCTTTGAGTTAGACAGCCGGATGAGGCTGCCTCCCTGACTTGGACTCAGTTCTCAGATATGTTTCAGAGGGAGTTTATTCCCCAAAGCCTCCGAGATGCATGGCGCACGGAGTTTGAGCACTTGCGTCAGGGCCCTATGACTTTCTCATAGTATGCCATTCGTTATACGAGATTGGCCAGGCATGCGTCTGCTTTGGTGGCTACAGTTCATGAGAGGGTTCGCAGGTTTATTGAGGGTCTTATTCCTTCCATCAGGTCTGTCATGGCGCGTGAGTTGGAGATGGATATACCCTATCCGCAGGTGGTGAGTATAGCCAGGAGGATAGAGGGTATGCATGCCAGGGAGCGAGATGAGAGAGAGGCCAAGAGGTTTCGAGAGTTTGGTCATTTTTCTGGTCCCGTACTTCAGGAGCAGGACGTCATGGTAGGGGCTATATGGGTCGCCAGTTGACTCAGCTCTTTCTTCACCCAGCAGTACTCCAGCTCCTCCCAGATCTCAGGAGCCTTATTATGCACCCCCGGTTTCTAGTAGTCCTCCTGCGCAGGGCACCTCCAGAGGTCAGTCCAGCAGGAATGGATCCAGTAAGTCACATCCGCCGCACCCTCCTAGAGCTTGTTATGAGTGCAACGATACCCACCACTTGGTTAGAGAGTTCCCCAGACGTGGTAGGGGTGTGCCTTCTCAGACTCCACAGCCCCATCATGATCCATAGGGTCATCAGACCATTATTCTAACTCCAGCTGCCACCCCACCTCCCCAGCCAGCCAGAGGCGGGGATCGGGGTGATAGGGCGACCCTTGAGGCAGGGGCCGAGCCATATTTTATGCCATTCCTGATCGTGCCGAGGCTGTCGCCTCTGATTCTGTTATCACAGGTATTATTTTTTTTAGTAGCAGAGAGGCATAAGTTCTATTCGATCCAGGCTCTACTTATTCTTATGTGTCATCTTATTTTGCTCCGCATTTGGGTATAGCCCGAGAGGCGTTGAGCTCTCCTATTTATGTTTCCACTCATGTGGAAGATTCTCTTATTATGGACCGTGTGTATCGGTCATATTTGGTTACTATTCGTGGTTTTGCGACCAGGGCAGATCTTTTATTACTTGATATGGTCGATTTTGATATTATCTTAGGCATGGACTGGTTGTCTCCCCATTATGATATTCTTGATTGTCACGCTAAGACCGTGATGCTAGCTATGCCAGGTATTCCTTGTATATAGTGAAGTGGTACTTTTGATCACACTCCCAGTAGAGTTATATCTTTTCTTAAGGCTCAGCGTATGGTTGAGAAGGGGTGTGCTGCGTATTTAGCCTACATGAGAGATGTCAGTGCTGATACCCCTTATGTTGGCTCTGTCCCAGTAATACGGGATTTTCCCGATGTGTTCCCAGCTGATCTCCTGGGTATGCCACCCGATCGGGACATTGATTTTGGTGTTAATTTATTGCCGGGCACTCAACCCATATCTATTCCTCCTTACCGCATGGCTCCTCCTGAGTTGAAGGAGTTGAAGGATCAGTTGCAGGAATTGCTTGATAAGGGTTTTTATTCGACCTAGTGTTTCACCATGGGGTGCTCCGGTATTTTTCGTGAAGAAAAAGGATGGTTCTATACGCATGTGTATCGATTATCGTCAGTTGAACAAAGTTACAGTGAAGAACTGATATCCTTTGCCTCGTCTGGATGATCTATTTGACCAGCTTCAGGGCGCACATGTGTTTTCTAAGATTGATTTCGCGCTCAGGCTATCACAAGCTAATGATTCGGGAGGCGGATATCCCGAAGACTGCTTTCAGGACTCGGTATGGTCATTATGAGTTCCTTGTCATGTCATTTGGGCTGACCAACGCCCCAACAGCTTTTATGCATTTGATGCACAGTGTATTCAGGCCCTATCTCGACTCATTTATCATTGTTTTCATAGATGATATTCTTGTATACTCCCGGAGCCGGGAAGATCATGCGCATCACATGAGGATAGTGCTTCAGACCCTGAGATAAAAGAAATTATATGCGAAGTTTTCAAAATGTAAGTTTTGGTTGAGTTCTGTGGCATCTCTAGGCCACGTGGTATCGAGTGAGGGCATTCGGGTAGATCCGAAGAAGGTGGAGGCCGTGCAGAGTTAGCCCAGGCCCCCTCAGCTACCGAGATCCGCAGTTTCCTTGGCCTGGCGGGGTATTACCGCCGTTTTGTGGAGGGGTTCTCGTTGTTTGCAGCTCGTATGACTATATTGACCCAGAAGGGTGCTCCTTTCTAGTGGTCGGACGAGTGTGAGGCGAGCTTCCAAAAGCTTAAGACGGCTTTGACTTGAGCCTCTATGCTGATTTTGCCTACTGGTTTAGGGTCCTATACGGTTTATTGTGATGCCTCGCAAGTTGTACTTGGAGCGGTGTTGGTGCAGGACGGTAGGTTGATTGTCTACGCGTCCAGACAGTTGAAGGTGCATGAAAAGAATTATCCTGTCCATGACCTTGAGTTAGGTGCTATTGTTCATACCTTAAAGATCTGGCGTCATTATTTGTATGGTGTGCCTTGTGAGATTTATACTGATCATCGGAGTTTGCAGCACTTATTCGAGCAGAAGGATCTGAACTTGCGCTAGAGGAGATGGTTGGAGCTACTGAAGGATTATGATATTACTATTCTTTATCACCCGGGCAAGGCCAATGTGTTGGCCGATGCCTTGAGTCGCCGGGCAGAGAGTTTGGGGAGTTTGGCATATCTACCAGCTTCAGAGAGACCTATGACGATGGATGTTCAGGCCTTAGCCAGACAACTCATGAGGTTGGACCTTTCGGAGCCCAGTCGGGTTCTAGCTTGTGTGGTTTCTCGGTCTTCATTGTATGATCGTATTAGGGAGCGACAGTATGATGATCCTCATTTGCTTTTCCTCGGTGACACGGTTCAGCATGGCGATGCTAGGGATGTGACTATTGGAGATGACGGGGTATTGAGGATGCATGGTCGTATTTGTGTGCCCGATGTTGATGGTATTCGGGAGTTGATACTGACCGAGGCCGATAGCTTGCGGTATTCCATCCATCCGGGTGCCGCGAAGATGTATCGGGATCTGAGGCAGCATTATTGGTCGAGGCGGATGAAGGACATTGTAGAGTTTGTGGCTAATGGCCTCAATTGTCAGCAGGTAAAGGCTGAGCATCAAATACCGGGAGGGTTACTCCAGTAGATGGAGATTCCGGAGTGGAAATGGGAGAAAATCACCATGGATTTTTTGACTGGCCTCCCTCTGACGGCGAGGAAGTTATATTCTATTTGGTTTGTTGTGGATCGGCTGACCAAGTCCGCTCATTTCATTCCAATGTGCACTTCTTACTCCGCGGTGCAGTTAGCAGGGATTTATATCAGGGAGATTGTCCGCCTGCATGGCATTCCAGTTTCTATCATCTCGGACAGGGGTTCAATGTTTACATCACGGTTCTGGAGATCCATCTAGCATGAGTTGGGTACTCGGGTGACCATGAGCGCAGCCTTTCACCCTCAGACTGACGGACAGTCTGAGCGCACTATTCAGATTCTTGGGATATGCTCCGTGCGTGCGCGACTGATTTTAGAGGGTCTTGGGATCAGTTCTTGCCATTGGAGGAGTTTGCATACAACAACAGTTACCCGTCTAGTATTCAGATGGCGCCTTATGAGGCCTTATATGGTAGGAGATGCAGATCCCCGGTGGGTTGGTTCGAGCCGGGCGAGGCCAGGTTATTGGGTGAGCGGAATTTGCTTCGGGTCTCGCCTACGAAAGGCGCCATGAGGTTTTGAAAGAAAGGAAAGTTGAGCGCGAGGTACATTAGTCCATTAGAGATTTTGAAGCAGGTTGGGAAGGTTGCTTATGAGCTTGCTTTGCCTCCCAGTTTAGCCGGGGTTCATCCAGTATTTCATGTTTCGATGCTTCGAAGGTATCATGGTGACCCGTCTCACGTGTTGGAGTTCACTTCAGTCCAATTGGACAATGACTTGTCCTATGTTGAGGAGCTAGTGGCAATATTGGATATACATGTTCGAAAGCTCAGGTCAAAGGATATAGCTTCAGTAAAGGTGCAGTGGAGGGTCAGCCGGCCAAGGAGGCGACTTGGGAGACCGAGCGGGATATGCGCAGCCGATACCCTCATCTTTTTTCTACTTCTGGTATGTTCTCTATGCTCATTCGAGGACGAACGCATGTTTAAGTGTGGGAGGATGTGACGACCCGACTGGTCATCTTAGGAATTTATTCCCCGTTTCCCCATTTTGTGCTTCCCCTAAGTTCATTTCTGCTATTTTGGTTTTCCGGGATGGGCGGTAATAGAGTTCGGAGTGATTTGGCACACTTAATCCCTAAATGAGAGCTTAAATGTCGGAAATGGTCCGTAATCAGAACTGTGTCAAGACGACCTCAGAATGGAAAACCGATGGTTCTGTTAGCTCTGTTAGGTAATTTCGGGGTGGGGAGCGTGTTGGGAATGTATTTTAGAGGTTCGCAGCTCAATTAGGCTATGAATGCCAAAAGTTAGAAATTTGAAGTTCCGGTCCGAAAGTGAATTTTTTATCCGAGGGTCGGAATGGAATTCTGAGAGTTGCAGTGGCTTTGTTAGATGATTCAGGACATGTATGCAAATTTTCAGGTCGTTCGGACGTGTTTTGGATAGGTTTTGAGTCGAAAGCGAGTTTGGTTAAGTTTTGAAATTTCTAAGTCCAAATCATTGCTTAATTCGTGTTTCCGGCATTGTTTTAGATAGATTAAGGATTGGTACAAGTCCAAATGATGTTGTGGGATATGTTTGTTGGTTGGTTGAGGTCTCGGGGCCTCGATTGTGTTTCGGATGCTCAACGGAGCAATTCTGGAACTTAAAGTGTTGCAGATTTCTGCTGTTGGTGTTGCAGACAAATCCTTCTATGCGATCGCATAGACTCTCCTACGATCGCATAGAGTCATTAGAGTTGGTCCTGTTTTCCTTCAATGTGATCGCATTAAACCTTCTGCGGTCGCCTATCCCCTTTTGGTTATTATCTGCGATCGCACTCCTTTGAATGCGTTCGCATAGTTCGTTTTCACGGCCTTTAGAATTCCTTCTACGCGATCGCACACGCGATCGCATAGAGCAAATCACTTGGCAGAACATAAACTTTTCAAAATGAACCTTTCGTCCATTTTTACCAAAACTCAAGGTCAGGGAGCTCAGATTGGGGAGCAATTTCGAAGGCTTTTCAAAGGAAATTACTGGGCAACGCTTCTCTACTCTTCTATGACTAAAACCCATTAATCTAATTTCAAATCCAACCTTCAATTTTGATTTTTGAATGAAAATTGGGGTAAAATTCTTAGACCTAACTTTGATGATTCGAAGACCACCGATTTGGGAGATTTTTATATGGTTAGACTCATGAGAGTACGAGGTTTCTGAAAATGTAAAAATTATTCGATTCCGGGACGTTGATCTGACGGGCATTTTGGTCATTTTACCTATTTTCGCGCCTTAACTTTAATTTTAACAGTGTAATTAGTTACGTTCGATGTTATTTACGTTATGTAATTGGTTTGAATAGATTTGGGTCACTCAGAGTCGGATACTTGTGGCAAGGGCATTATTTCTTAGCGGTTTTTTACAAATTCGAGGTAAGTGGCTTGTCTAACCTTGTGTGGGGGATCTCTCCCCTTAGGATATATTAATTGTTGTTTAAAGGCCTCGTGCGCGAGTTGACGGACGTGTACTTGTGCTAATTGCTAAAAATTCACCTTACTTGACTTATTTAGACTGTATTTCTTCGTTTATTTAACTGTAAAAAATGTGATTCTACTTGCTTAGCTTAGGAAAAACATGTTAGTAATTTATTTGCTCTATCTGACTAGATTGCAAATACCTGCCCTCTTTGTGAACATGCTAGGCCTAGACCTTTACATTGTTGCTATATTTGGTTTCTTTCTGTTAAATATTGACTTGTTGTGAGGTGTTTACGTTTGGGATTACGGGTTCAATTCCCGGGAGATCCCCCTGTTATTGGTATAATGGACTACGTGTTCAATTCTCGGGAGATCCCCTTGATATTGATATAAAGGAGTGCAGGTTCAATTCTCGTAGATCCTCTGTTCTTGGTATAAAGGACTGCGGGTTCAGTTCCTGAAGATCCCCTGAAATTGATATAAAGGACTGCGGGTTCAATTCCCGGAGATCCTCTGCTATTGGTATAAAGGACTGCGGGTTCAATTCCCAGAGATCCTCTGATATTGGTATGCAGGACTGCGGGTTCAATTCCCGGAGATCCTCGGATATTGATAAGGTGGACTGCGGGTTCGATTCCTAGAGCTCCATGTAGATATCCTGTTTGTAAAGTGATTTGCGTTGTGTTTGTAGTTGGTAATTGTAGCCACTCTGTTTTTAATCACTGTCTTGTTATATATTCAGATTTATTTCCTTCCTACTGTTTATCTTCTTTTTTCATTATTTCTTATGTACTTCTCAGTAGGGCCTCGACCTTCCTTGTACTACTCCATCGAGTTCTGGCTTGACACTTACTGAGTACCGCTGTGGTGTACTCATGCTACTTTTCTGCACACTTTTGTTGTGCAGATGCAGGTACATCTGGTCAGGCGCGCTATTAGGGATTTGGAGTTGCTTCAGAGGCTTGATGAATGCATCTGCCGTGTCCGCAGAGCCGACGAGCCTTCCTCTATTCTACCTGTAGTTTATAGTTTTTTTTCGCATTCTTATTTGATTTAGATACTTCGGGATGTTAGAGTACTGTAGTATGTTTACTCTTAGCCTGTGTTGCCCATGAGTTTCCGGGTCTTGGAGGTTTTTAAGTTATATTGAGTTGACATGTATGTGTCAGGCGACACTGTATACATTATTTTACGTTATTTTTGTTTTAAATTATTGCTTCCGCAAAGACTGTCGAATTTTCGCAATGTGTCAGGCTTACCTAGTCGCGAAGACTGGGTGCTGTCATGACAGGTTTACGATTGGTTAATTAGGGTCGTGACACTATTTGAACAGGGTCCATGAAACTGACATATTTGAAAAAATAAATAGTGAAATACCTGATATTCTACTACAAATTTTGGCTAGCCATAGTCCATAGTTATTCATTTTCATTTTCTTTCACAGGGAAGGCAGCAACAAAAAAAGAAAGCTTGAAGCTACTACTTTCAAATTCAAATTCAATTGAGGAAAATAAATATGAATAAAAACATTGCACAAACAATAATTTCATCAAGTAAAAAAGTAAAGTTACAAAATAATATAGGATTAGAATTTGATACCTGGAAAGTAAAATACTTCTATTGGAATACTCCTTGAGTATTGAAATTATTTTTGAGTTATGGGGAAAAAATTAATGCATAGAAGAAAAAAAGGGTATTAGAGGAAAGAAATAAATAACACTAATGATGATGTTTAAGGGGAGGAAATTTGTAACGAAAAAAGAGAGTAGAAAATGTTTTAAGAAAAGAGATTAATAGTATATTAATGATGGAAGCAATAAATAAGGCATTCTTAAATGTTAACAAAATTTAGATGCAAAAAGAAGGAAAAAGGCATAAAAATTAAGAAAAAAGTAAATGTGATCCTTGGCCAAAGAAGCATGTCACATCATCTTTTAGTTTCCTAACTTCATTATATAAAATAAATATGGATTATAATGAAAAATTATAACGGTCCAAAATAGAGAATGTGAAAGGTTAAAATTATAACAACCATATATATATATATATATATATATATATATATATATATAAACTTTGAAAAACATAAGTAAATTTATAGAATGACAATTATTTTTTTGTGCATTTAGTCGAAACATAAGAAATGGATTTTTTTGTATACACGCATACAAAAATTGAATTTAATAAATAGCATTGATTTTCCATTTATAAGTCATAACTATATTCTTTGTAGCTTTGTAATAGTTACACTAACGAGCCAGACTATCATTTTTTATCTTAGTATTGCCTTAACTAGCCTGAGCTTGAGCTTTTTTTCAGCCTTTCTCCCTCTGATTTTTTCATTTGATTCAACTGTGGTAATATAAACACAAAAATTCAAATATAAACACCATAAACTGATAAGCAGAAAAAATTTAACTAAATTTCATATTCCTGAAAAATAAGACAAAAACCAATAATGTCTATAATATGCAAAAAGAGACATAAATTTTATCCAATTTAAAATATCCACAAAATTATACAAAAAACAAAAAAAAGGACAATTTGCAAAACAATTAGTTACAAAAAAAGAAGTTGAATATTCAAGAAATATTTTAATTCACAAGCAAAAGTATATGATTGGATTTTATATACCAATTGGTTGTTGTAATCCAGGTATATATAGTGATTTCAACGCGAAAAGAAATAAAAAAGTTTAGTTACGTTGAGATGATGACCTTTTGATTGAGAATATTGCACTCCATAGCCGAGAACGATCACAACTTTTGATTGACAATCTGTAGGAATAAATATATGTGAACAATGCCATCCCTCTAAAATTTAGCTTGGATTCCTGTTAAACAACCCCAAAGTATATCATAAGGTGAATACACAAAGATTTGAAGATTCAACAATATTTATACGAATAATCTTATAGAAAATTAAATAATAAAAGTTACAAAATAAACTTTTTGCTTACCTGTTCATATCGAAGACTTCCACAATAGCACGGAGGAAGATATGAAAATATGAAAATGAAACAAAATTAAAAAAGAATTGCTAACATTTATATATAAATATATTATATTTACATCTATAAATAATTAGCTAAATAATTTTATAGAAATTTCAATTCTTTAATTTTACCACTTTTACTAAAATAAACATTTACAGAACTTCAAAACCCTATTTCACTAGATATAAAAAAGAAAAAAAAGCAAAAAAGCACATGTAATTACTCTTTTACGTTACTACACAATTAAACAATCTTTTTTTCTTCTCCCTCTCCATGAAAAATTCAAATGGAATTACTAAATTATTTACCACAAACTATAAAGTTAATTACTTGATATATTCCAATTTTTCTCTAACGATTATACACTGACAAAAATTTCATCCAAACAATATTCAGATCATATCAATGTTCAATCACGTAGTAATTTTCTTACAGTATAGCAATCAAAAGTAAATCAAAAGAAAAAAAGATAAAAATAAAGTGTCGTTAAAACTCTTATTCCTAAATTTTATGGATTATATGGAAAAAATCACTTGTGAGAAGTGAGAATCAAAAATCAAAGTAGTAAAATGATAAAGAAGTCGTGCATAGTTATGACTCTATTTAAATAGGGTCCACGAAACTGACATATTTTAAAAAATAAATAGTAAAATACCTGATATTCTTCTACAAATTTCTGGCTAGCCATAGTCCCGAGTTCTTCATTTTCATTCTTTCACAGGGAAGGCAACCAAACAAAGAAAGCCTGAAGCTACTACTTTCAAATTCAAATTAAATTGAGAAAAATAAATATGAATAAAAACATTGCATAAACTATAATTTCATCAAGTAAAAGATATAAAGTTACAAAATAATATAGGATTAGAACTGGATACCTGAAAAGTAAAATACTTCTATTGGGACACTCTTGAGTATTGAAATTATTTTTAAGTTATGGGGAAAAAACTAATGCATAAAAAAAAAGGTGATTAGAGGAAAGAAATAAATAGCACTAATGATGATGTTTAAGGGGAGGAAAATTTGTAACGAAAAAGAGAGTAGAAAATGTTTTAAGAAAAGAGATTAATAGTATATTAATGATGAAAGCAATAAATAAGGTACTCTTAATTATTAACAAAATTTAGATGCAAAAATAAGGAAAAAGGTATAAAAATTAAGAAAAAAGATAAATGTGATCCTTGACCAAAAAAACATGCCACATCATCTTTTATTTTCCCAACATTATTATATAATAAACTCATAGTATCCAATTTACTGTCATTTTCTTGGACCATAAAAAACTCTCGGAGCCTCCCAAAAGTACACCAATATCCCAGTCTCATGTTTGGTCCCCTACCTTCTTAAGTTTTATAGCCAAGATTGCGACCAAACTGATACTTAAAAACTTCACTTACAAATATTCAGGATTTGATCTGAAACCCTTCTTACAATTTTTGTTTTCATCCCAAAAGACGAAACGAACGGGCAAATATTCAATTATTGTTATGAAATAATATAAGAACAAGAACAATAATACAAGAACAAGAACAATAGAGAGAAAAGTAGAGAGAGGAGTATTCTTATTGATACTTAGGGATGATTTACAATGGGAGAGAACCCCTTTATTTATAGGGAGGTGGTGGCTTAGCCACCAAGTAGTAAACCCTAGAATCTCTCTAAATATAGACATTCACCTTAAATAGAGTTCTATTTATAACACTCCCCCTTGAATGTATATTCAATAATGTGCCTCGTTAAAACCTTAACTAAAACAAAACCCAATGGGAAAAAATTATAGAAAAGGAAAAAGAGTACACATGTTTGAATATGCGCCTATTGGTTGCCTCGTTAAAAACCTTGCAAGGAAAACCCAGTGGGACAAAACCTTGTAAGGGAAAAAGAGTGCAACGCGCATTAACTCCCCCTGAAAGAGCATCAATTCACATCCTTGAGCATTTGCATTCCAATCTTGTGCACCATCTTCAAAACAATCTTTTGTAGAGATTTGATAAATAAATCAGCCATATTGATTTGAATAAATATTCCGCACCTTGAAATTATCATTCTTGATAGATATGAACATCTTCATATAATGTCGTGGAATGACTCTTCAATATCTCCATAGAGGTATTCTCGATGCCATCATGCTTATAGTTATAGCAAGATACATATGTACACAAGTTGCACTTAGGATGTGGTACTTCAGGACCAAGAATTGTATATGCTTCAAGCAACTTCAATCTTTCATGGATTGACATATAAGTTAAGTCATATAAGCCATATAATAGACTTTAGATGCATATCAAGTTTTCATGTCACGCCAGACAAATAGATATCGAAAACTGATTGCTCATACCATTGACTTTATACTTTCAAGTATTTGAACTACATGTCCAAAACTACATGTCTTTCATATGGAATTAATTCTGCCTGAATTGTATCTCTTCCATTTATGATCACTTTGATCATTTGCTCATCTTCTTTATTAAGAAGTTATTTTGAAACCGATTTGTCTATACGCTTTAAGCGTATCAAAGACTATGTCCTTCTGGGACTTAATATGAGCATTTGCAGTGAGAATATAGTTACTTTCTTTGGGTCAGCAAATGCGTATAGCATGCTTTGCAATATGTTGCAATTGAATTATCCTTTTATGAACTTCAGGTTCATATTATGATATTCTAGGATCTATATATACAAATGATAATTCATCCCATGTAACCTTTTCTCAAGTGTTTATCATGTCTCCCCCTCATGTTAGAAAAGCTAACTTATTTCCTCAACTTTGAGAGTCCATCTTTGTGCATTATGGTGTTAATGAAAATATACACCGCACATCAATAATAAGATGGAGTAATTTGGTTCCTGACCCTGAACCACTTGTGAGGGGAGAATATAATATACTCTCGTATACAACATATATCAAACTGATATATATAACTTTGTTCTCATAAGAAACAGTTTAGCTATTAAGTGGAGGCACTCAATAATTATCTTGCTAAACTAACTATGATATAAACCAACTATCAAGATGAACTATCTTGAATAGAAAATCTGGAAATTATGCTCGAAGTTATATTACTGAGCAATTTACCTCGCAAGCGCCGGCCAGGCTGCGGGTTAATAACAATCGCACATGTAACCATATCATAGATGCATCATATGTGGTATACATGGCAGGTGAATGGGCCCATATTCACCTTTGATATTTCCAGAATTTATGGGATTCAACCCGAACTCTTTAGTTGGTCAATCAATTAATGAGAACAAGTAATATAAGAGAATTCGTAAAGAACTTCCTAGTTCTTTAATATTTACCCATGTGAATTCTCTATTACTGCACATCATACTTAAAATGAGATGGCTAACCCGAATGCCAACTGAATAAATTATCAATATCGATAAACTTCAAATTTACACCATGACATGTGCAATTATCAATAAACTTCAAGTTTATTATGGTATGAGTTTTTATACCAATAAATATCCACTTTATTGTGGCATTCTTTTATTTGTGTAGTACAAACTGGAGAATAAAGCGGGTAGCTTTTCATATACAAATTATCCCGCTACAAGTTGTAGTAATAGAAGATATCAAATCTTTCCTTTATTTATAGTCTCAATATAATCAATCGCTTTCGCATATACTTTGGAAACTGAATAAGTTTCTTTGAGACTTACTACCACACAATACCTTATTGGTAATCAATTGCGTTTCTCCAACATAGTAATAATTGGCTCTTCTAGAGCTCTCAATTAATTTTGTACTACCACAGATTCATCAACATCCATGTGGTGAATATCTCTTTTAAAGAGAAAGTTATACCATTATGGTCATGGTCAAAATTATATGCAAGATATGTTTCTTGCATTATCGTTGTCCTTTAATAGTCATATTTCCAAAATATTTTAGCGTACAATAGGTACGTGACCAACGATCATTCATGCCATAACAATGACATTATTTTCATATATCATCTCAAACCTCCTTCTAGGGGTGAGTGTGGTATATTCAATACCAATGCGTCTGGCATTCGATTTGCTATTCTTTGCAAATGGATAATATTTTGCACCTCTTTTTCACAAATAGAGGTATGTGGATCAAGATGAGATAATGATGCATTTTTCCACAAAATTTCCCGTTTGGTTTCACCAACTTCTCCCCCTAATTTTGGGAAAAGTGTCTCATCGAATTGACAGTCTGCAAATCGTGCAGTGAACAAATCCCCTGTCAATGTTTCGAGGTAGCGAATAATGGAGGGCGATTCAAACTCAACATATATTCCAAACCTTCTTTGCAAAACCCATTTTGGTGCAATATGGCGGTGCTACAGGCACATATACTGCACATCCACAAATTCTTAAGTGGGATATATTAGGTTCATGACCCAAAAATAATTGCAACGGGGAATATTTGTGATAATTCAACAGTCAGAGACGAACTAGCATTGCTGCATGCAAAATGGCGTGACCCCAAACCGAAGTGGGCAGCCTCGTTTTCTTGAGTAAATGAGGTATTCAAGATTATACTCATGTATTGTCTCAATCTGATATCCATTTTGAATGATATCTTTAAAACTCAACAAGTTCCTTTTAGACTTGGAGGAGAACATTGCATTTTCTAAAATGTTGTTCCTTTAGGCAGAGTTATAGTTGCTCTTCCGGAGCCTTTAATCAATTTATTACTATCAGAAATTGTAGTAACATCTGCCTTACACATACTTAAATGAGAGTATTATCTCTTCTCTTTGAATATCGTTTGTGTGGTACATGAATCAATTAATCAAAAGAGATATACGAACATGATAATAAAAAAATTTAATCCGTTGCTTTCACATTTAAACAATATTTTCAAAATCTGCAGAGGTTAGTTGACTAACTAAATCAGATAGTCGATTATATGTTTTCCATAATCGATTACTTTGCAGTTTGAAAATTTCAGTTTAAGCATTGTCTCAATGTAATCGATTGTTAAACATACATAATCGATTATTTGCTATTTTGAAAAACTTCACTGTCTTAATATAATCGATTGTTAAACATACATAATCGATTATTTGCTGTTTTGAAAAACTTCAGATCATACTGTCTTAATATAATAGATTGTTAAACATACATAATCGATTATGTCTTAATATAATCGATTGTTAAACATACATAATCGATTATTTGCTATTTTGAAAAACTTCAGATCACACTGTCTTAATATAATCGATTGTTAAACATACATAATCTGTTATGTCTTAATATAATCAATTGTTAGACATACATAATCGATTATTTGCTATTTTGAAAAACTTCATATCACACTGTCTTAATATAATCGATTGTTAAACATACATAATCGATTATGTCTTAATATAATCGATTGTTAAACATACATAATCGATTATTTGCTATTTTGAAAAACTTCAGATCCCATTGTCTTAATATAATCGATTGTTAGACATACATAATCGATTATGTGTTAAAATAATCGATTGTTTACAAGTATATAATCGATTGTTTTGCAGTTTTAATGCGAAATATTAGATAATCGACTAACTGTTAGGTTAGTCGATTAACTCTACTAAAATAAAAATATCTTTGAAATTTAAGCATATTGAAACATTCTAAAGAACTAATACTAACATTATATCATAAACTAACTAATACGAGCTGATATTAATGACTATTAGTTTATTCACTAACTAATACAAATGAAATCAAACAATTCCATCTTCCTTTATCACAGATCCATCACCGATTAAGTGGTCTATTTTCCCATCAGGGTGCTCAAAGAGGTCTGTCACATCCAAGTGGGTGATGTCAAAATTGTCGTTAGAGACAAAATTTGTTTCAGGGCCTTTACTCTTTAGAGATGCTTGATAAAGCTCAACCAATTGTCTTGGTACACGGCAAATTTTCGCCCAGTGCCCTTTTCCACCGCAGCGATAACATCTAGTTTATGAACTATTTGCTTTTGGATTCTCATCGCATCGTGCTTGTGGTAGAGTGACCAACTTCAGGTTGTCATATCTCTCCTTTAAGCCATTCCACAAGATAGGTGGATCTTTGACTGTGATATATTCAATTTTCAAGCCTTCATCAAGGTGATGGCGCAAGAAAATCAAGGCCTTAGCACAGTTTCAAACCTTTATCAAGGTGATGGCGCAAGAAAATCAAGGCCTTAGCATAGTCTTGGGTGGATGCATTATTTCTGTCTTTAATGGCGTCTCCAAGACCCATTGCATCCAAATGGATTTCAGCATCCAACACCCATGTCATATAGTTCTTGCCCGAAATTTCAAGGGCAACGAACTTTCTTTTCATAATGTCAGACATAAAACAAAATTACATCAACAGCGTGTCCATACTTACGGGTTTTATTACAATTATCACATTCACTTCAGGGAATGGATTATAATCATCTCATATACAATCTCATATCAAATATTACTTTCATAAAGTGAAAGATTATTTTGAGAATCCTTATTGTTCTCATTATCACAATGATAACGATTATAATTCCGTCTATTGCCACGTCCATATCCATTGATACCTTCACGGAAATAATTTTGTCTTCTTTCAGACTTATCACATACTGCTACCACATTCTCTAAAGGGAATGGAGCAAATTCAATTTGGACGGATTTTAATTCTTTGTCCACAATCATACATGAATTTGATCATGGCAAGGCATAGAAATTTTACCATTTCATGTGAGTGTAATTTCTTACAAACTCCATTAGAGTTATAATCAAACTTTGTTGTCTTTGTTTGTATATGAAATCAAATCGTAGAATTTCAAGAATTTGAAAGGGAAAAGTAAATTACTTACCTTTAAGGTATACCAATAAATGTTGTGATATCAAATATACCTCTCGTGTAAATTCCTTTCTTTCTCTCACGTTTTTCTCTTTCTGTTTCTGTTTTTCTTTCTTTCGTTTCCACATTTTTTTTCGTTTCTTTTCCTTCTTTCTTCATTCTTTCTTTTTCCTTTTTGTCCGTATAGAAATTCTGGAAGAAGGAAGAAATCAAATTCAATTGGTTAGAGACTCGTGCTGATAACGTGTTATGAAATAATATAAGAAAAAGAACAATAATACAAGAACAAGAACAATAGAGAGAAAAGTAGAGAGAGGAGTATTCTTATTGATACTTAGGGATGATTTACAATGGGAGAGAACCCCTTTATTTATAGGGAGGTGGTGGCTTAGCCACCAAGTAGTAAACCCTAGAATCTCTCTAAATATAGACATTTACCTTAAATACAGTTCTATTTATAACAATTATTGCTTTTTTGTAGGTTAATAAATTTCCTGTCTAGTAGGCTAGTAGCTTAGGTGGATAACCAAAAACCAAAAGTTTATATTAACCAACCCTATATAAAATTTAATAATCTTGTGATAATAAGCTGGCGAATAACTAGTTAGGTTTCAAAAATTTCATAATATTGATTTTTGACATAATAGGTTTAACAAAGTCATTCATATAGTTTGTCTAATTAATACTACTTTTATTATTTTGAATTTGATGTCTGCAAATGATTGGCGACAATATACGACCTCACTTATTACAAATATTATATACTCTTTATTTATTCAACTACATACCGTACAAACAACGATGTAAAACTCGAAACTTTTTTAAGGACCGTTACAATCATAAAATAGCCCAAAAAGAAAAATCATAAATAGCCGAAAAAAGGGAGTGAAAAAACTTAAAAAACTTACAACTGAAGTTTGAGATTTATATTATTCCCATGCATGAAATTGCTACTCAATGCACCCCCCCTCCCCCGAACTCCCCCCCACCCACCCACCTCACAAAAAAAGTACGCAATTCGTCCAAAAACAATTAATAAGTACAAAGATTGTGGAGATACTTCCCCTTTTGACATCAATAATGTGCAATGGAATGTATGTTATATATAGTTGAGTAGTTGCATAGTTTTCTTCCTAAAGATTTGAAAATTTTCCTTTCTTGTTTCTTGTGAGGGATGGAGTTCCAGCACAGGAACGTGTCATGTCTCCTCGATTTAATATATATTGTTTGCTCAGCCTTCAATTATATATTTACTGAATTTCAACTTCAAATTACTATTACTCTTATTTAATTATATTGTTGACTTATCTTCTCTTTCAAAATGCCTTGAACTCAACTTCAGGTATTTGCTGGTGATTCCTCTATAGTGATCTGCTAGTTACTTGCCAATTGCCCGTTTTATTTTTGAACTTCTGCAAAAATATTAGTACTACTCAAGAGTTGAACCTTTTGGTATTTGCACTCGAAATTGTGTTTTTTCAAATTTATAATAAATAAGGTAAAGTGAATTCAAATAGTATATTTATTAATAATGTAGATAAGAAAAGATGACAAGCATGAGTCATGTTAGGTCAGTCTAAATGAGAGAAACACGTGGCATTGAGGTTGACAGTGCCTTACGTGTAAGATGCTTTTGATTTCGATGCAGAGAGGACTTTCCAATTTAAATTAATAGCCATCGTTTCATTGGGTAGAAATTATACCGTCCCCTTGGATGAACATCCACAATACAATTATTTTCATAATAATGTTCATTAAAAAATATTATTCTTTCGTTAAAATCTTATTAAGAAAAATCAGTAAGAAGAATTTTAATAAAGGGAAACATATATATATTTAGTAATACGTATTTTTAGTTGTCCCATTAAAAATTTTATAGGAAAAAATCCTATGATAAAAACTTTAGTAAAGAAAAAGAAATACAACGCATATTCACCCCCGATGAAAACCTTATTTTAAATATTTGAGTCTTCGTATTTCAATCACGTATATAATCTTCTCAAAAGTTGAATTCGTAGAGAATATTATCCACTACTATTTCAGATTAATTTAAATTAATCTCATCAAACCAAGAAACTGTTGCTTAAGCTGCTTGTAAGTTACTTGTAAACTGCTATTGTATCGTATATAGATAATCTTCTATCAGAGGTAATATGTATCCATAATAGAGAACCGGAATGATAAGCTTCTTCAGGAAGCTTATTTCTAATAGAGTACTCAATAGATAATCATATTTACGGCGGAGTCTCATATGGAACTTCTTCATGAAGTTTATTTATGACTGAGTACTAAATGAATATCCATAATATAATATATATTTATAACACTCCCCTTGGATGTTCACTAAAAAGATAATGTGCCTCATTAAAACCTTATTAGGAAAAAACCCGTGCGAAAAAATTCTAATCAAGAAAAAAGAGTACACTAATAATATACATTGCAAGCTGCCTCATTAAAAACCTTACCAGGAAAAACTCAGTGGGAAAAAACTCGAGCAAAAGAAAAAGAGTACAGTGTAGAGACTTGGGTATATTTGGACCAAAGAGTTCATCATCCTCTTCTGGAGGTAAGAACAGAACCTTAATCCATATAGGAGAAGAAGTTTATCTTGCTAGTAAACTAACAGAAAATGCTATGTCTGGTCTTGTAGCATTATCAAGATATATTAGTGCACCAATTGCATTAAGATAGGGTACTTCGGGATCAAGGAGTTCCTCATCCTCTTTTGGAGGTCGGAACAAATCCTTATCCACTTCAAGTGATCAAACAACCATTGGTGTACTCAATAGGTGCGCTTTGTCCATATAAAATCGTTTTAAGACCCTTGTTGTATAGGCAAATTGATGAATAAAGATTTTGTGTGCTAAATATTCAATTTGCAGACCAAGACAAAGTTTTGACTTCGCGAGATCTTTCATCTCAAATTCTTTATTAAGATATTCAATTACCTTCTGAAGCTCTTCTGGAGTTCCAACAAGATCTATGTCATCAACCTAAACATCAAATTTAACAAATTATGAATCTATTTTCTTTATAAAAGTACATAGACGAATAACATCATTTATATAACTTTCTTTCAACAAATATTCATTGAAGCGGTAATACCACATACGCTTAGATTGCTTTAAACTGTATATAGATCTTTGTAATCTGATTGAGTAAATTTCCTGAGATTTATCATTCAGGGATCTTTATAGAGATTTTATCAAATGAGTCATATATGTTATGACTTGCATTTAAATGACATGACAGTAGGTGTCTGGACTACTAGTCCGATCCTCACAATATTTTACGGTATTGTGCACTATATTTTATTAAATATATTGTCGACGATCATTTTGTATCGGTTCCTTAACAACATAACTTGTTGAGATCTCACTTTCTTTATTTCAGGTACATGAACTTCTTCCAGAGTTTCATGAAATGTTATGTCGTGGGATTTTCTAGAGTTTATTTCCTCCTCATTATGATCATTTTGATCATTAGCTCTTACCATTTTCAAGGATTGTTACCTTTGGAACCGATTGGTCTATCATGCTTCATGCATATAGTAAACTCTATTCTTCGGATACGTTAATTTTAATAAGGAGTATTCAACGCTGAAATATAATATTTAATTTTGGATCAGCAAATGCTTCTAGCATTTGGCTTGAATTATCTTCTGAGCGAGGATCATATTAATGATAATTCGATTCATATAGTATATTTTTTAACTGTTTATTCCATCTCCCAAATATTAGAAAAACTAACATATATCCCCAATATTCTTTGGGAAACATATCTTTTGTGCATTTTGGTAGAGAAATCAATCATATACCACACATCAAAAGATAGTAAATATATTTGGTTTTTGATCCTAAACCAATTGTGAGGGGAGGACTTATCATATATTTTGTTGGTCTGATGCATACAAGTGCTGCTGTATGCAATTTAGAAAATCTTAGACCAACACATGATGCTTTATTCTCATAACCAATGGTTTAGCCCCCATATCCCATACACATATATTTATATATATACGCAATATATAACGCCATCTGATTATGGTTCAATGCAGATGAATGCAATGCATGCAAAGTACGTCAATGAAATCATTCGGAATGTATAAAGACCATTTTACCTTTGAGTAATATCATAAAGTAAACTCTTATCAACTTTCGTATTTTTTTGTGACCCATGAACATATGATAAAATATTATGACACATGAAAATTCAAAAATATAAATATTTCTAATATTTTCATGAATAAAGTTATTTATGGAATTTATGCCTTTGCACGTTCCGTTCGTATCGTATGATCATGCTAAAAAAAATTAATATATCTAAAATAATAAAAATTTCGTATAATGTTATAAAATAGAAGTCTATTTAGAGTGAATGTCTAAGAGTTTTAGCTTGAAGCTAAGTCATTCTTCTCCCTATAAATAGAGGTGCTCTCTACCATTGTAAATCACCCCAAGTATTAATAAGAATACTTCTCTCTCTCCCTATTCTCTCTCTATATTGTTCTTATTCTTGCATTATTGTTCTTGTCTTTATATTATTTCATAACACGTTATCAGCACGAGTATCTAACCAATTGAATTTGATTTCTTACTCCAACAATTTCTATACGAAAAAAAAAAATTTTTGATTCTCCATGGCCACTAGGGTTTAGTTTCCTGGTTGGTTGGTGCACTCATCAACTTAATTTGTTTGTTGCTGCCGCAACAAAACAAAGTTCAATGCTTACTCTGCATGGATGCGAAGCAATTAATTTATTTCATGGTGAGGTTTTTCGCAAGTTCTCATTACCGCATATGATGCTAAAGCAAAGCCGCGCAGATTTTCTATACGGAAAAATAGAAGAGATGGTATCATCATAAAGTAAAGCAACGGGATGGAAACTCAAGAGGTATATTCGATATCACAACATTTATTGGTATACCTTAAAGGTAAGTAATTTATTTTTCCCTTTCAAATTCTTGGAATTTTATAATTTGATTTTATATACAAACATAGACAACAAAGTTTGATTATAACTCTAATGGAGTGTGTAAGAAATTATAACCACATGAAGTGGTTAAATCTCTATGTCCTGCCATGATTAAATTCATGTATGATTGTGGGCAAATAATTGAAAATCCGTCCCATTGAATTTGCTCCATTCCCTTTAGAGAATGTGGAAGCAGTATATGATAAGTCTGAAAGAAGACTAAAATATTACCATGAAGGTATCAATGAATGTGGACGTGGCAAAGAATTCCGTCCAATTGAATTTGCTCCATTCCCTTTAGAGAATGTGGTAGCAGTATGTGATAAGTCTGAAAGAAGACTAATTACCGTAAAGGTATCAATGGATGTGGACATGGCAATAGACGAAATTATAATCGTTACTATTGTGATAATGAGAATAATAAAGATTCTCAAAATAATCTTTCACTTTATGAAAGTAATATTTGACATGAGATTGTGTAAAGCACATGATTATGATCCATTCCCTGAAGTGAATGTGATAATTGTAATAGAGCCTGTAAGTATAAACACGCTCTTGATGTAATTGTGTCTTATGACTGACACTATGAAAAGAAAGTTTGTTGCCCTTGAAATTTGGGGCAAGAACTATATGACATGGGTGTTGGATGCTGAAATCCACTTAGATGCTATGGGTCTTGGAGACGCCATTAAAGACAGAAATAATGCATCCACCCAAAACTATGCTAAGGCCTTGATTTTCTTGCGCCATCACCTTGATGAAGGTTTGAAGATTGAATATCTCACCATCAAGGATCCACCTATCTTGTGGAATGGCTTAAAGAAGAGATGACAACCTGAAGTTGGTCACTCTGCCACAAGCACGATACGATAAGAACCCAAAAGCAAATAGTTTATAAACTATATATTATCGTTGCGGTGAAAACGGGCACTGGTCAAAGGCTTGCCGTATACCATGACATTTGGTTGACCTTTATCAAGCATCTCGAAAGAGTAAACGCCCTGAAACAAATTTTGTCTCTGACGACAACTTTGACATCACCCACTTGGATGTGGCAGACTTCTTTGAGCAACCCGAGGGGTAGATAGACCACCTAATCGGTGATGGATCCGTGATGAAAGAAGATGGAGCTATTTGATTTTATTTTACTTGTTTGTATTAGTGAATGAATAAACTAATAGCCATCAGTATTAGCTCGTATTAGTTAGTTCATGATGCAATGTTAGCAGTAGTTCTTTAGAATGTCTTCAATATGCTCAAATATCAATAATATTTTTATTTTCCAGTAGGGGTAATCGACTAGCCTGAAAAACTAGTCGATTATCTAATATTTTCGCATTAAAGCTGAAAAACAATTGATCGACAATCGATTGTCTATGTCTAACAATCGATTGTCGTTAGACAGTAATCGAATTTTTCAAAAATCATCCACAATCGATTGTCTTTGTCTAACAATCGATTGTCTTGAAACAGTGAGGTCTGGAATTTTTCAAAAATCATCCACAATCGATTGTCTTTGTCTAACAATCGATTGTCTTGAAACAGTGAGGTCTGGAATTTTTCAAAAATCATCCACAATCGATTGTCTTTGTCTAACAATCGATTGTCTTGAAACAGTGAGGTCTGGAAGTTTTTCAAAATAGCAAATAATCGATTGTGCGTGTTTAACAATCGATTGTCAATGTTCAACAATCGATTGTTTGTGTTTAACAATCGATTGTTTGAAGAAAATGTTTAAACTGAAATTTTCAAACTGCAAAGTAATCAATTAAGGATAACATATCTGATTTTGTTAGTCAACTGTTAGCAGCAGATTTTGAAAATATTATGTGACACAAACGAATTGAAGTTGTTTATTCTCATGTTCGTATATTTTCTTTTATATGTCAAACCATGGGAAGTAAATTGATTGAAGGCTCCGGAAGAGCAACTGTAACTCTGCCCAAAGGCATGACGTTTATCTTAGAGAATGCAATATTCTCCTCCAAGTCTAAGAAGAACTTGTTGAGTTTTAAAGATATCATTCAAAATGGATATCATATTGAGACAATAGATGAGAATAATCTTGAATTCTTCATGAAAACGAGGCTGCCCATTTCGGTTTGGGTTCACGCCATTTTGCATGCAGCAATACTAGTTCGTCGGCTGCCCACTTCGGTTTGGAGTCACGCCATTTTGCATGCAGCAATGCTAGTTCGTCGGCTGCCCACTTTGGTTTGGGTTCACGCTATTTTGCATGCAGCATTTTAGTTTGTCGGCTGCCCACTTCGGTTTGGGGTCACGCCATTTTGCATAAAGCAAAGCTAGTTCGTCTCTAACTGACGAATTGACACAAATATTCCCCGTTGCAATTGGTTTTGGGTCATGGACCCAATATATCCCATTTAAGAATCTTTGGATGCGCAGTATATGTGCCTGTAGCACCGCCATCCCGCACCAAAATGGGTCTGCAAAGAAGGTTAGGAATACATGTTGAGGTTGAATCGCCCTCCATTATTCGCTACCTCGAAACATTGACATGAGATTTGTTCACTGCACGATTTGCAGACTGTCAATTTGATGAGACACTTTTCCCAAAATTAGGGGGAGAAGTTGGTGAAACCAAACGGGAAATTTTGTGGAAAAATGCATCATTATCTCATCTTGATCCACATACCTCTATTTGTGAAAGAGGCACAAAAGATTATCCATTTGCAAAGAATAGCAAATCAAATGCCTGACGCATTTATAGATTTGAAAAGGATAACAAAATCACATATCCTCGAAGTGAATGTGACAACATTTGATTCACGAATACATATTCATTATTGGAAGAATATGAACATGAAATTGGTATTAAATATACCACACTCACCTCTAGAAGGAGGTTTGAGATGATACCACACTCACCCCTAGAAGGAGGTTTGAGATGATATATGGCATGAATGATCGTTGGTCACGTACCTATTGTACGCCAAAGTATTTTGGAAATATGACTATTAAAGGACAACGATAATGCAAGAAACATATCTTGCATATAAGTTTGACATGACCATAATGGTATAACTTTCTCTTTAAGAAAGATATTCACCACATGGATGTTGATGAATCTGTGGTAGTACAAAAATAATTGAGAGCTCTAGAAGAGCCAATTATTACTATGTTGGAGAAACACAATTGAGTATTGTGCTGTAGTAAGTCTCAAAGAAACTTATTCAGTTTCCAAAGTACACGCGAAAGCGATTGATTATATTGAGACTATAAATAAAGGAAGGCTTTGATATCTCCTATTACTACAACTTGTAGCGGGGTAATTTGCATATGAAAAGCTACCCGTTTTGTTCTCCAGTTTGTACTACACAAACGAAAGAATGCCACAATAAAGTGGATATCTATTGGTATAAAACCCATGTCATAATAAACCTGAAGTTTATTGATAAGTGCACATGTCATGGTGTAAATTTGAAGTTTACCAATATTGATAATTTATTCAGTTGACATTCGTGTTAGCCATCTCATTTTAAGTATGATGTGCAAATTCACATAGGTGAATATTAAAGAACTAGAAAGTTCTTTACGAATTCTCTTGTATCACTTGTTCTCATTAATGAACTGACCAACTAAAGAGTTCGGGTTGAAGCCCATAAATTCTGGAAATATCAAAGGTGAATATGGGCCCATTCACCTGCCATGTATACCACATATGATGCATCTATGATATGGTTACATGCGCAATTGTTATTAACCCGCAGCCTGGCCGGTGCTTGCGAGGTAAATCGCTCAGTAATCTAACTTCGAGCATAATTTCCAGATTCTCTACTCAAGATAGTTCATCTTGATAAGTTGGTTTATATCAAAGTTGGTTTAGCAAGATAATTATTGAGTGCTTCCACTTAATAGCTAAACTGTTTCTTATGAACGAAGTTATATATATCAGTTTGATATACGTTGTATACGAGAGTATATTCTCCCCTCACAAGTGGTTCAGGGTCAGGAACCAAATAATTTCATCTTATTATTAATGTGCCGTGTATATTGACATGATAATGCACAAAGATGATTTCCCAAAGTTGAGGAAACAAGTTAGCTTTTCTAACATGAGGGGGAGACATGATAAACACTTGAGAAAAGGTTACATGGGATGAATTATCATTTGTATATGTATATCCCCGAATATCATGATATGAACCTGAAGTTCATAAAAGGGATAATTCGATTGCAACATATTGCAAAGCATGCTATACGCATTTGCTGACCCAAAGAAAGTAACTAAATGGAAGAGATACAATTCAAGAAGAATTGATTCCATATGAAAGACATGTAGTTTTGAACCTATAGTTCAAATGCTTGAAAGTATAAAAGTCAAAGGTATGTATAGTCAGTTTCCGATATCTTATTTGTCTAGCATGACATGGAAAACTTGATATGCATCTAAAGTCTATTATATGGCTTATATGACTTAACTTGAAAGATTTAAGTTGCTTGAAGCATATGCAATTCTTGGTCCTGAAGTACCACATCCTTAGTACAATTTGTGTACATATGTATCTTGCTATAACTATAAGCATGATGGCATTGAGAATGCATTTATGAAGATATTGAAGAGTCATTCCGCGACATTATATGAAGATGTTCATATCTATCAAGAATGATGATTTCAAGGTGCGGAATATTTACTCAAGTCAATATGGTTGATTTATCAAATCTCTATCAAAGATCGTTTTGAAGATGATGCACAAGATTGGAATGCAAATGCTCAAGGATATAAATTGATGTACTCATTAGGGGGAGTTAATGCGCGTTGCACTCTTTTTCCCTTACAAGGTTTTTTCCCACTGGGTTTTCCTTGCGAGGTTTTTAACGAGGCAACCAATAGGCGCATATTCAAACATGTGTACTCTTTTTCCTTTCTTTAATTTTTCCCAATGGGTTTTGGTTTTAAGGTTTTATGAGGCACATTATTGAATAGACATTCAAGGGGGAGTGTTATAAAATAGAAGTCTATTTAGAGTGAATGTCTAAGAGTTTTAGCTTGAAGCTAAGTCATTCTTCTCCCTATAAATAGAGGTGCTCTCTACCATTGTAAATCACCCCAAGTATTAATAAGAATACTTCTCTCTCTCCCTATTCTCTCTCTATATTGTTTTTATTCTTGCATTATTATTCTTGTCTTTATATTATTTCATAACATATAATATTTTGTTGAAAAATTTTCGTTAATTAGTAAAATTTGCCCTGCTTCTTAGAAATTCACGGACGAAATTTCTTTGGTTCCTTGAATTTTGGAACGAAATAGCGATCTTGCTTTCCTTGAAATTCAGAGGAAAAGTTTTCTAGTCTTTTGAAGTTCGGAGGTAACATTTGAATTCCTTTGAAGTTTCTGAAAGGAAAATGTTTATAGGCACATTTAATTCATATACTAGATTGGTAATCAGACAACTAGATAGCTATTTACTTATGCCTAGTTTGCCACCTAGGCAAAGTGACTCCTTAGTCAATTCTTGATATCGGTGGCTTCTTGTCACGTGAGGGTGGGGGTGGGATATTTTTTTTATCAACTTATTAGTTAACCAGATAATATTTTATTATTTAGTAATTAATTAGTTACTCGCATAATTTAAAACTTATCACAAATTATTTAAAATTTTATTTATTTTTGTAAAATACTTCATATATATTTCATATATTATATTGCCGTGGTCATATAATACCTTGCATAGTTCTAGTTTATAATTAACGGGTATTATCGTTCGATCCGTAATTTATTCCTAATTGACTACTTGCAACGAAACTCAATTTCTTTAATCTGTGTTCCCCTTTATCCTTCGTGAATTTAGTAATCACTTGTGAAATAATATAATTCTTATAATCCCCAAAATAATCTTTTTCGTAGATTGCTGACTATTATATTACAACAGATTCAACGTACAGTACTGCAGGGTGCAACATCGTCGTAACTTATTACTATGAAGCGTAACATCACCGTAATGTAATATTATTTGGTACAACATTGTCGTAACTTAATACTGCAGGATGTAACATAAACCGTAATATATTACTGCAGAGGGTAACACCATCGTAACATATTACTACATTGCATAACATCGTTATAATATAATACTGCGGGATGTAATATTGACGTAATATTGCGGGGCGTAACGTCATTCCCTTCTTTGGAGCATTCGTCCTCGAATGTTGACTGATGCTCTTATCATTTTGTAACTTATAACTCTTGTGAATAATTTAATATTCTTCTTGCCGTTTAAATAATTGCTCCGTGAATAAATCCAAGGTTTAGGGTATTTCCCCCTTAAGTCTTTTTGCTCATATCATAACATGTGGTCGAAATCTTCCTAATCTTGCAACTTCTTGTTACTTCGTGTCATGCAGCTTGTATGACCCTGACTTTGTAGGTGCACGTGTGCGATTCATCTTTCTTTTTTCTTTTTATCTTTTAGTCAATCAGTGAGGCTTAGTTTGTATATACACGGTTTAATAGGATGCCTCTCTGAGCCTCTATAGGTATACTAAAGTCCTTTGCTTGATACTTTGTAGAACTTGTAAATATGGCCATATCTTATATCATAGATATGGTTATCTGTTTATATGACTTTACTGTATTTCCATGGGTTATACTATACCATAAATTTTTTTATCTTTACTGAGGTATGCTTACCAAGCTCCCAGTTACTTTTGTTACCTATCCTTTAGGTATAAATCTCAATCCTTCAATGCTCCTTCATTACCGTTCATCTTAAGATCATGGACCAATCTCATGTTATACTTTGTAACTTGTATATGACCATTGTTGATTCGCCTCAATGTTGATCTATAATTCTCTACTTGAAGGCTTGAAACTTCTTACGTAATATATTACCGTTAGGCCTTACGTTGCATTGAGGAATATTTGAAGTGATTTCCATGATCATATTTCATAGTGTCTCAATGTGATTCACCTTATAGGGGTATCCTAATTTCGTGCTACCAGCGAAATCTTTTCTCCTTCTCTTCTTCCATTTTCTTTCTTTTTTTTTTCAAATCATTATTCAAACGAAGGCCCAAACGTCATTCTTTATATGTCATAATTATATCCTTATTGTATTATCAGGGAAGTATTCCATCTTTTCTAAATGCTACTAGTCTTAGACTCTTTTGAGTTTATTCAAGCTATACTGATCTTTCTATTACTTTAGAGAAACCCTAATCTCTTCTTATTTTCATGGGCTTAATCCCAGGACCTTATTCATGCTCGTCACCTTCTCACTCGCCTTTTCTTATCCTTTCTCTCGTCTTCCTAAAACCTTGTCCTTCTACCATATTTTATCTTGCAACCTACTCATATCCATTTATACTACTTGCAACCTTTCTTCAACTTGCTTGCACCATAGATTTCCTTATGTTATTCTGGAATATCAAATGAGACGTCACATCGTCTCTAACTCTTCTATACTCCTTTAAAAACACCTCTCGATATGTATAAATCATACGCCGGAAGATATGCCACTAACGATGTTGCTATCATTCCTGAATGTTAAATCTCAGCACTTCTAGTCTCCGATCCGAAGTATGGACTATTCATATATTTTGCCTTTGAGCTCATACGTTGTTCACCTTTACTTTACTTACCTTAAAATCTCGTATCCTATCTTCTATCTCTCTCATAACCTCCCTTCCACCTAGGTGTAATTCACGTCCATAACTTGAAGCTCTATTATAATACTCGCACCTCTAGTACATACACAATCCGGTGGAGCTTCCTACTGACTTCTATTGAGGGTGGTACTTCTTCTAACTAGCTTCCTTGTAGATCCATTATAGATTATGGGCGTTGTGTTATTTCTCTTGAACGTCTGATATTAAGAGTGATTCCGTCATGCTCTCAAGCACACTTCTATAGTTTTTCTAAGTCCAATAATAAGACTCCTGATTTACTTAGGTGATGTAATCCTTTAGTTTCCTTTCCTTCTGATCAGCCTTTACGTAGGCTTAAGCTATCTTTCGATATATGGCTCATGGTATCAATTATTACCTTAGCCTTTCAATAGCATTATGGAATATCCATGATACAATCTTCGAACAATTTAATCCTTTGTCTATGCCTTGGGCTCAATTCTATTTTTTTTTTAACTTATACCGGAGTTTTTTATGGCTGTATGATTATCAACAAATATGCTACCTGGATAATGTTCCAAAATTTTTGAGTGTATCATAACGTACTAACTCTGGATCATTAAGCAAATAATTCTTTTGTTCCATCTTAGCTTTCTTTCAACGCAAGCTATTACTTTTTCTGGGGTTTCTGCCCCCTTGTTGCGTTCATACTTAGCTTATCTTAGTGCCACACTATCCAGAGTTTTTTTTATGAAACTCATATGATCTCGAATATAACTTTTAACTCTTACTTTCTGTTCATTAGCCACGGTAGGTGCCACTTCCTTTGGAATACTTACAATGTTGTTGCGAGATTGCTGTTCCACGACCATTTCCTCTTTAGGTCGTTGTGCTTAAGTTGAAGCCTTCTTTCTCATTTCCTCAACTAGACTTTTGTTGTACTACTTGGGGAGAAACAGTGACTCTCATAAAGTATGAGCTTATTACGGACCTTTTCTAATTTCCTTGCTTGTCACAATCATCCTTATTTGCTTACTTTCATGCCCGTGTGCTTGTATGGTTGCTTCTGAACTGATATTTTGACTGCCTTCCTAGTGACACTTTCTTTTATCCCCATAGCACTCATACGGTACCTTTAACTACCTCGCCTCTTGTTTGAATATATCTAAAGTATTTGTAATGATCCAACTGGTCGTTTTGAGCTTTTGCTCTGTGATCGCCCGTTCTCAGGCATGACTAGCCCCGTGTATGTATTATGACTGATGTGGATCATTGGTTTTGGTTTTTCAGGAAAATCAGAATGAATTTGAAGGAACAATCACAGTTGAAAGCTTTGAATTTGAAAGGTTTGACCAAGAGTTGACTTATTTGTATATGAGCTCGGATCGGGATTTTATGGTTTGGTTAGCTTCACTGGGTGATTTATGACTTAGGAGCATGATCGTAATTGGTTTTGGAGGATCGGTGTTAAATTAGGCTTGAATTGGCGAAGTTAGTGTTTTGGCAAATCCTGGTTGATGTGTGAGATTTTTATCTGAGGGTCGAAATGGAATTCTGAGAGTTGATATTGATTCATTATGTCATTTTTTATGTGTGTCAAAATTTCATGTCATTCAGATGTCATTTGGCCAGGTTTTTGATCGAATGTGTATTTCGGAAGATTTTAGAAGCTTAAGCTTGAATCCGATGTATTTTGGATGATTTGGTGTTGTTTGAGATGATTTGAAGGTTGGTAGAAGTTTGAATAAGGTATTAGATTATGTTTGTGCTTTTGGTTGAGGTACCGAGGCCTCTGGGTGATTTCGGAAGAATTTCGGAGAGATTGGAATTTTGTTGCAGCAGCTAATATTGCTGCTTCTGGTATTTTCGCATCTGTGGTTAGGGGATCGCAGACGTGGCGCCGCAGAAGCGGGTTTTTTATCGCAGAAGTGAAAGATGGTCAGGTGTGCGGAGACTGGAGAAGCGGTAGGGTGACCACATAAGATGCCGCAGATGCAGTAGTTTAGCCGAAGAAGCGGATTCGAGAGGAATGTCAAGGACCGCAAATGCGATTGTGGGTGCCGCATATGCGGAACCAAAACGCAGAAGAGTGATCGCAGATTCGGATGTGGCCAACTTTAGTAATTTCCACAAAAGCAGAGTAATAACTGCAAAAGCGGTTGGTGAGTCGCAGATGCGAAAATGTCTAGCAGACCATATATGTTATTTTATTTTGCAATTTTTGGGTTATTTCACCATTGTTGCCTTTGACCTTGGAGCTTATAGGGAAATTATGAAGGGACAAATCAAGAGACTTCATTAAGGTAAGGAATTTTGGACCTAAAACTCCATTCTATGGTTGTATTTCATGAATTTAGGGCTGCAATTGAAGGAATTAAAGGGCAAAAAAATGGAGGATTAGGGCTTGAGTTTTGACTTTAAATGGGGATTTAAGGGCTCATTTGAGACTCCAATTTTAGTATTTTGATATGTATGGACTCGTGAGGAGATAATGAATCTATTGAGGTAAAAATTTCTGAGATTCGAGAAGTGGACCCGTGGCTCGGGTTTTGGTAATTTCGGGATTTGTCCCCGTTATTGTTTTTTTCGCTTGGGTTTTATTTCCTTAGCATATTGTGATGTATTCGCTTTGTTTTTGGATAGATTCGACACCCATGGAGGCCGAATTGAGGGGCAAAGGCGTCACAAGCTAGAGATTTCGCCGGTTCGAGGTGAGTAATGATTGTAAGTGATATTCTGAGGGTTTGAAACCCCGAATTTCCACATCATATCTCTATATCGAGGTGACTTTCATGCCGGATAGCAAGCGTGGGGTAGAGCACCATTGGGGATTGTGACTTGGTCCGTCCCGATAAATGAATTTACTGCATATTTGACTGAAATTTGCTTGTTTCCATCATAAGTTGGGTTGATTGCCATATTTCGACTTCATGCCAATTATTTGAACCCCTTCGAGGATGGTTGTTGATATTTTCTGACTACTTCGACTCTATACTTGAAATCAGTCATGTATTTTCTACTGTTTTCAAAACTCAACCAAGTTTATTTTTTCTATTACACTTGAAATGACCTTTCCTATATATTTTTTTGGCTTAGCAGCATGTTTTACTATTGCCCAAGGGGCTTATGTAATTTTGACTGTAAGGCCGAGGGCCTGTGTTTGAGAATATTTTGGATCGGGCAGCACGCCGCAGCAGTTTTATACTAAAACTGATATGAGTCCAATGGCCTAGACTTGTTACCACGAGATGTCTTGATATTGCTCTTGGCAGTAAAGGGCCTCTCCCGGAGTATGCACAGCCCTAGTGAGCGTCGTCGACAATATGTGGAGCGGGTTGCATGCTGCAGTGGTACCAGTACTGGTTGATGTGTTTGCATTATTTTATTTGTCTGTTATTATCTGTTATTTTGTGCCACTTCTTGCAATATAGATCTGATACGCCGGCATTCCTTGATAACTGAGTATTGTTCCCGCATGGCGGATATTCTATGCTTATGTCCGCTATTTGCTTTGCATTTGTTCTCATAACCGCTGAAAAAGGTCACTTTCAAAAGAGGTTTTAAACTGAGCTAAGGTGTTTCGCTAAAAAATTCATAGATTCACTATTTTTTTAAAAAGGGTTTACACTGCTTCTACACAGCATGATTTGTCATATGTGATTCTTACCGCTCAGTTGTTATTTACCTTTATTACTCACTGAGTTGGAGTACTCAATTTACTCCATGCACTTCGTGTGCAGATGCAATTATCTATTCACAAGGTAGCGGGTTTTGACCGATCAGAGGGAGAGTTATATGAGTAAGGCAGTGACACCCAGCGTTCGCAGCACCATGGTTCTCTCTTTTGTTCATTATTCCGGCTTTGTATATTTTAGACCTTGTAGTGGATTTACAGTTTGATAAAAATCGTGACTTGTGACACCCCGATTAGGGTTGTGTTGGTTTGTACTTCTGCTAATTTATATTATTAAGTCATAATATAGTTGTTTATTCATGTTTAAATTATTTTTGGATGGACGAGTTGGGTTAGTTGGCTAGCCTCGTCTTCACGAGAGGTGCCATCACGATCAGTGCGGGGTTTGGGTCGTGACAAGTTGGTATCAGAGCCTAGGTTACTAGGTCTCACGAGTCATGAGCAGGTTTAGTAGAGTCTCGTGGATCGGTACAGAGACGTCTGTATTTATCCTCGAGAGGCTGCAGAACCTTTAGGAAAACTTCACATTCTTGGAATTTTTATCGTGCGTCCTTGATTCAGCTAGAAACATAACTCTTGAAATCTCCTTCCACGTGCTCGTATGCACACATGAGTGTTCAGAATTAGATGTTCCTTGATGGCTTGTGATTCCTCGATCCAGGGGCGAGATGTAATCTTTGTGAGTTTATAGTGGGCCAGTCTGGAGGACTTAAGGCCGGATCTTTGCCTATGGCTGGAGCACTAAGGTGATGATTGTGTGAGTAAGTGTTTCAAACTTATATGTTCGATATTGTCCCTATTAGTGAAAATGACGGCTGGGTAGTTATGTGATGAGTGTATTAGTACTGCGAGATGTATCTATGTGACTTGAAAGTAATGAGGAAGGTCTGCTAGATGATAGATGAACTAGTAAGTGCATGATTTCCATTGTGAGTGAATGTGTAGCTCCGAGTTATGGGCGTGTGAAGAATCTTTTCATGTTTCCAATTGAGAGTGGAGTAAATTTCATGATGCGGTATGAGTTTAGACTCAGGAAGACTAAGTGGATGTGTGATGTGTATGACGGTGGAAGGTATACATAAATGTTATATTAAAGCGAAGCAGGTGGGTTATCTCATGCGGAGTGTTCTGAAGTGGTGTGATACTTATGTGTATGTTAGAAGATCTCATGTGTAATTGAAGGATACGTGTTGAATTTGAAATTTCGGGTTGCTTAAGAGAGTGGTCTTAACTATTGCGGGGATGAATGCGAGATTTGTAGAAGATTTACAGTACTTGATGATCTCTTTTCACAAACTTATAAATGATTTGAGTTTAATCTCACTATGGCATTGTGGCGTCAATAGAGTAAAAGTGTTATGAGATATTGAGTGTATCTAGATTTATGGCTTCGAGCCAAGTGGGGGAGTCTGTTGTGAGTAGTTGATTGCACGGTTATGTACTATGTTAGTTCCAGTTTGAGGCGTGCGAGTGAATTAGCTATGGCTCGAGAAAAGGAAAATATTGGCAAAGGTTATATTATGCCTCATAGGGTATGAGAACCACAGAATGTCTAGAGTTGTTATTGGCAAAGAATGTTCGGTGCGCAGAGCAGGAAATTGCTTGGTTGTATTGGGATGGGGATCTCATTTTGCATTGTCGGAGTGATAATGAGGCACGAGTGGTTCTATTCGTTAGGTCAGGTAATTTACAGCTTGAATAAGAGTGAATGGCTTTCAAGAATGGTTCTAATGTATTCGAGATTTTACAAGGAACAATCGGGTATCTTAAGGTTGTGCATGTGGTTAGAGACTGTGTCTTCATTGGAAGAGGTCAAGATTTGTGGTATTTTTATGTTAATTATGGGCTTCTATGTATTAGTATCAGGAAAGTAAAGGTAACAGATTCAGATTCACAGGCAGTTCTTCAGATTAAAGTATTCTGAAGCGTGATGTTTCTGGTAATACTTGAGAGGGTATTCAACGGCTTATGGGTCTTAGACAGTGTAGTCTTATGCTTGGGTCTCATGTGGTAAGCCTGGATTGAGAGATTGTGGTATTACATCAAGAGGGATGCATCAAGTTGGAAATGAATCAGAAGGAAATTCAGATAGATGGAATAGTTTGACAATAGACCAAATCGGTATGGTACGGACATGATCAATTATTTGTATGTGTTCGAAGTAATAGGTTCTTACATGTAGTTTGCAGCAATGCTCTTGGGTTTTGATGGCTTGCCTAGTTTGGTCTAGTTAGAAGGATTCAGTCCTGGCAGTTTAATTTTTGTAAATGGAATTGGGAGACTTCTTGTTGATTTCTACCATGGTTGGAGAAGTGCATTTTCTACGAATGTGAGAGGCATAGGACATGTAATGATTTTCTTCTAGATGGGATCAAAGGAAATTCTTGACTTGTTGAGCATGTAGATGTCTGTGGCTTGGAAGAGAGATAAAAGTTTTCATGTTATCCTTGGATGGTATGGTATATGCGGTACATTGTAGAGGATCGAGACTGGAGTCTGCTAGGTTACAGTTCAGTTTTGAAAGGAAGTTCATAAAACTCTCAGGCAACGGGTAGCCTCAGATGATCAAGGATATAGTATTGGGGTGTAGACTTGGTGTCTCAATGTTGGGTTATTCTGGACTATGTCGCTATGGGCTACACCGGAATGCCACGGGTTGAGTGGCAAGGTACGTCGGATTATGTTCTAGTAGAGTGGGTTGTATTTCAAAGATCAACAGACAATTGGGGAGGATTGCTTTTCTTAATTGGGCCTTCATGATAGATGTCAGTGCAGAGGTTTCTACCATTGATTCAGTTCTGGTGTTGAGGGACTTTTCGGATGCATTTCTTATGGCCGGGCATGTTACTGAGAGAGGTTGTGGATTTCGATATTGATTTGGTGTCGGGCACCGTATCGTATGGCTCTGGTAGGAGGTGTAGTAGTGGAAGGAGAAGCTTCAGGCTTCCTTGATGATGAGTTTGTTGGCAGGCCAAAGTGGATCCGTGTTCTAGCTTGAGTTGGCCCCAAATAGTACCATCGATGGATAGGTTGATTTGATCGTTATTGACCTTACTGGATCTGGGAGATCTAAGAGTGGCCTCTTTGTGTTACGAGACGTTATGATATATTAGTTATGAGCACATATGGTGTAGTTCAATTGAGGTTCATAGTGAAAGTCGAGCGTGAAGAGTAACTGGATGTTATTCGTTGAATGGCGTATCGGCTATGTCCTATGGGGTTGTGTGGTATGTTTTATTTGTTTCACCATGAGTGTAATGATTTGCCTTGGTTCTAGACCTCAAATTGCGCATGGTTTTTGATTTTGATCATACTGACTTGAGGTGTTCCACGTGGAGCAGTGTTTGGATAGGATCGTACATTGCAGCGAAGCTATATGGAGATATGACCTTGAGGGTTAGATTCGTGTGTTCTATTTCTATGATGTGAGACGGATTCTCAGCCTTGTGTTATGATGGATCTGGTGAGCTTGAGGGACAACTCTTTCATTAAGGTTATTTCAATGATTTGAGTATGTTCAGACAGTTGCTTATTGGTGCACGCATTATGCCAGTTGTGGCTTAGGCCTATATTGATGTGTCATGTCACCAGAGTAATGTGTTGGATCAGAAGAGATTGTTGGGATCATTAATGAATACGAATGGATTCGATTTTAGCATGTTAGCAGGATGATAGCGAGGTTTGGCTTGAAAATTCGCTATGGTAATTGCCAAGGAGAAGTGGCTTCATGAAGGGTTGATATGAGAAATGGTTATGGCTTACTGCGTGTTAAGGGTGTTGGAATGAAACTTTAGTTGATAAGAGTTTTTCAACTGGTATTCGGGTGTTATATGCAGCTGCTGTGAATAGAAGTTATCACTTTGTGTGTTTGTGTTATGTGGTATATCATGTAATTGCACCTGAGGTTGCACGAATGGGTTATTACAGATAGTCGAGGCCTATTTAGAGTATATGTGTGAGGTTTGATCCTATTGATAGGTTCAGAAGTGGAAATGTGGTTCTATTGTTTATGGGCTAGATTGGATTGTGTAATTTCAGTTATAATATCAGTTGAAAGCTTTGAATTTGAAAGATTTGACCGAGAGTTGAATTATTTGTATATGATCTCAAATCGGGATTTTTATGATTTGGTTAGCTTCATTGGGTGATTTATGACTTCACAGCGTGATCGGAATTGGTTTTAGAGGATCGGTGTAAAATTAGGCATGAATTGGCGAAGTTAGTATTTTGACAAATCCCGATTGATGTGTGAGATTTTGATCCGAGGGTCGAAATTGAATTCTGAGAGTTGTTTTATCTTTGTTATGTCATTTGTGATATATGTGCAAAATTTCAGGTCATTCGGACATCGTTTGAACGGATTTTTGATCGAAAGTGTATTTCGGAAGATTTTAGAAGCTTAAGCTTAATTCCGATGTGTTTTGAATGATTTGGATTTGTTTGAGATGATTTGAGGGTTGGTAGAAGTTTGAATAAGGTATTAGATTATGATTGTGCTTTTGGTTGAGGTCGTGAGGGCCTCGAGATGATTTTGAAATAATTTCGGAGAGATTGGAATTTTGTTGCAACAGCTAATATTGCTGCTTCTGGTATTTTTACATCTGCAGTTAGGGGACCACAGATGCGATGCCGCAGAAGCAGGTGTTTTATAGCTGAATCGAAAGAGGGGTAGATGTGCAGAGATCGTAGAAGCTGTAGGGTGACTGCATCTGCGATGCCGCAGATGCGGTAGTTTATCCGCAAAAGCAGATTCGAGAGGAATGTCGGGGACCGCAAATGCGGTAGTGGGTGCTGCATCTGCAGAACCACAATGCGGAAGAGTGATCGCAGATGCGGATGTGGCCAGATTTAGTAATTTCTGCAGAAGCGGAGTAATAACCGCAAAAGCGGTATCGCATAAGCGGTTAGTGAGTCGCAGATGCAAAAATGTCTGGCTGAACATATATGTTATTTCATTTCGCAATTTTTAGGTTATTTCACCATTGTTGCCTTCGACCTTGGAGCTTCTTGGACAATTCTGAAGAGAGAAATCAAGAGCTTCGTTAAGGTAAGGAATTTTTAGACCTAAAACTCCATTCTATGGTTGTATTTCATGAATTTAGGGTTGTAATTGAAGGAATTAAAGGGCAAAAAAAATAAAGGATTAGGGCTTGAGTTTAAGAGGCCTTTAAATGAGGATTTGAGGGGTAATTTGGACTCCGATTTTAATATTTTGATATGTATGGACTCTTGAGGAGATAAGAAATCTATTGAGGTGAAAATTTTTGAGATTCGAGAAGTGGACCCGTGGCTCGGGTTTTGATAATTTCGGGATTTGTGCCCGTTATTGTTTGTTTTCTCTTAGGTTTTGTTCCCTTTGCATATTTTGATGTATTTGATTTGTTTTTGGATAGATTCGACGCGTGTGGGGGCCGAATTGAGGGGCAAAGACGTCGTGAGCTACAGATTTCGCTGGTTTGAGATGAGTAATGATTATAAATGATATTATGAGGGTTTGAAACCCCGAACTTGCATATCAGAGTGCTATATTAAGGTGACTTGCATGTCGGAAGCGAGCGTGGGGTAGAGCACCGTTGGGGATTGTAACTTGGCCCGTCTCGATTGATGAATTTACTGCGTATTTGATTGAAATTTACTTGTTGTCGTCATAAGTTGTACTGATTTCCATATTTGGGGTTTGTGCCAATTATTTGAAGCCCTTCGAGTATGGTTGTGTATATTTCCTCACTGCTTCGACTCTATGCTTGAACTCAGTCATGTATTTTCTACGGTTTTCAAAACTCAGCCAAATTTATTTTTGCTTTGACACTTGAAATGACCTTTCCTATACTATTTTTGGGCTGAGAAACATACTTTACTATTGCTCAAGGGGCTTATGTGATTTTGACTGTAAGGCGAGGGCCTGTGTGTGAGGATATTTTGGATCAGGCTGCACGCCGCAACAGTTTTATACTAATACTGATATGAGGCCGAGGGCCTAGACTTGATGCCACAAGATGGCTTTATATTGCGCTTGGTCGTAAGGGACCTCTCCCAAAGTATGCACACCCTCAGTGAGCGTCGTCGACAATATGTGGAGCGGGCTGCATGCTGCAACAGTTCCAGTACTGGTTGATGTGTTTGCATTATTTTATTTGTCTGTTATTATATGATATTTTGTGCCACTTCTTGCAATATAGACCTGATACTCCACTTTCCTTGATAACTGAGTGTTTTGCCCGTGTGGCAGAAATTCTGTGCTTATCTGCGCTATTTGCTTTGCATTTGTTCTTATATCCGCTGAAAAAGGTCACTTTCAAAAGAGGTATTAAACTGAACTAAGGTGTTTCGCTAAAGATTTCATAGCTTCACTGTTTTTCTTAAAAAGGTTTACACTGCTTCTATACAGCATGATTTGTCATATGTGATTCTTACAGCTTAGTTGTTATTTACCTTTCTTACTCACTGAGTTGGAGTACTCAGTTTACTCCCCGCACTTCGTGTGCAGATGCAAGTATCTATTCACCCGGTAGCGGATTTTGGACGATCAGAGGCAAAGTTATATGAGTAAGGAGGTGACTGCCAATGTTCTTAGCCGATCAGAGGCAGAGTTCTATGAGTAAGGAGGTGACTGGAAACGTGCGCAACACTATGTTTCTCTTTTTTGTTCATTATTCTGGTTTTGTATATTTTAGACCTTGTAGTGGATTTACATTCTAATAGATGCTCGTGACTTGTGTGTAATGAACCGACCCATCATTTCTTGTATTTCATCCCCGTTATCCCCGTTATATGTTTTCCTGTGTGTTGATATACGTGTTTGGTGAGTTTGAAGAGATTTGGGGTTGGAATTGGATAGAAATGAGGCAAGTACTCTCATTACGCAAAGCTTAAGTTAGAAAGGTCAACCCGATGTTAACTTATGAGTTAGAGGGATCGGAACGGATTTCCGGCGATTCAACTTGTTTCGGATGGTGATTTATGACTTAGGAGTTGAAACGGAAGTGAATTTGGAGATCCGGTGTTGAATTAGGCTTGAATTGGCTAAAGTTGAATTTCGGCGAATTTTGGTTGATAGGTGGGATTTTGATCCGGGGGGTCGTAATGGAATTCTGAGAGTTGCAGTAGTTTTATTAGGTGATTTTGGATATGTATGCAAATTTTCAGGTCATTCGGGCGTCGTTTGGCTGGGTTTTGGAACGAAAGTGAATTCGGAAAGTTCTAGTTTAACTTAGGATGAAATTCAATGATTTTGGTGATTTTTGATGTTCAAAATAATGTTTTTACGGCCCGAGCAAGTTTGAATGAAGGATTAAGTCTTGTTGGTGCTTTTGGTGGAGGCCCCGGGGGCCTCGGGGTGATATCAGATGGTTAAATGAGGAATTTTTGGGGTTATGCATGATTAAAGACTGCTGCTTCTGGTATTTTCGCGGAAGCGACTGGGAGACCGCATAAGCGGTGTCCGCAGAAGCGGACAATGAGCCACAGAAGCAGCCAATAGGAAGTCAGAGACTGCAGAAGCGGTCAAAGGGACCGCGTTCGCGATAGTCGCGGAAGATCGATCGCAGAAGCGGTCGCTGAGGAAATGGTTTGACCGCAGAAGCGGTCAACTGGGCACGGAAGCGAGGACAGCTGAAGCAGAAAAAACCACGGAAGTGGAAATCGTCCAGTTTTAATGATAACGGAGGGTTTATATTTAGAAAAGGAGAATAACAATATAACTTCAGGTTGAGGCGATTGAGAGAGGTTTTGGGGAGATTTTCGAGGGGATTCTTCAGGTATGATCTCTTAGATCTCGAATATGTGATTATGGCGCAAAATCATGAATTAAACACTTAGAAATCAAGGTCTTTAATGTCAAAAATGGTGGTTAGGGCTTGAAACCCAAGTGAATCTTAAAGTGTTGATTTGAGGGGTCAAATGGACTTCTATTCTTGTAAATTTGCGATGTATGGACTCGTGGCGAGACGAGGATTCTGGAAATGTGAATTTCATAATTTTTTGAGAAGTGGGCCCGGGGCTCAGGTTTTGCCAACTTCGTGTTTTTGGGTATATTTCGAGATATTTCGATTGGGTTATGTTCCATTAGCCTATTTTGACGTATTCCTATTGGTTTTGATCAGATTTGGCATTCGCGGAGGTTGATTCTCGAGGGAAAAGCATTGCAAGCTAGTTTGCAGCCGGCTTGAGGTGAGTAATGGGTGTAGATAATGACTCGAGGGTTTGAAACACCGGTATATCATATTATGACGCTGTATTGAGGCGAGACACGTACTCTACTGTGAGTGCGGGGTCGATTATGATTAGAGACTATGGCTTAGTCCAACCGAGTGGCTTTGTACTGTTTTGTTGGCTATCGGTGAGCCGGTAAACATCCTACTTGGATGGCTATGATAATATTTGGGCTGTGTGCCGATTATTTGGATCCCGTGAGGATCGTTATCATTGCTTCAATGAATTATAGCATGTTTTCATCACATCATTCATGCACTAGAACGTTGTTTAAACATGATTTGGTAAATATCAAATTTTGACACCTAATTTTATAATTTTTGATAAACGGAACTAACAATGGTAAGATATATGTACCTGTGAGGCCTGCACGCATATAGCTGGACTGAGAGTGGATCGGGTTGTGCGTCGCAACGTATGTTACTATGATATTGCGCTTGGGCTGTAGGAGCCCCTCCGGAGTCTGAGCCCCCACATTGAGCGCGGTACCCAAATGGATCGGACTGCACGTTCCGCAGTAGTCATGCATTGGATTGCATCTCGTGAATTTAATTACTGTTGCTTTATATGCATATTTCTGAGGGTTGTACTGTGTAGAAATGCTAGATAGCTTCATTTTGTGTTATTTCGTGATTTCTTATCTTCGAGTTTTTATACATTCTTATTACTCGTTGAGTTGGTAGACTCACCCCATACTCCCTGCACCTTGTGTGCATATCCAGGTACTGCAGGGCAGAGTTGATCATTTTAGCTGCATTACAGAGTATTATCCGGATCCTGTCGAGGTAGCTGCATGGCGTCCGCAGGACCCGACTCTCCATTATATTTCCTGTACTTTTGTTATTTCTGCATACTCAGATTATGAGATATTTTGGTATTTATTTTGCTATTCTGGTAGAGGCTCTTGACTCGTGACCCCCAGATCTGTGGGAGGATATTGTGTATTGGTTGTTGGGATATTTTCTATTAAATTGCTAAAATATTTTGGATTTATTTTTGTTGTAAATGATTTGTGAAATAAGGATGTGAGCTCGTAGCTCAGAATATTGGGTGAATGGTCGGGCTTGCCAAGAAATGTGCTGGGCGCCATTACGATCGGGTTTGGGATCGTGACATTGTGACACCCCGATTAGGGATGTGTTGGGTTGTACTTCTGCTAATTTATTCTATTAAGTCATATTATAGTTGTTTATTCATGTTTAAATTATTTTCGGAAGGACGTGTTGGGTTAGTTGGCTAGCTTCGTCTTCACGAAAGGCACCATCACGACTAGTGCGGGGTTTGGGTCGTGACAATATTATGATGATATTCTCCGAGATTGAATTATCGATGTTGGGTTCTACTATGTTTATCTTATACTATCTGATGACTCATCCATAACCTCTTCATTAGCCATAACTGGGATCTTCTTGACCAATTACTAACTACTCGTTGGCCCACTCTCATATCAATATCCCTCGTAACCTTTCTTGGGTTATTTACTTTGTTTTAATTTACATCTCGCACTTGATCCTTATTTATTAATAATAGTTCGGGCGGGAACCATTACCTCCTCTCCTTGATATCGTGCTTGCACAATATTCTTGAATTGTAGCGTATATGTAAGATTTGGATAAGTGTCATCTCATTCCTCTTTCATTTATCGCATTCTTCCTTTACCATTCCATAGTCACTAAAATAACTTATCTCTTACTTAATGCCACATTACTCCATATTCCCCCTTTTAGGGGTGTACTAAAGCCGAAGCCAAGAGGATCTACCTATATATAATTTACCTTTTCATATTCGGCGTCGTTTCTTAACATCAATGATCTTTACTCGCCTTGCAACAATTCCTTTGTACCAAAGATGATAAATTCCCTTAGTCGTGAGGGTGAAACTTAGCGTAACTCGCATATACAGTCTCTTAGGCTTAGCTTTGATCACATTGCTTGCTCTAGGGAAGCGTCTTCGTGAATGTCTATTCTCTGAATTCACCGTGAATCTTCTTCTGTGGTCTATCCTATTACCACCGTAACGAAATATGAAATGTCCCATGATGAAGAGTACTTTCCAATCATTCAATCCCTAATTCGTATTTATTTTTTCTTGTTTACCAGTCCATACTGATTTCTATTACTCTAGGGATTAACTCTCCCCTCTAGTAGTCGCGTTAGAGTTCACGAACTTATTTCTCGAAATAAGGGTATAACATTATGGCATGTACTCTTTTGTTGTTATAAGACCCATCACCTTGCGTCTCTTTCTTCATTTGACTATAGGTTCTGTAATACTCTACCATTTTTATCCGTGTATCACACCTTATTCATAATGCTTCCTTATCTCTCTTCTCATTACTCTGCTAATATTTTTGCGTATCCCTTTTCTTGTGAAAAGTTCAATACGACATTCTTTCGTTTTTAGCTTTCCTTTGCTCCATCTAGCGGCTCTTCAAGTTGCTTAACGTTCTCTCTTTATTAGGGACGCGAGCCATACTAAGGTAATATTTATTCCTTCAAGGCTTATATAGCATTTCTTTATAGTACTCATATTTGGCTGCACTATTTTTAGAGTGAACCATCTAGGTGTTTCATAACGAGATCTATTAGCACATTTGCAATATCTTTCGGAAATGTCAACCAACACAATCAATTCATCCATCATATCTTTCTTATACTACTTTTTTTATCCCCCATAGGGCATATCTGGAATGGGTGCAACCAATTGTATATACCTCTATTACTATTGAATATAACTCAAAAAGCTTATGTTTCTCTGCCTCAATTATAAACGTTGTTAACCTTCATTAATTGGGCGCCTCGTACCCTTCTTCATCTTGCTTCTTTTGCTAGTTGAAACTTGTATTTATCTTTTTAATCTCTCATTGTCTTTCACCATGGATAGGCATTCTTTCCTTAAGGTTTATTATCAGGAAGCTTACACCTTTCAATACACTCATAATCTACTAAAGACCTTATATTTACTCATCATAGGCATCACACAAATATTCAATTACTCTGACTCAGCTCTTCCACAACTATCTCTCTTTCCAATCCTTCTTTGTAGATATAAGCATCGTCTTATTATGAATAAAATAGAATTTTAGAAGTTGAATTCTTATAAGTGAGCTCTACCACACGATCTAATGTAAGAAGAAAGAGTGACAATCCTAAATGCATGTAGCCTCATGCTTATAAGTAGGGTGCACTACACACCCATAAACAAGACTTTACTAGACACGGCTTGTAGATTCCCTAGGACCAAACTGCTCTGATATCACTTTTTTCATGATCTAAATCTATAGGCTACGGCAGGCACCCGGTACCTTACTCAACCGAGTACCAATATAACATATCTTTCTTATTACATTATCCTATAGGCCAACATGATTGTTTATGAACTCAAGACATCGGCCGACAAGGCTGTACAATTTTTCACATACACGACATATATTTACAAACATCTAAGAGTACATAAATTTCATAAAGGTCAGGACAGAGTCCCACCTTACCAAACAATACATGTCTAAATCATACCAGCCAAATAAGAAACTCCGAAGCAAATGGAGCGCAACAACATCTTTTGCTAAGATGATAGCCTACTTGGAGGGCTTTCGACCTGAGAGACGTCAGTACGAATAATGTACCAAGTATGCAAGGCACATAAATAATTACATAAGAGACATGGAAGAAATATAGGGTACATGACTCAACATGTAAGTCTGAATAACTTTGTAAATCATATAATACTTTTAGCGTGAGAGGGAGTATACTGATAATGAATCATCTTCCTAGCATTGCACATGCATTTTCTATCCTCATAAAAGAAGAGAAGCACAGAGAAGTTAGGCTACACAATCAACAATTGGTTCTTGAGTCTACATCACTAAAGGTCAATGGCCCAGAAAATAACAGCTTTAGAACCAACTATGATCAACACATGAGTAATTCCTCTGGTGGGAACAATAGCTACAGAAGAGGTTATATGGGAAATAGACCTAGGCCATTATGGGAGTTCTGCTGAGACCAGGGCATACCAAGGACAAGTGTTACAAAATCCATGGTTATCAACAAAACATGAAATACAACACTGGTAATAGGGGAAGAAAAATGGTAGCAAATGTATTTGATACAGCTGACAATGGAGCAACTTTAACAGATGAAGGGGAAAATTCTCAGGAGAAAAGTAGAACCATGCAGCAGCTAACCAAGGAACATGGACAACTGCTGAGCATTTTAGAAAGTTTTAAGAGTGGAAATAATGGAGACAACTCTGGAAATATCAACATTACTGGTGGTGCTATTAACTTTGCAGGTATGATTGCTTGTAACACTTCTGTTGATCCAAGTACACAATCTTATGAAAGTCTTAAAGAGAATGTTTATTCCTCGATCCTTGAATCAGGATCCACTAACCATTTGGCATATAACAAAGCCTTTTTGAGTAACATCAAAACTCTTGTTTATCCTTTCCTAATTTCTTTGCCAAATGGACATAAAGTAAGAGTGATAATAGTTGGAGATGTCATACTCAGTCCTCAATTTACCCTAAAAAGAGTCTTATATGTACCTAGTTTCAAGTTCAATCTGATCTATGTTCACTCGTTGACAGTTCAACTTGATTGCATCATCATATTCACTAAGTTTTCTTGTATCTTTCTACAGGGCCTTTTACTGAGGAGGACTTTGGAGATTGGTAAATTCAGAGACAACCTCTATATTCACTATTCATATTCAAGAAAGAAAAATTCTTCTATCATGCCACTCAAACGCGGATATGCACCTAGTGCATCCACCTCATGTAGTCATAGTATCAATATTGTACACTGTCAGCACCATCTCTGTAATTCTACGCCCAATGCATACATTTCTTCTCATGTTTGTAATAAAAGTATACAAGTTCTTTTGAATTTTAATAGACCTTTTTCTAACAAAATGGATACATGTTTACCCGGTGACAATCATATGGATCTCGTGGCACAACATACTAGGCCATGTACCTTTTATCAAGATGAAGGGTATCAATTCCATACCTATAGCCTTTGCAAACAAACAACCTTTTATGTGTTCCATCTGTGGCAAAATAGATCTCCATTCCTAGAAAGAACCACTTCCACCACCAAAGCATATGAACTCCTCCATGTGGATATGTAGGGCCCGTATCATGCACCAACTCATGACAGTCACAGATATTTCATTCACCCTAGTTGATGACTACAACAGATGTACTTGGACACATCTCTTGACTAGTAAAAGCAACGCCCTACATGTCATAAAAGTTTTTTGTACAATGGTCCAAAACCATTTCAATACCTTAATAAAAACTATCAGAAATGACAATGGTCTGGAGTTTGTGAACACTGAAATAACCATGTTTTTCCAAGCCAAAGGAATCTTACACCAGAAAATTGTCCTTATAGCCCTCAATAGAATGGTATAGTCGAAAGAAAACATAAGTACCTCCTTGAAACTGCAAAAGCATTGTTGTATCAGTCCAAACTACATAAAAGATACTGGGGAGAGTGCATCCTAACTTCTACCTACCTGATAAATTTGTTGTCATCCTCATCCCTCAAAGGGAAATGTCTTTTTGGGGTTCTATACAAGAAGAAACCAAACTATTCACACCTTAGGAATTTTGGATGTCTATGCTTTTCGACAAATCTAAAACCTCACAAAGATGACTAAACTGAGACTTCCCCTCCAGTAGTGAAGATGACTACTATGAGAGCATTAGTTGGCACTGCAATAAAGAAGAATTGGGTTTCAGCATGAATACCTAAATGAAGAAGTATACATGCAAGTACCACCAGGGCTGTTAGTAGAAAACCAAAACTTGGTGTGTAAACTAAATAAATCCTTATATGGTTTGTAGAAAGCAAGTGGACACTGGTATGCTAAGTTGACAGAGGCCCTATGCTCTAAAGTATATGTGCATTCTATGCTAGACTATTCACTTTTCTACAAGAAGGAGGGTGAATCAATTATTTTTGGAGCATTATATGTGGATGATGTCCTCTTACAGGAATATATTTGGGGGAAATCAAGGCCTTGAAGTCTTTCCTACATGAGACTTTCAAAATAAAGGATTTGGGAAGACTGCATTATTTCATAGGTTTAGAGATACTGTACAAGAATGATGGAGAAATAATCACAGAAAGAAGGTTCACAAATGATCTGATAAAGGAGTTTAAATGCTCACACTACACTACCATGGCATCTCCACTAGATACCTCAACAAAGATGAAAGCCACTAAAAGAACCCTACTCACAGACCCCACTCAATACAGAAAGCTGGTGGGAAAGCTGAACTTCCTCACCAACATATGACTTGATATTGCCTACAGTATCCAACATCTGTGCCAGTACATGCAAAGCCCTTGAGATTCTCACCTTAAAGCTGCCATACATGTACTCAGATATTTGAAAGGTGATCCTGGTATGGGGATTTTTATGTCGAGCAATGAAGATTATAGATTAAGAGCTTTTTGTGATTCAGATTGGGAAAATTGCCTTGAGACTAGAAAATCAATTAGCGGCTATATTCTATTGCTGGGAGACAGTCTTATTAGTTAGAAATCGAAGAAACAGATAACTGTGTCACCGAGCTCTGCAGAGGCAGAGTGTAGGTCTTCAAGAAAGGTAGTTTCAGAGCTCGTTTGGTTGTCTAAGCTTTTGGAGAAACTAATTGTACCCTTAAGTCTTCCCATTCCAGTATATTATGAAAATCAAACAGCCCTGCATATCGCTAGAAATTCAGTGTTTTATGAAAGAATAACACATAGAGGTCGACTGCCATTTTGTAAAGGACAAAGTCGTTGAAGGATTGATCTCTCTACACTATTTTCATACAAACAATCAGCTCACAGATATACTCAACAAATCCTTGACATGAATCAAACATTCGTCACTGCTTCACAAGTTGGAAATGAGTACCTCCCTTCCAACTTTCGAGGGGGGGGGGGGAGGTAAGGGGGTGTTAAGATTAGAATTTAAATGTAGTTATTTAACTAGTAGCCACATTATTAATATTTAGTTAGTCGGGCTGTTAGTACTAGTTTTGTAAGTGGCTAGTTTTATAACTAGTAAGTTACATCGGTAAGTTAGGATCAGTGAATAACTTGTATATATGTATAGGTGCACTATCATTTCCCTATTTCAGTTCAATGAGAATGTTTGCTCTCATTCCAAAAGATCTGGAATCTTCTCTTTTCTTTCTTTGAGCTTCATGGCACACAACCATGGTGGATGAGCTCTAGCTCAAACATTTCCCTCGATTATGCTCAATTTTGTCTATATATATATATATATATATATATAAATTGAGTATGATAATATCTAGTACTAGAACTTTAGGGAATCCAAAACTTTTCTAATAATTTTTTGGACAAAACATACGTTTTTACTATTAAAAAAAAGGTACATAAATACATAATTCGCAGTACTATACTGCAAATTACTTAATTTTGCCGTTAAGTAATTCGTCGTATAGTACTGCGAATTATAATTTGTTTTTTACTAATTCGCAGTACTATACTGCGAAGTGCTTAAAAATTATTTTTTTATATTTGGCCCCACCAATAATTAACTGACATAACAATAATTCAAAAACATAAAACATACTATTATACTGCAAATTCCTTACACACCTCAAGCTCGGACTTTCCTTATTTAAATGCGTTTCAATTTATGAAAATTCATTCAATACAAACTTCAAACTTCCGTTCATACTTCTCTCTTCTTCTTATAAACCATTTTTGTACAATGTCTGTAGAGCCAAAAATAAGGGTTTCATTATATGGGAGGGGTGAGGTTGTGCTGGAGAATAACTCCGTGAGGTATAGCTCACCTCCACAATGTCATGTTAAATTGTCGCTTACTGTGGATTATGATAAATTGATTTTGTTGTTATGTAAAAAATGAGTATGAGGAAGAGTCCGGTTAACCTTAAAGTAACCGGTAGATTTTAGTGACTCCGCAAGGGTTTGCTTATTATTCTGAGTTTAACAATGAGGATGATGAAACTCTTAGAGATATTTTGCGGAATCCAGATGAATACATGAAATTTATTGTAATAAAATTATTACAAAAGCACGTCAAGGTGGAAGATATTCCCAATAATAAGGGCGTGCATAATAGGGATAACCCCAGTCGTCGGGTGGTTATTCTGAAGCAGCTTCTGCGGGGAAGATTGCTCATGAAAGAGCTTGCCTTGATTTAAACTTGTCACCACCGGCGAATGAGAAACCACAAAATAATTTTTTGACTTGATATAATCCATAAGATGAATGGTAAACTTAAATTTTACTACGCTTTAGAGATATTTATTTTATGTTTTAATTGGATTTGTATTAACACTTATACTTGGTTGTGTTAATACACGAGCCTATACTTTGTTGGTGCGACATGAGCTTCACATGTGGACATTACATGCTGATGGCGGCAGACGATTGGGAGCCCTTACTACAAACGTGTCGGAGTCATTCAACGGCTTGTTGAAGTCTGCCCGTGGACTGCCTGTCACTGCCATGGTCCGCATGAAATTCAAACATAGTGCGGAGAGGTTTGTTGAAAGGCATGCAGCTGCATCGACATTGATGGACAAGGGAGTTCAATTTATGCCAATACCCATGAGAAGATTTGAAAGGTCTAGGAGGGGAGCAGTATGACATTCATTTCTTCAATATGATCATGAACGGGGTATTTTTGAAGTTAAGATTGCTATCCGCGGACACTGTAGCAATAATCTACAGACGGTGAATGAAAATAGAAGGTTATGTTCATGTAGAAAATGGACCATCTATCACATTCCGCGCGCACATGCGTTAAAGTGCATTCAACAAGTTGGATAAGGGGCAACAAACTATATTGATAGGCAATACAATGTTGCTGCATACGCAGACACATATAGTGGGAAGTTGCAGCCATTAAGTGTTGAGCATTATTGGCCGCTGGAACCTTTTAAGATGGTATGTAACAAGGTCTTTTTGCGAAGCTGCAAGTGCAAAAGAGAAACGCGTATACGGAACCAAATGGATGTTGGTGACACCGTTTATGCGCATAAATATGGCATATGCTCGCACATGTGAAGCTCATGTCGCATCAACCCCGTCCCTAGTTGGAATATGCGTAGTTCTTGAGTATTAGAGTATGGTGGTCCATCCGAGAGTCATCACCAACAAGAAAATATCCATCATGAAACGTCAAGACAGTACGACTTGTAAGTAAAGTGATATAGCTATATAAAAAGTATTTATGTAGTTAGGTAACTCATTGTTTTTTCTTTTTGTGCAGTGAAAATAAGCTTCTTGATGTTCCAGACCTCACACAATTGCTCATAGACGACGTATTGACTCGTAATTTGGCTGATGCGCATAGTCAGGAAGATGATAGTGATTATGACAACAATGCGGATGAGTCTGGGGATGACACACCCTTCCATGATGAGGGTGATGAGGAGGAGGAAGTGAATGTTGAACCTGAGCTGACGAGGGAGCATGTACCTCCACCTCCTGTTAGACAAAAAGTGTACGAGTCTCACGTGCCATTTCATGAGAAAAATATTCCTACCTTGATAATTTGCCAAGTATGCCGAACGTGGATGCCCTCACAAGGAATGATGACAAAATTCGGTCAGCGATGTGGGATGAGTCTAGACCAGTTGTTCTGACAAAGGGCATGTATTTCCCCGATAAAGCTCGTCTAATTAGGCCTATAAAAATCTACAGTATAAGAGAGTGTCGTGAGATGATGGTAAGTGAGTCAATTACGAAGGTATACAAGGCTGTATCTCGTATGTGGTTTATGGGTTGTAACTGATGTTACATGCCAGCAAGAAGAAATTAGGTGTGTGGAAAGTGGGTAAATTTATTAGCGAGCACATATGTGAAATGGACACATTCAATAAGAATCACTCAACTTGGATGTGGACTTGATTTCTCTTGTCCTGATTCCATATTTGGAAGTATCCATTAGGTTCAAGATTAAATAATGTATTACAGCCGTCCACCATGAGTATGGTTGTACTATAACCAAAATAAAGGCATATCTCGGTTGCAAACGTGGCTTTGAACTTATTTATGGCAACTGGGATAGGTCTTTTTCAAATCTGCCCAGGTATATAGCCGCATTGCAACACTTTAACCCCGAGGCTGTTGTTGAATGGAGGTGTGAGCGGAGTCCGGACAGACCTACATATATTTTTAACTACGTGTTCTGGTCATTTAAAGCAACAATTGATGGTTTTGTGCATTGTCGTCCCGTAATTTCCATAGACGATACTCATGTCTATGGAAAGTATGATATTAAGCTTTTGATTGCAGTTGCAGTTGATGTCAACGGTCAACTTTTTCCACTAGCTTTTGCCATATGTGCCAACAAAAGCGAAGAGACGTGGATGCTTTTTTTGAACCACTTGAAGTAGCACGTTGTCAAACAACGTTCAGGTAGTTGTCTAATATCTAATCGGCATGGTGTTATTTTAAGTTCTGTATGTCACTTGCTTGAATGGCAGGAACCATATGCATACCACTGTTACTGTGTGAGGCACCTGAAGGCCAATTTCCAAAAGAAATTTCCTGACAAGGCCTTGCATGACTTAATGTGGATGGATGCAACATAGCACTAATAGTGCAAATTCACGAGGCGCATAGAAGCGATCCGGCAGATAGATCCATGAGCCTATACTTGGTTGATGTGACATGAGCTTCACATGTGGACATTGCATGCTGATGGTGGCAGACGATGGGGATCCCTCACTATAAACATGTCGGAGTCATTCAACGGCTTGTTGAAGTTTGCCCATGGATTGCCTGTCACTGCCATGGTCCGTATGACATTCAAACAGAGTAGGAGAGGTTTGTTGAAAGGCATGCAGCTGCATCGGCATTGATGGACAAGAGAGTTCAATTTATGCAATACACATGAGAAGATTTGAGAGGTCCAGGAGGCGAGCACAACGGAATTCATTTCTTCAATACGATCATGAACGAGGTATTTTTGAAGTTAAGACCGATATCCGCGGACACTATGGGAATAATCTACAGACGGTGAATGAAAATAGAAGGTTATGTTCATGTGGAAAATAGACCATTTACCACATGCCGTGCGCACATGCATTGAAGTGCTTTCAACAAGTTGGAGATGGGGCAACAAACTATGTTGATAGGCAATATAATGTTGCTGCATACGTAGACACGTATAGTGGGAAGTTGCATCCATTAGGTGTTGAGCATTATTGGCCGCCGGAACCTTTTAATATGGTATGTAACAAGGACTTTTTGCGCAAGCTGCAAGTGCAAAAGAGAAACGCGTATACGAAACCAAATGGATGTTTGTGACACTATTTATGTGCGTAAATGTGGTATATGCTTGCAAACAGGATACGACCGTCATAAATGTCCTTCAGGTGGTGTGCGTGATGATGGTAATCCGGCTCCTGGTGCAAGTTTGTCAAATGTACCCAACTATCAAGGATACCCCTAGTCTTTTGTTTTAGTATTGTTTTTGTAGTACGTATTTGTACTTGTGTATTTTGCAATATATGTCAAAAATATTATGTTCCACAATCTTGAATGTATGAAGAAAAAGCTGTTTTATTGCAGGAAAATGTAATATGTAAAGCGTTTGATAATTTCATATAACAACACAAAACTTAAACTTAATTTTCACTTCAATTAAAATAAAATTTAGTACAAAAAATAAGGAAAATATTACTACACCACAAACACAAGTATAGAAGACCAACATAATAAAAATACATGAACATGAAAAATACACTAAACACATACATGCCAATGTTTAGTCCCGATTGTCATTTATTCTCAGTTCCAACCACTTAAATCGTTCTATCATTTGTTCTTTTTCTTCTTCTACCTATTTCAGTTTCGTATTCACCTCCGCAAGTTCCCGTTTATATTTTTTTTACATTCCTTTTGTGCTTCACAATTCCATTATGCTTTCCATTTTTCTTCTCCCAACTCCTTCAGTTTCGCCCTCATTTCTGCATTAATTCTATCGCTTTCTCTAAGTCTTTCCTGTTGGCATAAACACATATTATGAAGAAACTGCGGTTGATCTCTGTAGCATTTCTGGTAACATGGTTCATTAACCCATTACTCATTATCACAAATAGGTTCGTCCGGAACCTTGTAAAACTGGTTCATACAGCACCAGTAGCGGCGTCCAACTTCACCACTGTCCCAACATTTTTGCATTGAGCATTCTTTTCCACAGTTGGACTTTGATGGACGAAGAGGTTGAGCCATTTAATGAAATATGTACTTTTAGTGAAAAAACCTTACTTTTAATGAAATATTTGCTTTTAGTAATTTTTGAGCACACAAAATAACTTCAATGAGCCTGTTATTTATAGGCGAGACAGAATACATAAAGCGTGGTATAATACTATGGTTTATGGAGTTGTCCTGTCGGTATGAAAAAGATGAAAATCATGTGGAAAAAAGCTTCTTTCTTGCTGAGAAAATTAATAATTAATTCGCAGTATAGTACTATGTCTTATGGAGTTGTCTTGTCGTTCTGAAAAAGATGAAAGCCAAGTGAAAAAAGCTGCTTCTTGCAGAAAAAATAATAATTAATTCGCAGTATAGTACTACGTTTTATGGAGTTATCTTGTTGTTCTGAAAAAGGTAAAACCATGTGAAAAAAGCTGCTTCTTGCAGAAAAATTTAATAATTAATTCGCAGTATAGTACTACATTTTATGGAGTTGTCTTGTCGTTCTGAAAAAGGTGAAAACCATGTGAAAATAGTTGCTTCTTGCAGAAAAATTTAATAATTAATTCGCTGTATAGTACTACGTCTTATGGAGTTATCTTGTCGTTCTGAAAAAGGTGAAAACCATGTGGAAAAAGCTGCTTCTGGCAGAAAAATTTAATAAATAATTCGCAGTATAGTATTATGGAGTTATCTTGTCGTTATGTAAAAGGTAAAAACCATGTGAAAAAAGCTACTTCTTGCAGAAAAATTTAATAATTAATTCGCAGTATAATACTACGTTTTAGGGAGTTGTCTTGTCCTTTCGAAAAAGGTGAAAACCATGAGAAAAAAGCTGCTTCTTGCAGAAAAATTGAATAATTAATTCTTAGCATAGTACTACGTCTTATGGAGTTATCTTGTCGTTCTGAAAAAGGTGAAAACCATGTGAAAAAAACTGCTTCTTGCAGAAAATTTTAATAAATAATTCGCAGTATAGTACTACGTTATGGAGTTATCTTGTCGTTCTGAAAAAGGTGTAAACCATGTGAAAAAAGTTTCTTTTTGCAGAAAAAATTAATAATTAATTCGCAGTATAGTACTACGTTTTATGGAGTTATCTTGTCGTTCTGAAAAAAGTGTAAACCATGTGAAAAAGTTGTTTCTTGTCGAAAAATTTAATAATTAATTCGTAGTATAGTACTGCATTTTATGGTTTAGTTATCATTTGTGCAGTGATGTTTTAGTTCTACTGTTTCTTTTTGTCTTACGTTTGCAAGGTTTGGGTTTGTGTTGCAATGTTTAAGTAAAATTGATGTTCAAACACAATTAAAATAAAATTATTGTTAAGATAATTGTTACGATTATTTACATAATGCACTAATTTACACAATGTAAAAACATAAGTAAATCAGTGAGTCCCGCAACCTGTGTGCTTTAGTGCTGCTGCCGGCCTAAGTTGCATCCCCTGTCGCCCGGGGTACACTATCTGGATCATCGTCATCAAGCCGACTCTTTATGTGAGGATGTGCATCAGCATCGACACCACAACTGGTAGGATAGGAAGAATATGCCGTCGGGGCATCAGCAACCTACAAAACAAGTAGTAATCTTAGCATGTGAAAAAACATTTTCTAAACGTGGTCTCATCGGCTGCCTGAGTATATGCATCTGTGGAGTCCTCATCAAAGAATGTAGCGGTCTCAAAGATGGGCTGGTACAAAATATTCATAAGAAAGTTAAAAATTAATTAATGTCAGATCATTAAGGAAAAGAAAACAAATTGAAATTTTAAAGTAATACAAACATACATGCGTCTGTGGTAGATCCGCATCAACTTCCGGGGATGAGGCGTAACTCAGTCTGCGCCCGCCATCAACGTCCAGGGTGGATCATCCTCAGCTGCAATAGATGGGCATGTAAAGTACTGGTTTACATCCCCGTCGAATGTACTCGTGATCGACAATGCTCCTGACGGGGTGACCTGCGATGCTGGCAGAGATAGCTGAAGGCTGTACGACGACATGTTGCTGGATGGCTCATCCACCTGAGGTCCATAACCCGGTTGATCATCTCCAAAAGCCTCATCTCCAAAATCCCCATCATGTCCTTCAACAGCTGGGCCAACAAATGCCTCATATCCCCTTGTTGGGGACCATCTACTCGCCGTCCCCCACGACCTCCTCGACCCCATATGGGTACCCCTACCTTGTGGGACACCCCTTCCCCATGCCCTACCCCTGCCTCGTGGGACACCCCTACCCCGATGGTAGTCCTCTGGTGCCGCATACTGAGCCTCGTGGTCCAACCTTTCGGCATCTCTGCCTGAAACAGGGTCCGACGAGCCACATGTGCCACTCGCCGGCCATAGTAATGAGTGCAGGATTGTCGGCATACTACTGCATCTCCTGTCCCAACTGGTAGAGGTGATGATGCCCAATAGCCTGTGAAACATTTAAAATATTATTAAAGAACGCTATATCACAATAATAAGATATTAATAAGCCACAAAAATATACCAAGGCCTCGTGCCTCTCGGCATATGGTCTGTAAATCATCCAACAGCTGAAGATGATGGAGAAAGCGCATACTTACAGTACTCCCCGAAGTGTTCGGGAACAAGACACACCCGAAAAGCAGGGGTAGCGCCAACCGCGTGTACCTCTCAATATGGAGATCCTCCATCTCCCCGGTAATGCCAGGGTGCAAAAAAGCCATACGATCTCTAATGGCTGACAAAAGAACGCGACTTTCCCCAGCGCCACCCTCTGGTCTAAAATAGGGGTGTGCATTCGAATCGGTTATCGATAAATCTAATCGATTATTTGTTATCAATTTATCGATATCGGTTTATCGATTTTGAAATTTTGAAATTGTCCTTATCGAGTTATCGATTTCGATTCTATCCTTTTAGGTTTATCGGTTTATCGATAAACCGATAAGATACACTATTTTTTTAATTTTTCATAAAAAAAATTTTAAAATTTTTTTTTAATTTTTTTTACCCTTATTTTATAATACCCTTTCCTTTACCCTAAGTCCCTAGAGCTATTATTTTCTCTACCACATTTAAAGAATGATCATATTTAAAGCTCAAGTGAATGAAGTTCAAATAAATGGAAAACAGAATTAGCCCTGATGATGAATTTTATTTTTTTATACCGTTGGAGTGTTGGTGGCATACATTTGATCCCTTACTTTTGTTTCATGTGCTTGTTGATGTTATAAACGATTCTCTTCTTATTTTAGCTTCTTTTTGTCCATATTAGTTAGACGTGTTTGTAGTGATATACTTTTCGTGGAATCCTGAAATTTTCTTATTGGCGTAATTGATAACCGAATCGATAAGCCCCAAAAATCGATTAATCGAAATCGAGAAAATCGAAACCTTATTGAAACGATAATGATAAGCATATGTTTAAATCGATAATCGATAAATAATTATCGATAAGGGTCAAAATCGAATCGATAAATCGAATGCACACCCCTAGTCTAAAACTAGTAAACTCCCCCATCATGTCCAAAAACTGGGCACGCGTCATGGATATAATGTAATGGGGTAGTGTCACGGCCCGTCTATTTACGCGCAGCCCGTACAAAACCTGAAGATCCTCCAGCATGATGGTGGCCTCTCCAGTGGGCAAGTGAAAACTATGCGTCTCCGGTCGCCACCGCTCTACGAACACCGTGATAAGAGACCAATAGAGCTACATCCGTCCAAGCTCAAAAATAGTATAGAAGCCCGTAGCCTGTAAGCGCGCGACTACGCGGGCATGGAAATGATGCTCCGACATGAACTCCCATAAATCATCAGGTCTCCTGGGGGCGAAGAGCCTGCTCCGATAGCTGTCCCTTTCATATATATGAGACCTATGGTCGTCCCCCAACACTAATAGCTGATCCTCTATAGGTCCAGAATGCGCAGGCGGAGGAAAGGCCATGTCGTGTACTATAATTTAAACAAAATTAATTGTGTGTTAGATTAATTAAAATTTCTTGAATTGGACTTAATAATTATGAATGGCTTTCAAGCTCGATATTTGAGGCCCGGTAGCACCAAGCTATACTTAATTATTATGTGTGTCATTTTCAATATTTTTCAGAAATTTATTAGTTTAATTAATTAAATTAAACTAAATTGAAATGTACTTAATAATTATGAATGGCTTACAGGCTCGATAGATGCCCTGTAACACCAAGCTATACTTAATTATTATGTGTGTTATTTTAAATATTTTTTAGAAATTTGTTAGTTTAATAAATTAAATTAAACTAACTTGAAATAGACTTAATAATTATGAATGTCTTCCAGGATCGATATTTGAGGCGCAGTAGCACCAATCTATACTTAAATATTATGTGTGTTATTTTCAATATTTTTTAGAAATTTGTTAGTTTAATAAATTAAATTAAACTAACTTGAAATGGACTTAATAATTATGAATGGCTTCCAAGCTCTATATTTCATGGTAGCACGAAGCTATACGTAATTATTATGTGTGTCATTTTTAATATTTTTTTAGAAATTTGATAGTTTAATAGATTAAATTAAACTAACTTGAAATGGACTTAATAATTATGAATGGCTTCCAGGCTCGATATTTGAGGCCTGGTAGTACCAAGCTATACTTAATTATTATGTGTGTCATTTTCAATATTTTTTAAAAATTTCTTAGTTTAATAAATTAAATTAAACTAACTTGAAATGGACTTAATAATTATGAATGGCTTCCATGCTCGATATTTGAGGCCTGGTAGCACCAAGCTATACTTAATTATTATGTGTGTCATTTTCAATATTTTTGAGAAATTTGTTAGTTTAATTAATTAAATTAACAATTCTTGAATTGGACTCAATAATTATGAATGGCTTCCAGGCTTAATAAATTAAATAATTAATTATTGATTTGAACTGAGTAATTATCTATGAGTTCCGGGCTCGATATTTCATTTATTTGACAACATCTATTAATTTGTTACATTTGTAAGTTTACTTTTATAAATTAAATAAATAATTTTGTAAAATGTTATTGGATAGAGTTTGAACTTACTACATACTTAAGGCTCTATATTTTACTAAGCTAAAAGGCTCTATGTTTTATTACACTAAAATACTCTATATTTTACTACACTAAAAGGCTCTTTATTTTACTACGTTAAAAGGTCACTGTTTCATATAAAGACAACAAACATAACACACAAATATGAACAACAAACTAAAAATAAATAATATTTATTTATTATTTAACCAAATAAAAATATAACATTAACAATATAAATTATTTATCAAATTTTCATATTTTTTGTCCCAAAGCTAATAAATCAATCCGGTATAAATAAGATACAAATTTAAATATAAATATAACACAAATTAACATGAAAACATATTAAACAATACAAATATGCATGTACTATACGAGTTTTGATATAAACAAAATTGAAATACCTCGATTTAAATTTTTTGAATTTGATTGAAATTGAATTTTTGCACTCGAAAGAAGGTATCCAAGATTGTCTTGTGTGTGAGACCTACACTCTTTGCTTTTTAGGTGACGGGTGGGGCCCAATTTTTTTAAAAATTTCAACAGGGGGACCGCTGGTGAGATTTTTATTGGGTTTTGCGAGTTTGTGTGGGGGAAGAAGGAAGGGGGGAGGGGGGTTATTTTAAATACACAATTCGCAGTATTATATTGCGAATTAGTAATTTGTAGTATAATACTGCGAATTATGGAGTAAGCAATTCGCAGTTTAACACTGTGAATTAGTAATTTTTTTTATAATTCGCAGTACTATACCGGGAATTACTTAATGACAAAATTTTTGTTTATGTAATTCGCAGTATAATACTGTTAATTATATATTTAGGTAACTTTTCTTTTTAATAGTAAAAATATATTTTTTAGTAAAAAATTATTAGAAAAATTTCGAATACGAACTTTATAGTATAGAGCTTCGAAAATTGGCTACATGGATTAGTTTCTTCTTCTCTTCTAGTCATTTTCACCTTTTATTGACAATAGATAAAATTATAGAAACTGTTATGAAATAGAAGATTCTTACACTTCTATTTAAGGTGAATGTCTTTAATGTATTTAATTAGAGAGATTTTAGAGTTCTATTAGTGGTAGCTAAATCTTCCTATCCCCTATAAATAGAGGTGCTCCCTACCATTGTAGATCATCCCTTGAGACCCCTCTCAACTCAATAAGAAGAACTCTCTCTACTCTTCTCTCTATTGCTATTGTTCTTGCATTATTGTTCTTGTCTTTACTTTAGTTTATAACACGTTATCAGCACGAGACTCTACCGTCTCAAGTATCATTCTCGAAAATCCAAGGTATTTTCCCTCTTCCTAATTTAATTTTCGAGTATGTCTGACATTATGAAAAGAAAGTTCGTTGCCCTTGAAATTTCGGGCAAGAACTATATGACATGGGTGTTGGATGCTGAAATCCACCTAGATGCTATGGGTCTCGGAGACACCCTCAAAGATAAAGAAAAAGCATCCACCCAAGATTGTGCGAAGGCCTTGATTTTCTTGCGCCACCACCTTGACGAAGGTTTGAAGATTGAATATCTCACCGTCAAGGATCCACTCGTTTTGTGGAACAGCTTAAAGGAGAGATATGACAACCTGAAGTTGGTCACTCTGCCACAAGCACGATATGATTGGGCCCATCTGAGGCTACAGGACTTTAAGTCCGTTTCTGAATATAATTCTGCTATGTTCAGAATTACTTCTAAACTGAAGCTATGTGGAGATAACATCTCCGATTACGATATGCTTGAGAAAACGTTTACAACGTTTCATGCCTCCAATATGGTACTGCAGCAACAGTACCGAGAGAAAGGCTTTACGAAGTACTCTGAACTGATTTCTCTCTTACTAGTGGCTGAGCGAAATAATGACCTGCTCATGAGAAATCACGAAAATAGACCAACTGGGTCTACACCACTGCCTGAAGCAGATATGGTGCACTTGCATTATGCCAAACATAAAAGGGACCATGATCACGGTCATAAACGGGGTCAAAGCCAAGGACGTGGACAAGGAAGAAATTCCAAAGAAGTCCGTCACCCCCCAAAGAGAGATAACCACCGAAAGCAGAAACGGGATCCCGAAGATCCTAAGGCAAATAGTTCAGAAACTATATGTTATCGTTGCGGTGGGAAAGGGCACTGGTCAAAGATTTGCCGTATACCAAGACACTTGGTTGACCTTTATCAAGCATCTCGAAAGAGAAAAGGCCCTGAAACAAACTTTGTCTATGACGACAATGAGGACATCACCCACCTGGATGTGGCAGACTTCTTTGAGCAACCCGAGGGGAAAATAGACCACCTAATCGGCGATGGGACCATGATGAAAGAAGATGGAGTTATTTGATTTTGTTCTACTTATTTGTATTAGTTAGTGAATAATCTAATAGTCATTAGTATTAGCTCGTATTAGCTAGTTCATGATGCAATGTTAGCAGTAGTTCTTTAGAATATCTTCAATATGTTCAAATATCAATAAAACTTTTATTCTCCAGTGGGGGTAATCGACTAGCCTGAAAAACTAGTCGATTATCAACTATTTTCGCATTAAAGTTGAAAAACAATTGATCAACAATCGATTGTCTTTGGCTAACAATCGATTGTCTTGAAACAGTGTGTTCTGGAATTTTTCAAAAATAGCCAACAATCGATTGTCTTTGTCTAACAATCGATTGTCTTGAAACAGTGAGGTCTGGAATTTTTCAAAAATCACCCACAATCGATTATCTATATCTAACAATCGATTGTCGTTAGGCAGTGTAATCTGGAATTTTTCAAAAATCATCCACAATCGATTGTCTATGTTTAACAATCGATTATCTATGTTCCAACAATCGATTGTGTGTTTAATAATCGATTGTCTTATGAAAAACGCTGAAATTTTCAAACTGCATAGTAATTGATTATGGACAACATATCTGATTTTGTCAGTCAACTGTTAGTAGCAGATTTTGAAAATATTATGTGACACAAAAGAATTGAACTTGTTTATTCTTATGTTCATGTATTCCTTTTGTATGTCATACCATGGGAAGTAAATTGATTGAAAGGCTCCGGAAGAGCAAATGTAACTTTGCCCAAAGGCATGACGTTTATCTTAGAGAATGCAATATTCTCCTCCAAGTCTAAGAAGAAACTTGTTGAGTTTTAAAGATGTACGCCGGAATGGCTACAATATTGAGACAATGGATGAAGATAATCTTGAATATCTCGTCCTCACTTTAAAGAATGTCTCCGGCCAAAAGAGGGTTATTGAGAAATTCCCGTCTTTATCTTGTGGCCTGTATTGGACAAGAATTAGTGCAATTGAGGCACATTCAACAGTAAATCTAAAGAATACTGAGTCCAATACATTTGTACTTTGGCATGATCGACTGGGTCACCCAGGATTAACCATGATGAGACGGATTATAGAAAGCTCATATGGGCATCCGTTAAAGAATTTCAAAATTCTTTCAAATAATGAATATCCTTGCACTTCGTGTTATCAAGGCAAGCTGATTATCAGACCATCCCCAACAAAGGTTGGGACTGAATCACCCCAGTTTCTGGAACGTATACAAGGGGACATTTGTGGACCTATTCACCCACCTAGTGGGTAGTTTAGGTATTTCATGGTCTTGATAGACGCATCCTGTAGATGGTCTAATGTGTGCTTGTTGCCATCACGCAACCTTGCGTTTGCAAAGTTAATGGATAATTGATGAGAATAATCTTGAATTCTTCATGAAAACGAGGCTGCCCATTTCGGTTTGGGTTCACGCCATTTTGCATGCAGCAATGCTACTTTGTCGGCTGCCCGCTTCGGCTTAGGGTCACGCCATTTCGCATGCAGCAATGCTAGTTCATCTCTAACTGACGAATTGACACAAATATTCCCCATTGCAATTGGTTTTGGGTCATGAACCCAATATATCCCATTTAAGAAGCTTTGGATGCGCAGTATATGTGCCTGTAGCACCGCCATCCCGCACCAAAATGGGTTTGCAGAGGAGGTTAGGAATATATGTTGAGTTTGACGCGTCCTCCATTATTCGCTACCTCGAAACATTGACAGGAGATTTGTTCACTGCACTATTTGCAGACTGTCAATTTGATGAGACACTTTTCCCAAAATTAGGGGGAGAAGTTGGTGAAACCAAACGGGAAATTTTGTGGAAAAATGCATCATTATCTCATCTTGATCCACATACCTCTATTTGAAAGAAAGAGGTACAAAAGACTATCTATTTGCAAAGAATAGCAAATCAAATGCCTGACGCATTTACGGACTTGAAGAGGATAACGAAATCCTACATTCACGCGGAAAATGTTCCGATCCGTATTAAAGTCCCTATTGGACAAATATCTAGTGTCATATCCAATGAGTCAAATGCACGCCAGAAGCGTGGCAGACCATTAGGTTCCAAAGATCGAAATCCTAGAAAGAGGAAAAAGAACGATCTAAATGACACTATGAAAGAATCACATGAGGACGCTCATGATTTGATTAATTCCGAGATTCACGAAGAATCTATTGAGCCTGAGACTCTTGAAAATACGGAATGCAAGAATGTGAGGATCTCGAACCTCAGTCTGTGGTAGTACAAAATTAATTGAGAGCTCTCGAAGAGCCAATTATTACTATGTTGGAGAAACACAATTGAGTATTGTGCTGTAGTAAGTCTCAAAGAAACTTATCCAGTTTCCAAAAGTACACGCGAAGGCGATTGATGATATTGAGACTATAAATAAAGGAAGGCTTTGATTCTCCTATTACTACAACTTGTAGCGGGGTAATTTGTATATGAAAAGCTACCCGCTTTGTTCTCCAGTTTGTACTACACAAACGAAAGAATGCCACAATAAAGTGGATATCTAAGTATAAAACCCATGTCATAATAAACCCGAAGTTTATTGATAAGTGCACATGTCATGGTGTAAATTTGAAGTTTACCAATATTGATAATTTATTCAGTTGACATTCGTGTTAGCCATCTCATTTGAAGTATGATGTGCAAATTCACATAGGTGAATATCAAAGAACTAGAAGTTCTTGTTCTCATTAATGAACGGACCAACTAAAGAGTTCGGGTTGAAGCCCATAAATTCTGGAAATATGAAAGGTGAGTATGGGCCCATTCACCTGCCATGTATACCACATATGATGCATCTATGGAATGGTTACATGCGCAATTGTTATTAACCCGCAGCCTGGCAGTGCTTGCGAGGTAAATCGCTCAGTAATCTAACTTCGAGCATAGTTTCCAGATTCTCTACTCAAGACAGTTCATCTTGATAAGTTGGTTTATATCAAGGTTGGTTTAGCAAGATAATTATTGAGTGCTTCCACTTAATAGCTAAACTGTTCCTTATGAGAACGAAGTTGTGTATATCAGTTTGATATAAGTTGTATACGAGAGTATATTCTCCCCTCACAAGTGGTTCAAGGTCAGGAACCAAATAATTTCATCTTATTATTAGTGTGCCGTGTATATTGACATGATAATGCACAAAGATGATTTTCCAAAGTTGAGGAAACATGTTAGCTTTACTAACATGAGGGGGAGACATGATAAACACTTGAGAAAGTGTTACATGGGATGAATTTTCATTTGTATATGTATATCCCCGAATATCATGATATGAACATGTAGTTCATAAAAAGGGAAATGCAATTGCAACATATTGCAAAGCATGCTATACGCATTTGCTGACTCAAAGAAAGTAACTAAATGGAAGAGATACAATTCAAGAAGAATTGATTCCATATGAAAGACATGTAGCTTTGAACCTATAGTTCATATGCTTGAAAGTATAAAGTCAAAGGTATGTATAATCAATTTTCGATACCTTATTTGTTTAGCATGACATGAAACTTTGATATGCAGCTAAAGTTTATTATATGGCTTATATGACTTAACTTGAAAGATTTAAGTTGCTTGAAGCATATGCAATTCTTGGTCCTGAAGTACCGCATCCTAAGTACAATTTGTGTACATATGAATCTTGCTATAACTATAAGCATGATGGCATTGAGAATGCATCTATGGAGATATTGAAGAGCTATTCCACGACATTATATGAAGATGTTTATATCTATCAAGAATGATGATTTCAAGGTGCAGTATATTTATTCAAGTCAATATGGTTGATTTGTCAAATCTCTACCAAAGATCGTTTTGAAGATGATGCACAAGATTGGAATGCAAATGCTCAAGGATATAAATTGATGTACTCATTAGGGGGAGTCAATGCGCGTTGCACTCTTTTTCCCTTACAAGGTTTTTTCCCACTGGGTTTTCCTTGCAAGGTTTTTAACGAGGCAACCAATAGGCGCATATTCAAACATGTGTACTCTTTTTCCTTACTTTAATTTTTCCCATTGGGTTTTGGTTTTAAGGTTTTATGAGGCACATCATTGAATAGACATTCAAGGGGGAGTGTTATGAAATAGAAGATTCTTACACTTCTATTTAAGGTGAATGTCTTTAATGTATTTAATTAGAGAGATTTTAGAGTTCTATTAGTGGTAGCTAAATCTTCCTATCCCCTATAAATAGAGGTGCTCCCTACCATTGTAGATCATCCCTTGAGACCCCTCTCAACTCAATAAGAAGAACTCTCTCTACTCTTCTCTCTATTGCTATTGTTCTTGCATTATTGTTCTTGTCTTTACTTTAGTTTATAACAGAAACCACTAGGCACTAGTATTTATCATTCAAGATAATTTGGTAAAGTTAGTCCATTTTGCTAGCTAGCTTATTTTAGGCATTCCACAATATTGAGTACCTTGAATGCTTTATTGTTTCCGGGGAAAATTTCTATATCTAGAGCTGGAGTGTACGAATAGAAATTCTTATCTTTTTTCCTTTACTGTAGCATTGAAATCTATTAAAGCACTCTATTATTTCTTTTTAAATTATATTACTTCCTCAGTTCATTTTTGTTTGCCATATTTTAACTTTGTACTATTTTAAGAAATAATAAATAAAGTGTATAACTTACCACGATATCCATATTAATGGATACATATTTTATTGAATTTGAGAAAGTGAATTGAAATAAGTAATAAATGCTGTAGGTATAATATGAAAAGAAAATGATTTTCTCTTAAATTTACATAAAGTGATAAGTAAAAATGAAAATATATTTTTAGTATAAATGCCAAGTAAAAGTGAACAGAAAAAATACTATTTAAAAAGTCAAAAAAGAAAAATGAAAGGACGATTGTGAGAATTAAATGAAAAATTATTGTGTGAAAGACTCTTAGAGTCCGTTGGGGCATAATATTTTCCTCTTTTTCCAAATTATTTTCACCTTTTTCGTGATCAGCATTTGTTTATAAAATTTTTAATTTTCAATCGTAAATGCATTTTGATTTTTTTTGAAACTTTTGAAAAACTTCAAAAAACTATTTTTCAAAATTTTCACTCGAATCACTCACAAAGTTTTAAAGAAAACTTAAAATTATATTCACCTTCAAATACAACTCCAAATTTCAAATATCATTTTCATAAAAAAAATCGATCATTTTTTGGAATTTTTACCATTCTTATGTGCGAACGCCCACTTAGAATCTTTATGATTCCTCGTTTCTTTGTTTTTGTGTAAGTACTCATTATACTTACTTCTTTTCTCTCTTTTTCTGTGTTTCTTTTTTTCCTTTTCAAAATGGCGATTATTTTCCAATTTAAGATAAAAATGTAGGTAAGCATGTGCCACCCAAGAATGTCCTATCAAACAGTTGAAAGCAATAAAGAGTCCATAAGTCCAAATAACACTTGAGTGTTGACACCCTACTTACACTGCAACGGTATTTCGAACCAAACGGAACTCTTTGGCTATTGGCCCCCACCAAATTTAAAAAAGTTCACCTTTCCTCTTCCTTTCTTCCATTTTCCTCAATTATTTAGGTGGCGTTTGATTTTTATATATATTTTTAGTTTACTAATGTTTCGATAACCATATCTAACAAATGTAATGTACTTTAAATAGCCCTTTTAAATGTATAGACTTAAATCATCACATATGTTAAGTAAGAGTATTTAAGAGCCAATCATAACTTTTATATTTGTAATTAGAATAGAAATCGGGGTGATTAGAATAGCAAAACGATTACAAATATTAATTGCATAATAAAAAGCCAATCATGACTTTTATATTTGTGTACGAGGTAAAGAAGTAAATGCGAGATTGGAAAAATCGACAGCTGCATAATTTATTTTAGTGTAAAAACATGTGTTAGTTTTATGAAATCAAAATTTACTAAATATAGTTATTTTGACAAAATTGGAGTACTTTAATTTACTAAACCAAGCAGCCTGGATTTGAGTCATGTGTGACAAGAAAGTTCCACAGAAACTCAAGGGGAAATTTTATAGAGCTGTGGTTAGACCGGCTATGTTGTATGGGGCGGAGTACTGGCCAGTGAAGAAATCTCATGATCAGAGGATGAAGGTTGCGAAGATGAGGATGCTCAGGTGGATGTGCGGGCTCACCAGATTAGATAAGATTAAGAATGAAGTTATTCGAGAGAAGGTGGGGGTGGCCCCGGTGAATGAGATGATGCGAGAAGCGAGGCTGAGGTGGTTCAGGCATGTACGGAGGAGAAGTCCTGATGCCCCGGTGAGGAGTTGTGAGCGGCTGGCGATGGTCGGCGTACGACGAGGCAGAGGGAGGCCTAAGAGGTATTGGGGAGAGGTGATTAGGCATGACATGGCTAGAATGCGAGTTTCTGAGAACATGGCCTTTGATATGAAAGTATGGAGGTCTAGTATCAGGGTTGTAGGATAGGGGCCCCTACAGTTTTTCGTACTCCTCACCCAGGGTTGGGTGAGGCTTGGCAGGGCTATCCATAGATGATTTGTGTATTGGATTGTGTCTCCCTTATGGTAGTTAATTATGGTAGTTACTGTATGATATTATTGCATGCTATTTTATTTATGGTTCTTATGTTTAGATAATTATTTACGCTATTTCTGCTGAAGCTACTAATACTCTTTTGTTGTTGTTTTTCTTTTTGTTGTTCCTTTCATTCACTGAGCCGAGAGTCGATTGGAAACAGCCTCTCTGTCCTTTTGGGTAAGGGTAAGGCCCGTGTACATATTAGTCTTCCCAGATCCCACTGTGTGAGACTATACTGGATAGTTATTGTTGTTGTAAGCAGCCTGGATTTGTTTCCTAATAGTAGTGTGCCCTGCACCAACTAAAATAGGCATCATGCTAATTTCATAAGTTATTCGCTTCAATTTAAATTTTACGTCCTTATTTTGTTCATTCTGATTTCTGGCATTGACAGATGTTATCCACCTTTACTTTTGAGCAGTATTTTGCTATTGTTAGCTAACTTGAGAAGTTGTTCAAAAATTCAAACTCACCCTCTTGTTTCTTTCCATCTATTGGTAATTAAACATTACTTTGTACTAGTGGCTCCTAATTGACTTTGCACTCAATTTAAATAAAATATTTTTTCACATAATACCAATACTAATGATAGCATTTTAAAATGTCTTGAAAAATAATTTGATAAATAAGTAGTTGATAAGGATAAAACAAGAACTTTTTTTAAATATTGATTTGTTAAAATAGATAAATAAAAGTACAAAATAAAAATGAAAAGAAAGACTATTAAATAAAAGCCCTTTGATTTATTATAAGTATAATTAATACGAAAAAGTATAATATTTCCGGTTAAAAGGACGAAAAATAAAAAGACATTCTCCCTATAAGGAAAATGATACTGTATTATCTTTGTAAAAATAATAGCTTATATATATATATATATATATATATATATATATATATATATATATATTAATTATATGTTATATAGAATATTATAATTTTATATATATTTTCGGCTATCAAATATAAATAATTTTTAACTCGTATTAAAAGTGATAATACCTAAAAATATATGCTCTTCCTTAAATATGCATTCTTGTTACAATTTCTAAGTATGCATTATTACTCCGACTTCACTGTCATCAAATCTACGATTATTTAATTATTAAGCAAATCATGTAAAAGACTCCAAGAAAAGAAAGGAACCAATAGAAAAAGAAGAGAGAAGAGGATTTAATTCAAAATCCAATAATCATTAGTAATATTCATTTGATGCTAAAAACAAAAATGAACTCTTTTTCCTTTATCTCTTGCAAAAGTGTACCCAAATTCCTCAGCAAATTGTCCAAGATTCTCCCTTTCTCTATCAGTAATATATGTACATAGTTATGTTTTCGCTCTGCTAATTTTCTCTCTCTAGCCCCCCTTTTTTCTTACAATTTCACAAACACCCACGAATCTTTCTCCCTCTTCTGGTCTAGGAAAAATAATTACTACCCATTTTCTGCTCTGCTCAGCTCATAACTGGTTGTCTCAACTTCTGCAAAACAAATACATTTAAATACACAGTAATTAAAACAGCGTTTATACTCGCATATGCACATGCTCTTCTGTGTGTGTGTGTTGTGTGTGTTTGTGAGGTGAGTGGCAACTTCTATCGTTTTCTTGAAGGAAGCCCTCGTGAAGTTCATGTGGAACAAAGAGATCTGAGGAAAAAGTAAACCTAAAACAAAGACCTTTTAATGATAGTAACGGGTCACTTGCTCCTTAGCCACTAGAACAACTAGTTTCTCTCTTGATTCAGGTGAGTAATGTAGTGTTTCTCTCTCATCTTTGCTTTCTCTTTAATTACCACCATTCAGTCAGAATATACAGTGACCCTTGCTTCTACTAAGCTATTTAAAGCTTTAAAATGTTGGTTGGTTAATTAAGGTATTTTTCAAGAAGAAAAGTGCGCTACTTTGTTATTGTCGAATCACTGTTTGATGTCTCTGAGTATTTGAGTTAAATATACTGGGGTGTGAACAGTTTATTGTTGGAATCTTTATGCTATAGTTGAGATGGGTTTTTGTTTTTGCTTTGTTTTCTTAGTTGGGTAGTAAGCAAGAGTGGCAACTGGCTAATTGGATTTTTATTGCCTGATGATTTGGTTTAAGATTTTTCTGCTTGGGAATTTTAGCAGTCACTGGACGTGAGATTGGTTAATTGTGAAGGAGTATAATAGTTGCCTGGTGTGGTTGATAGTTTTAGAAGGTGAATCTCTGAGGAAGTGAGTTTCATTTGGTCATTATTACTTGGTTCTGGGGGTGTTAATAATGAGATTTTACTGGTGAATTTGGAAGGCTTTTTAAAGTTGGACTTTTTTTTTGGGGCATAATTGAGAAGATTTGGAGAGAGAATGATGCATTGGTTGAAGTCTAATCATAATTCAAGAATATTTCCGTCTTTGGATCAATATATGTACTGATCATGACCAGGGCTGTCCGTGACCGGATTCTTAAAGATGCAAATGGAAACATTAGTGATCACTTACGAAACCACATACATTTGACAAATTGTATTCATTTGAAGAACCACATGCATAAGCAGAGCCCCATCTTGGGTGACAGGTCCCTTATGAGGGAGCTTGTTGTCCTTCAGAGGTCGAGGTCGTTGAGGGATCCTTCTGCAAGTCCACCCTCGTGGCATTCTCCTTCTGTTGTCGATGCCCTTCTTAAAACAACTGAAAGGAGGGATGCTGATGTCAGCAGTGGCAGGCGTTCTCTAGGCATAGACCGATCTAGGGATGCTAGAGGTTTATCTGGAAGCTCACCTCCTTTAGCTGGCCGATCGTCATCTAGAGTCGCTTCTGGAGCGATTAATATGGAGCAACTAGCAGGGGCTCCAATTGACCGAAGTAGCAAGAGTGGAATTCGAGAGCGGAGGAGAGCTAGGAGAGAAGAATCAAGCGGTAGGAATCTGGGAACTGACTTCAAGGATGAGCGTCCAGATGATTTGGTTCACAATACTGTTTCCGAGAACTCTGAACTAAGGGATAAAATTAGCGATGAAATAGAGAGGCAGATGCGTGATGATCGGATAAGGACCCTCTCTGAGCAATTAAATAATGTTCCAATGGACAGTGATGAGGTAGCTTCTTCTCATGGAAGGCAAACTCGTAATGAGAAATTTGCAGCGCAAGCGGAGGAAACCACTCGTGGCTATGGCAGTGGCAAAGTAAAACAGCGCAAGTTTCGACGGGCAAGAAGAGCTCGGGTTTCTGTTCCTTCAAGAGATGCTCTTGCCCACAATGAAATGTCTGTGGCCTCAAATTCATTAGGTCAAGCTTCAGCTCACCAGAAATATCATGCAGAAGAGTGCTACGAAGAGTATGCCAACCAGAATGTGACAAGGGCTCCAAGTAATGGATGTGGAATTCCTTGGAACTGGTCAAGGATTCATCATAGGGGAAAATCATTTCTTGACATGGCAGGTAAGAGCTTATCTTGTGGTTTGTCTGATCCAAGGTCAAAAAGAAGTGGTATTGGTCACAGAGGGAGGGACTCTGCTGATATGCCAATAATGTCCGAATATTCGAGTTCATCTTGTAAATCTGAGGCAGAGGCGTTGCCCTTACTACTGGATGCTTCAAATTCTCAGGGAAGTACAGACAATCCTGGTTGGGTTCACAATTATTCGGGAGAGTTGGGTATCTATGCTGACAATTTGCTAAAGCAAGAACTTGACTCAGATCTTGCTTCGGAAGCTAGATCAGGTCAGCAACACAAATTTCGTAGGCGTGGTAATAGTAGGCACCAGAGTCTAACACAAAAGTATATGCCAAGAACTTTCCAGGATCTGGTAGGACAGAATTTAGTTGCACAAGCTCTTTCAAATGCTGCTTTTAAGAGAAAGGTCGGCTTGCTTTATGTTTTTTATGGGCCCCATGGAACAGGAAAGACCTCATGTGCCCGCATATTTGCAAGGTCATTAAATTGCCAATCGACTGAGCATCCCAAGCCTTGTGGATTTTGTGATTCTTGCGTTGCACATGATACGGGAAGGAGTCGGAATATAAGGGAAATAGGTCCTGTCAGTAATTTTGATTTTGAGAATATGATGGATCTTCTTGATAATATGATTGTTTCCAAACTGCCATCCCAGTATAGGGTTTTTATTTTTGATGATTGTGACACACTGTCACCTGATTGTTGGAGTGCTATTCTAAAGGTCGTCGATAGAGCCCCTAGGCGAGTCATTTTCTTGCTTGTATCCTCAAGTCTTGATGTCTTGCCTCATATACTCATATCCAGGTGCCAGAAATTCTTTTTTCCCAAGTTAAAGGATGCGGATATCATCTATACTTTGCAATGGATAGCAACCAAAGAAGATCTTGAAATCGATAAGGACGCACTCAAGCTTATTGCATCAAGATCAGATGGATCGCTGAGAGACGCTGAAATGACCCTTGAGCAATTGAGTTTGCTTGGGCAGAGAATCTCTGTTCCTCTTGTGCAGGAGCTGGTGCGTTTTCTGGCATTTTCTCTGATCAAAAGCCAAGGAACTTCTTGTAGCTTGGCAGACCAAGATCTCATACTTTGTTGCTAAAGCATTTATATTATTTATCTAATGATCTCACTTTAACCTTATTTTATTTGCAAATGTATGCATGGATGTTCAAATTAAAGTTCAAAATTCTTGTGCAAGAGTTTTGTTTTCTTTCATGCTCCCTTTCCTCAATGTGGATATTCTGAACATGCTTTGATTTATCATACTGCATGTTTTATCAGGTGGACATAGACCTTCACAGCGTTTGAAGGAGATTTTGGTTTTTCATTCTTTTTACCTTAAAGTATGCTTTCACCAAGATGGTAAGCAACCCCCACTTCCAACCGAGAGGTTGTGAGTTCGAGTCTCCCCAAGAGCAAGGTGGGAAGTTCTTGGAGGGAAGGATGGGGGGGGTCTATTTGGAAACAGCCTCTCTACCCCAGGGTAGGGGTAAGGTCTGCGTACACACTACCCTCCCCAGACCCCACTAAGTGGGATTATACTGGGTTGTTGTTGTTGTTGTTGTTGTTGTTGTATGCTTTCACCAAGAGGGTGGCATATGATTGACTTCCGTTTGGTTTCATAAGTTTTTGCAAAAAGCTTTAGCCAAATGAGGAAGTTAGGTGTCTAAGGCTAATTAAACTATTATCTTTCACTTCAAGAATGCTTCGTAAGAAGATATCATAGTTTAACTGTAAGAGGTCTACGTATCAGTTTACAGTGCTGCTGAAGCATTAGGGATGTTGAATGTGAAATTTAACAGGTTATCCAATTATATGATAGAAGCCTTGGCACACATTCGAATGTACTTTAAGCTTCCTATAGAACCAAAATTCCCTCTAATGGACTTGTAATTGCGTGTTGCATAATAATATCGAGCAATTTAGAAAGGCATTTAGTAGATATTGTTCTCTGATGAAGAAGTGGAATCTGCCTTATTAGAATTACTTCTATGGAAAATCATGCTATTCTCCATAGAGGCTAAGCTTTCCTTCATTTTCTGTGAAAAGTTGCCTGTTAACTTAATTTTATATATGTAAATCAAACACTCTGATAACGTTTTTATGACTTGACCGCTATTACAGGTTGGACTTATATCTGATGAGAAATTAGTGGACCTACTTGATTTGGCGTTATCCGCAGACACTGTCAATACGGTGAAACATTTGAGGGAGATCATGGAATCTGGTGTCGAACCCTTAGCTTTAATGTCACGACTTGCTACAGTCATAACTGATATACTTGCAGGGAGCTATGACTTCACAAAAGAAAGGCCTCGGAGGAAGTTCTTTCGCCGCCAAGCATGTAAGTGCTCCATAATTTGGTTATTCCATAAGAAATGAGTTATTCATTGCCCTTCTTGATAGATCCATATGATACTGGATAATAAACTACTGGCAAACAGCTCATGATTGCTAGGCAGTACATCATTGCATTTCCCCTTATAAGTCTTGCAAATGAAAGTTAATCAACATGGCTTCCCAAGCAATTTGCCACTAGAATCTTATATCACGTTCCTCAAGTCAACTAATTGCCTTCTCATTCTCTTTCGATAAAATCTCACAGGAACTTCCGGACTTTATATGCCATCTTAATCGTATTGTTCTCCAGGTTCAACTTGATCTTACTTTCCTCTGTTCTTTGGTTGCAGTATCAAAACAGGATATGGAAAAATTGCGTCAAGCTCTGAAAACACTATCTGAAGCTGAAAAGCAGCTGAGGATGTCAAATGACAGACTTACCTGGCTTACAGCTGCATTGCTGCAACTTGCTCCAGACCAGCTGTATATGTTGCCCAATTCCTCTGCAGACACTAGTTTTATTCAAAGTCCACTAGGCTTGAATAATGGAGGGGGAACGGAAAGACCCAGGAAAAGTAATGTTGAGCATGCTGACTTGCAAGGTAGGGTAGAAAACTTTCAAACTGGAAGTTCTGGTGATATTTACTCTGACTCCAGGATGAAAGGTGTTTGCATTGGTGGAAAAGGGCATAATGGAGCTGGAGTATTTGCTCAGAAGGCTTATAGCGTCTCTAGTGATAAAAATCGAAGGAGCAGTGGCCAGTTTCCTGATAAGTTGCACCGTGATATTGAAGAAATATGGCTAGAAGTGCTTCAAAATATCGAAATAAATGGCTTAAAAGAGTTCATGTATCGAGAAGGGAAGCTTACCTCACTCAGCTTTGGAGCAGGTACATTCGTTTAGGTCTCTTACAAATATCATTAGCTATGTCTTGTGGTCATGACTAGTGAATTTTTCTTAATTATTTTCATTGCTTGTGCATTTCAACTGCATGTTTAATCAGTAGGTCAAAACTGGAAAAGTTTTATCGGCTAGATCAGTTTAACAAAATAACATTAGCTAAAAATAGATCTTGGTTATTTTTAACATTATTATGGGCCTGCACTCTTTTAAGACACGATTATGGAGTGGATCCAAGAAAAGCTTCTTTTCTGTTATTCAGAAAAAAATCTGGACCATAAAAAAAGAAGTTGGTTCGGCTTTCTTGGACAACCCTGTTTATTCAAGTTTCTTGGATATATTCGTTGGTTTCTTGGTTAATAGAGATCATGAGCGTATATATTTACAGATGTCTAGGATGTTAAACTTGCTATTTTTGTTGGGGGGGGGGGGGGGGTGGATTGGACTTGCAACCTAGTAACATAAAGTGAGCACATTTTGACTTGCATATGGTTTGATCACTTCATTTGAAAGCCATATTGCAGCTGCTGTAGTAGCAGGCTGCTATTCCAAGAGTGTTTTTAGTGCTTCATTCTTATTCCCTCATTCTTTTGAAACTCTCTTTATCTCATTCCTGATGTACATCTTTTGGTTACCTGCTTAACATCCATGTTAACAAACTTAATGCATTGCTTGCCTTCTTGAGTACTACTCTTTTCACTTTTCAACTTGGTTCCATTTGTAAGTCCATATTGATTCTGTTGTAAGATACCCTTTTGACTGGCATCTAGTTGTTGTAGTTTTGGACTTCCTGTAATTCCTACATTTGGAAAAAAAAGGGCATGCTGACTTGTAACAATTGTGTATGCTCGTATGTTCCACATGACATATGAGAGAGGGAAGGAGGGACTCTATTGGAACGATATGTTTCATGTACAGCGTCATATTGTCATTCATAATTGAATGGACAGATGCTACAGTTTTTTCTCCTTGTACAAAGCATTTTTAGGTATATTATGCTGTTGTCCTGACATCTTGTTGGAAAAAACTATCAAATACTGCTCATTAAGGCTTCATTGTAGACGGTGTGTGTGTAGCAATTGTATATCCTTTGCATATGTTCCACATGACATATGAGAGAGGGAAGGAGGGACTCTATTGGAGAGATATGTTTCATGTACAGTGTGTCATATTGTCATTCAAAATTGAATGGACAGATGCTACAAATTTTTTTCCTTGTACAAAGCATTTTTAGGTTATTATGCTGTTGTCCTGACATCTTGTTGGAAAAAAACTATCAAATACTGCTCAGTGAGGCTTCATTGTAGACAGTGTGTGTGCTCATCTAGTTTGCTAATTTCGTTGCAGCTCCAACAGTGCAGTTACTCTTCAGCTCGCATCTGACGAAATCTAAGGTAGAGAAATTCAGGGGTCATATTTTACAAGCTTTTGAGTCTGTTCTTGGATCCCCAGTGACAATAGAAATCAGATGTGAATCCGGGAAAGACGTCAGGGCTGGACAAATAATCTTGTCAGCGTCTCATATAGGTACAAGCCCCGGCATTTATGGTAATGGGATGAGAATGGAAGGTCCTGATGAAAACACCAGGACGCAAGTAAATGTCAGAGAAGGTTTGGCTTTTGCAAAGCTTGACTCAAGAAGAATAGTTGATAGCGAGATAGTTGAAGAGGAAGCTTCTCCAAGAGAATTAAAACACCATGGTCAGATGGACAACAATACACGATCTGATTTGCCGGGAGGGACAATGTCTATAGCAAAAAATTCATCCACCTCCATAGCTGAACGAAGAAAATCAGGGGATAGAAGCCAGAGTTTGAGCCTAGTTAAGAGCAAGGTATCTCTTGCCCACGTAATTCAGCAGGCAGAAGGATATACACAACCAAGTAGCTGGTCAAAACGCAAGGCTGTTTCTATTGCTGAAAAGCTCGAACAAGAGAATTTGTGTGTACCTCTTTTTCCCATCTTTCTTGTATTACCACGTTATATATCTGATTGTATATATAACCACATTCACATTCATTTGCTTGAACCATTTTCATATTCATTTGCTTGAAGATATAGATAATATCCCATTTAAATGCATAAAACAGGACTATTTCTTTAAGTTGTTTTGATTTTATATAGTAGTACAGATGCGCAAAAGATTAGAGAATGTCCTACTCATTACTTGGTTGAGGAGATATAGGGGTGAATATTTGTGTTATATGAAATGTGTAGCAGAAGCAGCCCCTCCATCCTTCACAGGTAAGTGGATCGAGAGATGCACAAGCTATAGAGACACACACTCCAACTTAGTGTTGTCCCTTCACCAGTTATCAACTATAAGACCCCGTCAAAAATGTTACAAGCTATCTATACTTCTGTGAGAGTGTAGATTGACCTTTGAGTATAACATCAGAAGATATGGCACCACTTAGTTTTTTTTATACTCATCATGTGTAGATGTCATTAGTTGAATTAAAGCAGAAAGCACAAACACCATTCCTCGAGTTTCATATGCCTATTGTCCATGCGAGTTATGAACTTGGCACCAATTTTCTCCTGTGAGTTAGTTAGGCAGAGGGTATTGCAATTGCATGTTTCTGTATCATCCATCACTCCACAGATGTGTATGTTTATTATATATATCTTTCCATACCTTTGTAATTCTTCATTTTTCTTTTTTTTGATAAATACCTTTTACTAGTTTTCTTGATTATCAAAGTATTATAAAATATATAATAGTTCCTTGATAACGCCACATGAAGCTGAAAGTGGACCTTTCTACTCAAAGACCTTCCTCTTTTCATACTTATCCCTGGAACAACATTGGTCGAAATCTGTCTTATAGCAATTTTACTGAAGCTCGGATGCGGTCACTTGTTCATATGGAATGTTACTTTTATTTTTTATTTGGAACGATGCTCCTATATCAAATAGTTCTCATAGTAGGTATAACTGTTTATACTTAACATTCAATTGTTGTTGGAAAAAGGGTAAATGTTCCTTGTTTGAGTTGCTGATTCTCATGTAGTAATATGATATTTCTTATCTGCAGGAGATTAGAGCCAAAATCAAGGAGCTTGCTTTGCTGGAAGGCTAAAAGGATCACCCGCCGAAAGGTAAACAGATTTCAAAAGTCTATTTTCTTTTTTAATGTTAGAGTCCTTGAACATTTTCTGCGCATCTTAGATTCCGAGTATGTCAACATAATTTGCTTGCATTCTGCCACTAATTGGAACTTGACATACTGCAAGAAAACAGTTGCAATTGTAAGCAAGTATGAAGATTGTTAACTTCCTCACATGTCAAATGAAGATGCTTCTTTTACTGGCTGCCTTGTCTTCCATTTACCTGGTTATGATGGACCAAGAGCAGACATCTCTTACCTACCCCCCCCCCCCCCCCATACATACACACACCAAATAAAGGAGGAAAGCAACTGGTTTATGCCATAGGCTTCGGTTCAATGGCAAAGGGAGTATAGCACGGGATGTGTCGTAGGCACATGTTGGAGGTGGGCCCATTATCTATTGAGTTCCGAAGCTAGAAATAGTATTTTTCTGTTATTTAGAAAATAGCAAAGTAACTGGCCTAATCTATGGCTTCGAGAATATTCCCTCCTGTTGAATATTCTGCAATTTTTAGCAAACACCTCTGGCTTCCCAAAAAGGGAAATAGATGGGACAATTGCATAATCATATTTTCCACTGTTGCTTAGGCAGTGCATGAGATGTTAAAACTTAACCAGCTTCCTGTAAAAAGTGTCACATATTTGAATATAAAAGGCCTTTAAATAACATCAGGCTATAGCTATAAATAGTATTATTCAGTGACATGTTCCCAATTTAGTAGGTTGGCATATTCCAGCCAGTTTCATGTTCTTTTTAGAATATTTATCAATAGGAAGATGGTTTTTTGTGTGTGTAAACGGGATGTGAATCCATTTTCTCATTAGTGCTAGCGGTTTCATTTGTAGCTTTTTGTTGATTTGGTAGAGACACCAACTGACATTCAAGAAAAGCGATTTAAAGCAAACTTAGTCAGACTGTACTCATGATTTATTTGAAGTTATCACTTAAAAGAAGTATTTATTGATGCAGCTTTCGCGATTGAAAACAAGGAGTAGGAGGCCAAAGAGCTTATTGAGGTTGGTTTCTTGTGGGAAGTGCCTCTCTGGTAGGTCTCCAAGATAGTAGTGAGTCAAAAGTGAATGTATCGGAAAGCTTTTTCAGTTTTAGTTATTCTATATTTGTTCAAGTCAATCTTTGTCAAGAAGGTCAATTTCATTTTTCCAATAATAAAGTAGAACATGAAAAATGGAAGATGTAACACTATTAATATAGCCTTTTAGTTTCTAGCCTTTTTCTTTTAGATGTCTAAAATAGTTTTGCGGGTAACCTCATGCGCAAGACTCTATCTACAAATTTTTTTATGGCAACCAGTCTCCTTTACCAGATGTGAATTGTGTTGGATTCTTAGTTAAGACTTGTTTCAATGGTCATTTTTTGAGGATGTAGTTTGGAAAAAAAGTATATTCTGGAAACATCTCCGGCTAAACTTATATCATCCGGTAGCCACAAAATGACCTCATACAAGTCATAGCCCAAACAAAGCAAAATACAAGTTACCTCCTGAACTATGCACCAAATTCACACTTTTTGAGCACGAAAATTATCTTACACATAACCTTTTTAGAGTATGTCTAAGACACATCTTTTTTTTTTGACCAGTCTAGAAAAATATGTGTAATGTCACGCGCCAATAAAATCATGAGGTGCGTCATTCTTATTTTTTTAAAATAAAATATTTAAAATTACTTTTATACCCCTAATTTAAAGAATCCTCTAACATCTCCATCTTCTTTTGCCTTCCACCACCGGTGACATCACCGGAAAAAGTCATTATTATCGCTTCTTAACCTTCACGCAAATTTAATTTTTATAACAAACCCAAGACCAAGAATGGAAGAGATGAACCTAAAATTATAACTCTTTTATTTCGAATTTTCTTTCTCCATTTCCAGGTCTCGTAACATAATCAAACAAAACAAATCATAGTCACATTTTCGTTTTCATAAATTAAACAATTTCAGTGCGAATAAAATCTCAAATCTTTCTTTATATGACGAAATTGAGTTGGGGGATCTTATAATTTGAGTCGTTCTCATGAAATACAAAAGATTATTATGTAAAGATTAGATGTTTATATGGGTTTTAATGATTGAAAATGAAGCATGAAAAGTTTGGAAGGGCATCTTAAAGAAAGATTACAGTACCTTTATTAAATTCTTTAACATGAGTTTTAATGGGTTTTGTAAATTGCAAAGGAAATATTAAACGGGAGGGGAGTTTGGGGAAGACGGGGGGTTTGTCGTGGTAGGTCGGGGAAGACCGAGATAAAGGGTAGCTTGGCAGCTTTTTGAATTTGATAAAAATGGAAATAAGATATTATTGTTATGAAATAATATAAAAGACAAGAACAATAACTCAAGAACAAGAGCAAATAGAGAGAGAATAGGGAGAGAGAGAAGTATTCTTATTAATACTTGGGGTGTTTTACAATGGTAGAGAGCACCTCTATTTATAAGGAGGAGAATGACTTAGCTTCAAGCTAAAACTCTTAGACATTCACTCTAAATAGACTTCTATTTTATAATACTCCCCCTTGAATGTCTATTCAATAATGTGCCTCATAAAACCTTAAAACAAAAACCCAATGGGAAAAATTAAAGAAAGGAAAAAGAGTACACATGTTTGAATATGCGCCTATTGGTTGCCTCGTTAAAAACCTTGCAAGGAAAACCCAGTGGGAAAAAACCTTGTAAGGGAAAAAGAGTGCAACGCGCATTAACTCCCCCTAATGAGTACATCAATTTATATCCTTGAGCATTTGCATTCCAATCTTGTGCATCATCTTCAAAACGATCTTTGGTAGAGATTTGACAAATCAACCATATTGACTTGAATAAATATTCCGTACCTTGAAATCATCATTCTTGATAGATATGAACATCTTCATATAATGTCGTGGAATAACTTTTCAATATCTCCATAGATGCATTCTCAATGCCATCATGCTTATAGTTATAGCAAGATACATATGTACACAAATTGCACTTGGGATGTGGTACTTCAAGACCAAGAATTGCAGATGCTTCAAGCAACTTAAATCTTTCAAGTTAAGTCATATAAGCCATATAATAGACTTTAGATGCATATCAAGTTTTCCATGTCATGCTAGACAAATAAGATATCGAAAACTGATTATACATACTTTTGACTTTATACTTTCAAGCATTTGAACTATAGGTTCAAAACTACATGTCTTTCATATGGAATCAATTCTTCTTGAATTGTATCTCTTCCATTTAGTTACTTTCTTTGGGTCAGTAAATGCGTATAGCATGCTTTGCAATATGTTGCAATTGAATTATCCCTTTTATGAACTTCAGGTTCATATCATGATATTCGGGGATATACATATACAAATGATAATTCATCCCATGTAACCTTTTCTCAAGTGTTTATCATGTCTCCCCCTCATGTTAGAAAAGCTAACTTGTTTCCTCAACTTTGGGAAATCATCTTTGTGCATTATCATGTCAATATACATGGCACATTAATAATAAGATGAAATTATTTGGTTCCTGACCTTGAACCACTTGTGAGGGGAGAATATAATATACTCTCGTATACAACGTATATCAAACTGATATATATAACTTTGTTCTCATAAGAAACAGTTTAGCTATTAAGTGGAAGCACTCAATAATTATCTTGCTAAACCAACTTTGATATAAACCAACTTATCAAGATGAACTATCTTGAGTAGAGAATCTGGAAATTATGCTCAAAGTTAGATTACTGAGCAATTTACCTCGCAAGCACCGGCCAGGCTGCGGGTTAATAACAATTGCGCATGTAACCATATCATAGATGCATCATATGTGGTATACATGGCAGGTGAATGGGCCCATATTCACCTTTGATATTTCCAGAATTTATGGGCTTCAACCCGAACTCTTTAGTTGGTCAGTTCATTAATGAGAACAAGTGATACAAGAGAATTCGTAAAGAACTTTCTAGTTCATTGATATTCACCTGTGTGAATTTGCACATCATACTTAAAATGAGATGGCTAACACGAATGCCAACTGAATAAATTATCAATATTGGTAAACTTCAAATTTACACCATGACATGTGCACTTATCAATAAACTTCAGGTTTATTATGACATGAGTTTTTATACCAATAGATGTCCACTTTATTGTGGCATTCTTTCGTTTGTGTAGTACAAAGTGGAGAACAAAGCGGGTAGCTTTTCATATGCAAATTACCCCGCTACAAGTTGTAGTAATAGGAGATATCAAAGCCTTCCTTTATTTATAGTCTCCATATAATCAATTGCTTTCGCGTGTACTTTGGAAACCGAATAAGTTTCTTTGAGACTTACTACAGCACAATACTCAATTGTGTTTCTCCAACATAGTAATAATTGGCTCTTCTAGAGCTCTCAATTAATTTTGTACTACCACAGATTCATCAACATCCATGTGGTGAATATCTTTCTTAAAGAGAAAGTTATACCATTATGGTCATGTCAAACTTATATGCAAGATATGTTTCTTGCATTATCGTTGTCCTTTAATAGTCATATTTCCAAAATACTTTGGCGTACAATAGGTACGTGACCAACGATCATTCATGCCATATATCATCTCAAACCTCCTTCTAGGGGTGAGTGTGGTATCATCTCAAACCTCCATCTAGGGGTGAGTGTGGTATATTTAATACCAATTTCATCTTCATATTCTTCCAATAATGAATATGTATTCGTGAATCAGATGTTGTCACATTCACTTCGAGGATATGTGATTTTGTTATCCTTTTCAAATCTATAAATGCGTCAGGCATTTGATTTGCTATTCTTTGCAAATGGATAATCTTTTGTGCCTCTTTCTCACAAATAGAGGTATGTGGATCAAGATGAGATAATGATGCATTTTTCCACAAAATTTCCCGTTTGGTTTCACCAACTTCTCCCCCTAATTTTGGGAAAAGTGACTCATCAAATCGACAGTCTGCAAATCGTGCAGTAAACAAGTCGCCTGTCAATGTTTCGAGGTAGCGAATGATGGAGGGCGATTCAAACCCAACATATATTCCTAACCTTCTTTGCAGACCCATTTTGGTGCGGGATGGCGGTGCTAAAGGCACATATACTGCGCATCCAAAAATTCTTAAATGGGATATATTGGGTCCATGACCCAAAACCAATTGCAACGGGGAATATTTGTGTCAATTCGTCAGTCAAAGACGAACTAGCATTGCTGTATGCAAAATGGCGTGACCCCAAACCGAAGTGGGCAGCCGACAAACTAAAATGCTGCATGCAAAATGGCATGAACCCAAACCAAAGTGGGCAGCCGACGAACTAGCATTGCTGCATGAAAAATGGCGTGAACCCAAACCGAAATGGGCAGCCTCGTTTTCATGAAGAATTCAAGATTATTCTCATCTATTGTCTCAATATGATATCCATTTTGAATGATATCTTTAAAACTCAACAAGTTCTTCTTAGACTTGGAGGAGAATATTGCATTCTCTAAGATAAACGTCATGCCTTTGGGCAGAGTTACAGTTGCTCTTCCGGAGCCTTCAATCAATTTAATTCCCATGGTTTGATATACAAAAGAAAATATACGAACATGAGAATAAACAACTTCAATTCGTTTGTGTCACATAATATTTTCAAAATCTGCTGCTAACAGTTGACTAACAAAATCAGATATGTTATCCATAATTGATTACTTTGCAGTTTGAAAATTTTCAGCGTTTTTCATAAGACAATCGATTATTAAACACACACAATCGATTGTTTGAACATAGACAATCGATTGTTAAACACACACAATCGATTATTTGTTATTTTTGAAAAACTTCAGATCACTGTCTAACGACAATCGATTGTTAGACAAAGACAATCGATTGTGGATGATTTTTGAAAAATTCCAGATTACACTGCCTAACGACAATCGATTGTTAAATATTGACAATCGATTGTTGACTGTTTTTGAAAAATTCCAGATCACTGTTTTAAAGACAATCGATTGTTGATCAACGACAATCGATTGTGGATGATTTTTGAAAAATTCCAGAACATACTGTTTCAAGACAATCGATTGTTAGCCAAAGACAATCGATTGTTTTTCAGCTTTAATGTGGAAATAGTTGATAATCGACTAGTTTTTCAGGCTAGTCGATTACCCCCACTGGAAAATAAAAGTTTTATTGATATTTGAGCATATTGAAGATATTCTAAAGAACTACTGCTAACATTGCATCATGAACTAACTAATACGAGCTAATACTAATGACTATTAGTTTATTCACTAACTAATACAAATAAGTAGAACAAAATCAAATAACTCCATCTTCTTTCATCACGGATCCATCGCCGATTAGGTGGTCTATTTTCCCCTTGGGTTGCTCAAAGAAGTCTGCCACATCCAGGTGGGTGATGTCCTCATTGTCGTCATAGACAAAATTTGTTTCAGGGCCTTTTCTCTTTCGAGATGCTTGATAAAGGTCAACCAAGTGTCTTGGTATACGGCAAGTCTTTGACCAGTGCCCTTTCCCACCGCAACGATAACATATCGTTTCTGAACTATTTGCCTTAGGATCTTCATGACCCCGTTTCTGCTTTCGGTGGTTATCTCTCTTCGGGGGGTGACGGACTTCATTGGAATTTCTTCCTTGTCTACGTCCCTAGCTATGACCCCGTTTACGACCATGACCATGGTCCTTTTCATGTTTGGCATAATGAGAGTGCACCTTATCTGCTTCAGGCAGTGGTGTAGACCCAGTGGGTCGATTTTCATGATTTCTCATGAGCAGGTCATTATTTCGCTCAGCCACTACTAGAAGAGAAATCAGTTCAGAGTACTTCATTAAGCCTTTTTCTCTATACTGTTGTTGCAGTACTATATTGGAGGCATGAAACGTTGTAAACGTTTTCTCAAGCATATCATAATCGGAGATATTATCCCCGCATAGCTTCAATTTAGAAGTAATTCTGAACATAGCAGAATTATATTCAGAAACGGACTTAAAGTCCTGGAGCCTCAGATGAGCCCAATCATATCGTGCTTGTGGCAGAGTGACCAACTTCAGGTTGTCATATCTCTCCTTTAAGCCGTTCCACAAGACGAGTGGATCCTTGACGGTGAGATATTCAATCTTCAAACCTTCATCAAGGTGGTGGCGCAAGAAAATCAAGGCCTTCGCACATTCTTGGGTGGATGCTTTTTCTTTATCTTTGATGGTGTCTCCGAGACCCATAGCATCTAAGTGGATTTCAGCATCCAACACCCATGTCATATAGTTCTTGCCCGAAATTTCAAGGGCAACGAACTTTCTTTTCGTAATGTCAGACATAATCGAAAATTAAATTAGGAAGAGGGAAATACCTTAGATTTCTCGAGAATGGTTCTTGAGACGGTAGAGTCTCGTGCTGATAACGTGTTATGAAATAATATAAAAGACAAGAACAATAACTCAAGAACAAGAGCAAATAGAGAGAGAATAGGGAGAGAGAGAAGTATTCTTATTAATACTTGGGGTGTTTTACAATGGTAGAGAGCACCTCTATTTATAGGGAGGAGAATGACTTAGCTTCAAGCTAAAACTCTTAGACATTCACTCTAAATAGACTTCTATTTATAACAATTATTACTATTATTTGGTACGTGGCACTAAAATATGAATTTCAAAAGATCCTTATAAATTTTATGTGATCGGTTTTTCTTGTTAAGCATGCGTGAGCCACGTAACAAAAGAGGTATATATTAAACATATTTTAAAAGGTTGAGTGTGTGAGATGATTTTCGTGCTCAATAAAAATTTGATCCATAATTTAGAGGGTAACATATGTATTTTGCCCTAAACAATAATAACAGGACAAATTGTTAAAGATTTCCCAAATCTGATAGTGTTAGATTTCTCTAATGTATAAATAGGACGGTAAAAATCATTCTCAACTTGAACTGGAGAATGTGAGTCACATCCCCTACCATGTAATTTTTGCTGTTTAGTGATGTATAAAATCACCACTGGGAGGACACGAATTATGAGACATAAAAGAATTTCATGTTGGAAAGAATCCAAATAAACACTTTAGCCTTTATATCGAATTACTTGGAATAACAACATAAGCGGAAGCGTACCTGAATCCATAAGTGGAAATCTTTAGTCCTTCTTGAAGATTGTCCAAGGTGTGCCTTTGAGAAGCTCCTTGATCCTTCCTTTAAGACTGTCTTGAAGTTTTTGCTTTCACTAGAATATATCCAAGACCAAAAATTGAGGATTAGTTTTCCACTTGATATGCAAGACCAAAATGCTCTCTAGTTTCAATGGGAGGAAGAAGAGAATGTCTTGCATTCTTATGGAACCATAACCCCCCTCTTATAACATATGAGTTATGAAACTCAAAAGTCATAAGCATGTAACCATGGTTACATGTATGTAACCTTAGTTAGCCCATCATTAACTAAGGTTACCCTTTTGGGTATCTACACATTAGTCCTACACTTTATATGACAATATATTGGCCACCTTAAAAATGTCCATAAGACCACCAATTTAGGCCAAACCAAAAGATAGCACATAACATATAATTAATCCATATATTGTTCATATGTATGTAGATATAAGTCCATATATCTAACAATCTCCCACTTGGACGAGATACTCATACATATGTACAAACTTTAGCATTATATGTTGCATTATAACCTTATGAGCTCAGAATTGCTATCATAATAAAATTGTCATGAACAATCCGGTCCATCAATCATACCAACATAGGATCTAAGAGCTCTTAGTTACTCTTGTGTAACTAGAACCAACATAGATCACGTATATCAATATAACCAACGACATAGATCAAGTATAGGTGTGTAGCATGAAAATAACATAAAGTGTGGTCTGAAATAGAATGTCTATTTCCAACTGGTTCTCTTTATTGAGATCAATCATAAACCTTAAGAGTACATAAAACTTTAAAACTGAATATCTGCAGATATAATCTTAAAACTGAATTGTTGAATGTAATGGACAATACATAATTGTATAATACAAACTCCCACTAAAATTCATAATCCTTAACTGATTTGACACCCATGCAAGCAATATGCTCATGAAATACTTTTGGTGTCAATCCCTTAGTGAGCGAAACCGCAATCATGGAGTTTGTACTTATGTGCTCCATGCACAATTGTCCATTCTGTACTCTTTCTTTAACAACCCGAAATTTGACGTCCATATGTTTTGCTTTCGTCAAACTACTGTTGTTGTTAGCATAAAGGACTGTTGATCTGTTGTCGCATAATAGCCTAAGTGGCTTTTTAATGCTGTCAACTATGCGCAGTCCACTAACAAAATTCCGCAGCCATAATGCCTCATTGGATGCTTCATAACATGCCATGAATTCCGCTTCCATAGTGGAAGCGGCCGTAAGAGTTTGCTTGATGCTTCTCCAAGAGATAGCACCGCCAGCAAGCATGTAAATATAGCCTGATGTAGACTTCAGACTATCCTGACATCCAGCAAAATCGGAGTCGGTATACCGATGATCTCAAGCTGGTCCGATCTCTGATATGTAAGCATGTAATCCTTTGTTCTCTGTAAGTACCTCATGACCCTTTTGGCTGCCTTCCAATGGTCCATTCCCGGATTGCTTAAATATCTGCCCAGCATCCCAACAATGTATGCTATATCTGGTCGTGTACATACCTGAGCATACATCAGACTACCTACAACCGAAGCATAAGGTGTCTTTTCCATTTCCATAGTTTCAAAATTATTATTTGGGCACTGTTTGAGACTAAACTTGTCTCCCTTAGCAACAGGGGTGTTGCCTGGTTTACAATCCTGCGTGCCAAATCTTTTAAGAACCTTATCGATATAGCCCTTTTGTGACAGACCGAGAACACCTTTGGAGCGATCTCGTTGTATCTGAATTCCTAATATAAAAGAGGCATCACCAAGATCTTTCATTTCAAATTTCTTTGAAAGAAATTTCTTAGTTTCATGCAATAATGCTATATCATTACAGGCAAGCAGTATGTCATCGACATATAAAATCAGAAAAATATACTTACTCCCACTGAACTTATGGTATATACAGTCATCAGCAATATTCGGTTCAAAACCAAAAGATGTAATGACTGCATGAAACTTATATTACCATTGACGGGAAGCCTGCTTGAGCCCATAGATGGATTTCTTTAATTTGCAAACCCTTTTCTTTGATTCTTCCAAAACAAAGTTTTCAGGTTGCACCATATAAATTGTTTCCTCAATGTCACCATTGAGAAACGCTGTCTTAACATCCATCTGATGAAGTTCAAGATCAAAATGTGCTACTAGTGCCATTATAGTCCTGAAAGAGTCTTTCGATGAAACTGGAGAGAAAGTCTCTTTATAATCAATGCCTTCCTTTTGAGTGTAGCCTTTTGCGACAAGAAGAGCTTTATACTTAATGACATTGCCTCCTGAATCCCTCTTGGTTTTAAATATCCATTTACAACCAATCGGTTTAATACCTTCGGGCAATGTAACAAGCTCCCAAACGCCGTTATCGCTCATAGACTTCATCTCATCATTCATGGCATCAATCTATTTTTGAGAGTTAGAACCCCTAATGACTTGACGGAAGTTGATTGGATCATCTTCCTCAAGTCCGATATGACTTTCTTGTTCTTGGAGAAATACAACATAATCATCCGGAATTGCATTTCTCCTCTCTCTAGTGGATCTCCTTAATGGCACTTCAGTTTCTTGAGGTTGTTGAGTTTGATTTTCATTAGTAATATCAGGAACTTGATTGGGGAGATTTTCGAGATTGTCTTGAACTGGAGTTGTGTGATCCGTGTCAGGAATGAGAACACCCTGACCAAGATCAACAACTTGAGGGAAAGACACATGTTCTTCCTCAAAGACAAAATCTCTAATAACTTTATCTCCCCACCCCCCAAACTCAATATCCTCAAAAAACCTAGCATTACCCGTCTCAAAAATAGTTCTAGAAGTGGGATCATAAAACTTAAACCCCCTGGATCTTTCAGAGTATCCAACAAAATAGCTACTAACCGTTTTAGCATCCAGTTTCTTTTCTTTCGGCCTATAAGGCCTTGCCTCAGTTGGACAACCCCAAATGTGTAAGTGCTTAATACTGGGTTTATTCCCAGTCCAAAGTTCATATGGGGTTTTGATTGTAGCTTTAGTTGGAACTCTATTAAAAATATAAGCTGCGGTTTTTAATGCTTCTCCCCAGAGTGAGTCTGGCAAAGTAGTACGACAAATCATACTTCTTACCATTTTCTTAAGGGTCCGATTTCGTCTCTCAGCTACACCATTCATAGTAGGACTGCCTGGCATAGTATACTGAGGTACGATCTCACACTCATCTAGGAATTTAGCAAATGGCCCTGAACGTTGTTCACCTGAACCATCATATCTACCATAGTATTCACTACCACGGTCAGATCTAACGGATTTAATCCTTTTGCTTAGTTGATTTTCAACTTCAGCCTTATATGATTTGAACACGTCTATGGATTGGGACTTTTCAATAAGATATAGGTACCCATAACGAGAGTAATCGTCTATGAATGTGATAAAGTATTGTTGACCATTCCTACAAGGAGTAGGGAATGTCCCACAAATATCCGTATGTATCAATTCTAAGACATCCGAAGCTCTCTTAGCACCTAATCTCGTCTTGTTTGTTTGTTTTCCCTTGATACACTCAACACAAATATCCGAATTTGAGGAATCAAGAGAATCAAGAATTCCATCTGACACGAGTTTCTGAATTCTTTGAATGGATATGTGACCCAAACGTTTTGTGCCAGAGTGATAACGAATTCTCATTAGTTAATTTTCTTTTGCTACCACTTGAACTTGTATGCAAAGTTTCATTATGTGAGGTTATTATATCAACCAAATATAGGCTATCATATGTTGATAAAAGACCAGTACCGATAATATTTGAATTTTGAAAGAGACTAACTTTATTGTCACCAAATGAACATGAATAACCGGATATGTCCAATTTGGGAACAGAAATTAAATTCCATCTAAAAGACGGTACAACAAAAGTCTCATTCAAATCTAAATAAAAACCAGTCTTAAACAACAGCCTAAATTTTCCAATAGCCTCAACTTGCACCTTTTTGCCGTCACCCACATAGATGTATCTTTCACCATCATTTGGTTTTCGACAGTTCAGGCAACCTTGCATAGATATACTTAAGTGAGTAGTAGCAGCCGAATCTACCCACCAAGTATCCTTATGTATCGAAATTAAATTAACTTCAGAACAAACAAGAGAAAGAGATGTACCTTTTTTCGCACGCCAAGCGTGGTACTTGGTACAATATTTCTTCATGTGATTAGTGTCCTTACAGAAGAAGCAACCTGATTCTGTAGTTTCAACCTTAGGTTCCTTATTTTGCTTCTTCTGGGGCCTTGCAACCGCAACTTCCTTACCTTTCCTCTTCTTATTATCTTTAGAAGAGGATGCCAAATGAGCACTTTCTGTCTTATCTTGCTTTATCCTTTCCTCCTCTTGCACACAATGTGAAATGAGCTCATTAAGAGTCCATTTCTCCTTCAGGCAGTTGTAACTGACCTTAAACTGATTAAAGTGTGCAGGAAGAGATATCAAAACTAAGTACACAAGCAATTCCTCAGGTAATTCCAGCTTGAGTGACTTAAGTTTCGAAGCAAGATGAGACATTTCAAAAATGTACTCCCTTATGTTTCCCTTGCCTTTATACCTCATGGAAACAAGTTTACTCAAAAGATTGTTTCCGCCTTTTCGTTTTGTGCAAAACGCTTTTCAAGAAAAACTTTGGCATTACTTTCATCATTCATAGTGCCCCTGAATGATTCTGGAATTGCACGTTTCATGATCATTAGACTCATGCGATTTGAGCGTTCCCACTTCTCCATCTCCTTCTTTTCATCAGAAGAAGATGTATCCTCAAGACAAGCAGGTTGCTCAATCCGAAGTGCAAGGTCTAGATCCATGCAACCGAGAACTATCATAATGTTCTCTTTCCATTCCTTAAAGTTTGTGCCGTTAAGCACATGGATGCTGTTTATGTTTGCAGATATCGAAGCAGCTGAAGAATTCACTGAAAATAGAACAAGGATAACTTAATACATGCTTACAATTACTTGAACTTTAACTTTAGTCTACAGATTCAAAATAGGCAAATCTCATTACAAGATACCTAGCACAACATGATTTTAGTCTTTGGACAGAAATTCAACTTGTAAGTGGTACTCTTGGTGTAGTAATAAAATATTGACAATAAACTCTTGTCAAATATCAAGCCTTCATTTGGGCCGACTTAATATTCACATGGACAACCGAATAATTGTCACATATTTATCACCACAAGCATGTTCGGATTCCTGCCAAATAACAACCTTCCTTTGGGCCGGTGTTAAACGCATGGAATACTAACATCCACAGTCATCTTATATTTCAAGATCAATCAATCTACACAAAAGAGGTTACTTTGGTAACATAATGCTTCAATTGACTAATTTAAAATATTAGATGCTAAATCATATAGTTCTTTAAGCCATATTTTGAATCTTAACTGAAACTTTACATGTTTTTGACATGTAAAATCTGAATATGTTACATGTTTTGACATGTAACATCTGAATATTAATTGTTTTTAAACTTAATTGGACAATACCAAAATCTGAAGCATGATGGACTAAAAAAACAATTCATATTAAAACTGAATATTAATGTACAAAACATTAATAATTAAAAAATTGAATATTTATTGACATATTATTAATGTACAATTAAAAAATCTGAAAACTTAATACTTAAAACGTTTCATTAATTATGAAAAACGTTTCTTACATTATGTCCTCATTAAACTGCCAGAAAATAAAACGTTTCTGCAATTTATGGCCAGATGATCGATTATCTGAGCCTGATAATCGATTATATGGGCCTTCTGGAATCTCAAATTTTGCTGAAAAATTAGGATAGTCGATTATCCTAATAGGATAATCGATTATCTTGGCTCTCTGGAATTTCCAATTTTGCTGAAAAAACTCCAGATAATCGATAATTCTAGGGGAATAATCGATTATCCTCTACCTCTGTTTTGCAAAATTTTTGATGAACAAAATGCAATAATCGATTATTCTATGCTACTGTTTTGCAAAATTTTGGTAAACTTTTCAAGATAGTCGATTATCTGGTTAAGATAATCGATTATCTCATTGATCTGTCCAACAACTTAATGTTGTTTTCAACAAGAAACTTAAACAAAGAATCATGTTGTTCAACAACCAAATTTTTTTTTGCAAATTTCATTATTTCAATTCATCTTATAATAGCAAGATATCAATGTACCAAAGTTCATCAACAACATAACATTCATGAAATCATGCTATATCATGGTACTAGCATTTCATAATCAAAATTCTATCTTAATTTAAACATGAAGATTTATATAACATGGATTTCATGAACTTCCAAATAATCCAAATATGAAGGAAGCTCTGATACCAATTGTTGGAATGAATCGAAATAAAACACTTTAGCCTTCATATCGAATTACTTGGAATAACAACATAAGCGGAAGCATACCTGAATCCATAAGTGGAAATCTTTAGTCCTTCTTGAAGATTGTCCAAGGTGTGCCTTTAAGAAGCTCCTTGATCCTTCCTTTAAGATTGTCTTGAAGTTTTTGCTTTCACAAGAATATATCCAAGACCAAAAATTGAGGATTGATTTTCCACTTGATATGCAAGACCAAAATGCTCTCTAGTTTCAATGGGAGGAAGAGGAGAATGTCTTGCATTCTTATGGGAACCATAACCCCCCTCTTATAACATATGAGTTATGAAACTCAAAAGTCATAAGCATGTAACCATGGTTACATGTATGTAACCTTAGTTAGCCCATCATTAACTAAGGTTACCCTTTTGGGTATCTACACATTAGTCCTACACTTTATATGACAATATATTGGCCCCCTTAACAATGTCCATAAGACCACCAATTTAGGCCAAACCAAAAGATAGCACATAACATATAATTAATCCATATATTGTTCATATGTCTGTAGATATAAGTCCATATATCTAAGATTTCAAGCTTCAGATTATTTCTTTAAAGTTTAGATCACACATTCGTTCCCTTACATTATTTATGATCTCTTTTCCTCTCGGAAAATGGTGTCATTTGCTATCTAAACGGAGCATAATAAACGTGGTTATTCTCAGACAATAATAACGGCTAAGAAGTAGGTATCTAGTAAACCATAAGCTCTTTTTGAATTATAGAAGTTTTATGATTGTTCTTTCTAAGATAACTATGTATAACTTTTAATTATATATTAAATAGATTGTTACTGTTATGAAATAGAAGATTCTTACACTTCTATTTAAGGTGAATGTCTTTAATGTATCTAATTAGAGAGATTTTAGAGTTCTATTAGTGGTAGCTAAATCTTCCTCTCCCCTATAAATAGAGGTGCCCCCTACCATTGTAAATCATCCCTTGAGACCCCTCTCAACTCAATAAGAAGAACTCTCTCTACTCTTCTCTCTATTGCTATTGTTCTTGTTCTATTGTTCTTGTCTTTTGCTTTAGTTTATAACACGTTATCAGCACCAGACTCTACCGTCTCAAGTATCATTCTCGAAAATCCAAGGTATTTTCCCTCTTCCTAATTTAATTTTCGAGTATGTCTGACATTATGAAAAGAAAGTTCGTTGCCCTTGAAATTTCGGGCAAGAACTATATGACATGGGTGTTGGATGCTGAAATCCACCTAGATGCTATGGGTCTCGGAGACACCCTCAAAGATAAAGAAAAAGCATCCACCCAAGATTGTGCGAAGGCCTTGATTTTCTTGCGCCACCACCTTGACGAAGGTTTGAAGATTGAATATCTCACCGTCAAGGATCCACTCGTTTTGTGGAACAGCTTAAAGGAGAGATATGACAACCTGAAGTTGGTCACTCTGCCACAAGCACGATATGATTGGGCCCATCTGAGGCTACAGGACTTCAAGTCCGTTTCTGAATATAATTCTGCAATGTTCAGAATTACTTCTAAACTGAAGCTATGTGGAGATAACATCTCCGATTACGATATGCTTGAGAAAACGTTTACAACGTTTCATGCCTCCAATATGGTACTGCAGCAACAGTACCGAGAGAAAGGCTTTACGAAGTACTCTGAACTGATTTCTCTCTTACTAGTGGCTGAGCGAAATAATGACCTGCTCATGAGAAATCATGAAAATAGACCAACTGGGTCTACACCACTGCCTGAAGCAGATATGGTGCACTCGCATTATGCCAAACATAAAAGGGACCACGATCACGGTCATAAACGGGGTCAAAGCCAAGGACGTGGACAAGGAAGAAATTCCAAAGAAGTCCGTCACCCCCCAAAGAGAGATAACCACCGAAAGCAGAAACGGGATCCCGAAGATCGTAAGGCAAATAGTTCAGAAACTATATGTTATCGTTGCGGTGGGAAAGGGCACTGGTCAAAGATTTGCCGTATACCAAGACACTTGGTTGACCTTTATCAAGCATCTCGAAAGAGAAAAGGCCCTGAAACAAACTTTGTCTATGACGACAATGAGGACATCACCCACCTGGATGTGGCAGACTTCTTTGAGCAACCCGAGGGGAAAATAGACCACCTAATCGGCGATGGGACCATGATGAAAGAAGATGGAGTTATTTGATTTTGTTCTACTTATTTGTATTAGTTAGTGAATAAACTAATAGTCATTAGCATTAGCTCGTATTAGTTAGTTCATAAAGCAATGTTAGCAGTAGTTCTTTAGAATATCTTCAATATGTTCAAATATCAATAAAACTTTTATTTTCCAGTGGGGGTAATCGACTAGCCTGAAAAACTAGTCGATTATCAACTATTTTCGCATTAAAGTTGAAAAACAATTGATCAACAATCGATTGTCTTTGGCTAACAATCGATTGTCTTGAAACAGTGTGTTCTGGAATTTTTCAAAAATAGCCAACAATCGATTGTCTTTGTCTAACAATCGATTGTCTTGAAACAGTGTGTTCTGGAATTTTTCAAAAATAGCCAACAATCGATTGTCTTTGTCTAACAATCGATTGTCTTGAAACAGTGAGGTCCGAAATTTTTCAAAAATCATCCACAATCGATTGTCTATATCGAACAATCGATTGTCTTAAGACAGTGTGATCTGAAGTTTTTCAAAAATAACAAATAATCGATTGTGTGTGTTTAACAATCGATTGTCTATGTTCCAACAATCGATTGTGTGTTTAATAATCGATTGTCTTATGAAAAACGCTGAAATTTTCAAACTGCATAGTAATTGATTATGGACAACATATCTGATTTTGTTAGTCAACTGTTAGTAGCAGATTTTGAAAATATTATGTGACACAAAAAGAATTGAACTTGCTTATTCTTATGTTCCTGTATTTCTTTTGTATGTCATACCATGGAAAGTAAATTGATCGAAGGCTCCGGAAGAGCCATTGTAACTCTGCCCAAGGGCACGACGTTAATCATAGAGAATGCTATGTTCTCCTCCAAGTCTATAAGAAACTTGTTGAGTTTTAAAGATGTACGCCGGAATGGCTACAATATTGAGACAATGGATGAAGATAATCTCGAATATCTCGTCCTCACTTCAAAGAATGTCTCCGGCCAAAAAGAGGGTTATTGAGAAATTCCCGTCTTTATCTTGTGGCCTGTATTGGACAAGAATTAGTGCAATTGAGGCACATTCAACAGTAAATCTAAAGAATACTGAGTCCAATACATTTGTACTTTGGCATGATCGACTGGGTCACCCAGGATCAACCATGATGAGACGGATTATAGAAAGCTCATATGGGCATCCGTTAAAGAATTTCAAAATTCTTTCAAGTAATGAATATCCTTGCACTTCGTGTTATCAAGGCAAGCTGATTATCAGACCATCCCCAACAAAGGTTGGGACTGAGTCACCCCAGTTTCTGGAATGTATACAAGGGGACATTTGTGGACCTATTCACCCACCTAATGGGAGTTTAGGTATTTCATGGTCTTGATAGACTCATCCTGTAGATGGTCTAATGTGTGCTTGTTGCTATCACGCAACCTTGCGTTTGCAAAGTTAATGGATAATAGATGAGAATAATCTTGAATTCTTCATGAAAACGAGGCTGCCCATTTCGGTTTGGGTTCACGCCATTTTGCATGCAGCAATGCTACTTTGTCGGCTGCCCGCCTCGGCTTAGGGTCACGCCATTTCGCTTGCAGCAATGCTAGTTCGTCTCTGACTGACGAATTATCACAAATATTCCCTATTGCAATTGGTTTTGGGTCATGAACCCAATATATCCCATTTAAGAAGCTTTGGATGCGCAGTATATGTGCCTGTAGCACCGCCATCCCGCACCAAAATGGGTTTGCAAAGGAGGTTAGGAATATATGTTGAGTTTGACGCGTCCTCCATTATTCGCTACCTCGAAACATTGACAGGAGATTTGTTCACTGCACTATTTGCAGACTGTCAATTGGATGAGACACTTTTCCCAAAATTAGGGGGAGAAGTTGGTGAAACCAAACGGGAAATTTTGTGGAAAAATGCATCATTATCTCATCTTGATCCACATACCTCTATTTGAAAGAAAGAGGTACAAAAGATTATCCATTTGCAAAGAATAGCAAACCAAATGCCTGACGCATTTACGGACTTGAAGAGGATAACGAAATCACACATTCACGCGGGAAAAAGTTCCGATCCGTATTGAAGTCCCTATTGGACAAATATCTAGTGTCATATCCAATGAGTCAAATGCACGCCAGAAGCGTGGCAGACCTTTAGGTTCCAAAGATCGAAATCCTAGAAAGAGGAAAAAGAACGATCTAAATGACACTATGAAAGAATCACATGAGGACGCTCATGATTTGATTAATTCCGAGATTCACGAAGAATCTATTGAGCCTGAGACTCTTGAAAATACGGAATGCAAGAATGTGAGGATCTCGAACCTCAGTCTGTGGTAGTACAAAATTAATTGAGAGCTCTCGAAGAGCCAATTATTACTATGTTGGAGAAACACAATTGAGTATTGTGCTGTAGTAAGTCTCAAAGAAACTTATCCAGTTTCCAAAAGTACACGCGAAGGCGATTGATGATATTGAGACTATAAATAAAGGAAGGCTTTGATTCTCCTATTACTACAACTTGTAGCGGGGTAATTTGTATATGAAAAGCTACCCGCTTTGTTCTCCAGTTTGTACTACACAAACGAAAGAATGCCACAATAAAGTGGATATCTATTGGTATAAAACCCATGTCATAATAAACCCGAAGTTTATTGATAAGTGCACATGTCATGGTGTAAATTTGAAGTTTACCAATATTGATAATTTAGTCAGTTGACATTCGTGTTAGCCATCTCATTTGAAGTATGATGTGCAAATTCACATAGGTGAATATCAAAGAACTAGAAGTTCTTGTTCTCAGTAATGAACTGACCAACTAAAGAGTTCGGGTTGAAGCCCCTAAATTCTGGAAATATCAAAGGTGAATATGGGCCCATTCACCTGCCATGTATACCACATATGATGCATCTATGGAATGGTTACATGCGCAATTGTTATTAACCCGCAGCCTGGCAGTGCTTGCGAGGTAAATCGCTCAGTAATCTAACTTCGAGCATAGTTTCCAGATTCTCTACTCAAGTCAGTTCATCTTGATAAGTTGGTTTATATTAAAGTTGGTTTAGCAAGATAATTATTGAGTGCTTCCACTTAATAGCTAAACTGTTTCTTATGAGAACTAAGTTATATATATATCAGTTTGATATAAGTTGTATACGAGAGTATATTCTCCCTTCACAAGTGGTTCAAGGTCAGGAACCAAATAATTTCATCTTATTACTAAGGTGCTGTGTATATTGACATAATGCACAAAGATGATTTTCCAAAGTTGAGGAAACATGTTAGCTTTACTAACATGAGGGGGAGACATGATAAACACTTGAGAAAGTGTTACATGGGATGAATTTTCATTTGTATATGTATATCCCCGAATATCATGATATGAACCTGTAGTTCATAAAAAGGAAATGCAATTGCAACATATTGCAAAGCATGCTATACGCATTTGCTGACTCAAAGAAAGCAACTAAACGGAAGAGATACAATTCAAGAAGAATTGATTCCATATGAAAGACATGTAGCTTTGAACCTATAGTTCATATGCTTGAAAGTATAAAGGCAAAGGTATGTATAGTCAATTTTCGATATCTTATTTGTTTAGCATGACATGAAACTTTGATATGCAGCTAAAGTCTATTATGTGGCTTACATGACTTAACTTGAAAGATTTAAGTTGCTTGAAGCATATGCAATTCGTGGTCCTGAAGTACCATATCCTAAGTGCAATTTGTGTACATATGTATCTTGCTATAACTATAAGCATGATGGCATTGAGAATGCATCTATGGAGATATTGAAGAGCTATTCCACGACATTATATGAAGATGTTCATATCTATCAAGAATGATGATTTCAAGGTACGGAATATTTATTCAAGTCAATATGGTTGATTTATTCATCAAGCATCTACCAAAGATCGTTTTGAAGATGATGCACAAGGTTGGAATGCAAATGCTCAAGGATATAAATTGATGTACTCATTAGGGGGAGTCAATGCGCGTTGCACTCTTTTTCCCTTACAAGGTTTTTTCCCACTGGGTTTTCCTTGCAAGGTTTTTAACGAGGCAACCAATAGGCGCATATTCAAACATGTGTACTCTTTTTCCTTACTTTAATTTTTCCCATTGGGTTTTGGTTTTAAGGTTTTATGAGGCACATCATTGAATAGACATTCAAGGGGGAGTGTTATGAAATAGAAGATTCTTACACTTCTATTTAAGGTGAATGTCTTTAATGTATCTAATTAGAGAGATTTTAGAGTTCTATTAGTGGTAGCTAAATCTTCCTCTCCCCTATAAATAGAGGTGCCCCCTACCATTGTAAATCATCCCTTGAGACCCCTCTCAACTCAATAAGAAGAACTCTCTCTACTCTTCTCTCTATTGCTATTGTTCTTGTTCTATTGTTCTTGTCTTTTGCTTTAGTTTATAATAGTTACTATATAATTAATATATATTAAATTATTACTATACAAAAAACAAATTAGACTGTTACTATACAATTTATATATAATAGATTATGACTGTACAATTTATATAGTATTATATAGACTGCCACTATACAAAATAAATTGTTATTATACAAACATTATACAGAATAGTCTTGTCACTATCCACAATTTATGAATAGTGACATTTAGGGTTATTAGATGGAACATATTTGAGCCGGAAGGACATTTAGTATCAATGGAGAAAAATATGAATTATTAAAAGTTTGAGGGCTACAAAGGATCATTTTCTCAAACCATAAATCTCCTCTAATCCAAATAAGTAAGAACGGAACTTAAAATCAATAGATTTTGTGAAGAAAACTTGGTTGTTCTTTGTTTCTTTTAGAATAAAATAAAAAATCAATAGACAAGGCACTTTATGGACCGGATAATGTAATAGAAGCAGATGAGATCATCATTGTAAGTTTCATTTGAGCCATTAGGTATTAAACCGATAAACCGCCCGGTAACCGCCCGATAAGAGCTAACCCGATACCAATCCGCCCGATATCTTATCGGGTGGCTAACAGATGAATACATTTAAAAGTCGATAACCGTTAAGCCAAACCGTTAAGAGTAAAAAGCCGCCCAATCCGCCCGATGAATACCCCTAACGTATACATGCTTTCCTAAGCTAAACAAGATGGCTACATATACTAGTGTTGCTCAATTAAAGGAAAAATATATATTTGCTTAATGAAAATGGGGGGTTTTCAATTATATCCCGTGTATGCACTCATCAGCTCACGTACATGGCACTCATATATCAAACATTACCAAATTCTAAGGGAAATTCCCCCTCACAAGGTTAGGCAAACCACATACCTCGAACCAAGCTTAAATCAATCTGAAATCACGCTTTTGCCACGAGTCTCCAATTCCGAGTTGTCCAAATCTAATCAAATCAATTACATAACATAAATATAGCTACAAGCAACTAATTTAATTGATGAAATCAAATCTAAGGCAATAAAATAGAAAAACGCCAAAAAATCCTCCCCGAGCCTACATCTCGAAATCGGGTATATGTTACAAATTATGAACATGCATTCACTCACGAGTTCAATCGTACGAAAATTATCTAAATCCGATATCAAAATCCTACTCAAAACTTAGAAATTTGATTAGAGGGCTTTCCCCCTATTTTCGAACTTTCTCACTCAAAATCCCTTGATTAAATGAAGAAGACAATTATGGATTAGTGAAACATGATCAAAATAGGATTAGGAATTATTACCCAATGATTTCCTCTAAAAACTCTCGAAAAATTGCCTTCCTCTGAGCACAACTTTAATTTTATGGAATGAACACCAAACCCTCAAATTTTCTCTTTTTATGCCAGATAATTCGCACTTGCGGGGCCCTACTTTGCACCTGCAGAAATCACTTAAGTGGACTGGAATTGCATCTGTGAATACTGAGCCGCACCTGCGGTCCCTCAACTATTTCTGTGGATCCTTACTGTATTTGTGGACTTAGCTGGTGGGCCCAATTAGACGGGACAATTGCATATTTGTAGTTTTCGCTGTTGTTCTGCAGTCCCTCAACTATTTCTGTGAGATAGTCAAGGCATAGATCGGTTTGCTTATCCAGCATACACTGACAAGTCACATAACGATCCCTTTGAAGGTTGTTTCATTTCAAATTTGCCTCAACAGAAAGCGGGCAACATGTAAGTATGCAATCACCATTCTTGTATGTTGTATACAAATATAATTGTATGAATTATTTTTAATTGTTTCAATCAATTATTTTTTAGAGATTGTGGAGTGCATGTTGCAGCATACGCAGAATTTCTAAGCACTATTGGAGAGATTCCAAAAATAACATTTGATTCCACTCTACTACGTCTAAGATATGGTGCTCTCCTCTGGACTATGATATGCACAAGGTAGACGATGATTGCATAAGAGAGAATGAAGCACCTTCAAAGATTGCTAAGGCAAATCACTGAGTCGGAGGCAAAGATGCAGATAGTTTTAGAATAGCTTTAGGTTATTTTAGTTTGGGACTGTAGTTTCAGGAGGCAAAGGATATTGTTTTGAGTATTTTTGGGTTTAGATGCTACTTAGTTTGAAAAAATTGTCACTTATAGCAACAGTGTTCATGTATGACAATTGCAACTTTTCAATGACAGTTTCACTATTTTGTTCATAAGTATTCCTGCTTATACAGCTGTATTTTTTTCATTCTAGTTGTATTCAATTGTATTCAGCTACATCCATTCAGATACATCTTTCAAGTTCAGATAATACATATTAAAGAACACAACTTTAGATGTATTAAGCATGGTTCACTTGGTCATATATATTCAGATGTACTCAGTTGTATTTAAGTGTATTATTCAGTATTAGCTAGTTGTATTTAAGTGTATTATTAAGATATATTCAGTTGTATTATTGTGTATTATTCAGTATTAGCTAGTTGTATTTAAGTGTATTATTCAGATGTATTCAGTTTTATTGTTGAGTATTAAATTTACAAAAAGTGCTGCTGACCCAAATGTATTTTTTAAAAATATAGTTTTATTTTTTAGTATTCAGTTGTATTCAATTTTATTCAGCTTATGGTAGGTTATCTAAAATAATACAGTTGTATATTTTTCATTCCAGGTGTATTCGGCTGCATCCATTCAGATACATCTTTCAAGTTCAGATAATACATATTAAAGAACACAACTTTAGATGTATTAAGCAGGTTGTACTTGGTCATATATATTCAGATGTACTCAGTTGTATTTAAGTGTATTATTCAGTATTAGCTAGTTGTATTTAAGTGTCTTATTTAGATGTATTCAGTTGTATTATTGTGTATTATTCAGTATTAGCTAGTTGTATTTAAGTGTATTATTCAGATGTATTCAGTTGTATTGTTGAGTATTAAATTTACAAAAAGTGCTGCTGACCCAAATGTATTTTTTAAAAATATAGTTTTATTTTTTAGTATTCAGTTGTTTTCAATTTTATTCATCTTATGGTAGGTTATCTAAAAATAATACAGTTGTATATTTTTCATTCCAGTTGTATTCAGCTGCATCATTCAGATACATCTTTCAAGTTCAGGTAATACATATTAAAGAACACAACTTTAGATGTATTAAGCAGGTTGCACTTGGTCATATATATTCAGATGTACTCAGTTTTATTTAAGTGTATTATTCAGTATTAGCTAGTTGTATTTAAGTGTATTATTCAGATGTATTTAGCTGTATATTTGTGTATTAAAAAAGTATTGCTTACCCAGCTGCATTTTTTAAAAATACAGTTTTATTTTTAGTATTAAAATATAATCAACTACACTCAACTATATATTTCATATATATTTATATGTATAAAAATACTTCAACTAAAAGTACTCAGAAAATATTAACAAAAGTCATTTCAAAATATATTACTTGACAAAGAGAACTTATTATAGCTGATAATGTCATCATAAGTACTGACAAATCATTGAACCACAAATACATATCAGAACACAACTATTTATTACGTGGAGTATTTCTACATGTTCTCTTGTTATGTCCTCCCTGCCCACATATGCTACATGAATGTTTATTTTTCGGCTGCAGCAATTCGCCTAAAGTTTTATCGCGCTTCTTCTTTGGCCTTCCAGGAGGTCTTTTCCATTTGGGTGGTAGTACAACATCCTCTGCAACATGTTCTGGTATATTCCAGTTATTTTTGTCTGGTAGTGGGTACACTGGCACATCGTATGTCATTACAATTGTACTTGGTTTGTAATAGTTAGAGAAATATTCTTCCGGCATTAGAAACTTATTTTTCAATACAACCCAAGCATGTGGTCATGGCAATTCATTAATTTGGAACATCCACAATCACATTTTCTGTCTAACAGGCAGACAATGTAATTCCTCCCACCATCGTTAACCGTATGTAAGTATTCAGTTGATGGTATCACCTACATTTAAAAATAGAAATATAATTTTGAACACATATACCTGAATTACAAAATGTATAATGCAGAATTAATATTTTACATACAATAGACCCCTATTGCGTATATATCGATACAACATACATTATACAAGCAAAATATCAAATTGAGAATGCAGAACTTATCAAATGTCTGCTGTAGGAAATAGTATGGTACCAAAATCATTAGAATCATACGTATTCACGATACATATTAAAATTAAATATCATACAACTAGTTATATTCTGATATATTCCAATATATTTTTTCAGCATGTAACTTAGTCATATTCAATTGTATTCATATCAGATCTATGGAAAAATATGCCTAACATATGCCTAACATGTGCTTGAATGTAGTTGTATTCATATATATATATATATATATATATATATATATATATATATATATATATATATATATATATATATTAATGGTAGTTCTACTTTAAAATGATTGTATTCAGTTGTATTCATATAAGTAATTCTGAAAATAACTAAAAAAATATACACAAGTGACAGTAACAATTAACTTACAGTCATACGTGTATACATTGTCTCATTGAACTCCAGCACCTCATGGTATTTTTTTGCCAAGCGTTTTGTATGTCTGTGTAGCTTCTTTGCGGTTACTACAATTCCAACGTCCAAACATCTTCCTAACTTCTTCTAGGAAGTCGTATATTGGCAATTCCCTTGTTGAAACTAGTGCGACATTGATTGACTCAGCAATATCTGATGTCATTGCCCATCCCCTATTAACAGGGGCATACAACCTAGCCCACTTTTCGTAACCTGCTAACTCTAAGTATTCTTTCACCATAATATCTACCTTCTCCACCTTCTCCATCAGACTGTCAAATTTAGCTTGTGTGTATGCTTTTGCCATCGAGAAGTATATCTCGCTCAACTTGGCATGGCTCTTTTTCAATTTCTTATATATGTAGTTTCATAGATGTCATATACAAGACAAATGCGATACATCCGGAAACACTCTCGATACAGATTTAATGATGCTCTTATTTCTATCTGAAATGATGCACATGCTTTCCCTTACACCGTATGCTATCTTGAATTTCTCAAAGAACCACGTCCAAGCAACATCATTCTCTGAATCAATAACAACATATGCTAGTGGCAATATATGACCTGTAAATACAACTGAATATAATTTTTTTTTAAATAGTGTGATTTTAAGTGCTGAACTAAGAGATAATATTGCCAATATACAGAGGAATACATGTCTACTATAGATGAATACAGATGTTTAGAAATACTTCTGAATTTAGAAGTTGAATAAAGCTTATGATAAATATAGTAGAATTCAGCTGACTAAAGCAGTTAAATTCAACTGAAAATGTATATACTATAGATAAATACAAATGTTTAATAAAATTGAATACAAATGCATACAGAAATTAGCTGAATACACATGAATACAGTTGTTTAATAAGTCTATATGCAAATGCCCTAGATTACAAAAGAATTAAGTGGATTTAAACAGTTGAATTTAATTAAAAATACCTGAATACAGATGCATACATATGTTGAATAATACTGAATATAACAATTGAATACAACTGAAGCTAAGTGGTTAATACAGTTCAATGCAACTGACTATAAATGAATATAGTTGAATACACCACAATATAACTGAATACATAAAATGTTAATAGATTGTATTATTATTCAGATACTAACCTGCACCATCCAATGTACTTGCCGAAACGAATGTCCATGTGTAGTAAGATTTAGGTGACTTCCATCCACGACAACAATTGGTCTGCAATGATTAAACCCCGTTATAAAGGCATACAATAATATATACACGTACATGAATTCATTCTTTGGAGATTTTACCATTCTTATATGGGAACCTGGATATGTCATATCCATTGTATATAAGTATCATGATAACTTTTTATATGAATCAGCCGGTTCACCTCTAAGAAAATTCATTACCTTTTCTTTAGCCCTCCATGCCAACATGTAGCTAACATCTACACCTAAATCTGATTTCACATCATCAATGATGTCCCTCGGAGTGTATTTCCTCTTATGGTTTGTAAGCTTTGGCCTTATAATACCACCTATAAGGCTGCTACTAGCCCGCCGTTGCTCGTATACCTTATCCTTTAGCGAGCATATATAGTTATCATTGAATTCTCTCACCTTGAATATTTCCGACTTGTTATTGCTTGAAGCCTTAAACCTCCATTCACAATCTTCTGAAATACATAATAATGCATAGCTCAAAGAATTAATCATTTTACATTTGATTAGCATACTTGTTTACAAAAAATACAGCTCATACATCAGACAAATAGAATCTGACATATATACATCATGAAAACATATTAACAAATTTACAAGTGTATAACTAATTTTCTATACTATCGAATTTCAATATAGTTACATGCGTTTAAACACAATGAATACAACTGAATACTTTTATATGAATATGCAAACACTCAATACACAGTAAACAAAATAAAAAATTAATTAGGGCCACTATTGTGTTTTTACACCAGTAAAATACATTTGAATACATGTATTTAAGCACCCTAAACAAACATATGTTTTCATATGTGTTCATCAGGAGGAAACACACAAATACGCATAAATACAACAAAGTTAAAAAAGAGCAAACCTGACAGCATTAAAACGATCGACCCGAAATTGAAACCTTTGAGCTATATCATAATTCTCCATCACCTCTTTCAATGTAGCCTTATCCTTATAAACTTGTTCATCCATAACCTCATTTTGATTAGTTTTTGAATTATCAAATCCTTGTGGAGTTCGAACTCTCCAATCGCTTCTCCTGAATTGACAATTTCTATAGCTAGTGTATCATATGTATCGCAATCGTACCTTTCAACTGCTTCGTCTATTTGCACAACGTCGCCTTGATTTACACTACCTCCAGATATAAGCTCTTTTTCGATAGTTGTTATGCACAAGGATACACCCCAATTTCTCTGTTCTCTTTTTTCAAATCTACATACACTTTGTAACCCATATCATTGTGTGTTTCCATTGGCGTGTGATTTCCTTCAACATTGTATTGTATTTTCATGGTCTTTGAGCTCAAATCATTACCCAGTTGATTAGAAATTGAAGCAACTAGATTATTGAAGAAGACATACTCCTTAATCAGTATTCCCTCAATTGAAAAATCGATATAATTTCCCTCATCGTTCCACTTACCAGAATGACGCAATAAAACTGTTAAAGTTGCCATATGCATACAACAACTATACCTTATTTTGTATATAGTTTGTATCAATAGAAAAAAAGGAGAAGAGAATTGAAGAATTTCGATCAGCTGTTGCTCTTGTTTTTCTTGTTTTCACGGTTTTTTGTTGCTCTCTTTGACTGGAATACATATTAGTGTTTAATCTTTTTTGTTCTTTGAGTTAAATTAGGAGACTATCAGTGATTTGATTTCCTTCTGTTTTTACCAACTTTATGTTTCCAGAAATTGCGCAAAACGTTACTGTATTCAACTGAAATTGTGCTTGAATACAACTAAATACAGATAATATTTAGCTGGATTTCCCGTTCTTTCGCCTCTTTTTTTCTTGTATTAATGAATACAACATCTTAAATACATGAAATACATTGTATAAAACATAAAAGGTATATATAAAACGTAATATAATTAATGGTATCTATAAATGGCTAATTAGGACTAAAAGATGGTGATTTATGAAAATTTCTCTAAATTAATATGAGGGGGTGTCGTTAATGGAGGTGCTACTTTAAAAAAGCCCATTAGAGGAGATGTGGTGGCATTTGATGATTTTTTAGTAGGTTGGTCGGGTAGGTAATCATGGGCTTTGTCAGTAGGTGATCGACTGAAGAAGGTGTCACAATATTAGGATGAAGTAGGAGTTGTAGGTTTGATGAGTCAGCTGGAGTCTACATGGGCGAGGGATGTTGAGAGGTATTACTATCCAAGTGTAAGGGTGGAGAGTAGTGTTATGGTGGTGCATGTTGCTGAGATGTATGTGCTAATGGGCCTATTAGAGTGGGTATTCAGCTTTCTTGTAGGGAACTAGAGCAACATATTGGGTTGTTTAAGTTGCTGGAAGTGGGCTGGGTTAAGGTTGAGTCACATCACATAGATTTTCAAAAAAATTTATATTAATTTTTTTTGAAAAATTGACATTACCATTGTTTGGAAAACTAGTGGTATTGGTGGTAGCTGATGTAGGGTTAAAAGAAGTGCATGTTGTAGACGACGGCTCCAAGCTTGGATGATTTTTCTTTGGTGGTATGTTTGACAGTATAGAATATTGTGCATGTATTTGTATTGTGTTTTTGCAAAATCCACCTTCTTTCAATCCTCGGGTGTTGCTGGTGGGGTGGAAGAAGATGAATATCCAGAGGGAGATGGTGAGTCTGTGCAGGTCAGTATGGTCGAGGTCAAAGTTTATTGAGTGGAGTGAGGGCATCTGGTAGCGGGGTGGTCAATTCTGCCACAACATAGGCAGAGAAGTTGCAAACTTTCATAATGAATTAATTGTTTGTGTGTTCCTATATAGAGGTGAGTTTTAAGAGATTGATTAAGAGAAACTTCCATAGATATACGGGCATATCTCCCTGTGAAGCGGAGGAGATGCAGTTTATCGGGTGGTCCAGGAGCATTTCGATGCTTCCTATGAAAAGTTGACATCTTAAAGGTTTTAGAAATTCTTAAGTTTGATATGAAGTGGACTTTGGCGTTATCGATGGCCGTTTGGAATTTTATCCTTGGAATAGGTTTGTATAATGATTCATGACTTGTACGTAAAATTTGTCGTCATTCTGGAATGTTTAGATATGATTCGGATGCATTCGACGAAGTTTGAAAGTTTGAAAGTTGAAAGAAGGATTTTGATCGTCGATTCATAATTTTGATGTTATTCGTGGTGTTTAGAGCTCTGGATAAGTTTGGATAAGGTATTGAGACTTTTTGGTGTAATTAGACGAGGTGCCTGTTGCCTCGAGTGAGTATTGGGATGGTTTCGGGTCATTTTCCTATGTTTTGCTGGTGTTGTTGTATGGTTTTATTCTTCGTAAACGCAAAGGTCTCACGCATTTGCGAAGAAGGATTTGAGTTACTGGGACTTTTGTGTTCATGTCCGTGACTATTATCTCACATTTCTAAATGTCTAGAGGGCAAAGCTTCGCGTTCGCCTTTCCATGATCGCGTTCGCGATGAAGATGCTGTCCTGGGGGGCTTAGTCTTCGCATTCGCAAATGTGTAGCCTCGTTCATGGGCAGGCTGGTAAAGATTCACGTTTGTGGGATCTAACTCGCGTTCGCGCAGAGGAATTGTGCAGGAGTTGTTAGTGCTTCACGAACGCGAGGGACTTGTCGCGGTCGTAAAGAAGGTCGGGCGTGGACGATGTTGTTTTAATACAAGAGTTGGCTCATTTTTTTTCATTTTCACTTAGGTGGCCGAATATGGGGAGCTATTTTGTGGAGATTTTCACCAAGAAATACAAGGTAAGTGATTACCACTCGTTGTAAGTTAAGTACATGAGTTATATAAGGATGTAAATATGAAAATTTATAGAAAATGTGGTATTTTGGAAGAATATCTAAAAAATAATATTTTTGGATTTTGACCACCAAATTGGGCATGGAACTGGGAATAAATTTTATATTGAGTTCGTGGTATCATCGGTAATGTTTATCTTCAAAATTTTTAGAAATCGGGCACGTAATCCCGAAGGTTGACTTTGTTGACTTTTCGAGCGGAGTGAAGGATTGTTATAAATTGTTCAATTATATGCACTTGAGTATGTTTTGATTGATTTTAATGTTATTTGACTAGTTTCAGATTGATGGGCATCAGTTTAAAGTTTTAGAGAGGCGTTGGAGCCGGTTATGGATCTTCGGAGCGATAAGTCTCCTGTCTAACCCTTGTGAGGGAAAAACTACCCCTAGGTGATATATTTGATATGTACTACTTATTATGGGGACTACGTACATACGAGATGACGAGAGTCCATACACAAATAAATTCATATTTATGTCCGGATAGACCTATGACTTTACCTTGCAATACATTATATTACTTAAATTTAATTATTAGCTTAATTATTTGAAAATTATAAGTGAAAGATAATAAAGATCATGTTAGATTGAATCTTAATTCTGTGAGCTATTTGGCAGGATAATCAATTGATGGTAAATATCATGTTTACTATACGTCTCTAACCCTGTATAGTAAATAAGTAGTTCGTAAGTCGATAAGTTTCTTCTCTTTTTGGGGATCGGTTCGAATGGCTTAGCAGTATATGTATATATGAGATGCATTTATCGATCGGATCGTACAATCTCAGCAGTATATGTACACGACTATATAGATTATACCGAACGACCTCGACATAATTCGCGTGTAAATTGCTAGAAATCCAAATACCCACGAGATTACTCTTTTGATTGGACTTGAAAATTATGTGATATTATCTTTATGACTTAAGATCGGATATTAATTGATAGGTCTTATTTGTCGAGATAACATATGGCACTTGAGAATATTTAAACTAATGATATTCTGTTAATGGATTTCCTTATTCTAAATGTTATTTACTGTTCCTTATTCTTTCCTTATTCTATTAATTTTGTTGTATTTCATTCCTGCTTATGATTCCTTTATTTTATTATTGAATCATTATTAAGTTTTGATGTCGAACCTTCGTCACTACTTTTTTGGAATTAAGCTAGGTACTTACTAAATATGCGTTGATTTACGTACTCACGCTACACTTTTGCATTAAATATGAAGGATCTAACAAGTTTATTTGGTGGCCATCTTGGCGCGTAGGCGCAGCTGATGAGGTGACTTTATGGTGATCTACACTCCATACCACGTGTCGTAGCCCATAGAATCTCCGTCACATTTATTTACTTTATCCTATCTAATTCACATTTCAGATAGAGATTGTATTATTATTGTTCTCCTTAGAAATGTTCATACAATTGTGACATCGCATCTATTTGATTCTTTTTATTCTAAAAAAATTCATAACAAAACAACTCTTAAAACTTAAAATATTTGCAAAATAAATACCTAATTTTAAAATAAATTTTAACTAAAAGTTATTTCTAATAAATTCTATAATTTAAAAGTTAAATTCTAAAAAAAGAAATTCAACGAAAACTCTCTACAAACTGTAAATCCTTCAATTTTCTCTTTCCTTTGGTCCTATGCTTACTTTTATTAATAAAAAACTCTTAATGTATCTTTTTGTTATTTTAATTTTGATTATAGAATTATAGTTCTATTAAAATTTTTCTTATAAATTTTTATTTTCTTATTGTTCCACTAAATGTTGTATAGTTTAATCTAAAAATTTTGTTACATCGCTTATTCATAACAAATAATTTGTTTAAAATTTAAAATAAAATTTTTGGTTACGCCATTGCTAACCTGAGATAACTAGGGTGAACAATTTCGATGACTACAAAAACCAAGCCTCGAGAAAGGTGGGAAAGAATTAAATTTGTAAATAAAAAGAGAAGAAAAGAAAAGGAAATAAGGAATGATGGAAGAAAAAGAAATCACAAAGTCAAAACAATCATAAAGATATACACATCTCAAAGTGATCCAAAAGCCTTGGTTGTTGGGAACTTTTAATGGTGCATTTAGAGCCCACCGTTGCAGATGAGTTCTCTAACTAAATAAAAATACTTGAGAACCCTATGTTAATGTTGATTCCTTTCACTATGCCAAAATAAAATAAAATTCACCATTATTATTTTACTTTACTTATTCTTCTTACTTTCTCTCATTTGGATTTTTGGAACCTTTCGTTTAGTCAAACCACCCCCAAAAAATGACAAAATCTTGAATTGTATCCCAAAAAGACTGCCAAATAAAGGATACTATAGAATAGAGTTATCATTTGTGCTTTTTCCATGCGTTACAGTTCTAAGGGGCCCAAGAAAGTCATAATCCTCTTTTTCTTTCGTCAACCCTTGAATTAATTGTGTGATGAGAATACACACTTTCTTTATCGTTATTTGTTGTACTACTATTCTTCTGCTATAGTAGTAGTATCATTTATTAACTACTCCATAAAGTTCAGAAATAAGAAATTATTATGGCCAATATTCATCAAATTATTAGAAGAATTGGATGTTTATCAGTTCGGTGTTGCTAACAAAAAATAAAATTACTCAGCAAAGAGAACTTTTTGATTTATAATAATTAGTTTAAAATAAGTCAGTCAAAATTTTAGAACCTAAGCCATAACAATTAGAGATTTAGTGATATACTAATCGGGGTAAGAAATTTCAAATCATTTACCAAACCTTTCCTCTTTGTTAGTTCTACATATTCATAATGAATGTCATTGAATATAGATATTTAAGATGATAAACCGATCATCTTCCACTAAAAGTACCCATGCTTCACTATTTGACATCATCATATCAAACTTCACATAAACACATAAAAAATTTGTAACTTATACAATCCATGTATTCCACCAAATTAAAGGCCATACAATACACATACTTTCTTTACTCTAACAATACTTTATTGCTATATATAAATGCTTCATCATTCACTTAATTTTCCATATAAGTAAATTTTTTCTTCAATCTCCATCTTTTGAAAATTAACTTTTACTCACGTTTAAGTCCATTTATACTCTTATCGTTCTCTATTACTTATTCAATATATGAAAAATAATTTTTTTACTTATCAACATTAACAAATTTAAAAAGATTTTTTTTCTATTTTACTCTATTATTAAGTAATAATTTCTCAAACTTATTGGATTACTAATAAATAAATCTATATTTAAATATGGTTAACTTAGTAAAATAAAAAACTTAATTAATGCTTTTTTAAGGGAGTATAAAATGCAAAGTGAACAAGTAAAAACTGAACAAAGAGAGTAATTATTTGTACTTTTATTTTCTTTTTCTTTTTTTTTTCATAATTAGAAATTATTATTGCTCTCAAGTTGTTATCCTTGTCTCTCTTTTGAAATTCATGGGAAGAATTAGATAAAAGCTAAGGTAATTAATATACTTACAATATATCTAAAGAGGTAGTAGTATTACTAAAGAATGAGTAAGAAAGAAAGATAGTAGTGTTATAAACTAAAGCAAAAGACAAGAACAATAGAACAAGAACAATAGCAATAGAGAGAAGAGTAGAGAGAGTTCTTCTTATTGAGTTGAGAGGGGTCAATTACAATGGTAGAGAGCACCTCTATTTATAGGGAGGAGGAAGATCTTGCTACCAATAATAGGACTCTAAAATCTCTCTAATTAAATACATTAAAGACATTCACCTTAAATAGAAGTGTAAGAATCTTCTATTTCATAACACTCCCCCTTGAATGTCTATTCAATGATGTGCCTCATAAAACCTTAAAACCAAAACCCATTGGGAAAAATTAAAGAAAGGAAAAAGAGTACACATGTTTGAATATGCGCCTATTGGTTGCCTCGTTAAAAACCTTGCAAGGAAAACCCAGTGGGACAAAACCTTGTAAGGGAAAAAGAGTGCAACGCGCATTAACTCCCCCTGATAAGAACATCAATTTATGTCCTTAAGTCTTCGCATCCCGATCTTGTGAACTAGCTTCTTGAAGGTTGACTTTGGTAGAGATTTTGTAAACAAATCAGCCATATTGTCACTTGAACGAATCTGTTGAACATTGATATCACCATTCTTTTGAAGATCATGTGTGAAGAATAACTTTGGTGAAATATGCTTCGTTCTATCTCCTTTTATGAATCCTCCCTTCAATTGAGCTATACATGCTGCATTGTCTTCATACAAAGTTGTGGGTAGTTTATCACACTTCAAACCACATTTGTCTTGGATATGATGTATTATCGACCTTAACCACACACACTCCCGACTTGCTTCATGAATAGCAATTATCTCGGCATGATTAGATGAAGTAGCCACAATTGATTGCTTAGTCGATCGCCAAGATATGGCGGTTTCTCCGCAGGTAAACACATAACCCGTTTGAGACCGAGCCTTGTGTGGGTCAGACAAATATCCAGCATCAGCATAACCAACAAGATCCGGGCTGCAATTCTTTCCATAAAATAGGCCCAAATCGGTAGTCCCCTTTAGGTACCGCAATATGTGTTTGATCCCATTCCAATGTCTCCTCGTAGGAGCCGAGCTAAATCTTGCTAAGACATTAACTGAAAAAGAAATGTCCGGCCTTGTAGTATTTGCAAGATACATTAATGCGCCAATTGCGCTAAGATATGGTACTTCAGGACCAAGTATCTCTTCATTCCGTTCTTTAGGTCGGAATGGGTCTTTGTTCACTTCAAGTGAACGAACAACCATCGGTGTACTTAACGGATGTGCGTTATCCATATAAAACCGTTTCAATACCTTTTCTGTATAGGTAGATTGATGAACAAAAATTCCGTTTGCCAAATATTCAATTTGCAAACCAAGACATAGTTTAGTCTTACCGAGATCTTTCATCTCGAATTCATCCTTTAGATAATCAATTGCCTTTTGGAGTTCTTCAGGGGTTCCAATAAGGTTTATGTCATCAACATATACGGCAAGTACAACAAATCCCGATGTTGTTTTCTTTATAAACACACATGGGCAAATGGCATCATTTATATAGCCTTCTTTCAACAAGTACTCACTTAGACGATTATACCACATTCGTCCTGATTGCTTTAGACCATACAAGGACCTTTGCAACTTGATTGAAAACATTTCCCGAGATTTGGAATTGTGCGCATTTGGCACCTTGAGTCCATCGGGAATTCTCATGTATATGTCGTTATCAAGTGAGCCATAAAGATAGGCAGTAACGACATCCATTAAGTGCATGTCCAGCTTCTCATGGACAGCAAAACTTATGAGATAACGAAAGGTTATCGCATCCATTACAGGCGAATATGTCTCTTCATAATCGACACCAGGCCTTTGGGAAAAACCTTGTGCAACAAGTCGTGCTTTGTATCTTTGTACTTCATTTTTCTCATTTCGTTTGCGTACAAAGACCCACTTGTAGCCAACGGGCTTAACACCATTAGGTGTTTCAACTATAGGGCCAAAAACTTCACGTTTTGCCAGCGAATTCAATTCAGATTGAATTGCTACTTGCCATTTTGGCCAATCATGTCTTTCTCGACATTCTTTCACAGATTGAGGTTCGAGATCCTCACACTCTTTCATAATGTTAGATGCTACATTATAAGCAAAGACATTATCTACCACAACATCCACTCGATTAATATTTGCCTCAATATTAATTGGATTTGGGAGTAGTTCCGTATTTTCAAGAGCTTCAGGCTCAATAGATTCTTCGTGAATCTCGGAATTAATCAAATCATGAGCGTCCTCATGTGATTCTTTCATAGTGTCATTTATATCGTTCTTTTTCCTCTTTCTAGGATTTCGATCTTTGGAACCTAATGGTCTGCCACGCTTCTGGCGTGCATTTGACTCATTGGATATGACACTAGATAATTGTCCAATAGGGACTTCAATACGGATCGGAACATTTTCCGCAGGAATGTGGGATTTCGTTATCCTCTTCAAGTCCGTAAATGCGTCAGGCATTTGATTTGCTATTCTTTGCAAATGGATAATCTTTTGTACCTCTTTCTCACAAGTAGAGGTATGTGGATCAAGATGAGATAATGATTCATTTTTCCACAAAATTTCCCGTTTGGTTTCACAAACTTCTCCCCCTAATTTTGGGAAAAGTGTTTCATCAAATCGACAGTCTGCAAATCGTGCAGTAAACAGGTCGCCTGTCAATGTTTCAAGGTAGCGAATGATGGAGGGCGAATCAAACCCAACATATATTCCTAACCTTCTTTGCGCACCCATTTTGGTGCGGGATGGCGGTGCTACAGGCACATATACGGCACATCCAAATATCCTTAAATGGGATATATCGGGTTCATGACCCAAAACCAATTGCAACGGAGAATACTTGTGGTAATTCGTCGGCCTGAGACGAATTAGCATTGCTGCATGCAATATGGCATGACCCCACACTGAAGTGGGCAGCCTCGTTCTCATCAGTAATGGCCTTGCAATCAACTGCAAGCGCTTAATTAACGATTCTGCAAGACCGTTCTGAGTGTGAACATGGGCTACAGAATGTTCAACTTTTATCCCGATTGATAAGCAATAATCATTAAATGCTTGGGATGTAAACTCAGCAGCATTATCCAGTCTAATGGACTTGATTGGATTATCTGGAAAGTGTGCTCGTAGCCGAATGATTTGTGCCATTAACTTCGCAAACGCCAGGTTGCGAGATGACAACAGGCACACATGAGACCATCTACAGGATGCGTCTATCAAGACCATGAAATACCTAAACGACCCACTAGGTGGGTGAATAGGTCCACAAATGTCCCCTTGTATACGTTCCAGAAACTGGGGTGACTCAGTCCCAACCTTTGTTGGGGATGGTCTGATAATCAGCTTGCCTTGATAACACGAAGTGCAAGGATATTCATTACTTGAGAGAATTTTGAAATTCTTTAACGGATGCCCATATGAGCTTTCTATAATCCGTCTCATCATGGTTGATCCTGGGTGACCCAGTCGATCATGCCAAAGTACAAATGTATTGGACTCAGTATTCTTTAGATTTACTGTTGAATGTGCCTCAATTGCACTAATTCTTGTCCAATACAGGCCACAAGATAAAGACGGGAATTTCTCAATAACCCTCTTTTGGCCGGAGACATTCTTTGAAGTGAGGACGAGATATTCAAGATTATCTTCATCCATTGTCTCAATATTGTAGCCATTCCGGCGTACATCTTTAAAGCTCAACAAGTTTCTCATAGACTTGGAGGAGAACATTGCATTCTCTATGATTAACATCGTGCCCTTGGGCAGAGTTACAATAGCTCTTCCGGAGCCTTCAATCAATTTACTACTTCCAGAGATTGTAGTAATGTTTGCCTTACACATATTCAGTTGAGAGAAATACTTCCTTTCTTTGAGTATTGTATGTGTAGTACATGAATCAACTAGGCAAATACTTTTACAGTTGGATGTTGATCCAAGTTCGCTTTGTGAGATATCCATTTTGCTTTCCCATAGTTTGACATACAAAAAAGGAGATACACGAACATAAGAATAAACAAGTTCAATCCTTTTGTGTCACATAATATTTTCAAAATCTGCTACTAACAGTTGACTAACAAAATCAGATATGTTGTCCATAATCAATTACTATGCAGTTTGAAAATTTCAGCGTTTTTCATAAGACAATCGATTATTAAACACACAATCGATTGTTGGAACATAGACAATCGATTGTTAAACACACACAATCGATTATTTGTTATTTTTGAAAAATTTCAGACCTTACTGTTTCAAGACAATCGATTGTTAGACAAAGACAATCGATTGTTGGCTATTTTTGAAAAATTCCAGAACACACTGTTTCAAGACAATCGATTGTTAGACAAAGACAATCGATTGTTGGCTATTTTTGAAAAATTCCAGAACACACTGTTTCAAGACAATCGATTGTTAGCCAAAGACAATCGATTGTTGATCAATTGTTTTTCAACTTTAATGCGAAAATAGTTGATAATCGACTAGTTTTTCAGGCTAGTCGATTACCCCCACTGGAAAATAAAAGTTTTATTGATATTTGAACATATTGAAGATATTCTAAAGAACTACTGCTAACATTGCTTTATGAACTAACTAATACGAGCTAATGCTAATGACTATTAATCTATTCATTGACTAATACAAGTAGAATCAAACAGCTCCATCTTCTTTCATCACGGTTCCGTCACCGATTAGGTGGTCTATCTTTCCCTCGGGTTGCTCAAAGAAGTCTGCCACATCCAGGTGGGTGAAGTCAAAGTTGTCGTCAGAGACAAAATTTGTTTCAGGGCGTTTTCTCTTTCGAGATGCTTGATAAAGGTCAACCAAGTGTCTTGGTATACGGCAAGTCCTAGACCAGTGCCCATTTCCACCGCAACGATAACATATAGTTTCTGAACTATTTGCCTTAGGATCTTCTGGACCCCGTTTCTGCTTTCGGTGATTATCTCTCTTTGGGGGGTGACGGACTTCTTTGGAATTTCTTCCTTGTCCACGTCCTTGGCTTTGACCCCGTTTATGACCGTGATCATGGTCCCTTTTATGTTTGGCATAATGCGAGTGCACCATATCTGCTTCAGGCAGTGGTGTAGACCCAGTTGGTCTATTTTCGTGATTTCTCATGAGCAGATCATTATTACGCTCAGCCACTAGTAAGAGAGAAATCAATTCAGAGTACTTCGTAAAGCCTTTCTCTCGGTACTGTTGCTGCAGTACCATATTGGAGGCATGAAACGTTGTAAACGTTTTCTCAAGCATATCGTAATCGGAGATGTTATCTCCACATAGCTTCAGTTTAGAAGTAATTCTGAACATAGCAGAATTATATTCAGAAACGGACTTAAAGTCCTGTAGCCTCAGATGGGCCCAATCATATCGTGCTTGTGGCAGAGTGACCAACTTCAGGTTGTCATATCTCTCCTTTAAGCTGTTCCACAAAACGAGTGGATCCTTGACGGTGAGATATTCAATCTTCAAACCTTCGTCAAGGTGGTGGCGCAAGAAAATAAGGCCTTCGCACAATCTTGGGTGGATGCTTTTTCTTTATCTTTGAGGGTGTCTCCGAGACCCATAGCATCTAGGTGGATTTCAGCATCCAACACCCATGTCATATAGTTCTTGCCCGAAATTTCAAGGGCAACGAACTTTCTTTTCATAATGTCAGACATACTCGAAAATTAAATTAGGAAGAGGGAAAATACCTTGGATTTTCGAGAATGATACTTGAGACGGTAGAGTCTCGTGCTGATAACGTGTTATAAACTAAAGCAAAAGACAAGAACAATAGAACAAGAACAATAGCAATAGAGAGAAGAGTAGAGAGAGTTCTTCTTATTGAGTTGAGAGGGGTCAATTACAATGGTAGAGAGCACCTCTATTTATAGGGAGGAGGAAGATCTTGCTACCAATAATAGGACTCTAAAATCTCTCTAATTAAATACATTAAAGACATTCACCTAAAATAGAAGTGTAAGAATCTTCTATTTCATAACAAGTAGAGAAACGAATGGACAGAATTCAGGAATCTTCGATAACATTTATAATCCGTCAAAGTTAAGGTTCCATGATTTCATGGCGGCTTCATTGAACAAAAGGTAAATATTGAGAAAACGAAAATGAAAAATTTGACAGAAAGATAAAAGGAAAAAAAAAAATGAAAGACATTGTCAACACACAAATCTTATATAGTCGGCAAAAAACTAGCCTTCCTATTTCTTTCTCTTCCAGCTTTTTCATTGCTTTCTTCCTTCTTCTTCAAAACGCGGATTCACTATATAGAATATACCTATATTTCCCCTTTTGCTTCAATTAATTATCCATAGAATTTTTGTACGAATCCATTTCGTTCTTGTTTTGAATTCATACATTTGGTGATAAAAATTGAATCTTGGAGTTGTTTTACAGTTTTTTTCCTTATCCGCATATGCAATCTCACTGAAATATTCCACAAAAGTCAAGAAACCATTTTCTCGTTAGAAAATAATATATAAGCATTAGAGAATCTTGGAGTTGATATTCAAGATTTTGGTGTTGTAGAATTGATGGCATCAGCTGCAATTTTCTCATCGTTGAGGAGACAAAGGTCGCCTTCACTGGAAGCATTCTTGGCGCCGGTGGATCTAACAGAAATGGGGTTGTTGCAAACTTTAACGGCGTTATCATCTGAGCTGATTTCTTCATTTTCCGGTAAAAGGGTTCCCTTTTATCAGCAAAAGAATTGCAAGTCTTTGCTAAGGAAAATTCAAGCCTTTTCTGTACTTTTAGAATGTCTTGTTGAGAACAGTGACAATAACAGAAGTGGTAGGAGGGGTTCTTCAGATTTGCCGTTTACAGCTTTTTTATGCTTCAAGGAGTTGTATTTATTACTTTACCGCTCGAAAATCTTGCTTGATTATTGCTCCCAATCCAGTAAGTTGTGGTTGTTGCTTCAAAACCATTCGATTTCGGGTCATTTCCATGATTTGAACCAAGAAATCTCGACCCTTTTGGATGTTTTCCCCTTACATGAATTGACTTTACCTGAAGATGTTAGGGAACAGATTGAGTTGTTACAGAAACAAGCAAGAAAATCTAAGTTGTTTGTTGATAAACATGATGAGATGTTGAGGTTGAAGCTTTTCTCTTTCTTGAATGAGTTTGAGAATGGAGGTATTCCTGACTCTGCTAAGTTGTACTCCTTTTTTGTGGACAAATTGGTGATTTGTAATCCCAGGAGTTGTAGGGTTGAGATTGAGTTTTTGGAGGAGCAGATTGTGAACCATGAAGGAGATATTGAGCCCACAGCCTCAGTGCTCAATGGGTTTGTGGCGTTGATACGATACTGCAGGTTTTCGCTATTTGGCTTCGAAGAGGATGATGTGGGATTGGGATTTGGTAAGCATAAGAAGCAGAAGAAAGGGCTGATTAGTCAAGAGATTGCGGACACATTCATTTCGGTACCAAAGGACTTTAGTTGTCCGATATCGTTGGATTTGATGAGGGATCCGGTTATTGTGTCAACAGGCCAGACATATGATCGAGCTTCCATATCAAGGTGGATGGAGGAGGGTCATTGTACTTGCCCAAAGACAGGGCAGTTGCTTGATCATACTCGGCTTGTCCCAAATAGGGCACTTAGGAATTTGATTATGCAGTGGTGTGCTGCTCATAAAATTCCCTATGATAATATGGAGGGTGCAGATCCATGTGTTGAAAGTTTCGGAGCTGCTTCACCTAGCAAGGCCGCATCAGAAGCTAATAGAGCCACGGCAGCTCTTCTCATTAAGCAGCTAGCGAGTGGGACACAGATTGCAAAATCTATTGCTGCTCGGGAGATAAGATTCTTAGCTAAAACTGGTAAGGAAAACCGTGCTTACATAGCTGAGGCTGGGGCGATCCCACATTTAATGAATTTGCTTTCATCTCCAGATGCTGCGGCACAAGAAAATTCTGTCACTGCAATGCTGAACTTATCGATTTTTGATAAAAATAAAGGCCGAATTATGGACGAAGTAGGGTGTCTAACGTTGATAGTGGGAGTTTTGATATTTGGGCACACCACGGAAGCACGGGAAAATGCTGCAGCAACATTGTTCAGTCTGTCTGCTGTTCATGACTACAAGAAGCAAATAGCAAAAGAAGATGGGGCGGTCGAGGCCTTAGCAGGTCTGTTGCGAGAAGGTTCACCGAGAGGGAAGAAGGATGCAGTAACTGCTCTCTTTAATTTATCTACCCACACTGAAAATTGTGCGAGGATGATAGAGTCGGGAGCTGTTACTGCTCTAGTTGGAGCATTGGGAAGTGAAGGTGTTGCCGAAGAAGCTGCTGGTGCATTGGTGCTGATTGTTAGGCAGCCGATTGGCGCTACAGCTGTTGGCAATGAGGAAATGGCAGTAGCAGGGCTCATCGGGATGATGCGATGTGGTACACCTAGAGGGAAAGAGAATGCAGTTGCTGCGTTGCTTGAATTATGTCGTGGTGGTGGAGCTGCTGCTACTGAGAGGGTGTTGAAGGCTCCGGCATTAGCAAGCTTACTTCAGACATTGCTCTTTACAGGAACAAAGCGCGCAAGGAGAAAAGCAGCTTCGCTTGCTAGAGTATTCCAACGGTGTGAGCATGCATCAATGCATTATGGCGGGTTAGGTGTAGGATATGCTTTTGCTGGAAACTCAGCTCCAGTTAGGGATTCAACTTTTGCTGGTGATGTCTCAGTTTCCATGTCCATTTCAGTACCAGTGTTATAGGGCGGTATTACCAGTGTTCTTATCGCCATTCATCTTCTGTTTCTTAGTTTTACCTGTAATATCCAAAAATTCTTTCATTGAAATACGCGACAAAGGAAAGAAAAATCATAGGATTACCATAAAATTCATGTGCTCTTGCAGAGTTATGTGTTTCACGTCTCTTAATTACGCGCATTTGGCTTATCAGAAATGTCAATGAATACTAATAGGTCTGTTGAATCAAAACTTGAGGTAGTGCAAGTCTAGAAGTTGCAGTCTTGGCATGTTTTATTTGGTACATTTGTAGAAGCAAGGCTAATATCACCATTATCCTGTCCTAAAATTCATTCCGGAAAACAGACTTTCGATTTACCATTTTGTTTTTGCTTTTGTTGGGTTATGGCTGTGGCACTAATTTGTTTGGCCTAGTCCTTTCTTCCTTAGGTTTTGTAGAGTTCAACCTTCCTCTTACTTAGCCATATTTACCTGTTCTCCTTTTTTCAGATCATGAACCATATCAACTTTGTTTGCAAGGTATTAATCTGTCAAGTTAAATGTTCTGCTACTTTGGTAGAACATGATATAGATTTGTTCTCCAACCAGTGAAACTGAAACAAACCGTTGTAACTGAGTAAGATACTGGGTTTGTTACGTTGTAACTTTCAAATGTAGAGATTTTACCAATTCCTAAACTAAGATTAGTATATGGAAACCTTGTGCTCTAGTCAAACATGTTTTTCTTTGTTCAATGGTAGCAGCATGTGTTTATGGTTTGGTGACTAAGCAGATGATAATAGAAAGGTTGCCTATGCAAAGATTGGTTCAACTCTGTAACAGGATCTCTTTGTTGACTTTGAATTTAAAAGAGAGAAAAACGAGTAAACAAGGAACGCCGTCCCCCCCCCCCCCCCCCCCCCCCCCCCAAACCCCCCAAAAAAATAAAAAAACTCGCAAGGAAAAAAAAACTTCAATAAAGAAACAAAGAGAGAGGCTCCAAATGTGTCACATCCCAGTGGATGAAAACTATGATGTTCAAAGTTCAAACTCCAATATAATAAAAAAATATTTAACTTTTCTCACTTATCTAAAATTTAATGCATGTAAATACAACCCGCAATGGAAAGGACAAAAAAAAGATAAAGAGAGACAGAGATAAGTGGTACGGAAAATCAACTACTACTATCTGGCTGTTGGTGTTGGGTACTCTGTAAATGGTGGAAAAACAAAGCAAATTTTCCATCATAGAAATGATGGCTTGGCGCACCAAAATGTTCCTCCACAGAAAGTTGAGACCAGCCGTTCTTGATTCTTCTTATGGGTTGTTTTCCAATACTCATGTCTTATTTATTTATTTATTATTCACAAAGCAATAAACTTAGGTAAGATGATGAATCCATTATCCCACAGCAATAATCTCTTACTTCATTTTGATGCGTTGACCTATGATTATCTGCCTCTGTTTCAACAATAACTACCCAGTATAGTCCCACAAGGTAGAGTCTGGGGAGGGTAATATGTTGACGGGCCTTACCCCTACCCGAAAGGGCATAGAGGCTGTTTCCAATCGACCCTCGGCTCAGTGAAGGAAAGGAACAACAAAAACAAAAACAACAACAAAAGAACATTAGTAGCTTCAACAGAAATAGCGTAAATAATTATCTCAACATAAGAACCATAAATAAAATAGCATGCAATAATATCATACTGTAACTACCATAAATAACTACCTTAAGGGAATTATCTGCCTCTATTAAGACCAAAAAAGCAGCATCTCCTTTTAAAGAAGCAACAAAAGAACTCTTAGTTGATGGTATAGAAATGATGTCTTAGAGTTGTAGTGGGGTACGCTTAATTTTAATTACAAACACTTTTCCCATGTAGGGTTTAAGAGGATCTTCTAAGCAGCCAAACAATCGATTCATAATTGTTCCATATCAAAAAAAAGTAACCATTAAAATGTTAGGGCAAATGTTTCTCCTTTTCTTTTTTAAATCCTAGCAATATTTAGGAAACTTTTCTATTTTCTAAAAATTACTTTGAAGAAGTGCTTTACAAAAATTCCTTGTGGAAAAACAATGACCCCATAAATGAAAGGGGATCAAAAACAAAAGAGAAGGAATATTCAACTTTCTAAAAGTCTTTCATAGTTCAAAATTTTCAGGTCATAGTCTGCCAATCTCTGGTAAAGATTGGCTGTAATACATGTGATACTTAGCGACTTCCCAGTCTCTACAGCTTGTTTGATCTTTTAAGAATTGATACATAATTCCAGGGGCGAAGCCACCTTTTGCTTAGGGTGGTCAGTTTATTTAAAATATTACGAAAAATTACACGTTGTATATAAATAAAATATTAATTTTAGATTTATAAGTATATTTAACACTCATTGTCTTGGATTTTCTTAAATTTTTTTCAAATCTGAATACACTTGCCACTGCGATAATAGAGCCATAGTCAAAGATGACAGCTACATTAGTTAACAGGAACACGAAAGGAAATAGTAACAAACAAACCTATAGTCTCTCCCAAAGTATGTACTTGCTTTAGTAAATAATTCCAGCCTTCATTTTTTCTTCTGCATTCTCACATCTTTTCACTTTTTACTGCTCTGATATTAAGGTTGTTGGTTAGTTAACGGATCAGTAAGTCATTCATGAGAAAATCTATCGCTTCAAATGAGGTCTGTGAATTGAAGAAAGTAAAAAGTTACTCACTACTCTTTGAGCACAAAGAAGACAAGATACCAAAGATGGAAAACAAAGATGCAAGTTAAAAGTTTGAGAAATTATGAAGTACATAGGAGAAAGGTGATGCGCATAAGTAAATTTTTGGCGGCTAAATTCATGGCCATGATTACCTCGATAATCGGCAAAGGTTGTCCTGAATCGTGGGATGGTACGTGTTCGGGGCATTAAATGCGGAGAGACGTGATTTGCACCTCTCTTCTCATGCAATGTAGCTATAAGAAAAGTCCAATGTTTCTGTTGCAAACATGGAAAAGAAGGACAAAGGGAAGGATTACACTCAACTTAGTTCTCAATTTCAAATGTACTTCTCTTTCCATGCAAAATGAAATTGACAGGAGAGCATACTAGTCAATCTCCCATTTGGCATTGAAACTGTAGGAAAATAACATTTCCAGTCCTTACCATTACATAATCTCAAGCTTTGACAAGTAAACGCTATGCACAGAAAAGGAAAATAGACCATCAGCTTCAAAACCGTCTTTACCCTATCCAGACACGTAGTTAAACAGATGGGAATAGAATCAGTAGATCATCAACTCACTGATGTAACTTAGAGATGAACTATTCATCTATGTAAGAACTCTTTTCTCTTGAAATATGCTCTTGGTTAAAGAAACATTAAAGCTTTTTGGCTAAAAAAAGGTCATGGCTTTAGCCTCTCTCAAACATGTGTTGAGGCTTTTAATCATTGTGCTCCTTAAGAACCTTACTTTAGCTCAATTTCCTGATTATCACATGGCAAAAATCCCTACAACCTGGATTAACAATAATGTTTCAGTTGCCAATGTTACAAAGCCCTTGACGTACCCTTATTACTCATTCAATCATTCTTCTGGACCTTTCATGCGAATTCTGATGCTCAAAGAGATTGAGAAAGACATGGCTTATGCTTGTGGTTTTGCTTCAAATGGAGAAGATGATTCCTTTGTATTCTCTGTAGGAGTTGTACGTCTTCGTCAGGACTTTGTAGGAATTCGGCACTGGTCTGACCTTGAACTAGTCTGGTTTGCAAACAGAAACCAACCTGTTCACGAAAATGGAACGCTGCAACTGCTGCAAGATGGAGATTTAGTGTTAAAAGATGCGGATGGAACTCTTGTGTGGTCGACAAGCACAGCGAATAAGTTCGTCTGGGGCATTAAGATGATGGAGACCGGAAACCTTGTGCTTCATGACATGTATAATCAGACTGTTTGGCAGTCTTTTGATCATCCAACAGATACACTGCTTCAGGGCCAGAAATTAAGGGCTGGTCAAAGACTTGTTGCTAGAGTTTCTTCATCCAATTGGACTGAAGGTAACTACTATCTCTCTGTGTCCAATCAAGGCTTATTTGCATTTTACATATCTAACAAGCCACAGATGTATTTTAAGTTTTTGGTTACTGGAGAAAGGAATAGCTTTAATGAAAGTTATGTAAAAGCAGTGAATGGTACTCTTGCCTTTTACATATCCTCAACTGAGCCAACTGCTGTATTCTCAAGACCTTCTAGGATGAATTTTTTGAGATATGATTATGATGGACATTTACGATCATACGCTGAGGGAAGTGATCAGCAAACCGATATTTTGGCAGATTTCATTGGTGTTTGTGATTACCCTACAGCGTGTGGAAGTTTGGAGCTTTGCTCAAATGGATTTTGTTCTTGTCCTGGTCCATTCAAACAAAGTACTGATCGACAAAACAAGGGATGCGTGGAAGTTAGTCCTGTGGAATGCAGTGGAAAACGTTCCCACAAAATGATGCGTGTTTTGGATGTCTATTACTTTAACTATGTTGACATTGAAGCAGCAGCTCTGAGAGGAACAGATGTGGAAAGCTGCCAAGAGTTGTGCATGAGCAACTGCTCTTGTAAAGTAGTTCTCTTCCGTTATTTCACTAACTTTTCGAGGGGTGACTGCTTTTTACCCTCCCCTGTGTTGACACTTATCAACGATGGAAAGAAAAGAAGTGGTTATGAGTCATCTGCATTCATCAAAATTCCAAATGACATAGAAAAAGATACAGACTCTTTAGCTGCAAGAAGAGTTGGAATTATAGCTGGATCAACTAGTGGAGCATTTCTTCTAATAGCAATATGTGTTAGCATCTTGATTACTTTCAATAGAAAGCAAACATTACAAGAAAATAATGACGATTACTCAGACGAGATATCTGGCACTTTGAGATTTTCTTATGAACAACTGAAAGTAGCAACCAGGAATTTCCAGCAAAAGCTTGGTCAGGGAGGCTTTGGCTCAGTTTATGAAGGAATTCTTCAAGATGGTCAGAAAGTCGCCGTGAAAGTTCTTGATGGTTTTGGCCAAGGGAAACGGGAATTCTTGGCAGAGGTCCAAACCATAGGAAGCATCCATCATGTTAATCTTGTTAGACTAATTGGAGTTTGTGCTGAGAAAGACCACAAGCTACTAGTTTATGATTTCATGAGTAATGGATCATTGGATAAATGGATTTTTGGCACAGGATCTACGCAGTTTACCTTTAATTGGAAAATAAGAAAGAGCATTATCCATGATATAGCGAAAGGATTGGCTTATCTACATGAAGAATGCAGGCAAAGAATAGTCCACTTAGATGTTAAGCCACAGAACATTCTGTTGGATGATAATTTTTGTGCAAAGGTATCTGATTTTGGCCTGGCCAAGTTGGTGGATAAAGATCAGAGCAGGATAGTGACCAGAATTAGGGGAACTCCCGGATACTTGGCTCCTGAATGGTTTAGCGCGTTCATTACAGAGAAAGTAGATGTCTACAGCTTTGGAGTTGTTGTGATGGAGATCCTCTGTGGGCGTAAGAATGTAGACTATTCACACTCACTGGAATATCCACATTTGCTTAGCTTGTTTATGAAAAAGGCTGAAAACAATCAGCTGATCGATATGATTGGAAACTACAACGATGATCTGCAATGCAATACATCAGAAGTCGTCCATATTATGAAGCTTGCTGTGTGGTGCTTACAAAGTGATTTTACCCTGAGGCCTTCCATGTCCATGGTGGTTAAAGTAATAGAGGGAACAATGGACATTGAATCTCACTTGGACTATAGCGTTCCAAATTCACAAACAATTGCAGCAATCAAAAGAGTCGCAGACACCACGACTACCTTGTTTCCTTCAATTCTTTCAGGACCTAGGTAACGATTTCTAAGCATGATAAAGAAGTCATACTTGAAAAAAAGTCCTCCCTTCTTTATCCAATTTCTTGTCTGATCCCTATGATCATCATTCTTGTGTATATATTTGTTGTTTTATTTTTCTGAATTAATGAATCTGCAATTGAGGACTATTCTGTAGCTTCCAGTGTAAAATCAAATAAAAATGACTGCCTAAGTTCATTTAATTGTTTTCTATAACAAAGCTGTGAATATCCAGCATAGTTTCTAGGTAAAATTTTAAATAGAAGAGACATTAAAATTATGTAACTAAGTAAGATCAGTCAATATGGAGACAAGACCTTCATATCAGCTGTAGTTCAAACAACATTTTCCTTCTCCTCCCTGCAGCCAAAGCAAAAAATTTGATTTGATAAGAAGATCACGATGTAAACATGTAGTAGAATTCACATTTTTTGTTTATGGAAACATAGAAGCAAAGAATATACTAAGTCCACAATTGAAGATAAGCCTCCATCTCCTCATCTAAACCAGCAGCAGCTTTTGCAATCAATGCTTCTCCTTCCATAGCAATCTTGCTCTCCACCATCTCCTCTATCTCCGCCATAGCCTTCGATCGGTTCAGTGCCTGCTCACTCTCTGCTTCTTCATTTTGAGACTCTGAATCATCTTCAAACAGTTTTTCCCAGAACTCGCGATTCTTATCATTTTTAGCAGTTGCTTCTTCTTTCTGTTGTTCATTAGAACTTACTGAGCCACCAGCAGAGTTTGATGTCTGTCCAATCCCATCCTGGACAGAGTTAGCCACACGATCTGGCGACTCTACCATTGGTGGCCTCTTTCTTGTGTCATTGCTGCTAGAATCTTCTCTGACTTTCGATTTCTTGACAAATAGCTTCAAAATATTGCTAATTTCTGTATCCTTTCTGCATCCTTTCAAAGTAGGAAACAAAGCTCTCATGTTTTCTTGTCTATCTTTCAACTTCTGAAGTTCTATTTTCAGACTAATGTTATCATTCCTCAACTTCTCCACCTCCTCTTCCAAATTATCCTTCATTGGATCAACACAAGAACTATGCGAACCTTGTTGTGGCTTATTGGTTTTGGATAGTTGAATCCTGCTTTTGATGTTCTTCAGCCAGTGCTTTTTCCCACCTCGAAACCATGGATTTGCATACTCACTTTTGTAAGAACAAACCTTCTTAAAACCCTGAGATTCATTCTTTCTTGTCAAATCAATCCAAATTTTCACTTCAAATAGAAAAAGGAAACAAAGCAACAGCTTTCAAGAAACCAAATCCGGAATCATAAAAGCACCACATGCACACTAATTACTACTACAACAACAACAAACCCATTTGAGTTCTCACAAGTGGGGTCTGAGGAAGTTAAGATGTATGCAGATTATCCTTACCTTATAATTACAATGTTAAATTAACACGATGACATTGAGGCCACATGAATTTTGAGCTAATAAAAACAATGGGGAGGGGATGGAAGAGAAGCCAAAATTTCAAGAAGCAATAAAAATGAGAAAAATAACATAGCAAACATATCAGAAAGTACAGAAGTGGAAAATGCAGTAAAAAGTCATAGTCGTTGAGCTAGTAACAAAAAATAGGAACACAACACAGAAAACATACTAATAACAATAACAACGACAACAACAACAACAACTACCCAGTATAGTCCCACAAAGTGGGGTCTGGGGAGGGTAATATGTAGACGAGCCTTACCCTGCCCAAAGGGCAGAGAGGCTGTTTCCAATCGACCCTCGGCTCAGTGAAGGAAAGGAAAAACAAAAACAAAACAAAAGAGCATTAGTAAGTCCAACAGAAATAGCGTAAATAATCATGCAATAATATCATACAATAACTACCATAAATAACTACCATAAGGGAGACAATCCAAAACACAAATCATCTATGGATGACCCTGCCAAGCCTCACCCAACCCCGGGTGAGTAGTACGAAAAACTTTAGGGGCCCTATCCTACAACCCCGATACTAGACCTCCAGACTTTCCTATCAAGGGCCATGTCCTCGGAACCCGCATTCTAGCCATGCCATGCCTAATCACCTCTCCTCAATACCTCTTAGGCCTCCCTCTGCCTCGCCGAACGAAGACCATCGCCAACCGTTCACAACTCCTCACCGGGGCATCAGGACTTCTCCTCCGCACATGCCCGAACCACCTCAGCCTCGCTTCTCGCATCTTCTCATCCACTGGGGCCACCCCCACCTTCTCTCGAATAACTTCGTTCTTAATCTTATCTAGTCTGGTGAGCCCGCACATCCACCTGAGCATCCTCATCTCTGCAACCTTCATTCCCTGAACATGAGAGTTCTTCACTGGCCAGCACTCCGCCCCATACAACACTGCAGGTCTAACCACAGCTCTACAAAATTTCCCTTTGAGTTTCTGTGGAACTTTCTTGTCACACAGGACTCCTGATGCAAGCATCCACTTTGACCACCCCGCTCCTATACGAAGAGTGACGTCCCCGTCAATCTCTCCGCCCCTGAATCACCGACCCAAGATATCTGACACAGAAAACATACTAATAGAGAAGTTAAATTTGCAGAAAACTTACATAGTTGTTGAGCTGGTAAATAAAGCTGGATAAATTGCTATGTTTGAAGTACTTTGGAAGAACTTCAATAGCAAACTTGTTAGTATCAGTAATAAGAAAACTGGTTTTGCTAGAAGTCCAATGTATGAAGGGATCAGTTTCAGGATCTTCCAACATTTCAAATGTCTTCAACAGAAAGGGTGGCGGAGAGACGCCGCGCAATCCGGTGAGTCTCATTCCACGGCCAGCACCACCTCCTCTTCTTCCTTCCAATCCAATAATAGCAGCACCATTTTCAGCATTTTCTTGATTGTTGTTCTCCATTTTTGTCCAATATGAGATTATTTTTTTGTAACCTTTTTAGAGAATATGGAAGTAAGTGCATGCATGCAAATGAGTTAAATAGGTGTATGAAACATTACATATATTATGAAATCATACGTTTTCAGGTACGTACAAATGCAGAATATTGCATTATAATCAAGATAATGTGTTTTCCACTTCCCCTTTTTATTTCAGTGTTATATTGGTCACACACAACAGCCAGCTGCTACAAAGTACAACTAACTCTTTTTTTAAGCCAGCAGCTACTTTAAGTTATGGATATTACCTCTATATATTTCAATATTAAGCATCTAAACCCCTATATTATGAGGACCTACGCAAAAATATTACGTAGAATTTTATTTCAATACATTATACAGGGGGTTTAAGCGTTTGATATCGAAATATGGGGATATTTGTGTAGAATTTTCACTGTATAGGGATTTTAATCAGTGTTATATATATATATATATGCAAGTGAGTTCGAGTCTCCCCACTTCCAACCGAGAGGTTGTGAGTTCGAGTCAAGGTGGTAAGTTCTTAGATGGAAGGATGCCGGGGTCTATTTTGGAAACAGCCTCTCTACCCAGGTTAGGGGTAAGATCTGCGTACACACTACCTCCCCAAACCCCACTAAGTGGGATTATACTGGGTTGTTGTTGTATATATATGCAAGTGAGTCACAGTATAGTGGCGTTTAGAATAATTTTGTACTTTTGACATTCTAACTATACGTACTAGTAGAATATATTCTTCGTATAGCAAACCATTTTAGTGTGGAAAATCAGCGATTATAACTATTATAACTATTTAATTACCGATTACTTCCTCATTTCCAATTTATGTGAACCTGTTTGACTGGATAGAGAGTTTAAGAAAAAATATGACTTTGTGAATTTGCGAATTTGTGGTCCTAAACAAGTTAAAAGATGGCCAAAAATGTTTGTGTGGTTATAAAAGTTTCTTATTAAAGATAGAATGGTAAGTTTAAGCAAATTGTTATCAAATTTAAAATGCATCATTTTTTTAAAACGGACCAAAAATAAAATAGGTTCACATAAATTTAAACATGGGGAGTACAATTTACGCATGGGATTGGGAATAAAAGATGAGAGGATGCAAGCTATTTTCTACTACTATTTTCGTTTAAATTTTGTTTTACTGGTAAAATGTTTTTTTATTCACGAAATTATATTATAAATATTTGGTTATCTTAAATATTTCTCTTGTCTTAATCATATTAGTTTTGACCGATAAATAAACATAATCATCTAGCTTAATTATTCAATATTACTACCACAGATATCCATAATTTAATTTAGTGTTCATTATTCAGATGGTACTTAACTTTTCGAAATTATCTATTAAAGTCATCTTGCTTTCATTTGTAACAGCAAAAACGTTTAACTATGTCTATAGCACTCGGAAGGTCACTCAATCAAATTTTCAAACTTTTGGTCGGCAAATATCTATTTTACTCTCTAAATATCATATTTTATCTTCTTCTTTTTCTACTTTTTTAATATTATATTTTTTTTCTTTTTAATCAACATTATGGACTTGCCTATAGAACAATTATTTATAAACATTCTAGCATTATATTGTCGAAATAATAATATATGTGAGAATAATATTTAAGAAGATGTAATGTATATTACAAAAGTACTTTTGTTTTAAATAATATATTTTCTATAGTATGTGCATGGAATACATATTTTTTAAAAGAAAATTCTTTCATTCTCAATTATGTAAATAAACGTTTGAATTGTTTTTGTTAATATCAAAATTATTATTACGAACAAATTTTTCTAATTAACTTTTTAATTTGCTCATTATTTTATTATTCCAACAATATATATATATATATATATATATATATATATATATATATATATATATATATATATATATATATATATATATATATATATATATATATATATATATATATATATATATATATATATATATATATATATACACTTAAATACCATTTTAATTTTTTAATTATAAATAAAATTTATTTGTTCTAAGGTAAGTCCGTAATATAAATGTAAAAGATAAAAAATATTATATTATAAAGATAAAAAAGATAAAAGTTGATAATTTAGAGGGGCAAACAGATATTTATCGATTAAAAATTTGAGAAATTTAGTTGAGTGATCTTCTGAATACTATTAACATAGTTAAGTAACTTTATTATTATATATAAGAAAACAAATTTAATAGATAATTTTGAATAGTTGAATGATCACTTTAATAATATTTTTTTAATTTTATCCTCCATGTTACTTACAACTTTTGATCATTCTTTCGGGTGAGAGGAGCTTTTCGTACTGTCTACCGGCTTGATTCAACCAAATTACCAAAAAGATAAGCATGTCTAAATGTGAAGCTCGATGAACTAAATTTTTCAATACGGTTCGAAGGGATCCTCATTTTTTTGGTAAGAAATTTTAAAACAAGGAAAAGGCGACTAACAGGTTGTTTGAATGGTTGTTACATATTAAAAATTTAAATATAATATTTATTTTGATTGTTACTTAAATTTTATTGTATATCGTTAAATTTATCGTTATGTAATAACAAAATATGTCACTTCATATAACGGTATATATAAAACTTTAGTTGTTTTTATTATGTACTGTTTATGGATTACAGTATTATTTACTGTTCTAGTTTTGCCATTATTTGATCTCTTATGTTGTTGACAGTGAGAAATGAAAATTGACAACAAAAATCCTTCTGCGACTGTTGGTGCAATGACAATAGCCTCGTCAAGCCGCACTGTTGTTCCCCGGTCGAGAAACCGGAGAAATTTTCTGGAACCAACTTCAAAGAATGGCAGCAAAGGGTGTTCTTCTGACTTACCACACTTGGTATGCAGAAATTCACTAGTGAAGAGCCTCCAGTTCCTGTTGCGGACATGTCGGATAATGAAAAGTTCATGGTTGTTGAGACGTGGAAACAGACAGATTTTCTTTGCGAATGCTATATCTTAAGTGCTTTAGAGGATGACTTGTACAATATATATAGTGCAATAAATACTTCGAAAGAATTACGGGACGCACTTGAGAAGAAGTACTAGACAGAAGATGCATGCTTGAAGAAGTTCGTGCTTGCCTAGTTTCTAGACTATAAAATAACCGATAGCAAAACTGTGGGAACCCAAGTTCAGGAGCTTCAACTTATTTTTCACGACCTTATTGCTGAAGGTATGGTCGTGAATGAAGCACTTCAAGTGGCTGCTATGATTGAAAAATTGTCTCATTCGTGGAGAGATTTCAATAACTATCCTAAACACAACAACAAAGAAATGAAGTTGGAAGATCTTGTGAAACGTCGAAAGATCGAGGAAGACAACAAAAAACCGAGAAGAAATCTCGTGGAAATTCAACGATCATGGGAGCTAATATTGTTGAGGAGACTGCTCCAAAAAGTAAGAAAAGAAGAGGTCTTCTGGACAAATTAAGTAGCAGAACAAAAAGAAATTCAAAGGTACCTGCTATAATTGTGGAAAAGTTGGTCACAAAAGTCCTAATTGTCGTCTCTTGAAAAAGGAGAATAAGAAGGACAAGCCAATATAGTGGAGAAGAATGATGATATTGATGATCTTTGTGCAATGCTTTCGGAATGCAACCTAGTTAGAAATTCGAAGGAGTGGTGGATTGACTCTGGAGTCAGTCGATATGTTTGTGCTGTCAAAAAAGCATTTGCGACTTATTTTACTACTGGTCCCAAAGAAGAAATTTTCCATGGGAAATAATGTAACAACCAAGATTGAAGGTTATGGGAAGATATTCCTGAAGATGACTTCCGGCAAGATGTTAATGCTCAACAACGTTCTTCATGTTCCTACTATTAGGACAAATTTAGTTTCTACTTTTTTACTTGTAACGAATGGATTGAAATGTGTATTTGTTTCTGATAAAGTTGTTGTAAGCAAGAATGGAATGTATGTTGGAAAAGGCTACTTCACGGAGGTCCTTTTAAAACTCAATGCAATGGTTGTTGAAAATATGAATAAAATTTCAGATTCTTTTTATTTATTGGAGTTTAATGACTTATGACATATTCGTTTAGGATATATCAATTATAAAACATTGCGAAAGTTAACTAATTTAGAATTGTTGCCGAAATTTAGTGTAATAAATCAAAATGTTAAATATGCGTTGAATCTAAATTTGTATAAAAATCTTTATAAGTATGTTGAAAGGAATTCAAATCCTTTATACTTAATTCATACTGACTTATGCAAAATGAAGTCAACACCATCTCAAGGTAGAAAAAATATTTTATTACTTTTATTGACGATTACACTAGATATTGTTGAGTTTATTTGCTTAATAGTAAAAATGAAGCAATTGAAGCATTTAAGCAATACAAGAATAAGGTAGAAAATCAATTGAATAAAAAGATTAAAATAATTAGAAGTGATAGAGATGGAGAATATAAATCTCCGTTTTCATAAATATGTTGGGAATATGAAATTATCCATCAAACGACTGCACCTTACACACCTCAATTCAATGAAAATGCGGAAAGGATAAATTGACATTAAAAAAATAATAAACTCTTTATTAATAAGTTCTGGATTATTGCAGAGTTTGTGGGGGAAGCTATCCTTACAGCTAACCGAATACTCAATAGAGTATCCCAAAGCAAAATGCAATCTATTGCATATAAAAAATGGAAAGAAAGAAAATCCAACTTGAAATATTTTAAAGTGTGGGGGTGTCTACCAAAGATACGGGTTCCTTTACCTAGAAGAGTTAAAATTGGACCAAAATAAGTAGATTGTGTTTTCATTTGATATGCTACAAACAGTAAAATATGTCGGTTTTTGGTCCATAAATTCGATAATCCCGAGATTCATGTTAATATAGTCATGAAATCAGATAATGCTGAATTCTTTGAAAGCATATATCTATATTAAACTGAATGTGAGTCTTTAAGTGAAATACCTAAACGACCTCAGGAAGAACCAAAGGAAAATACTCCAAGTATAGAAGATCCAAGGCATAGCAAATGTCAAAGAGCATCTACTTCCTTTGGACCAAATTTTATGATATTCTTTCTTGAAAACGAGCCTCAAACTTTTAAAGCAGCTATACCGTCTTCTGATTCAGCATTTTGGAAAGACACAATCAATAGTGAGATTCAATCAATTTTGGATAACCATATATGAGAATTGGTTGGTCTTCCTCTGGGAAATAAGCCTTTAAGTATGAAATGGATCTTTAAACGAAAAATTAAAGCTGATGGAACTATTGACAAATATAAGGCAAGACTTGTTGTCAAAGGTTATAGACAAAAGGAAGGCCTTAATTATTTTGACACTTACTTGCCAGTAACAAGGATGACATCTATTAGGATGTTAGTGGCACTAGCGGCCGTGTATGGTCTTGAAATCCATCAAATGGTTGTTAAAACGACTTTCTTAAATGGAGAATTGGAAGAAGAGATTTACATGGAACAATCTGAGAGTTTTATGGTTCCTGGTAAAGAAAAGAAAGTGTGAAAACTTGTTAAGTCACTTTATGGACTTAAACAAGCACCCAAACAATGGCATGCAAAATTTGACCAAACAATATTGACAAATAGATTTAAAATCAACGAGTGTGACAGATGTGTTCACATTAAAAATACTCCAGGCCATGAAGTCATTATTTTGTTTATATGTTGATGACATGTTGATAATGAGCAAAAGTATGATACATATAAATGCTGCAAATCGCATATTGCCTAGAGAATTCGACATGAAAGACTAAGGAGTTGCTGATGTGATCTTAAGAATCAGAATTCACAAGACTCCACAAGGTCTAGCATTATCACAGTCTCACTACCTTGAAATGGTGCTTGAATTGCAGATATTCCAATTACATTAGTTACGCACTTCAAAATAATGAAGGTGAAAGCGACTCACAACTGGACTATGCAAGAGTATTGGGAGGTTTGATGTATATCATGAATTGTACGCGACAAGATATAGCATGTGCTATTAGCAAACTGAGTCGGTTTACAAGTAATCCCAATCAAATACATTAGATGGTAATGAAATGAGTATTGGGGTATCTGAAACATACCCAAAATTATGCTTTGCATTGTAACAAATATCCTTCCATGATCGAGGGATATATTGATGCAAATTGAATCACCGGATCATCTGAAATTAAACCCACGAGTAGATATGTTTTCACAATTGAGGATGGAGCAATGTCTTGGAAATCATCCAAATAAACGTGCATCGCCCGTTCTACAATGGAATCTGAATTCATAGCTTTAGATAAGGCCGATGAAGAACCCGAATGGATCCGGAATTTCTTGAAAGATATTCCATTTTGGCCCAAACCTTTGGCACCTATTTGTATACATTGTGATAGTCAAACGACAATAAGTAGGGCAAGGAGCATTATGTATAACGGAAAATCTTTTCATATTTGACAGAGACTTCAATATTGTTAGACAACTACTCTCTAGTGATGTTATCACAATTGACTACATAAACCTAAAAGATAACGTGTCGGATCCACTTACAAAGAGAAAGTGGTTAAAGGCCTAGGACAAGTGATCATGGCGGTAACTCTACCCAGCAGACTGCAGATCCCAAGAATTAGGTTCAAAGAGATCAAACAAAGTTATGAATAATGGTTCAACATTGTCAAATAACTACTCATTCTCGTGATGAAGACAATGTTAAAAAGCAAAGCAAAGCATTAAGGCTTTTTGATGAGTCAATAAAGCTTAAAGCTTTTTAATGATTTGCTAAGTCTGGCAAGGAATGACCAAATAGTGTGTCTTTAGGATTACACATTTAGGAATCACCTATATGAGTGTTAAGTATAAATCGCTTCCAGGGGAATAAAAGTAAAGGCCCATTCTCTAAACACTCATGAAACTAGGCGATGTTCATGAATGAACACAATCGTGAGAACCATTAATGGTTAGGGATTGATTGTGTGACTTATGTTGTCTAGGTATGCAACAAAGCGCAGTAGTTCAAAGATATACAATCTTCCGATTGATCGATTATATCCGATATAAGTTCACTACGGAAAGTTCAAAGGAAAACCTACTTATCCAGATGTAATTAATTATTGCATATAAAACACACACATGTCTCTACATTCTTTTAAGTTTATAGTCATTCCTCATTCGTGTGTGGGATTGTTGGTTTTTGTTATTGTTTATTAATAACAAAAGAGGTGTGAATAGAAAATAGTGAGAAAAGAAATGGAGAAAAGTAAAATTTTGAATGAGTTCACTTCACCAATGCACTTTTTCCCTTATTGGTAGAAGTAAAGAAAATCTTTGTGCATATATAGAGAAGCTGTTCTTTTAGCTCTTAAAGAGTTATGAAGAAGGAAAGCCTTGTGCCGCCATCGTCGTCGCTCGGCTCAGCTTTAGCTTCGACTTCGGCTACGGCTTCAGAATTTGGTCAAAGATCGATTGATTGATTAATCTTTATAGACAAAATTCTTTTCAAATAAATAATTAATTAATTAATAAAAATTCAATTCGGAATACCCGCGACCCGGTCCGGTTTGGCACGTTTTCTTTCCCCGATTATTTTAAATTTATTTTATTTTTGCCGCAAAATTTCCAACAGCTATAACTGTTCTGAAACAGTGTCAAACCAGTTCCAATAGCTATGACTGTTCTGAATGGTTGCAAACCTTTCACAAACATTACCAAATTGGCTATAAATATACCTTTTAATCCCGGAATATTTACTTACGAAATTTTTAATAATCTTCTTCTTCTTTTGCACAAAAATTCCAGTTTTGCAGCCTTCTCTGTTCATCGATGTTTTTGGTACCAACGCTCAGGTGAGTTAAATCATTCTATCCTGGGAGGATATATTCTAGAATCTCAAGTACTTGAGGGAAATAATTTTCTTAAGGACACACTGTGTATTCCGTGGGCTCGATTTGTTCCTATAAAAATGTTTCAGAATATATTTTGAAGTTCAAATACTGTTTTTAGAATTTACTTCTACTAACTTTCTATTTTCAGAAAGATTACTGTTTATTTATTTACGGTAATACAGATTAACAAATATGTCATACTTATGGTAGGGGTTTGAGCCAAAATGACTTTTAAGTGATAATGTGAAAGTTTAGTTACTTCTAAGTGATAAAAAATAGTTGAGTGACTCTAGTGAAATTGAAACATAATTGAGTGACCCTCAATGAAATTAACCCATATAATATAATATAATATAATATATTATAAAATAATATGTAACAACCATCCAAATAAGTTGTAATTAACCAACCAACAAAGCAATTATTTACTAGTCCGGCTAATATTGAATTTGGTAAAATGAGTGTGAATCCATTTTTTTTCCCAACTTTTCTTTCCCATCTTTTCATTTTCGGTATACTATTCTTCAGACTACTTGAATAAATATATTCCATGGAAAAATAAACGTCTTGCAAAAGCCTTTGCTTAAAATTGCCCAATGATTTCTTATTCTTTTTAATTAATTAGTTATAGTTAAATAAGAAAAATCTATGTGCAAATACATGTCATACATATGCCGATTTAGTGAACACCGAATGTCTATCAATTTATTCCACAGAAAAGTGCATTCATTCTCATTATTCTTCTCTCTCCCTCCCCTCCCCCTCCCCCTCCCCTATGCAATAGAAGAAAAGGTTAAACAAAAATAAGAGTTCTTAAAATATTTAACTTTTTTCTTAAAAGAATGTAAGCAAATAAATTATTGAACACGCTAGATAGTAATAGGAAATAAGAGATTGCATCATTGTTCCAAATGGAAGGATAATGGTTGTCTTATATTAAAGAAAATTTGTTTTATCTTTTGCATCACAAGGGAACAGAATGTTCATTAGTCAATTTTAATTATGTGATATTGAAGTATTTTGTTGATTAATTGATATGGGAAACGAATAAGAGCTATGTGAGATATTTATAAATCTCTAATTTACTATTACTACTGGAATGCACTTATAATCACTCATTTTTCTGTGAATTTTTAATTTAAACTTTCTTTGCCTAATAATCTAAGAAAGTGAAAAATAAAATCATAGTACACACATAGATATTTAATATTTTTTTTATAAAGAAATGTCCAGTTCTATACTACAATAGAGGTGGACAAATCAAATATATTATTTTAAAACCTCTTTTTATATAAAAACATTCATCAATAGATGTTTCTTTTAAAAAGATAAAGTGATGAATTGGTTATGAGGGTATTTTTGTAAAGAAAGAATTTATTTAGTAATTGTGCTATGTTTTAATACATTAGAAATATGTCAGCATAATTAATACCATGTGTAAGCGTTAAAATTTTAACGAATTTAAATCAATAAAATAACAACAACAACAACAACAACAACAACAACAACAACAACAAAGAGAAGCCAGTATAATCCCACTTAGTGGGGTTTGGGGAGGGTAGCATGTACGCAGACCTTACCCATACCCTTGGGTAGAGAGGCTATTTCCAAATAGACCCCCGACATCCTTCCCTCCAAGAACTTCCCACCTTGCTCTTGGACTATATTTTAAATACGCTAGTCCAAATAAATTTTATGGGTTAATATAACTGGATTAATTATATAAGTTCACTATATATGGATTAAATAAATAAGTATTAATCCATCGAGCAAGCTAGTGTGATATGTCCACTTCATTAAATCCAATATGACATCTTCCTAGAGACCCAATTTGGTGCAACATGTCAAATGGCGTGGCACACCAATCAAACGAAAGAATCAATAGTTTCATGCCACGTGTCAAAATGACAAAGCATGCCAAGTCACACTATAAGGCCAATGAAATCGTGCCACATGTGCAAGTGACATGTTCTGGCCAATCAAATGCGGCCATGTCATACTTTAATTTGATTGGTGGGAAAGAGTTTGTTCTTATCACAACTCCTTCCTTCCACAACTATAAATAGGGGTCTTCATAACTTAGAAATGTGACCAGAAGTTATAATAAGAACAAATCAAGGTCAAGTTCAAGCAATCAAGCTAAAGCTCAAGAAAAAGATCATCATTCGTGACGACAACTACATACTCAAGATCAAGTGCAAAGACCCTTAAGTATATTTATTGTTGAAAAGAAGAATCAGATGATTTATAGAGATTGTAACAAGCAAATATTTAAAATAAAATACTACGATTGTTGTGATATTTTTCGGTCTTGATTTTATTTTCTCGACATAATTTATTGTCTAAAAATTACCGCTCATCTCAACTTTCCAATCACCAAAGTCCAAGAACATTAAAATGGCTTCAAAGAAAATCAACTCTAGTTCAACTTCCACCAAGGCTACTAACTCCAAGTTCTACGCTGATGTGGAAAGCATCCTTGATGTCAACTTTGGAAGCTTTTGACCAGTTACGGGAATTAAAGCAAGCTCTTTAGGACAACTAGTATCCCAAGTTTCGTCTGCATCAACCCCAGTTTTCAGATCTTCATCCTCAAAAGGAGAAACATCTTCCACAAATGCATCTGAAGGATGAAGCAATATTGCTGAAAAGATCAAGAAAACTCTTGCTCTGCTTGACCTCTCCGAATCTAAGCACTCTGATATGAAGGAAGATGATGATTTTTCAAGTGATTGATCCTCCCTACATATACCACATAGCATGAGCCAATCAAGGATCAATCTGTGTGCAAATCCATGCTACTCTGCGTCGTCCACGACAATCATGCAAGCCATGGTGAGAAACACTTCATCTATCAAGGAGCAGTTGGCAAACTTAATGGAGGCAATCGTTGGCTTGACCAAATGTATGCAAAATCAAAAGGCTAGAATCGACAAGCTAACCTACAGGGTGGGAATCTTGATGGAATAAGAACCCACCCATGCACCCGGCAAGCTCCTAAAACTTCTAGAGAGTGACTCCCCCCTACGACAAGAAGCATCCACTAAGGCTATCCCTGTCTTATCTGAAGGGGTGATTAGAATCGATCAACTGAAAGAGTCCATTGAAGGGATAAGAATAAATATGAAGTTGCTGCTAAATCCTCCCTTACATATGCAAAGACGTACACTGCAATGGTTGATATGTTGAAGATGCCTTCTAGCTATCAACCTCCAAAGTTTCAACAATTTGATTATAAAGGTAACCCAAAGCAACATGTTGTGCACTTCATGGAGGCGTGAAATAATGCTGGGACTTATAGATATTACCTTATCAAGTAGTTCTTCTGCTTGCTAAAAGGAAATGCTTTTGATTGGTACACGGACCTCGAGGATGGATCTATCAATAGTTGGGATCAACTAGAACAAGAGTTTCTCAATCTCCTTTATAGTACGAGATGTATTGTGAGTATGATAGAACTTACAAATACTCGTTAACAAAAGGGGGACCAGTTATCGACTTTATCAATCGTTGGAGAAATGCAAGCCTCAACTACAAAGGCGGGCTTAGTGAAAGCTTCAGGAATAGAGATGTGCATCCAAGAAATGCATTGGGGATTAGGCTACATCTTGGAAGGTATAAAGCCTGGCACATTTGAAGAACTTGCGACTCATACCCACGACATGGAATTGAGCATGGCTTCTGCTGGAAATGAAAGGCTGCCCATCTATGAACCTTGCAAAAGGAATGACAAGCAAGAAGTCAGGAAGTGGGGCAAGTTCGTACCCAAGTCTGAAAGCAAAGAAGCTATGAATGTCAACACGTCACCTATAAAGTTCATGATAAAGGTGAGGAAGAAGCAGAGTATGAAATCCAGTTATTTTCAAGATAAGCCAAGTGAAAAGTTGACTCTAAAATAGGCAGGAGAAAGAGTACCCATTCCTGGATTTGATGTGCCAACTATTTTCAAGAACTCCTCGAGTTAAATCTCATTGAGCTTCCGGAGATGAAGTGACCAAATGAAGCTAGGAAAATGAATGACCCAAATTGCTACAAATATCACTGACATATAAGCCACCCTCTGGGAAAGTTCTTTGTCTTCAAGGACAAAGTTACGGACTTGGCCCGTGAAAAGAAGATCGTTCTTGAAGATGAGAAAGCTAGCAGAAACCAAGTCTCTATCACTTTTGGCTTACTCAGTCTAGATGAATTATGCAGTTTAAAAGGAATAAAAAATGAAGAATTACTAGTGAACAACAAAGTTGAAGATGATCAACCTGATAATGATGAAGGTTACACATTGGTGACTCGTCGGTGCCACAAAAAGAGCCCACGAAAAGAATCAATAAAAGAGTGATGAAAGAGTAAATCGAATTTTGGTTGATGGAGGATCCTCAGTGAATATTTTGCAAATTCACACTGTGAAAGAACTTGGTATTCCCACGAATGAACTCTCAGAAAGTCGTGTGATGATCGAAGGATTCAACCAAGGGGGGCAAAGAGCAATAGATGCGATCAGGATAGAAATCACCATAGAACATTTGCAGTCAAGTACATGGATATATGTGATCGATGCAAACACTTCATACAACATCTTGCTTAGAAGGCCTTGGATACATGAGAACAAAGTGGTTCCATCTACCTACCATCAATGTTTAAACTAGTATGAGGGTGAAGTCGAGAAGAAGATAGTTGTCGATGATGAGCCATTCACCAAGGCAGAGCCACACTTCTCTAATGCAAAGTTCTACTTGAAGAACCGCATTGTGAAGGAGATAAAAGTTGATGATGGCATGAAATGTAAGAATGACGAGCCCATAACTAAAAGAGTTGAGGTGTCTATTGGTAAAGCCAAAGTTGTTACTGAGGAGGAACAAGCCAACGTGAATAAATCTCATAAATGGAGTATTGCGTCTTATGGAAAGAAAGTAAGTCTCGCGCTCCAATATGTCCCTAAAAGGATGAAAAATGAAGGTGAATCATCTAATCTCCAAATTAACATGCTAAAGGTGTTAACTTTTCTGATAAAACGAATTGAGGCAGTAAAGTTATCCTCAAAGACACCTGTAGGGTTTGTGGCCCCAAGTCATTTGCAGAATGTGGCACTCCCTACAAAGTGAATAGATGAAGGTTTTGATCCTAACGCCTATAAAATATTTGCAAAAGCTGGATACAATCCTAATGAGTTGTTCAAGTTAGGGAAGCTACCATCAAAAGCTGAAATGAGACAACCATGTAAAGGTTTGGGATACAATCAATCGTCCCCAGTGCGCATCTCCATAAGAAGGGCGAGTAGCAATTATATCACTGTTGAAGACAAATAGGCGCTTCTAAAAAGCCTTCTATCTTTGATCGAATGGGAAAATCACCTGTGAGGACCTCCATGTTTGAAAGATTGAGTCAATTAAAGAAGGGGAACAAGTTCCAAAGAAATTTTCAGAAGATAAGAACACCCGTTTCGCCCAAAATCCAGAAGATCTCTAAGGATATGAAGTTTGGTTGCTTCTAAAAAAAGGCGACAAAAAAAAACTTGAGGTTCATGTAAAGAAGTACTGAAGGTAAAGACATATATTATGGTCTACACTAAGAAGCGTGATGAAGATGAAGAAAGTGTGGGTTCTTCGTATCATGTTATTGTATAAGGCGAGAATGGTGTTCCATCATCAATGTAGGATAATGTAGGGAGGATGTTTCACCATGTTATCACATATCATTCAACGATGGGGACCCTCAAGAAGATGAAGATGCGAAAGATGCCCCCACCCAAACTTGAAGAAGGAGTGAAGATGACAAATAATGCCTTAAAAGAAGTTAACCTCGGCACCGATTAGGAACTAAGAACCACCTACCTAAGTGCTTTACTAAAAGTTGATGAAGAGAGCACTTATATTGAGTTACTCAAGGAGTTCAAGGATGCCTTCACTTGGAGTTACAAAGAGATGCCTGGCTTGGACCCGAAAGTAGTAGTCCATCACCTTCCAGTCAAAAATGGTGCTCGCCCTGTTAAACAAGCTCAAAGGGCATTTTAGGCCAGACTTGGTTCCCTTAATTGCAACCGAAGTTAACTAACTCATCGAAGCTGGTTTTATTAGGGAAATTAAATACCCAACATGGGTTTCAAGTATTGTACTTGTAAAGAAGAAAAATGGCCAAATGCGAGTGTACGTCGTCTTTAGGGATCTTAACAATGCATGTCCGAAAGATGAGTTCCCGCTTCCTATTTCAGAACTGATGATTGATACTACTACCGGGTACGAGGCAATGTCATTTATGGACGGTTGATCAAGCTATAACCAAATTCGCATGGCGCCAAAAGATGAATAGCTTACTGAATTTTGTACCCCTAATGGTATTTATTTCTACAAGGTAATGCCTTTTGGCTTGAAAAATGCTGGTGCTACTCACCAAAGGGCTATGCAGAATATTTTTGACGATCTTCTCCACAAGAATGTCGAATTCTATGTTGACGACTTGGTGATAAAATAAAGAGAGATGGGTGACAACTTGAAAGACTTGAGAATAGTGTTTGAGTTGTTCCGGAGGTACCAACTTAGGATGAACCTTAGGTGATTCATCTTAAACCTAGCTAAGAGGTGCCAACCATTCAGTCGCCTTATATAGAAAGGTGTTCCTTTCAAACGGGACCAAGCTTGTAGCAATGCCTTTGAGAGTATTAAATCTTATTTGATAAAGCCTCCAGTTCTGGAAGCCCATATACTTGGAAAGCCGCTGATACTAAATTTCAGCACAAGAAAAGTCTGTTGTAGCACTATGGTCCCAAGAAAATAGTGAAGGGAAAGAAAATTCCCTTTACTACTTGAGCAGGATGATGACACCAAAAAGGCTGAATTATTCACCAATTGAAAAGTTATGTTTGGTTCAAGTCTTCTCAATCCAAAAGTTGAAGCACTACTTTCAAGCTTTTGTCATTCATCTGGTTTCTAGAGCAAATCCCATCAAGTTCTTGATGTCAAAACCTGTCCTTAGTGATCGACTAGGATGGTGGTACCTCCTATTTCAATAATTTGAAATCGTGTACATCCCTCTAAAGGCTATAAAAGGATAAGCATTAGCGGACTTCTTGGAAAATCACCCTATACCTGATGATTGGGAGCTAACTGACGAACTACCTAATGAGGATGCCATGGTCATCAAGTTCAGCCTCCATGGAAGATGTACTTTGATGATGCTGCACATTGCGGAGTAGCTGGTGTTGGTGTAGTATTTTTCACTTCTCAAGGTAAAGTTCTGTACTACTCTTTTACGTTGATGCAACTCTGCTCTAACAACGTTACTGAGTATCAAATACTAATACTTGGGCTTGAAATGGTTGTCGAAATAAAGCAATTTCAATTACAAGTATTTTGGTGACTCTCAGTTAGCGGTCAATCAGCTGTAAGGTAGTTACGAGGTCAAGAAACGAACTACGAATATATCATGATTACGCTAAAACATTAATGGGGTGGCTCACTGATGTGACTATCAACATGTGCCAAGGAAAGAAAATAAGAAGACAGATGCTTTTGCTTCCCTAGCCTCATCTTTAACCTTACAAGCGCAAGTTACTCTCTGTCAAAAAAGATAGTATCGCTTCCAAATAAGGCTGAAGATGAAAAAAATGAACTCAAGAATCTTTTCCTTATTTCTGAAGTCGAGAAAGAAGAATTGAGGCAACCCATTATCGACTACCTGTGCTATGGGATACTTCTAGAAAATCCGTAGAAAAGAACTGAAATCTGTCGTCTTGCACCTCGCTTCCTTTACTACAAAGATACCCTATACAGAAGATCATTCGAGGGAACTTTTGCGATGCTTGGGGGAAGATGAAGCACTCCAAGCTTTGCAAGAAGCGCATTCTGGGGTATGTGGGTCACACCAGTCTGGACCAAAGCTCCACTTCTATACCAAAAGGATAGGATGCTTTTGGCCAACAATGGGAAAAGATTTCTTGGACTATGCTCGAAGAGGCAAAGCTTGTAAATTCCATATGAATTTTGTTCATCAACCTCCCGAAGTGTTGCACCTGACTATTGCATCCTAGTCGTTTGAAGCTTGGGGATTGGATGTTATTGGACCACTAACAAAGTCCTCTGGTGGGCACCTATACATATTGACTGCCACTCATTGCTTCTCAAAATGGGTTGAAGTTGTTGCTCTTAAGGAAGTAAAGAAGGAAAATGTTGCAAGTTTCATCTGAGTAAACATTATTTATTGCTTTTGAATTCCTCGTTACATAATAATGAATAATGGAAAGCCATTCGATAATAGGTAGATGAATAAGATTTATGATCTCTTTGGCTTCAAGGAACATAACTCTTCGATGTACAATGCTGCTGCCAATGGTCTAGCTGAGGAATTTAACAAAACTCTATGCAACTTGTTAAAGAAAATCGTCTCCAAATCTAAATGAGATTGGAATGGCCGTATGGATGAATCTCTATGGGCATATAGGACGACTCAACGTACTCCAATACAAGCTACTGTTTATTCGCTCGTTTATGGAGTCGAAGCTATCTTGCCTCTTGAGCGTCAAAAACCTTCATTATGACAAGCTATTCAACAAGGGATTAGTGATGAAGAAAATGCTCGACTTTTATTACGTGAGAAGGCTCATGATGAGAAGAGGTTGTACTCAACAGAATCTTGAATGTTATCAAGCTCGATTGTCTCGCGCCTTCAGTAAAAGAGTTCGCCCGAGATCCTTTCACGTTGGAGATCAAGTCCTTGATGTACGAAGAGTCATAATTACTTCCCATAAACTTGTAGGGAAGTTCACTTCATAATAGGATGGGCCATATGTCGTACAAGAAGCTTACTCAAGTGGGCTTACAATGGTTGATGCAGATGGCATGAAATCACCCCTATCAATGGCTAGTTTTTAGAGAAGTATTATCCTTGAAGTTGCAACGCTCCTTGACATACAAGCCTAAATTGCATGTTGCTACACTCCTGGCCCAAATGAGGCTAAACCGTGTACAGCCCTTGCAACAAAAAGAGTCAGCTGGGTTGAAAGCTTCAAAAGAGACGGCCTAGGCAAAAGTTAGGACGTAAACAAATAAAAGTAAAAGAGTCTGTTAGGTTGAAAACTTTGAAAGAGGTGGCTTAGACAAATGTTAGGACATACAAAAAAATCATCCAGACTGAACTACAATATGACTTGATCCTCTTCACCGAGATATATACGCAGCTTAGAGTTTTATTCTAAGTTCAGTCGCATAAGTTGAAAAGATACATATTGCCTCAATTTTTGTCTGAGTGAAGTAGGAATAGGGATGTAAAATCAAGCTGAACGACATCCTCCTGGTAAACTTTAGATCCGATTTGATTTATAGGGGGCAAGCTGCTATGGTAAAATGGTATCTTTACTGAAATAATGACAATATTTGCATTAAATTATGGGGTTTCGCTATGTTTTATATTCGCATAACCTTCAAGTTTTTTGGTCTTTATATCCCCTCACCGCCCTTAAAAAGGAAAGAGTAACAACTGCAATCTTGAAAGAGAGCATGGACAAGTAAAAAAAAGATATTTGTTTCGGACTTTTTCTAATGATTTTCCTTGTGAACTTTTAAGGTGTTCGTCTCGAACTTTTAATGGCACTCAAATTTTTATTGGTTTTTGTTGCGAACTTTTAAAGGCATTTGTCTCAAATTTTAAAGGCATTCGGATTATTAAGATGTTCGTTCTGAACTTTTAAAAGGCGCATGTTTTGAACTTTTAAAGGTACTCATCTTGAACTTTTAAAGATGCTCGTGGAAAACTTTAAAAAGACTATACCAACAACTTTTAAAGATTTCTACAACGACCTTATAAGGATCTTCGCCATGAAATTTTAAAGGTCTTCGTCGCATGATTTTAAGGGTCTTCACCGCGAATTTTTTAAAGGTCTCCATTGCATGATTTTAAGGGTCTTCGCCACGAACTTTTAAAGATCCTTATCGCGTGCTTTTAAGGGAGACACCACGAACTTTTAAAGTCTTCATCGCGTGCCTTTAAGGATCTTCACCATGAACTTTTAAAGATATTCATCGCATATTTTTAAAGGTCTTAATCGCGTGCTTTTAAGTGTCTTTGCCAAGAACTTTTAAAGGTCTTTATCCCGTGCCTTTAAGGGCATTCGCCACGAAATTTTAAAGGTACTCATTGCGTGCTTTTATAAGAACACCGCAAACTTTTAAAGATCTTTGCCACGAGCTTTTAAGGATCTTCGCACGAACTTTTATGGGTCTTCACCGCGAACTTTTAAAGGTCTTTGTCACACCTCCTTTATGAACTCCATAACCCGGCAAAGGGCGTGGATAAGGGAGTTTTTCCAATAAAGGACAACCGAAACGTTATTTATTTAAAATATTCAGAGTCGCCACTTAGGAGATTTATAGTGTCTTAAGTCACCGATTTAGAATCCTGAATCGAGGAAAAGAATGACTTTGTTTAACAGTCCGCGAACCAGAAATTTCGTGTAAGGAATTCTGTTAACTCATGAGAAGGTGTCAGGCATTTCCGAGATCTGTGGTTCTAGCATGGTCTCTCAACTGTCATATTCGGCTTAAATTATCTGATTTTAAACAATTATGAACCTATGTGCTAATATTAACTTTAGCCACTTTTATTATTTTTAAAGAAAATTGCAATATTGTTAAAACATGCTGCGAACCACGTCACATAAATGCACACGTGGTTTTTGACATATTTCGATTTCATTGAGATTTGGATTTTGGTCACATAAATGTGCGCCCGTACTTAGGAAGGTAAAATTATTAAAGACGCGCCTAAAGCGACGAACGTGTTATTATCTTTGCGGGAAGCCGTGAAGTTTGCTAAATGGAATGTCTCGAATTTTTAAGTATCTTAATATAAGCATTTGAAGAGGGCCACGTAATTTATGGGTTTCATTGGACGCAGTGCACCTCGTATTTTATTTAAAGTCCAATTCTAGAGCAAACTATTATTTTATTGAATTCATCTCTAATGGATTGATTGACTAGTGTTGCTAATTATTAATTAAAGTTATACCAGGGCAGGAGCCCAATTTGGAATTGTGCCTAGCAGTCCGCAACTCAACAAATGCAATGATACAATAGACTAATAATGGGGGGGGGGGGGGCGTGAACATGATGCCCTATATTTATCTGTTTGAGTTTTTGAATTTGACTGTGTCTAAAAAGCTTCAGCTGTAAAGCTGAATATCATTTCGGGCCTCCAGGTAGGCCCAATTCCAAATCATCTGGGTAGCCTATTTTGATTGGCAATTATTATGAGCCCAAACCAGGAATTGGATTTAAAGCGGAACACAGAAAACACTAAATTTGATACACAATAAAACATAATAATTCTGTAGAAAAACTTATGAACAATTCGACTCCGCTCACATGCTAATTTTAAGTCTATATTTCATGCTTGAATTTAAACTAAACAACTGATTATGTATTGAAGATTAACATATCTCAAACTTTAAATAGACTTGAACTAACCTAGAGCTACACTGGACAACTATACATTATAAACTATAACAAAATGAAAGCAAATTATATAGTCCATATACAGTTCGGGTTTATGTATATACACACCAAAAGAAACAAAACTGAACCATACTAAACATATATTAGTAGCACCTATCTAACTATAGCTATACAACAATCCAAGAGAGCATGTATCAGGAAGCAATGCTTCTATTCCATTTCCAATTCAAAACATCAGCGCAATCTTAATATGTGTACCTGAAATTTACAATGAAGCAAAGGAGAAAGATGGAGTCAGTAGTAAAACCCAACACCAAGAAAAACTAGAGGATCAATTTGATAACCAGAGTTGCCTCAATCCAGAATAAACCCAAAATATCCTTTGATTGAGTTTAAAACACTTGAAATTGAACCAGGAAAACCCCCAGAAAAGCTTCAGCATTCAAATTCTAAGCTAAGTGATGCAAATTCGCCCCTAGAGTTTGAAACTAACTTGAACTTCATAGAACATTACTTTTTTGAAATTTCTGTTGTTTTTAGGATCTAAATGACCTAATTTTGTAAGGAAAATTTCAGATGTTCAAACTAAGAAACCTTTCTGATTTTTGTTTTTTATTTGAATTGCATGGATTGAATTTCAGATCTGGACTTTTTGGAAATTTTAAACTGTTGGAATTTTTTAGAGTTCCTGGAAGTTTAAGGAAATTTTTTTGATGTTTTCAGACTTCAAATTTTGTATGAAGGCATTAGGATAACTTTTTATAGCCAAAGCTCTAGGGAAACCCTTTTATTTGTGTTTACCCATTAGTCATTCTCTTATTTTTTCAGATTTATTCAATTAGTACCTAAATTTTTAACTTGTTATCCAAGTTATATCAGTCAACATCTGAATTTTACCTTTGAACCCTATTCTAGAAGCTCCTAGATCAGTTAACAAAGATCCCCAAAGAACTACCCAATCACCCTTGAATTGTTTCTATAATTACCAACTTATGTTAATTATTCTAACCTATCTAATTTACTGTGCTTAACCAGATAATTTTAAATATTAATCAGCTAACACTTTCCAAGCAAAATTTCAAAACTAACTGACTACTGATTTTCTGATTGCGAACTACTTATCAGAACAATTAAGGAGTAATTATCATTAAAACAGAAATGAAAACCAAACAAACCCTACATCAAATATAAAAATAAATGAAACACTGAGACAAACAAGATCAAACAGAAAAAAAAAGTAATATGTTCAAAGGAAAATTAGTTTAAGAAAAAAGTCCATGCACAGGCAGATATGCTAACCTATCTATCCAAATTAATCAATAAGAAATCAAAAATGAAAACTTAAGAAAAATTAATGACCCTAAAACAAAACATGATTGAACCGATTTTACAGGAAACAAAAAAAAAATAATAGGAGAAGAACTTATCCTTGCAAGGCAAGCTTTGCTTCAACACTTCAAGGAAAGGTCTCCGTTCTGAACCTTCTAGGGTTCTGCCGGTCTGACTCAAAATTCGAGCACTTTCGGTTGATCGAAGGGAATTAATCATGGATTCGGGAAGAAGGTGGTGAGGAGGATCAGAGGTGTTATTTTTTTTTGGGGGGGGGGGGGAGGGGGTTGGATGAAACACCGCCATACACGGCGGAGACGGTGGACATATTTTAACCTATTCGACAGGTTCAAGGAAGATTCAAGGGAAGTGGGGTTCAGATTTGGTTAGAAGAGGGAAAGGGAAACCTATAGTGTATTATTGGTGGTCGTTTGAGCCGGCGCCGCCGTGGACAGCGGACTTGTCAAACCTTTGAACAAAGATTCAAGACGAACGATTAAGATTCGAGGGCTGGGATTTAGGGTGTTAGAAAGAGGAGGAATAGGAGATTTAGGGATGCTAATTAGCGCGTCGTTGGAGACTTTCCGCCAGCAGCGACGATATCCGGCCGGCGGCGGATGGCGGAAAGGCAGTGGTTTTATTGTGCTGATACACCAATGTATTTTAGGGTTAAGGGGGACAAGGAACAAGGTTGGGTCTGTGGGGGTGGGGGGTTATTTGGAACAGTTATATACTTGAGGGATGCTTAATTCCGGACCGTTCAATCACCTGATATCAACGGTCCAGATGGGGATAGCTTGAGACGGAGTGTTTGGTGACTGAGCGGCGTCATTTGGGAATAAGGGTGGTGGACCGGGTCAGGGGCAGTGTGTTTGGGCTGGGACCATTATAGAGACTGGCCCAAATATATTTTCCTCCTTGTTTCTATATATCCTTTTTTTCAGATTTTATTTTTTTCTTTTGTTTGGTTTTTTTAATTATTAGTATTTTCAAAATTAAATTAGAAACCCTACATTAAAGCAAAATAAATACACATTTGACATGTAAGAGATGCTTATTAACTATAAATAGTAATTATCATAATTAATCAGAAAAGCAATCACCTAAATATTCTAATTAGAATTGAAGTTCAAATGAAACTATTTTTGAATTTTCTTTTCGTAAAATGGACCAATTACTAATTTCTTCTCAAAATGAAAAGTTGAATCCTAAATGCACATGCCACATATTTTGTATTTTCCATTAATTAAGATAAAATAAATATGCACAAACAAGTGCAGACCATTAATAGAAAATCCTATGAGAAATCAAAAATTGCAAATAGATAAAGAAAATTATTTTATTTTGAATTTATGGGAATGATTCATATAGGGAAAAAATCACATGCTCACAGTTGCTCTTCTTTGCACGGAAACACGGAGAGTTTTCGTGCAAAGATAAGTGAGCGGAACGAGTGATTTTTGCCCGTTAGAATACTCCGTGAGAAGCATTTTGAAAAGCTTGACCGTACCCTGCTTTAGAGGTTACCTACATATCCTCGGCTCAAAAGGAATCAGGTCAGTGTTGTTTAAGAATGTTTGGTAGCTGGGACTACTGAAGCTATGATTTCACTCTTGATGTTGCTGCTAACTGCTGCTAGACCCCCTTATTACACTTTGTGAAAAAATTAAGAAGCTAGACTAAGCTATGAACTATAGATTACAAGAGAACCTATCTATGTCTTGAATCTTTATCTTGATCCTTGTTTCTTTGTTGCCTTGTATTTCTTCCTATGAACTCCTTGGTGCCTTATTGACTTCTTGTTTTCTTTTTCTCTATATTTGTTGCTGAATTGTTGGACTTGACATGTATTCCCTTGTTTTGCAGGTGGGTGTCTTATTACCAAACCTTGAATCTTGAAAAATATTCCATTGTTCTGACAGGTGGACGCCTGATTACCAAAACTTGAAAATTTTAAAATATTCCCTTCTTCTAATAGGTGGGCGCCTGATTACCAAAACTTGAATCATTGAATAATATTCCCTTGTTCTAACTGGTAGGCGCCTGATTGGAGAGCCTGATTACCAAAACTTGAATCTTGAAAATATTCCCTTGTTCTAACAGGTGGACGCCTGATTAACAAAGCTCGAAACTTGAAAAATATCCCATTGTTCTAACAGGTGGGCGCCTGATTACCAAAGCTTGAAACTTGGAAAATATTCCCTTGTTCTAACAGGTGGGCACCTGATTACCAGAACTTGAAACTTGAAAAATTCCCTTGTTCTAATAGGTGGGCGCCTGATTACCAAAACTTGAATCTTGAAAAATATTCCCTTGTTCTAACATGTGGGTGCCTAATTGCCAAAATGTGAAACTTAAAAAATATTCCCTTGTTCTAAAAGGTAGACGCCTTGTTACCAAAACTTGAATCTTGAAAAATATTCTCTTGTTCTGACAGGTGGGCGCCTGATTACCAAAAGTTGAATCTCGAAAAATATTCCTTTGTTCTAACAGGTGGGCGCCTGATTACCAAAACTTTAAACTCGAAAAATATTCACTTGTTCTAACAGGTGGGCGCCTGATTACCAAAGCTTGAAACTTTAAAAATATTCCCTTGTTCTCCAGGTGGGCGCCTGATTACCATAACTTGAATATTGAAAAATAATCCCTGATATTGCTGCATGTGTACCTGATCACAAAAAAACAAACAAAACAAGCAAAAATTTTCTGCCCCAGTTTGGTGCTGGATGCATCTGTGAGTGTTAGTCAAATCCTCATGACAACTTTAAAATTAGGTTGTATTCCAAAAAGATATTATTTTACACTATGTTTCATTATCCGCGTTATGCCTGCTGGGGATCTACTGAGGGTCAATGATTAAAGCTACTTTCCCATTATCCAGGAGGGTCCTGACAACTTTTAACTAGATGCGAGATGTGTCTGTGGGGGATCAGTATTTAAAGCTACATCCCGTTATTCAAACGGGTCCTGATGACTCTTGTTGGGGAGATGTTTGTGCCCGCCCATGCTACCCGATTGTTGGTGTTTTTAGGCTAAGTCCTATTTTTCAGGAAGATCCTAATAACTCTTAACTGAATCCTACTTCAACATGCATATTTTATGCTCTTTTCTATCCATGATTATTTCTAACCTTTAAAAAAATGCCATTTTTCAAGAGGGTCCTGAGGGCTCCAGATTAAATGCCAATTCTAACTTCTTGTTGTTCCTGCTGGTGATCATTGTTCAGGAGGGTTTCAGTGACTCTTACCAGGGAAGGTGTCTGTTCCTGCCCATGTTACCCGTGCCTGTTTAAGTATTGAAAATGAACCCCATTTCAACTTCCATATTCCTTTTAACTCTCAGTTGTTTCTACTGGGGGGTTACTAATTAAAGTTTGTCCCAATATACTCTTGCTGGGGAGAACATTTATGATGGACTATGTTCTTTTTGAGCTATAACTGGGTCCCGTTTTCAGATGGCCCTGAGGTTTTGATCATATTTGCCATGTGCTTGCCCTCCCCGGTGGGCGGCCTCCCTTAGGAACTTCTGGCATTTCTTGCCCCTATGTTAATCAAAGAAAACTTGTTAGTTTGAAAAACGACAGTTAGCTTGTCGCATTCTTGTTGGAAGCGGCCTCCTCACTGTCGTGTTTTGTTGTGTTCAAATTTCCATGTTGATGATGAGTTGCCTGAGTTGTTTGGCTGACCCCCGGACCTTTATGGATTTACTTTGCTCCCCGTTGTTGTGTTAACACTCCTAGCCTTTTCGCTTGGATTCTTACGTCTTTCCTGATATTACCAAGTCAATGTACCATGCTCGTCTGACCCCTTGAACCTTGTGTCTTTACTTTGCTCTCCATCTTTGTGTCGCGTCCCTTAACTTTTCCAAACTCTTGCCTCTTGATTCAATTTTATCATTGAAGCTTTCGTGAATCCCTCCCCCTATTGTTTCAACCTTTGGTGCCTTTGTTATGTTTTGGGTGGCATGCGCTTCGTCCTTTTGGGAGCTGGTAGTACGCTTTGAAATTTCTCTCTCGTTGGCTTAAACAAAAAATTTTAGAGACTTGAAAGGAAAATGAAATGCAATGACTCAGAACTATTTTAGGGTAAAAAATTCCACATTTACTGACTGTTGAAAGGAAGAAAAAGGAAACTTATCTGACATGCACTTTGGCCTAGTAGACCCGGTCTGTCCCAATGACCAGCCTTCTGTTGCCATGCTTTTGTTGTTGTGACCATTTCTAACCCAATTTCTTCTCTTGCCTTACGGTGTTCTGAACGGATTTCTCCTAATAGCCCTTTTCCTGTTGTTGCTTGTTGCCTTGCCTTCGTCTCATGGTGCCCGTGAGGGTTTTCACCAATGAGACTCTCTCATTTTTATTTCTCTCAACTCGCATCGCCTTACAGTGCCCGCGAGGGTTTTCACTAATAAGACTCTCTCATTTTTATCATTTTTCTGCTTGGACTAGAGAGTCGTCCCGCGGTACGGTTTATCTTTCCTTGCTTGCCTCGGCATCTCTCAAAGATTGATTAGAAGGTTTTTCTTTGGACTGTAATGTAGGCATTTGGATGAAGGTTATAAAGAAACGGTTATAAAAGGCTCAAAAATCACTTTTATGGGTTCAAAATTTACAACTTTTGGAATCCAATTTTATATCACAAGCGCAAATTCTGCCCCAGTTTCTTGCTTGGGGCCATTAGATTTTATTTGAATATGATCGAGCCGTGAGGCTGCCTACGTATCCTTAAAAGGAATCAGGTCAAACGTTATTCCTTCTGATTCCTTACTTTTACTATTGTTTGTCTGTTTTCCTTTTCCTTCTCTCCTTCTGTTGTTCTTTTTTCCTTTTTCTTTTTTTTCTCTTTTTTTCTTTTTTATTTTCTTTCTTTTCTTTTCTTTTCTTGCTTTGTTTTGCTTTCTTTTCTCTTTTCGTTCTTGTCCTTTCACTGCCTTCTTAGTTGAGCTTTTGACTTTCGTTACTGATTCCGAAAGAGGGGTATGCAAGAAAATAATTGAAGCTCAAGAAGGTTAACAAAGAGTAAAGTGTTTAGATAGTTGAATAAAATTCCTTCGTTAATTCAATCTCTAAAACATGCCAAGTACAAACAAACACCAAGTATAGACAATGATTCAAACAAAAGAAAGTCATACATAATATCTTTTGACAGCATCTGAATTGATAGCCATTTCTACACATTTTCCTTCCACATCTGTTAGATATAATTCCCCATAGGACAACACTCTTGACACGACAAATGGTCCTTGCCAGTTTGGAGCAAACTTGCCCTTTGCCTCGACCTGGTGAGGGTGAATGCGTTTCAGCACCAATTTACCCACTTCAAACTTTCTTGGATGCACTTTCATGTTATATGCTCTAGCCATCCTCTGTTGATACAGCTGGTCGTGACAAACCGCTGCCAGTCTTTTCCCATCAATCAAACTCAATTGCTCCAAACGAGTTCTAACCCATTCTTCATCGTTGATTCCTACTTCAGCCACAATCTTAAAGGAGAGGATTTCAACTTCAGTTGGGATTACTGCTTTTGTGCCATATACCAACAAATATGGGGTTTCCCCTATCAAAGTGTGGATGATACTGCTATAGCCTAATAGTGCAAAGGGTAACTTCTCATGCCACTACCTCGGCCCTTCCATCATTTTATGAAGTATCTTCTTTATGTTCTTATTGGCTGCCTCGGCCGCTCCATTTGCCTTGGGGCAGTACTAGGTGGAGTTTCAATGTGTAATCGTGAACTGATGGCCTACATCCATGTACGAAGTCGACTACTGCTTTGAAGGTTTTGGCTTCAACCCATTTGGTGAAATAGTCAATAGCAACAAGGATAAACCCGTGTCCATTAGAAGAAGCTGGCTCGATAGGCCCGATGACGTCCATGCTCCAAGCAACATAAGGACATGGTGCAGACATCGTATGCAATTCAGACGGCGGGGAGTGAATCAAGTCTCCCTGCACCTGACATTGATGGCATTCGCGCATGAAGCTGATACAATCCTGTTCCATGGTTAGCCAATAATATCTTGACCGGAGAATCTTCTTTGCTAAAACATATCCGCTCGTGTTTGGCCCGCAGACGCCAGCATGCACCTCAATCATGATGGGTGTCGCCTGTCCATCATCTACACATCTTAACAAACCAAGATCTGGCATTCTTTTGTATAATATCCCTAAAAAAACCCACTTGACAAGCGATGGATTGTTCTCTTATGGTCACTCGTGGCTTGTACCGGGTACACATCCATCATGATATATTCTTTGATGTCGTGGAACGAAGGCTCACCGTCATGCTCTGCTTCCACCATGTTGCAATAAACGTGCTGATCATGGACGTGGATATGTATCGGGTCAACATAAGCCTTATCCGGATGATGTAACATTGGCACCAAAGTAGCCAAGGCATCAACAACCTCATTGTAAATTTTGAGGATGTGCCTAAACTCTATTGACTGGAATCGTTGACAAAGATCATGCAAGCATGGCCGGTATGGTATGAGCTTTAAATCTCTTGTTTCCCACTCCCCTTGAATTTGGTGTACCAGAAGGTCTGAGTCTCCCAAGACCAAGACTTCCTGGACACCCATGTATGCTTATAATCTCAAGCCCAAAATGCATGCCTCATATTCAACCATGTTGTTGGTGCAATAAAATGGGAGTTGAGCCATGACTGGGTAATGATGCCCTTCTTCAGAAATGAGCACTGCTCCTATCCCGGCGCCTTTCATGTTGGCATCCTCATCGAAAAACAATTTTCATCCTAATTTCTTGCCCTGTTCCATTTCATCAAATGCATCACTTCCTTGTCCAGGAAGTATGTGTTTAAGGGCTCATATTCTTCGTCTATCGGATTCTCAGTTAATTGATCAGCCAATCCTTGTGCTTTCATGGAAGTCCTAGCACATAGACAATGTCAAACAAAGTGAGCAAGATTTGCCATTTCGCGAGCCTCCCTGTGGACATGGGCTTCTGGAAAATGTACTTCAATGGGTCCAGACGTGAGATGAGACAAGTGGTATATGATGACAAATAATGTTTTAACTTCTGGGTTGCCCATGTCAAAACGCAGCATGTCCTTTCAAGATGAGTATACTTAGCCTTGTAGGCCGTAAATTTCTTGCTGAGGTAGTATATTGCATGCTCTTTCCTTCCGGTGACATCATGTTGACCCATCACGCATCCAAATGAGTTGTCCAAGACTATCAAATATAAGATCAAGGGCCTTTCTGGTTCTGGCGGGACCAACACCAGTGGGTTCGGCATATATTCCTTTATCTTATCAAAAGCCTCTTAGCACTCTCCCGTCCATTTCACCGCAGCATCCTTTTTTCAATAGCTTAAAGATGGGCTTGCAAATGGTTGTGAGCTGAGCAATGAACCAACTGATGTAATTCAATCTTCATAATAGACTCATCACCTCTATTTTGTTCCTCGGTGGCGGTAGTTCCTGTATATCTTTGATCTTTGATGGGTATAGTTCAATGCCTCGTTGACTGACTATGAACCTTAGCAACTTCCTTGAGGGGACCCCAAATGCGCATTTTGCCGGGTTGAGTTTGAGATCATACCTGCGGAGCCTCTGGAAGAATTTCCTCAAGTCTTTAACATGATCGGATTGCTTTCTGGACTTCACAATCATATCATCCACATAGACCTCAATTTCCTTATATATCATATCATTAAAAATGGTCGCCATTGCCCTCATATATACCGCCCCGGCGTTCTTCAAACCAAAAGGCATGAGCCTATAACAATATGTCCCCTGTGGCATGATGAATGATATTTTCTCCGCATCTTCTTCATTCATTAATATTTGGTGGTAGCCTGCGTAACAATCCACGAATGACCCAATCTCATGCTTTGCACAATTGTCAATCAATATGTGAATGTTTGGCAGGGGGAAGTTGTCCTTCGGACTTGCTTTATTGAGGTCACGATAATCGACGCACACCCTCGTTTTACCATCCTTCTTTGGTACAGGCACAACATTAGCTAACCGGGTGGGATATCGTGTGACTCGGATAACTTTTGCCTCAAACTGCTTGGTCACTTCCTCTCTGATTTGTACGCTCATATCAGTTTTAAACTTTCTCAACCTTTGTTTGATGGGAAAATAGGCTGGGTCGGTGGGCAATTTGTGAACCACCAAGTCAGTGCTCAATCCGGTCATATCATCGTAGGATCATGCAAAGACATCTTTGTATTCACGCAGTACTTCAATTATTTCTTTCTAAGTTGTGATTCCAGATGGACACTTATTTTGGTTTCTCTAACATTATCCAGGCTCCCTAAATTGACTGCCTCTGTATCATCAGGTTTGGTTTGGGTTTCTCTTCAAATTGGCTCAACTCTTTACTAATTTCATCCCATTCTCCTTTCGCGTCGTACTCTGGCTTATCCTCATGTTCTATCTCCTGAATTATTATTTCTGAACTAGACCGATTTTTAAGACTGGGTCGAAAAGTCTTTATGCATGTCAGGTCATCGAAGCCAACATAAAATAATTGTACAAAAGAGAAAAGGAAAAGAAGTAAAGAAAAATGGAAACTATCAGCACTGTTGGAAAGGAAATGGCATTTCATTAGAATAAAAAAATAATAGAGTTTACACATCCAAACTGACGGAAATAAAAACTAAATTAACAACTCTGGAGCTAATATAAGCAAAACTGAAAGAAAAATCAAAGCCGACTACCACAACTCCCTCCAGGTGGGAAGAGAAGTAGCTTCCCAATTGTTGACTTTTCCGCATGCTCCCACAAACTGCACATCTGCCCTGATCGATCCCTCTCCTGCCTCGACCATGTTTACCTTATTGAATAGCCTTTCCAATCCCTTATCCAAATCCCCATCTGCATCGATCAGCGGACCGGGAATCTTTGGCACTGGACACTTGCTAATACTAGGCTTGACAAATGATCTGGACAACCTTGGGATGGGCTTTGGGAGGGCCCAGGCCCTCTATTTTAGCTTTCTGGCTTGCCTTATGTCCGTAGCTATAGGCTTGAACCCTAGACCAAAAGTGTCCATATTTTTTGGGAGAGACACTGGTTGCACGATGCCTTGTAGAGAAGCACCCAACCCCTTGCCGGGAATGAAACCATTCTTCAACATTTCTGAAGCCACCATGAGTGACGCGGCTGCTATCCTTGGAGTTGTGACAACCTCACCTTCCGGGATTTTCTTAACTGACACCGTGTCGAATACCTGGTAGACCTATGAACCTTTGTTGTCTAAAGATTCAATAAAAGGTACGATAGCATCACCTGATATATACTGATTATCTTCACCGTGCACCACAATCTCTTGCCTGTCCCATTCAAATTTGACCATCTGGTGCAAAGTAGATGGTACTACCTTGGCTGCATGAATCCAGGGCCTTCCCAATATTAGGTATAAGAAACTACCACGTCCAACACTTGAAATTCCATGATGAACTCAATAGGCCCTATTGTCAATTCCAACACTATATCACATACTGAATCTTTGCCTCCGCCATCGAACCCCCGAACGTAAATGTTGTTCTCGTGAAGCCTTTCATTTTCCACCTTCAGCTTGATCAATGTGGAGAGGGGGAAAATATTTGCACAGGACCCATTGTCAACTAGAACCCAAGTGACCACAGCATCTTCACACTTCATATTCAAATAAAGGGCCTGATTATGCTCAGTGCCGTCCATAGGCAACTCATCGTCAGAGAAAGTGACCCGATTTACCTCGAACATCTTGTTTGCAATCTTCTCCAAATGATTTGATGTTATCTTGTCATGGACGTGGGCTTCGTTCAAAATCTTCATCAATGCCCGGTGGTATTCATCCGAATGGATTAATAAGGACATTAAGGATATCTGAGCTGGTGTTTTCCTCAATTGCTCTATGATGGAGTAGTCCTGAATTTTCATTTTCTTCAAAAATTCTTCTGCCTCTTCTTCTAATATAGCTTTCTTCATCAATTCTGGGTTGTCTTTGGGAATCCTGCTTTTCCTCAATTCCTCAGGGGCAAAGTATCTCCCTGATCGAGTCAAATCCCGGGCTTCGCAAACTTCCTCCCTAACCTCCTTCCTTTTGTACATCACTATTGCTTGTTCGTATCTCCAAGGAAAGGCTTTGTTGTTGATGACTAGCGACTGGATTACTAGTTTTACAATGACAGGCTCTATGCGAGCACCTTCCACAACTACAATGGGTTCTCTAGCTGCCCCGTGTACTATCACTTTGGCATGTTCCTATTTTGATGTAACAATGTATGATGACCTCCCTTGAACTACAAAAGGTTTGCTGCTTCTTCCTTTTATCTCGATCACTGACTTCTCACCGCTCATTTTCTCAGTTGGCTTGACTTTACTGGGTTTGATCATCATTACCGTTTAAGAGGGCTTTTTAGTCTCTCCCCCTTTCTCTACGATCTAAATCAAGATGGTCTCGTGATGGGCCGACAGTGAGTTTTGGTTAATGTTGAGTGCCTCTGGAGTATGCACTTCAATCTGGTGGGAGTCAATAAGTTCATGGATAGCATTCTTTAAATGACAACACTTTTTGGTATCATACCCCGGTGCACCGGAACAGTATTCAGGCCTAACATAATAATCTTGATTCTTCGAGGGAAGATTTGGCAATTTTGCTTCTATTGGTCTCAAATATCCAGTTGTCGCAGTCGATGGAATAAACTAGTGTAGGATTCTCCCAATGGAGTGAAAGTTTTCTTCTTTTGCCCCCTCTCGTTTCTCAACACTGGATTAGCTCGGAAGGAGGGTTTCGGGGGTTGTTGGTAGGATCTTGGAGGTGGGTAATGATTTTGTGGAGTTGGGTAGGTAATTTGTAGGGCCGGCACACGCCATTGTGCGTAGGCGGGAGGTTGGGTATATGCTTGTGCATGATGGACTAAGAATAGAGGTTCTAACGGTGGATAATAATGTTGTGGTGGGCCGTATGGAGGGTGTGGTTATGTTTGGTGGTGAGGACGGGGTTGGGTGTAATGGGATAGGTCCCGATTCCTGAACCAAGTTCCCGACTCAACTGTTGCTACTTCCTCCTTCTTCTTCTTTCCAAATGTTCCCCCAGCTCCACCTTGGATGGCCTGAGTGGTCGCCTTGATTGCAGAGTAGCTCATGATCTTGTTGGATTTGAGGCATTCCTCGACCATACTCCCCATTTTAACTACCTCGTTGAAAGATTTACCTACTACCGACACCAGATACCCAAAATAGGTAGGCTCTAGAGCTTGCAGGAAATAATTCACCATCTCACTCTACTTCATTGGAGGATCAACCTTGGCTATTTGTTCTCTCCACCGAAAACAAAATTTCCTAAAACTCTCCTTGTGTTTCTTATCCAGATTTTTCAATGATAGTCGATCCGGGAAACTTTCGAGGTTATATTGAAAATGACAGGCCGACGCTTGTGCCAGGTCATCCCAAGTATACCTTCGATTGTGATCCTGCCGCAATTTTTCTTTTCCCCCCTGCTCCTCTCATTTTTCTGCAAAACCCCCTTAAATGCATGAGCGGATCGCCATGTCCATCATATGAGTCAAATTTAGGCATCTTAAAACCTGGAGGCAACTGCACATCTGGAAATAAATAAAGGTTCTTGAACGCTATGCTCACCTGGCTGCCTAACCCTTGCATGTCCTTGAATGATTTTTCTAAACTTCTAACATTTCTGAGCACCTCCTTTTACTCAAGAGTTTTGACTGGATTTTTGCCTCCTGCCAGGATTTCGAAATGGGGAGCATAGGAATAGGGTGCATGGGCTTTGAAAGCGGGTTCTGGTGGATATTATTGGTTGTCGTAAGCTTGAAGCAAGGGCTCACTTGATGATCTATGGAGTACGGGAGGAGGAGGTTCCACATAAATGGGAGCAATTGGTGGAGGGGGATGAGGAACGACTTTGGGTAGTGGAGCTGAAGGTGGTTTAGAGGTCGTACCCTGGTGCTGCAAGTAGATAGGAAAACTTGAGGGTGGATCAGTGGTGGACTGGTCATGAGCTTGGGCCAGTGGTGGAATGAAGGTTGGGTTAGCAAGATAGGTTGGGGGAGGCTGTCCTCTCGCCCATTCCTGGTACATCTCAACCATTGGCCATGACTTGCTTGCTCTTGGACCGCGTGTTGTAGGAGTGGGTTGCCAGAATGCAGCAAGTACTAACCACCTGTCTAGTCTGAATGCAAAAACACCAATAATTTGTTAATGGTTAGGTTTTGACATACAAGCGGCCACATATTGGGGGTGAATACACGTATACAATGATTGGTTACTACATGCATCGGTTGCTTGCGTTATCCTGACTTTCATTTTCTTCATTTGCAATGCCCTTTTTTAGTTTTATTCTCTTACTCTCTCTTGTTTTGTTTTTTTTCTTGTTTGTTTTCTTGCCTTTTCTCTGCTTTTCTCTCATATTCTCTCCCTCTTCGTTACTTTTCTCTTTTCTTTTCTTTATTCGGTTATGGTCAATCCAATGTAGATTTCCTGCGTATCATGATCCCGCATGAATCAAATCGAGTGTAGTTCTGGCAGATAAAAAGTGAAGGAAGAATAAAACATTTTGGAATTCTCAATTTTCATAATAATAAACTTTGGTTACAAAGACTTGAAAAACTTGAAGATTTAAACAAGCAACTAACATATTCTGATGAAAGACAAATTACAGACTTGAATAACAACTAACTCTGCGTAAGAGAAAATACAGACTCCAAGACAAACTGACAGACTTTTACGAAAAATACAAGCTCAAGAAATCACGAATACATTAGGGCTTCAATTTCTCCTGGGACCCGCGAGGCATCGTTGGGCCTTGCTGTGGGTCGACTAGCTAAATCCCCCAGGAGGAGATGGAGACCTTCCACTACGCAGCGAACAAAAAGCATCGGGGTGGAAGAGAACATGGATCTTGGCATATCCTCATAGCTGCTACACTTCATTGCGATGTAATGGGCGATCCTTTTGATTTTTTCTCGTATGGAACCTTTCTTTTGCAGTAACTGCCCAATCTGCTTGGTTCTGGCCCCCAAAGTTTGGTTAGCTACCCAATTTTGTTCTTGAAGTTGTTGAAAATTCCATTCCAATTGCGCCAATGTTGTGTAACAATGTTCCCTTTCAATTTTGAACTCTTTTGCCTGTTTGATCATTTTGTTTTCTATGATGATTACCCTTTTCTTTAATCCTACAACCTTACCGTCGAATGCTTCTGTTAATTGCTTAACTAGACATGCTCATTCTGCCGTATTTTTGGCCAGTTATTTTCGAGTCCTGGCTAATTCCCTTTCTGCCTTGTTCAAATCAAAACTGTAGTCATTCACCTTCTGTCTTAGGCTATCTATAATTTTTGACTCCTTGGCACTTCGGACGGGGGTTTTCTGCTGTTACTTTCATTTTTTGAATTTGGGCCCGAAGGCCCACATTTTTTTTGACTAGTTTCTTCTTTTCGCCTTCATCTGTGGCGGCCTGTAAATATTTGTCAAATTGCAAATTCATGACATGTTTATCCAGTTTGCCTATTGTAGCCCTATACTTGTGTTCTTTAGCCAACCAGTCCCACTGCTCTTGTGATGCTTCAACGAATTCCTGGAGATGGGGCCTTTTGGATGGCCTCTCGAACTCAGTTTTTCTCCTGTACCAAACAAGGTACCCTGGAGACACTTCACCTCTGGACCGATCCCGTACACTGGTGTTTGCTGTTAGGTATTGGCATTCATTCCAAATTTTGCAGATCGTTGCTTCAGGGAACTAGACATCAGGTCGAATCTCGACTACCTGGGACTGAGATCTTCGTCTTTTGGCACTATCTGGTACCTCGCGAGCTGTCTCAAGACCCGATATGGGGCATAAGGCTAGATACTGCTAAGACCCATCAGAAGGAAGTGAGGCTCCATTGACACCATGTATATGATCTCGTCCACATACGACCATCCTAGTGTCCACTCTATTCGACCGGCGATGGGGGATCGAAAGTAAGATATCCATCCTGTTACTCATTCAGGCAAGCTGAGCCCTTCAATCCTTATGTAAAATTCCTCTATACAAGTTTTCTCCACTGACCCATGGCTCATAAACTGGGGACGGTGGTACAGATTCTCGATCATCCACATTTGCAACAACATATTGCACCCCTCAAAGAAATCTTTCCCGGTCCTGCAAGCTGTGAGAGCACGAAAGATCTCAGCTACTATCATAGGTGCGAGTGTGCTTTTGGTTTGGGTGCGTAGAGTGCTGACAACCCCTGCTATTTTTATGTCGATGTTCCCATCTTTCCTTGGAAACACCATGAGCCCTAGGAAAGACACCATAAAAGTGAAACGTCTTTGTTCTTCCCATTTGTTCTCTGCAAGAATGAAAAACTATAAAACCCTGCTGCCAAGTTTGAGTTGTGTACCACTCTGCTTATCTTCTGGGTATCTAAGAATTTATGCACAGCTACAATTCTTGGGGCAACCAAATACTCTTGTCTCAAAGGAAGCTCAGCATCCTTAATGTACCCGGCTATTTCTTCTAAGGTCGGGGTAAGTTCAAAATATGAGAAGTGGAACACATTGTGCGCCTGGTCCCAACACGTGACCAATGCTCTAATGAAGTCTCCACGGGTTAAAATCTCCAATAGTCCGGAAAGGCCCCCCAAATATTTCTTGACCTCTTCTTGCCCTTCTTTCCTAGATCATTCCACCATAGCCGCAACTCCAAAGGGATTCTGCTTATGAATGAGAAAGGTTTGTTTTGGATTGTACTCATCCTGCGCATTTATTAAAGTGATTTAGTGACTTATGTTTTCATTCTGTTTGACTCAAAAATCAAAATTGGCCCCCTTATCCTATGAAATTCGTTTTCTAAAACAACAACCTAGCTTTGCAGATACAACCTTTCAACACTCCAGAGGAAGATTTAAAAGCTATGTCCGCTAACTGGCAAAAAATAAAATAAAAACAAAGGTGGTCGTTTGTGCAAAATCAGCCTTCCAGGGTCTCTTTCGGTAACATTTGGCTATTCTTGACAACAACGTCATCACCTTACTTATTACAACAATACAAAAACTATTTTTCATTTTCGGCTATTTTCCTTATTAATATTTTTTGCCAAAAAGGAAGTTGGACCCGATGGAGGTTGCCTACGTATCTCACACCCTGTGAGAATCAAACTGGCGTAGTTCGGGCAAACAAAGCTATTTTTTGAAAACAAGACTTGTCTTTCTTTTTTTCATTTCATAAAAACAAAACTATTTTTGAAAACAAGATTTTCTCTTTTTCTAGGGCGAATAAAACAGACTCCCCTTTTTTCCATTTTTTGTTGTTTTTTTTTCAAAAATTTGGCAGAGCTTCGGCAGTATTTGGACATTGGTTTTCCTAAAACAGGTCGTTAACTCTCCATACCCGTGAAAATCCGGTCAACATGCAAATCAGAAACAAATAAATGCACAAGCAGGATGCATCAGGATGATCCATTATTCCGGGTACAAATGTCCTAGATGGACCCAACCCCTGTGTTGAGTCCCCTAAGTCAAATGCATGACACAGATAAGCATTCTTACTAGGGATCTGGCATGAGGTTAAGTTATTCTATGTTTTAAAACCTGGGTATTTATTCTAGATTGTGTACCCAAGCGGGCAACTTGAGTCGAGGAGGGGGCTACGTACCGGGGTCCCGCAAGATCATCTGGCTAAGTAACTTGTCCGAGCCTCTTTCTTATTTCAAGGTATGACACTAACAAAATAGGGAGTCTCGGTCAGCGAGCACATCCCCGAAGATAAGAAGAGAGGGGTCTCGCAACTTTTTCTATGTACAGTCCAAATAATAGTAAAGCGGTAAAACAACTTTTAACATATTGGGTATAATTATGTAATAAAATCAGATAATAAGGCCAGATACAACAATAATTGAAAGCTCAAATTCTTGAACCCTGAACCAAAGATTCTGGGTTCGGTCCCCAACAGAGTCGCCAGAGCTGTCACACCTCCTTTTTGAACTCCACAACTAGGCGAAGGGCATGGATAAGGGAGTTTTTCCAATTAAAGGACAATCGAAATGGGATTTATTTAAAAGATTCAGAGTCGCCACTTAGGAGATTTATGGTTTCCCAAGTCATCGGTTTAGAATCCCTAATTGAGGAAAAGAATGAATCTGTTTAACAGTTCGCAAATCAGAAATCCAAGTAAGGAATTCTGTTAACTCAGGAGAAGGTGTTAGGCATTCCCGAGTTCTGTGGTTTTAGCATGGTCACCCAACTGTCATATTCGGCTTAAATTATCTGATTTTAAACAATTATGAACCTATGTGCTAATTTTAACTTTAGCCACCCTTATTATTTTTAAAGAAAATTGCAATGTCGTTAAAACATGCCGCGAACCACGTCACACAAATGCACCCGTGGTTTTTGACATATTTTGACTTTATTGAGATTTGGAATTGGGTCAAATAAATGTGCACCAATACTAAGGAATGAAAAATTATAAAAGACTTACCTAAAGTGACTAACGTGTTATTATCTTTGCGGGAAGCCATGAAGTTCGCTAAACGGCATGTCCCAAATTTCTAAGTATCTTAATATATGCATTTAAAGAGAGCCACGCAATTTATGGGTTTCGTTTGACGCGGTGCACCTCATTTTGTTATTTAAAGGTTAATTCTAGAGCAAACTATTATATTATTAATTCATCTCTAAAGGATTGATTAACTAGTATTGTTAATTATTAATTAAAGTAATACCAAGGCAGGAGCCCAATTTGGAATTGTCCTTAGCAGTCTGCAACTCAACAAATACATTGATTTAACAGACTAACAGTGGTGGGGCGTGAACATGAGGCCCAATATTTATCTGTTTGAGTTTTGGAATTTGACTGTGTATAAAAAGCTTCATCTGTAAAGCTGAATATCATTTCGGGTCTCCAGGTAGGCCCAATTCCAAATCATCAGGGCAGCCTATTTTGATTGGCAAATATTATGAGCCCAGACCAGAAATTGGATTTAAAGCAGAACAAATAAAATACTAAATTTGATACACAATAAAACATAATAATTCTGCAAAAAAACATATGAACAATTCGACTCCGCTCACATGCTAATTTTAAGTCTACATTTCATGCTTGAATTTACACTAAACAACTGATAATCTATTGAAGATTAACATATCTCAAACTTTAAATAGACTTGACCTAATCTAGAGCTACACTAGACAGCGATACCATTATAAACGATAACAAAATGAAAGCAAATTACATAGTCCATATACAGTCCGGTTTTATGTATATACACACCAAAAGAAACAAAACTGAACCATACTAAACATATATTAGTAGAACCTATCTAACTATAGTCATACAACAATCCAAGTGAGCATGTATCAGGAAGCAATGCTTCTATTCCATTTCCAATTCCAAGACTACATCAGGGCAATCTTAATGTGTGTACCTGAAATTTACAATGAAGCAAAGGAGATAGATGGAGTCAGCAGTAGCTCAGCAGTAAAACCCAGCACCAACACAAACAAGAGGATCAATTTGATAACCGGAGTTGCCTCAGCCCAAAATAAACCCAAAATATCCTTTGATTGAGCTTAAAACACTTGAAATTGAACCAGGAAAACCCCCAGAAAAGCTTCAGCATCCAACTCGTAAGCTAAATGATGCAAATACCACACTAGAGTTTGAAACTAACTTGAACTTCAATAGAACAGTACCTTCTAGAAATTTCTGTTTGTTTTGAGGATCTAAATGACCTAATTTTGAAAGGAAACTTTGAGATGTTCAAACTAAGCAACCTTTCTGATTTTTGTTTTGAATTTGAATTGCAGGGATTGACTTTTAGATCTGGACCTTTTGGAATTTTTAGACTATTGGAATTTTTTGGAGTTCCTGGAAGTTTAAGGGATTTTTCAGAATGTTTTCAGACTTCAAAACTTGTGAATGAAGGCATTAGGATGCATTTTTATAGCCAAAGCTTTAGGGAAGCCCTTTTATTTGTGTTTACCCATTAGTCCTTCTCTTATTTTTTCATATTTATTCATTAGTCCCTAAATTTTTAACTTGTTATCCAAGTTATATCAGTCAACATCTGAATTTTACCTTTGAACCCCCATTCTAGAAGCTCCTAGATCAGTTAACAAAGATTCCTTAATGAACTGTCCAAATCACCCTTGAATTAATTCTAAAATTACCAACCTATATTAATTAATCTAGCCTCTCAAATTTACAATGCTTAACCCGATAATTTTTAATATTAATCAGCTAACACATTCCATGCCAAATTTCAACACTAACTGACTACTGATTTTCGAATTTCAAACTACTTATCAAATCAATTAAGGAATAATTATCATTAAAAAAGAAATGAAAACCAAGCAAGCCCTACATCAAATCTAAAAAGAAATGAAATATTGAGACAAACAAGATCAAACAGAATTATAAAACTAATATGTACAAAGGAAAATTAGTTTAAGAAAAAAATCAATGCACATGCAGAAATGTTAACCTATCTAGCTAAATTAATCAATAAGAAATCAAAAATGAAAACTTAAACAAAATCAATGACCCTAAAACAAAACATGATTGAACCGATTTTACAGGAAACAAAATTCAAAATGAAAAATAACAATAGGAGAAGAAATTATCTATGCAAGTCGAGCTTTTCTTCAAAACTTCAAAGAAAGGTCTCCATTCTGAACCTTCTAAGGTTCTGCCGGTCTTTGACTCAAAATTCGAGCAGTTCCGGCGATGTTCAAAGGCAATTAAGGGTTTCGGGAAGAAGGTGGTGAGGAGGGTCAGAGGTATTATTTTGGGCGGGGTTGGATGAAACACCGCCGTACACGGCGGAGGCGGTGGGCATATTTTAACCTAGTTGAGAGGTTCAAGAAAAATTCTAGGGAAGTGGGGTTTAGATTTGGATAGATGAGGAAAAAGGGAACCTATGATGTATTATTGGTGGCCGTCTAGTCCGGCGTCGCCATGGATGGCGAACCAGTCAAAACTTTGAACGAAGATTCAAGATGAACGGTTAAGATTCGAGGGCGTGGGATTTAGGGTGTTGGAAAAAGGAGGAAGGGGAGATTCAGGGGTGTTAATTTGGGCGTCGTTGGAGACTTGCAGCTGGCGGCGACAATTTTCGACCGTCGGCAGACGGTGGAGAGGTGGTGGTTTTACGATGGTGATACACCGGTGTAATTTAGTGTTAAGGGGAACAGGGTACGATGTTGGGTCTGTGGGGGTAGGGGTTATTCGGGACAGTTATATACTTGAGGGATGCTTAGTTCTGGGCCGTTCGATCACCTGAGATCAACGGTCCAGATAGGGATATGCTTGAGACGGGAGCGTTTGGTGACTGAGCGGCATCGTTTGGGAATAGAGGTGGTGGACCGGGTCAGGGGATGGATTGGGCTGGGAACATTATAGAGATTGGCCCAAGTATATTCTCCTCCTTGTTTCTTTATATCCCTTTTTCAGATTTATTTCTTTCTTTTGTTTGTTTGTAATTTTTAATTATTATTATTTTTAAAATTGAAATAGAAATCCTAAATTGAAGTAATATAAATACACATTTGACATGTAAGAGGTGCTAATTAACCATAAATAGTCATTCTCATAATTAATAAGAAAATCAATCACCTAAATATCCTAATTAGAATTAAAGTGCAAATTAAACTATTTTTGAATTTTCTTTCGTAAAATGGACCAATTACTAATTACTTCTCAAAATGCAAAATTGAATCCTAAATGCACGTGCCACATATTTTTTGTATTTTCCATTAATTAAGATAAAATAAATATGCACAAACAAATGCAGAACATTAACAGAAAATGCTACGAGAAATCAAAAATTACAAATAGACAAAGGAATTTATTTTGTTTTGAATCTACGGGAATGATTCATATAGGACAAAATTCACATGCTCACAGTCATAGCTGCGAACTTTTAAATATCTTGACCACAAGCTTGTAAGGATCTTCGCACAAACTTTTATGGGTCTTCCCCGCAAATTTTAGAGGTAGTCGTCGCGAAATTTTAAAGATCTTCACTGTGAACTTTTTAAGGTCTTTACCGTGAACTTTTAAAGGTCTTTACTGTGAACTTCTAAAAAGAAAACAAGAAACAACAAAGTAAAACAAAGAGAACAACACAAAAAAAAAGAAGAAGAAATTACGTTTGCATCAGAACTTCCAAAGTCTACTCAAAGTGGTTTGCAAACGCTAAAAGTAATATTAATAGAATAAAGTATATTGTATTTATAAAGCTTGCAAAATGCATCAAAGAACATATAGTCCCGAGGGGGGACCAGTTGAAAAGGGGCGGCAATAATCAGTCTCCAACATGGCCTTTGATGGCTAACATACGAAATTTAAAAAAGGATAATTAGGTTCAAGTTCATACAAAATATGGAGTCTATTTATATAGGCATGGATATAAGTAATATGACTCCTAACATACTTCTAATATCACTTTTGAGTCCTCGTGCAAGTGGAAAGTTGTTCCTTGTGCTAACATGTTACTTTCGTGTTTTGATTGAAGCTTGGAAACTTTAATATTTCAAGCTTTGGAATTATAATGGTTACTTTAAGGAATTTTTACGTGAAAAGAGATAAGGAAAAAAGGATTTTGCTTCAATATTACTTCAAACCTAGTCAAATAAATGTGACAAATCTTGAAGTAGGGGTATTTGTAAGCATTAAAATTTAAACGAATTTAAATCGATAAAATTATACGGACTGTTATGAAATAGAAGATTCTTACACTTCTATTTAAGGTGAATGTCTTTAATGTATCTAATTAGAGAGATTTTAGAGTTCTATTAGTGGTAGCTAAATCTTCCTCTCCCCTATAAATAGAGGTGCCCCCTACCATTGTAAATCATCCCTTGAGACCCCTCCCAACTCAATAAGAAGAACTCTCTCTACTCTTCTCTCTATTGCTATTGTTCTTGTTCTATTGTTCTTGTCTTTTGCTTTAGTTTATAACACGTTATCAGCACGAGACTCTACCGTCTCAAGTATCATTCTCGAAAATCCAAGGGTTTTTCTTCAAAGAAAGAATGAAGAAAGAAAAAGAAAAAAAAAAGGAGGAGGCAGAAAGAAACGAAAAGTTGAAAAGAAAAAGGAAAGAAAGAAAGGAAAGAAAGAAAGGAAAGGAAGAAAGGAAGAAAATATTGAAAATATATTTGGTATACCTTAAAGGTAAGTAATTTACTTTTTTTTTTCAAATTCTTGGAATTCTATAAATTTTATATACAAAGTTTGATTATAACTCTAATGGAGTTTGTGAGAAATTATAACCACACGAAGTGGTAAAATCTCTATGTTCTGCCATGATTAAATTCATGTATGATTGTGGACGTGACAAAGAATTCCGTCCAATTGAATTTGCTCCATTCCCTTTAGAGAATGTGGTAGCAGCTTGTGTAAAGCACATGATTTTGATCCATTCCCTGAAGTGAATGTGATAATTGTAATAGAGCCCGTAAGTATGAACACGCTCTTGATGTAATTGTGTCATATGAAAAGAAAGTTCGTTGCCCTCGAAATTTCGGGCAAGAACTATGGTGTTGGATGATGAAATCCACTTTGATGCTATGGGTCTCGAAGACGCCATTAAAAACAGAAATAGTGCATCCACCCAAAACTATACTAAGGCCTTGATTCTCTTGCGCCATCACCTTGATGAAGGTTTGAACCTATGCTAAGGCCTTGATTTTCTTGCGCCATTACCTTAAGGAAGGTTTGAAACTGTATGAAGGCCTTGATTTTCTTGCGCCATCACCTTGATGAAAGTTTGAAGATTGAATATCTCAACATCAAGGATTCACCCATCTTGTGGAAAGACTTAAAGAAGAGAGATGACAACATGAAGTTGGTCACTCTGCCACTAGCACGATACGATAAGAATCCAAAAGCAAATAGTTCATAAACTATATATTATCGTTGCGGTGAAAACGGGCACTGGTCTAAGTCTTGCCGTATACCAAGACATTTGGTTGACCTTTATTAAGCATCTCGAAAGAGTAAACGCCCCATAACGAATTTTGTCTCTGAAGACAACTTGAATATGGCAGACTTCTTTAAGCAACCCGATGGGAAGATAGACCACCTAATCGATGATGGATCGGTGATGAAAGAAGATGGAGCTGTTTGATTTATTTGTATTAGTTAATGAATAAACTAATAGTCATTAGTATTAGCTCATATTAGCTAGTTCATGATATGATATTTGTATTAGTTCTCAATATGCTCAAATATCAATAAAACTTTTATTTTCCAGTGGGGGTAATCGACTAGCCTGAAAAACTAGTCGATTATCAACTATTTTCGCATTAAAGTTGAAAAACAATTGATCAACAATCGATTGTCGTTGACTAACAATCGATTGTCTTAAAACAGTGAGGTCTGGAAATTTTCAAAAATCATCCACAATCGATTGTCTTTGTCTAACAATCGATTGTCTTGAAACAGTGAGGTCTGGAATTTTTCAAAAATAACCAACAATCGATTGTCTATGTCTAACAATCGATTGTCTTAAGACAGTGTGATCCGAAGTTTTTCAAAAATAACAAATAATCGATTGTGTGTGTTTAACAATCGATTGTCTATGTTCAAACAATCGATTGTGTGTGTTTAATAATCGATTGTCTTATGAAAAACGCTGAAATTTTCAAACTGCAAAGGAATTGATTATGGATAACATATCTGATTTTGTTAGCCAACTGTTAGTAGCAGATTTTGAAAATATTATGTGACACAAAAGAATTGAACTTGTTTATTCTTATGTTCGTGTATTTCTTTTGTATGTTAAACTATGGGATAGCAAATATGGATATCTCACAAAGCGAACTTGGACCAACGTCCAATTGTAAAAGTATTTGCCTAGTTGATTCATGTACTACACATACAATACTCAAAGAAAAGAAGAGTAATTGTGTAAGGCAAACATTACTACAATCTATGGAAGTAGTAAATTGATTGAAGGCTCCGGAAGAGCAATTGTAACTCTGCCCAAAGGCATGACGTTAATCATAGAGAATGCAATGTTCTCCTCCAAGTCTAAAAGGAACTTGTTGAGTTTTAAAGATATCATTCAAAATGGATATCATATTGAGACAATAGATGAGAATAATCTTGAACTCTTCATGAAAACGAGGCTGCCCGCTTCGACTTGGGTTCACGCCATTTTGCATGCAACAATACTAGTTTGTCGGCTGCCCACTTCGGTTTGGGGTCACGCCATTTTGCATGAAGCAATGCTAGTTCGTCGGCTGCCCACTTCGGTTTGGGATCACGCCATGTTGCATGCAGCAATGCTAGTTCGTCTCTGACTAACGAATTAACACAAATATTCCCCATTGCAATTGGTTTTGGGTCATGAACCCAATATATCCCATTTAAGAAGCTTTGGATGCACAGTATATGTGCCTGTAGCACCGCCATCTCGCACCGAAATGGGTTTGCAAAGGAGGTTAGGAATATATGTTGAGTTTGACGCATCCTCCATTATTCGCTACCTCGAAACATTGACAGGAGATTTGTTCACTGCACTATTTGCAGACTGTCAATTTGATGAGACACTTTTCCCAAAATTAGGGGGAGAAGTCGGTGAAACCAAATGGGAAATTTTGTGGAAAAATGTATCATTATCTCATCTTGATCCACATACCTCTATTTGAAAGAAAGAGGTACAAAAGACTATCCATTTGCAAAGAATAGCAAATCAAATGCCTGACGCATTTACGGACTTGAAGAGGATAACGAAATCCCACATTCACGCGGAAAATGTTCCGATCCGTATTGAAGTCCCTATTGGACAAATATCTAGTGTCATATCCAATGAGTCAAATGCACGCCAGAAGCGTGGCAGACCATTAGGTTCCAAAGATCGAAATCCTAGAAAGAGGAAAAAGAACGATCTAAATGACACTATGAAAGAATCACATGAGGACGCTCATGATTTGATTAATTCCGAGATTCACGAAGAATCTATTGAGCCTGAGACTCTTGAAAATACGGAATGCAAGAATGTGAGGATCTTGAACCTCAGTCTGTGGTAGTACAAAATTAATTAATTGAGAGCTCTCGAAGAGCCAATTATTACTATGTTGGAGAAACACAATTGAGTACTGTGCTGTAGTAAGTCTCAAAGAAACTTATTCAGTTTCCAAAAGTACACGCGAAGGCGATTGATGATATTGAGACTATAAATAAAGGAAGGCTTTGATTCTCCTATTACTACAACTTGTAGCGGGGTAATTTGTATATGAAAAGCTACCCGCTTTGTTCTCCAGTTTGTACTACACAAACGAAAGAATGCCACAATAAAGTGGATATCTATTGGTATAAAACCCATGTCATAATAAACCCGAAGTTTATTGATAAGTGCACATGTCATGGTGTAAATTTGAAGTTTACCAATATTGATAATTTATTCAGTTGACATTCGTGTTAGCCATCTCATTTGAAGTATGATGTGCAAATTCACATAGGTGAATATCAAAGAACTAGAAGTTCTTGTTCTCAGTAATGAACTGACCAACTAAAGAGTTCGGGTTGAAGCCCCTTGATTCTGGAAATATCAAAGGTGAATATGGGCCCATTCACCTGCCATGTATACCACATATGATGCATCTATGAAATGGTTACATGGGCAATTGTTGTTGACCCGCAGCCTGGCCGGTGCTTGCGAGGTAAAACGCTCAGTAATCTAACTTCGAGCATAGTTTCCAGATTCTCTACTCAAGAAAGTTCATCTTGATAAGTTGGTTTATATCAAAGTTGGTTCAGCAAGATAATTATTGAGTGCTTCCACTTAATAGCTAAACTGTTCCTTATGAGAACGAAATTGTATATATCAGTTTGATATAAGTTGTATACGAGAGTATATTCTCCCCTCAAAAGTGGTTCAGGGTCAGGAACCAAATAATTTCATCTTATATTAAGGTGCTGTGTATATTGACATAATGCACAAAGATGATTTCCCAAAGTTGAGGAAACATGTTAGCTTTACTAACATGAGGGGGAGACATGATAAACACTTGAGAAAGTGTTACATGGGATGAATTTTCATTTGCATATGTATATCCCCGAATATCATGATATGAACCTGTAGTTCATAAAAAGGAAATGCAATTGCAACATATTGCAAAGCATGCTTTACGCATTTACTGACTCAAAGAAAGTAACTAAATGGAAGAGATACAATTCAAGAAGAATTGATTCCATATGAAAGACATGTAGCTTTGAACCTATAGTTCATATGCTTGAAAGTATAAAGGCAAAGGTATGTATAGTCAATTTTTCGATATCTTATTTGTTTAGCATGACATGAAACTTTGATATGCAGCTAAAGTCTATTATGTGACTTACATGACTTAACTTGAAAGATTTAAGTTGCTTGAAGCATATGCAATTCTTGGTCCTGAAGTACCACATCCTAAGTACAATTTGTGTACATATGTATCTTGCCATAACTATAAGCATGATGGCATTGAGAATGCATCTATGGAGATATTGAAGTGTTATTCCACGACATTATATGAAGATGTTCATATTTATCAAGAATGATGATTTCAAGGTACAGAATATTTATTCAAGTCAATATGGTTGATTTGTCAAATCTCTACCAAAGATCGTTCTGAAGATGATGCACAAGATTGGAATGCAAATGCTCAAGGATATAAATCAATGTACTCATTAGGGGGAGTCAATGCGCGTTGCACTCTTTTTCCCTTACAAGGTTTTGTCCCACTGGGTTTTCCTTGCAAGGTTTTTAACGAGGAAACCAATAGGCGCATATTCAAACATGTGTACTCTTTTTCCTTACTTTAATTTTTCCCATTGGGTTTTGGTTTTAAGGTTTTATGAGGCACATCATTGAATAGACATTCAAGGGGGAGTGTTATGAAATAGAAGATTCTTACACTTCTATTTAAGGTGAATGTCTTTAATGTATCTAATTAGAGAGATTTTAGAGTTCTATTAGTGGTAGCTAAATCTTCCTCTCCCCTATAAATAGAGGTGCCCCCTACCATTGTAAATCATCCCTTGAGACCCCTCCCAACTCAATAAGAAGAACTCTCTCTACTCTTCTCTCTATTGCTATTGTTCTTGTTCTATTGTTCTTGTCTTTTGCTTTAGTTTATAACACGGACTATATTTTAAATATGCTAGTCCAAATAAATACCATGGGCTAATATAATTGGATTAATTATATAAGTCCACTATAAATAGATTAAATAAATAAGTCTTAATCCATTGAGCTAGCCCATTTAATTGGGCTAAAGTGATGGGCCCACTTTATTAAGCTCAAGATGACATGTTCCTAGAGGCCCAGTTTGGTGTCATGTGTCAAATGACGTGGAAAGAACCAATAGCACCATGCCACGTGTTAAAATGACCAAGCATGCCAAGTCACACTGAAAGACCAATGAGGTCGCACCACGTGTACAAGTGACATGTTCTAGCCAATCAAATGCGGCCATGTCACACTTTAATTTAATTGGTCGGAAAGAGTTTGTTAACTATAAATAGAGGTCTTCATAACTTAGAAGAGGGCCAGAAGTTATAACAAGAAGCAGAAATGAGCTCATGGATCAAACAATGCAAATTTCTCCACACGTTTCAAGCTTCAAGCAATCAAGTTCAAGCTCAAGAACGAAGAACAAATCAAGTTCAAGCTCAAGAACCAAGAACAAATCAAGGTCAAGTTCAAGCAAACAAGCTAAAGCTCAAGAACAAGATTATCATTCGTGGCAACAACTATTCACGATTAAGCTCAAAGGCCCTTGAATTTATTTACGGTTGAAAAGAAGAATCATAGTATTCATAGAAATTGTGACACTCAAATATTCGAAATAAAATACTACGGTGTTTCGATTTTTTTTTGTCTTGATTTTATTTTCTCGATGCAATTTGTTGTCTACAAATTCTAGCACGTCCAGTGGGACAATCTCTACCTCTCATATCAACTTTTCATTCACCAAAGTCCGAGAACATTGAAATGGCTCCAAAGAAAATCAACTCCGGTTCAACTTCCACCAAGGTTGCTAACTCCAGGTTCTGTGTTGCTGTGCAAACCATCCTCAATGTCACCTTTGGAAGATTCAAACCAGTTACGAGGAGCAAAGAAATCTCTTTAGGACACTAGCACCCCCGATTTAGGATCTTTATCCTTAAAAAGAGCAAGATCTTCCACAAAGGCATCTGAAGGAGGAAGCGATGTTGCTGAAAAAATCAAGAAAACTCCTGCTCTGCTTGACCTCTCTAGATTTAAGCACTCTGCTGTGAAGGGAGATGATGAGTCTTCAAGTGATGGATCCTCCCCACTTACACCATATAGCGTGAGCCAATCAAGGATCAATCTTTGTGAAAATCCATGCTATTCTCTGTCATCCACGACAATCATGTAAGCTATGGTGACAAACACTTCATCTATTGAGGAGCAGTTGGCAAACTTGATGGAGGCTATCGCTGGCTTGACCGAATACATGCAAAATCAAGAGGCTAGAATTTACAAGCTAAAGGATGGGAATCTTGATGGAATAATAATCCACCCATTCACCGGCAAGCTCCTAGAAGTTCTAGAGAGTGACTCTCCCCTAAGACAAACAGCATCCACTAAGGCTATCCCTGTCTCATGTGAAGAGATGATTTCAATTGATCAATTGAAGGAGTTCATTGAAGGAATCATTAAATAACAAATATAAAGTTACTGCCAAATCCTCCCTTAAATATGCAAAGTCGTACATTGCAAGGGTTGATATATTGAAGATGCATGCTGGCTATCAACCACAAAAGTTTCAATCGTTTAATAGTAATGGTAACCCAAAGCAACATGTTGCACACTTCATGGATACGTGCAACAATGTTGGGACTTATGGATATTTCCACATCAAGCAATTTATCCGCTCGCTAAAAGGAAATGCTTTTGACTGGTATACGGACCTCGAGGATGGATCTATCGATTGCTGGGATAAACTAAAGCAAGAGTTCTTCAATCTGTTTTATAGTACGAGATGTACTATGAGTATGATAGAAGCTACAAAATACTCGTTAACGAAAGGGGAATCAGTTATCGAATTTATCAATCGTTTGAGAAATGCAAGCCACAACTGCAAAGATTAGTCTTAGTGAAGTTTTAGGAATAGAGATGTGCATCCAAGGCATGTATTGAGATTGTGCCACATCTTCGAAGGTATAAAGCCTGGCACATTTTAAGAACATGAAACTCGTGCCCACAACATAGAATTAAGCATGGCTTTCGCTAGAAATGAAAGGCTGCCCATCTATGGACCTCGCAAAGGGAATGACAAGCAAGAAGTCAAGAAGTGGGGAAAACTCGTAACGTAGTCTGAAAGCAAAGAAGCTATGAATGTCACCATGTCACCTATAAAGTTCACGACGAAGATGAGGAAGAAGCAGAGTATGAAATCCACTTCTTTTCAAGATAAGCCAAGTGGAAAGTTGTTCTAAAAGAAATGCAGGAGAAAGAGTACCTATTCTTGGATTCTGATGTGCCAGCCATTTCCGAAAAACTCCTCGAGTTAAATCTCATTGAGCTTCCGGAGATGAAGCGACCAAATGAAGCTAGGAAAATGAATGACCTAAATTACTAAAAATATCACATACTTGTAAGCCAGCCTTTGGAGAACTGCTTTGTCTTCAAGGACAAAGTTATGGACTTCGCCCGTGAAAAGAAGATTGTGCTTGAAGATAAGAAAGCAAGCACGAACTAAGTCTCTATCACTTTGGCTCATTCAGTCTAGATGAGTTATGTAGTTTAAAAGGAATAAAAAATGAAGAATTACTAGTGAACAACAAAGTTGAAGATGATCAACCTAATGATTATGAAGGTTGGATGTTGGTGACTCGTCGTAGCGCCAAAAAACGAGCCCATGAAAATAATCTACAGAACAATCAACAAGGAAGATGATAGTAAAAGACCAACAGAAAAGAATCTAATTAAACATTTGAAGAAAGCAAAAGTGGAGATGCACCACCCTCAAAATCCACGACATACAATAACCTTAGAGGGTTTCTTGCCATCTTGGTTCCACACGAAGATTTTTCATGAGGGTATCGATGCCTCTTGTTGCCATGCTAATAAAGGGGAAGCAAAGAGTGATGACCTACCATTGGAACCATCTCTAAAAATCTCATCGAGTCCACTTCTCCGAAATTTAATGCTTTTAAGGAAAAAATCACATTCACAAATGACGATTTTCTGCTAGGTGACACTCTTCATAACCACCTATTGTACTTGTTTGGCTATATGCGTGATGAAAGGGTAAATCGAATTTTGGTTGATGGAGGATACTCAATGAATATTTTGCCAATTCACCCTGTGAAAGAACTTGGTATTCCTATGAACGAACTCTTAAAAAGTCATGTGATAATCCAAGGATTCAACCAAGGGGAGCAAAGATCCATAGGCGCGATCAGGATGGAAATCACTATTGAAGATATGCAATCGAGTGCATGGCTACATGTGATCGATGCAAAGACTTTCATACAAAAGTCTTGCTTGGAAGGCCTTAGATACATAAGAACAAAGTGGTTCGATATACCTACCATCAATGTTTGAAATACTATGAGAGGAAGTCGAGAAGAAGATAGTTGCTAATGATGAGCCATTCACCGAGTCAGAGTCACACTTCACCGATGAAAAGTTCTACTTGAAGAACCGCATTGTGAAGGAGATAAAAGTTGATGATGGCATGAAAAGTAAGAATGATGAGCCCATAACTAAAAGAGCTGAGGTGACAATTGGTAAAGCCAAAGCTGTTACTAAGGAGGAACACACCAACGTGAATAAATATCATAAAGGGAATATTATGTCTTATGGAAAGAAAGTAAGTCATGCGCTCCAATATGTCCCTAAAAGGAAGAAATATGAAGGTGAATCATCTAATCTCCAAACTAGCATGCTAAAGGAGTTAACTCTTCCGGTAAAATGAATCGAGGCAGTAAAGAGCTTGCACGATTTGTGGCCCAAAGTAATTTACAGAATTTGGCGCTCCCTACAAAGCGAATAGATGAATGTTTTGATCCTAACGCTTAAAAGTTATTTGCAAAAGCTGGATATAATCCTAAAGAAATGTTAAAGTTGCGGAAGCTACCATCAGAAGCTGCAATGAGACAACCACGTGAAGGTTTGGGATACAATCAACTGTCACCAGTGCGCATCTCCATAAGAAGGGTGAGTAGAAATTATACCACTGTTGAAGACGAATTTACCTCTTTTAACAAGCCTTCTATCTTTGATCGATTGGGAAAATCACCTGTGAGGACCTCCGTGTTTGAAATATTGGGTCCATTAAAGAAAGGGAACAAGTTCTAGAGAAATTTCCAAAGGATAAGAACGCCCATTTCGCCCAAAATCCAGAAGATCTCTAAGGATTTCTGAAGTTTGGTTCCTTCTAGAATGAGGCAACAAAAAAAACTTGTGGTTTCATGCAAAGAAGTACTAAACGTAAAGCCATATATTGTGGTCTACACTAAGAAGAATGACGAAGATGAAGAAAACATGGGTTATTCGTATCATGTTACTGTACAAGGCGAGTATGGTGTTCCATCTTCAATGGAGAATAATGCAGGAAGGATTTTCACCATGTTATCACATATCCTTCAACGATGGGGACCCTCACGAAGATGAAGATGTGAAAGACTCTACACTCGAACTTGAAGAAGGAGTGAAGACGATAAATGATGCCTTAAAAGAAGTTAACCTTGGCACCGATGAGGAACCAAGACCCACCTATGTAAGTGCTTTACTAGAAACTGATGAAGAGAGCACTTATATTGAGTTACTCAAGGAGTTCAGGGATGTCTTCGCTTGGAGTTACAAAGAGATGCCTGGCTTGAACCCAAAAGTAGCAGTCTATCACCTTGCAGTCAAAAATGGTGCTTTCTCTGTTAAACAAGCTCAAAGGTGTTTTAGGTCGGACTTGGTTCCCTTGATTGAAACCGAAGTTAACTATCTCATCGAAGCTGGTTCTATTCGAGAAGTTAAATACCCAACGTGGGTTTCAAGTATTGTCCTTGTAAAGAAGAAAAATGGCTAGATTCAAGTGTGTGTTTACTTTAGGGATCTTAACAATGCATGTCCGAAAGTTGAGTTCCCCCTTCCTATTCCAGAACTGATGATCGATGCTACTACCTGGTATGAGGCAATGTCATTTATGGGCGGTTCATCAGGCTATAACCAAATTTGTAGGGTGCCAAAAGATGAATAGCTTACTGCATTCCGTACCCCCAAAAGTATTTATTGCTACAAGGTAATGCCTTTGCTTGAGAAACACTGGTGCTACTCACCAAAGGGCTATGCATAATAATTTTTATGATCTTCTCCACAAGAATGTCGAATGTTATGTTGACGATTTGGTGGTAAAATCAAAAGAGATAGGAGACCACTTAAAAGACTTGAGAATGGTGTTTGAGTAGCTCTGGAGGTACCAACTTAGAATGAACCCATTCAAATGCGTCATTGCAGTTACTTCCAGAAAGTTCCTTGGGTTCATTGTTCAATATTGAAGGATTGAGCGTGATCAAGCCAAAGTAGATGCAATCTTGAAAATGCCTGAGCCTCGGGACATTCACAAATTGAAAAGTCTATAGGGAAAGTTAGCATACCTTAGGAGATTCATCTCAAACCTAGCAAGGAGGTGCCAACCATTCAATGGCCTTATGAAGAAAGGTGTCCCTTTCAAATGAGACCAAGTGTGTAGCAATGCCTTTGAGAGCATTAAATCTTACTTGAAGAAGCCTCCAGTTCTGTCGCCCCATATACTTGGAAATCCACTGATACTAAATTTCATAACAATAAAGGTCTGTTGGAGCACTATTGTCCCAAGAAAATAGTGAAGGGAAAGAAAATTACTAATTGATCAGGATGATGACACCAAATGAACTGAATTATTCGCCAATTGAAAAGTTATGTTTGGCACTAGTCTTCTCAATCGAAAAGTTGAAGCAATACCTTGAAGCTCATGTCATTCGTCTGGTTTCTAGAGCAAATCCCATCAAGTTTGTGATGTCAAAACACGTCCTTAGTGATCGACTAGAAAGGTCGTACCTCCAATTTCAACAATTTGAAATTGTGTACACTCTCAAAAGACTATAAAAGGAAAGGCATTTGAGGACTTCTTGGCAGATCACCCTGTACCTCATGATTGGGAGCTAACTGATGAACTACCTGATAAGGATGCTATGGTCATCGAAGTTCAGCCTCCATGGAAGATGTACTTTGATGGTGTTGCACATCACGGAGGAGCTGGTGTTGGTGTAGTATTTATCTCTTCTCAAGTTGAAGTTCTGCCTTACTCTTTTATGCTGTCGCAACTCTTCTCTAACAACGTTGCAGAGTATCACGCACTAATATTTAGGCTCAAAATAGTTATCTAAATAAAGAGGTTGCAATTGCAAGTCTTTGGTGACTCTCAGTTAGTGGTCAATCAACTTTTAGGTAGTTACGAGGTCAAGAATCCAGAATTATGCCCATATCATGATTATGCTAAAATGTTAATGGGGTAGCTTGTTGATGTGAATATTCAGCATGTTCCGAAGAAAGAAAATAAGAAGGCGGATGTTTTAGCTGCCCTACCCTCATCTTTAACCCTTCCTCATCAAGCGCAAGTTACTGTCTGCCAAAAAAGGGTAGTACCGTTGCCAAATGAACTCAAGCATCTGATTCTTATTTCTGAAGCCGAGAAAGAAGAATGGAGTCAACCCATTATCGACTACTTGTGTTATGGGATACTTCCAGAAAATCCGCGAAGAAGAACTAATATTCGTCGTTGTGCACCTCGCTTCCTTTACCACAAGGATACCCTATATGGAAGATCATTCGAGGGACTACTCTTGCGATGCTTAGGGGAAGATGAAGCACTCCAAGCTTTGCAAGAGGCGCATTTTGGGGTATGTGGGTCACACCACTCTGGACCAAAGCTCCACTTCCATATAAAAAGGATGGGATATTATTGGCCAACGACGGGAAAAAATTGCTTGGACTATGCTTGAAGATGCAAAGCTTGTTAATTCCATGTGAATTTTATTCATCAACCTCCTGAAGTGTTGCACACGACTATTGCATCCTGGCCATTTGACGCTTAGGGATTGGATGTTGTTGGACTACTACCAAAGTCCTCTAGTGGCACCTATAGATCTTGGTTGCAACTGACTACTTCTCAAAATGGGCCGAAGTTGTTTCTCTTAAGGAAGTAAAGAAGGAAAATTGCAAGTATTATCCGAGTAAACATTATTTAATGTTTTGGCACTCCTCGTTACATAATAATTAATAATGTAAAGAAATTCGATAATAGGTTAATGAACAAGATTTGTGATCTCTTTGGCTTCAATAAACGTAACTCTTCGATGTATAATATTGGCGCCAATGGTCTAGCTTAGGTATTCAACAAACCTCTATGCAACTTGTTAAATAAATTCATCTCCAAATTCAAACGATATTGGAAATGTCCGTATGGAAAAATCTCTATGGGCATGTAGGACGACTCACCGTACGCCAACACAAGCTACTCCTTATTCACTCATTTATGGAGTCGAAACTATTTTGCCACTTGACCTTAAATACCTTCAGTACTACTGTCTATTTAAGAAGGAATTACTGATGAAGAAAATGCTCGTATTCGATTAGGAAAAAAGGCTCTTGATGAGAAGAGGTTGGAAGCTCAACAGAATCTTGAATGTTATCAAGATCGATTGACTCACACCTTCAATAAAAGAGTTCGCCCGAGATCCTCTCAAGTAGAAGATCAAGTCCTTGCCTTATAAAGACCCATAATTACTTCCCATAAACCTATAGGAAGTTTACTTCAAAATGGGATGGGCCCTATGTCGTACAAGAAGCTTACTCAAGTGGGGCTTACAAGTTGATTGATGCAGATGGCATGAAAATCAGCCCTATCAATGGAAAGTTTTTAAAGAAGTATTATCCTTAAAGTTGCAATACTCCTTGACGCATGATCCTAAACTGCAAGTTGCTACACTCTTGGCCCGCATGAGTCTAAACTGCATATGGACCCTGCAAAAAAGAGAGTCTGCTAGGTTGAAAACTTTGAAATAAGAAAACTAGACAAAAGTTAGGATATAAAAAAACAGAAAAATAAAAAGAGTTCGCTAGGTTGAGAACTTCAAAAGAGAGGGCCTAAGAAAAAGTTAGGACATAAAAAAAATCACCAAGTCTGAACTACGGTATGACTTGATCCTCTTCACCGAGGTATGTAGGCAGCTTAGAGTTTCATTTAAGTTCAGTCACATAAATTGAAAAGATACATATTGCCTCAATTATTGTCCGAGCGAAGCATGAAAAGGGATGCAAAATCAAGTTGAACGCCATCGTCCTGGTGAACTTTGGATCCTATTTGATTTAAAGGAGGCAAGTTGTTATGGTAAAATGGTGTCTTCACTGAAATGATGACAATATTTTCATTAAATTATGGGGATTCGCTATGGTTTATGTTCGCATAACCTTCAAGTTTGTTGGTCTTTTATATCCACTCAGTGCCTTTAACAAAGGAAAGAGAAACAACTGCAATCTTGAAAGAGAGCATGGACAAGTAAAAAAAAGGGATATATGTTTCGGACTTTTTCTAATGATTTTAGTTGCTAACTTTTAAGGTGTTCGTCTCAAACTTTTAAAGGCGTTTGAATTTTTAAAGGTTTTTGTTGCAAACTTTTAAGGTGTTCGTCTCGAATTTTAAAGGCATTCAGATTTTTAAGGTTTTCATTCTAAACCTTTAAAATGCGTATGTTTTGAACTTTTAAAGGTGCTTGTCTTGAATTTCTAAAGGTGCTCGTGTCAAACTTTAAAGAGTCCCTACTGTCAACTTTAAAGATTTATACAACGAGCTTTTAAGGGACTTCGCCATGAACTTTTAAAGGTCTTCATCACGTGCTTCTAAGGGACTTCACCGCGAATTTTTAAAGGTCTCCATCACGTGCTTCTAAGGGTCTTCGCCACGAATTTTTAAAGGTCGTCATCGCGTTCTTTTAAGGATCTTCACTGCAATCTTTTAAAGATCTACATCGCGTGCCTGTAAGGGTCTTTGCCACGAACTTTTAAAGGTATTCATCGCATACTTTTAAAGTTCTTCATCACGAGCTTTTAAAGTTCTTCGCAACGAACTTTTAAATGTCTTCTTCACGTGCTTTTAAGGGCCTTCGCCACGAACTTTTAAAGGTATTCATCGCTTTCTTTTAAAAGTGTTCACCATTAAATTTTAAAGATCTTTACCACGAGCTTTTAAGGATTTTTACACGAACTTTACGGGTCTTTACCGCAAATTTTTAAAGGTCTTCACTGTAAACTTTTAAAGATCTTGACCACAAGATTTTATATATCTTGACCACAAGCTTTTGAGGATCTTCGCGTGAACTTTTATGGGTCTTCCCCGCAAATTTTAAAGGTATTCGTCATGAACTTTTAAAGATTTTCATTGCAAACTGTAAAGGTCTTCACCGCGAACTTTTAAAGGTCTTCACTGTAAACTTTTAAAGATCTAGACCATGAGCTTTTAAGAATCTTTGCACAAACTTTTATGGGTCTTCCCCGCAAATTTTAAAGGTATTCATTGTGAACTTTTAAAGATCTTCACCATGTACTTTTAAAGGTCTTCACCACAAACTTTTAAAGGTATTCACTATAAACTTTTAAAGAATTTGACCACAAGCTTTTAAGGATCTTCGCACGAACTTTTATGGCTCCCCACAACTTTTAAAGGTCTTCATCGCGAACTTTAATGGTTTGCCACTGCAAATTTTAAAGATCTTCACCACGAACTTTTAAAGGCCTTCGTCTCGAACTTATAAAGGACTTTGGAATTTGACAAAGTCACTTCTAAAAAGAAAAAAGTGACAACAAAGTAAAACAAAGAAAGCACATGAAAAGAAGAAGAAATTACTTTCACGTCAATGCTTCCAAAATGGACTCAAAACGGTTTACAAACACTGAAAGTAATGCTAATAGAATAAAGTATAATGTATTTATAGAGCTGGCAAAAGGCATCGAAGAACATATAGTCCCGATGTGGAACTATTTGAAAAGGGGTAGCAATAATTAGTCTCCAACATGGACTTTGATGTTTGTCATCAGTGTAGGAGGCAGGATATTTGCGAAGGGGGTTCAAAAATTTTAAAAGTCAAATACACAATGAAGCTACCCAACCAAACCAAAACAAAATAGATGATAACAGATTTTATTAATAGAAAGAGAAGTTCTCAAAACAAAGATAGTGTTAAGATAAACATATCATAGTAACAATAATTTCAAAAGAGAAAATACAAAAAACAAGTCTTGTATTAGTTACAAGGACCTAATAACTAATGAGATCAATAAAAAACAACTAAGTATATTATTACAACTGCACTCGATGAGGTTTCACATCTTGAAATGTTTTAATAATAGCATTATTAGAAATACTAACAAACACATTTTTCTACATAAGGCACTAAACAACCGCTAAAGAACTCATAATTCATTCGACTTCGTAAATCATTCCTGATAAACTTCATCGTCGAAAAAGCTCTTTCAACGGATGCAGTAGCAACGGGCAGAAGCAAAGCAAGTTTCACTAAGCGAAATACAAGAGGATAATTTGAATGCTTCTTTGTCTGAACTAATCTTTTGCCCACGTAAATCGGAAAATCCTTCATCAACATCATGAGCATCAATAATATAACTAGCAAGTTGATTCTCAAGAGCACACATACTAAATTCATCAAAGTCATCAGGATATAACGCAGTCATTCTCATTATTTTCCTGATGTCAAAACTTGAAAATGAGTTCATTAGATTCAAACAAGCAATTCCATGAAGCAAATAAGTTGTCACTTCGTCAAAACGTTCATTAAGTTCTTGAATTTGCCAATCAATAATTTTGCAAAATACATCAACCCGATAATGATGTAAGACTATACAATTATCAGGTTTATGGCGTGATCTTAATGAACTAACATACAACTCATCAAATTGAGGTATCAAAATATCATATTTGATACAAAATGCAGATATCTCCGCAATAAGAGAATCACATTCCTCTTTCCATAACTTTTGCAACATTTTCTTTGCTACTTCAACAAGTAACATGGCGTTTGCAATGTCTTACTCTTTTTTTCGTAAGCTTTTATTGAGATCATTTTTTATTGCTAAAATATCTCTCATCAAATGTAACATGAATGGAACCTCAAATATTTGATAATCCCTGAGATATCCTATTGCCTTGGCTCTTTCATCCGTAGAATGTGCATCAAGAACAAGCGATTCAAGAACATCGAGAATAGAGCCAAACATCAGAATAAAATTATTAAAAGATTTAAAGTGAGATCCCCAACGAGTATTACATGCTTTTGAAATACAAAATTCTTGATTCAAGCCCCTACTGGTTGTAAGCTCACACATATCTAATGCCTCTTAAATTCTTTCTTTTTGAGATTCTCGAAATTAATTCATACGCTTAAACGAAGATGCTAATATATTCAAAATATTGGAAACAAATACTACAAGTTCCCCCACTTGAAGACATTTCTTAGAAACGGCAACAAGGGTACGTTGGAGTTGATGAGCAAAATAATGAATGGAATGAGTCAATCTACTTTCTCTCTTAATCAACATTTTATGACCATTAATCTCATCTTGCATATTACTTGCTCCATCATAACATTGTCCACGCACATATGATAGACTTAAGGAGTGTTGATGAAGTAAATTTACAATTTCACTCTTCAAAGATGAAGCATAAGTATTTTGAACATGAATTACATCAATAAGTCGCTCCATCACAAATCTCATTTTATCAACATACCGTAAGAAAATCGCCATTTGCTCTTTACGGGACATATCAAAATATTCATAGCTAGCAAGGCAAAGTAATCACCATTTAGTTCCTCAATTATAACTTTAGTTATTTCTATCTTACATGCTGTTACAATGTCTTTCTAAATTATTGGAGAAGTCATTTGATCGTTTTGTGGAGTTTGTTCCAGTACATAATCACGAATGTTATCACATACTTTTGCATACCATGAGAGAGTTTGAAGAAAATTACCCCTACTAAGTGAAGACTTAGATTCATCATGACCTCGAAATGTTAATCGTTAAGTTATAAGAAGCCTTACTACATTAACTGAAGCAGTTAAGCAAATCCAATACTCATGCTTAAGTTGATTAGATTGACTCTTAAATGAAGATCTAATAGACCGTTCTTACCGCAAATCTTGGCATTTCTTTTTTGACTCGCTGTGAATGCTACTCGATCCATGTTTATCAAAGCTTTCCTTTTTATGCCAACTCTTAAACCCTATACTTAAAAATACACCACCTTCATCTTGATGAGTATTATTATCTTTAAATAGATAATAATACAAATAATAGGCTGCATCTTTACTTACATTGTAAACCAACCAATCATGATATTCATCATCAAACCATTTAGGATTAAATTGACGCATTGATCATGAAAAATTTGTTGTAGGAAAGTTATGAAGCCGAGGTTAACAAGGACATTGTCGAAATTATTCTCTTCTAATAACATCATGATGATTTGGATGGAAGTTCAAGATTTGAATTCTTTCCCCCGAGTCAAAGTTTAAAGAATCCAAATCAAATTCATTAGAAGATGGTACTTCTAGATGGTTGATATTCTCCAACTGGATAGGTTGAGTATGAGAAGTCAAATTTGGTTTTGGTGCAAACAAAATTACCTAACCATTTTATCAAACAGCAAGTGTGCGTTAATGTAAAAACAAAATTAGAGAAGGAAAGTGTTATAAATCATAAGTAATAACTTATAACTTGTCTGTTGGTTGCCATACAGATTTCTAAGCAATTTAATTTTAGTTTCCTGTTTCAATCAAATACTGAATCTAGAATGACAAAAAAGTCATTTACATTTTAAGTTTATCATACACCAAAACCAAAAAAAAAGTTCACCATACATTCTTTTTTTAATCTTCTTTTATCTTATTTGACAATATCAAAGAGACAGAGAGGTCGGTGATAGAACAAGATTCATTAACCTAAATTTAAGAATCAATAATAAAATATTAGTAAAGTTCTAAAAAAGTTAGGAAGAACAAGGAATTTACTTGGGATGTGTATGTCATGATAGATGAAACATCGGCAACAGGGCGGCGACTGGCGAGGAAATGGAGAGAATTGAGACGCGACTGGTGGGGCAGAAGGATCAAAGAAACAGAGAGCGGGTGGCACCAACGAAGAGAGAGAGAGAGATATAGATATAAGGATCTTTTAACCCAAAATCCCTAAATTAAAAAAAGAGAGAATCAGTCGCGTTTTGGGGGGGAGATGACGAGAAACGACGTCATTTAAAAGTTAAAAAAAGGGTCTGAAGTGAAAAGAATTAGATTGTGACTGACAGGAACTGAACTTGCGACCTGCTACAAAATTTAAATCCCCTTAACCACTAAGCCAAGATTTTGCCTTGAGTCAAGGGGTTCAACATATTATATCCATACAAAAAAATTAAAAATTATCTTATATAAATAGTGTAATTTTTCGACGAAGGAGGTTCGAATGAACACCTTTGCGCCCCCTAGATCCATCCCTTGCCTGGCATACGAAATTTAAAAAAGGATAATTAGGTTCAAGTTCATACAAAATATGGAGTCTATTTATATAGGCATGGATATAAGTAATATGACTCCTAACATACTTCTAATATCACTTTTGAGTCCTCGTGCAAGTGGAAAGTTGTTCCTTGTGCTAACATACTTTCGTGTTTTGATTGAAGCTTGGAAACTTTAATATTTCAATCTTTGAAATTATAATGGTTACTTTATGGAAAATTGGCCAAGTTTTACATGAAAAGAGATAAGGAAGAAAGGATTTTGCTTCAATATTACTTCAAATCTAGCCAAACAAATATGACAAGTCTTGAAGTAGGGGATATTTGTAAGCATTAAAATTTTAACGAATTTAAATCGATAAAATATTATAGATTATATTTTAAATATGTTAGTCCAAATAAATATTATGGGCTAATATAATTGGATTAGTTATATAAGTCCACTATATATAGATTAACTAAATAAGTCTTAGTCCATTGGGCTAGCCCATTTAGTTGGGATAAAGTTATGGACCCAATTCATTAAGCCCAAGATGACATCTTCCTAAACACCCAGTTTGGTGCCACGTGTCAAATGACGCAGTGCGCCAAGTCAAACTAAAGAACCAATAGGATCATACCACGTTTCAAAATGACAAAACATGCCAATTCATACTAAAAGGCCAATGAAATCGCATCACGTATGCAAGTGACATGTTCTGGCCAATCAAATGCAGTCATGTCACACTTCAATTTGATTAGTCAGAAAGAGTTTGTTCTTATCACAACTCCTCCCTTTCACAAATATAAATAGGGTCCTTCATAACTCTGAAAGGCGACCAGAAGTTATAACAAGAAGCAAAAAAGAGCTCGTGGATCAAACACTGTAAATTCCTCCACAAGTTTCAAACTTCAATCTCAAGAACGAAGAATAAATTAAGTTCAAGCTCAAGAACCAAGAACAAATCAAGGTCAAGTTCAAGCAATCAAGCTAAATCTCAAGAACAAGATCATCGTTCGTGACGACAAATACATATTTAAGATCAAGCACAAAGGCCCTTGAATTTATTTACTGTTGAAAAGAAGAATCAGAGGATTCATTGAGATTATAACACTTAAATATTCGAAATAAAATACTACGATTGTTGTGATATTTTTCTGTCTTGGTTTTATTTCCTTGATGCAATTTATTGTTTACACATTCTGGCACGCCCATTTAGGAGACAATATCTACCTCTCATCTCAACTTTTCAATCACCAAAGTCCAAGAACATTGAAATAGATTCAAATAAAATCAACTCCAGTTCAACTTCCACTGAGGCTGCTAACTTCAGGTTCTATACTGATGTGAAAAGCATCCTCGATGTCACCTTTGGAAGCTTAAAAACAGTTACGATGGGCAAAGAAAGCTCTTTAGGACAACAAGCACCCCAAGTGCCATCCGCATCAACCCCTATTTTCGGATCTTCCTCGTCAAAAGGAGCAACATCTTCCACAAATCCAAGCACTCTACTGTGAAGGAAGATGATGATGCTTCAAGTGTTGGATCCTCCCTACTTACACCACATAGAGTGAGTCAATCAAGGATAAATCTGTATGAAAATCTATGTTACTCTTCGTCGTCCACGACAATCATGCAAGCCATGGTGACAAACACTTCATCTATGGAGGAGAAATTGGCAAACTTGACGGAGGCAATCACTGGCTTGACCAAATGCATGTAAAATCAAGAGGCTAGAATTGACAAGCTAATCGACTGTGTGAGAATCTTGATGGAAGAAGAATCCACCCATGCACCCGGCAAGCTCCCAGAAGTTCTAGAGAGTGACTCACTAAGACAAGCAGCATTCATCATTGTGCTCCTTAAGAACCTAACTTCGGCTCAATTTTCTGATTATCATAAGGCGAAAATCCCTACAACATGGATTAACAATAATGTTTCAGTTGTCAATGTTACAAAGCCCTTGACATACCCTTATTACTCATTTAATCAATCTTCTGGACCTTTCATGTGAATTTTGATGCTCAAAGAGATAGAGAAAGACATGGCTTATGCTTGTGGTTATTAATCTGTATTACTATAAATAAATAAAACAATAATCTTTCTGAAAATAGAAACAGAAAGTTAGTAGAGATAAATTCTGAAAAATTATTTGAACTTCATAATAATTTTTGAAATGTTATAGGAACAAATCGAGCCCACTGAATACACAGTCTGTCCTTAAGGAAATTATTCTCCTCAAGTACCCGAGGTTCTAGAATATATCCTCCTAGGATAAAACGATTTAACTCACCGGAGTGTTGGTACCAAAAATGCCGATGAACAGTGAACCACTCGAAGGATGCAAAATAAAATGAAATTTTTGTGCAGAAGAAAAAGAAAAAGATTATCAGAAAATTTCGTAAGTAAATATTCTGCGATTTGAAGGTATATTTATAGCTAATTCGGTACAGTTTTTGAAAAGGTTTACAACCTTTCAGAACAGCCATAGCTGTTAGAACAGGTGTGACCCTGTTTCATAACAGCCATAGTAGTTGAAAATATTGCGAGAAATGTAAAACGGAATTAATATAATTCGGGAGAAAAAAAACGGGCCGAACTGGACTGGGTCGCAGGTCATCGGTTATTCTGGATTGGCTTTTCTTGAACTAATTCAATTAATTAATTAAAAATTCAAAAAGAATTTTGCCCAAAAAGATTAATCAATCAATCGTTCTTTGACCAAATCCAAATCCAAGTCCGAAGCCAAAGCTGACGCCGAGCGAGCCACGATGATGGCGCGAGGCTTGCCTTCTTCTTAGCTCTTTAAGAGCTAAAGATGAGCTTCTTTATATATACACAAAGAATTTCTTTCCTTCTACAATGAGGGACAAAGTACATTAGTAAATTGAACTCATTCAAACTTTCACTTCTCTCCATTTCTTTTCCCACCATTTTCTATTCACACTTCTTTTGTTATTAATCAACCAAGTCATACAATCCCCCACATGAGTAGGGAATGGCTATAAACTTAAAGGAAAGCACGGACGTGTGTGTGTTTCACATGTAAGAATTAATTGCCTCTGGATAAATAGGTTTGCCTTTGAACTTTTCGTAGTGAACTTATATCGGATATACTCAGTCAATCGGTAGATTTAATATTTTTAAACCATCGAGCTTTGTTGTATACCTTGACAACATAAGTCACATAATCAATCCTTAACATCTATGATTCTCACGGTTGTGTTTGTTTCGGCCATGAACATCGTCTAGTTTCATGAGTGTTTAGAGAATGGGCCTTTATTTTCATTCCTCTTAAAGTGGCTTACACTTCACACTCATGTAGGTGATTCCTAAACGTGTAATCCTAAAGACACACTATCTGGTCATATTCCGTCAGACTTAGCAAATCATTAAAAAGCTTTAAGCTTTATTAACTCATCAAAAAGCCTTAATGCTTTAACTCATTTTTTGAATATAGTATTCATCACGAGAATGGATTGAGCTGTAATTCATAACTTTGTTTGATCTCTTTGAACCTAGATCTTGCAATCTCTAGTCTGCTAGGTATAGTTACCGCCATGATGAGTTGTCCTAAGCCTTTAACCCTATTTTCTTTGATGATCTTTCAACTACCTCTCTAGATAGGCCTTTTGTAAGTGGATCTAATATGTATCGCTTGACTTTATGTAGTCAATTGTGATAAACCATTAGAGAGTATTTGTTTAATGGTGTTGTGTCTCCGTCGAATATGACGAGATTTTCCGTTATGCATAATGCTTCTTGCCCTACCTGTTCGCTTAACTCTCACAATGTATACAAATAGGTGCCAAAGGTTTGGGACAAAATGGAATATCTTCCAAGAAATTCCGGAGCCATTCAGCTTCCTTATCATCCTTATCTAAAGCTATGAATTTAGATTCTATTGTAAAACGGGCGATGCACGTTTGTTTGGATGATTTTTATGACATTGCTCCACCCCCAATTGTGAAAACATATCCACTCATGGATTTAACTTCAGATGATTCGGTGATCCAATTTGTATCACTATATATGTCGATCACGGAAGGATATTTGTTATAATGTAAAGCATAATTTTGTGTATGTTTCAGATATCCCAAAACTCTTTTCAGTAGCATCCAATGTATTTGATTGGGATTACTTGTAAACAACTTCATTTTGCTAATAGCACATACTATATCTGGTCGTGTATAATTCATGATATGCATCAAACTTTCCAATACTCTTGCATAGTCGAGTAGTGAGTCACTTTCACCTTCATTCTTTTGAAATTCATAACTCACGTCAATTGGAGTCTTGGAAATTTTGAAATCCAAATACATGAACTTGTTAGGTACCTTTTCAATGTAGTAAGACTTTTATAATGCTAGACCTTGTGGAGTCGTGAATTCTGATTCCTAAGATCACATCAATAACTCCTAAGTCTTTCATCAACATATAAACAAACAATGACTTTATTACCTAGAGTATGTTTAATGTAAACATATATGTCACACTCATTGATTTTAAATCTATTCGCTAACATTGTTTGGTCAAATTTTGTATGCCATTGTTTGGCTGGTTGTTTAAGTTCATAAAGGGACTTTACAAGTTTGCACACTTACTTTTCTTTACCGGCAACCAAAAACCCTCAGGTTGTTCCATGTAAATCTCTTCCTCCAATTCTCCATTTAAGAAATTTATTTTAATATTCATTTGATGGATTTCAAGACCATACACGGCCGCTAGTGTCACTAACGCTCTAATAGATGTCCTTGTTACTGACAAGTAAGTTTCAAAGTAATCAAGGACTTCCTTTTGTCTATAACATTTGACAACTAGTCTTGCCTTATATTTGTCAATAGTGCCATCAGCTTTAATTTATCGCTTAAATATCCATTTTGAACCTAAAGGCTTATTCCCTGGAGGAAGATCAACCAATTCTCATGTATGGTTATCCAAAATTAATTGAATCTTACTATTCACTGCCTATTTCCAAAATGTTGAATCAAAATACGACATAGCTTCTTTAAAAATCTGAGGCTCATTTTCAAGCAAGAATGTCACAAAATCTAGTCCAATGGAAGTAGATATTCTTTGACGTTTTCTACGCCTTGGATTTTCTATACTTGAAATATTTTCTTTTGGTTCTTCCCGAGGTCATTTAGGTCTTTCACTTGAAAAATCGCATTCTGTTTTATACTGATAGATGCTTTCAAAGAATTCAGTATTATCTGATTTCATTACCGTATTAACATGAATCTCGGGATTATCGAATTTATGAACTAAAAACCGACATGCTTTACCTTTTGTAGCATATCCAATCAAAATGCAATCTACTATTTTGGGTCTAATTTTAGCCCTTTAGGGTAAAGGAACCGGCACATTTACTAGACATCCCCATACTTTGAAATATTTCAAATTGGATTTTCTTCCTTTCCATTTTTCATATGGAATAGAATGTGTTTTATTGTGGGGTACTCTGTTGAGTATTCGATTAGCTGTAAGGATAGCTTTCCCTCCATAAACTCTGCAGTAATCCGGAACTTATTAATAAAGAATTTATCATTTCTTTTAATGTCTGATTTTCCTTTCAGCAATTTCATTGGATTGAGGTGTGTAAGATGCAGTAGTTTGATGTAGAGGTGACTAACGGTTCCACCGGTCCGGTCCGGTCGTGATTTTTTCGACCCGTCCGGGTTCCCGTCCGGGCCGGGTTGAGCAGAACCGGGTTTTTAACGGGCCGGGTTTGTTCGGGTTAAAATTGAACCATACGGAATACGGGTTGAAGGGGGTCGGGCCGGGCCGGGTTTAGTATATTTTAAATTTTTTTTTTTGAAATTAAGTATAACTATTAAGTTATAATTGTATTAATACTTTGTAATAATTGAATGAATACAAGTAAGATGGGAAAAAATTGCACTTATTGCAAGTGCTACTTTATTTCTCAATTTCAAATTAATAAGTAGAAAATGAAATGTTTACATTTTTTCTAACAAGTAAACTAGTGAAGTAGTAATTTCAAATGATTTGCATCGCCTTAGCAAGTTCATCATAATCAATATGAACCGATTGACCTTCTTCTGGGGAGTTAAATTCCGATGGGTTTCCATGGGTTAATATATCTCCAAGTTCTTCGTCTTCTGGGCTATCAACATCTTCCTTTCCTTGATTTCTTCGTTCCGATCTAATCTAATCTCTGAAATATACTAAAACTTCCAAAGCATTGCTTCCCAATGAGTGACGGGTGTCTCCAAGTTGTTGTCTTGCTTGGCTAAATGCACTCTCCGATGCAACAGTAGAAATTGGCACATTCAGCACGTCACGAGCCATAGCGAAAAGAACAGGAAATTGCTTTTCATTTTGATGCCACCATCCCAACGGTGAAAAGTCCTTTGTGCGAGGCTCCTTTTGCTTCTGCAAGTAGAATTGAAGCTCATCAATATTCCTGCTACTGGTTTGAGTGTTAGAAAATGTAGAAAAAATATTAAAACTATCAAGGCATTCATCATCCACATTAGCAGAACTACTACATTGCATAGCGGGATTAACATTGCCAGAAGCACGAGCAGTATTATCACATTCATTTGCATAATAATTATATAGTTGTTGTAAATATTCATTTATTTTGTTCATAGAATCATATAAATTTGGGGTTTCAGATTCTCCAATCTCCATATAAGTATATAAAGCATTCATTAATTGGTGACAATCAGACATTTTAATAGAAGGATTTAAAACTGCACCAATTAAGTAAATTGGAGGAATTGGAAAGAAATATTTTTAGAATTTCGCTTGCATTTTTACAACAACATCCATATATTTTTCTTTCTTCTTAAATTCATATAGTAGCAAAGAAATTTCAGCTATATGTACTAAAGCCATAGTAACAGTGGGGTAATATGCGCCAGAAAACACAACAGTAGCAGTATAAAATTTATGTAAAAATTTAACAACATCATTAATGACCTCCCAAGTATCACTTGTTAACATACGCCTAGGATCAGTACAATGTGCATTAGCAACTTCAGTTATAGGAAATCTATATTTGTAGCAACATTTTAAAAATATATATGTATAATTCCATCTAGTAACAGTTTCGTCTGGCATGAATCTAGGTGTAAGGTTATACTGGATACACTTAGTCTTAAATTCTTTTATTCTAGATTGTCTATTATTTCCCTGAATAACACCAACTGCTCTTCTAACATGAGTAATCTCAACTGAAAATAAATCAAGGCCACTTTTAACAATTAAATTATATACATGACATGCACACCTAACATGAAAAATATCATCAAGAGGTGGTTGCAAATGCAATTTTAAAATTGAAACTACAGCATTATTGTTTGAAGCATTATCAAAAGACACACACAAAACTTTTTGGTTTAGATTATAAAATTCAACAACGTCAATAATTGTACTACTTATAAACGTAGCAGTATGACTCTGATCTTCATCATATTTAAAAGCGATAATACGTTTTTGCATACAAGTATTATCATCTATCCAATGGCATGTAATTGTCAAATAATTATTTTCATGAACAACATGACCAATATCAGAAGTTAGACATACTCTAGAAGGAAGGTGACTAAACAAATAACGCATGTATTTTTGATATTATCCATGAAGTCTAAAGATATCTGCTTTACAAGTACTTCTAGGGATACCTTTAAATAAAGGATTGTAAATCCTTTGAATATACATAATAAGATACGATGAAGAAGCAAAAGAAAAAGGTAAATAACCCAAAGTAATCAGTTTTGCTAATTCCTCACGATCCCTCATTTTATCATATTTTAATAGACCTCCAGTAGTAGGGTTAATAGTTGTTTGACTTCCATCCCCATTATTTCCTCATTCTATGGGATGGATAGCCATCATATGTCTAGTAAGTATCCCAGCCACCCCTAAATTACCTCCGGTCAAATAAAAGTTTCATTACAAAGTTTGCACTTAACTCTATTAGTAACTTTTATTATTTCAAAAAATTTCCATACCGGACTTTTTCTTTTACGAGTAGAAGTTGGAGCCACTGGTGGTCTTCTACCCCTTGTAGCACTAGCAACTCCAACTCCAATACTACCAATATTTCCACTACTAGGTGTGGGTGGTATCTCATCTTCTATTCCAATTTCATTATCTTATATTCCAAAATCTTCTTGTAATTGTTCATAATCAATCTCTACATCTTGCAAATTAGGCGATGATTTAGAAACATATGTTATTGGGTCATTACTATTAGTACCAGAAGCTACAGGACTACCTCTTTTTTTATTTCCACCCTACCAGTAACTTTTCTACACGCTCTTTTAGCAGCATTAAACATATTGTAAAAATTAAAATATTAGCTAAAACTAAATATGCAATTAAAATATTAAATAAGAGAAGAGTTGGAGGGAGTGCACCGAATCCGACAATAAATTGAGCACTTGATTACGCAAATCCGGTGTTACTACGAACAAACGTCAAGAAAGTATTTCAATTTTGAACTTCAAGCTTCAAATTCCGAATGACAAATTGCGATAAATTAAATTCGGGAAAAGAGTGACAAATAAAATATGAAATCTTGCAAATTGAAGGGAAGAGATAGATTGTTGAGAATTGAGATTGAGATAAAAATTTTGAGTGAAGAAATGAAGAAGAGATGAGGGTATTTATAGATTTTAAGAAGGGTTACTATTGTAAATTATTAAATACAAAAAAATAATGAAAAATGGCCATTTTTGCAAAATTCTCCGTTGGCCAACGGATCTGTACCGTTGTCAACGGTAATGTGGGCCCCACATATTCAAAAATCAAAAAATAATAATAAAAAAAAATGTTACCGTTGAACCGGGCCGGTCCAAACCGGTTCACGGTACTGTTGACTATACCGGGCCGGTTTGGTCCGGTTCCGACACCCAAAAAACTTAACGGACCAACCCCCTACTCCCTTCAACCCAGCCCAGCCCGGCCCCTGCTAACCGGTCCGGTCCGGTCCCGGATTTTACCGATCCCGTCCGGTCCCGTTCGGTCCCGGGTCAACCCGGCCCGGTTAACATGTTTAGTTTGATGGATAATTTCATATTCCGAACATATTTCTGGAGACGGAGATTCATATTCTCCACTTCTATCACTTGTAATCATTTTGATCTTTTTATTCAATTGATTTTCTACCTCATTCTTGTATTGCTTAAATGCTTCAATTGCTTCATCCGTACTATTAAGCAAATAAACATAACAATATCTAGTGCAATCATCAATAAAAGTAATGAAATACTTTTTTTCACCTCGAGATGGTATCGACTTCATATCGCAAATGTCAGTATGAATTAAGTCTAAAGGATTTGAATTCCTTTCAATAGACTTATACGGATGTTTTACAAACTTAGATTTGAATATTTGACATTTTGATTTATTATTCTTAAATTTAGGCAATACTTATAAATTAATTAACTTTCATAAGGCTTTATAATTGACTTGTCCTAAACGAATATGCCAAAAATCATTTGACTCTATTATATAAGAAGAAGCTAAAATTTTATTCATACTGTCAACAACCATTACATTGAGTTTGAAAAGGTCCTCAGTGAGGTAGCCTTTTTCAACAAACATTTCGTTCTTGCTTAAAACAGCTTTATCTTAAACAAATACACATTTGAATCCATTCTTTACAAGTAAAGAGGTAGAGACTAAATTCTTCCTAATAGTAGGAACATGAAGAACATTGTTGAGCGTTAACAACTTGTCGGAAGTCATCTTCAGGAATATCTTCTCATAACCTTCAATCTTGACTGTTGTATTATTTCCCATGAAAATTTCTTCTTTGGGACCAGTAGTGGAGTAAGTTTCAAATGCTTCTTTGACAGCACAAACATGTCGAGTGGCTCCAGCGTCAATCCACCGCTCCTTCAGATTTCCAATTAGGTTGCATTCTGAAAGCATTGCGCAAAGATCATTAATGTCATCATTCTTCTCCACTATCCTTTTTTGAGAGACGACAATCAAGGATTTTGTGACCAACTTTTCTACAATTATAGCAACTGTCCTTGAATTTTTTTTTTCTGCTCTTTAATTTGTTCAGAATACCTTTTCCTTTTCTTACTTTTTGGGACAATCTCCTCAACGATATTAGCTTTCATAATCGTTAAATTTTCACGAGACTATCTTCTCGACTGTTTTGTTGTCTTTCTCGATCTTTAAATGTATCACAACACTTCTGCTACTACTAATATATGTACACATATACACAAATTTATGCGAATAACAATGATGGTTTTTGTTTGGAGATGGAAGTAGATGAAAAAAAAAAGCGAAAGAAGAAGTAGTTTAGGCATGCTCGACGTGGCTCTATCAATACTTGCAAACATGAATATATTGATGGTGCCATGTTGCGTGCGACTGAACTATGTCCTCTCTTTAAGTAGTAGGATTTTAACTTTTGTTTCCTATTTTTACTTTCCATATTTCTGTTACGGCCCTATTCTTTTTCTCAAAAAAATGACCCTATTTTATTCATTCACGTATTTAAATTCCATTCCTCTCCGCAACAATTCAAAAAGAGAACCACTAACTCTATTTTTATAAAATTCCAAAACCATCCTTTTGATTTTTAATATAAACGTATATAATGTTATTTACAGATCACCAAGAAGAAAACTCATGTTATCACATAATTAGAAGTCATATATGTTAACACATTAGTATAATAAGGCCTATTTTATGAAATTTTGGGTGAACTGTTAATTTCTATTATTATTTGTTTAATTTTCTTCTCGATTTTACACTATAATTTGTAAGTAATACTCGATTACCACAAGACATGCACCTTAAATTTTGAAGTGCAGTAAAAATGCAAATATTTTATTTCAAATGAGACTAAGGTCATTAACGAATTTAATTATTTCTAATCTAAGAAAGACGAATGAGCAAATAATAAAACAGATATAACAAATTACATTTGTTAATAGGACTATTTTGGATATTATGTCAAATCCTATGTTTATATATTCTAGAATTATACTGTCAAAAAAATTCATAGTGAAGGTCTTTCATAGTAGATTTTTACTCAAATGTGTAGCACAAAAGTACTACGCCCAATTTTTCATGAAATACTATAATCATCCTCTTGATTAATTTTTGCAACAAATACTATCATCATAATTTTTTCTAACATATCTTAATTTTTTATTTTAGGTATTTCTTTCAAATAGCAATTTTTTAGTAATCTACCAAAAGAAAAAACAGTTTTGCTGTAATCAATTGCCTATTATCTTGATTCTTCTTGCGTAATCAATTAAAACGTGAATAGCTCTCTCCATTGAGATAAACATCAATTGTGCATAAGTAAAAATAAAAGTAAGTGAGATAGTACAAGCATAATATCTTATCTACACAGGTAATTCTGCCTAAGAAAATAAAATTTGACATGACAAAGGGCAATGTCTTAGACTTGAGAGAGTAGTTTAACAATTGTAGGGTAGACTTCAACTTTGAAATTGGAAGCAAAGCCCTATTATTATATCTCCACTCACACTCCGACGAAGAACGTAAATAGCAAAATGTGATATTTGGCGTGAATCTTGGTGTCACAAAAGCATATTAATTATTCTCAATAAATTACTATGTCTAATTGACTTTCATGGTACTTGGGTAAAATTAAGAATTTTTTCGTTAAAAAAAATATTTTAGTACAATAAAGTGAATAAAGGTATTATAAATAGTAAAATTTTCCTTTACAGCAATATTTTATATGGTTGCCCTTTTAAATCTCACTTGCAAAGTCAAAAATAAGTGAATAAAGGTAATTTAAGTAGTAATATTTCGACTGTAGTAATATTTTTTAACTCTGCCCCTTTTAAATCCCAGTAATACCAACTCAATTGAAATTCCTAAAGCATAATTCAAATAAGCTGTTTTCCATAAAGGTTTCTGCTAAAGTGATAATCATTCTTAGACCTCTATACTTTTTGAATATAACATATTGTATATAGTTGTTCATATCTATCTTGTGGTTTACTTTGATGTTCCCTGTAAATCATGTAGGGGGGAAAAAAAGAAGCAAAAACCTTGGGAACTTGAGAATCGGGGAATTGAACCCGACGTGAATAGAAAACGCAACCTTCTGATGTGGAGTCAGACGCGCTACCATTGCGCCACGGATCCCATGATGTTCTTCAGTTCTCATTATTTGCAATATATAGGAATAGCTGGTGATTAATATCAATGTATTCAATTGATCCCAGAACACACACTCATCTCCGTAAAACAAAGCAGTGTTGCATAAGAAAAAAATTAATCGGCATGTATAATGCGTTGTTTGGTTGAAATTACTAAATAATAGCCGCAACAATGGTGTTCAAGGGGACTAAGAATGAAATTTGTGGAAAGTTACTGAGATTTTTATTATCTTTATAGTCATTTCTGGGCAGAAACAAAGAAGAGTTTTTATAATAACCGAGAATCCGATTGAATAGAAAAGATATCTGAAACCGTAAACCCAAAATGAAAGTAAGATTGGGAACACAAGTTATACAACTCGTATCCGGGTTATAGAACCAATACCTCGTTTTGTTCAATTAATATTTGCATTGGAAAAATTGATGCAGCAACGTAATTTTCAAGTTAAAAGGCATACAGGAGACTATAAAGTCTCAAGAATATGATGGAAAACTGTATGTGTATTGAATGCCAAGCTCAGTTTAAATACAAGTCTTCCTAAGAATACTTCTTGAATTGGGAGACTTATTCAAATCAAAACACTATCTAAAGCTAACTAACTGAATGATAAGTATGAGCTAAAAGGATAACTTTAGATCTATATCTAATTTAAAGATAAGCATGAAAGCAAAGAACTAATCCAAAATAACTATATACAACTGTTGTTCCCATATGCCCCCCTCAAGTTATATGATGTGTAACTAAGCTTAACTTGAACAAATTTCGGTCAAAGGCTGGTTTGGCAAGTGGCTTGGTGAGCGTATCAGCTAGTTGGTCAACTGAATGAACATCTTGAATCCCCTTCTATTGAACATGGTTGCGCACAAAGTGAAAGTCCACCTCAACATGCTTCATGCGGTATGAAGGCCTGGATTCTTGCTTAGGTAAGTGACACCAATGTTGTCATAGTAGATTGTGGGAGTATCCTTAATAGGAAGCTTCAGCTCAAGCAGTAGATTTTTCACCCATAACAATTCAGCAAGAGCATTGGCAACAGCTCTATATTCAGCTTCAGTTGATGAGCGAGCAACAGTTTTATGCTTTTTTGAAGACCAACTGTTGGGGTTGCGATCAAGAGACAGAATATATCCAGATGTGGAGGATCTGTCAGTGAGATCTCCAGCCCAGTCGGCATCAGAATACATGTGCATATTAAAGTCACAAATTAGGGATACACGGAGGTCAAACTGTATTGTACCACGAAGATATCGGAGAACACGTTTCACATCTATCCAATGTAGGTTTGATGGTGATTGCATAAACTGGGACAGTTTATTGACCGCATAGGAAATGTTTGGCCTTGAAAAGCACAGATATTGAAGTTTTCCTAGGACTCGGCGATAGCGAGTTGCATCTGTAAGGTCAACCCCATCATTGAGTTTGAGTAAGTCGGAGTTACTCATTGGTGTTTTAGCACTTTTACAATTAGACATCAATTCGGCACTGAGAATTTCATTGATATAATTTGCTTGAGATAGAAGAATGTCATCTGACCTGCGAATCACCTCAACACCAAGAAAGTAATGAAGGTGTCCCAAATCTTTAATAGAGAAGCGAGAAGCAACGGAAGCTATAATCTCATTTACAGTGATAAGATTGCTGCCGGTGACGATGATGTCATCAACATATACCAGAATGAATATGAAACCAGTGCTGCTGATCCTAACGAGTAGAGAGTGGTCCAATTCAGTCTTGACAAATCCCATGTACAAAAGATGTCCTTTGAGTGAATTGTACCAAGCCCGAGGTGCTTGCTTCAGGCCATAAATTTTCTTGCGCAACTTACATATATGAGTCGGGTTGTCGGCACAAGTAAACCTCGAAAGTTGCATCATGTAAACCTCCTCTTCAAGATCACCTTGACGGAATGCATTGTTGATGTCAAGCTGGCGAAGGGGCCAGTGAATACGGAGATCAGCAGCAAGAATGATTTAGACAGTGGTGGGTTTGACTACCAGACTAAAAGTCGAGTGAAAATCAACGCCCAGCCTCTGAGTAAATCCCATTGCAACTAGTCTCGCTTTATAGAGATCAACCGAACCATCTGTTTTCCTTTTAATCCTTAAAAGCCACTTACAATAAACAACATTTTTAGAAGGATCATTTGGAACTAGTTCCCAAGTACGGTTATTCAACAAAGCATCAAATTCTGATTTCATAGCTTTTCTCCACTCTGGATGTTTCTCGGTTTGTTTGAAGGTATGTGGTACAAGTGAGGTTTCTAAATGAGTAAGGTAGGCAAAATTTTGCTTTGGTTTTTGAACGTTATTTTAGAAATGGGTGATAATACGATTGGGAGGGGAAGGACAGCGAGAAAGTGTGGGTTCGACTGATGGTGCTGCTTGGTTGCCGCTGAGTCGAACAGAGACAGTAGGAGGGGGGCCATAGATTTGGATTGGGGTGTTCTGCGGTGATATACTTGAAGTGGGAGAGAGACTTGTGAAGGATTAGATGTAGAAGATGGTGAATTTATAGGTGTGTTAGGGTTTGCTAGTGGACGGACAGTGATAGAAGGAATCGGAGAAGATGGGCATAGGCAAAGAGACTCCTAGGCAAGGGGAATTATAGTAGAAGAAGGGGAGAGACGATTACCTGGAGTAGAAGTCTTGGAAGAGTCCAAATTTGCTTCTGCCACTGGCACACTGGAAATGGAGGATGGCAGTGGTGGGTCATGCTGGTTTGGAGAGGGAGATGTCGTTTGGGTTTAGGGTTCTACTACTGGGGTTGATATTTCAATGTTGGGGAGCAAGTCTAAATTTTAGAAACACTAGGGGTGAGATTGGGTGTATTAGAAACTGCATTAGTTGACCATTTCAGGTGCCTTTTTGAATTGTAATATTAGAGAACAAAGTTTTTGAATGGAAAGTTATTTTCAATAAAATGCACATCACGTGATAAATAAATTTTTGATGAGATAGGATCAAAGCATTGGTGGCAGAGATGGGACAATGAAAAACCGAGATAAACACATGGGGTGGATTTTGGGTCAAGTTTATTTTTAGAGTATGGTTTAAGCTATGGATAACATAAACACCCAAAAAAATTGTAGAGAAACAAAATCAGGTGTTTTACCAAATAATTTTTCAAAAGGAGAAATATTATTTAAAAGTGTGGTAGGGAGTCGGTTAATGAGATAGACTGCATGGTTACAGGCAAAGGACCAAAAAGGTGATGGACGCCTCATGTAAGAGTGTTCGTGCAGTTTCAATAATGTGACGATGCCTTCGCTCAGCAAGAGCAACTCTTTGAGGTGTATAGGGTAGAGTGGAAAGGTGTTCGATACCGTGAAGCAGGAGATAAGGGTCAAGACTTTTATACTCTCTCCACCATCAGTATAAAGCGATAGAATTTTGGTATCAAATATTTTTCTATCAAAGGATGAAATTTTTGAAAAATGTCTTTGACTTCAGATTTATTTTTAAGTGTGTAGAGCCAAGTATATCTTGTGTATTGATCAACAAAAATACAGTAATATAATTTTTTATCAACAGATAACACAGGAGAGGGTCCCCATAAATCACTGAAAATAATTTGAAGATGTTTAGAGCTTTCCAGAGTTAATGTTTGAAACGGATGACGATGGGCTTTATTAGACAGATAAGAATTACAATAAAGAAACTTGTCTCGCTCAACAAATGTGAGCGAGAATTTATTCAAGACATATGCAAGAACTCTAGAATGCTGGTGACCCAACCTTTGGTGCCAAGTAGTTAGGGAAGTTGAAGTGGTAGATATGTGAGCTTGTGGATGTGATTTGGCCCACTCATACAATCCATTTTTGGTCCGGCCTCGTGCCAGTGGGGTTCGCATTTTCTCATCCTTCACAAGAAAAGAAAAAGGAAAGAATTCAAGAGATGTTAGATTGTCCTGACAAAATTTAGAAACAGGAATAAGATTTCCTTTGATAGCTGGAGCACATAGAGTGTGATTTAGCTGAAAAACATTATTTGATGCATTTAACTGAGTAGAACCAATATGTGAGATAGGAATTTTGTTACCATCACCCATGGAGACATCCTCATTGTCGTGATATGGTTGGAGATTATGGGGTTCGGTTGTGACATGGTGTGTGGCCCTCGAGTCCACTATCCACGGGTCGGCAGTGGTGTTGAAGCCTGTGATATAATTGGCTTTGGCCTCAAAATGACCGTGTGACTTGGATCACATACATTTGCAGTGTGCCCAATCTTGTTGCATAATTGGCAACGAATAACACCCATGGGGTTATTGTTTTGGGGTTGCCACTAGGTGGATGAGTTGGAGCGAGTATTTTATCGCCATGGTTAGGAGTTGTTGTTGTAGGATTGTCGGCGATTGTTGCAATTGGTGGCAGTGTTGTTCTGTTTGTTATGAGTAGCAACTGTCGTTGTGATATGACTAAGAGTTTTCTTAGCATCCTCATGTCGGATAAAGAGCTCGTGATCGAGCAATTTTTCATACAATTCCTCATAGGCGACAGTGATGTCACGTGCTCATATGGCAGCAAATATCTCACGGAACTCAGGGCCAAGTCCACTGAGAATCTTGACGATGAATTCAGAGTTAGTGACCGGAGCACCTGCATTGGCAAGTTCATCAGAGAGGGACCAAATACGCTGAAGGTACTCAGTAATAGGAGTGGTGTCTTTTGTGATTCGTGCAAGTTGGTCACGAAGGCTGAAGATGCGAGTTTGGGACTTGTTTGCATAAGTAGTGTGCAAGGAGTCCCAAGCATGTTTGGATGTATTAGCAAGAGCAACTGTGGAAGCAATGGTAGGGTCAACAAACGCCATAAGAGCGTTTTGGATGAGTTGATCCTGACGGAACCAAAGCGTATAAGCAGGATTAGGAGTTGTATTGGTGCCAAAGGTAGTTATCGAGGTGGGAATCACGGTAGACCCATCAAGGTGACCATAAAGATCATGGTCGTGCATAAGCATAGAGAACTGAGCTTTCCAAGTGGCAAAATTGTAACTGCCACTAAGTTTGATAGGAAGTTGGGAAGCAGGGTTGAATTGGATGATGGTTGTGATGCCGGTAGTGTTGTCGGTATTGACAATTCTAGTAGTGTTTCCATCTTTCGTCATTGGGAAGAAGAAAAAAATATATATATTGGATCGTGCTCGTTAGAGTTGTACAGGCTAAGATACCATATAAAGTCTCAAGAATATGATAGAAAATTGTATGTGTATTGAATGCCAAGCTCAGTTTATATACAAGTCTTCCTAAGAGTACTCCTTGAATTAGGAGATTTATTCAAATCAAAACACTATCTAAAGCTAACTAACTGAATGATAAGTATGAGCTAAAAGGATAACTTTTAATCTATATCTAATCTAAAGATAAGCATGAAAGCTAAGAACTCATCCAAAACAATTAGATACAACTGTTGTTCCAAGACAAATCGGTTCTCTCTCACCCTCTTAAATTTCTTCAAGAAAATAGTGATGAACCAAAGTAACTTCCATCACTAAAGGGAGCTTCAGGTGTTTCTCATATCCCAAATCTTGATGCCCCTATTTGCTTCACTACTGCAATCTGCATGACAGCCTCGTTGATATACTCATTCGAACAAAAACAGATCTAACCACCTGTTTCCAAGCTTCCAGATTTCGAGCATCTCCGTTAACCTGAAAGGTTTCTTGATTGTTTTCCCCCCATCTAGATGCAGCTGAACAGAAAAACTGCTAATCTAAATAATTCCCTCTTTGCTTTCGGGTGTCAACTGAATGGATGACATTAGTTGCGTAATGCCACATATGGCCACAAACATAACAAAACCAAAGTTTTTCTTCCCCTGCAGCAACAACACATTGTAGAACCAATCAGAGATTTAATTGATTCCCCAATTAAAAAGTGTTTTTTAGGTGTTCATAAGTTATGATTGACGCCACCTGTAGTATGAGTCCGAAGAATTCATCTTGGAGTTCTGCACTAGAAATGTTGCTTATATTGAGTATAATGTCAGCACCAAGTCCAGAAACAATTCTTTAAATCAAAGTTCCATTACAGCATTTTCAGTCCAGCTTAACAAATACATTACTGTAGCTCAACCATATATACTCACCAGTGGAAGATAACTCCGGCTGGAACTCTGTTATTGAGATTATCTCCATTTACAACCCTTCATATCAATCCTCAGCAGTAACAAGTCAGGTCAACAGGATTTCCAAGTTGGTATAAGCTATGACCTTTTAAATCATCAAACCTACCATCACGAAAGCATTGGTTAAGTAAAATTGAGGCAGCAGCTGCACTATGCAAAACAAATAATGAACCAAAGTCCATTCATAATTCACTAGATTTCATCACCACTTTCATTAACTTACAGATCTTGACAAATAGATAGGTCTCAACATTCAAGTTTCAATATCAAGCTTCGGGTTGCAGGGATTATCCAAGCTAATTTGAACTTTCGCTACAAATACGCCAAGTGCATACTTCGAATCACACACTAAACAGGCTTAAACAAGGTCAAAAATTGTGGAAAGTGTCCAGGAAAAAGAATTGCTTGCGAATGCAGCAACTATTAAATCATGACCAAGGAACTGAAAACTGAGTCTAATATTGCCACTGTCTGGGAAAAAAATTGCTTACAAACTGAGTCTATATGTTGGATGACACTCCGCCATACCTGCCGTCTGCACAAATGTTAAGTACTGATGAGGAACATAAAGATGTTCAACGATAGAGTATAATTCTATAGCTTTATCTAAGTTCACCTTGATGCTAATAGAAAGACTTCAGAAGAGTAAATGACTGAATAAATTTAAAAATACAAGTTCTTGCTTCCTAACACATTAATTCAATTGACTAGCTGGACTAAAAGCAACAAGTACCATTGCGTACAGGCATTCAATTTAAAGCTACAAATGGGGCAACGAAGCAATCAAAAAGAGTCTTTCTGCTCATTTGTAAGACATAAGCTATAGGTGTTTAAGTTTCAAAGAGGTCTTGTTTTGTAACCAAATTTTATAACTGGAACAGGCTGGTTTTCTTTAGTTTTCTCTTTCTTATGTTTTTAAAGTTATAAACTATAACACAGAAGGGTTATTTTTTCAAAATAGAATGATCTAATAATACAGAAATTTCCCTTATCGAAAGATATAATATTAAAAATTCTTAAAAACTTCCAACTTATAACCATATCCAGGAATATATGGCTATCTAAACCCCTACAAATAAATGTGCTAATGAGTTCATCAAAGTAATACATGTAGCTCTGAATTGTGCATCTTAGCAAGATAAACCAATATACTCACAGTAAGTGATCTTCTCTTTCCTTTTTACTCGGAAATGTAAATTGAAAACAAGTTAACCGATATCCTAAACCAGTGTTCTTTGAAAGAAAAATGACCTCTCTTTGCTTACACGTTTATAACTTTCGAGAGCCAATGACCAAATATTTCAGAACAGTACCTAAAACAGACTAATTTTATATAGCAAACTACTCATTCAAGAACTTACCATGTCCAATAGGACAGCTGATTGGGCTTCCAAAACCAAACTCAGCTTAGCAAAGCTTGGACCCAGCTCTTTCCCATCTGGTATTCCGTAAATGTGCTGTAAAGTTGTAGCATAATGACTTTCTAGCTTTTTCAGCAACTTACAGCATTAAAGCTTTCACACCAGGATTTATGTCTGCAACCAACTTAGAGTTGAATTCAATGAGACAGCTGATAATCAACTCTCCCTATAGTATCAAGAAATCCATGAAACAACAGAAGAAACTTAACAAGGTTATTTAAGATATATCCTAGCAGCCCACAGCTCTTGATAGTTGACTGAAACTCTCAAGGTGTAGTTTGAACTGACAAAGAGAATGGAAGATATCTTATGTTCTCTACATGAGAATGATCTAGCAAACATTCACGATAAAGATAAAACAAAAGCACTTCGTTTTAACAACTACACATGTTGCACCATCAATTTTTTGTACATTTCCTCACCAGAATATCTGAAACACTACGAGATCCCTTTACATTATGGTCCCCAAAAGTACAGGTAGTGTATTAGTTAAATTCTTGATACTTACCAAAACATCCCCCCCGCCCCCCCCCCCCCCCCCCAAACCAAAAGGGAAAGCATAAAGTGCAGAACTAAAATGAGAGGAGCAAAATCCTTTCCTCGGTGAGGAAAGCAATTCTATATTTAACAATTAGGAGATAAATATACAGAAATGCAAAATGCAAAACAGAATAGTGAGTTGGTGAGGAGTGCCTACCTGATAGCACTCTCAAAAAAACTGATGAGATGCGTGAACCAGATACAGATAAAACTTTCACTGATATCATGCAAAAGCCACCTCATGTTATGGACAGTGCTTAGCAAATTCCGTCTTATTTTGGCATCATGGTATCTGTTTCAGCCCAAAGGGTTTTAAGATAACATCGTCGGGCAAGATACCTTAGTCTATCATCTCACAAAACATATCATAAGCTAGATCCAATTGTCCACGTCTTTTCTATCCATAAATCATTATGTTATAAGTTTTGACATCAGGAAAGACATTCTGTCTTCGCATTTCATCTAGCAACATTTCTGCCTTGTCCATTCGGCCTTCCTTGCAAATCCATCAATCAGGCAAGTATAGGTAACAACAGAAGGCATCTTCGCCGGCATTTCCTTGAACAATTTGAAAGCCTCACTCACATATCTCATTTTACATAAGCCGTCGATCATGGAGGTGTAAGCGACCTTATCAGGATCCGGTCTCATTTCCCTGAAAAGTTTATAGGCTTTTTCCACTTTGCTCCTCTTGCATAATCCTTTAATAAGAATTGTGCATGTGATAACGTCTGGAGTAACCCCATCTTTTTTCATTCTACGATACAACATTAAAGCCTTATCCACTCTATTTACCTTGCAACATCCATCAATGAGGCAATTATAAGTAACAACAGAAGGCATATGTGGCATTTTCTTGAACAATTTGAAGGCCTCATTCACATATCCATTTTTACAAAAGCCAGCTACCATGGAGGTGAAAGAGATGGTATCAGGATTCAATCCCATCATAATCATATCCCTAAAAAGTTCATTGGCTTTTCCACTTGTCCTGTCATGCATAATATGTTCACAAGAATTGTCCACGTGATGATGTCAGGACTAATCCCAAGTTTTTGCATTTTCTCATGCAACATATAAGCCTTTTTTAAATTGGACTGTTTAGCAAAACCATCAATAAGAGTGTTACAACTTGCAACATGCAATGCGTTCCTCTTATGCATTATCAGAATTACTTCCAAAGCCTTTTCTGGTTTTCCATCTTTGCACAGCCTATTAATGACTGCATTATAGCGATACCTATTTGATGTGATGCATTGGTCCATTCTATCAATCAGTTGCAAAGCTTCTGTGACACTCCCAGTACAGTACCAATTGACAATGAAATTGCAGGTAATTGTATCAGGCAAGTTACCTTCTTGTACCATCATACTTAAATACTCCACTTTTTTAGAGGAGTCCATCTGGCAGAAACCACAAATTAATCGCTTATAATGTGAATCATCCGAAGCCAAATTATTGTTGATCATCTCCACCAGTAGCTTATAGGCTGAAGTGAGATTTCCTTGAGCACAAAATCCATCTATTAAGATACTGTAAGCAGTCTGATCATATTTGTATCCAGAATTCTCAAGCTCATAAAACACTTATAATGTGAATCATCCGAAGCCAAATTATTGTTGATCATCTCCACCAGTAGCTTATAGGCTGAAGTGAGATTTCCTTGAGCACAAAATCCATCTATTAAGATACTGTAAGCAGTCTGATCATATTTGTATCCAGAATTCTCAAGCTCATAAAACACTTTAATAGCTATTTCCATCGCTCCAATTTTGCAGAACCCATTAAGAAGTGAGCTATAAGTGACTATGGTAGACTTTATGTTATTAGCTTTCATCTCCTCAATTAACTTTATAGCTTTCTCGAAGTTCTGGCTTTTGCAGAATCCATCAATCAGAATGCTATAGCTATGTATATCTGGTATAATTCCAAAACTCTTCATTTCGTCAAAAATGATTAAAGCTTTATTTACTTCACCTGTAGCACAAAATCTGCAAATAATAGCAGCAGCAACAATTCAGTGGCTTGCTGTTATCTCTGAGATCCTGAATGAAGTCCAGAGCAAAATCAGCCTCTCCAACTCTACAAAGTCCATCAATGTATGTACAATATGTAACAGCAGAAGGACTAGTCTGTCTTTTCTGCATTTCTTCAAGAATCTTTTTGGCTTCTTCTACCCTTGATACATTTTGCAGTAAAAATTAATCAGGATTGTGTAGGTCCTTACATTAGGCAATGGCCCAAAGCTTTTCATTTCTTCAAATAGATTTAGAAGATGCTCCTTCATACATGCTTCTGCCAAGCATTTCAGTGAAAAATTACATGAATAAATACTTGGTTGATCCCAAATTTCCTTGCCTGTTTAACAACATCAATTGCACAATCAAGCATTTTATTAGCAGAAAACACCTTGATAAGTACATCAGACACGAAAATCGAAGTTGTTGCACAATATGGTGTGCGCAGAGTAAAAAGATGGAATATCTTATACAAGTCAAAATCAGCCTTCTGAAAGTAGAAAACAATGTCTTTAAGCAAGGCATGGACTTCCATATGCATCCTCGCGAACGCGAAAATATGAATAATCATATTAAAGGCATTTATCAAACGAAAAAAACCATATTTCCTCATGGCTTTTCTAAAAGGAATGTCTTTTGCAACTTCCCAACTCAAAGACTTGCATATTCTTGTAATAACTGAGGACAGCTTTTGCCCTCCGCAACTGTACATTTTTCTTAGTGAACAACTACTGCTTCAATTTCCATACTGCTTTCACTTCACCATTTGAACAAGAATCGGAATCTTCCATTAATACCACTGAAGAAGCACCAATATACTTTCTGCAAAAGCTTATTTCTTTTCTATAAAAATTCTGCCTTTCAAATAAACCCAATTCATTTATCAGGTTGAAAGAAGATTTTTTTGGTAATAACTCATAACCCATGAACATGAAGTAAAAACTAAAGGTTGAGCACCCAAATAATCATACAGAGGAAAAGTAATTCCAACTCTATAGCTAGCAAATTTTAAGGGCACCACTATTTTTAACAGTGTTTGTAGGCAGTAGGGTCAAGCCGGAAACAATTATCCGGTGACTTTAGGCGCTAATCACTGGTGGTTGCCCGCGGGTTGTCGTGTGGAGAGTGAGAGAATTGGACAATAAGCTTTTAATTTAGGGATTTAACTAAAAGTAAAAGGGTAAAGCAATTAAAAAAGGAATGGGCGGGTAGTCGCTAAAAATATGAGCCTTTGGGCTGACCCTATTTACGAGGAAAAATGCATAAATAGACAAAATTTAAGAAAAAATTTCACAAACTTAGCGGTAACAAGTATTTTACAGGGTTAGCCCTTTCATATAGTAACTAACAAAACCGCTTTAGGGCCACATATTTAGAGGGTCTTATTTTAATTTTTGTTATACATATTTAAAACTAATTTTGTGAAATAAAAATTTTTAATTTCTTTCTTTAACAAGTAAATAGAAAAAAGATTTGCAACTATTATAATTTCTGCCCCGAAAAATTATAATTGAAATGAATATCAAATCCGATTTTCATAAGAAACGTATAATTTATAGGAAGTAACATTCAATGTGAACGTTGATAATAAAATCTCAAAATCTTTTGAAGAGTCATTTGGAATTGATTACTTTATACATAATAGGCAATGCTAATTTTTTCACTTCAAAATAGATTCGAACAACTCGTAGCATGTGAAAGTATTTTTGATTTTTGATTTAGTGGTAAAAATTAAGATCACTAGATGATACAAATTTGAAAAAATATTGCCTTAGTCTTGAATGTTCCTTAAGCACAATAATAAATTTAATATTAATCGTTTAGATTTATTTTTGGAATTAAAAATATTAAGAAAAATAGTAGTATTAGAAGATAACAGTTTAATTGATATATCTTGTCAAAAATAAAAAGATTTGATTCTTTTTCCAATGCCTATATTACTTATGGAATATGTTAACAACTTTTGTTACCATTGCTTCAACGGAAAGTGATTTTCCAAATTAAAATTGATAAAATCTAACCTAAGATCAATAATATCTCACGAAAGGTTAAATGAATTAGTTTTATTGCCAATTAAAAAAGACTTATTAGGAATTATTGATTATAAAAAAAATTAATAATTTTGTATCTAGAAACACTAGAATTTAGAAATATAGACTTCAAATAAATAAATAAATTTTTTTTGAAAAAAAGGTTAAGATCCACCGTAAAGCTTGACTTTAGGCTACAAAACGCAACTAAATAGTTACATTCCTAGCAGAAAGCTTTCAAGCATGTCCCTAAAATCATGCTTTCACAATGTTCATTTCCTTAAAAATAAAATCAAAGAATTTCGGTTACCCATCTTTAGTATCTCAATAACAATAGTTGTCAATTTAATACTTACTAATTGATTGTTATCTTTTATCTATTCCACAAATAAAATTGTAGTTAATTATGGTTTTATTGGTATTTTCTCTCTCTTTAAATTATGATAACGTTATATTTGGTGGTATAACCATATTTTACTGGTAAAATGTGAATGCTTATAATAGCGTATATTTGGATGAATAAGTGATATTTATAATATATATATATATATATATATATTCAGATGCCCTTGCAAGACGCTCAAGATCTATAGCTGCTTGGCTTGGTTGGAATGCTTGCCTTGGGGCGGAAAGGCCAGGCTTTGAAAATAGTTACTCTACCCTACGTCGAGCAAGAGTTTGCTTCCTTTCCCTAGCAGGGTCAGAATTGACATTGGCGAACTACTACGATCTATAGATTTCCCATCTATATCCAATCCCAACGAGAATAGAAGCGAGTCGCTTCCGGCCTGTCTTGTAGTCGTAGTCTTTTAGCTTATGTAGTCGTCGGCCTTCCTACACGCATGCGTCCGCCAGAACGCCTCCTTGGTTCGGGACGAAGCCAAGCCGATACATACGATAGGCGAAGGAAAGACCCCCATTTCATAGCGCCTGGGGAACGCAAGTTTGATCGAGTGCTGTCTGCCTATAATGATAGATGAATCAAAAACTTTTCATTCAACTTCTTCTTTCAATTGAAATTGAGATTTTTGCCTATCCTCCTATTTTGAAAAAATGGAAACTTAGGTAAGTGCTTTCTAAACATATGTATAAAAAGAACATCTTTCATTTAATTTAGCCCTTTCATGCTTACTATAACTAGTTATTTCGCTTTTCTATTAGCGGCTTTAACTAGAACCTCAGCTCTATAATATATATATATATATATATAATTTGTATTATACATTAGAAACTCAGACCCCATCTGGTGGGAGTATACTGAGTAGTTGTTGTTGTTGTTGTATAATACATTAGAAAATTAATAAATAAGTATAATATGAAGTATAAATTAAAATATTATTAGTATAAAATATTCTCTTTCATATATATGTATATATATATATAATAATTCTTTTTTCAACTTGATATATCTTAGACCACATTATAATTGTGTAAAATATTGCTATTATATAGCCATTATATATATAATATAGAAATGATTCATGAATGCTTCACTTTCGATAAAGCTTTAATTTCTTTAGGGGTTGAATTTTATGGAAGGGAGAGAAAATAATGAAAAGGAAGAGAAATTCATGGCTTAAAGATTTTTAAATTTATTATGAAATTTTATACTAAAAATATAACATAAATCTTTTAACTTATTCTAGAAAAATTATAGTTGATTTTAATGTTTTAAATTATAATATTTAAAAAGTTAACACATGAAACGACTGACAAGGGGGTTGCTCTGATGGTAAGTAATGTGAGTTCGAGTCTTCCCAAGAGTAAGGCGGGAAGTTCTTGGAGGGAATGATGCCGGGGATCTATTTGGAAACAGCTTCTCTACCCTAGGATAGGGGTAAGGTCTGCGTACATCCTACCCTCCCCAGACCTCACTAAGTGAGATTATACTGGGTTGTTGTTGTTAACACATGAAACGGCTATAACTATGAAACAGTTTAATAAAATGTAGTTTAACAACCAAGCAAATAGTTTCATATGAAAAGGAAAATAAAGAAGCAAAATAGATTTTGCACGATAAACTACAAAGGATAAAGAACACAAAAATTACACAATACTTTGTCGTGGAGTTTCCTTATGTGAAAAAAAAATTACCTTTTACTTCTTCGTATTCTCTATTATTTTTTTAAAATATTTTTCATCCTTATTTAGCTAATTTTAAACTCTTAATGTTAGGCAATAATTAAAATTTTAATTAACTTTAGGTCTAAAATATTAGAAAATAATTTAAGTTACATATTTGTTCATTGTGAAATATTTTAAAGAGTAAAAATAGCGAACGAAATTTAATTAAGAAATTTTATGGTTTTAATATAATAGAAATATAAATATAAAAGAGATAGATTTATGTACACCATCTAGAGAGTGTAAATATTTTTGGCCGAGCGGCCAATTGTGTTATATATCAAGGAGAGTATATGCGTTCATTTTCTAGACGGTCTCTTCCACTTTTTTCCCTTTGCATTTTTATTATTTTATATTTTTGCTCTTTGGGTTGTCTAATGGTTTAAGCGACTTTCACAGAATGGCAAATTCATTGGGGCTGAGGTGACACACGTAATCTTGAGTTTTCTCACATCGGAGGGATTTGAGGTCCTTGGTCTCCTTATATGGTTTGGGCAATCCTCACCTCATAAGCTAGCTTTTGGGGTTGAGTTAGGTCCAAGGTCCATTCTTTTCATGGTATCAGAGCCACGCCCATCCCAATTATTGTTACCGATGTTGTGCCCCCATTTATGTTGTCCACGCTCCAGAAATCTGGGCGTGAGGGGGGGTGTTGAGTTTTCCCACATCGGAGGGATTTGAGGTCCTTGGTCTCCTTATATGGCTTGGGCAATCCTCACCTCATAAGCTAGCTTTTGGGGTTGAGTTAGGTCCAAGGTCCATTCTTTTCATGGTATCAGAGCCACGCCCATCCCAATTATTGTTACCGATGTTGTGCCCCTATTTATGTTGTCCACGCTCCAGAAATCTGGGCGTGAGGGGGGGTGTTGAGTTTTCCCACATCGGAGGGATTTGAGGTCCTTGGTCTCCTTATATGGCTTGGGCAATCCTCACCTCATAAGCTAGCTTTTGGGGTTGAGTTAGGTCCAAGGTCCATTCTTTTCACGTAAGCATAGCCAATATGATGACAAAATGTCAGCAAATGATTGGCTTATATTTGAGCAGTCGTATAGAACGAATACATACTACATTAAAAGTTACTAAAAATTTTCTATTTTCCTTGAGAACAAAGTATGTTGTAGCTGAAAAACGTGATAGAAAGAAAGTATAAGGGGGGCTTAAGTAGACCTTAAGAATTGACAAAATTACTTAGAATACTATTGATTAAATATGTAGGTGCACTGAAACTATGCAAGAAAGCTTTCATAGCTCAGTTGGTTAGAGCACCCGTTTAGTAAGCGGGAGGTCTTGAGTTCCGACTCTCAGCAATTTTTTTCCTGTCAATTGTGTGCTAAATTAATTGCCAGCAGTTCTCTTAGGGGTCATACAGAACACATTACTGCTTCACGAGATATTCCCTGTGCTAATTTTTATTTTCTTTTTGTCCTTAGACATCTACAGAAAGATCGTCGTCATTCTCTTATGCTTTAGCAAATGTTTTCACGGGTCTTTTGAATGTTGTATATTATTAGTAGTGTTAATTTTTTGGGATTCTTCTATATGTAGGAAAGCACCTAACTGCTTTCTCTTCTAGCATTGATCATACTAAATTAATTGTTAACAATACATTATCTCTCATTTGGTCGATTTCGAATTGTTGAATGGGAATTCGGTCCAAATGTTACTCCAAAATATTTATTATTCAAACAATACTACAAACAATGATGTCAATTTGAATATTTTGTTATGAAATCTCCTATTTAAGGTGAATGTCTATAATTAGAGAGATTCTAGAGTTCTATTCTTGGTAGATAAATCATCCCCCTCCCTATAAATAAAGGGGTCTTCTACCATTATAAACCACTCCTAACAATCTCTAAGTATCAATGAGAATACTCCTCTCTCTCTATTCTCTCTATTGTTCTTGTTCTTGTATTATTGTTCTTGTTCTTATATTATTTCATAACACGTTATCAGCACGAGTCTCTAACCAATTGAAATTTTCGATTGTTTTAACTTTTGTTTGTGTAGGGTTTTGCTTCATAGCCAATCCTGCTCTCTGAATTTCTATACGGAAAAGAAACGAAAAAAACAAAGGGTGGAAACGAAAGAGAAAAACGTGAGAGTGGGTCTGGAAGCTATAAAGCATGGATGGTTTGAATATGTCAAACAACCTGTTCTTCCCGCAAGCATAGCCTATGTGCTTTTATACTTTAATGTTGTTCTTGCACCAGGTGGTTTAATGACAACGTTCTTAACACAACAAGATTTTCTATACGGAAAAGTAGAAGAGATGGTATCATCACAAAGTAATGCAACGGGATGGAAACTCAAGAGGTATATTTGATATCACAATATTTATTGGTATACCTTAAAGGTAAGTAATTTATTTTTCCCTTTCAAATTCTTGAAATTCTACGATTTGATTTTATATACAAACAAAGACAACAAAGTTTGATTATAACTCTAATGGAGTTTGTAAGAAATTACACTCACATGAAGTGGTAAAATTTCTATGCCTTGCCATGATCAAATTCATGTATGATTGTGGGCAAAAGAATTGAAAATCCGTCCCATTGAATTTGCTCCATTCCCTTTAGAGAATGTGGAAGCAGTATATGATAAGTCTGAAAGAAGACAAAATTATTACCGTAAAGGTATCAATGAATGTGGACGTGGTAAAGAATTCCGTCCAATTGAATTTGCTCCATTCCCTTTAGAGAATGTGGTAGCAGTATGTGATAAGTCTGAAAGAAGACAAAATTATTACCGTAAAGGTATCAATGGATGTGGACGTGGCAATAGACGAAATTATAATCGTCATTATTGTGATAATGAGAATAATAAAGATTCTCAAAATAATCTTTCACTTTATGAAAGTAATATTTGACATGAGATTGTGTAAAGCATATGATTATGATCCATTCCCTGAAGTGAATGTGATAATTGTAATAGAGCCCGCAAGTATGAACACGCTCTTGATGTAATTTTGTTTTATGTCTGACATTATGAAAAGAAAGTTCGTTGCCCTTGAAATTTCGGGCAAGAACTATATGACATGGGTGTTGGATGATGAAATCCACTTAGATACTATGGGTCTTGAAGACGCCATTAAAGACAGAAATAATGCATCCACCCAAAACTATGCGAAGGCCTTGATTTTCTTGCGCCATCACCTTGATGAAGGTTTGAAAATTGAATATCTCACCGTCAAGGATCCACTCATCTTGTGGAATGGCTTAAAGAAGAGATATGACAACCTGAAGTTGGTCACTCTGCCACAAGCACGATACGATAAGAATCCAAAAGCAAAAAGTTTATAAACTATATATTATCATTGCGGTAGAAACAGGCACTGGTCAAAGGCTTGCCGTATACCATGACATTTGGTTGACCTTTATCAAGCATCTCGAAAGAGTAAACGCCCTGAAACGAATTTTGTCTCTGACGACAACTTTGACATCACCCACTTGGATGTGGCAGACTTCTTTGAGCAACCCGAGGGGAAGATAGACCACCTAATCGGTGATGGTTCCGTGATGAAAGAAGATGGAGCTATTTGATTTTATTTTACTTGTTTGTATTAGTGAATGAATAAACTAATAGCCATTAGTATTAGCTCGTATTAGTTAGTTCATGATGCAATGTTAGTATTAGTTCTTTAGAATGTATCAATATGCTCAAATATCAATAATATTTTTACTTTCCAGTAGAGGTAATCGACTAACCTAAAAAACTAGTCGGTTATCTCATATTTCGCATAAAAACTGCAAAACAATCGATTGTCAATGATCAACAATCGATTGTCTTTAAAACAGTGTGATCTGGAATTTTACAAAAACAGTCAACAATCGATTGTCTATGATTAACAATCGATTGTCTTCAAAACAGTGTTCTGGAATTTTTCAAAAATCATCCACAATCGATTGTCTATGTCTAACAATCGATTGTCATTAGACAGTGTAATCTGGAATTTTTCAAAATAGCCAACAATCGATTGTCTATACTTAACAATCGATTGTCTTAAAACAGTGTGCTCTGTTTTTCAAAATAGCAAATAATCGATTGTGTGTGTTTAACAATCGATTGTCAATGTTCAACAATCGATTGTTTGTGTTTAACAATCGATTGTTTGAAGAAAATATTTAAACTGAAATTTTCAAACTGCAAAGTAATCAATTATGGATAACATATCTGATTTTGTTAGTCAACTGTTAGCTACAGATTTTGAAAATATTATGTGACACAAACGAATTGAACTTATTTATTCATATGTTCGTGTATTTCTTTTATATGTTAAACCATGGGAAGTAAATTGATTGAAGGCTCTGGAAGAGCAACTGTAACTCTGCCCAAAGGCATGACGTTTATCTTAGAGAATGCAATATTCTCCTTCAAGTCTAAGAAGAACTTGTTGAGTTTTAATGATATCAATCGCAATGTTCTCCTCCAAGTCTAAAAGGAACTTGTTGAGTTTTAAAGATATCATTCAAAATGGATATCATATTGAGACAATAGATGAGAATAATCTTGAATTCTTCATGAAAACTAGGCTTCCCATTTCGGTTTGGGTTCACGCCATTTTGCATGCAGCAATGCTAGTTCGTCGGCTGCCCACTTTGGTTTGGGGTCACGCCATTTTGCATGCAGCAATCCTAGTTCGTCGGCTGCCCACTTTGGTTTGGGGTCACGCCATTTTGCATGCAGCAATACTAGTTCGTCGGCTGCCCACTTCGGTTTGGGGACACGCCATTTTGCATACAGCAATGCTAGTTCGTCTCTGACTGACGAATTGACACAAATATTCCCCATTGCAATTGGTTTTGGGTCATGGACCCAATATATCCCATTTAAGAATCTTTGGATGCGCAGTATATGTGCCTGTAGCACCGCCATCCCGCACCAAAATGGGTCTGCAAAGAAGGTTAGGAATATATGTTGAGGTTGAATCGCCCTCCATTATTCGCTACCTCGAAACATTGACAGGAGATTTGTTCACTGCACGATTTGCAGACTGTCAATTTGATGAGACACTTTTCCCAAAATTAGGGGGAGAAGTTGGTGAAACCAAACGGGAAATTTTGTGGAAAAATGCATCATTATCTCATCTTGATCCACATACCTCTATTTGTGAAAGAGGCACAAAAGATTATCCATTTGCAAAGAATAGCAAATCAAATGCCTGACGCATTTATAGATTTGAAAAGGATAACAAAATCACATATCCCCGAAGTGAATGTGACAACATCTGATTCACGAATACATATTCATTATTGGAAGAATATGAACATGAAATTGGTATTAAATATACCACACTCACCCCTAGAAGGAGGTTTGAGATGATATATGGCATGAATGATCGTTGGTCACGTACCTATTGTACGCCAAAGTATTTTGGAAATATGACTATTAAAGGACAGCGATAATGCAAGAAACATATCTTGCATATAAGTTTGACATGACCATAATGGTATAACTTTCTCTTTAAGAAAGATATTCACCACATGGATGTTGATGAATCTGTGGTAGTACAAAATTAATTGAGAGCTCTAGAAGGGCCAATTATTACTATGTTGGAGAAACACAATTGAGTATTGTGCTGTAGTAAGTCTCAAAGAAACTTATTCATTTTCCAAAGTACACGCGAAAGCGATTGATTATATTGAGACTATAAATAAAGGAAGGCTTTGATATCTCCTATTACTACAACTTGTAGCGGGGTAATTTGCATATGAAAAGCTACCCGCTTTGTTCTCCAGTTTGTACTACACGAAAGAAAGAATGCCACAATAAAGTGGATATCTATTGGTATAAAAACCCATGTCATAATAAACCTGAAGTTTATTGATAAGTGCACATGTCATGGTGTAAATTTGAAGTTTACCAATATTGATAATTTATTCAGTTGGCATTCGTGTTAGCCATCTCATTTTAAGTATGATGTGCAAATTCACATAGGTGAATATTAAAGAACTAGAAAGTTCTTTACGAATTCTCTTGTATCACTTGTTCTCATTAATGAACTGACCAACTAAAGAGTTCGGGTTGAAGCCCATAAATTCTTGAAATATCAAAGGTGAATATGGGCCCATTCACCTGCCATGTATACCACATATGATGCATCTATGATATGGTTACATGCGCAATTGTTATTAACCCGCAGCCTGGCCGGTGCTTGCGAGGTAAATTGCTCAGTAATCTAACTTCGAGCATAATTTCCAGATTTTCTACTCAAGATAGTTCATCTTGATAAGTTGGTTTATATCAAAGTTGGTTTAGCAAGATAATTATTGAGTGCTTCCACTTAATAGCTAAACTGTTTCTTATGAGAACAAAGTTATATATATATCAGTTTGATATAAGTTGTATACGAGAGTATATTCTCCCCTCACAAGTGGTTCAGGGTCAGGAACCAAATAATTTCATCTTATTATTAATGTGTCATGTATATTGACATGATAATGCACAAAGATGATTTCCCAAAGTTGAGGAAACAAGTTAGCTTTTCTAACATGAGGGGGAGACATGATAAACACTTGAGAAAAGGTTACATGGGATGAATTATCATTTGTATATGTATATCCCCGAATATCATGATATGAACCTGAAGTTCATAAAAGGGATAATTCAATTGCAACATATTGCAAAGCATGCTATACGCATTTGCTGACCCAAAGAAAGTAACTAAATGGAAGAGATACAATTCAAGAAGAATTGATTCCATATGAAAGACATGTAGTTTTGAACCTATAGTTCAAATGCTTGAAAGTATAAAGTCAAAGGTATGTATAATCAGTTTTCGATATCTTATTTGACATGGAAAACTTGATATGCATCTAGAGTCTATTATATGGCTTATATGACTTAACTTGAAAGATTTAAGTTACTTGAAGCATATGCAATTCTTGGTCCTGAAGTACCACATCCTTAGTACAATTTGTGTACATATGTATCTTGCTATAACTATAAGCATGATGGCATTGAGAATGCATCTATGGAGATATTGAAAAGTTATTCCACGACATTATATGAAGATGTTCATATCTATCAAGAATGATGATTTCAAGGTACGGAATATTTATTCAAGTCAATATGGTTGATTTGTCAAAAGTCTACCAAAGATCGTTTTGAAGATGATGCACAAGATTGGAATGCAAATGCTCAAGGATATAAATTGATGTACTCATTAGGGGGAGTTAATGCGCGTTGCACTCTTTTTCCCTTACAAGGTTTTGTCCCACCGGGTTTTCCTTGCGAGGTTTTTAACGAGGCAACCAATAGGCGCATATTCAAACATGTGTACTCTTTTTCCTTTCTTTAATTTTTCCCATTGGGTTTTGGTTTTAAGGTTTTAACGAGGCATATTGTTGAATAGACATTCAAGGGGGAGTGTTATGAAATCTCCTATTTAAGGTGAATGTCTATAATTAGAGAGATTCTAGAGTTCTATTCTTGGTAGATAAATCATCCCCCTCCCTATAAATAAAGGGGTCTTCTACCATTGTAAACCACTCCTAACAATCTCTAAGTATCAATGAGAATACTCCTCTCTCTCTATTCTCTCTATTGTTCTTGTTCTTGTATTATTGTTCTTGTTCTTATATTATTTCATAACATATTTCTTAAAGTTAGCAATTTATTTCGAGTTAGCTTCTTCAAGAACTAATGTTTGAGCGCTTAAAGAACGAACATGTGTTAATCGTTCTATAGTTACCTCAAACTACGACGACTGGGTATTTGACACTTAATTCACAAGTCCAATAGGGGTTTGGGCATGCAAGTTGTAGGTAGTTACTTCTTAATGAAAATATCACTTTATACTCATTAATTTTAAATTTTTTTCCTTTTAATGTTTAGGTTCAAACTATCTACTATTTTTATTCATGAATATAAAACTATTTACCCGATTTTCCCTTGCCAACCATCTTTCTTTCTTCTATCGTCCAGTTATGGGCAAGTCCCATCTATCATATTTTAATGCGGAATGCATCTCTCTTATATTTCATCTTCAATTTTTTTCGATTTGATTGCCTCCCCCTCCCGCGCTTTGTGCAAAAAGATGAGGGGAAACTCAGTAAGACGTCGGAGAAGCAAAATATACGAGATCACAAACGTAGATTGCTCACGCCTATTCTACAATTTACACCCTATATTCTTCTTCTTCTTCTTCCAATTTTGTTCACTTTTGGCAAATCGCGGAATGAAAGTTAAGAATACGTTTGGCCATGAATTTTCTTTTTACCTTTTTAAAATTAATGTTTGGCGACAATTTCTTTTTATTTTCACTTGAATATAAATTTTAGAACTTTTCAAAAATTTGAAAATTTTCAAAAAACTATTTTTTTAAAATTTCATTCAAATCATTTACAAAAATTCAAAAACAACCAAAATTATATTCATGTCCAAACACGACTCTAATTTTTAAATATCTTTTCACTTGAAAAAGTTATTTTCTTTTTGAAATTTTACGATTCTATGTCCAAACGCCTACTAAGTTTATGTTTGAGGTTGAACTAAAATATTAAATTTAGTTGAAGTGCAACTTTTATGTCTGTATATATTCTTGTGAATTGAGTAATAAATAAACTCATTTATCAGTCAATTAGGATTATCTACTACTGTAAATTGATTAACGAAAAGTTAGAAAGTTATACAAATTGCAATTATTATTTACTACATTAATCATATTTAAAGTGCGTGTTATTAAATATTGCTTATAATATCTTTTGGTAGTTCATATTGAAATTTGATAGAATTTGGCGTTGATTTGAGGTAATTGAGATTGAAACTTTCAGTTGAAAATCAAAGAAGAACACAGCTACAGTGTACCATTACGATATACAATATGCTATAGGAGTATATAGCTATACTGCAACAGTATACTATTATAGTTTACAATATAGTACAACGATATATTACAATAATCGAAGAAGAATACAATTACCTAACAATATACCGCTACAGTATATATAATTATACCAACAGTATATGATTATAGTATATAATATATTATTATGGTATAATATAATAATATGCAATATACTATAACAGTATGATGTAATAGTATATGATATACTATAATAGTGTATTTATTACACGTAAATTCACTTGTCTTTTCCCTTTTAATTTGCTTTAAATTTTTACCCAATGTGGGGGCAAATTGAAAATACAAAAAGAAAAAATATTATAATGATATATAATGTAACGATATACTCTTATAATTAGTTCCTTTTAGAATTTTTTGAAATTTTTATTGACACCTAATATTATTTCAGTTTAATAATTGAATTAATTGATTAACTCTTTGCGTATAATTATATACCATGTTGGTATAGTTATATGCTATACTTGTATCATACGTTAATTAATATTTTTTTAGTTGTATTTGCTACATTTAATCGGTACACAATTTAATTTTTCTTTAGTAATAATATAAAATAACAATAAAAATAGTAAAAAATAATAAATGAAATTAGATTATGAAGAGAAAAAGAATATAAAAGAAGTTAAATAAAATTAGAAAAAGAACAAAGAAAAAAACGAGAAAAAGGAAAAAAGAAAAAGCATAGAAATAAAAAAGAACTCAAGATTAAAGAAAATATTTTCCACTAAACCTACTATGAATAAGAAATGTAATTAGTTTATAGATAGAAAAGCAAATGGGTAGATAAGGATAAATAATTTTATTTTTGTGGGTAACTATAGGGGTGTACATAGATCGGATTGGTTCGGATTTTACAATTACCAAACCAAACCAATTGTGTCGGGTTATTAAATCAAAAGACCAAACCAAACCAATAAATTCGGGTTTTTCAATATCAGTTTTTATAGGTTTTTTCAGGCTTTCGGGTTATTCGGGTTTTTCCGAATTTTTTTCCGGTAAAATCTTCGTAGAACAAAATATATAACGTATTCTCAAAATATTTCTTTAATCCTAGTAAGATACAACTATATAAAGTATTTTTCAAGAAAATAATACAAAATATGAGATATGTCATGACTCATGATATTATCCTAAAATATTCAATAATAAAAACTAATAAAATTATGTACTATAAATATTGCTAATTAAAAAATCATAATAAAATAAACATAATCTAACAACCTAATTCATGCTAAACTAGATAGACTAATGAGGGAGTATTAATTATATGCCTAAAAGCTAAAGAAAAATAAAAATAGGTCATGTATTTTTATCTAAATTATTGAAAAACAAAAAATAGACACTTAATACATTCTCGTTCGTAATATTGAATTGAATGTCTTTTGTTAGCATTAGTATTGATTGCTAGCATTATTTAATTTATTAATATTAATGGCTATAAAACTTATTGGAGCATTCAAAAGTTCTAAATCAAACCCTGAAATAATACCTTAAAAGATAAAATTATGAAATTTTTAAAGAAATATTTATAAATTACATTACAATAAGTATATTTATATATTAAATATATCTAAAATTGCTATATATGTAATGTCGGGTTGATTTGGTTTCGGTTTGACTTTCTTTAGTTAAAACCAAACCAAACCAATTATGGTCGGGTTTTTTTTCCAACACCAAACCAAGTCAAACCAAATCATAGTCGGGTTTTTTTCTCGGTTTGACTCGAATTATTGGGTTGATGCGGTTTATCGGTTTTCTTTGTACACCCCTAGGTAACTATATCAAAACCCTTTGTAGTAAGCAGATTAATAATGTTCCTGCAGACAAGCCTAAGGAAAAACCGGAATAGATTAAGTGTAAAAAAATTTACCAAAATATATAAAATGCGGTTTAATATTACATTTTATATAAAATACGGTTTAAAACCACGTTTAAAACAATATTTTTCTACACTTTTTATAAAATAGTAAGTACCCTATTCTTGACACACTTGCCTCCCCCGATATCCCAAATCCCCATAATCCTCTTCATCTTATTTGAACTATTTACAAAATGTATTTTTTTTTGGACTGAAACTATGTAAATGAGTGTAAAAAAAAATTACCAAACTATATATAACACCACAAAAGTGTCGCTATACAGTAACAGTAACTGCGTCGTTACTGCATAGCGCCCCAAAACATAATTTTTCTGACAATTATATGTATAGCGTCATAAAAAGTGGTGTTATACTCAAATTTTACTGACACCATACATAGCGCCAATAAAAGTGGCGCTTTACCCTTAATAAAAAATGACCCCACGTCTTCTTCTCCACCATTATTTTACTATTCCTCTTCTTGGTCCCCCCCCCCCCCCCTATTTCTCACAGTTTTGTCCGATTTTTTTTAAAAAAATCGGTCCCCCCAACACATAAAACTTGAAGAATATAGGTCCCACATTCGAGTAGAGCTTCGTGTGATTGTTGATTCACGTTTCCGGAGTCAAAATTTTGATCTACTTACTTTTCGAAAATTCACAATATATTATTATGGTATACTATAACAGTATGATGTAATAGTATACGATATACTATAACAGTATATTTATTACACGTAAATTCACTTGCCTTTTCCCTTTTAATTTGCTATAAATTTTTACCCAATGTGGGGGATAAATTGTAAATACTAAAAAAATCAAAATATTATAATGATATATAATGTAACGATATATTCTTACAATTAGTTCCTTTTAGAATTTTTAAAATTTTTATTGGCACCTAATATTATTTCAGTTTAATAATTAAATTAATTTTTTTAACTCTTTGCGTACAATTATATACCCTCTTGGTATTGTTATCTACTATACTTGTATCATATGTTAGTTAATAGTTTTTTTAGTTGTATTTGTTACATTTAATTGGTACACAATTTAGTTTTTCTTTAGTAATAATATATAAAAAAGTAACAAATAACAAATGAAATTAGATTATGAAGATAAAAGAATATTAAAAAGGTCAAATAAAATTAGAAAAAGAACAAAGAAAAAAATAAGAAAAAAACGAGAAAAAAGATAAAGATAAAAGAAAAAAAAGAAGCATAAAATTTAAAAAGAGCTGAAGAATAAAAAAAATATTTTCCACCAAACCTACTATGAATAAGAAATGTAATTAGTTTATGGATAGAAAAGCAAATGGGTAGATAAGGATAAATAATTTTATTTTTGTTGGGTAATTGTGCTAAAATCCCTTGTAGTTAGCAGAGTAATATTGTTCCTGCAAACAAGCCTAAGGAAAAATCGGAACAAATTAAGTATAAAAAAATTACCAAAGTATATAAAATGCGGTTTAATACTATATTTTATATAAAATACGGTTTAAAATCACGTTTAAAACAGCATTTTCTACACTTTTTGTAAAATAGTAAGTACCATATTCTGACACATTTGCCTCCCGCGATATCCCAAATCCCCATAGTCCTCTTCATCTTATTTGAATTATTTACAAAATGTGATTCTTTCAGACATAAACTATGTAAATAAGTGTAAAAGAAATTACCAAATTATATATAACGTCACAAAAGTGGCGTTATACAGTAACGGTAACTGTGTCGTTACTGTATAGCGCCACTTTTGTGGCGTTACATAATTGTTCTGACAATTATGTGTATAGCGCCATAAAAAGTGGCATTATACGCAAATTTTACTGACACCATACATAGCGCCAATAAAAGTGGCGCTATACCCTTAATAAAAAATGACCCCCCGTCTTTTTCTCCACCATTATTTTACTATTCCTCTTCTTGGTCCCTCCATTTCTCACAGCTGTCCGAGGAAATAGATGAGGATAACGGCTCCGCATATCAGACTCAGACTCCCACGTCGATGCCTTAGGAGACTGACCTCTCCATTGGACACGAACAGAAGGAAATTCTTTGGACATCAACTGACGAACCTGCCGGTCTAGAATGGCTACCGGCTCCTCCTCATAGGATAAGTCCTTATCCATCCGGACAGTGCTGAAATCTAACAAGTGGACTGGATCACCATGATACCTCTGGAGCATGGACACATGGAAAACTAGATGCACGGCTGATAAACTAGGCGGTAATGCGAGTCTATAAGCCACATCTCCCACTCTATCAAGAATCTCAAACGGACCAATGTACCTAGGGCTAAGCTTGCCCTTCTTCCCAAATCTCATCACACCCTTCATCGGCGATACTCGGAGCAACACCCGCTCCTATGTCTCAAACCTTGCGATTTGCATAACTCTTCTACCTAGAGTGAGCTGAACAAAGCCTGTCCTGAATGATCTTGACCTTGTCCAAGGCCTCCTAAACGAAGTCTGTACCTAGCAATCGAGCCTCCCCCGTCTCAAACAATCCAACCGATGATTGAACTATCTACCATATAAAGCCTCGTAAGGAGCCATCTGGATGCTCAATTGGTAGTATTGTTGTAGGTAAACTCCGCTAATGGCAAGAGCTGATCCCAAGACCCTCCAAAATCAATCACACACGCACGGAGCATGTCCTCCAGGATTTTGATAGTGCGCTCGGACTTTTCGTCCGTCTGGGGGTGAAATGTTGTACTCAAATCTACCCGAGTACCCAACTCCTGCTACACGCCCTTCCAGAACCGCGATATGAACTGAGTACCTCTGTCTGAAATAATAGAAATTGGAATGCCATGAAGACAAATGATCTCCCGGATATAAATCTATGCCAGCCGCTCCGATGAATAAGTTGTACATACAGGGGATAAAATGAGCGGACTTGGTCAGCCGATCCACAATGACCCAAATGGCATCAAACTTCTTCGAGGTCCGTGGGAGTCCCGATACAAAATCCATGGTGATGCGCACCCATTTTGCACTGCGAACTCTTTATCTGTTGAAGCAACCCACCTGGTATCTGGTGCTCATACTTCACCTGCTGACAGTTGAGGCATCTAGCTACATATCCAACTATATCCTCCTTCATCCGCATCCACCAATAGTGTTGCCTCAGGTCCTGGTACATCTTCGCGGCACCCAGATGGATGGAATATCGCGAACTACTGGCCTCTGCTAGAATCAACTCTTGTAGCCTGTCAACATTAGGCAAACAAACACGACCCTGCATCCTCAACACCCCGTCATCTCCAATGGTCACATCTCCGGAATCACCACGCCGAACCCTTTCCTTAAGGGCTAGCAAATAGGGATCATCATACTGCCGTTCCCTAATACGATCAAATAAGGAAGACCGGGAAACCACACAAGCTAGAACCCGGCTGGGCTCTGAAAGATCCAATCTCACGAACTGACTGGCTAAGGCCTAAACATCCATCACCATAGGCCTCTCTGAAGCTGGTAGATATGCCAAACTTCCCAAACTCTCCGCCCAGCGACTCAAGGCATCCGCCACCACATTGGCCTTGTCCGAATGATACAGAATAGTGATATCATAACCTTTCAGCGACTCTAACCACCTCCACTGGCGCAAATTTAGATCCTTATGCTTGAACAAATACTGCAAACTCTCATGATCAGTATAAATCTCGCAAGGCACACCGTACAAATAATAATGCCAGATCTTCAAGGCATGAACAATAGTAGCCAACTCAAGGTTGTGGACAGGGTAGTTCTTCTCATGTATCTTCAACTGTTTGGATGCGTAGGCAATCAACCTACCATCCTGCATCAAAACCTCTCCAAGGCCAACTCTTCAGGCATTACAGAAGATAGTATAAGACCCCGAATCGGTAGGCAATATCAAAATGGGGGTTGTAGTCAAATCCGTTTTGAGCTTCTGGAAGCTCGCCTCACACTCCTCTGTCCACTGAAATAGGGCAGCCTTCTGGGTCAACCTAGTCATAGGGGCTTCAATTGATGAAAACCCCTCCATAAAGCAACGGTAATAACCCGCCAAACCAAAGAAACTGCGAATCTATGTAGTTGAGGAGGGCTTAGGCCAACTCTGCACGGCCTCTATCTTCCTCAGATCTACCCGAATGCCTTCGCTTGAAATCACGTGGCCTAAGAATGCTACTAAATCCAACCAATACTTACATTTTGAGAACTTCGCATATAACTGCTTCTCTCTCATGATTTGAAGCACAACCCTCAGGTGCTGCTCATGATCTTCCCAACTCTGGGAATACACTAGAATATCATCAATAAAAAAATAACGAATTAGCCGAGATATGGCCTGAACATACTTGCATCAAATGCATAAAAGATGTTGGAGTATTGGTCAGCCCAAATGACATGACAAGAAACTCGTAATAACCATACCGAGTCCTGAAGGTAGTCTTCGAGATATCTGGCTCCCGAATCTTTAACTGATGGTACCCTGAGCGCAAGTCAATCTTAGAAAACACCCATGCGCCTTGAAGCTGGTCAAACAGATCACCAATACGAGGAAAAGGATAATGGTTCTTCGTTGTAACCTTGTTCAACAGGCGGTAATCAATGCACATACGCATAGAACTATCCTTCTTCTTCACAAACAAAACAGGAGCACCCCACGGTGAAACACTGGGTCGAATAAAACTCTTATCTCCTGCAACTGATCCTTCAACTCCTTCAACTCAGAAGGAGCCATTCGACACGGAGGAACGAAAATGGGCTGACTGCCCAGCAAAAAATCAATGCCAAAATCAATGTCTCTATCAGGCGGCATGCTCGGAAGATCGACTGGAAACACATTAGGATAATCTCGTACTACTGGAATTGAGTCGACAGAAGGGGTATCCACACTGACTTCTCTCACATAGGCTAAATATGTTGCACACCCCTTCTCGATTGTATGCTGAGCTTTAAGGAAAGAGATAAATCTACTAGGAGTGTGATCTAAAGTGCCGCTCCACTCAATACGCGGAATACCTGGCATAGCCAGCGTCATGGTCTTGGCGTGATAGTCAAGAATAGCATAATGAGGCGACAACCAGCCCATGCCCAAAATAATGTCAAAATCAACCATACCGAGTAACAATAAATCCGCTCTGATACCAACTTGTCACGACCCCAGTTCACCTTCCATGAACATGTCATAATAGAACCTAGTCCCTACAACTAGGTAAGCCTAACAACACGGAAATTAATATAACTGACGGAAATATACTCTCCTATCTCAAAAGCGGCCGAGCTAGAGGAACTGAAGGCTGCGGGTTCTCTAAAGCTGGCAATACGGACCGTGCGAGGACGACTGCAGCCATGCGGCTCACGCTGCGGACCGCGCGATTACGATCGCGGCCGCGAGCTAGAACCTGTAGCTTGCACCTGACCTACAATATCTGGTGTTTTAAGTGTAAAACATCCCGGAACTTACTCGAAACTCACCAATGTCCTCGGGGTTCCAAACCAAACGTACACACCACTTCAAAAACATCTTACAAACTTGTCTGTGCGATCAAATCTCCAAAGTACTATCATATACATCGGATCGAGACTCAAAACTCATGATTTCTTCCAAAATTTTCATAAGACATAAAATTTCCATTTCTGGTCCGAAACACGTCAAACGACGTCCGTTTTCAACTTAACTTTTTCAGAAAGTGCTCCAATCATATATAAGCCTTGTACCGGGCACCGGAACTAAAATACGGGCTCGATACCCCAGTCTTCTAATCACATTTCATTTCCATTTTCTTTAATTATTTCTAGAAAACAATTTAACATAAAAATTAATTTCTCGGACTTGGGACCTCGGAATCCGATTCCAGGCATACGCTCAAGTCCCATATTTTCCTACGGACCCTTCGGGATAGTCAAATTACGGGTCCGGGTCCGTTTACCCAAAATGTTAACCGAAGTCAAATTTGTTCAATTTAATATCAAAATTTAGTATTTTTCTCACAGAATCCATATCTAAGCTTTCCAGTTACACGCTCGGACTGCTCATGCAGATCGAGACAACCCTCAATGAGGTTTTCAAGGCCTCGGAGACACGGAATGAGTAAAGCAACAGGTGGTGACCCCTTTGAATCGTCACAGTTATTTCCAAACATACTGAAAAAGCCGAAAAAAGTAAAAAGCACAAAATAAGAAAGATTATAAGATTCAAAATAATGAGTAGACATAAAAATATATTCGGCCCAGAGGCCCAAGACACTATCAACCCACTATGATTTTTAATAGTTTGGATTTCTTTGCATTCAACACAAAGCTATACATGCAAATATATTGGATCCCTAAGAATCATAAAATTCTACGTAAATTTGAAGAAAAACTTAAATATTAAAAAGTACAAACGTGACAGTGATATTTTTACAAAAATGGCTGAAGGCGTCTTCAAGCACATGCCTTGTAATATCCCATAATAACTGATAATCCTATGACATCTAGATTTGCAATAAAAATTAGCCCTTTCATAGTTTTCTCCACGCTCTTCCACAACGAAATTCTGAAATAATTGAACAGAATACTAATCAATTTGGTATGGTAAGAAAATCTAAGAATTTAATTGAGTTGAAATAAAATAAAATTGACCTTACGTTGAGCACAAGGGAGATAAATTGTGCTGTGTTGGGAGTGAAATTCGAAAACGAAAAGATGCTCTTAGTGATGGATGCTCTGACCCGACATATCTAAGGGGATGTGCCTTGGTGTATGCTCTTTGCTGATGATATAATATTGATAGACGAGACGGGGGCCGGTGTTAGTGAAAGGTTAGAGATATGGAGACAGACCCTTAAGTCTAAGGGTTTCAAGATTAGCAGATCTAAGACAGAATATATATGGAGTGCAAGTTTGGAGCCGAGTGGGGTATGCGGGGAAGTGATGCTTGGTTCTCAGGCCATCGCCAAGAGGGACAGTGTGAGATATCTTGGGTCTGTGATCCAGGGGGGCGGAGAGATTGACGGGGACGTCACCCATCGGAACGGAGCGGGGTGGTCAAAGTGGAGGCTTGCTTCAGGGGTCCTGTGTGACAAGAAAATCCCGCACAAACTAAAGGGAAAATTCTACAGAGCCGTGGTTAGACCTGCAATGTTGTATGGGGCGGAGTGCTGGCCCGTAAAGAACTTGCATGTTCAGAGAATGAAGGTTGCGGAGATGAGGATGCTTAGGTGGATGTGTGGGCACACCAGGCTGGATAAGATCAAGAATGAAGTTATTCGACAGAAGGTAGGGGTGGCCCCGGTGGACGAAAAGATGCGGGAAGCGAGGCTGAGGTGGTTCGGGCATGTTCGGAGGAGAAGCTCCGATGCCCCGGTGAGGAGCTGCGAGCGGTTGGAGATTGTTGGTGGTCGGCGAGGGAGAGGGAGGCCTAAGAAGCATTGGGGAGAGGTACTTAGGCAGGACATGGCCAGAATGCAGGTTACCGAGGACATGACTCTTGATAGGGGAGTCTGGCGGTCTAGAATCAAGATTGTAGGTTAGGGGCTCATAGGTGATTAGTGTTTTAGCATGGTAGTTCCTGCTTGATATTACTGCATGCGGCTGTATTTATGTTGCTGATGTTTTCATAACTATTTACGTTACTTTTGTGGGAGTACCTATGCTTTATTATTTGATTTTGTCTTGCTTGTGTTTCTAATTTTATCTCGGTTTCTTAATGCAGCTTTCCCATTTTCACTCTACTCGCCGAGGGTCGATTGGAAGCGGCCTCTCTGCCCTTTCGGGCAGAGGTAAGGCTCGTCTACATATTACCCTCCCCAGATCCCACCTGGTGGAAGTATACTGGGTAGTTGTTGTTGTTGTTGTTGAAATTAATAAACAAGACCAAAGAGAGGGAAAACAGAGAATGAAGAAAGATGAGCAGATCGGGGCCTCAGGTAAGTGATAAGATTATGCTGTGGGAAAAGGATACGATGGCTAAGAAAGAAACCGAGAAAGTTACACGTATTTGTAGAAGGAAAAAAACGTCAGATATAGAAATTGATGCTAAATGACTAAATTACCCTTAAGTTTTTTAAAATGACACTAAACAGACATGTCGAAACATGTTGCTCTTCTATTATATAGAAAATTTGTATTATCATTTGCATCACAAAGGAACAGAATGTTCATTAGTCAATTTTAACTGTGTGATATTGAAGTGTAGTTGATTAATTGATATTGGGAACAAATAGGAGCTAAGTGAGAAATTTATAAATCTGTACTTTGCTATTACATATTGGAATGCACTTATTATCCACTCATTTTTCTTTTATTTTTTAATTTAAGTTTTTTTTGCCTAGTAATTCATGAAAATGAAAAATAAAATTATATATCCCTAGTAGATAAATAGATATTTAACATATTTTTTTATAAAGAAATCTATACTATAATATAGGTAGACAAATACAATATATTTTTTAAACCCTTTTTTATATAGTAGGTAGACAAATCAAAATTTTTTTAAAAACCTTTTTTATATAAAAACATTCATCAACAGATGTTTCTTTAAAAAGATGAAGTGATGGACTGATTATGGGGATATTTTTATAAATAAATAATTCATTTAGTAATTGTGCTATGCTTTAATAAATCAGATTAAATAATTGATAAAAAATATGTTAGCATAACTAATACCATAATTAATACCAACAAAGTTAATACTCCTTATTTCACATTATTCTTGTCCCCTACCAAACGCCCCCTTATAGCACTTGAGGAAACGTTTATTATTTAGGAATTTTTTTATATAAATAAATCTTGCATGTTTGACTTCTAATCTCCAATTACACTCCCAGCCAGTTTGTAACATAGTTGGTTCAACCACTTTCACTTTTTAAGCCCCAACAAAAGAAGGAAAAACTATTGTTTAAATTAAAAAAAGAATTCAAAAAACAGAATATCCAAGAACCAAAAAAAGAAAGGATTCATTAGAATCTTTTTCCATTCATCCTTTATGGGTAAAACATGAGTTCTTCTAACATTTAATACTTCTAATTCTTATTGGGTACAAGAATGTCAAAATTAGAGACAGTCCACTCTGCCACTTGATTAGCGTCTCTATAAATTTCAGTTCCCAAGTCAATTGAACTCCACTTCCTCTTTGCTGGTACAGTGCCTGGATCCTGCATTAAAACATTTTGCATCATTAATTTGTACTAATAGTATAAGAAAATATTAGGTTGTCACTGTATATAACTTAAATCCGGCAAAATTGCTCTATATTGCATACTTTGAAACTAAGAAAAGAGAGTATTGATCCAAACCTGGTAAAAATATAGGGATTGCGACAGCCTCCCGACATCAAGCTCCCATGTTTTTGGATCTCCAATCCAACCCTGTCCTTTGCTAGTAGGATAACCATATTCACCCCAAACAGGATGTGGTAAAATCTGCAAAATCTCCTGAGGTTGAGGATTACTATAAGGGTCACATGGAACACTAGGCTGCTCAACATGCTCTCCATTCCCTGGTGCACAATACAAATGGTAAGCCTCATAGGGAAAACGAGTCGTCTCGCTTCGGTGAACTCTTGTTCCATTTGGAAATGTGTGGTATGGAGGGCACAATTTTGGGTCATCTGGTTTGCACCAGGATGGTGTTGCCGGATTCAAGATCATCTCACTGTATCTTGTTACATCTGTAGTTACATCCCCATTACATGGCTGTCCATTGTTTTTCCAACAGCTTCCCATATCCATTAGATAAAATTGGCTATTTGGACCTCCACCATTGACCACATTCAATGTGAATCTTACCTTAAAATTTGGTGATTCTGGTATCTGCATAAAAATTTAACATTTCAAAAGGGTAGTCATAAAAATGTTCAAAATCGCGAAAAAAAGTTTATATTTTTACTTACAATTTTTGACATGCCCCTAGTTTCATAATGGTATCCACCAGAATAGCCAGATGTGGCATCTGATCTAAGGTAAAGCATCAACCAAGGATACTTTGTTGAGGTTTTCAAAACATGGTGAAAAATCCAGCTTCCTTGTCCTAGTTCTTTCTGCCATGTTACAGAATAGTAAGACATGTTCTCATTTTGGCTCAAACCAGAATCCAAATCCCATGATCCATAAAAACTTCCTTTAAGTGTAGTCTCATTAGGCCCTTGTAAATATGTGTAATTGTGGTAAATCAATGGCTGATTCATACATCCTTTACCAAAACATGGAAATTGGCTTGGAGGACCAAATGGACCTACTTTGTGACCATTTTTCGGACATTTAGCAGCATAAGTATCCATGTTACCACTCTTAAGCATGATCATCCAAAATTGCCATGGATTTGGCTTGTCATCAACTTGACATTTTGATCCTAAATACAGTTCTTTCTCTGCTGCATAAAGGTCTGGATTAAAAAGTGCCCTTTTATCTAATCCATCAAAAGGTTTCCCAACCCCAAGCAAGTTGTCCTCTTCAGTAACTCTGTGGACCAATGAGGGTGGAACTCTAGTACAGGCAGAACAATTTCCACCTATAAAATCAAAAATATTAAACATTTCAAACATAAACCAAGAAAATAGCATCGCAGGGTAGCTGGACGCACTAAGCTCCCGCTATGCACGGAGTTCGGGAAAGGGCTGGAGCACATGGGTCTACTGGATGCATGCTTACCTTGCATTTCTGCAAGAGACAGTTTCCACGGCTTGAACCAGTGGTCTTTCGGTCACATGGCAACAACTTTACCAGTTACGGCTCCCCTTCAAGAAAATAGAATCACAAAAAGAAGAAAAAAAAGGAAGAAAGGAAGTTCAACTCACCGTGTTGCTGAGAATTAAGAACATCAAAGCATTCTGCAGCTCTTGGACTTCCCATTTTGGGCGCTTCTTCTCCAACTTCATTGCATTGGTTCCATGCCTCTATCGCCACCCTTAACGAGTCTGATCTCATCCCTGGATCCCCAACAGCTGAAATGTACTCACTTCCATTCGGATTTAAGGAGAAAACACCAGAAACAAACACTTTGAATACCAAAAGAGAAAACAAACTGAACCAAGAAAATGACATTTTTTGTTTAGCCATGCTTCTGTTTTTGGTCTAGAATGTACACTAGATTATATACTTAATGTGAAGGACTTGATGTAGATATTTATTTATAATGTGCAATCTGTTGCAGATTCTTAACATCCTCAGATTTTTGAGATTTTGACCAAGTATATATCACTCTCTTTACAGTTTTGTTAAGTATTTGAAAGTTGACTGTTTTATTAATATTTGTCCTTTTTTTTTTTTGAAAATTCCTCTTTATGTAGAAAGAAAATAATGCAATGCCTCTGGTTGGTGGTTGACACTTGCTCCATTTTCCTTTATTAGGTTAGGTTCAAACTTGATCTTGAAATCACTATTCGAAAGGTTCTTTTAACCAAAATGTCCAGAGTATAATTTTAACAACATCAACTAATTAACAAACTAGATGTCGATTGCACTGACAATTCATGTTCCGTTGAAATGTTATACTGAAATTAAAATTCATATATCCAACTAAAAGCAATAAATGAAAGTGAACTATGTTCCCTATGTCACATGTAACATGGAATCTTGTCCTCTGGAATAAAGAAACTTAGACTTATTTTTAAAAAAAAATTGAGGTCTTATATTTAAAGCAATTTTATAATGTTTGAGGGATGAGAAAGTACTTTGAGCCTAGGAAAAATTGGTATTCTTGAACATAAAGGGATGCCTTTTATCATGTTTGAGGGAAGAGAAAGTACAAGAATTATGCTCCTTTTTTATTTTAACAGTTATGCTTTTGAAGACTCAAATTAGCAAATATTCTTTTGCAACATTAAAATACTATTAAAGTCATTATTTTTTCGTGACAGTAAAAATGCTTAAATCCCAAAACCACCAAAAAAAAGACCCCACGAAAAGAAGGTAGGGTAGATGGATAACCATTTGGTGAGAATACACCAAATTTGGTTAGTCTCTGACAACTCCATATCTAAGCTTCTATGTTAAGGCACTTTAAGTAAACTTATTTTTCTTTCTATAAAAATTAATATCCAATTATTTGTTCACATGGAATTCTAAGTCTTTGGTATATTTCCTAATTAGCATTAGATTTTACGTTGACCAAATTAAGTAACATTCTTAATGTGTTCGAATAATTTATCTGCTAAAGAAATAACCTTAAAGAATGTCAAAATTAACTTTTTAGTGTCAGCCAAAACCTTTTTAGGCCAACAAATTTGTGATCCAAAATGGGAAAGTTCGTTTTTGGTCAAGGACCAGAATTCCCTAACCAGCGCAAAATATTTAATTCCCTATTACTACATTGACTAGCCAAAGAGCTAAACAGGTCCTGCTTTAATACCTTCCTACATACAGCCATCGTAACCTTTCCTTGTTAATTTTATTTATACTAGACCTTTGGGTATAAGTGTTGTACGTGTACCTATGTCAATGACTATGACATTTGTTTTCAAAACTACTATATCAATATTATCGAAAAATATTTTTGAGTGACAAAAATTAAAGAAAGAAGTATAAGTTCTTGATATCTTATGGTGACATGAATATATTTATTAGCTTGTTCAAAAAGCCAAAACATCTTTAGGGTGGCAAAAAACTATATACTTCGAGTAAAAACTAAAGAAATCATACCGAAAAATTGTTTATCTGAATACAAAAGAAAAAAGTGCTTAGCCCCGTAGGCTCTCTGATTTCTATAGTAGACATCACTTAACTCATATCGGCACAATCGCTTCCTCTCACATATTGCAACACCAATGATTGTCCAGAGGCAACACCATACCAAGAACTTATTGGATATGTCATCCATATAAGCAAGTGATTTGTTAGGCTCATAAAGTAACCCAATATTGTAAAGTTAGTTTGCTATATTATCAGTAATGAAAATAATGGCAGGCGTTGTCTTCCGTATAATACAAGAAGCGCTAGCTAGTAAATATTAGTACAATATTTTAGTTTATATCACGATCCAATTTAGGATCATGATCGACGTTTAGGAGCGTGCTCCCAAGCAAGTGTGATGACCCAAAAGGCCATCTTTTGTTTTAGAATATGCTTCTGTGTTCGGAGGCCTTAAAAATCTCTTTTTCTCTTTTCGATTGCGTGTGCAATCCGAACGTATATCTGGAAAGCCTTTATGTGAAATTTAAGAAAAATATTAAAATTTACCTTTAAAATTGGTTAAAGTTGACTTCAGTCAATATTTTTGATAAACAGATCTGGACCTGTGATTTGACAGTCTCATAAGACCTAAGTAAAATATGGGACTTGGACGTATTTCCGGAATCGAATTCAGAGGTCCCTAGCCCGAGAAATAAATTTTTAAAGAAAATTATTTGTTGGGAAATATAAAAATTTTTAGAAATGGAATAGAGTGTGATCTCATTGGTATCAGACACGTATTTTGGTGTCGGAGTCCCTTACAGGTCTGTTATGGTAATTAGACCTTAACTGTAAAATTTGGTAAAAAAAACGAAAAAAATTGATGTAATTCAGACCCTTGGTTGAGAAAATAGATATTTCAAGAGTTCTTAAGAAAATCATGAGTTCTAGTGTTAAATTCGTTGTTTAAGATATTTTTTTGGCGATTTGATCGCATGAACTAGTTTGTATGATGTTTTTAGACTTGTGTACTTATTTGGTTTTTAGACTTGTGTACTTATTTGGTTTAGAGCCCCTAGGGTTCGGGTGGGTTTGGAATTAGTCACGGAGTGAGTTTGGACTTAGAAATATTTCTATTGCATCTGGTATTTTTTGCATGCTTTGATCTCACAATTGCGAGATCAAGTCTCATATTTGCGAGCCTCACAGGCTTGGAAATTGCGAGAGCTTTATCGCAATTGCGAAGACGCCCTGGGCCAGCATTGTCCGCATTTGCGAGCAAACCTCGCATTTGTGAAGTCAACAGGAAGGGTCAACCTTCGCAATTGCGACAAAGTGTTCGTAATTGAATTAGCAGGAATAAAGCAGGTTCGCATTTGCGAGCTTTGCAATTGGTCGTAATTGCGGCATCTACAACTGTTCAAAATAAAACTTGGATGGGATTTCATCCGTTTTACACATCTCTCAAATCCTAAAACCCTAGAGGTGATCCTCCAAAGAACAAATCTTCCCCAAATCTTTGATAAGTGATCCTACTCCATATTCTTTCACTTTCCCATCACATTTCATGAATTTCTAATAAAAAATACTCCCACCTTTTCATATTAAATGAGGTACTTTTCTTTTTAGTCTGTTCCAAAATAAGTGACACATATCTAAATTTGGAAATAATTCAACTTTAAACTCTTCATTTGACCCTTTTTGCACTTAATAAGAAGCTTTTATAGCCACATAAATAGCATGGCCCCACAAACCTTTTACCCATCTTCTTTTAAGATCATAAGTTTCAAAAGCATTTTTCTCTTTTCTTAAACTCCGTGCCGAGTCAAACTACCTCAAACAATATAAAATGGATGGAGTATAAGATTTCTATGGTAAAAATTGGGTGTTTGGTAGAACTAAGAATTTTTATAAATTAGGGATTTAGACCTCAATTTGAGGTCGAATTTCAAACCAGTTGCATATCCGGGATCGGGAGTTAATCGGCAATTGAGCTTTGGTCCTAATTTCTAGTTTGGACCAAGCAAGTCCGGAGTCGGGGTTTTTGATTTTTTGGGGAAAATATGAGGAAATCTATAATTATGCATTGGAGTTGAGTTATTGAGCATTTATTAATGTTATTAAGTTAATGATGATTAGGTACAAACGGATTGGAAGTGAAATCGAGTGGTAAAGCGGTATTTAAGGTTTCATTGTGGCCGTAGAATCGAGGTAAGTGTTGTGGCTAACCTTAGCTTGAGAGATTAGGTATTGTTTGCCTTATTTGCTACTTGTTAGTTGTTTTGTACGACATATAGGTGTGGTGATGAGTATCTATACGTCGTTGTGGGGTCATAGCATGCGAGTCAGTTCAATAGTTGTGATAGTTATGTTTCTTTATACGTATATTTCTTGCTTAAGCTAATTATTGATCATGTTAACAAGTTTTACTATGTTGTTCCTGATTTGGATATTAGGTTAGTATTGACTCAATTTGAGATTTCTATTGTAATATTAAATGATGAAACAAAGTTATTTGATTGTGATGCCCTTGACGGGTTGTTGTTGTTACGGTGAGGAAGAGCAATAAAGCACGATGGGTGATGCCGTACACATTTATACTTATGCATATGGTGAGGTGAGTGATAAAGCACGAAGGGTGATGCGGTGCGCATTTATATTTATATTGACGCATATGGTGAGGAAGAGAGATAAAGCACGAAGGATGATGTCGTACACATTTCTATTATTCATATGGTGAGGAAGAGTGATAAAGCACAAAGGGTGACACTGTGCACATTTCTATTATTGATTGCATGGTGAGGATCGAGAGTTAAAGCACGAAGGGTGATGCCGTGCATTTTCTATTTGCTGTGATTATTTGCTGTTATTGGCCCAGATGCACTAATTGTTTAATTTTTATTACTACTATGATTCCTTATTCTAGCACCCCATAGCATGTTTCCCCCTCCCCATTAATTTCTGTTTAGCTTCTATTACCGTTATTCTGTTAGTATATTATTTAATTGTACATATTTATATTGTTTGTCGTGTCCTAGCCTCATCATTACTTCGCTGAGGTTAGGCTTGGCAATTATCAGTACATAGAGTCGGTTGTACTGATATTGCACTTTTCACTTTCTGTGCAGATCTCAGTGGCAGACCTTGAGAGTAGAGTTTGGGTGGCTTCCTTCAGCCCATTGGAGACCCAAGGTAGTCTTGAAGGCGTCCGCAGGCTGTTGCATCATCTTCTATCCTATTTTTTTTATGTTTTATCTACTTTCGAGACAAGTATATATTTCTTATATCAGACTATTATTTGTAGTACTCATAAACTGTTCATGAGTTGTGACACACCACCTATGGGTGGAGTTTTATTGCTGTTTTGTTATTGGTATTAGGATAATCTGTTAAATTCTGTTCTTCCACATTTATTCCCTTGATTTACTCTTGTTAACTTGTAAATTGTTAAAAGATAAAGGGAAAAGGTGAAATATTCTGAAACGTGGCTTGCCTAGCAAGTACAATATTAGGCGCCATCACGGTCCGATGGTGGGAAACTTCAGATCATTTCAAGTTAGTATCAGAGCTCTAGGTTGCTTAGGTATCACAATTTACGGACAAGCTTAGTAGTGTTTGAGGGATCGGTACGGAGATGTCTGTGCTTATCCCAAAAAGGCTATAGAGTTTAGGAATAACTTCACACCTATTATTCTCTGTCGTGCGATTTACGTTCTCAATGATAATTGAACTTTTACTCTGTTCTTTCACAGATGGCGAGAACACGTACTGCTTTATTAGTTGATCAGCATCCCGAGCCCCTAGTGACAGCTCTTACGAGGGGCAGAGAGCGAGGCCAAGGCCGTGCTAGAGGCCAAGGTAGGGGGTAGGGCTCAGCCAAGAGTAGAAGCACTAACGGTGGAGCCTCGGGTAGAGTTTGATAATGAGGTTCCAGCCTAGACCGTTCCAGCGAGCCCAGCTCAGGTCTTAGAGGGGTTCATTGCTACCCCGGCACTTTAGGATGCTCTGGTCTGTCTAGTGGACCTTATGGAGAGTGTTACTCAAGCAAGCATACTTCTTGTAGCACGAACCGTCTCTCAAGCTGGGGGAGGAGCACAGACTCCCGCTACTCTCACTCCGGAGCAGATGGCTCCCCAATTTCAAACTCCATCAACTCAACCTGTTGGGGTAGTTCCACCGGACCATTAGGCATCACACTTTATCTTTTGAATTTACTAGGACCATTTTTGGGAGCCACCCGCTCTGACTTGGCCCCGAATAAAATTAACTCCATGAGTCTTCTAACACATGAATGCCCTCTGGGTGAAGCACCTGGCAGTATCACTTCCCTTGGAACCCATATCTATACAAAACACGAATCATGAATTCTTTCCAAATTTAGATATGAGCCAGTAAGGCCAAACATAACATACCTTTAACGATCCCTTTGCTCAATTTACCACTTGTGGTCTTTTCCCGACTCAAGTACTTCTTTATTTTGTCCGTTCGAGGATGAACATTTATTTCAGTGGTGGAGGATGTGACGATCCTAAGGGGGTCATCAGTTATTTTCTTACCCATTCTGTATTTCCGAGGCCTTGAAAACCTCATTTGGGGTTGCCTCAATTTGCGTGCGCAGTCCGGGCGCGTAGCTGGAAAGCTTAGATATGAATCTTTTGAGAAAAATGCCAAAACTCACCTGCTTGTCATTATTTGGATAGGCGTACCATCCGCTCCCATTTCATTATATCCACAGATCTTCTAAAAGAAATTTATTCTAATAATGTAACACTTAATACGAATTCATAAGACAACAAGTACACAATAATTATGATTCACTGAGAAAACAAATAATGACAAGTAAAAATTAATTACGGGCTTCTAAGGAGCAATTAGGAAATTTAGTATTTAATGTGTCGAATGTCAAATAGAAATTAAGTCACATAATTATGTGACAATTGTGGCATAAATTCAATACATGATATTGCACAAGGATACCTTGACTCAATAATAACAAGTAACACAATATAGGGAGATGTCAACACGAAGAATCACAGTCATAATGGAATAAGACAATTAAATGAATTTGAACTGATAATAATAACAAATCATAACAAACAGCAATATGTGTACGACATTACCCTTCGTGCTTTTACTCTCATCATCACCAAGTAATGATATCATAAAATGTGCACTGCATCACCCTTTGTGCATTTATTCTCTTTCCTCATATATAATCAATAGAATCGGCACGGAATGGTACATCTTGAAGCACGGCATCACCCTTCGTGTATTACTCTCTTTCCTCACATATAATCAATAAAATCGGCACGGAATGGCATATCGTGCGGTACGGCATCACCCTTCGTGATTTACTCTCTTTCCTCACATATATATAATCAATAAATATCAGTATGGAATGGTACATCGTACGGCACGACATCACCCTTAGAGCTTTACACTCTTTCCTCACAATGTCAAGCAATGCACACCATCACCCTTCGTGTTTTAACAATCTTCTTCACCCAATCAACAATCCCAAACAAGGGCAAGGGAAGAAATAAATAATACTTGAAGTCCCGGCAAGGGAACACAAACAAGAAATTTAGAAGTCCGGCAAGGGTACAACATTAATAATCTCAACATCCCGGCAAGGAAAAATATTCAATAATCAACAACGCCCCGAAAAGGGAAGATATCATTAACTTTTTCTCTTACTTCTACTTTCATCTCATAGTTCACATTATTACTTGAGCCAATGCTCCATAGATTTACTTATCTCATGTACCTTCACAATTTGTACTTCAACCCTAGCCAACGCTCCACGAAGCTTAAAGATCACAATCACTTTCACAAACTCTTTACAACATATAGAAGCCATCAATCAAGCATGGAAGGTATAAAAAAATTCAAATTATTCGCATAATAAGGGCTCACGGTCATGCTAGACACCAATGTATATATACTTGTCACCATGCTTATACATCGTACTCGAAAATTGGCAAGTAACATATAAGACTCAACTCATATTCCCTCAAGTTAGGATCAAACCAAACACTTACCTCGATGTCTTGAATTCAGCTCAAGCCTCAACTATGGCTTAACTCCTCGGTTCCATCACAAAATTGCTCGAATCTAGTTACAAATTACTTAAATACATCAACAATTGCTAAATGAATCAATTTAAATGCATAAAAATAAATTTTCTAAAGTTTTACCTAAAAAGTCCAAAAAGGCCCCTGGGCCCACATGATCGAAACTCGAAGTTCGAACCAAAACCCGATTACACATTCCATATTTATGATTTGTTTTGAAATCGGACCTCAAAATGAGGTCCAAACCCCCAATTTTGAAAAACCTAGGTTCTACCCAAAACCCCCAATTTTACCCATGAAAATCATTGAATTTAAGTAAAAAAAAATATGTTAAATGATGTAAATGATTGAAGGAATTAAGTAAAAATCAACTTACAAATGATTTGGAGGAAGTTTTGTCCTTGAAAATTCGCCTATATGTTTTGGGTCTTGAAAGAATGGTGAAATATGGTGGACAACGACTAAGTATAAAAATTGATAGGCTACAGATATGGGATTTGCGAAACAGGGTTCGCAATTGCGAACCCTCCAGGCATGTGAATTGCGATATTTTGTTCGTATTTGCAAACGCATGCCTATCAGGGGACATTCGCATTTGCGACTAAAGGCCCGCATTTGCGAGCCCTTGACCTTCACATTTGCGAATGCTGGCTGCGCATTTGCGAACATGGACAAGATTGGGCTGGTTTCGCATTTACGAACCAGCCTTCGCATTTTCCAGAGCTGGACCTTCGCATTTGCGAATAATGCGAAGCCTGCAAATCAGTGATACCAGATTTTCCAAAAATACAGAAATGCAATCCGACACCTATCCAAAACTTACCCGAGCCCTAGGGGCTCCAAACCAAACATATACACAACCTCAAAAAATGTCCTACGGACTTACTCGATCAAATTGCCAGAATAACATCATATACATCGAATCAAGCCTCAAAACTCATAATTTCTTCCAAATTCTTATAAAACATCAAATTTCTATTTAAGTCTGAAACACGTCAAACGACGTCCGTTTTCAACCAAACTTTACAAAAAAATGCTTAAACCACATATAAGACCTATACTGGGCACCAGAACCAAAATACAGGTCCGATAGCAATACGTTCTAATCGAATTTCATTTCCAATTTCCTTAAATATTTTCACAAAATAATTTCACACAAAAATTCATTTCTCGAGCTTGGGACCTTGGATTTCGATTCTAGGCATACGCCCAAGTCCCATATTTTTCTACGGACCCTCCGGGACTGTCAAATCACATGTCCAGATCCGTTTACCCAAATTATTGACCGAAGTCAAATCTATTCAATTTTATATCAAAATTTAGCATTTTTCTCATAGAATTTATATTTGAGCTTTTCGGCTACACGACCAGACTGTCTACGCAAATCGAGACAACTCTAAATAGAATTTCAAGGCCTCAGAAATAAATAATGATAAGACAACAAGTGATGACCCATATAAATCATCACATAATGTTACCCGGAGTTTATCGCTGAGACTCAAAAATATAAATTTACTTTCCCAACAGGGTAGGAGTTTTGCGGAACAAAAACTAACCAAGTACTTCTTTCTAATTCTTATGCCTTTTTGAATATAAGATTTCAACAAAGTCTCTTGTTTGCTTTCTTTGCCTCTTACCTGGACGAGCCTTCTTCAATTTCTTTGTTCTTAAATCTCAATTCTACTCTAATTGAAGCTTCTGTTTCACTACGTCCCTTTTCCTCCAAAATCCCTCTAGTCCTTTTATTTCTTTTTTCTCTCCTGTGCCTTCACGGGTATTTGTATTTATATCTGTTTTTTTGGTCACGTTTTAATTTGTGCTCGTTTTCCAAAAAAAGTTACAAGCGTATTTACTTTTTTACGTAACTTTAGCATACGCGGTTGAAGTAGAAAAGGCAATCACGCAAAATTTCATTATTCTAGAAGACGGGCTTGAAGTAGCAAGTGTGCTGAACCAAGTGTGCTAAACCTTTTGCTTGTAATTACTGAACTTAAGCATAGTAGCTGAAGTTTTTTTTCTCTATTTGCTGAAGTTTTTGTTTGTAATTAATGAACTTAAGCATAGTAGCTGAAATTTTATTCTCTATTTGCTGAAGTTTTTATTTGTAATTGCTAAACTTAAGAATAGTACCTGAAATTTTATCCTCTATTTGCTGACGTTTTTGTTTGTAATTGCATTAAATAAACTGAAATTTTTTGTCCTGGATTCATTAGTTTGTCATAAAGCTTTTTCAAAAACTTCAGTAGAAGATGCTGAAGTTATTTAGTTCATTTATAAAAACTTCGACTTATTTAGTGCTCAAGTTTTTTTGTCCTGGATAAATTTTTTCAAAAACTTCAGCAGAAGATGTTGAAGTTATTTAGTTCATTTGTAAAAATTTCAGCACTTGGTCCTTGATTCGTTGGTTTTGTCATAAAGCTTTTTCAAAAACTTCAGCAGAAGATGCTGAAGTTATTTAGTTCATATATAAGTTGAAATTTTTGAAAAAGCCTTCTAACATATTAGATAAATAATCAGATTGCCAATAGTATGTAAATCATAAATTTTGGAAACAATAAATGTGAAAAAAACATAATTATCATTGTCTACTAACTTAAGTACGTGGAAACATTCACAAATTATTATCTACTAACTTATGTGATTATTTATAATTTATTTTTAAATAATCTGATAAACATATTTATGACAATCATCCCATGAACTGAAGTTCCACAGCAGCAAAAGAAAGAAGAAGAAGAAGAAGATAAAGAAGACGACGAAGTAGGAGAAGAAGGAGGAGAAAGGGGGCTGAAGTTATTTAAAAAGTGGGTACAAATAAAATATATTAAATAAGGTCGACCAAATAGAATGCCCCGTGCAATTTTTATCAATGCTGACGGGTAAGGCCCATTTATTTTACTTTTCGTTCTTTTTGTGCATCTCTTTTTTTTTAATTAATTACTAAATAATTAATATATCCTTGGTTAAAAATCATGGGATATTACAGTTTGTTTATAGAATAATATGTCTATCGAATATCATTAATAGTATTTTTATCCGGAATGTTTTCAAAGCGACAATTCTATGAATTTAATTGAGAATACAAGAAGCACCAACTATTTTTAATAGACCAGATACCTTAAGTAGTTATCCAATTAGGGCAAGACTATCAAAATGAAAATGAGTTTTAATTTCAACTGGATATTAGATGAATTTAGTTGAGACTCCAAAAATATTTTGCAAATTTCAAAAAAAAAAAAAGTTATGTATAACATTGTATTTTATGTTTTCATATAAAGTGTAGTAGAGAACTAAAGGCTCAATTTATTATGAGATGTTTTTACGTTTTGGTACAAACACGACCTAAGAGTAGTATTTATTTAAATGAAGCGCAGAAATGTTACTTAACTTTTAATGGATACTTTAGTCATTTAACTTTGCATTTTGACCTTCACACTTATAACATAGTATGATTTTTTCAAGCTAACTTAGTTCTAACTTATTTAGATCTATAACTTTATTGCTATATAAATTATCAACTACATAAAAATTTAGTTGAATCATAAATTTTGACATCGGAAAATATCAGCAAAAGTCTTTCTTCCATCTTTAGGAAGCGAAAAGTGACATATTAGAATGAAGAGAGCAAACAACTAAAAATTTCAGGAAAAAAAAGGAAAGAATGTAACAAGTCACATTCTTCTGGTGTATAGAACTTGTTTTCTTCAAAAGAAAAACAAGCTGGGGATGAAAAAGTTACTTCTATGTCTTTTGTGTAAATAGAAAAGCGATCTAGCGCACGAAATATCCCGTATTCACGTAGGATTCGAGGAAGGACGATACACTTGTAGGCAACCTACTTTAACGCTTGCATCAATAGTTAATTTTATGACTCGAACCCATGACTCTTTATGTAAAGGATTTATCCTAATGTCCTTTTAGATCTTGGACAGTCTTTAGGAACCTTGAGTATTGGACCAAGAAGAAAGGCAATTACTACATACAGGATGTCATATTGAGCCTATATCAATCCTCTAAAGACAAAGCAACGTAGGCCCATAATTAGCTGATTGAAATGCAAGTCTCAATCAAACAGTGTAAAACTCTCTAATGAGCATATCATTATTAGCCAAAGTTGTGGTCAATTTACTAAAGACAACCTAAAAGCAAAAGAATGAACCTAATCTACAAAAAGGAAGACAGCTAAATCATGTTTAAGGTAGAACTAAAGTGGACAATTTTGGGCCCTAGCATATCAAACTAATAGTAGCTTTTACCAATACAACCTGCAATTTTGGGATGCTCGTGATACTGATACCTATAAAAACAAAATTACTTTTTCTCCTTAGGTTTGAGATGGTAAAATCCTAGGGAGTTGGTTAATTGTTCAAGGTTATGAACGTCTAGTCTTCACAACTTCAGCCCGAACCACTTGCTATTCAATTGGGATATTTAATTCCGTCGTTGAAATACTCAGTTGATTCCTTAATCTCGAAAGAAAAAGACTTATTTCAATAATTTATGCACAAGAATAAGAAACTTTTGATGGACTAATGTGAATAGTCATAAGCCTCACTATTCGTAAACACCGATCGTTTGCATAATTAAAAGAGTTTCTCATGACTTTTCCATTATCACTGATTATTTTTTTTAACCACAAAACAAATATGGATACATGATTGTCCCAAAAAAAGTTGAGACCGTTTTATATTATTAATTTTGTGATACGGTCTTTCCTTTTTTTAATCACAATGTGATGAATCTAAACACAAATATAACAAACTGGAAATATGACTAACTTCCTACATTTTCGGCAACCTGTAATTAGCGTAATACCGGGACCTCATATGTTGGGATCAAACTGGGTTTGTCGTTGTTGCTTGTGATTGGCGTAATGGAAATCGAATTCAAACTTAGTGTGAAATGCTCCCACCTATCCTATTAGACGATATTCCTTGCTGGTTATATCAATGTAGTTTAACGTCACAATGTATAGTATTTTCACACCATCAAGTTAAATGATCCACACCACATATAACTGTTTATAGCAAGATAATTTGGCAATCTAGAAAAGGAAAAAAAGAGCAAATAACCTACAATGATGTCGTGTAAAAAAAATTGCAATGTCGATGTAAGTAAGTGGTAGAAAATAAAAGACAAAAAAGTTAAAAGGACATATGGGTAATGACTTTAGGTAGGAGACCAAGTGAATTTGGTCCCTTGAAGATAGAACAGCAATTCTGTAACAAATACTAGAAAGTAGGAAGAAGTGGGCAAGTGGTCACAAGATTTCCAAATGGCGGGCCTTTCTTTTGAACTAAATAGAGCAATACAATTTCTAAAAGCAAACACACAGCCTAAAAAAGTGCACACCTTCCTCCAACATGAATCCCACGTCTCTATTTAACAGCCTAACTGTCCCCCTTAACTGCTTCTACTGCACTTCTTTTTCCCTCTGCTAACTCCAAGAAAGAACATTCACAAAAATTTTAGCAAAACTTCCAAATTTCCTTTTTCTGGTGCTTCTTTTTCATACTGAAAGATGAAGTGGGGAAAGAAGAAGCCTTCATCTTCATTGATCAATCATGTTTTCCCTGTTTCTTGGCTCTCAAAGTTCAAGCAAAAGAAGTATGGCAACACTGAGAATCAAGAAGCAGCAAAAATGAAGCAGAAGAGCAAGGTGAATTTGACTTCTTTGACTTCGCCAACGAATCTTAGCTTGAAAGAAGGCAGATTCTACGGTGGGGATGATGATGATGATCCTTACTGGAGGCTTTCTTTTACTGAAGACAGATTTGAAGCTTATCAACAGAATCAACAAATTCAGAACCCACTCTGGAATGGTTCTTATGATGAATGTGATCAATTTTCAGCTTGGAATTCCAAGATTCTTTTGGGAGAAGAGGATCACAAGTTCAATTATATGGTTTCAAGAAAGATAACGGAAAAGCCCAAGAAAATGTTGATTTCACAGAAAGAAGCAGAATTCAGCAACAGAAAGAGGAATGCTATCAAAGATGAGAAGTTGAGGAAACTGAGTAGAAAAGCTATGGAGGAGAGAATAGCAGAAAATGCTAGAGAACCTCATCAAGAAGAAGAAAGAGCAGCAGAGGTGATAGAGAAAGATATATTCGAAATAGAGCCCGAGAATGAGAAGGTAATGCAAAAGAGGAAGCAGAAACCAACAGCCTATCGTACAAGAATGACGAGGAGTGTGACTGAGTCCAGTCAGAATACAGTCGAAGAAACTTACATGTTTGAATCTCTGAATCTGGAGGAAGAAGCTGATGAATTGTCTGAAGAAGAATTTGAATCAGAATGCCTAGAGATGAAAGACATGAAGACCAAAGAAATGTCAGAGAAAAGCGAATATCAACAGAGAAAATCAGTGTACATAAACCAGAAGAGAAGACGAAAACATGGCATTAAACTCAGAGCATATTCACCAAGAACAACAGCCAAGATAGAATGCAGAATCAAAGCTCTTGAAGGCATGAAGAAAGCAAAGATGAAGATGAGACAAGAGACTAAGGAGAGATCAGAAGGAGACAGGACAGTTTTCGATAGCTATGCTGTTGTAAAGAGTTCATTTGACCCTTTTAGGGACTTCAGAGAGTCGATGATTGAGATGATAACACAGAGAGGGATAAAACACTCAGAGGAGCTTGAAGAGTTATTGGCTTGTTATCTGACACTGAACTGCGATGAATACCATGATCTCATTATCAAGGTCTTTCGGCAGGTATGGTTTGAGCTGAACCAGGTCAATATTGGAGCAGGATTGCAGAATTGCTGTTGTTCTGATAACTTGGGAATTGTTTAACTTCATGCAAATGTAAATAAGTTATAGGTACTATACTCTCTTAGGAGTATGTTTATTGTTTTAAATTATTCCTATGTCTTTTATACTAAAATGGGGAAAGACTATAGAAAACAGGCTTTGCATTCTGAAATTTCCAAAGAGCAATGAAGCATGATGGTTTATACATTTGCCAGAACACAACAGTTCATTGTTCATCAAGATGAATTAGCTCCTTTTACTATGGAATTAACAAGGAGTTAATTGCAACTAGAATCTAGCAGCCAGAATTTCCATCTGCATCTGGATACCAGTGCATTAACTGATGGATAAGAAATTTATACCCAAAAAAAGACAATCCAAATGATAAGAAATACTTATAAATTATGAACGAGAGAAAATCTTGCGAAGGAATGATAAACTTTATTTTCGAGATATGTTATATTTATGTTTTTGATTGCTGCTTCTAACACAAGTTCAGGGTGGCTGCTTGCTATATAATTTACAACAAACTGTTTGCTTCTGTTGCACTGGAGAGCCATTTCTACCAATATAAGCAAATTTTTTGGTCTGTATAAAGAAGATAAACTCTATCCTTTTTAACAGTTTGCATCATCAGTGGTTCTTAAGGTACCACTCACGTCTACATACTACAATTCCCATCTAGCAGCCAGAAAAGTACGAGAGAGTATTAAAGAAATCGCTTGAAGGCTTTAGTAGAAGCAGGTCAGCAAAATTTTAGTACCACACTAGTAGCAAGCACGCACGATAAATGGAAAATTCAGCTTCAGACTCGATGCAGCGCTTATAGAGCTATTAGTACTATTTCAGATTGATAGCATTATCCAAGAAGTCTTTTGTCCATGTTACAGTATTATCCCTTCACCAGCCAAGAACTCGTGAACAACTCCATCCACTTCAATCATGCTACAACCGGGCTCTTTAGTCACTCCCTCACTTCTCATCTTCCTCCGCACTTCCCTAACATCATCCCATCTCCCCATAGATGCAAGGACATTTGATAGCTGAACATAACCAGCACTGTCGTGGGGATCAAGCTCTAAAAGTTTGGTAGCGATACGCTCTGCCAATTCAACATCATTGTGGCTTCTGGAAGCACTCAACAGGGACTCCCAAATAGCAGGAGCTTCTTTCACTGGCTATCTGCTTAAGAGTTCTTCAGCCTCCTTTAATAATCCAAACCAAAAAGGAGAAGACGGTTTTCTCTCGGCGCACGATAAGCAATGAAACAGTGCTATAGCGCCGCACGTTAGCAAGAAGCTTTCCCGTCGTTCATGGCGCGTCGCCGGCGTCAACCAGTGCCTCCTACTACTCAAATCGTTACTCCTGCTCCAGGAATAACTCGTGAATTGGAACCATTAACTTTCGGGAACTTCTTACCCGAGAAGTTTCAAGCTAAGATCCCCCTGCATGCAGATGAAACTGAGAGTGATGAGCCTCAATCAAAGGTAAATGTTGCGGATCCTGCAAACATAGCTGTGAGGAAACTTTAATTTTCTGATATGGCCATTTCTGATCAATCATCTCCTACTATGGCTGAAGTTGTCAGAGGCAACCACAATATGGGTAAGGTTTTAACATTTGTACCACCTACTGATAGGGAAGGAAAAAAGGTGATTAAGATTAGTGCTGATGAATTGGAATCCCAGTCGGAGTACTGGAGTGCCTCATTAATTGGGTACATTATCGGAGATAATCCTACTGAGAAATCCTTGGAAAACTATGTTATGCATGTCTGGAATTTTGTGGCAAAACCACAGATTCTAATGCACACTGATGGATATTGCATATTTCGATTTAACAGTGTTGAGGACAAGAATCAAGTAATCCAATATGGTCCATACTCCTACAGAAATAAGCCACTGGTGCTTAAGCCATGGACTGTGGATTTTTCATTTCAGAATGTTGTGCTTAGTACTATTCCTGTTTGGGCTAGGTTCCCTGGCTTACCAGTGGAGTTTTGGTCATCAGAAATCCTTAGCAAATTAGCTAGTGCAATTGGTAAGTCTCTGTATACTGACAAAATCACAGCCCATTTTGAGAAGATCTCATATGCCAGAGTTCTGGTTGAAGTTGATGCTGCCTACCCCTTGCTTGAGGAAATTGAAATTGAAACTCCTTTTGGATTGAATATTCAAAGGGTTGAGTATGATTGGAAACCTGAATTCTGTAACCATTGCTTGAAGTTTGGCCACAACTCCCATGACTGTTGGTATAATGGTCATAATGTAGAGCAACAGGAGATGCCAGAGCATACTAAGGAGCTTAGGAAAAGGCCTCGAGGGAAGAAACCAAGGAAGGAGTGGATTCCTAAAGCTAATATAGAAAATAAAGATTCACTGGAAAGTGAAGCAATGACCTCCATCACATTGCCTAACATGCCAATGCAATCTATCCAACCTGGTATCACTACAGATCCACTGATGAGTGAAGCATCGGATACAAGTACTTTGCCTAACAAGTCTGTGAGTTCTGTTCAACCAGTTGAAAGTATGCAGAGGATTCAAATCAGCACTGATATGGATGCAAGTCATGGATCTGAAGTAGAGACTGGTAACCATGACTGTGATGACAGTGGATATACTGGGACATTGCTGGAGCTAGAAAGAGGCAAAGCTATTGCTGGAATAATGGTGCAGCAGCAGGATCCTGGACCCTCTTTATGTAAGCCTCATAATATTTCATGATTATAGTTACATGGAATATTAGAGGACTTAATAAAGCCCATAAGCAGAAAGAACTGAAAAACTTTCTGGCTAAGAATAAAGTTGATGTTCTAGGGTGCCTTGAAAGAAGGGTTAAAGAACACAAAGCACTTAGGGTTGTTGATAAGATTGCTAAAGGTTGGAAGTTTCAATATAATTACACCAGTGCAGTTAATGGCAGAATCTGGCTAATCTGGAAACCTCATATACAGTTACATGTTTCCTGTGTAACTGAGCAGCTTATTCACTGCCTGGTAGAGGATCCTGCTAATAAAATCATATTGCAGCTGAGTGTTATTTATGCTTACAATACTGCAATTCTGATGAAGCAACTTTGGAATGACATGAGAGGCTTAACATTCCAAATTCAGACATATGGTTGATCAGTGGTGACTTCAATTCTGTTCTGCGCTCTGATGATAGGATTGGTTCACCTGTGACAGATGTTGAAGTCAAGGATTTCAAGGAACTTATTTCTGATCTCCAGCTTACACCTATTAGATCAAAAGGGTGGAAGTATTCATGGACAAATAAGCAGGTTTATAGCAAGATTGATTGGGCACTTGGTAATTTTCAGTGGATACAACAGTTTGGCCATTTGGAAGCAGACTTTATGAATCCATTTGTCTCTGACCATTCCCCTATTCTTATACAGTTTGGGAGACTAAATATATTACATCCTAAGCCATTCAGATTGTATTATGCTCTTATGGAGGATCCTAAATTCTCTTCTATTTTGCAGCAAGTATGGTCTCAAAACAGTGAGGGATCACCTTTACATCAGATATAGTATAAGTTGAAGAATCTGAAGCAGCATCTAAAAGAAATGAACAGGCACATGGCTTCCTATCAGCAGAAACTGATTCATGCTAGAGAACATCTGGATATTATTCAAAGCCAACTGCTTCAGGATCCTTTTTCAGATCAACTACTTAAGGAGGAGAAAGAAGCCCTTCATGACATTGAGAAGTGGAGTAATATTGAAGAACAAATCATGAGACAGAAATCAAAGGCAAACTGGATTGAATGTGGAGATGGCAATACCAAATACTTTCATGCTCAGTGGAAGATAAGAACCAGCCAAAATAACATTACATCCATTTATATTGAGACAGGTGTGAAGTTAACTGAACCAGTGGCTGTTGAGCAGGAATTTACTGAGGTCTTCAAGTCATTAATGGGTGAGAGTGCTTCTGAATTGCCTTGTATTAATTCTTCTATTGTCAAGGAAGGAAAATGCCTTACTTTAGACCAGCAAAGAGCACTTATAAAGGATGTAACTCTGGATGAAATATCTGATGCTGTTAAAGACATGCCCAAAGATAAAGCCCCTGGTGTAGATGGATTCCCTGTGGAATTCTTTATCAAAAACTGGGAGGTTGTCAAGGAGGATGTATATGCTGCAGCAAAGGAATTCTTTGCTACCTGCCAGATGCCTCATATGGTCAACACTATTGCTATAGCCCTTGTGCCCAAGGTTAAAGTTCCTAAAACAGTGAAGGACTATAGGCCTATTGCATGCTGTACCACTATCTACAAAATAATATCTAAGGTCATCACTAGGAGGTTGAAGGCAGTTATTGATGACATTGTTGGTAAAGCTCAATCAGCATTCATTGAAGGTAGAAGCATTATTGATAATGTATTGATCAGTCATGAATTGTTTAAGGGATACTCCAGAAAAGGTATTTCACCAAGATGTGTATTAAAGGTGGATTTGAGGAAGGCATATGACACTTTGGAATGGAGGTTCCTCAAACAACTGCTCATTGATCTGGATTCCCTGCCAAATTTGTTGATTGGACTATGGCTTGTGTTTCTTCTGTGACATACTCTTTAGTGATAAATGGTGGACTCACTAAACCTTTTTCTGCTAGAAGAGGTATTAGACAAGGGGATCATATGTCTCCTTATCTATTTGTCCTTGCTATGGAGTACTTAAACAGAATATTGGCTCAGTTGCATAGGAATGGTGATTTCAATTTCCATCCCAGATGCAGGAAACTTGATTGGGTCTGTTATTATTCTGTCGAGCTGACTGCATATCTGTTCAAATATTGCATTCAGCAGTTCTTGCTTTTTCTGCAGCATCTGGTCTATCTGCCAACAACAATAAAAGTGCTGTGTACCTGGCTGGAGTACATCAGACAGATAAAGAAGCTATCCTTGAAGCTTTGGGATTCAGTGAGGGACAACTCCCCTTCAAATATTTAGGCATCCCTCTACATTCAAAGAAACTAAATATTCATCACTACATGCCACTCATTGAAAGAATTACTGATAGAATTACCTGCTGGTCTGCCAAGCTGTTGTCTTATGCTGGTAGGAGTCAGCTTATTAAATCAGTAATATTTGGAATCCAAACATATTGGGCACAGATATTTATCTTGCCTAAAAAGGTGATCAAAGTTATTGAAGCTGTTTGTAGATCCTTTCTCTGGACTGGCAATGTAACAGTGTCAAGAAGATCTTTGGTAGCTTGGAACAGGATTTGCAGACCAATCACTGCTGGTGGTCTCAATATTATTGGCATACAGATTTGGAATAAGGCTGCTATATCCAAACTGTTATGGGATTTAGCAAGGAAAAAAGATTGCCTATGGATTAAATGGATCCATTACTACTATATAAAGAGTAATGCCATTGATGTTATGACTACTCCCAAGAATGCTTCTTGGGTAGTTAGGAAGATTATTGAATGCAGAACCCATATACTGGCTGATAATAGATTGCATGGGGATCTCATGAGCAGACTGGCAGGTATGTGCATATCAGGAAAATTTCAGATTCAGTCCCTTTATCACTCTATGCTTCCGGCCTTCCCAAGGGTGGAATGGAAGAACCTTATGATGACTAAAAATGTCTTGCCAAGGCATCTGTTCACTACATGGTTAGCTGCTCAGGGTCGACTTCCCACTGTTGATAGGCTATTGAAATTTGGAGTTAGTGTGGTGGAGCAGTGTGTGTTCTGTCATCAAGCTGTTGAAGTATTTGACCATCTTTATTTCACCTGTCCAGTTACTAGGATTCTTTGGCAAAGAATTTGCTATTGGCTGGGATATAATAGAACAATATGCAGCTGGAATGTTGAACTTCAGTGGATATGCTGCTTTGCTAAAAGTAAGGTATGGCAGAAGGCTGTGGTGGCTACTGCTTTTGTCACCACAGTATCACTCATATGGATAAGTAGGAATTCTATTAGATTTGAAGGAAGACCATTTGATGAAAATTAATTCTGCCGTGAAGTAGCTATACTTGTACATATTCGAGGCAGGAAATGCAAGAAATGGCAAATGGGATTGCGACAACTTAATCATTACCGTTAGTCGATAGTGTAAGAAATGTATTAGCATAGATACATGTGTATAGTAGTAGTTAGTCTATACTACTACAAAGAACTCCTCATTGTAAATTTGTTGATATCAATGAAAGTCGAACGTTAAATTTAAAAAAATAATAATAATAATCCAAACCGGCCAAGTAAATCAACCATACAACCATAATGCACGAGCGTAGGCTGAATTCTATATTCACTAATCATGAGATCGAACATCCTGCGCCCCTCGCTTAATAAGCACCCTTGACTGCAAGTAGACAAAACGCTTACAAAAGTGACCTCATTGGGCTTAATACCATCAGCAATGAGTTCATCAAAAGTCTTTAATGCATCATCCAAATACCCATGGTTGCTTAACCCTGCAGTCATTGCATTCCAAGAACTAATATCTTTTCTCAAAGTACCATTAAACACCTCCAGAGCTTTCTCAATACATCCACATTTGCAATACATATCCACAAGAGCAGTAGCAAGGACATCGTGAAACTCTATCCCGTTCCTCTCAATATAAGCATGAAGCCACTTTCCCTGGCTCAGAGATCCAACACCAGCACAAGCAGACAGCACATTCACAAGTGTACAATTATCAGGCTTCACTTTAGCTCTCAGCATATCCTCAAAAAGAGCCAAAACTTCAGCAAACCTATCAGCCTTAGTATACCCACTAATCATAATATTCCACGAAACAACATCTTTCACCAACATTTCATCAAACACTTTCCTTGCTTCATCCACCAACCCAACATTCACATAACCAGAAACCATAAAGTTCCAAGATTCAACATTCTTCACAGGCATTTCATCAAACAACTCTCTTGCCAACTCAAACAACCCCCTTTCAGTAAACACACTCAACAACCCGTTCCACGCTATAACATCATCTTCAACCAACCCATCAATCATACCACGTGAAACTCCAAAACACCCACATTTGGCATACATATGAATTAAAGTGTTATACACATACATATCTTCCTCGAGTCCAATTTTTGTCACTAACCCATGAACTTGTTCAACTTGTTTAGCATTTCCTATAGTAGCACAAGCTTTTACAATGAATGTAAAAGTGTACTTATTAGGGAAAACATTATGTACAGCGTTGAACAGTTTGAGGAAGATTATGAGTGAAAGTTGCGGGAAAGAGCTAGTGGAATAAGCACGGATGATAGTGTTGTAGGTGTATGAGTTGGGTTTTTCGATGCGAGTGAAAATGGAGAGAGCATATGAAAGGGTGTCTGCGGAGGAAGAAGAGGGAAGTGTAGTGGCTTTGGTTAAGAGGCGGCTAGCGGCAAAAGGGTTACGAAAGAGGCCAGTTTTGAGCAGGAAAGCGTGAGACTGGTGGAGTTCAGAAATGGAATCGGCCATTTCTATGAAGGAAAAGATTGGTTCTGGAGAGACAGTTGCCGCCATTGACATTGTATTTCCAATTCCTTTCATGAAAAACAATATGTTATCATGAATTAACAACTATGTAGAACTCTTAGACGTTAAAGCGGTTAAAATTGCATTTGAAAAAAAATTGGTCGAAAATTTCACGTATGGAAATGATCTCTGGGACCAGCAAAATGAGAGAGAATACCTGGTCCTTTGGACATAAAAATTATAACTTTTGAAAAATAATATTTAAAATTTGAAATTATATTTGAACATGCATTTCACTTGGAAAAATATTGCAGTTTTGTGAATGGGAAAAGAGAAATTTTCTGAAACTATGGGGACTGCGTACTTTAAAAAATGAAAAGCTAAAACTAGAAGAATTCTCATACGGGTTGAAACTGCAAAATTAGGTTAAAGAATGCATTTAACTACTGACGTTGATGTCGATACAATTCAATTTTTTTGTCACTTTTTTCATAGTGGAGCAGTTTGTTCACCAAAATAATCGAGAAAACACAGTTTAGGACCAAGTAGTGGGCTGCTCTTAGTTTGAGATCACTGTCTGCCTGTTAAAAGGGGAGTAAGCATTTGTAGTCAAAGATTTAGATGTGTGGCTGTATAGTAACATTAAGGCCAAAGTCTATATGTGAATTTGTGCAACACAATCTGGGTTTTATTAGGCCAGAAAGCAATTTTGGGAGGGGGAGAATGGAGATTGCATAGTTAGGTGGGTTGACTACAGTACATATCTTTTTCATCAGAAATAGTTGGGGGTTTTGGAAAGAAGGATTCAAACACAATATTGTCCATCATACCATGGTCCCCAAGTTACTATTACTAGATACTACACACACACACACACGTATATATATATATATATATATATATATCAGGCTGCCTTTAGCACCAAAGGGATCCCAAATAATTGGGCATTGTACTGTATGCAACAAAAGTCCAGACAAAATTGAAGATACCACATAACTAGGTAGCAAGATCTAGTGATAAATCACACAACCAAAATCAGACACCAAAATTTCAAGTAAATGAGGAGGAACCTGGAAAATGAAATACATAAAGTCGATCCATCAACATACCAATTTCTTTTTTTCCTTTTAAAAGATGATTGTGAGAAAATCCACCTGGTAAGAACAAAGGATCCTACTACATTTAATCTCAATATCAAGTTTCAAATCAATACCACAGCATTAAAAGTAGAATTTCTGATGCATATTATAAGAACTGCAATTTCGGGGACAACTGGAGGCCTCTTGATAGAAGTGTTCAATCTAGTTGAAACAAAATTAGACGATGTCAAAGAGAAAACATCTGCAATTCACTTTTACTAATTACTCGTCGATGCCTTCAGCAAAGAACCACAACTTTCGAATGTCAGGGTCAAAAGAAAGCAGAGGATGCAATAGATTCAATATTTATAAAAATGAGAAAAAAATCCCTTGGAGGCTTGACCACTTTTCAGAAGATGAAGTCCAGTCTTGTCCAGAGAATAGTAGAAATGATAAGATATTTTCAGCTTTAGAAGACAGAAATTACCGTCTAAAAATCTCTATTACATTCCCAACTCTACATTTAGCTCATCACACTATTGTTGGAACAAAGACTATACAGATCCAACAGATTGGAAATCTCCTTGAGCTAAAACAAGAGTTAATCACACAAAATTGTCTTAGAAATAGAAATCATGGTTAAGCATTTTAACATCAACCGTAACAGAAATTCCACGTAAAATAAGTTTGATGCCTTACCATCTTTGAGTTTAGCTCATGCAGCTTCATCTGCAAAAAGCTGAATGCCTCTATATACCTTTCCACAACTTCATATAACCATGTGCACCTATTACCATAAAAGCTTATATATCCAGCACATTAGTCACCAAAAGAAATTTGAAGATCAAGATTTGCACTCTTTCCATCCTTCAGTACCCCTCTACACCGACGAATCATGTACCACAGTCTATTCGAGTAATAGCTTTGATGACACTGACCAAGATTAGAACTCATTAATTTATAGGCTACTTTAGGTCTAAAAAAGTTTCTAATTTGTCAAATATGCTAACACTGTAACAAATACATATAAGCGAGAAACTGTAAATGGCCCTAATGCTCAATAAGGCTGGTCATAGGAGAGTGTATTTTCCACACACCATAGCCCATCACAGTTCAAAGCCGAATCTCAGAATACCCTGGTTTACATATCTAATATAGCAAATTGTCTTTTCCAAACAGCATCACATTTTTCCTGTTTCCAGGAGAAACTGCTAGTGCCTTTGAGAAGCAGCTTCATAATTGTATAACCAGGTGACTTTGACAACAAAAACAAAATTCTTTTACATCTCTAAACAGAATTATAACTTAGGAATATACATTTAATATGAAAATGGAAAAACAGGACCCTGCATTTAGTAATTGTTGTGATTTGGAGTGCTTATGCATTCAGAAGCATAGGAAATTAGAGAATAAATTGTTTGGTTTCAAAACTTCCAGAGTAGCTTAATATATAAGTAAACTTTGAACTGGCGAAAAAACAAGAACTTTGCATCATACAAGATAACCACTAAAAATCAGTGAAGTCCAAGAGACTCAGCAAACATATGGGGATTTACAACAAATAATACAAAGAGAAATTACTATATCCAAAAGGACAAGGAAGTCGTGCTAGAGAATTTTCAGAAGCTCCATATTTCCCTCCTATTATGCAATGCACAGCAAGTATAAAAACAACTTATATATCAACACGTTTATCTATCCCTGATAAAGCAGCTTATACTCTAGATATACAACAAGCCAAAAGGCCAACACCATGAATAAAACATTTATCATATAACCTACCAAATTAAGTTTTCTCTGCTGGAGTAAGATGTCCCAACTGTTCTGCCAAGCTATTTACACTCTTCATGTTCCACCAAAATTTTCCACTGTCTACTGGTTTGCTTTCATTCTTTTTGTTGCCAATACCTTTCCTTTCCGACTGTACTTCAGACGCATCAACTGAACCAGGATTCTCAGTTAGAAATTGTTCCCAAAATACATCATTTACCCCTGTTGGGACATTGGTAGTTGTACCTGCCACTGCTGCTTGGTCTTGTGGTGCCGCAACCTCGGGATTAGTGTTTGCATTAGGCTCAGAATTCATGTCAATATCAAAAGCCTTAGGCCCAACATCAACATTTAGTTGTGTGTAAGATATAGCAGGGCTATCTGCACAACTTGTAGATTCATCCAACTCTAGTGAACAATTCTGCTGTATCCGAGCTTGATCAACATCTTGTAGCAAATTCTCCCAAAAGATCAAAGAAGAGTCCAACTGATCCAACAGTTCTGCGTTGATTGTAAGAAGAGAGGATGGATTCATGTTTTCCCAAGTCAAAGCCCTTGATGAAATCGCTCGAGTATCTTCCAGGTCAGTTTCGTTATAAAGGCAGCTGTTTCCTGGCAACCTTCTTTTTCTGTCATTCACTTGAAGTTGTGGCATGCGACTCAAATCTGTTACTGGTTTATCTAACATTCGAGATAAAGCAGAGAGCATGGTGTTTTGACGATGTTCCACATGTTGAACACGTTCAGTAAAAACCTGCATTTGCAATTCAAGTCCTTGGCGATCCCGCTGATGTCTTTGTAGGTCCAAGTGAAGTGACTCATTCTCATGCTTCAGCTTTTGAATATCTTCCTTATACCCTTGTCTTTCGGATTCAGTTAATGGAGATGGCAGACCATGAAGATTCTGTGCAGAATGACTATGAACCGGTTTACGTCTATGGATATTCTTCAAAAGGTGTGGCTGACCTCTAACAAAATTATCTTCATTAGCGAATTCCCATTTTTCAGGGTCAACTTTCCTGAATCCCTGGTGCACAAGAGAGCAAAAGGCATGTGAATACCAACAAAGAAGATAAAAATGAGAAACAAAAAAGTGTGAGTGGAACCAACACACTTACATAAGTGTTTAGCTGTCTGATGAAGCTGGAAAAGTTATTGTGCTTGAAGTATCTAGGCAACAAATCCCTTGCAAAATCTGGAGGATTCCACACAATGAAGCTTTTATTACTCGAACTCCAGGAAACAATGGCATCAGAGGATGGATCATCCACCATTTCATATGTCTTTGTAAGAAAAGGAGGCAGCGCATTCGTGCTGCACGTAGCTTCATCCATGATAGGTTTAAACAAAATGAAAATCACAATCCCTAAACTAAAACGCCGAAGCAGAGAATCTAATGAGAGCAGAAACTCTTATTATGAGCTTGATAACCTTCAATACAATCAAGTTGAAGCAACTCTCTCCTGATCACACAAACTTTTTGCAATTTCACATTTCCACCAATTTACAAGCATGTGCCTGTTTCCAGATACCCATACACAGACAACTTGCTCAATTGTGGATGCAGATTATAATCTTATATATCTGAGTTTCCAGGTGACAAGAATTCAATATTTCCAAATATCTTTCTTTCTATTGTCAACTAAAAAAAATTTCGATGAATGATTAACAAAAGAGAAAAGAAGAATCAAAATATTCTCAGACATTCCAGAAACTATTAACCCCAAAACCAAAAACCCAGAACTCCTTATGTCAACCTTAACCTTAACACGTCAAAACTAAGATAAGCAGAAGCCTAAACCTCACATTTCTAGAAACTCAACTCCTTTGCAACCCTGTAACCCACCAAAGCCAACACCTTTGCAATTATTTGCAGCCACCCAAAATTTTCCAGAAATCAAAAAATTGCAAATATCAGCCCTTTTTTCCTCCAAGGAATCACAATCAAAAGGACAAATTTTTCCTGCGTTCACACCAAATAACAATCAAAATTTAGAAAAGACAAAGTAAAGACAAAGAGAAGTCCAATAAACCCATTAGATAAATTTCCAAACCCATTACATCAAAGTCGTTAAAAAAGTCATTGGGTGTCCCAAACTTCACGCAAAAGCATCGAATTATAGACAAACACATCGACCCAACATGAATTAAATAATCAGATCAGCAAAAAAAACAAAATCCTGCTCATTAGTTGTTTGATATTGTACCTGAAAGAAAAAGTTATAGGCTTCTTCTTCTTCTTCTTCCGATAATAAATACTTACTAAAACGGTTGGTTCGTTGGTACTTTGAGGATTTGGGGATATTGGGAAATGTGAGGAATTTATAACATCAAGGTTCTGGGTTACAACAGTTGGAATTTGTGTGGCTTTTCTAGGGTTTAGTGAAACAATAATGACCCCAAAGTAAATACTCAAAAACTTCTTTTACCCCAAACTTGTTTGACCATTGTTCACTACACTTAATTTTTATTTTTTAGTTTTAAAAATATATCTCTTGAAAAGTGGAATGATGAACGAATAATTCAGAATTATTTAATCAATAATTGCTCTCGCAAAAGAAGAATAATTTGGTAGAGATAAAAATTTATTAGGAAGTAATTAGAGGATCAAACAAGAAACATCAATATCATGATTTTATTTGGAAGGTCATGGATGATGAATTACTTTATTATTATTTTCTCCGTCTCACTTTATAAAATTTATCTTCTTTCCTAATCTTATGCAAAAGAATTCATATTTTTTCAAGTTAAAAATATTATAAAATATTATTTTATAGTAGATATTTATAATTCCTAAAGAAGTTACTCCAACTACTTTTCTTCATTAATTAGATAACTTTCATTACTTCTTACTGTTATAGTTGTAATTCTCACACCTCCATAACATCTCCATGATGTTTTCCCATAATTTCAATAGTTAATATCATGTTAATAATATCCTTTTGTATACCTCAATGTCATACTATAAAAAGAGGGTTTGGATATTAAATTGGACACACTTGAATACATAGAAGAAATGGATTCTTTTATCTCTTTCTCTCTACATTGTTGTCTATCTTTTTGTTTTATATTATTACTTTGAGTTAAGTTTTGTAACATGATATCAGCACGAGTCTCTAACAAATTGAGATATCTATTTAATTAACCAAGTTCATGGTTGAACCACAAAATGTTGACTACCTAAAATTGGTTACGTTATCGGTAAAAGCTCGAGTATTTCGTATGTGAATCAATTTGCTTCAATTGTCCAGGGACTATTTTTTTTTTCATTCTTCCTATAAATTCTCATTTTAATATTTAAGATTTGATATTGTTTATATTACACAATAATAAAATTCTTTTTGTGCAGGAAAATGAGCGAAATGGTCGAGTAGCGAAGAATGGTTCATAGTCATATATAAAATACATCTATCTTGATAGTTTATTATTACTTGCAGAATAAAATTCTTTTATGAAATAATAATACATTCGTGGTTCAAAATAAATATATATGTATATATGTAATATTTATTTCATATGCATAGCAATTCTACCTATTACTTTCTTTACTTATACAATTTAAATGGATAGTTGGTGCAAATAATAGGATTTTATTTTTCCAGAAGTCAATATTAAATTAACAATATCATATGATTATCTGCCATTAATATTGATTAATAGAGTTATGGTAACTTTTCTTAAAAAGAAGTATTGCTTCGAAATTTTTGGTTGAGGAACAAATATTTTATTACCTTTAGTTAAAATATAAACTCTACTGATCTTATTTTATAGTTCATCAAAGTTTGGCTTACACCTGCACTTCAAGTTTTAGCTCAAGTTATATATATATATATATATATATATATATATATATATATATATATATATATATATATATATATATATATATATATATATATATATATATATATATATATATATATATATATATTGGTTAAAATATAAGATCTTATTTTAAAGTTCATCAAAGTTTGGCTACACCTGTACTTCAAGTATATATATATATATATATATATAATTGTTAAGTTTTTCTCTTTTTATATGGATTTCTGTCCAATAAAATTTTATGTATTGCCTACATATTTTGTTTTTAATCTTCACCAAGCATATGTTCCAAAATATTTAATTATTTGCAAAGAAATTTATTGATACAGTAGTTATTTTGTTAGTTCATAAAATATATTTAAGATTACTTGTCTGCCTAACTTCAATATGATATTTGTTATATACTTTCTTATTTTGATATATATGTCTCTTTAATTATGTTATTCATCTAGATTAATGTTTTCACTATTCATGATGAAAAATAAAAAAAATAAACTTTTTCAGTCACGGGCCACAAATAAAGATAATATTTGATTTTGATAAGTATATTTGTGCGCGAGTATGTATAGGATCAAAATTTTATTGATAATATTTTTTATCTTTTTTAATTCACTTATTTATTATGATAGCGTTTACTATGTTAAACTTATGTAACATTATGTTCTATTACCTGAAGTGAATGAGATAACTTGTAATAAATATTATACGGTGAGCTCAAGTCCCAACGCATCATGAGAGTACGACATCAAATTTAATTTTTGGGGTACCATGATGATAAGAGTTGGGTCCAGGTCCCAACACATTATGGCTTAACATGAATTTATGTGGGTAAGGCATTGGATTTGAGTTCCAATGCACCATATTAGTGATATACTGATGATTAAAGAAAAAATAATGTATTTTCATGAACAATCATGAAGCTTGTCCCACTTAATTTGCTCTATTCTTAAAGTGAATATGATAGCCGTGCTTAATAAGTCTAAATGAAGACAAGTGGTTGACCAATGAATGTGTGCGTGCCAAAAATCAAAATAATCCTTCAGAGGTGAAGGACATGTGTATCAATTTGGTGTGTAAATATAAGGCACGTTCAAGCGATTATAGTCCATTTTTTTTAAAGAATATGACTTGTGATAAGCATTGGTAAATATAGACTCATTCCTGAGGTGAGTGTAAAATATATATGTCATATAAATTATGCACAAGAATTTATTTATGAATGGTCGAATAAATACTACAATTCACCTCTACGGGAGGTTTGAGAGAAAGAAAGATCATGAACATTACTATGTGGCTACACGAATATGGCATTGGTCGTGTATATGTGGTAAACCAAAAATATTTTTCTATGCCATATAAAAAATTATTAAAAGCAAAATTAAAGCAAGAAAAGATTTTGCTTATGATGATTTTGACCATGACAATTGTTATGATAAGATAACCTTCTTTGTGGAGGAAAAATTCACTACTTGGATGGTGTTATAAAAGATCTTATAGTGAAAAAATTTCGAGAGCTCCGGAAGAGCGAATCTGTTACTACCGAATAAATAAAATTATTCGTGGCATTGGTGGTAGTAAGTCTCAAAAGATACTTTTTTGAGTTTCAAATGTATTAGGTAAAGTGGTTGGCATATTGAGACTATAAATGAAAGGAAGATCGATTATCTTCATATTACTATAACATACTGGGTAAATATGAAGGTTACCCGATTTGTCTTCTATTTGTACAACACAAGCGTAAGCATAATGATGGAATCACATGCCACAAGTAAATTAGAGGTTTACTAAACTAAATATTAGTTGGCATGAACGGGTTGGCCATCCCAATTTATTAATGCGAAAATTAATTTAAATTCACATTGGCATATATTGAAGAAATAGAAGATTCTTTAAGAATTCTCTTGTGGTGCTTATTCTCATAATATACCAGCTAAGGTTGGGATTGAATCCCTTAAGATCTGGAACGAATAAAAGGTGATATATAGTTGTTTACTATTGTATGATTTTAATAGTTGTATCTATTGTACGGTCACATGTATGTTTGTTATCAACTAGCAGTTTATATTTTGCAAGATTAATTGCTCAATTTATTAGAGCACAGTTCAAGAATATAAATTATGATAATTTATTTTGATAATACTGGTTTAAATAAAGTTGATTTAGCAGAAATTGTATGCCTCCAATTATAGCTAAACCATTGGTATGAGAATAAAATTACCAAAAAAAGAAATTTAGTATGAGATGTATTATTTAATATAGAGCAGCACTTGTACGCGTCTAGCCAAGTTATGATAAATTCTCCCCGTCACAATTGGTTCAGGGCCAGGAACCAAATAATTTTCATCTTGAAATATGGATGTGCTATATGATTTAATTGTGACACCACATTGCACGAAGATGGGTTTCCAAAGAAGGTTGGAAAATGTGTTGGCGATTCTAACATTCGGGGGATAAAATGAGCAGCTAAAACAGTGACACGTAAAATGAATTATTATGAATACATTTAGATCCTCGTACAAGAAAATATAAACTTATATGAACTTGAAGTTCAAGTGATAATTCATTTCGAAAATATTACCCGGTTCATTTGCTAACCCAAAGCTAAATGTCATATTTCAGCTGTTAATGCTCCAAATAGAATAAAGTTCATGATGGATAGAGTTTATGACATGCATGAAGTGTAATAAACTAATCGGTTCCTAATATAAAACTCCTCGAAAAAGGAGGGAGCAAATGTTCAAGATAGTCATAATAAGGAGGCAAGTGCTTTATAAGAGCACCTTGACTTAACATTTTATAAGACCTCATGGGAGAGGCTCACTTACCTGAAAATAATGAGGTCACGATAAGTTATGTCTTTATTGTGCGATGATGGAACCGATGTAAAATGATCGTCGACGAAGTAATTAATATAATGTGCGCTCAATATTATAAATATTGACGACGATCTTGAGCTCAAATCTGTCATGGAATTTGGACAGATAAACGATTGGCCAAATGAAAAATATGCAATAAAATTGACTTCACCTGAAAAATATGAAGCTGGACGGATAGTCCCACACCTGAAAGTGAAATAAAAATCAAGTCGATAGACATAAATACGACTTGTGGCACAAAATTTTCGTAAATATACTGGTATTAGGAGACATGTTCTCCTGTGGGGAATGGAGTCATTTCAGATTTTAGTCTGACATGCATTTGATATGCATATAATGAAAATTCTTGAATTATTTAAATTGTTCTGAAGCATATTAAGGTTCCCAAAAAATTTATTAAATAAACCTTCGGCAGATTCTTATGTAGATTAGAGCGGTCATGGCATACATGATTTATTTTGTGTCTAGTGCAATTAGTACACTAATATATACGGCTACAATCATGAGTATAACAATATGCTAGTAAGATATAGTTTTATTCCAATGTGGAGATATTGGAATATAATTAGTATTATATTTCAAAAAGAATACTTGATGCAGATTTGTTTATTCTAACAAATATTGCCAATAGTTTGTTGGTTATGCAAATGCAAGCATTTTCCTGAAGTTCTTTCTTCAAATATTCTATTTGCATGAGAAAGTACTGTTGTATTATTATTTTACAAGGCAGTTAATTGTTGATACTTATTCAAGTCATGCCAAGATAAGCAACTGATAAAGCAAGGGGCTCAACACACAATAGACATGTGACTTGACTTTGAAGAGAAGATTCCAATAACACCGAAGATAATAACAACAACAACTATCTAGTATAGTCCCACAAAGTGGGGTCTGGGGAGGGTAATATGTAGACGAGCCTTACCCTACCCGAAAGGGCAGAGAGACTGTTTCCAATCGACCCTCGGCTCAGTGGAGGAAAGGAAAGACAAAAAAAAGAGCATTAGTAACTCCAGCAGAAATAGCGTATATAATTATCTAAACATACGAAACATAAATAAAATAGCATGCAATAATATAATTCAGTAACTACCATATATAACTACCATCGAAGATAATGTTGTTTGCTTGTATTAATTGAAAGAAGGACTATCGAATGAGACAAAAGACATTCACCAAAGTTCTTCAACAAATTTGTTCAAGTGATAATTTGACAAACTTCTTCACAAGATATTGCGGATCTCCATATTAGAGAAGTTATTATACAAGCTTGAAATTTGTCGTCTCCGAAGAATAAAGTGATGTTTCATCACGGGGAGGCAAAAACGGGCTATACTCTTTTGCACGGTTTATCCCACTGAGTTTTTTTTCTGGCAAAGTTTTTATGAGGCAGCAAATAATGCGTATTACGAAATATGTGTGCTCTTTTTCCTTCACTAAGATTTTTTCCCACATGGTTTTTTCTTAGTAAGGTTTTAACGAGTCACATTATCTATAGACATTCAAGGGGAAGTAATTCCTAACGAAGTTACTCCCACTATTATTCTCCATTAAGTAGATAACTCCCACTACTTCTCACCATTATAGTTATAACTCCATACTTCCATAACCTCTCCATGATCTTTTCCTACTATCTTAATAGTTAATACCATATTTATAATATTTCTTTGTATACCTCAATGTCATCTTATAAATAAAGAGTTTGGACATTACATTTCACACTTGAATATATATAAGAAATAGATTCTCTTATATCTTTTTTTCTACATTATTATCTATCTATATTTTATATTATTACTTTGAGCTAAATTTTATAATAAAAAATAATTTAATTTATTTCTTTTTCCAAAATGATATAATGTTATAGGCACATAATATCTATTGCATATTTTTAAATGACAAACTTTAAAATTAGTAAATTTCATGTGCTATGAAACACTTTCAGCTGAAATGAAACGTGGGGTTCTTATCTTGGGGGTGAAGAAAACGAAAAAGAATAGTTGGGGAGTTTCATTTTAGAATTATTGGTGACACCACTGCTTTGGTGAGCTAACTAGAATTTCTTGGTGCCTGCGAAACCGTGTGACCAGTATTTCCAAACACATGATCATCACGCGGAGGTTTCTTTTTTCTCTGTTTTTTGGAGTTTCCGACCGTTACGTGGTTTGAAAATTACTTCCTCCGGTTCAAAATAAATTATTTTTTATATAATTAAAAAAATTATTTTTTAATATTAATTAATATTAAAATTAATTATATTAATCTTTTTTATCTCACATAAATACTTATAACACATATTTTAACTCTATTTACTTCAAAAATAATATAATTTATTATTGAAATATAAAAAAATCATTTATTTTGAACTACAAGAAAAAGATCAAAAAAACACTTATTTTGAATTGCAAGGAGTACTCTACAAAATGAATTACAAATTTCTATGTATTAAGTTGATTTATTACTCCTTCCGGTATGCTTTAACGGATTTTTTGTCTTTTAAATAATATATACTCCATTCGGTTCATAATAAGTGTCCAATTTACTTTTTCATTTTAGTTTAAAATAAGTGTCCAGTTATGTAATCAAGAAAAAAATTTAATTTGATTTTACAAAATAACCCCTATGTACATATCCCTAAAAAGTTTTTTCACTCTCTCACATTAAATGTTTAATTAGGGGTAATTTTGTCATACTAGGTCTTTTTGTATAAGATTTAGTATTTTATAATGGGTGTATTAAAAGCAAATTGGACACTTATTGTATACCGAAAGAAGTAATATTTAATTTTTTAAAATATCAAGAACGAATTAATTTTTTTTTTCAAAGTTGCTTTTACAATAAAGAGTCTAATAACCTATTCGGCTAAGCTACAAAAATCAACTTGTTTTGTGAAGTATTTTTTTTAAAGTAATTTTCTTAAAAGTATTTTGGTGAGAAGCAATTTATATTTGACTAATAGCCTGTTTAGCCAAGCTTCTTTTTGGCCAAAAGTGTTTTTTTTTTTGCCAAAAGTATTTTTGGCCAAAAATTGAGGTAATTGGCCAAGCTTTTGGAAGAAAAAAAGTGCTTTTGAGGAGAAGCAGAAGCAATTTTGGAGAAGCAGAAAAAAATAGTTTCTCTCCAAAAGTACTTTTTTGAAAAAAATACACTTAGAAGCAGTTTTTTAAAGCTTGGCCAAACACTAATTGCTGCTCAGACGTGCTTTTCAAACTAATTAGTCAAACCCAAACTGCTTCTCACCAAAAGTACTTTTGACACTTTTGAAAAAAACACTTCTCAAAATAAGCTCATTTTTGCAGTTTGGCCAAAAGGACTATAATTAGTTTGAAAACTACTTATGAGCAGCATTTAGTTTTCTCAAAAGTATTTTTATAAAAATTAGTTTTGTAGAGAATCTACTTTTTTACTTCTCCAAAACTATTTCTGCTCAAAAACACTTGTTTTTTCTTCCAAAAGCTTGCTAACCACTTCAACTTTGAAATAAAAAGCACTTTTTTAAAAGAAAAAAAATTAGTTTTAGAATTGGAGAAGATTGGCTAAATATGCTATATATTTTCAATGAACAAATTAAGGTTAATATAATTAATTTTATTATTAATTTAATACTAAAAGATGAATTTTATAATATATATGAAAATAACCCAAAGAATAATTAAAATGAATCGAAAAATTAATATATTAGTGATAGTGGCAAACATAATTTATATAACAAAAAAGGAACAACTGAGATATGTATCATTTTATAATTAGTTAAAAGAGTGGACAAATATATATATATATATATATATATATATATATATATATATATATATATATATATATATATATATATATATATATATATATATATATATATATATATATATATATATATATATATATATATATATATATATATATATATATATATATATATATATATATATAAAAGTTTCAAGAAATAAGTTGGAAGCTTACCTATTGGTTCCTCCATTTTGTGTTGTGTGAATGGTGGTTTTCAACATTTACATGTTACAGGCTTACAGCATAACCCTTTTTGGGATAGTTAAAAAGAGAAAATATATATCAGGTAAAATTGAATAAATGAAGTAGTAAAAATTGTATTGGAAATTCTATTTGATCCCTCAATTTAATTTATATTTATTTTCTTAAAAAATTTTAATTTATATTCACTTTCCAATTTCAGCCTCCTTTCTAATCCTCCTTCTCCTCCTGAGAGAAGAGAAGGTTCGCGATCCAACACAGATTATAAATCAATATGCATTGAATGATGGTCCATTCCGTTTTCTTCTTCTTCTTTTTCTTTTCTTCTACTGCTGTTGGTGCTTCTATGGAACTATAGTTCATGAGATGATTGCCATAAATATGTTTATTATATTATTTAAAAATAAATTTTAAATAATTACGTAAGTTAGTAGACAATAATTTATGAATATTTTCACGTACGTAAGTTAGCAGACAATGATAATTCTGTTTTTTTCACGTTTAATATTTACAAAATTTATGATTTAGCCATTGTTGGCAATCTGATTATTTATCTAGTATATTAGAAGTACCTGAGTCGGGAAAAAATGAGGATAACGGCTCCGCATATCAGACTCGGAATTAGGGGTGTTCAAAACCGATCCGAAACCGAAAACTAATCCAAACCGAAGCTTAACGGCTTATTGGTAACGGCTTAACGGCTTAACGGATGGGGAACGGATTGAATTTTTTTTATTAATGGCTTATCGATTTGGGGATGGATTATTCAATTTTCTTAACGGCTAATCCGTTAACCTGTTAAGAATATAAATATATATTATGTATATATATATATAATTTATTTTTATTTATATATATTAAATATAAAAAAACTAGAACCCTTAAAAATGATTAACAAAAGTTTATTTCTACTTCCAAGCATTTTTAATCTCGGGATCTAGATGATTTGCAGGTACTCGCCCAACATAAAGGAGATGAAGGTGATGGACAAGAAAAAAGTGAGGAGGGCAAAGCTATACTACCTCAGAGATAAAATGAATGCTCTGAAAAGACATTAACAAGCTAGCTCATATGAAAGTATACTGGAATAGGTGTTTGATCTATAATTACCTGAAGAGATCTATCAAATTCTAGTAAACATGTATGTTAGGCCGATAAGCCGCCCAATAACCGCCCTATAAGAGCTAACCTGATACCAATCCGCCCGATATCTTATCGGGTGGCTAACGGATTAATACATTTAAAAGCCGATAACCGTTAAGCCAAACCATTAAGAGTAAAAGCCGCCCAATCCGCCCGATGAACACCCCTACTCGGAATCCCACACGGACATCGATAACACTGAATTCTCTTCAACCCAAACTTGTTAAATTTCTTCTAAAATACTAACTTCCACAATAGGTATCAAAATGCTCTCGGGTTATCCAAACCTGAACCGGGCATACGCTCAAGTCCGAAATCATCATACGAACCTGTTGGAACCCTCAGATCCTTATTCCGGGTTCATTTACTCTAAAATCCAATCTTAAATAATTCTTTCAACTTAAAGCTTCAGAAATGAGAATTCTCTTCCCTATTCAACCCTGAACTTCCCGAAATTCAATTCCGACCACACGTACAAGTCATAACACTTAAAATGAAGCTACTCATGGCCTCATACTGCTGAACGACATGCTAGGGCACAAAACGACCGGTCGGGTCGTTACATTCTCTCCTACTTAAACATACGTTCGTCCTCAAACATGCTGAGAACTGCACCGAAGTAGTCTGAAATCTTTGTTTTTACACTTCACGCACCTTCCCGTGCTACCAAAACTCAGTTGAGCACATTAGCTCGATCAATTCTGAAGATACTTCCTTTTATTCGAGCAGATAAGCCTTAGAGCCTAATTCCAACATCTGGAATTCTATACCCGACCTGCTTCCAACATACGCTCACCATATCAATCACTACATGTTGTACCCAATCAATGACTGCACAACTTTGTTGAACTCACACCTTGCATCACTTTACCCACCGGACCATAATAACATTTTCTGATCAACTTAATCGAAATTCCACAAATTTGATGCTCTCATTGCACCTCATGACCTACATATGTCTTGCTCTAATTCTTACAACACCGCCATGACGGAAGAGGTGCGTAGAAATTCATAATCGGTTGCCGAATCAACAAATCACTAGGTCTATACTCCTGACAAGAATCATCACCTCATTCTAAACCAAATAATGGTCTTAGCTCCATGATATACTTCATATAGTCCAATTTCACTGATCCTAAATCCAATGATCTCGTCTCACCTAGTACGAACTGCTCAGGAAATAAGCTACCCCGGACATAATCAAAAGTGTCATATAACGCCACAACGTGCCAATAGGATACCAATTCGAATGTGATTCAAAATGAAAACAAACTCTAGAAGGGACTACCTAACTCACACACCAATACAGACTTTCCTTAGAAAATAGGAAGGAAGACATACAAAAAATAGCGTATAGAAAACTATACTCAGCATCACACTATTGCAGCGCACAACCTGATCCAAATATCATGCCCATGGCGGCGTGCCACCCGATCCGCACATAACATACCCATGGCAGCGCGCCACCCGATCCTCATATAATACTCATATAAGGAGATGCATATCAAGTTAAATTGCTTATTACAATAAAATACAGATTTCGGTCACAAGCAAGCTAGGTGCATAATACCATCCCCGAGGGTACATATAGCACTATATGCCACAAAACTCAAGCACAACTAAGGTGTGATATAAAATCTGAATCTCAAGAGCCATTTTGCTCATAATACATCATTTCTACGCAGATCCTCAACACATAAGCAATTCCTCAAGTCCTCTCACAACTCATACGGCGCAATGTATCACTACATGATATATCAGACAACAAAATAACACCCTGACTACTCCTCTATAAGGAGCGCATTACTGAAATGGAAATGTTTTGCCTGATATAGGGCCGGTATTCATATTTGAATTAATCCACCGACCTCAAGCCGATTCTGATCGCACTGACTAGGCTAATAACCTTCCCAAGGTCCATAATAACCATTCTTTCCTTCATAACGCATAAGAACAACCATCATAACCGGAGAATTCCTCCACAATCCACAACTTAATAGACTGAGTGCCCGCCGTGCATATATTCTCAAATCAATGATAGTACCACAATCTTCATACTTGGTTTAACTTCTTCAACCAATCGAGTGGCTACATGCCACACTTATACAACCTTCTCGTGGGCACGCTCCCACGACCTTTCGCACCAGGTAACAAGTCTATACCACCTCCCCACCGACCATTCAATGCTATAAAGCAAATTAAGAATCCACAAATCAATACACGAAGCCTCTTGCATAAGGCACCAATCTCAGGTGACACTGAAGACCACACTAACTTACATTAAACATCCAAACTCCTTTCTGCTCATCCGAGCTCGTGATATCCTCGTCAATACTGAACCGCAACCTTGATTCTCACTTCAAATTCCATACTACTCACTGCACTAAACATGCCAATATATGATAGAACACGATCATAACTCCAGAACCACTAATGGACTAACACTTCATCATATAAAAGCTATTCACTTAACTCGCTTCAAGAGTACCATAACAACAGACGAGTGGATTCTCATAGCCGTGGAATTATGCAAATCTTTAAGTAGGGGTCTATCCGCCATAACCCTTTCGGTGTCCACCTATACGAAACAGGCCACAACAGTGGAATACCTTTGAATAACATCAATTATGGTGGACGACAAGCCTCACATGCACCGTCACAAGTCACTTGCATAACTTGATCACGCTGAAGGAACTAATCACTACCACCTATATGCCAATTCAACTATGGCTACCCAATCTATCTCCTTCCAATTTATCGTTGATTACCTTATAAATAATAATAACTCCATTCGACACATAACACCCTTCTTCCGTACTCATCCCGAGTGACCTTGAGTCACGAGACCATGCTGTCTCAAATCCCACGAACTATTTCGTACCTCCTAATTGCTACATCGCAAGCCAAAACATCATAGAACATTATGTGCCTCTTTTTATAGGCTGTTATCAAGCTCGATTCTTAATCGTACCTATAGGCTCGGAATCATTAGGCATCACACTATATCTTTTAAATTCACTAGGACCATTGTTGGGAGCCACACACTCTGACTTGGCCCCGAATATAATCAATTCCATGATTCTTCTAACACATGAATGCCCTCTTGGTGAAGCACCTGGCAGAATCACTTCCTTTGGAACCCACATCTATACAAATCACGAATCCTGAATTCTTTCCAAATTTGGACATTAGCCAATAAGGCCAACCATAGCACACATTTAACGATCCCTTTTCTCAATTTACCACTTGTGGTCTTTTTCCGTAGTTTAAATAACCCATCAATATGCTAATAACCAGAAACCTCGAAAGTAGTTAACCATACAACCCAATCATAGGTAGTGGGGCTCTCCCACTTAGCTCGAAGCCACTAACACAACTCTAGAGTTCACCAGCATTCTTAATCTCTTATTGACATAACCTCGCGCAATCAACCACCAACATTCTCGATATATTACAATAGAAACCCTTTTTTATCCTTTGAATCATCAACAACATTTGTACGACCAATCCGTTTGTTGTATAACCAATTGAACTCTTCGCATAAGCCTTGCCAACCACACGACCGCTAACCTGCTCATAGGAATAACCCGCTTGTAGAAATCACTCCCCAACATCTTCCAATTGAAATTTATATTGTATCCTTCTTTATTCAATCATCTCCTTCCCGTTATATCGAATCTCATGCCTCATAGTAGCTCATACTTCTAATTAAATCTGTAGACCCTAATCACCAATTACTAAAATTCCCCCAAATCTCTCCAAACTTTTAATAAGGTCCATAGTCATCCTACCTTAATGCCCATATACAACTCCTCCACTCTTCCACTTTGGTGGAAATCATCCTTTTAGTCGACTACTCGACCCTTGGTCCCTTATACTCGGCCTTCTAGAATTTTTAGCCGCCGCCTGTCACTTCCCATATGTCTTTCTCATTCTTTGCTACTCAGTTATTTCCTTAATAGAATCTATCTTCATAGCACTTGTACCCACCGTCGCTACTAATTTTAAACCTTTCTGAAGATCATCTTTCTTGGGTAACACGTTTCCTCACCATCTGTGAGAGAATAAAAGGCAAAAGTTTAGGATTTTGATGTCAAAATCTGGCACGATAGGGAATCAAATGAAGGGAAATTTTCCTAATGGTTACATAGCCTCTCGTAGATAAGTACAGACGTCTCCGTACCGATCAGCGAGACTCTAATAAACTGGCCCGTGTCCCGTAACTCCTATGAACCTAGGGCTCTGAAACCAACTTATCACGATCCCAGTTCACCCTCGGTGAACACGTCGTGATGGCACCTAGTTCCTATAACTAGGTAAGCTTAACAATGCGAAAAATAACACAACTTGCGGAATAATTAATTAAAATTGAACAACTAAAAGAAATATGTATATAACTACCGCTCTGCATATACAACTCAAAATAAATGCAAAAGTCTACTATAACAACCCAAAACCCGGAAACTCACGGGAACAGAAGCTAATAGAAGGTAATATATGGCTCAAGTCTCCAGAATTTGTCTAAACAAAGTATGAAAGAAAGCTGAATACTACAGGTAGAGTAAAGAGGGAGACTCCTTGGTCTGCGGACGCTGCAGAAGTACCTCAAAGTCTCTGTAGCCGTCCCTGCCTCAAGGGTAGTGTGCCTGAGATGAAGTACCTGGATCTGCACATAAAAAACATGCGCATGAGAAGCATGAGTACACCACAATAGTACTCAGTAAGTGCCAAGACTAACCTCGGTTGGGTAGTGACGAGGAAAGGTCCGGGCTCTACTAAGATATAACATAATAAATAATAAGATCAGGAAAATACAGTATATCTAAAGTGTAAAGCGAGAATCTAAACAAGATAAATACAGAAACTGTAAGAGAAAGCAGAAAAATAGGACAATACTAGCAAATACTACCCACAACAGGAACCACAACCTGGGATCTCTTGGTATCCCGAGGGTCTCTTTGTATCCTCACCACATATATGAGGGGTCTCTTGGTACCCCGAGGATCTCTGTATCCTCAAAACTTACAATTTAATATGCCAGGGATCTCTTGGTATCCCGGGGATCTCTTGGTATCCTCAAAACTTACAATTTCATGTTCCAGGGGTCTTTTGGCATCCCCTGGATCTTTTGGCATCCTCAAAACTTACAATTTCATGTGCCAGGGATCTCTTGGTATTCCGCACCCTCCGTCCAGAACATATCAAGTGCAGAGGGATATCCCGGGAGGCCAACCCGTAGTCCCAATTTAAAAACACACAATAGCAACCTAAACATTAGGAAAGACACTAAACTCAGGACAAGAAATAGAAAATCCTAGCAAAACATACTACATGGAGCATAAACAAAACAGTTTAATCACTTAGGCAAGTAAGTCAAATAAACATGCTTCTCTAAACTAGCATAGAATAAACTAATTTAAAATAGACAGGTAAGCAAGAAAACGCATTTTAAATACTTCAAGTAAAAGCGGATTTCCAATAATTTACTCAAGTACGCGCTCGTCACCTTACATACGAGGCACTCAAATACCAAACATCATGTCCTAAAGGGAAGAAGTCCCCTACACAAGGTTAGACAAGCCACTTACCTCAAAGCGGCTCCAAATTCAACTTGAAACCAAACTTTTGCCCCGAGTATCCGACTCCAAATGGCCCAAATCTATTCATTTCAATTACATCTCGTAAATAACATCTCAAGCAACTGATTCCACTATTTAATTTAAAGCTAAGAGGCAAATTTAGGTAAAATGACCAAAATGGCCCTCAGGCCAACGTGGTTAAACCCCGGGGTTCGAACCAAAACTCGATTACACATTCTCCCACGAATCCAAATATATATATATATATATATATATATATATATATATATATATATATATATATATATATATATATATATATATATATATATATATATATATATATATATATATATATATATATATATATATATATATATATATATATATTTGAAATTGGACCTCAAAATTGAGGTCCAAAACTATAATTTTAGAAAAACCTAGGCTCTACCCCAAACCCCCAATATCACCCATGAAATTCATTGATTTTTAAGTAGAAAACATGCTAAATGACGTAAATGATTGAAAGAATTAAGTAAAAATCGACTTACAACTAATTTGGAAGAAGTTGTCCTTGAAAAATCACCTATGGGGTTTGGGTCTTGAAAGAATGGTGAAAAATGGTGGAAATTCGACTAAGTATGAAATTGCTGGGTCTCAGTTATCGCAATTGCAAACTGGGCGCAATTGCGAACCCCGACCAAATATGGTAATTGCAAAGCTGGGTTCACATTTGCGAACCCTTATTATTTTTCCGGTATTCGCATTTGCAAAGGGTAAGTCGCATTTGCGACCACCCAATTTTCGCATTTGTGAGGGCTGAGGTCGCATTTGCGATCAGTGCCCATAAATCTCCTAGTTCGCATTTGCGAGCAATTGGATTGCATTTGCGATTCTAGGCCCAGATCCTAGGCTTCGCAATTGCGATGCAAAGCTCACATTTGCGAGCTCGCGATTGCGAGGCACATCTTCGCAAGTGCGAAGATTACAGAAGAAAACATACCAGATTTTACAAAGTTCAAAAATGCAATCCGACACCTATCCAAAACTCGCCCGAGCCCTCGGGGCTCTAAACCAAATATGAACACAACCTCAAAACATCCTACGGACTTACATGTGCGATCAAATCACCAAAATAACAGCATATATATCAAATCAAACCTCCAAACACATGATTTCTTCCAAATTTTCATAAAATATCAAATTCCCATTTTAAGTCTGAAATACGTCCAACGACGTTCGTTTTCAACCAAACTTAACACAAAGAGCTTAAATCATATATAAAGCTTGTACCAGGTGCCAGAACCAAAATACGGTCCCGATACCATAGTCTTCTAATCAAATTTCATTTCCAATTTTCTTAATTATTTTCAGAATATAATTTCACACAAAAATTCACTTCTCGGACTTGGAGCCTCAAAATTCGATCCCGGACATACGCCCAAGTCCCATCTTTTCCTACGGACCCTCCGAGACCGTCAAATCACGAGTCCGGGTCCATTTACCCAAAATATTGACCGAAGTCAAATTTATTCAACTTAATATCAAAATTTAGCATTATTCCCATATAATTCATATTTAAGCCTTCCGACTACGTGCCCGGACTGCACACGCAAATCAAGGCAACACTAGATAAGGTTTTTAAGGCCTCGAAAGTGCATAATTGGTAAGAAAACAAGCGATAACCCCTTTTGGGGTCGTCACAAGGGGTAAGTTTAAACACTTATAAAATTCTCCACATGGATAGTAATTGATTCCTCGGGCGAGGGAACCACCACGTGTTTATCGGCCAAGTTACAATCCTTTTTGAACTTGGAGAGAAATAATCAGTGGTCGTACATATATATCTCGAGACCGGCTCGCATCGATCCAGTACCGAAGAAGTTTTTCGATCTTGAAATCAACACTGATAGGGCACCCTCCTAGAAGAACTCTTCAGGGTATGGCTTCGCTGCAGTCCAATCGCTAGTAGAACGTGATGAAGAGTATGTTTCTTTTTGTGGAACAGTCTTAGAAGTTTTCGCCATTGTAAAGCAAAGACGAAGAAAAGGAAATTAAGAAGATACGCTTAATGGTTGCAAATGGTTCAAGAATTCAAGGTACAAAGGTTGGAGAGTGAAGAGATTCTTATAGAACAAGAGTAGAAGAAGCTTTTGAAAATAAAGTTTGAATGAGAGAAAGTTAGGATATTTATAGTTTGCTAATGATAGTTCGAAATCAATAGTGGCTGACCAACAATGACAAACATTTATTGCTTGGGAGACTGGACCGGCGGGACGTTTTAGTTACCATTTGTTGCTTATGTCATGATCTATCAAAGTGAGGTTCGAAAGTTCATATCGTTTCTCGTCGTCTTCTCTTCAAAAAACAAGAGAACTATCTGTATACGATCGAAATCAGGTTCGTTCATTATTTGACCAATCGGGGCTGAAACATGGAAGGTCAAAGCTCGAGCTCGGATTATATCGAACCAAGGCGCAAAATTAGATCGTCGAGCTTGTGATCTAGAGATCGAGCAAGATCGAGACTGAGCAAGATCAAGGAAAACTTGCCGAGCCAAATAACAGAAACCCGAAATATCCGCGATCAGTCGAGGATCATGGAGGAAATCTCGACACGTATCAAGAAGAGTCTGATTAATTAGCAAATCACGAGATTTTTTACCTTGTATAAAAATTATATCAAGAATAGAATACCTCTACTATATAAAGGGGAGTTCTGATCATTTGTAGGACACATTGTAACACGGACAAAGAAAGCAATATACTGATCATTTCTAGTTCTTATCATCTTGTTGTTCAGTTTTAACACCAATTGAGATATTTCTTGGCTCGAGGATGATCAAACTCAGAGCTAAAGCTATTCAATTTTGTGGTTTGCATTTATTTTCTTATCGTTAATTTCAATATTAATCTGTCTTCTTAATTTGTATCAAGTTATATTACGTATTTTTAAAATCGCGTGCAAATTCAAGTGTTATCCAATTTTAAAGGTAAACAATAAAATTAAAACCATTATGTGGCATATAATTTAAAATCCATTATTTAAATTGCGTCGAAGAGGCTTGAGTTAGAGTTTTCATTAGTCTAAGTTGTATTTGTCTCTTCATTAAGTACTAAATCTTGTTTAAGCGCAAATGTTGCTTTATCAAGAATTTTAAGTCAACAGTGAGGTAATTAGTTGTCTGCATTAAATTAAAAATTACGACATGGAAGACATCTAAAAGAGATTCTCTTATGTGAAGCATCTTAATATTCTCTTATTTAATGAAGGTAGTTATGTTGACACTTACACTTTTAACACAAGAAAGAAAGTACGAATTATTCTTTGCATGCATGCACGTGGGAATACTAGAATTTAATAGTTCTTCCTACTAAAAGCTTTGGAGTACTGTCAGAACTCAGAAGAGCCATACATCCACTTTATTTTGATAATAAAAGGCCTGATGAAAAAGTAGAGACAATTTTCCATGCACGCATTAAGGGTGTACAAACAAAATTAACAAATTACGCTAATATAATAATTCGAATCCAATAGGAAAAAAGCTCAATTATAATTTGGTTTGATTGGGTTTGATGTTGGAAAAAGAAACCCGATCATAATTAGTTTGATTTGGTTTTAATTAAAAAAAGTCAAATCAAAGCCAAACCAACTCGACATTATATATATAAATTTTTTAGATATATTTAACATATAAATATACTTATTGTGATGTAATTTATAAATATTTATTAAATTTTTTCATAATTTTATCTTTTAAGGTATTATTTCAATGTTTGACTTAGAACTTTTAAATGCTCCAATAAGTTTTATACCCATTAATATTAGTAAATTAAATAATGCTAACAAATGCCGAAACCAAAATCAAATCAATACATTAGCCAACAAAAGATAATAAATTTAATATTACGAACGAGAATATATAGAATATATATTTGTTGTTTTACAATAATTTAGATAAAAATGTAAAACCGATTTTTATTTTTCTTTAGCGTTTAGTCATGTAATTAATACTCCCTTATTCGTCTATCTAGTTTAGCATGACTTAGTACTTTTAGATTAAATTTATTTTTATTATGGCTTTTTAATTAGCAATATTTGTATTACATAATTTTATTATTTTTGTTATTGAATATTTTAGGATAATGCCATGACACATCTCATATTTTGTATTATTTTCTTGGAAAATACTTTATATACTTGTATCTTACTATGATTAAAGAAATATTTTGAGCATACGTTATATGTTTTGTTCTATGAAGATTTTACCCGAAAAAACCCGAAAATCCAAGAAAATCCGAAAAAAATCGAGATTGAAAAACCTGAGCTTTATTGATTTGGTTTGGTCTTTAACTTAAAAGTCCGACACAATTGATTTGATTTGATTATTATAAAATATGTACACCCCTAGCACGACCTATGTACACTCCTAACACACACCATATATGTACGCACTCATGAAACGAAAGTATTAAAATGATATTCGTAAACATTTTTTGGCTATTTTGTAAACAACTTTCTCTAAATAAGTATGAGCTATAATATTTTTTTAAATTAATATTTTTGCATACTTGTTTGACTGTCTGAGACATCGTGGGAATATTCGTTTCATTTATGGAATAATTATATTTTGAGCTGCCCAAAAATATAATAGCAGAAAAAATATATATTTTGTATATTAACTCTAAATATATACATATAATGTGATAGTAAAAATTGCACGAGGCACCTTAGTTAGTCGCTCCCGTTTAACATATACTTATTTTTTAAAAAGTTTTAATGTGTACCCATTTTTTAAATAACTTTAGCCCCCTTTCTCCTCCTTCTTCTCTTCCTCCTCCCCCTTCTTCTTCTTTTCTTCTTCTTCTTCTTCTTCTTCTTCTTCTTCTTCTTGATCTTCTTCTTCTTCTTCCTTCTTCAGCTGTTGTTGATGCTGCTATAAATCTCAGTTCGTGGGATGGTTGCCACAAATATGTTTATTAAATTATTTAAAAATAAACTATAAATATTTACGTAAGTTAGTAGAAAATAATTTGTGAATATTTCCACGTACGTAAGTTAGTAGATAATGATAGTTCTTTTCATGTTTATTGTTTCCAAAATTTATGATTTAGATATTGTTGACAATCTGATTATTTATCTAGTACGTTAGAAAGATTTTTCAAAAACTTCAGCTTATATAGTGCTGAAGTTTTTATAAAAGAACTAAATAACTTCAGCATCTTCTGCTGAAGTTTTTGAAAAAGCTTTACGACAAAACTAATGAATTCAAGACAAGCTGGAGTTTTTTTACAAATGAACTAAATAACTTTAGCATCTTCTGCTGAAGTTTTTGAAAAAGCTTATCCAGGACAAAAAAAACTTCAGCTTATTTAGTGCTGAAGTTTTTTATAAATGAACTAAATAACTTCAGTATCTTCCGCTGAAGTTTTTGAAAAAGCTTAATGACAAAACTAATGAATCCATGACAAAAAACTTCAGCTTTTTTAGTGTAATTACAAATAAAAACTTCAGCAACTAGAAAAAATAAAACTTTAGCCACTATGCTTAAGTTCAACAATTACAAACAAAAACTTCAGCAAATAGAGAACAAAACTTCAGCTACTATACTTAAGTTCAGCAATTACGAACAAAAACTTCAGCACGTTTAGTTCGGCACACTTGCTACTTCAAGCCTGTCTACTAGCTAGAATGCTGAAGTTTCACATGATTTCCTTTGCTACTTCAACCCCGTATGCTGAAGTTAGCGAAAAAATAGGTACACTTTTAATTTTTTTTATAAAGTAAAAACAAATTAAAACGTAACTCAAAAGTAAGTATAGATGCAAATCTCCCAATATAACATATCATATACATAATGTGTACTATATCTTTTGTATATTGGCTACTCTACTGTCTGTAATTATTTTGGATTGCTAAGCGGAAGATGAAAGGGATGTTTACCTATATATACCATATAGCAAACTTTATTACCAAAATTGTGCATGGTTTGGTATTTACCCGCCTATACCATGTTTGTTTACAAAAATTGTACCAAACCAAAAATTGATAGATTCTACCCTAAAAAAGCTCCAAATTTGTAGGAATTACATTTAATTGATGCAAAGCAGATTTTATTTCTCATGGTAAATATCTCTTGTACTACCTTCCATTCATGAAGGTCCATAAGAAGTGGCTTTCTTTTTCAACTTAATTATTTGACATCGAAAAATCTATCATATTGCAATGTAAAATAACAAAATAATGGCAAGGAAACCCATATTGGATCAATGGTGATGCTTTCGGTAGAGAATTACTTGAATACGTGAACATCAAATTTACAAAAGATAAAGTAAGATATCAGACATAAAATTGTTAGTATATAATACCAATAATTTTGTTTTGTAACTGTGGGTTTGTTTTAGTACATAGAAATTAAAAAAGCTATTGCGGTTGCTGCTTAATCAATTTTCGAGTTGTTCTTGTAAAAGGTGAAACCTGAATATCTATTGCAGCGTAATCCTCTCATTCTCCATATATTTTCCATCATTGATAGCCATTAAAAAGCTTGAAAGCTTTAAATTCAAATTCAAATTTTCAAAAATCATTATTTGTTTGGATTGAGTGTTGTTGTAAATAATTCGAAATATGTTTAGGAGTTTATATCTCAATTTTGAGGGGTTTTGGTGAAGATTAGACTTGGTTTTGACTGATTTTCAGATTGAAACTCGTCGAAGAAGAAGACATATTTTTTCAGAAATTGTAGTTAAATTGTAGTTCAATTGTAGTTCAATTATAGAATTGTAGATAAATTGTAGATAAAATTGTCCTGCCTTCTTTTATAGAATTGTAGATAAATTGTCCTGCCTTCTTTTATAAATTATTTCTTGGATCCTTTACGTGCAAGCTTATTCGCATTGTATTTATACCAAACTAAATAATTTAAAATTTATAGTTAATTAAAGTGAAGAATACATTTTACTTAATTATAATTAGATAAAAATACATGCCTTATATAAATCTGAAAAACATCAGTGTGGATAAACTTTTCCCAAGTATGCAATAGTTACTGTTTTATTGATTATACATTACAAAAGAATTTTAAAAAGAAACCAAGAAAGGGTATCAGCTTTTATAAATGAGGTGGAATTTGTACCTTTAAAATCCAAAATATCAAAAGGGTAGATTTTCTTTCCCCAAATTCAGAAGCACAATCATTGTCTTTGGTCCCTTTTTGAATATTGACTTGGTCATCTAATTAAAATTCCACTCTTACCCCCACCCCCCTTTCTTTGCAAATTTCAGTACCACACCAAAAGAGAGACCAAAACGCTGTCGTTTTCGTTTGACTCGATCCCCCATATTAAACTTCAAACACTCCCTTTCCCGCAACTACCCACCAAAAACTACTGTAAAAAGACTCAACACGTGCACCGCCCACATTTACAGGACTTTTAATCAATAAACAAAATAGTAGTGGCATTTCCGTAGTTAAAATAATATTCAGTGGCAATTGTCAGCTCGCCTGCTCATATTTAGCTCAAAACACGTCTTAGCTCCCATTTGTCATTTCTACTTCCAGAGCCCGGTCCAGAAACTAAACCGGTCGAGAATTTATCCGGTTTATAAGCCTTCTATTGAACCGGCGGCGCGGTAATGACGTCCGGCACTCGGCTACCGACATGGAAGGAGAGAGAGAACAACAAGCGGAGAGAGCGGCGGCGGAGGGCGATCGCCGCCAAGATCTTCGCCGGATTGAGGATGTACGGTAATTATAAGCTCCCTAAGCACTGTGATAATAACGAGGTATTGAAAGCTCTTTGTAAAGAAGCTGGTTGGATCGTTGAAGATGATGGAACCACTTACCGAAAGGTAAACTCATTTTTAATACAGTATACATTTTTTTTTAGATTGATGATTCAGTCATTTGGATTTTGTTAATTAAATTTTTTTTAGAGGAAAAGGAAAAAAATCAAAAGATGAATTCTTCATAGATTTGTTCTACTCCAAAATCGGAGAGTTTTCAGAAAGTCTGAATATTTCACCTAGATGCTCATTTGACTATATTGCCCCTGCTGTACTGCCAGGGTCCCACATTTTTCCTTTTTGAATTGATGGGTTGTATGGACATTTCAGCAGGTTTTGTAACAGTCCTTTGATTGCTTGCATTCCTGAGTTCTGGAGTCCCGAATCTGCCTTTTCTTTATGAAGGGTAGTTTAGGAATTTTCAATATTAAGGTCCAATTGTTAATTCACGGAAGTACAACCCCGAGGCCTTGATGTATCACTATCAGAGTTCAAATCACAAATGGAAAAAATAACTCACTTATTCAATTTAGGTGGTGGAGACATAGAAAACTTTTGAAACTGGTATGCCATGATATTTATGTGGCTATAAAAGCATAGTTTAAAGTTGAATTATTTTTAAATTATGAAGTTGTCATTCATTTTGGAATGAAATAAATAAATAGTGCCATAAGAGAGAACAGAGCGAGTAGGTTACTTATGGACTTTCTGAGTTACAGCATTGTATGGAAGAAAAATTTGTGAGATACCAAATCTTTTGGTTTTGTTATTGATGTTGGTTCCTTTATCTTTATTTTATAAGTATTTATTCTTTATAATTATAGTTGAGGCTGTAGAGCATGTGGGGAGATCAATTTTGATGTGATATGGAGAAAGGCAGATGATGGACTATGAGGTAAGGGGGTAACGTGTTTGCTGGGATTGCAGTTAATCATAGAGTTGACATTATGATTGGATATGGACACCCTTTCTCAAAAGTTGTTGGGATGGTAGGGTTACAATTATGTAATATTTTGATGATGCCGTCATTCTATGTTGTTTATGCCTTTATGGCTTGTTTTGGCAATTGGGTTATGTCCAATTCTTATAGGTATGTTTGGATACTTTTATCATTAACATGTGGGGCTTTAGTGGACATGGTGCATGAGTCTTGATCAAGGGGATGAGAGGGAGGACCAACATAAAATGATTGTTGTGGCTGAAAGTTGAAAATGTGCCCTTTCAGAATAACCAAGATGATGACAAATAGGACTTTGAATTTTTCAAGTGGGTGTCAAATGTAGCCTAAATAAGGAAAACTAGAGGTCTAGCATAGATGTGGTTGGAGCGTGTAAATGAGTTTTGAAAACTTTTATTGATATATGGAGAACGATTATAATTAGGATTAATCGGGAGCTTTTTTATGTGGGATCAATTATAATTGAACTGATTAATAAGTATTAATGGCTACTAAATATGCAATTTCAAAACGTTGAATAAGTTTAGAATGTCACAGTCAATTAGAGAATGTCCTCACTTTCTGGAAATAGACTTGGCTCTTTTTAGACCAACAGAGTATTCCTTATTCCCTGTAGATAATGTGGATTTGCCCTACTTCGTTACCATTTCAAGCTACTAGGAATTTTTTCTTTGGAAAAAATTATGCTCATTGAAAATATCAGAATTTACAAATTTGAATACTCGATACATGCCAATTTAATATTCTAGTTTGACAGATGTGTCTCTTAGATTTAGGGGAAGAGTTGAATATTTTAATTGTTTTCTTTTAGTTGGAAAGATGTAGGTTCATGTGTTAACTCTTGTCATTTTTGGAGTACAATACAGAAGAGAATTGTGATAGAAATAGCAAAAATTGGGGGCCCCCCTTAGCTGTTATGTTAAACTGAATGTTTTAAAACATTGCTTAAAGGGACACCAATTTGGGAGGATCAGAAAGGAAGGTTTAAATTGCTGACCACATGTACGTCTGTTTGGAACTTTTGGTTGACCTAAACTGGAAGATCTCTTAAAATGTGTAAATGAGCCTAAAGAGGTCACAAATCAAGATGTCGGGTCCGCGAGTAAATGTCAATGGGTTATTTGATAGTCATTTTTTATTGCTACTCGTAGTTATTGTTTTAATTCGGTAGCTGCTGCTTTTTTTAGCCCATCTATGCTACTGGTTCTCCTAAAAGGTCACTTTCGTATACATTCTTTGCTAAATGATGAGATAAATTGACCATCCCGTGGGTACCAAGCAGGATGATTCTTTCAATCTATGGCATGTTTTGACTTTTTTTTTGAAGAGATAAGTTGGTTGGTCAATGGTGGCTACTTACAAATAGCAAGATGTGCACAACCTAAATGTAGTTACTCCTCATTCCATGACAATTTATTTGTTCACTGAAAGAGCGGAAGCTTCTGATTTAGGGCATCTTTATGCTGCTGATAGATGTACGCGAATGAGCTATAATATATTAATCACTTAATTGATGAATCTGGCCTAAGTAATAACTAAGTTACACTTTTTGGAACTTAAGCAGTTGAAGTCATGTGAAGGGGACGCTTTTACGCTTTAAAAACATCTCAGGAATCCCTTAATCATCTAATCTTTCAAGTCTGCAATTGCAAATGTCAGCTCTCTTTCTACTATAATAGCATACTTCTGGTGAAGCGCTCACTGTTGACTATTTGATTTGCCCCCTTTATTGCTGCTTATCATCTGTTCTTTTCTGCAGGGTTGCAAGCCAGTACACCACATGGATATTGGTGGTTCGGCATCAGTAAGCCCTTGTTCATCTTACCAACTGAGCCCTGGTGCTTCGTATAACCCAAGTCCCGCTTCATCATCTATCCCCAGCCCAGTCTCATCCCATTATATTGCCAAAGTCCAAAATAACTCTGATCCCAACTCGCTCATTCCTTGGCTTAAGAACCTATCATCTGGCTCATCACCTTCCTCATCCAACTTTCCCCACCATCTGTGCATTCCTGGAGATTCTATAAGTGCACCTGTGACACCACCTTCGAGCTCTCCCACTGCCCGTACTCCTAGGATGAATGATAATTGGGAAAATCCCACGGCCAATTCAACATGGATACAACGTCATTATCCCTTCTTGCCCTTCTCAACCCCTCCTAGTCCTGGTCGCCAAACCCCACCAGATTCAGGATGGCTTTCTGGCGTTCAAACTCCACAGGATGGGCCTTCATCTCCCACATTCAGCCTTGTCTCATCAAATCCATTTGGATTTAAGGAGCCACTATCAAATGGAGGGTCTCGAATGTGGACACCTGGGCAAAGTGGGACATGTTCACCTGCAGTTGGAGCTGGTATGGACCAAACAGCTGATATACCAATGTCGGATGTTATCTCAGCAGAGTTCGCATTTGGCAGCAATGTGAAGGGAGTAGTAAAGCCATGGGAAGGAGAAAGAATTCACGAAGAGTGTGTCAGTGATGATCTTGAGCTTACACTTGGGAACTCCAGCACTAGGTAAACTTTCTTGTTTGAACCTTTGAAGCAAACACACTTACGCAACTCTAGTCCCCAACACCTCCTCCCCACCCCCCAATCCCCCACCCCTCTCTCTCTCTCTCTCTCTCTCACACACACACACACACATACACACACACGAAAAAGTAAGTCTTCTTCTTAAAAGTAGCTGATTAGTGTTCTTTTGCTGCTTTGCAGATAGCAAGTGCGAGTAGAAGGTGAAAATCTATGCTTGTATGATCATTGCAATGTTTGGAAGCTTTTAACTTCTTCTATTGGTCATCCCTCCTGAATGTGAAGATACTCTGGTTCAGGGAAAACCAGAAAGTCACAAATACTGAGTAGGAACAGCAGTTAATTTTCCTTCTCTTGTTTTCTTCAAGAGGAGATAGCTCATGTGAAGTCTTTTTTTCTTTTGTCCATTGGGGGAACGTTATCGTATTTCTCTAATATTCTCCCCTGTTCTTCTGATTCTTTTCACTTTCAGTGCTGAATTTGTTTGTAGTTACCCTGTTGTAATTGTTCACACTATATAGTAAGTAGCTAGAGTTGACTAACAAGAAACTGTATTTCTGTACCTTATATTTATTTGTTTTTTTCCTCATGGTCTTCATTTATATACAGAGTGATTTGTTGTAGAGTAGGTTTGTCTAAGTTGCGATAGCGACTAGCGAGAAAATTCAAGGTAAATGCCTTCGTGCATAGCCTTTAACGTTTGGAATTATGGGTCTCTGATTAAAGCAATAAAGGGCGAATCCTAATGACATCTCGAAGGGTTGAACAATGTTGGTTGGAGTTGACAACTGAGGCTGCCATCAAATTCTTGACAGAACGAAGCATTTAAAATAAACAGTTATTCGATGCATGTAATGATAAACCCCTGCAGGAATGGCTATTGTAATAATGTTATTTGTCCCTAAGCTTATGAACCATAGAGATATCCAAAATGCTTACATTTCTTATGGTATATGTTTATCCAGAAAAGCTATCAAGAGTACATCAACTATCAGTAATTAAAATAACATAGAGTTTCTGTTTGTCTGACTCAAAAAAATTTAAGACGAATATAGGAGGAACTACAAAATGTAGTATTTTAATATGCTGCATCTTACCATCATTCATATTGAAGTGATTTTACAAATAACAGAGAGGCAGGTCCCTACTTGTCATGAGATAGGCTTATGCTTAAAGAACGTAAGTCACATAAATTTTAATTTAAATAGCTTAAAAATAAAAAAAATACATTAAGAAGATAATAAAGTAAAAAATACAGAAAATATTAGAATCATATAAAGTTCAAAATAAAAAATGTAGTAATATCAACTTAACCATCTAAGCACAATAACGTTGTGTACATAGTATTCTAAATCACCAAATATTTAATTATCTAACAAGAAAATATTTATTATTGTCCAAGTTATAGTATTTCAAAGAAAATTCAGAAATACAATACTATAGAACAGATAACCCAAGTGTAAAGCGCACAGGAGCGGAATGTACGAGGCAAACAACCTAAAACTAGGAGCGTTAATGATTCAGTTCGGACGGTTATTTTATAAAATTTATACTATACTGATTTTTCAGTTATTCTATTATGTATAATCAAATTTAGACTTTTCGAAATTGTCTCAATCATGTTGATTTCACTTCGGTATCAGTACGATTCAGTTAATTTTCAGTATTTTTTTAAATATTATATAAAATTCACCAGTAGAAGTAGAATGCAATAACATATTTTTTTTATAGGACTTAGCAAAACTCTCTAAAATATTTTTACTGTTTAAAGGTGATGAATTAAAAAAACATGAAAGATAGATAGAGTATAGATCCATCGAATATTTGACAACGTAAAAGAAACCAAGTAAAAGTAAAAAAAAATATAAATCACATGAGTGGAAAATTATTAACCAAGCCGGGACTCAAGAATAATATTTATATTAATCGCTAGAATACTTTGTGTCTTACTAATAAAGATACTTGAAATAACTTAGTCAAAGTATAAATAGCATAATAAATTTTATGAATTACTACTTTAAATTTAATTACTTATTAGTTGTAATAATTTTCATAATTCCAATACCCAATAAAAAATTTAATGCTTTATTAGTTTTAAATTTACTATATAAATATCTTTTCCACATATAAAATTTATTCAATACGGTTTGATATTTTTTCGATTTATACCTTAATTATCAATACAGTTATGGATTTATATAAAAACCTACGATTTCTTTAAAAGAAACCTGAAACCTAAAAATCAGTTCTGCTCGATACGATTCGATCGGTTTTCAAATATCCATTCACCCCCACCCCCACACCTAAAACATAACAAGAGAAAGAGACAAACCTCTCACCTATTAACAGAACTCTTTTCATCCATTTTTTTCCTTCCCAAATTGAAGGCCAAATTGCCAATAGATTCAGTGAGCAAGGATACTCTCCAAGCAAAGATCATTGATTATAGTTACAATTCTTCTTCCAGACTGTACAATTAATTAACTATATCTAATCAAGCCCCCAAATTTCCAACCTTAACATTATGTACAACCCTTTAAGATGAATGAGACCTTCAAAGTTTCTAGTATAAATCGGCAAGGGCTCGATATAGGGCGGCTGCAGCAGGGGGCCTCGGCAACGAACCAAGGAGAATTTCTGGAGCTTTTAGTGACTGGCTACCATAAAATCTGGAGTTTTCTCGTGTTCGGGTAGTCACAACACTCCCTTGTAGGGAACACCCAACAAAGGCACCTGTACCACAAAAAAAGTAGAACTTTAAACATGAAACATGAAATAAAGATATAACTAGGCCTCGAGAGCAAGCATCAACTTAACTTCCAGTGATAGAAACAACAGATACAGTCTAAATGGTAAAGACAGTGAGAAAATTGGTTTGAAGTTCACCAACTTCCCTAAACTGTTTTCAAGTTAAATCAACATCAACAACTCTATGAATTATTGTAGACTTCAAATCAACATCCGCATATTTGACTATTCAAAACTTTTCTCCACAGGCAAGAGAGCGGAAAGCTGAGATTAAATTTTTCTGGCCATTAACAATCGCGTGATATAGAAAAGCATAATCACATGCCAACTCTCATGCAATAACAGAACATACAAATCAAAGTATAACATGGCACAACACATGTGAAATCATAAACACGGTGGACTTGATACCTTTACTGCAGCTGTATGTATAACAAGCAGCATAACCTCCAGTACCAGCACGAAGATCAGCTTCAGCAGTTCGTCCAATGATCCCAGCAGCAGCACTCACACCAGCTCCAACTGAAAGATGAGCATCACCACCAAAAGTCTTGACAGCATCAGTAGTTCTCAGAACAATAATGAAGTCAGTGAGTTCTCCACCAGCCTACAAAATAGAAAAGTGTTTTACAATTTATTGATGATAAGAAGTTCCTATTGAACAAAAATGATATTTTGATTGACCTCCTTATAAAATTTTACACACTGCCCTCTTGAAGAAACTACGTTAAAGGAAGGACAGAAAATTTTATTAACTAGAGAACAGACATCTTTCTCCGACATCTAATGCTAAACAGAAATAGCCAGGGCTTAATATGAGGTGCCGTGATGAACTGCCAAAGCACCAAGACTATGAAAGGAAGACTCTGCCATCCCAAATGGGGGTATATACAAATCATCCCAAGATGACATTTGAATTTTCTTAGTTACCTATTGATTATGGATAACATCCAGAAGCCACTGGGTAATGATTTCCCATGTGGCAATTAATACACTCACCGTCCATGGCAGCCATCTGCAATGCTCATATCTATGATTTTTTCCTAAAATGACGAATGCATCTCGAAATAGACAAGAAAAGTGGCAATTATCCTCAGTCCGAAATTAGTTACCGGCTATAATGAATCCTCTATATTCAGACCACACTATCTGGTCCCTAATTATCCTTTACTTCATTTAGCAGAAATATAGAAAAGTTATGGTCAGTAATTATCCAGAAATATATGGTTTACTTCATTTAGCAGAAATATAGTAAATTTATTCACCTGAGCACCCCATCCCACACCAAAAGAAGAAATGGCCGAGGGGGGAGACCATGAACCATCTTCTCTACGCGCAATTATCAATCCGGTTCCAATGTTGTAGGTGACCATGACTCCAACTTTCACAACCGTAAGTATGGCAAGACCTCTTGCATTCTGTAGAATAGCTTCTGGAATTTTCTTCTCAGAACTCAACAAACCAATCTGAAATTTGTTGTTCGGAACATTTCAGGCAGCCAATATTCATCATAAGATATCAGGAAACTAAATAAAAAAGATATCAATGCTTGCTCCTTAATTTTTATATATAAGATGCACACCAGTAGAACTCCAAATGGTGGATTAGAGGCTAGAAGGTTAAATAGTACAATAATACAGCAATTGGTTTCTTCATAATCGGATATTTAGCAGGAGTATTTTAGTATAAGTAGAGATATAAAAGATGCAGAGCATTTAATATATAAGAAACAGAACTCCATACCCTTTCATAGCCCCGAATAGTGTTAGTGGCCTTGTAAATTTCGTGTTCCATTGACTGTCCCCACGGGAAGTTTACCCAAGATCGCAATGTGCTCAGGTCAGTAAGGTCATGGGTTGGCAACTGAGCAGCACGGCTTACTCGATCCATTAGGTATGGCTGCACGGACTCAAGACGCACACAACATACATCACATACTCGTTGTGGTTCCCCAGTGCGAAATTTTTCAGGGAGCAAACTCTTTCCTTTAGTACATTCATTGCAAAATATTCCGCCACAAAATCGACAATGATGCCTGCTGCACATGATAGGGTGGAACCGCACACTACATAACATACAAGAGGAAGATGCACTGTCAGGCAACCATTTGGGAGGATCTGCCTCAAGAATTTCCCGGGCATTACCAAAATTAGCTTCTGTGAGGGTTTGAGCCATCTCTTTCCAAGCCTGCTCAATGAGATGGCTTGATATCCACACCATGTTACCAATATCACCAGATGCAAGAGATTGCACTTTCCCTCGGGCTGCAAGCAACATATCGACCACCACATCCCACATGGTCAACTCCTTGTCTTCCCCCATGCACTGATTCCAATCTGTGTTGCCATCAGGAAGGTATCCCCCGTTCGAGCAGAAGCCTCTATTCCACTCTTCATGCTCACTCTCTGACATTGGAGGAACTGATACAGGAATCCAAGCTCCAGTTTCACCAAAGAGTGGTGAATCATAGCAGAAATATCTTCCTTGATTTTGGTGGCACGTACTTTCTTCTACCATTTGAGATGACTGCGTTCCACATTCTCTATTTTCAGTTAATTGTGGGTATAGAGAATTTCTTTTTGCATCACTTTCGTTGATCTGTTGAATTAAATCAACACTAGAGACTTTGGCTTTAACCATATCCTTATTTGTGTGTGCCCCCTTCTCATAGCTTTCTTCTGTGCACAAAAGTGAATCATGATCGGTCTCTTGCTTTCCAGCCACTGGCTTGCCAGTGATATAACTCTTGTTGTTGTTTATGTGATCTGCACTTTGACCAGATGTTTCAGTACCACATTTTCCTATTTTATACCAATTGCTGCTAATAATCTTCTCAGAACACTTCAAGATATTGTCCTGTCTCAGGGTTAGAGAATCTTCTTCAAATTCCCCTATCGAGGGGTCCATATGATACCTTTCACTACATTCTCGAGTGTCTTGAAATGACCGTTTACTGAAAAGTTCCTGTGTTACTTCACGTGTGGTTTGGACAGAGAAGTTGGCAACAAGTTCTTCTGCTCGATTATCCAGACAGCTTGCCAAATTTGTGTTCTCAGGAATTTCATCCCTTAGGCGTACAGCTAGTCTGTCATATTCTTCATGCTTACCCGTTTTCACAACATTTGAACCAATGACTGGATCAAAATCATCCAGGCCTCTGTTATCTCCAAACTTACTACAGTCCTATCACCAAAAAACATGATAAGTATGTATTCTCATGTCAAACTTAAATTTTTTACTTGCACTTAGAAATTACTGCAGCTTTTTACCTACATGAATAAATAAATTACAGGATAACTTTAGAAGAGAAAACAGAGTAACTACCAACAAGCAGAAAATATATCTGTGCTATTTGCTTCACCTAGCAAAAGAAATAGATCACGACAATTTGAATTGGAATATACCAATGGAGGATACAAGTGAGTAGCAACTATCACCATATAACTAATACTTCTTATGCATGACTATTAGCAGGCTTTTTGTGGAAGAAAAATTTCTGACTGCATACTTTGAGATAGTTCAAAGTGCTGGAAAGTTCAGTAAGTAAAGCAAACAAGTTCTTTTCTTATAGCGAGAAAGTTATCATACCCAAAGCAGCAGATATAGGCTGAAATTCTGGACATAAATTCTAATTTTGACCACAAGAATCTAGTTATTCAATTTGAGAAGTTTTTGATGATGCTTACTTACATGCAGTAAACAAGATTTAATATATGAGCCAGGATCACACTTAAACTTACTTTCGTGATTAAAGAAATGCTAGAATTCAGTTCTTTTACCATTAATGAGAGATAGCTAAGTTCTAGCAGCAAAGTACTCATTACATTCACTTCTTATGAGTGTCAGTTATCATCTATACTTTCGATTCCAAAATTTTCAATCACCCCCGAATCCACCCTCCCCCCCCCCCCAATCCCACCCCACCCTCAACACACACACACAAAAAAAAAAAAAAAGAAGCAACATAACTAAGAGGATGACTACTTAACACCTCATTTTAGCTGCCAGTTTACTTTCCAAAGATGATGCACCCCTAAACCCGCAATTATTTCCTTTAAATAAATTAAAACCTCAAAACAATAACTTCTCAGATAAATCTTTCTCTAACTCTTATTTCATTACTGTATTGTTTTTTCATATATAGGCTAATCTCCATAAAAATGATATCACATAACAAAATCCCCTTTTTTTCTCATTAAGATGGATGTCACTTCACTAAATACCCGATGGATTTCCATCAGATATTCTCAACAACAAATTCAACAACTAACCATGAATAAAATTGGGAAACACCAACAGTTTTACTAATAAAGACAATAACATTATGCAGTTGAAGCAAAACCCAAAACTTGGCCCCAACGAAAAACCAGAAAAATTGACTAAAAAGCTGCTCAAATAGATTTCGTTACTTCTGATAAAGTCAACGAATTAGAACAGCAAAACATATTCAACCAATCAAAAAATCAATCAATTAATATAGGGGAATATAAAAAGGAGAAAACTTGAAGAGAGAATTACCGATTGAAGAAGTGATTTTGAAACCCTAGAATAAGCTCCTTCAGTAGCAGATGAGAGCTTTGAATTAGAATCCGAATTGTGAGGTGGCTCCATTATTTAAGCATTGTTTGGTGGGATTTTTAATTTTTGTACCGCACAATCAATATATATCGTTTTTTTCCCTACGTTTATTAAATTCTTTCCTACCGACCAGTAAATATCAGAATTTAGAGGAGGAAGATCAAATTTAAAAGGAAGCAACCAAAGAGAGAATATATGAGAAGAGAAGCAGAAAAAGGGGTCTGATTGATTAGATGAATGAACAGTCGTTATATGATGAGATTGCCATGAACGGTGAACCTCGTGACGTATCCTTGAGGATCTCCCTAATTTCACGATTTTGTTTTTTTTTAATTAAGGTTTTTCATTAGTCGCCAATACCAATGAAGTAACATTACAAAATACAAAATCACAGTCGAGCTTAACTCAGCTGACTGACTATTTGTGAAATAACATATTAACTATTCTTACTATCCTAACTGCCTAACACTACTATATTCTTAGGTATTGTAACTGTTGTCTAATTCGTGGGGTACCTCTAACATTACAATTATACACTATGTCTCTCAGTAGGGCGGTGTTACATCGAAAAATCTTGTTGAAGACTCTTGCATTCCTTTCCAGCCGGATAGCATACGCAAATTCAGCTGTAACCATTTTAAAAGTGGCTGCTCGACTTGTTCGACCCTTGGCTTTGCTAATCAACCACTGCATTTTCTGGTTCCAATCAATACTGGGTGGATAGTGTTCCTGCAACCAGTTCATTGTTCTTCTCCATAAGTCCACAGTGACAGGGCAGGTCATTAACAAATGATCTCTTCTTTCAGGGTAGATTTGGCATAAAGTGCATTGCTGATCAAACTCATTCCCCAGTTGTGTAGTCGATCCTTTGTTGGGAGTCTGTCCTGTAGGAATAACCATAGGTTGAAAATTGCTTTTGGTCTTGCTTGGTTTTGTATGATTAAATTCTTCCATGGGACTTTCGGCACTTCTTGCATCTGTGACTGGTACAATTGTCTAGTCGTGCATTTCTGATCCTTCCAATTCTGGAGCCTTTGTAGAATATCTCTTGATTGGATGATCTTTTTAACCATCCAGCTTGCTTGAGCAGGAATTGGAATGGACTCTATTGGTCTGTCTTTGATATAATAAACAATGATCCACCTAATCCACAGCTTATTCTTTTTATGGGCTAGATCCCAGCAGGTCTTTGCTATAGCAGCTTTGTTCCAGAGCTTGAGGTTAGTTAGATTCATCCCACCAACTGATTTTGGGGTACACATTTTTTACCAAGAGATGTATGCTTTCTTAGTTACAGTGTTCAACCTAGACCAAATGAAACTCCTACAAATGCCTTCAATCATTTTCAGTACTTTCACAGGCAATATAAACAGTTGTGCCCAGTATGCTTGGACTCCAAAGATGACAAATTGCACCAGCTGTATCCTCCCAGAGTAAGACAGTATTCTGGCAGTCCAAAAAGTGATCTTGGCAGTGATTCTTTCCACTAAAGGTTGCCACTGCAGTAGTGTGATTTTCTTGGTGGACAGTGGGACTCCCAGATACTTGAAAGGCTATTGACCTTGCTCATAGCCAAGATGGTCGAGGATCTGTTTCTGCATAGGCATTGCTACCCCTCCAAAATAGACTGAGCTCTTGTTCAAGTTGGCCTGCAGTCTTGAAGTAGCAGAGAATTGGGAGAAGCAGTTGGATAGTGCCTTGATAGAGGTAAGGTCTCCTTTGGCAAACAACAGCAAATCATCAGCAAAACACATATGTGTAATGCCCAGTTTTTTGCATCTGGGGTGGAATTAGTATGCTGGATCATCTTGTAGTGCAGTGCATGACCTGCTTAAATACTCCATGACCAAGGCAAATAGGAAGGGGGAGATGGGGTCCCCTTGCCTCAGTCCCCTGGCAGCAGCAAAGGGCATAGTAGGCTCTCCATTAACTAGCACAGAGAAGCTCACTGTTGAGATACATTCCATTATCCATTTGATGAAGGTGCTAGGGAAGCCAATCTGCTCCATAACTTGCTGTAGAAATACTCATTCCACTGAATCATATGCTTTCTGGAGGTCTATTTTTATCATGCATCTGGGGGAGACATGCTGTCTAGTATAGTTTTTGACAAGCTCATGTGCTAGGATGATGTTGTCCTGGATCTTTCTACCCGAGATGAATCCTGCCTGAGCTTCACTGATGATACTTGCCATCATCTTCTGCAGCCTATTAGCCAGTACTTTTGAGATGAGTTTGTAGAGCACAGAGCAGCAAGCAATAGGCATGTATTCTTTGATTGTAGATGGTTTGGACAATTTAGAAATGAGGGTAATAGTTGCACAGTTGATTGGTTTGCACATCCTTGTTGAGTTGAAAAACTGGTTAATGGCAGTGGTGACTTGGTTACCAATGATGCCCCAGCTCTTTTTGAAGAAAACAACATTGTACCCATCTATCCCTGGTGCTTTGTCATCTCCAATAGCCTTGAGACTCTCTGTTATTTCTGTGTCACTTACTGCAGCACATAGCTCCTGTCTTTGTTGTTGTGTCAGTTTTGGTCCATTTGACATATACAGTTGGTTTATAGCAGGCAGATTAGTTGCAGAAGTGCCCATCAGTGCCTTGTAGAATCCCAGGATTTCCTCTTTGATATCTTCAGGTGTAGTAAGTTTGGTTCCCATTGCATTGGTAAGTTCAATAATCTGGTTGTGTTGACTTCTGTCCTTCATTACTGCAGTGAAGTACTTAGTGTTGGAGTCCCCAAGTTGTATCCATTTTGCTCTTGCCTTCTATTGCAGAACACTTTCCTCAATTAGTGACCATTTTTCCAGTTGTAGGACCAGCTCCTTCTCCTTCTGTTGTAGGCCATCATTGTATGCTTGACTCAGCTGGGCTTGTAAGGCCCCCAGTTCCCGTCGACACTGTTCTATTCTGTGTGAAATTGTCTTGAATTCCTTATTATTCATGGTCTTCAAGGGACTCTTCAAGGCTTTGAGTTTGTCCCATATTGCTCTCGTTGTGTCTGCCTTCCCATCCTGCCACACTCTTGTCACAATCTGCTGGAAGTCCTTATGCTCAGCCCATACATTAAAGAATTTGAAATTCCTCTTCCCATGCCAGGGGGATGAAGTCAGTGTCAATAACATGGGGTTATGGTCTGAGATTAAGGGTAAATCATAATCAGTAACCACCTGGTTCCAGTTGATCATCTATTCATAGTTGCCAAAGACTCTATCCAACCTACTGCATACTCTGTCCACACCAGTTTGCTTATTTGTCCATGTGTAATAGTCACCTCTCCAAGGCAATTTTGTCAATCCAGCTAGCTGTATACATTTGTTAAACTCTAGAGTTTCAGAGAGTCTGACTGGCTTGCAAGATTGCCTATCTTTGTCACATAAGACTGCATTGAAATCCTCAGCAACAACCCATGGTTCTTTGATTCCTGCTGCCAGTGCTTGTAAACTGCTCAATAAGGATCTTCTCTGTTCTAGCCCATTATACCCATATACCACAGTGAGGAAACATGTGAAATCCTCTGTTCTGCTGGAAACCCTACTGTGAATCAACTGGCTTTCCTCCAGAACACAAGTGACTGTGAAAACTTTTGGATTCCATAGAATCCACACTCTACCCTTTCACCTGAGACATAGTTTGTTAAGACACCCTAGCCTGGTGCTAGTAGATTAGCAATTCTACTAGCATGTATTTGCTTAACCTTAGTTTCTACTAGTCCTACTAGGTTAATGTTGTTTTTCCTAATGTATTCCCTAACTTCTTTCTGCTTGTATCTTTTATTTACACCCCTTATATTCCACACTAACCACTTCATTGATAAAATATTGATGTTGAACCCCCTACCTCCCCTGGAGGTTCATCTTTACTAACAGAAACTGCTGCAAATCTATTACTCACAGTGATGGGGGACAAAGGTGGGAAATTGGTGCTGTTGAGTGCTGGACTCTGAGGTTGTTTTCCTTTGTCATTGCTCTTATCACCCCTCTGGTTCTGCACTGTCCTGGCTTCATGATGAGGCCCATTAGGTTCACTAGCTGTGTTGGAGGCTGCCTCTGAATTGGCATAGCAGGGCCCTTGGTTCTCCATTCCTGGACTGCCTTGGGCTTCCACACTTGTGTAGGCTGTTTTGGTATTTGTTTTTGCTGTATTGCGCAATTGTGTCCAATTGTTTGGCATTTCTCACAGTAGGAAGGCTTCCACTCATACACTACATCTTGAAGAAACTTCTTCCCATTTGGATCCATAACCCATATTTCTGTAGGTAGTTCTTTGGTGACAGTCACCTCAATGAGCATTCTGGCATAGGAAATTTGTGTCTGTTTTGTAGTTCATTCATCTGCAAAGATTGACTTTCCTAATACGGTAGAAATTCTACTAAGAGACCTCATACCCCAGCAAGACATTGGTAGTTTTAGGAACTTTACCCACAGTGGTATTTCAGTCGGAAATTCTTCTGAGAAATCAAATTCAGGTGTCCATTGTTTGAGTATCATCGGCCTATTGGCTATTGAGTAAGGACCAGCACACAGTATCTCTTTGGCATCAGCCACTGCCTTGAATTTCATAATGTAGTACCCTTCATCATGATAGAACAAATCTGGTTCGGGGACATGAGACCAATGGTGACTGATGAATCTCCTCATTGTGTTGAAGCCAGGACCGTCACCTAGGATGTATACCACTAAGGCACACTTCCATTTGGCTTCCTCCTCCTCCACCTCCGCTTTTTCCAGTTGTACTATGGGCTTTCCATCAACTATCATTGGGGCTATGTAATCAAGAGCTATACCATGAGTCGCAAATCGATTCTTCTGAAATAATGTTGACCATCTCTTCTTAGGTTCCTTTACTGTGTTTTTGGTAGTCTCTGGTTGATCCTCTGTTGGCATTGTTGATTGCATGGTTGTCTCTGTCGAAGGAACTGCTTCCACTGTACTCGGAAGGGTTGAAATCCCTTCAATCTCTGGTGTCTTGGGTGTTTCCGTAGTCGTTTCTACTAGAGCATCTGGCTGTTCTGTAACTGTCTCAGAAGCTGGATCAACAACTTCCATGGTGTCTAGGGTTTCCACAGTGGTGAAGTTCTGCACCTCCTTCGCACTGTTCTTCTCCATAATCAGTTGATTCAGCTTGTCAAAAGTATCAATCGGGATTTTTCGCGGTCTTCCCCTTCCTCGACTGCCGCCTTTCGCCATTAACACAAGCTCGGCGTACGTTATGCTGACGTGCGCCGAGAGGATGAGAGAGAGACGGAGATAGTAATAAGTTTTTTACCCACAATGTTTCAACCGATTTTGTTGCTTTATTATTTGGAAATTATTTTAATTACAAAAATTACATACTACTCCTTATTGTACCTGAACTTATTTTCTTTGTGGGCCGGTGCAAAAAAATTAATCTTTGTTAAATTTAAAAATAATTTAGCTTAAACATAATTTATATTTGTATTATATTAAAGGGGTAGTAAAGTATAAGGTCAAGTCAAGTGGCATGTTGAGAAAATATCACTTCGCACTTTTAAGATAACATTAAAAACTTGAATTATAAATAGAAACATAATATATGAAACTAGTAATTCAATCTTTTTCTAAGTAATGGGAAAGAGGACCGAAACGTGCCATTGAAAGACTCTAATGAGATAAAGATGTGCTTGTAATAACTAAATTTTGCTCCTGAAAAAAATAATGAGGACAAGAAATATAACAACAAATATTATATTCAATTTCAAGTGATAGGGTTTCAATCTCTAAAATATCTCTAAATCTAAAGAGATGTAGTCCTCTCATTCTTCTCCTTATGGATGATGGTTCAAGAGCTTGAAAGTTTGATCTTGAACTTGACGGATTTCAGATTTGTAGTACGTCACGAACAATTTGAAGGTCGTCATGAACCAGGATTTGGTGTTGGGTTATCACAAGCGGAAGATTTAAAGCCATCCGCATATGACTTGAGTTCGCCTTTAGAATTTGACCACAAACGATAGTTGCAGATATGAATGGAGACCTTGATGCAATTCTTAAGAGCTTCTTTAGCCTTTCCTTCTGCTTATTTGCTTATTCCTTAGCTTTCTCCTTTGACCCCTTTATATAGATGTGGGGTAGAGTAGTCTCCAAGAAAATTCAGGTGGATCATTGGGCTTGAGGCTTATGGATCGGCCCATTTGATAGAAGACCAATTGATGGGCTATTCCAATAAAATATTGGACCTTTATTTGAATCAAGGAAACTAGATTTAAATAATTGACCCGATCATACTAGTCGATAATATTTACTTTGACTAGTTTGTATTTAATTTATGATAAAATTCAAATTTTTTAAGGATTTAAATTTAGTAAAATTTTCATTATTTACAAATGCCTCCTGCTTCAAGGCTTTACGGGGTGTAGGCTTACCGACACATGAAGACATGCTTGAAGTACCAATGCAACCTCTTTTTTTAGCAGTTTTCTTTCGCAAATTCCTTCTTTTCAAGGGTACTACTTTGCTATAGCTCATTCTCAAATTATCTAACATTGGCTCCCATTTGTACCTTTTTTTAAAAAAAATATGAAAGAGCATTAATTTCATATCCTAATTGGGTTGAGCAAACTTCTAGTTTGACTAACCATATATATCATAAAACAACTTCCGAAAACTTTCCTACTTTTTTGCCAAAAGAATTTCCTTAATTTCCTTTCTTTCTCGCCGAAGGAGTTTCCTTAATTGCTTTTTTTTTTTCTTGTTTTCTGGTTTCAAACTTGTCCATGTACAAATAGACATGGTACTTCCTTATTTACATATGTCACTAACTTGAAAACCAAGAATTTCCTTAGTTTCTTCCCTTGCTTGTTCCTATAAATTCACCATTTTGTCCTTGTGTCGTTGCTATAGCAGCAATCTTCCACTTTTGATGAAAGTATCAGTACCACCTTTTGGTTGGTCTTAGTAGGTACTCTTCAAGTTGGCATTATGCAATCCTCGTCGCTCAATTCTCCTGAGAGCAGACTAACATTTTTTTTTCTTTTTGCTGCAGCTGCGGCTAGGAATTATCATCTTTGTGAATCTAGGGGGAAAATCATATCTTGCTGTTTTTTCATAGATTCTCCCCCTTTTTTTGTCGCAGACTCTCGGAGCAGCATATAGGACTGTGAATTCCATCAGCAATGATGTGTTTCATCGACCATGATACATCATACACACACCTTGAGATTATTAGCGACAAGCAGAATCCGCGCGCCCAAGTTCTAACTTTAAAAGTTCATCCTCTGGTGATAGGTTCTTCCGCGCTCGCCAGGAAGTCGCTTGACGCCTCTCTTGATCTTGCAAAATGGTCGACTAGAGAGATGAAGGATGCATTAGACAGATTTTTGGGCAAAACAACCAACATGAAGGTCCTACTTTTGAAGTCCTCCACCCATCAAACGATCGCGCCTGCTAATCATCCTTGTCGTGAGTGATCACGATGGACGTCTCGCCACTTGAAGTGTTCCTCCTTCCGGCTTTGGAGAAGCTCGCTATACGTCCAAATATTGGGAGTGGATAGAAGATGTTCTTTCCTGCAACAAGCTGACTCTGGATATGACACCATTTTTGCTTCATTGTTCACATATAACTACAATGAGAATGTCCTCCATGCCTTTTGTGAGCTTTGGAGTCCATATACCAACACAATTTCTACCTTTATTGGTGAACTCGCCATATCTTTGTGGGACTTGTGAGCAATCGGAGGCCTTATGATGCATGGGTCTTTGTACGACGAAGTTATCCCCTCGACTAAGGAGTTGACACAAGCGGACAAACAAGGAAAACCTTTCCTCCCAAGAAGTTGTCTGCACCTGTTTTCGGCATTCTAAAAACTCATGAAGGATGATGTCCACGAGGTATCCATTCATGATTGGGTGGAGTTTTTGGTTTCGGGGCCAGAGTAGGTATTCCAAGCCTCCACAAAAGTCATCAAGGAATCGGACTACAAGACTGAAATTGAATCATAATCCTTCTAGAACTATTGACGCGATCTTCCTACCACGAACCGATGAGGAGAATGCCCCATTTATTGAGCTTGGGGTGGAGGAGTCACTTAGAGCTGAGACTTATTTTTCGGCTTTCCTTGCATGTTGTCTTTGAAAATTTGTGTTCCCCAAGAAGAAGATCGACTACTTTCGTGCTAGTGTCTTCAAAATCGCGAGTTTGATGGCTCATGCAGAGAATGTTTTCTTGGTGGTTCCCATCCTTGAACGTATTTATCATGGCTTGAAGAGGTCTCCACTTCTCAAGATTTAGGAGCCTGCAAAGCACTCTTTCCTATTCATTATGTATATGGATGGATATGATTATATTTTGACACCTACTATCGTGTTAAGCGTCCACAACGAGGTCTGCAAATGTGCAAGGTTACTGGCGAGAAGATGGCCAAGCATTTTGACCTTAGTAATGCCCGTGAGTTGCTTCAACAAGTTAGTGCTAGACAACTTCACCATTTGGCTATGCTACAAGGGAGAGAATTGCATCTTACCGATCGTGACGAACAATTGAATTCTTGGAGTGAATTTTTTTGTAAGTCTTTACTCAAGCTTCATTACCCTTAGGCATGATGACATTTATATTTTGGAATTATACAGCCCGCATAGGTTTAGTCGTCAATTCTACTTTTGTCAAGATGTTCCTAAAAAACTCATAGAGAGACCCTATGACGGCTCGCTGAAAATGCTAGTGCAATTCTGGGATTCTTGTGTTCGTCTTGGAGGTTCGTCAAAAGTTATTGACCCTATGCGTCCATCATAAGAGGGCCCTCTAATGACTCGTGCGTATGCAGATTGGTGGTCAGCTCATCGAGTGCACACTTCCCAATGAAGCGCTCATATCATTTTGAAAGTTCCAAGGAAAGATGATATTCCTTTATCCTCTAAAGATGATCAACGTCAAAAGGATACCCACGGAGGGTCTTCCAAGTCCAAGTTAAGATCTAAAGATCCTTCGCCAAGCACCAAGGTCTTATCCAAGTCTACCCTTTCAACTGGCGGGGATGCCCATATGGACAAAAGAGTTAAACACATTTTGTAGAGTTCCAAGACAACTACTGCCACTGTGGAAGTGACGAACAATACTTGCAAAAGGAAGCCTCCTATTTCACCAAACAAAAATATTGCGGAGACAATCAACGTCGTGCCAACAAACGAGGAAAGGACTCAAGCTTCTGCTTTGCCCAATGAGATATTGAATGTTAGTGCAACTTCCAGCTTGAATGAGAGTGATATTAGTCACGACATATATTAGAATCGTTCAAAGAAGAAGTCTAAGGGCACGAGCCATAGTGAGTTTGATGACTTGGATGCTCTTAGTATCGATACTAGATTTTTCGTAGAGGGTGACCCTAGCTCAACGATGCCATTGTCTAAACTGGAGAAACGAGTAAATATTATTTCCTTCAAATTTACTCCCTTTTTTTTTGAAAACTAAGTTTTCTTTTTTGCAGTTGGGAAACAATGAGTTCTATGATGATGTACTTGGTGACGACATGGTGGAAGACTGTGTTACAAGCCCAAATTATCTCGGTGTTGACACAATGTCCTCATACTTCATTTGATGGTGTTGAACATCATGTTGCAGACAATGCTCCGCCGGCGAATTTGAGTCTACCCAAAGAGTCGCACCTCATTATTCCAGAAAATGTTGTGCTTTCCAAGCCAGTCATGACGAGTAAGATGGAGGTTGCAGCAAGTCAAGCAAAAAGTCTAAAAGCCTTCGAGCCTACTCCATGGCCGTTGTATCTTGATGCTCCAAGCTTCAAGACACAATAGACTATTTCTCATATTAAACTTTCTTTTGTTAACACGATGTGGCATACCTTGTGTGAATGGATCAAAAGGGCTCTCTCTTGATTCTCTGGACACAAATTTGGAGGAAAGTATTGTTTTGAGTCTTGAGGAAATTAAGAAAAAAAATGTCATTGATACTTATACTTTGGAGGATCTTGTAGAGGCTTTCTTCAAGACGTACACATATTAAAATACTTATAAGATCGTCCAAGATGACTAAATAATTTCACCAAGAGTCACTTTCTGATGCACGATGACTCCTCGATGATGCAAAACATGAATTTGAAAGAGTGGGCGAGTTTGTAGAGAAACTTCAAGCCAGTCTTGCGAGTGTTGAACAACGGCTAGCTTCGTTGGCCTCCAGAAAGAAGAAGAACATCGCGCTCTTGGTCAAACAACAGGTGAAGTTGGCCAAAAGTCAAGAGAACGTTGACGTTACCGAAGGGGAGATTTTTCCATTGAAGCCAATCAATCATCATTTGACGATGAAGCAGAGAAATTATCCCTCCTGAAAGGAGCAGTTGAGACAAGCGGCCAAGAAATACTTAGCTTCAAACATTTTCCATGATTTTAGAGTTTTTCTTTTATTTTATTTTATTTTGCTTTGGATTCCCAACTTTCAATTTTTTCTATAACTAATATCATGTAATGGAGTACTTATGTCTTGTAACAATAAAAGTATCTTTATTTTTTTAATATGTGATATTTCTCTTTGAGACCTGGAGTCCTTTCGTTACTCCTAATTATTTCTTTCTTACATTTTAGCATATGTCTTGTATGTTGATTTTGTTATTTCGCGAAAAAGAATTCATATTTTGCGGTAGGAGACTTAAAATCGTAAGCTTCTTGCTTCTACTGAAACTAGACTCATAGGATTGAAACATGTCAAAGAATTAGCACAAATCTCCTTTTGTATCAGCTGGAATTAATTTTCAAAGTCGATCTACACATGTGGCCCGTGTTTAGCTTACAACTTTGTGCACTCGGCGCAAAATAAATGTATCTCGAGAGAGGAAATCCAAATCACAAGTCGTTTGTGGTGTCAGAAAATAGACTCGGATATCTAAAAACTCATATAAATTTCATAGCAAAATACCTTTAGGACTGTCAACAGAAAAATCATGAATTCGACTCAATTGTGGTGAGTTTCAGATTTGTGTACCTTCAGCGATAATAATTGTATCTTGAGCTAGGAGTGTAGGAATTTTAATCCGTCCATGCCGTTAGAAAGTAGGTTCGGAGATCTAAAACTTATATAAATTTTATAACAGAACTCTTTTCGGACTCTTTTGGGTGTCGTTCGCAGTTTAGGCTCATGCGAGCCAGGAGCATTGCAGCATGCAGTTTAAGCTCATGCATCAAGGAGCGTCATGAATTGCAGTTTAGGGTCGTACGTCGAGGAGAGTTTATTCCTCAAGGATAGTAACTATTCAAAAATTTCCCGTTGATAGGGACAATTGTCATGCCATCTGCATCAACTAACTTGTAAGCTCCACTTGAATACGCTTCTTGCATAACATATGGACCATCCCACTTTGAAGTGAATTTGCCATCACATTTACGAGAGGTGATAATATGTCTTCTTACTGCAAGAACTCGATCTCCAACTTAGAAGGACCTCCAGTGAACCTTTTTGTTGAAAGCATGAGAAAGACGAGCTTGATAACATTCGAGAATTTGCTGAGCTTCTAGCCTTTTTTTATCAAGGGACTTAATTTTTTCAAGGCGCAGACGAGCATTTTCTTCTTCAGTAGTACCTTCTTGGACAGCGAGTCGCAAGGACGGTATTTGACGCTCAAGAGGAAGCACTTCTTCGAGTCCATAAATAAGAGAATAAGGAGTTGCCTGTGTCGGCATGGGATGAGTCGTACGATATGCCCATAAAGCTTCTTCCGTATATCATGACTATCCCTTTTAGACTTGGAGACAAACTTATTTGACAAGTTGCAAATCATCTTGTTAAATGCTTCGGCTAGTCCATTTGCAGCAGCATAATACATTGACGAATTACGTTGCTTGAAGCCAAAAAGTTCACAGATCTTGGTCATCAATTTGTTACCGAATGGTTTGCCATTATCTGTTATTATATAACTAGGAATGCCGAAACGATATATGATGTTCACTCGAATGAAGTTTGCAACATTCTCTTTCTTCACTTCCTTGAGAGCAACGACCTCGACCCATTTTGAGAAATAATCAGTTGAGGCCAAGATGTATAGATGTCCTCCAGAAGATTTTGGAAGTGGTCTAACAATATCTAATCCCCAAGCATCAAATAGCCAAGATGCGACAGTAGGATGTAACACTTCGGGGGTTGGTGTATAAAATTTGCGTGGAACTGGCAACCCTTGTATCTTCAAGCATAATCTAAGCAATATTTCATCATTGTCGGCCAGTAGTAACCCATCCTCTTAATGTGGAAGTGGAGCTTTGGCCCGGATTGATATGATCCACAAACTCCAGAGTGTGCCTCTTGCATAGCTTGAGTTGCTTCATCTTCCCCTAGACAATGCAAGAGAACTCCCTCAAATGATCTTTGATACAAAGTGTCTTTGTAGTAAATGAAACGAGGGGCATGCCGACGAATTCGGTCTTTCTTATTGGATCTTCTGGAAGTATCCCATAACATAAGTAGTCGATCATGGTTTGTCGCCAGTCAACTTTCACAGCTTCAGCGACGGCTACCAAATGCTCGAGCTTGCTTTCTTCATCCTCGTTCTCATCTGGTGGCACTATCCATTTTTGGCAGATAATGATTTTTTTTGGCCAGGCAGAGTCAATGTTGAAGCTTGAGCAGCTAAGGCATCAACTTTCTTATTTTCCTTCCTTGGCACATGCTGAAGAGTTATTTGCCAAGCCATCCAATCAATTTCTGCGCATAATCATAATAAGGACGCAATTCTAGCTTTTTGACCTCGTAGCTACCTAGCAATTGATTGATCACTAACTCAGAGTCTCCAAAAATATGTAATTGGAGTTGTCTCATATCAACGGCCATCTCAAGCCCAAGTATGATTGCTTGATACTCCGCAACATTGTTGGTGCAATGTTGTGTTAAGGTGAAGGAATATGGCAAGACTTCCCCTTGAGAAGTAACAAACACAACACCTGCACCGGCTTCTTGATAATGTGCGGCACCATCAAAATACATTTTCCATGGTGGTTGCACTTCGATGTCCATCGCATCCTTATCAGGTAGTTCATCAGTCAACTCTCAATCATCAGGAATTGGATGATCTGCCAAGAAATCTGCCAAAGCTTGTCCTTTCACAGCTTTTTGAGGAATATACACAATCTCAAATTGTTGAAATTGGAGATACCACCTTGTTAATCGATCATTGAGGACGGATTTTGACATAACAAACTTGCTCGGGTTCTCCCTTGAGACGTGATGGATGACATGAGCTTGAAAGTAGTGCTTCAGCTTTTAAATTGCGAAAACCAATACTAGACACAACTTTTCAATTGAAGAATACTTTAACTCATTTGGGGCCATAATCCTACTCAAGTAGTAGAAGGAATTTTCTTTACTTTCACCATTTTCTTGGGCCAAAAGGGCTCCCACTGACCTTTCTTGAGTTGCAATTTATAGAATCAATGGCTTTCCTGGTATAGAGGCTGCCAGAACTAGAGGTTTCCTCAAGTAGGATTTGATTCTTTGGAATGCATTGCTACAATCTTGGTCTCATTGAAAAGGTACGCTCTTCTTCATGAGACGGTTCAATGGTTGGCACTTCCCTGGTAGATTTGAGATAAATCTTCTAAGGTACACCAATTTTCCTTATAGACTTTTTGAGTTCATGTATATTTTTGGGCTCGGGCACCTTCAAGATTGCATCAACTTTGGCTTGATCTATCTCAATTCCTCGATGTCGAACACGAAGCCAAGGAATTTTCCATTAGTAATTCCAAAGGCACATTTCAATGGATGTATTCTAAGTTGATATCTCCGCACTCGTTCGAATACCATTCGTAAGTCTTGCAGGTGGTCTCCTTTCTTTCTTGATTTGACCACTAAATCATCCACATATCATTCCAAATTATTGTGGAGGATGCCATCAAAGATATTATCCATTGCCCTTTGATATGTAGCGCCGACATTCTTCAAGCCAAAAGGCATTACGTTGTAGGAATAAATGCCTTTCGGAGTGCGAAACGCAGTAAGCTCTTTATTTTTTGGTGTCATACGTATTTGATTGTAGCCAAATTATCCATCTATGAAAGACATTGCCTCGTATCCGGTGGTGGCATCAATCATAAGCTCTGGAATGGGGAGCGGAAATTTGTCCTTAGGGCATGCATTATTGAGATCTCTAAAATCCACACAAACTCAAATTTGGTAATTCTTCTTCTTCACAGGAACAATGCTTGAAATCTATGTTCTGTCCCGAAGTGTCTTTGGGCTTGCTAAACTGGACAAGCTCATTTCTTGACTGCGAGATGATGAACTGCTACTTTAGGATCTAAACCAGGCATCTCTTTGTAGCTCCAAGCAAATACATCTCTGTATTCTTTGAGTATCTCCACTTATGTATTTTCTTCATCTGTGGTTAATAGGGCACTTACATAGGTGGGCCTAGAGTCTTCTGCAGTGCGAATGTTGACTTCTTTCAATACATCACCAGTCATTTTAATTTCTTCCTCTAGTTTCGCATGAGTGTCCTTGACATCTTCGTCTTCTTGAGAATCACCATCATTAAAAGATATATGGCCACACCAAGAGGCATCTCTCAAATATTTGTCAACTTTCCTTAAGGATGAAGTGCATTGTTCCTCATTTGTAGTAATGTGATATTACGATCCTACACTTTCTTCATCTTCATCACACTCTCTAGTGTGGACCACTGTGCGAGTCTTCACTTTGAGTACCTCCCCACATGAGATCAAAAGTTCTGATTGTCACCTTATTCTGGAAGGGATCAGGCTTTGATACTCTTTGGAGATACTTTGGACTCTAGATGGCAAAGGTCTTCTTATTTTTTCATAATTTCTTTGGGATTTGTTCTTTTTCCTCTCCAATGGCCCCAACCTCTCAAATACAAAAGTTCTCGTAGTTGGTTCTCCAAGTCGATCAAAGATAGAAGGCCTTTTATTTGGATCAGAGGGTTCATGTTCCATCGTGATATAGTTAATACTTGATCTTTTAATGGAGATGCGAACTTGTGGGAGTTTTTTCTAACCTAGACGCTCACGTGATTGCTTCGCCACACTCCTTGTCCTTCATCGTGTTTGCCTTCCTAGTAGCTTCAGGTGGGAGCTTCCCTAGCTTAGATGGTTCATTGAGATCATATCTAGCCTGTGCGAACAACCTATAAGCATTCAGATCAAACCTTCATTTGTGCGTTTTGTGGGGAGTGCCTTATTTTGAGGCATGTTAGGGGCCACAAACTTTTCAGTAGTTTTCAATCTGCTTGATAGGAAGGGTTAATTCTCTAAGTGAATCTTTTTGGAGGCTTAATGATTCTCCTTCATCTTTCTTCACTTTTGGGACTTAACGAAATAAAGGATCTATTTTCTTGCCTTTGGCCTTAGTGATGTCATCAACTTTTACTCCATTCATGATGTGGTTCTTCAAGTAGAATTTTATATGCCTTGGCTTCAGCAAACGGCTTGTCGTCAGCAACTATCTTCTTATCGACTCTACCTTTATTATATTTCAAACATTGGTAGTAAGTTGATCGGATAACTTCGTTTTCGTGTATCCACGGCCTGCCAAGCAATAAATTGTATGAAGTCTTTGTATCAATCACATGCATCCACGCGGTTGATTGCATATCTCCCATGGCGATCTCCAGCTTGATCGCTCCTATGGCCCTTTCTCCCCCTTGATTGAATCCTTAAATCATCAGTCAACTTTCAGAAAGGTCTTCATTTGAGATGTCGAGTTATTTTATTATGTGAGTGGGAAGAATGTTAACTGCAGACCCCTTATCTACTAAGATTCTGTTTATTCTCAGCTCCATTACATAACCAACCATATACAAAGGGCGATTGTGTGGTGTCTCACCAAGTAGGAGATCGTCTTCAGTGAAGGTGATTTTTTGCATTACAGACATCTGCTTCTTAGAAGGAAGACTCAACAAGAATATTAGACAGTGATGGAGAGAGTGTTGACTTGACTTTGTTCATTTCCTCTTCTTCTTTATCAGCTTTACATCACAAGGCTTTGTCATCATCGTCAGAAATCCTCATGTGAAACCAACTCGGAAAAAATTCTCCCAAAGTCACCGGGTGGCGTGGCTTTTGGTGATGGTGTGTCTCGATCTCCACCTATATGGGTTCTTAATCATCTGTAGGTTCTTTAGTCTTCTCATCATCTTATTCCTCGTGGGTTTCTTCGTTGATCCTTTTTGCAAACTCAATTTACGGTGTCTTCGACGAGTCACCAGGGTCCATCCTTCTTCATCAGGTTTATCAACTCGTACTTTGTCATCCTCCAAAAATTTTGTATCTTCATTCCCTTCATAATTGCATATCTCATTCGGATCGAATGAGTCAAACGCAATATACACATGGTTTGTGCTTGTCTTTTCATCTTCGAGCTCGATCATTTTTTGACGATCCAAATCAATAACTTTTTCCTTGAAAAAAAAGCACTTCTCAAGAGTGTGACCTACAAGCCGATGGAATTTACAGTAATTTAGGTCATTGCTTTTTCCAGCTTCATCTGGCCGCTTCATCTCTGGTAGCTAAATAAGCTTTAACTCGAGGAGTTCTTCAAATATTGCAAGCAGAGTATAGAAATGGATACTCCTTTTCTTGCATCTCTTTGAGAGTCAACTTCTGATTTGCATTGTCTTGAGAGGAAGTTGTTTTCATACTTTGTTTCTTGCTCACCTTGGTAGTAAACTTCAAAGGAGAGGCATGGACGTTCATGGATTCTTTGCTTTCATACTTGGGTACGAACTTGCTCCATTTCTTGGCTTCTTGCTTATCCCTTACGTTGCAAGGTTTGTAGATGGGCCATCCTTCACTTCCCGCAGAAGCATTGCTCAACTCCATATCATGAGCACGGGTGGAAAGTTTTTCAAATGTCCAGGGCTTAATTCCTTGCAAGATGTAACAAAGTCCCCAATGCATTCCTTGGATGCGCATCTCTATGCCAAAAGCTTCGCTTAGCCTATCTTTGCAGTTAAGGCTTACATTCCTCTATCGATTGATAAAGTCAATAACTAGTTCATCTTTTTGTTGCCCAGTGTTCCTAAGTTCCACCATGTTCACAGTACGCCTCGTGCTATAAAAGCGATTGAGAAACTCTTACTCCAATTGGTCTCAACTATCAATGGATCCAGCCTCGAGTCAGTGTACCAATCAAAAGCATTCCCCTTTATTGAGCGGACGAACTGCTTGACAAGGTAATCTCCATAAGTCCCTGTATTGTTGCATGACCCAACAAAGAGTGCGACGTGTTGCTTTGGATTTCCTTTGCCGTCGACTTGCTGAAATTCCTGAGGTTGATAGCCGGTAGACATATTCAAGCTATCGATTCTCGTAATATACAGCTTTGCGTATGTGAGAGAAGACTTTGAAGGGATCTCATACTCATCCTTGATAGTTCCCATAATGAATTCCTTCAATTGTTCCATAGGAGTTGATCTTTCGGAGGAGACATAAAGTGCTTTGATGGATGACACTTGTTTTTTGGAAGATCAGCCTTCTCGTGGACTTCAGGAAGCTTTCCAGGTGCATGACTTGATTCTCCATCCATCATGTTTTCAACTATACATGTCAATTTTGCGATACGGACATCTTGATCTTGAGCATACTTTGTTAAACCATCAATCGCCTTTGTCAGGTTTGCAAGTTGCTCCTCCATTGTTGAAGTGTTAGTCATCATTGCCTCCATGATTATTGCAGGTGACGAAGAATAACCGAGACCTTCCCACGGATTGAACTCAGTTTGGAACATGTCATGTAGCGAGATTGGCGTTTAACCAGCACTTAAGACTTCATCATCAGTTTGGGTAAGCTGACTCTTGGTATTGTATAGAGTAAGTTGAGCAAGAGCTTTCTCCACAACTTCTACAATGTTATCTCCTCTCTCTGACTTGCTAACAGAGTACTTTTCTTCTTTGGATGATGAAGATCTCAAAGCGTGCATTGGTGTAGACGACACTTGGAGTGCTTGTTGTCTCAAGACGCTTGCCTTGCTCCGGGTGATTGACCTAAGACTCCCATAGTAACGTTCAGAATACCTTCTACGTCAGAAGAAAACTTAGAGTTAGAAACTTTTGAGTCGATCTTCTTCAAAGCCATCTTAGTGATCTTGAATGTTGAGAGTTGAGAAGAGATGAGAGGTGGAGATGGTCCCACTGCGTGTGCCAAAATTAGTAAAAACTAAATTTCGTTCCAGAAAAATAATAATCAAGACAAGAAATATAGCGACAAATATTATATTCAATTTCAATTGATGGGGTTACAATCTCTAAAATATCTCTAAATCTAAAGAGATGTAATCCTCTAATTATTCTCCTCACGGATGATAGTTCAAGATCTTGACAGCTTGATCTTGAACTTGACGGATTTCAGATTTATAGTACGTCATGAATAATTTGAAGGTCGTCACGAACCAGGATTTGGTGTTAGGTTATCACAAATGGAAGATTTGAAGTCATCCGCCTATGACTTGAGTTCACCTTTAACATTTGATCACAAATGACAACTGCAGATATGGATGGAGACCTTGATGCTATTTTTAGAGCTTCTTTAGCCTTTTCTTCTACTTGCTTGTCCCTTAGCCTTCTCCTTTGACCCTTTTATATAGATGTGGGGTGAAGTAGTTTCCAAGAAAATCCTAGTGGATCATTGGGCTTGAGGCTTATACTCATTTGATATAAGACCAATTGATAGGCTAGCACAATCAAATATTAGACCTTTATTTGAATCAATTAAATTACTTTTAAATAATTGACCCGATCATACTAGCCCATAATATTTACTTTGACTAGTATGCATTTAATTTGTGATAAAATCAAAATTTCTTACGGATTTAAATTTAGTAAAATTTTAATTATCTACAGGGCTGTTAAGAATGTAAAGGAAGCAGGATGGCAGTTGGTTAGATGTAGCATGGATCGTACATGGACGGTAGTTAGAGTCGGCGTCTCTCCCAGGGTCCTCCCAGATATATGGCTTACAATATTACATACCCAGCTCAACATTCTTGCAAAAAATTGAATCGAGGGTTCGGAGGTCGGCCGCTCAGTGCCGCTATTGGTAAAAGTTGTAAGGAGTCTAGGTCTCGAGTCAAGATGGGGCTTCATTTAATTCTCGTAACGGGAATGAGTGCACCGCAAGACCAGACAAGTTTCTCCCTCGCCTCGCAGCGACAACATCTATCTTTTAAATCATTTTCTAAGTTTCTATTCAGCCTCTTCCAACTCCCGGCTTCTCCTCCTAGGAATCCCAACTTGGTATGCAAGCTCAAGAAAACGATTTATGTTACGGCCTCTGGAAAGCTAATGTTTGCATCAAGATCTTGGTTTAAAATTTTTTCTCCCATTTGTCGAGTCAATTTATCACCCTGATTGAAATAGATATACACAACCCTTCTACCCCTTACTTTAGTCAGCTTTCTATCTCTTTCTCCAGCCTTCGATGATCCTCCTGTAGGAAAATCATTGAAGAACATTTTCTACAAGTTGGATTTCATTCTTTAACTAATCGAAGGCAATTAGTTATTGATTTAAACAAAAAATGTTCTTCTTTTAATGACCAAAATAGAATCTTTTGGAGGTACAAATAAAAAAATGCAATTTCATTAGCAAACCAATATACTATAACTATTGGTATCTTTAATTAAATTTTATGTATAATTCAGTTATGGTAGGTATCCTTTTTGAGAAGGAAACAATTAAAATTTCGTTTTGTATCTTACACGTTAATTTTAAATTAAAATAATAATTCTTTATTTAGTACAAACTTTTTATCTGACACTATTTGTGAATAATATACATTATTATAAGTATAATAGACATTACTACTTGTATATTTAATTAGATTTTATGTATAATTGGTAGGTATCCCTTTTTGAGAAATAATTAACTAAAATTTTGTTTTGTATCATACACATTAACTTTAAGTTGAATAATAATTCTTTATTTAGTATAAGCTTTGTATCTGACCTTATTGGTGAATAATATACATTACTATAAGTATCTTTAATTAGATTTTGTGTATAATTCAATTATAGTATGTATTCTTTTTTAAGAAACTAATTAAATAAATATGTTGTATCTTATATCTATATTATATTAAAGGAAATAGAAGTAAAAATGGAGAAGAGGACAAAGTAAAAAGACATGAAAAATTAAATCTTGGTGGTTAACAAATTTTAATAAACACACACAAAAAAAAAAGATTCAAAAAAGCCCAAAGCTAAAAATGAAGATTTGTATCCTTTCTTGAGCGCATTCGCTCTTACACATTGATTTATACATACTTTATACATACTTTTTTAAAAAACTAGTATTTCAGATACCTATGATAGTTTTTTCTTAGAAATCTTTATCTAAGAAGCTTTTGCTTAGGTTGGCTTCTCTACATTGCTTAGGGTATAGATTATGCAAAACTTACTGTAAAATATGGCTCCAAACTATAACTATATCAGCAAAATATCAATGCCCAAAATTAGTTGAAATTGGAAGGTTCGGGATGTTAGATTATGGAACGTTCCGGACCGCGAGAAACAAGAAAATCCTAATTCAATTGAATTAATTATTCAACATTAAAAGGTGCATACTCTTTTATCGCTGTTATTTTCATGTTTTTTGAGTTGTGATGTATTTTCTTCAAGTTACACGTCTTGCTAACTTAAATTTCTTTTCAAAATTTTTGTTTTAGGGAGATCAAATTCATGCAACTATTGGAAGAGTTGTTATGCATATTTTCAAAATAAAATATATGAAATGGAATTGTATATTATGAATAACTTTATGGTTGGACCAAACAATCTTAAAATTAAGACCAATAAGTATGAATTGAAACTGATGTTTTCTCATAGGACGATTGTGGATGAAGTTAGTGATCCATAATTTAGTTTGAATATCTTCAACTTTACAACTTATGAGCATCTCACAAATCAGCTTGAGGTTGATGAAAATGAACTGTTCGGCAATTGTTTTATCTTTCGCCATTTTTTCTTGAATATTTTATCAACTTATTTATAGCTATTTATTTAAATATGGCAGATGTCATTGTAGAAGTTATTGGTCATGGTAATGTAAAATCATACAATCAAGGTGGTAAAACAAATATTTTTATGAATATGGAGCTTGAGGATCATGAATATGCTTCTTGCAACCATGTGAACCTGCTGATCATTTTGCTCTGAAAAGGCTTGATCATAATCTTTGCATAATTAGATTATTAGAACATAAATTTAAATTAATTTTTTTTTTAGCTTAAAGAAGCTTTCAGATACAAACTTCAAGTTCGAGTAATTAATGATACTGACTCTATTTCTTTGTTACTTCGTAAGGCAACCAAACTCATAGGAAAGACCGCTGATACCTTGAAAGAAGGTGTAGTAGAGGAATGTTATTTTATTTTCATTTTTTCATGGTTTTTAGCACTTCTAATACTAATATTGGTTTAGACTTCTGGTGCAGCCTGTGAGTGTTCCCATCCATTAGAGATTAATGATATTCTTGATAGAAAATTTATGTTTAAACTGATGGTTAAACCTTCCAACATTGAGGAGAATGATGAAGTTTATATTGTCGTTAAGGTCAGCGATGATGAGAAACTTATACAAAAATATAGTCCGTCTTCAGAAGCAGATACCTTTACTATATGTGATCATTACTCAAATTCCTCATAATATATATTGAATTATGAGTTCAATGCTAAAACGTATTATCATTGAGTTAACTTTTTAACTATGATACAATTTAGGATCCGAATTTCAATAATGAACAAGTCAGAAGTAGAGATACGAGAGACAAGGTGATTAATTTATAGTTTCATTAAAGAGCTTCTCTTTATATATTGATAATGGAAATTGATTTTCTACTTTTGATTATATCAACCTTCACTATTTTGCTTTTATAAGATTCTATAGCTGATAATGAGATGATCTTTCCTAAACGGATGCCTGCCAAGAGAACTAGAGACGATGATGGAACAACCATTGTAGAATTTGATGATGATGTGGGACAATTATCAAGCAACAAGGTGGAGAAAGTAATTACAAAGGAGATAATCCATCAGTCGTTGCATAAGCTTTAACTGAAATAACTTAGCCAAGTACTTGACTTACTTTTCAGCAGTTAGCTTTGGCTATGAACTAAATGATTCCTACCAATATTTGGTTATGTCGTTATTTTGAAGTAACTTTACTCTTTTTGTTATTGTTTTGGATTCATACTATAAGAGTTGTTCTTTGTTGCAAAAGCATCTTTCACATTCTAACGAATACGCAAAATAGAAGATGTTAATTTTCTGTCAATATCTTTAATCTTGGTAATTATTAATTAATATCGGTAACTTGCCTCAATTTGATGAAACTAAATATATTCCAGAAGGTTAACTCATAGCACACTTGAAATACCTATTAAGTGTTGGAGTTAACTCATATATGTGTGCTATGAGTTAACCTTCTAGAATATATTTAGTTTTAAGTTCAAGACGACTCCACATCTGTATCCCCAACTGTAACCCATGTATATCTCTATGTACAACAATGATATCTCATGTATATTATGTGTATCTATGTATATCCATAACAATATGTGCTATATATATGTGCTATATATACGATATACAATATAATATATACGGGCATCTATAAAAAATTGTGTTGTATATCAATATACAAAGTGATATACACAGACGTCCTTAAAAATTTGTATGTAATATACACTAATATACACGTGATATACACATATCGCAGTTAGATCTTTAGGTCTGATTTTTTGCCTGAAACCAATTTAAATCACTTCTATTCTTGCTCAAATTTTGTATATAGGCTCATTTAGGTATTTTCAATCAATATAATTTATACTCACTCATTTAATCCAACCTAAAAAAGGAAGAGAGAAGAAAAATAAAGTTGTAATATATTTTTTCTCTCTTAGTTTTTGCTAATTTTGCTCAAATTTTGTATAAACCTTGTTTAGGTATTTTCAACCAATTTTAATCACACCCACTCATTCAATCTAGCCCAAACGAAAAAGAGAGAAGAAAAACAGTATTGAAATATATTTTTTCTCTCTTAGTTTTTGCTTTTGATTTTCTCTAATGAGATCAACCTTACCTTTTCATTCCATTGATTTTATTTTTTTGCATATTTGCAAGAATTTTTGTTAAACTATGAAAGCAAAAGAGAAGAGATAGAAAAAAAATACAAGAAAAGAAAGAGGAAAGAGCTCCAAAATAAGCATATAATATTTTCTAAAGAGTAGATTCTTTTTAGAATTTAACTATATAATACCAGTTATTTGGGTTTTAAGCACATATTGTAAATTCTATAAAACAACTGACTTGTAGAAATGGAGCAAGAATGTTGTAACTTTTTTCATTAACCTCCACCACTAAAACCACCATCACTATCATCACCACCACCGTTAAAACCACTGCCACTCCAACTTCTAGCACCGTGATCACTGCCCCAATCACCACCACCACTACCACTCCATCCGCTGCTACTATGACCAAGCACCTCCACCACAAGTAGTAATTTCGGTGCTAACATGAGTATGACCTCCACCCATATAATTTTTGTCACCACTACTATTGGTATGACCACCGGTGCCACCACTAATTATATTTTTGTCAGAACCGGTGTTTGTGGTATCACTGCCATGGAATTGATTATTATCTTTGCCATCATCAGTATTATTGCAAACATCTTCCATGTCTGGAATATCAACAAAAGTTGCTGCTGCGAGATTATTGATGGTGGAATTAGAAATGGAGTCAACGCCAATTGCTCGGATTGTGGCAGAAGTTTGAGGAGTTTTTTTACCTTTATTTTCAACAACAATAGTTTTATCTGACGTTTTTCCACTACCACTATAAGGATTTTGACTTTTACGTTTCACAGAGGATTTAGCACAGGCAAATATGACTACCACCATCATTGAGATTGAAGCAGCAATAATGCCTACCATGAATGTTAACTCTGAACCCTGAAATACGAGGCTTGCACCATTATCTGTAACACCAGTAGAGATCCTAACCATTTTCTGGTTTTTCCCCCTTTTTTATTTCTGTAGAAAAAACTACTATTCAAGTTTTAAGAGATTTGTGGCTACTTTTAAGTTAAAAGAATCATTTTTTCATCTTCTCTATATATACTTGTACTATGAAGAAGTAGTACTAAAATAATTAATGCAACCATTCACACGAGGAAGCCAAGTTTATCACAACCTCTATCAAGCCAAATTTCTAGAATTTACATTTTGATGTAAATTAATACTAGACGTTAAGTCCTGATTTTCGGCCACCAAATTGTAGCATTAAGCAATGGAATAGTCAATCAACAAACTTATAGTTGTCCTCATCCTAGTGTTAATTAGTTTACTTTGGCCCCAATTATCATTGACTAAGTACTTAGAGTACCATTTCCATCTTGCAAACGTAAATTGTCTCTTAGTTTCTGAATCAGTGTAACAAACATCCATTAAAGAAAGTTGTAAGAAGTTATGATTTATGGGTTAGGTCACTAACCTACTATTTTTCAATGTTTTGACATATTTCCTTGCGGTTTTATTAGCCCAAATTTAATTAGGTATAAAGGATATACATCAATCGTATGTAGGATACAAATATACAATTATATGAATGCTATATTTCTAGCTAGCTATACCTTTTGCAGCCTTCCCCTTCGTGTATATAGGTGAGGTTAGGAGATTTGGTTCCCTATGAACCTCTCTTGTATATAATCGTTTGTATCTTTAGCTATAAATACAAAGAGGTAAGTACTCTTACTTCAAGGTAGTCCAAATGGATCCAAACTTTTAGATGTGTTATCTTGGTTTATGTCCAAATTAAATTACCATGCCAAAAAATATTTCCAGCCTAACCCGCATTCAAAAGGTAGACGAGTTAATTATCCATGGTTAAATTTGACAATATCTAATTCAAGCGTGGACGACTAGATGATCAATTAAGTTCTATCTAATTGTGTAAATATCGTTTAACAAAAATATTAAATTAATAAGTATACATTAACCAAATTAAAAGTTACATGTGCTAAGCTAGATCACAAGTGAAGTAGAGTATATAGTAGCACAAACACAAACAAATCACAACGCGCATGGGCCTAAACTAATTATATAACACAACACACAATGACGAAATCCTCAAACCATGCATATACAGGTAGCTAGCGCAGGACTATAGCTGGTAGTACTTCCTTGACAAGCTGAACACTAGGGTAAGTTTTTCCTCTGCCACCATTTTCAACATTTCCTCTGTGCCCCATTCTTCTTCCACCAGTTCTTGAAATTGCACAACTACTAGCAGTGGTAGATGTAATTTCTCCTCTGCTACCAGCAACATTAGTCTCGTCCAAACCATTTACCATACCACCCGTTGGCGGCGGCCTCCTTGTTTTTTGGAAGCAATTACCATCACCAAACACGGCCATTGACATCATTGGGATAGACCCAACTGCCAACCCAAACATGAACGATGTACCCTGAAGCATAATTACTACTACATTAATAACAGAAGCCTGCCTATACGAAAAATCAAATATTTAACCAGCAAATTAGTTTATATTGAATCAAATTCTTAACCTAGGGTGTATATATAGAAGTTTTAACTTGATTCTAATTGGCTCCTGTAAGCCTGACATCATATGTCATGAGTGTATAATTCATTATTTTTAATGATTAATGCTCTTTTCCATGACACGATTAACGCTTATTCTAAAACATTTTTGAGAACTTCAAAGTTAAGACTTTAACATGAAAGGGCCTTGTGCAATATTTAAATCTTGGTTTGAGAGCTATTCTATTTCTTGAAAAGTGTTATTCTATTTACGAAAATGAAAGACCAAAGACCGGTCTTTACTTGGATTAGTTGTGCTGTATCGTTCTATCGTGCCTTTCTTCATCTTCTTACGCGACATTTCTCCATTGTGTATAAACCAAGAAAACGCTACTAAATACTATTTATTTTGTCCACAGTAAGTGACTAATTTGTCTTTGCACATTCATTAAGAAAATACTAAATTTTATATAAAAATAATTAATGTGATTAAACTGCCTTTTATTAAATGTTGCAGCATAGTTATAGTAACCCTTACTTCTTTTATCAAATGTAAGGAGTAAATGACTTATTAAAAATACGTACATAAAAATAATTTTAAAAAAAATAAATTAAAATTTTCCTTAATATATAAATATTTATTTTTGATTAAAAAAATATAAACAGGTGAGATTAGAATTTGATTATCCTACGCATAGCTTATATGTTCAGTTTAGCTCTTTCCAATGCAATTCCCGATAGGTCGTCGTGAATAATTGGGAAGTGGAAGGACATTGACGGTAAAGTCATTTCGTTCATGATTTCTGGCGTAAAAATTACCCGGAGCATTTTATTCATTTCAATTTAATTTATATTTATATTTTTAAAATTTTTTAATTTGTAGCTATTTTTAATAAGTGTAATGACTTCTTGACTATTTATATTTGTAATACTTTTGAAAGTCGATATACGAATTTTGAATTTTCTCATTTGAACACTTAAATTTAAAAAACTAATTACTAATAAACATATAACTAAAGCATGTATATCAATTGCGATGACACATGCAACACATCATACTAAGTTATTTATTATTTGTCATGTGTTATTTGTGGTCCCATTTTTAAATACAAAATCAGGAAAAAAAAATACAAATACAAAAAGGAGAAAAAAAAACGCCTGAAACATACCACCCAACCGCACCCTTCTTCTTCGTTCACCCTCCTACCTTCTTTTCTTTGCTCTTCTTTCTTCTCCTTTCTTTTTTTCTTCATTATTCTTTTTCTCTTTATTATATGATTATGATTTGGACAGTCAACGCATATGGAGTATTTCAACAACATAGTAGCTTTGGCAACAAGCTATTTATCACTCTACGCAGATAACATGCAACAAACTCAACCAGAAAAATCTCAATATTCAAGGACAAAGAGAATAGAATATGACAGTTGGTGTTATTTTATAATATGAATTTTTTATTTGTGTCGAAAAATTGTAAGCCATGGTTAGACCATAACAAAAAAAAAAAGAATTTGGAATTTAAAAAAAAAAACATAAATCCATAATTTTGAAAGTGAAGGTCGCCCAATATCATTGCAAGTTTACATTTTTCTGCTATTTTGACAAAGATGAATTTGATGATAGAACAACAACAAAGCTCAAGCTTTCTTCCAACCACTGGTGGTTGAGGAATGTTAGGACAGAAATAGTGGATGAAGACTAGAAAAAATTATTAAAGGGAAAGGTGAAGGGAAAAAAATAGAGAAAGCAGAGGGGCGAAGAGAAATTGGGATGAGAAATGAAAATTTTGGGTGAGACTATTGCTGGGAAGAGGAAAAAATTGAGAAAGTCTTTTTTTTTCTTTTTCTTTTTTATTTTTATTTTTATTTTATTCTAATTCTAATTTTTAAAGTAAAAACAATACTATTCACGCGCCTTTGTAGCGTGATTTGCACAATTTAGCCATGTTAGTTGTAGTGCTTCCACATAGGCATGGTCAATAGTCAAAAGTGTTTAATAGTACTCATTTTTTAAAATTTGAGTGTTCAAATGGGAAAATTCAAAATTCGTGTATCGGCTTTCAAAAACTTTACAAGATTAAGTGGTGAGGAAGCCATTACGCCTTTTAAATAATTTCAGCCCTCTTTCTCTTCCCCCTTCTCTCCCTTCGTTTTCTTCTTCTTCGTCTTCTTCTTCTTCTTCTTCTTCTTCTTCTTCTTCTTCTTCTTCTTCTTCTTCTTCTTCTTCTTCTTCTTCTTCTGATATTGGTGCTGCTATGGAACTTCAGTTCATGGGATCATTGCCGTAAATATGTTTATCAAATTATTTAAAAACAAATAATAAATAATTATGTAAGTTAGTAGACAATAATTTATGAATATTTTCACGTACGTAAGTTAGTAAACAATGATAATTATGTTATTTTCACGTTTATTGTTTCCAAATTTATGATTTAGATACTGTTGGCAATCTGCTTATTTATCTAATATATTTGAAAGCTTTTTCAAAAACTTCAGCTTATATAGTGTTGAAGTTTTTACAAATAAACTAAATAACTTCAGCTCTATAGCTGAAGTTCGCCAGTTACAAAAACAAAAACTTCAGCTATTATAAATAAAAACTTTAGCAAATAGAGAATAAAACTTCAGCTATTATGCTTAAGTTCAGCAATTACAAACAAAAACTTTAACATACTTGGTTTAACACACTTGCTATTTCAGGCCCGCGTACTAGAATGCTGAAACTTTGCGTGATTGTCTTTGCTACTTCAGCCCCGTATGCTAAGTTAAGCGAAAAAGATGGTACACTTGCAGTTTTTTTTGCAAAGCGGGAACAAGTTAAAATGTGACGCAAAAAATATGAGAAATTACAAACAAAAACTTTAGCAAATAGAGAATAAAACTTCAGCTATTATGCTTAAGTTCAACAATTACAAACAAAAACTTTAACACACTTGGTTCAACACACTTGCTATTTCAGGCCCGTGTACTAGAATGCTGAAACTTAGCGTGATTACCTTTGCTACTCCAGCCCCGTATGCTGAAGTTATGCGAAAAAGATGGTACATTTGCAACTTTTTTTGCAAAGCGGGCACAAGTTAAAATGTGACACAAAAAACAGGTATAGATGCAAATCCCCCGTTTCTGGCCCAAGGCATGCACTAGATTCTAGAGGAACAACAAAATAACCTAATTTATAACTGGTAGTTAGAAATTAGCCATAATTTCAAAACTAATCGAAATTTAATCACTTTTCATATAAAGATAAAGAATGAACAAAAATACCGGTAAAATTTGGAAAAATTGAATTATTTAAATGTGAGATTCCAACATTTGAAATTTTATAATACACTGGAGTTCCACCATAATATGGTGAGAATTTATACATGATAGCTCCATAATCCAACATATTATGTTAGAATTTTTCGTGTTTCAGCTAAAATATTTTTGTATAAATTTTATCTCCCATAAAACACTTACTATTTTTTAATAACTTGCAAATACTAACTATTTTTTAATAACTTGCAAATACTAACTACTTGCCAAGGTCACAGCATAGAGACTGGACCACAAATATCAATTTTATTTTTTTAATTTTTATCAAAAATATTTGGGAAATTATTTTTCACAGGCCTTAGCATAAGGCTATTTTAACACTGGTTGGATAAATCTGTTCCAGAGCTAATCTTCCAAAGAAATTTTGCAGAATCAGCCACTTTTATCCTTCTTTTTTGCACATGAAAAATGAAACCCACCATTAAACCTCTCAGCATTCAATTCTTACTTTTACTGCTTCTTCTACTGTTATCATCAAGCACGTTTACTTTGGGAGATCCAATTCGAAAGCCATTGAGTAGCAGGAGAAACCCAAATCGGGTACCCGAATGCGGAAATATTGGGTCAAAATCTGATTGCTTGCAGAAGCAAAATTGCCGATGGTGTAAAAGTGATGTCCTTGATGACGCTTGTTTCTCTAAATCTGAAGCTTCTAGATTACCCCCTCAGATCTTCACTTGTCATGTTGTTAGATTGCGATAAAATTGAAATGAAAAAGTTACCTTTTTGTTTTTAGTTTATGTTTTACGATTATGTTCCTTTCCCCCCCATGAATTTTGAGTTTTTAGGTGAAGTTCATTTGAGCTGTTCTATGTGTATGTTTCTGTAATATTAGCAAAATTTAGGCCTATTATTGTGCTTAGAAGAAGTAAAAGATATGATTTTGTATACATTGTGTTTGAGCGTCAGAGCGTGAAGGAATTGAGTGATCTTTTCTAATATATTGTACAGACCAGTTAATTTGCAATAATGAGCTTGTTGTTTTTGGATGGCATATTTGGCTTTGCTATTAGTTTCTCAATGTCTTTGACTTATTATAGACAGATTAGATCAATATTCTGCTTGAGGTTTAAAAAGGGTCACTGATTTACTACTGCTGTCAATCAGTAGCTATTGTTATTAACCAAATCTGTTAAATCCAGAGCTGATGCGTGTGCTTTCTGATTTTCAGCTTTGTATTAGATGATTTAGGGTTTAGCCAGTTGACAGTGGTGGAGAGAAGTAAGTATGAAAGGAATGGGGCCGTGTAAGTTATATGGACAAAATGAGCTTTATAGGTGGCATGGAGTAGATGGGGTCAACGGGTGAAAAGCCCCGCGGCCTTGGCTGGTGACCACCATTGTCATTGATTATAGACTGCATAGGGGTAGATTGATCATGTATGAGGCGTTTTCTGAATAATTCAGAACTCCCATTGTTGTCCCTTTTGAACCATCTGAAGAATCCCTTAAACCTTCAGTAATAAGTTAGGACATGATTGACTTATTTCCTAATGAAAATGATTTGTTGAATTGGTGCTAAGTAATAGGCAAAGTTTAGTTTCAATAGCTTGAAGATGATCTTCCCAGCTAGTTATGAATCATCCTGAAGCTCTGTGCCTTCTGCTCTTATTTTTGTTTGACGAGGTTTTCCTTGCATATCCCGATCGAAGTGTGATGTTAGCTTTTAGAGACTTCTTGAGACTGTCCCACTTACCTTAGTTTAGGATCCAGCTTCTATTTTAGACTTTAGGCCACCATTCTGATGGAAAGGGGCTCCCTTCTATTTGTCAGTTAACTGTGCCTGCTGCTTTTATGTTTCCTTCATAGCAATTCACCAGATTTTTTGGTGATATCATGTGATGGAGTCGGTAGTGACGAGTGAGTGAAAATGAATGTTTTTACAGTCAAATCTCTCTACATTGCTGGTTATGCTGAGCTAGCAACTCGAAGAAGTGGTTTTAGAGTGAATGTGATGAATTTAAGGATTATGTAGAAGCTGGCAGGATAAGCTTCTTTGTAGTCATAATCTATAACTGTGAGAAAGAATTCATCTGAAAGTTGTAGAAGTATATATACTTCTTGTGCATGCAACAACTCTTTTGATTTCAGATGTCTTCCTCTAAAAAGTTGGATCCACTTGTTATACGAACTGTATGTTTATGCTGGTCACGCGAATGACCTTGATGGGGGGAAACTGGAAACATACGCTGACCCTCTAAGACAAGCAATTGTTTGCATTTGAACAAGGGTGAAGTTGGAAGTTGATTCAAGCTACAACCATGTATTCTAAAGGATTAATATAATTTATTTTCTCTCACACGCACAGGCAACTCTAAATGAATGCCCAATTATACGATTTGCATCCTCTAATGTCAGTTTATATGCGAAAAGATGTCAAAAGATGTCAACTTCAATACGATCCTGTTGAACAGCTGCATTGAAATGTACTTATAGTTTGATGATTTTACAGCAGTTGGCAAGTTAAAAGCTGCTCTAGACCAAGTCACCTGGAGAAGTTGAACCTTGTGGCGCAATTGTGGACTGACGACTGTCATATTACTTGTGCAACAGTTCTCATAGTTTCTGAATTTGTAATAGAATGTATATGGAACTGAATAGCTATGCATAAACATAGGGGATCAAATCCAAAACCTTAGTGGAAATCTATTAAACTTGGAATTCTTGATTGCACAATGCTTCCCCTAAATAGTAGCTAACTACTATTTATACTCCAGAGTGAAACTGCTGCTCTTATTTAGGTAAAACCTAAATTAACCGTGGTACACTTACAGGAAACTCCTTGCCGAGGGCCTGTGCACCTCCGGGATTAGTCGGGGCTCGAAGAGACTCGGACAACCGGTGCAAATCAAAAAAAAAAAAAAACTGCTGCTCTTATCAATTTTTAAAGCCTCAATTACTATGTTTGGCAGCTTTTGAATTCAACATCAACGGACTCGTCTGAATTGGGAGAACAATAAGTTTACTTCAATCTTACTATTCAAGAATCCTTCTACAATTGTTTGTTATTCTGCAGAGAAGATCTGATGGGAGGAGAACAAAAGAGGACAGTTTACCACTAAACTTTTCCAAATTGTATACAGTTCCCAATTTCATTTTTCACTTCCAATTGAACACAAAAGTGTTCAACCTATTACATTAATCCTCCAGAAAAGGAACCAAATAAATGCAGAAAAAAAAAACTAAGCATAAAAAGGTAAGGGAAAAAATCAAATTTCCACTGATGTGTGTTCTTCTTCAGCAGCAAGATAAACCTTAACAGCATCTCTCATATCTTCAACTTCAATACATCCATTAAGGAACTCAATGAGCTTCTTGAGCTCCCCATCAGCAAGATCATCGGTAAATGGCCTAATTGGAATAGCATTTTTTGGCTGAAAAAGGTAAGAATTCGGGTTATCGTCAATGATCACCACCCTCTTCATATCTCTCCCCATATCAGACAAGTCCTTCACAAACTTCCCATCAACTTCCTTGCAAGAATCCCTATACAATCGATGCGAAATCAAACCTTTTCTGTCTATTCTATCAAGGACAAGAGAAGCATACTCCTTAAGCCCAGCAGTAAACACAACAACCTCAAACTTCTCACTCAAAAACTCCAATAACTCATCCACAAATGGTCTCTTCAATACATAAAACTCATTCATATGTCCATCAATCACCGGCCTAACAATAAAATCATACTTTTCTGGAGGTGGGTTTGGCTTAGAATGCACTAAAGTCTCATCCAAGTCAAGAAAAATGGTTTTTTTATCAGGTGACACCAATGGGGGAAGGGCATTTCCGTCATCAAAAAGCGAACGCCTCAGACTGTCCCCATTTGCTGCAGATTCATCAAAAACTTTACCGAGAAGCTGGTATCCTTGTTTTTTCGGAGTTTTCTTAGGAGTAGCAATACGGGTGAATTTTGAGAAGAGTTTAATAAGACGGCGGTGACAAGTGTACAAGGATTTGTTAATGGAAGCAACAACCGCAGAGGCTGCATTTTTAGCAGATGGGGATTTCTTCTTGCTACGGCGAAGATGGCTAGGGAGATTTCTACGGTTCTTAATGGACTTTGTGGGAGTTCTTTTGATGATTTTAGACACCATTTTTTCTTATTTTTTTGGAGAAACGAAACGAGAGAGAATAGGAGCTGGTGTTTTCTTGAATTATTTCAGCTTTCTAGCAGTTGTAGGAGTTGGTGAGATTTTGAAATTAGGTTTGGTTGCAACGGTCCATTGTTTCTTTGGCTCGGAACCGAAGCTAAGATGACTAATATATTCTTTGTATTTTACACAGAATATATTAAAGGGGAAAATTAAATTTTTTATGGAAAGAAAGTGAACGTTGGCACTGTTTAAGGGCTAGACAGCTGTCACTGTTTTTTGTTCAAAAACTTATGGCGGGACTTGTCTTAATAACCCAGCATACTTTCTGCAAACAATTTTGATTCTTTCCTTACTTTGAAATTGAACCTTAGATTGTAGTATCAATTTTTGTTCCCTCGGACTGACGGCGTGTAATTTCTTTTAAACAAACAATCAACTTAAAATGTTCTGAATTATTGGGGTTCAAGTGCATTATTTATAATTAATTAAAATGTACTGTGCAAAATTTAGAGTTTTGACCTAGACCATGTATTGTATTAAGAAATTCACTTAGTATATAGAAATAATTTATCCAGAATACCGTAAACAAATAATTTATTAAATATGGCAGAAGCATTTCTTTTGGAGCTAGTCGGCTTCTCATCATTACTACGCAGGTTTTATAGTTTTCTTAATTTCTTTCTGTATTATCTATTTTAATTTCATCCTCTACACTCTGTTTAATTTGGCTGCTGAGTAAATAGAAAACAAAAGGTAGTTAAAAGAATATAAAAATATGAAAAATCAAAAAGGGCAAATCGGTGGACGCACCATATCGCATTTATGCGGGATCTAAGAAAAGGTTCGTAAGTAATGGGGTATGATGTACGTAGTCCATCATAATACAAATGATCGATTACACGATTCGAACCGAAAACTTATAAATTACATAGAGATAACATTACCATCCAATGCTCTTCATAAAAATACGAAAATTTAATTGGTAATTTAGCTCATGACAGCTCAAAATTTACTTTGTTGAGGAGACAATGGCATGTTTAATTGTCTTTTCTGGTTTTGAGATGCATACAACTGAATATTATTGAGCATACCTTGATTATATGTTGATTGGTTTTATCTCGTAAAGTATAATCAAATATAGTGGAGTAGCATTTTGGTTAGTTGATAGTGGAAAAATTCTATTACGTGGTTAATATTCTCTTAGCAGTTGTAACAGATTATTTTTACTTTTTCTTTTCTCGAGTTACTAATTTACGCTTACTATAATCCGTTAAATGAATTTCAAATTATGCTAGATTCCTATCCTTATGAATTACAAATTTTCTCCAGTCTAATTTAAGACCTCTTGCCAAATTCTCCATACTTTCTTATATCGTTATTCCTATGCTAATACTTTATTTCATTTTATTATACGAGGTCAAACCTCCTTTTTTTCATAGCACCATGATAAGTACTAGTAATAATACTTGATAAAGTTCATCAAAATGTAGTAACATACTTATAGATTGAGATGCTGAATCTTTATTATTATTATTACGATTATTATTATATAATACATTAAAGTGTTGACTGATACAAATATCGGAGCAGCTGGTACAAGTGTCTAAAGCATGACTTTTCTTCCTCTCCTAGATTTTTCAGATTCAGATAACGTAATATTGTGGATTTCGGCAGGTTTTGGGATATGGTTGGGCTGGGCTTTTAAGGGGGATTTTTTCTATTCTAATATAGATATGAAATCTTATTATTAAAAATGTGTATATTTTTATTATTATCCGTTATATTTATATTTTTGTTACACAATTTATATTATTCATTAAATATCAAATATTAAGAATTGATTCCTTCCAAATTAGGCGCCTACAAATCTGAGATAAATATTTGAATAGCTTAGGCTAAAAATTTGGGACTAAATATTTTTTCATATTCACATTAGATTTGTTTCCTCCCTTTTCAGCAGGCTTCTCTTTACTCATTTTTCATGTATTTCTGTTTCTCTAACAAGGCTCCGTTTTCGTCAACTATTCGAAGGGAGGAGCTCTTGTTATTGACGGGAGTGAGCTGATGCGCAGCTGCTTGGGTCAACAAATTTTGGACAAAAAATTTAGAAATAAACTATAAATCAGTTTAAGTATGTATAGAACAATATTGTTTTAATGGTATCTACAAATTACTACATCTATATTATAATTAAACTGCATCTATATTGAAAAAAAATATTGACTACAAAATTTCCTCCTAATCTAAAAAATCTATAAATAAGCTACAAACCAGTTTGCGTATGCATAAAGCAGTATTGTCTTGAAGGGTATCTACAAAATTACAATGTTTTGATTAATCTTTATTGTTTTTGCTCCTAATTTATATTAGAAGAGCTTGTTAAACCATGGGAGATATGCCTAATATTATTTATCTCGGCATGGGCAAAATATCCTTAAGGACAATGCCTTTGACACACCTCAAGTTAAACCTTTTATTCTCCATAATCATCCAATTTTTCCAACAATCTTAAGGATATTTTACGTTATTCTTATGGAGAATACTACTTGTAGAATTCTGATGGACTTTAAAGACATACGGCATATCTTACACTTGATATGTTTTTGCATAACATTATATCTAAGTATGAGTTATGCATAATTGAACTAATATATACCTTTTCAACATTTATTGGTTTATGCTTATCCTCGTGAAAATATTAATAAGCACATAAACTTTGGCCTTAAGATGGTAAATATAATTTACCTCTAATTTTATTAGTATTTTGGGCTATGAGTTAATTGTTGTAGTGGATTTATAGCGTGTTATTATGTATTGTATTATGTATTAATAAAAATGCACGTTATTGTCCAGCACTGAGGTTTTCCCCACCTAACTAGAATTTGCCTACACTTAGTTAAACTCAGATCTACTATCGGCAAGGCTGACAAAAAAGTGGCATTGATACCTTCAGTAACAACCCAACCCGCTAGTGATATTGTTCGCTCTGGCCTAGGCCCTCACGAGTTTAAAACGCCTCACTAGGATCTTAGACTTGTTTACTTATATACCCATCCTCCTCTTATATTTTGTCGATGTATAACTCTATCTAAAATTTAGGGTGTTATATAAAAAAAAGGAAAAAAGGGCCTAATGCCCATAAAATGGGCCGCTGAAAAACAAAAGGCTTCAAGCCTGAAGCAAAACAGATTCAAGTTTTGTCAATCACGCAAAAGGCAGAAGGCGGAAACCTTAGACGAAAACAGAACTAATGTTCTGTTTGCTAACGAAGTAGAGAACCACAAAATAGAGGCTGCTTACTCATGCAGGCAACAAAAATTTTTAGGTTTCTTTATAAATCATTAGTTCTTGAACACAAATATATATAATTTTCTATTCTCAATTATCCTACAGTAGTAATAGGTAAGAATTAGATAGTTAATTACCATCTTTCTCTGTATCAACAATACAATTTTATTTTTTAGGTGTGAAATTAATTTCTTTAGTGGTATCAATTGGGCTGGGGCCTACATATTGGCCCGAAAAGTTTTGAGGTGGGTTGATATAATCCTTTACTAAAGTGGTTTAACTCATAAAAATACGCATACAAGATATTTGAATTGCTTAAAAGAGTTTACATGTACTTAATTAGAGTGGGTGAGTACATATTAACTTAGAACTTTTCTAGCAAAAGTTTATATGATTTGTTATGATATATGTGCATAAATTTTCAGATTTTTGTGTTATTCTTATATGGATTTTCACATTGAAAATTTATGTAGAAGCAAGAATCTTCAGAAATGATTTTGAATGTTTATTTCATTCTTATGTCATGCCTTACATTTAAAGATACCAGTATGAGTATGCATAGGATGTTCCAGAAAAGATTCAGACTTGAAAAGTCACAAGAAGAAGTTTTAGAAAGAAAAGATTTGTGGGAACATCCTTTATTTTGAGAAGGGGTCATTGTTCATGCTATTATGCAATTATTCAGAACTGTTCTTATATGCTTTATATTTTACATGCATTAAAATCTTTTCTCGTAATGTATATTTATTAAAGTTTCGTCGCCCTGTAGTTGAGACTCACTGAGTACAATAGATGGTACTTACGTTCTCTTTTGGAAACCTATGTTGGTCTGCGGTACAAAGTAGGAACCGAACTTGTAGGCGAGAAAGCTATAGTTTAGGACTTCCGGTTCTTCCGTTTCTATTGGTGAGCTCCGCTTTTATTCGTGGAGTATTCTTTTGAGTTATATTTATGTAGTTATATTTCTTTGTTTACTTGGAAAACTAACCACACAATCTCAAGTTAGGGAGACTAAAATTTCTCCCAAAAGTGATTATATGCAAGAATTCATGGATAATATGGTTACCTATATTATCCGCCGGTTAAGCCTTTTTTATCCGTCTTAAATATGAGTGGGTAGAATAATTTATCCGTTTTTTCATTACCCATTTTCAACCAGAACCATATCCGACCCAACCTTCTCGTTTGCCACTTCTATGACCAAACATACATGTTTCCAATATTACAGTAATATCTAGACTCGACTTTGTTATTTTATGAAAACTCAAGTTTCTCATTATAGAAATCCTTCAAAAGTGTCAAATGGAATACCACAAACATCCAACCGCCAATAAACAAGCCACCATAAACTCTTCCATTGACCAACTTAAGACTTCATTAGTTTATTTTACAAAAATTACAACGACTTTCTTTTGTTAAGGAAACTAATAGGAACACAATGTTTTTTTGCTGTTTTCTTTTCTCATTCGTAATTTTCTTTCTTTTGTCTATATATTTCAGAAGAAGAAAAAAGCAATACTCCCCTTTTCGTTTGTTACGTGCTAGATCTGATGGACTTGAGAAAAGATCCACTTTTGGTAATCTCACGTAAAGGCTTGTCTGTGAATCTGATGATGTTATAGACCCAAGCACCTGATATGGCCCCAGCTGTTGGGCCTAACATATAAACCCATATACCTTTGTAATGGCTCCACACTATTGCTGGGCCCAAACTCCTGGCTGGGTTCATTGACGCCCCTGATATAGGCCTGTTGACACGTAATATAATTAAGTAGCTAAAATAATTGAGATATTATTATTTTTAATTTGTACAAGAAACTATTTAATTTTAGTAGTTAAAAATATATAAAATTTGTATGATTTTGTATAGAACATACAAAATATATATATTTACAAAAAATATATATATTTTTTCGACTATTATTTCATGAATGACTATGCAGTATCAATTTTCCAAAATAATTTAAAGTTCAAATTTTACTGCCATCCAACAAGAAAAGAAATATTTTCACGGGAAGAAAAATCAAAACCATTCGTGGCAAGTTGCCTTGAGTAACCCAAAATAGCCGCCCACCTAATATTTGTATAACTGTATATAATTAATGTATACCGACAAAAAAAATTAATTTAACTGATTATTTGTGTAAAATTCCCTAAAAAATGTATCTTTTCTAAAACTTAAAGCTTTTAAGTGAGGTGTTCACACGATTTAACAACTCTAGTCCCTTTTATTAATGTATAGACATGAGGGGTTGCTCTGATGGTAAGCAATCCCCACTTCCAACCAAGAGGTTGTGAGTTCGAGTCTCCCCAAGAGCAAGGTGAGAAGTTCTTGGAGGGACGGATGCTGAGAGTTTATAGGTTGTGAGTTCGAGTCTCCCCAGGAGCAAGGTGGGAAGTTCTTGGAGGGACGGATGCTGAGAGTTTATTTGGAAACAGCCTCTCTACCCCTTACTAAGTGGGATTATATTTTGTTGTTGTTGTTGTTAAATGAGGAGGTTAGACACATTCACACAATAATATTTTGAAGTAATAATCAAAAATAAAGAATGCAAAATACATAAAGTCGTAATTACCCGGCAAACATCACATTAAGCAACACGGTTGCCCCCACAGCAAGACCAGCAAGTTCTCCTATCTGCAATTATAACCAATCATGTAATAATTATGATGATGTAGAAGAGTCCACAATTATTAAATAATTCAGATTAAACTTTGATTAATTAGAAAGAAACTTGAATAATTTAGTTTGAAGTCATAATCTTGTTACTAATTTAATCGTAATTATTGACTACCCTTAGCGTACGATAGTCGATTGGTGAATATTTTATATAGCATATTACTCGTAGCAGAAAAGAAATAAAAATTATCACATTCTCAAGTAAAGTACGCAGGCAACTAGCTAGCTGGCCATGGCTATTTCAAATGTTGTTCTTAACTGTTTTTAATTAACTAAGATTAACACTAAAAAATGAGATTCAGAAAGAATACTTACAGCTCGATTATCAGTTGCCACACCAGAAACGACAAACATGAGATAAAATGTGATAATAAATTCCAGAACAAGAGATTGGATGTCTGATCCAGAGGGTGAAGTTCCAAGAAAATGATCATGTTTCCCATTGAATATTAGTCGTAGGGTTCCACTTGCTAGGGTTGATCCAATTACTTGAGCTGCCACGTAAGCTGGTACCTATATATACAAGAAAGAAATGCTCATTAATTATAGGTAAGAAAAAAGTAGTATAATCTCTTTAATGTTCTCAACTAATCAAAACTAACACGACCAATTTGGAAGCAATTTTATAAACGTTGACTATAGACAACTTACACCTGTGAAAGTCGAGAATGCGTGAATAATATTTCTTGCTATCAACAATTCACATATTCAAAATATCGGTAAATTGACTGAAATCTTTTATCCTGCTTAATGCAAATACATTATTCAAGGTCGAGAATTAGGGCAGATAATTAGAAGACAGTCGAGTGTATTTTTTTTCTATAATATTATTTCGCGTATTTTGTTATTTTAAAAATATTGTTACTATTTATTATTTTCTTGTACTTATCTTGTTGTTGTTATTACATTTTTTTTATGGCTTCTCCACTATCGTATTTTTTTCAAAAATTATTGTGATTATGTGTTTTTTTAGATGAGACTTTATCGAAGACAATCTCTCTATATTTTTCACAAAATAGAAATAAGATCTGTGTATTCATTATTTCCTCAGACGATTAAACTAATATTTTGTTGTTGTAATGTAATATACATTTGCTAGAATTGTGAAGTCATTTAACAAAATGATATCAATTAGCGTCAAGACCAATGAACTCAAAAATTGAAGATTAATTAAGTCAAAATTGAAGAAAGTGTAGATACCTGTTTCCATGGGAACCTTTTGCAAGTGGCGAAGGAAATTGTAACAGCAGGGTTAAAATGAGCACCAGAAATGTGGCCAACAGAGTAAACCATGACCATCACCACCAGCCCCCAGACTATGGAGATACCAGGAAAAGTAACCATTCCTTTGTCTGCATTCACCGCCACTGAACCACACCCCGCAAATATCAAAAAGTACGTCCCTAATGTCTCCGCTATTATCTGTTTAATTTGGAAGAAATTGTAATTAATTAACAAACTGGTAGCATTTCTTCAAGATTCAGACAAAATTCAAGGGAAGTTCCACCAATAGTTCCTGCCGGCAACCATTAGCTCATACATAATCATACAAAACGCAACATTGTTTATTCATCTTCCAAACTTTTCCTAAGTTTTTAGGCCTTGAAAGTTGAAAGTCATTTTCACTGGAAAATTGCAGTTTTCTTGTATGAATTACTATAATATAGACATAGACTTTTGGTATTAGCAAAAATATTTAAGGAAAAGAGTCACCTTTTGGATGAAAGGAACAGTGACAAAGCTACAGCTTGATGAAGAATCTTCATGTGAAGAAGAATTAGCAGAAGTCTTGTTGTTGTTCAAATGATAATCATCTCTAATATTCAAACTAACTGATGCATGGTTTCCATTAGCTCCTGCTATCTGCAGATCACCCATAATTGTATATCCTTAACTAATTTGAGCTCCTACTAATTAATAGCTCAAGAAAACAATTATACTGTTTGTGGGGGAGTGGAGGGAGGTGTTGTTGCAATTAGAAGATAAGAGATGATCAGCTTATTGTGTATATAGCTAGGAAGACAAAACTGAAGCGAAGAGAGAGAGAGAGAGAGAGGGGAATGGACTTTTTTATTTTCGTTTTGTACTTTCTTTTCGGAGAGATCAATGCTTTTGGCTATGAGATCTTCTAGCTGATATTTATTCAATTGTTTTTTCTTCTTCATTAATAACAGGAGAAAACGAACATTTTTTATTATTAATAAACAAATGGATATTATTGAAACTGTGACGTATTTAATGATTATTATGAAGGTTAGGCATTGAAGGCTGATCCAACAACCCACCGGTAATACAGAGAACTTATGAATGCACGAGAAACTTTAATTCTCTCACAACCACTAACCAACTTTCATATTATACATCTGAGAAATGGTGACTTCTTTTCTTCGCTTTCCAAAAAAAGAAGGATGAAAATAACTAGCAATAAACTGAAACTAGATGTCAACTTTTTTTTTTAGTTATAAGCAATTAGTTAATTGGATAAGCAATTCCTTCGTGTAATCACTAGATTTAGTTGGAATTTTTATTATTAAATTAACGAGTAACAACAACGTAACAAAACAACAAATCTCGTAATATTTTCACACATGAAATCTGGGGAGAAAAAGATGTACACAACTTTACCTCTACTCTTAGAAGGACGGGAAGGTTGTTTTCGATGAATCCTCTAGAAAATGACTGAAAAATAAAAGGTAATTGCAACAAGTAGGAATAATAACATGATGAAATAAGATCGAATTCAAGGAGCAATCAAACTCTAGGTAGCAATAGCCATCTATGAATAAAAGATATTATACTAACACTAATGCTAGCGAACTGAGTAAGACAAAGAGAAACACTCGACTATCTAAGAACCTTCTGCCCTAATCTTTGACCTTCACATCCTCTTGTCTAGGGCTATTTACTCAGTCACCTCCAACTGCACCATGTCCTGCCTAATAACATCTCCCTAAGATTTCTTAGGCTTATCTCTACCACTCCTGCTGCCTAGCGAGGCTAACATCTCACACCTTCTAACTGGGGCTTCTTCACTTCTCCTCTTAACTTGCCCGAACCATCTCAACCTCGCATCTCGCATGTTATCTCCACATGGGCAACTCCCACCTTTTCCTAAATACCTTCATTCCTGGCATTATCCAACCGGGAATGCCCACACATCCACCTCAACATCCTCATCTCAGTTGCTTTTAGCTTCTGGTATGAGATTTCTTGACCGGCCAACACTCTGCTCCATACAACATTGTCAACCTTATAATTACCGCCATATAGAACTTACCTTTAAGTCTCAGCGACACATTCTTATCACACAAGATATCGAAAGCGAGCCTACACTCCATCCATCTTGCTCCGATACAATGCATGAATCTTCATTAATATACCTTCTATTATAGATCCAAAATACTTGAAACTACCTCTATTGGGGATGACTTCCGTATCAAGCCTCATCTCCATATCCCCTTCCTAGGTAATGTTGCTGAACTTGCACTCCAAGTATTCCGTCTTGGTCCTGCTCAACTTGAAACCCTTAGACTCTAGGATCTGCTTCCAAACCTCCAGCCTCTCATTAACACTATCTCGCGTCTCGTCAATTAAAACTATGTCATCCGCAAAAAACATATACCATGACACCTCACCTTGAATGTGTCTTGTCAATGCGTTCATCACCAAGAAAAATAGAAATGGACTAAGAGTTGATCCCTGGTGCAACCCCATCATAACCGAAAAATAGAAATGGACTAAGAGTTGATCCCTGGTGCAACCCCATCATAACCGAAAAATATTTCGAGTCTCATATCACTACCCTAACCCGAGTCTTAGATTTATCATACATATCTGTAATCACCCTAATATATGCTACTAGGATCCCTTTAGCCTCCAAGCGCCAGAGCACCTCTCTTAGGAATTTATCATATGCTTTCTCAAGGTCAATGAACACTATGTGAAAGTCTTCTTCATCTCCCTATACAGCTCCACCAACTTCTCACAATGTGAATGGTTTCTATATTCGAACGCCCCGGCATGAAACCGAACTAGTTCTCAAAAATGGAGACATTGGTCCTCATCCTCACTTCAACTACCCTCTTCCAAACTTTCATAGTATGGATTAGCAACTTAGTCCCCCTATAATTATTGTAATTTTGGATATCACCCTTATTTTATATAGAGGAATCATTGTACTCTACCTCCATTCATCGGGCATCTTTTTGTCCTAAAAATAATATCGAATAGCCTAGTGAGCGACTCCAAACCTGCCCTACCCGCATTCTTCCAAAATTCCATAGGTATTTCATCTGGCCTGTAGCTCTACCCCCATGCATCTTACGCATAGCCCCCTCGACCTCATCTACTTTTACGCACCTACAATATCCGAAATCCTGGTGCATCTTGTAGTTCTCCAAGTCAGCCAACATAATGTCCCAATCGCCCTCTTTGTTCAGAAGTTTATGAAAATATGTCTGCCATCATCGTCTAATCTAAACCTCTTCCATCAATAATGTACCTTCCTCATCTTTGATACACTTAACTTGATCTAGATCACTAGCCTTCCTCTCTGTCACCTTGGCTAGCATGTATAGCTTCTTATCCATGCCTTTGGCCCCAAGTTCTTCATACAAACACCCAAATGCCGTAGTCTTAGCCGTAATAATAGCTAACTTCACCTCATATTTAGATCTCCTATACCCTCCTTGTTCATCCTCTTCGCCTCCTCGTCCATGCTCTCTATAAGCGTCAAGTGCGCCGCTTGCTTGGCTTACGCTTTCTCTTGTACCTCCTCACTACACCACCAATCACCATTGTGGCTATTAGAGAAACCTTTAGAGACCCCTAACGCTTCTCTCATAACTACTAAAAATTCTAATACACTCCGCTGTCGTGGTCCACAAACAACTCGCGTCCCCACAGCTTCTCTAAGCTCCCATTGGACCATACACGACCATCTTCCTCCTCTTCCTCACGATATCTTAAAAATACTCCTATTGCACTTACGGAGGAATAGATAACTAATTTGAGTCATGGCCAAAGAACTTCGGAATGTAACAAATTGCTCTTTCTTTTCCAAGAAACACGAGTTGGAAATCACCAAATTAAAGGCTATAGCATAGTCCAACAACAAAGTACCTCCTACGTTTCTAACTCCAAAGCCAAAGCCTTCATGCATACTGCCAAACCTCCCAGATGTCGCCCTAATATGACCATTGAAGTCACCTCCTGTGAATAACTTCTCGGTGAGCAGAGTACCATGTACCAACCCATCAAATTCTTCTCAGAAGCGCCTCTTAATCTCCCTTTTCAAACCCACTTGAGGTGCATAAACACTAATCACATTTAAAGTAAACCCTCCCACAACTTCCTTAATAGCCATAAGCCTATCGTTCACCCTCCTAACTTTTATTACTAGCTCCCTAAGATCCCTGTCAACCAAGATACTTACCCAATTCTTACCCTTCTAGCGCCCTGAGACCCACAATTTAAACCTATCAGTATCTCGAGCCTTCGAACCCACCCATCTAGTCTCCTAGATACAAGCTATGTTGATCTTCCTCTCTTGGAGGATCTTCGTGAACTTTGTAGACTTTTCCGTCAAAGCTCCTATGTTTCAGGACCCCACTCTCAGCCTAGAGACTTCCTTGCATATTTCCTTTGAACAAAGAATAGATGCCCCAAAAACTTATTATGCTATCTTGTTTAACAGAATTTCTCGCAACCCCTAAGTCTGTCCGATTTTTCCTCTTAGACACCTTATCTAAGATTTTTTCCAATTGAATACTTACACTATTTAAAATTTATACCTATTAAGCACTTTTTGCTGATATGACATAGTGAGTGTGATACAACTACTCCAAGAGCGTGGGATGTACTGTTTTTTAGCTTTTTTCCTTTTTTAATATTTTTCTTCTTCATTCATATTTGCCATAACTTCTCCACCATATACCACCATTGGTGCTGCTGCCACCATAATCCACCTTTCTCTTCTTTCTTCAGCCACTTCACCTCCTCTAACACTACCGTAGTTTTATTTTCAAATCTGTCATTACCACCATCACCATGTCGCTTCTTCCTCCTTTTTCGAACCAGCTCCACCACTTTCTTCCATCATCGCTTACGCTAACTCCACTCACCATTTTCTTCATCTTTTTCAGTGAAAATCGCCACCACTATCTTCTCCTTTTTTGTTAATTCTGACAACCATCGCCATCTTGCTCGCTAGAAGAAATGAAGGTCTATCACTGTCACCACTCTCTTTTCGATCCCCCTTCCTCTTTTCTTCCAAACAATATTAGATAACATCAATGAGTTAAATTTATAAACCAAAAGAATAAGAGAAGAAGAATAACATTGTGGTTAGAGTCGCCGGCTTATAGGCTTAGTAGAAGAATAGGGAAGGGAAGGTCTGGGTGGGTGGGTGGGGTGGGATGGGATGGGGTTATTATTTTCTTCTTAAAAATAGCTTTTATTTTTTTCTGTTATGAAATAATGTAAAAGACAAGAACAATAACTCAAGAACAAGAGCAAATAGAGAGAAGAGTAGAGAGAGTTCTTCTTATTGATACTTAGAGAATGTTAGGAGTGATTTACAATGGTAGAGGGCACCTCTATTTATAGGGAGGAGGATGATTTATCTACCAAGAATAGAACTCTAGAATCTCTCTAATTAAAGACATTCACCTTAAATAGAAGTGTATTTATAACACTCCCCCTTGAATGTCTATTCAATGATGTGCCTCGTTAAAACCTTAAAACAAAACCCAATGGGAAAAATTAAAGTAAGGAAAAAGAGTACACATGTTTGAATATGCGCCTATTGGTTGCCTCGTTAAAAACCTTGCAAGGAAAACTCGGTGGGACAAAACCTTGTAAGGGAAAAAGAGTGCAACGCGCCTTAACTCCCCCTGATAAGAACATCAATTTATGTCCTTACGTCTTCGCATCCCGATCTTGTGAACTAGCTTCTTGAAGGTTGACTTTGGTAGAGATTTTGTGAACAAATCAGCCATATTTTCGCTTGAACGAATCTGTTGAACATTGATATCACCATTCTTTTGAAGATCATGTGTGAAGAATAACTTTGGTGAAATATGCTTCGTTCTATCTCCTTTTATGAATCCTCCCTTCAATTAAGCTATACATGCTGCATTGTCTTCATACAAAGTTGTGGGTAGTTTATCACACTTCAAACCACATTTGTCTTGGATATGATGTATTATCGACCTTAACCACACACACTCCCGACTTGCTTCATGAATAGCAATTATCTCGGCATGATTAGATGAAGTAGCCACAATTGATTGCTTAGTTTATCGCCAAGATATGGCGGTTTCTCCACAGGTAAACACATAACCCGTTTGAGATCGAGCCTTGTGTGGGTCGGACAAATATCAAGCATCAGCATAACCAACAAGATCCGGGCTGCAATTCTTGCCATAAAATAAGCCCATATCGGTAGTTCCCTTTAGGTACCGCAATATGTGTTTGATCCCATTCCAATGTCTCCTCGTAGGAGCCGAGCTAAATCTTGCTAAGACATTAACTGAAAATGATATGTCAGGTCTTGTAGTATTTGCAAGATACATTAGTGCGCCAATTGCGCTAAGATATGGTACTTTAGGACCAAGTAGCTCTTCATTCCTTTCTTGTGGTCGGAATGGATCTTTGTTCACATCAAGTGATCGAACAACCATCGGTGTACTTAAAGGATGTGCTTCATCCATGTAAAATCGTTTCAGTACCTTTTCTGTATAGGTAGATTGAAGAACAAAAATTCCGTTTGCCAAATATTCAATTTGCAAACCAAGACATAGTTTAGTCTTCCCGAGATCTTTCATCTCGAATTCATCCTTTAGATAATCAATTGCCTTTTGGAGTTCTTTAGGGGTTCCAATAAGGTTTATGTCATCAACATATACGGCAAGTACAACAAATTCCGATGTTGTTTTCTTTATAAAAACACACGGGCAAATGGCGTCATTTATATAGCCTTCTTTTAACAAGTACTCACTAAGACGATTATACCACATTCGTCCTGATTGCTTTAGACCATACAAGGATCTTTGCAATTTAATTGAGAACATTTCCCGAGATTTCAAATTGTGCGCGTTTGGCACCTTGAGTCCATCGGGAATTTTCATGTATATCTCATTATCAAGTGAGCCATAAAGATAGGCAGTAACTACTTCCATTAAGTGCATGTCCAGCTTTTCATGGACAGCAAAACTTATGAGATAACGAAAGGTTATCGCATCCATTACAGGCGAATATGTCTCTTCATAATCGACACCAGGCCTTTGAGAAAAACCTTGTGCAACAAGGCGTGCGTTATATCTTTGTACCTCGTTTTTCTCATTTCTTTTGCGTACAAAGACCCATTTATATCCGACAGGCTTAACACCTTTAGGTGTTTCAACTATAGGGCCAAAAACTTCACGTTTTGCTAGCGAATTCAATTCTGATTGAATTGCTTCTTGCCACTTTGGCCAATCCTGTCTTTTTCGACATTCTTCAACAGATTGAGGTTCGAGATCCTCACATTCTTGCATAATGCTAGATGCTACATTATAAGCAAAGGCATTATCCACCACAATATCCACTCGATTAATATTTGCCTCAATATTAATTGGATTTAGGGATAGTTCCGTATTTTCCAGAGTCTCGGGCTCAATGGATTCTTCATGAATCTCAGAATTTGTTAAATCATGAGATTCTTTCGTGGTGTCATTTTGATCGTTCTTTTTCCTCTTTCTAGGATTTCGATCTTTGGAACCTAATGGTCTGCCACGCTTCAGGCGTGCATTTGACTCATTGGATATGACACTAGATGATTGTCCAACAGGGACATCAATTCGGATTGGAACATTTTCCGCGGGAATGTGGGATTTCGTTATCCTTTTCAAGTCCGTAAATGCGTCAGGCATTTGATTTGCTATTCTTTGCAAATGGATAATCTTTTGTACCTCTCTTTCACAAATAGAGGTATGTGGATCAAGATGAGATAATGATGCATTTTTCCACAAAATTTCCCGTTTGGTTTCACCAACTTCTCCCCCTAATTTTGGGAAAAGTGTCTCATCAAATCGACAGTCTGCAAATCGTGCAGTAAACAAGTCGCCTGTCAATGTTTCCAGGTAGCGAATGATGGAGGGCGATTCAAACCCAACATATATTCCTAACCTTCTTTGCGGACCCATTTTGGTGCGGGATGGCGGTGCAATAGGCACATATACTGCGCATCCAAAAATCCTTAAATGGGATATATTGGGTTCATGACCCAAAACCAATTGCAACGGGGAATACTTGTGGTAATTCGTCGGTATGAGACGAATTAGCATTGCTGCATGTAAGATGGCGTTACCCCATACCGAAGTGGGCAGCCTCGTTCTCATAAGTAATGGCCTTGCAATCAACTGCAGGCGTTTAATTAACGATTCTGCAAGACCGTTTTGAGTGTGAACATGAGCTACAGAATGTTCAACTTTTATCCCGATTGATAAGCAATAATCATTAAATGCTTGGGATGTAAACTCAGCAGCATTATCCAGTCTAATGGACTTGATTGGATTATCTGGAAATTGTGCTCGTAGTCGAATTATTCGTGCCATTAATTTCGCAAACGCAAGGTTGCGTGATGACAACAGGCACACATGAGACCATCTACAGGATGCGTCTATCAAGACCATGAAATACCTAAACGACCCACTAGGTGGGTGAATAGGTCCACAAATGTCCCCTTGTATACGTTCCAGAAACGTGGGTGACTCAGTCCCAACCTTTGTTGGTGATGGCCTGATAATCAACTTGCCTTGATAACACGAAGTGCAAGGATATTCATTATTCGAAAGAATTTTGAATTTCTTTAACGGATGCCCATAGGAGCTTTCTATAATCCGTCTCATCATGACCGATCCTGGATGTCCCAATCGATCATGCCAAAGTACAAAGGTATTGGAATCAGTAACCCTTTGGTTTACTGTTGAATGTGCCTCAATTGCACTAATTCTTGTCCAATACAGGCCACAAGTTAAAGACGGGAATTTCTCAATAACCCTCTTTTGGCCGGAGACATTCTTTGTGATGACGAGATATTCAAGATTATCTTCATCCATTGTCTCAATATGATAGCCATTCCGGCGTACATCTTTAAAACTCAACAAGTTTCTCTTAGACTTGGAGGAGAACATTGCATTCTCTATGATTAACGTCATGCCCTTGGGAAGAGTTACAATTGCTCTTCCAGAGCCTTCAATCAATTTACTACTTCCAGAGATTGTAGTAACGTTTGCCTTACACATATTTAGTTGAGAGAAATACTTCCTTTCTTTGAGTATTGTATGTGTAGTACATGAATCAATTAGGCAAATACTTTTACAGTTGGATGTTGATCCAAGTTCGCTTTGTGAGATATCCATATTTGCTATCCCATAGTTTGACATACAAAAGAGATACAAGAACATAAGAATAAACAAGTTCAATTCTTTTGTGTCACATAATATTTTCAAAATCTGCTGCTAACAGTTGACTAACAAAATCAGATATGTTATCCATTACTTTGCAGTTTGAAAATTTCAGTTTAAACGTTTTCTTCAAATAATCGATTGTTACTTACAAACAATCGATTGTTGAACATTGACAATCGATTGTTAAACACACACAATCGATTATTTGCTATTTTGAAAAAACTTCAGATCACACTGTCTTAAGACAATCGATTGTTATGCATAGACAATCGATTGTTGGCTATTTTTGAAAAATTACAGAACACACTGTTTCAAGACAATCGATTGTTATGCATAGACAATCGATTGTTGGCTATTTTGAAAAATTCCAGATTACACTGTCTTAACGACAATCGATTGTTAGACAAAGACAATCGATTGTGGATGATTTTTGAAAAATTCCAGATTACACTGTTTTAAGACAATCGATTGTTAGCCAAAGACAATCGATTGTTGATCAATTGTTTTTCAACTTTAATGCGAAAATAGTTGATAATCGACTAGTTTTTCAGGCTAGTCGATTACCCCTACTGGAAAATAAAAATTTTATTGATATTTGAGCATATTGAAGATATTCTAAAGAACTACTGCTAACATTGCATCATGAACTAACTAATACGAGCTAATACTAATGACTATTAGTTTATTCACTAATTAATACAAATAAGTAGAACAAAATCAAATAACTCCATCTTCTTTCATCACGGACCCATCGCCGATTAGGTGGTCTATTTTTCCCTCGGGTTGCTCAAAGAAGTCTGCCACATCCAGGTGGGTGATGTTCTCATCGTCGTCATGGACAAAATTTATTTCAGGGCCTTTTCTCTTTCGAGATGCTTGATAAAGGTCAACCAAGTGTCTTGGTATACGGCAAGTCTTTGACCAGTGCCCTTTCCCACCGCAACGATAACATATCGTTTCTGAACCATTTGCCTTAGGATCTTCATGACCCCGTTTCTGCTTTCGGCGGTTATCTCTCTTCGGGGGGTGACGGACTTCATTGGAATTTCTTCCTTGTCTACGTCCCTGGCTATGACCCCGTTTACGACCATGACCATGGTCCTTTTCATGTTTGGCATAATGAGAGTGCACCTTATCTGCTTCAGGCAGTGGTGTAGACCCAGTGGGTCGATTTTCATGATTTCTCATGAGCAGGTCATTATTTCGCTCAGCCACTAGTAGAAGAGAAATCAGTTCAGAGTACTTTGTAAAGCCTTTCTCTCTGTACTGTTGTTGCAGTACTATATTGGAGGCATGAAACGTTGTAAACGTTTTCTCAAGCATATCATAATCGGAGATATTATCCCCGCATAGCTTCAATTTAGAAGTAATTCTGAACATAGCAGAATTATATTCAGAAACGGACTTAAAGTCCTGGAGCCTCAGATGAGCCCAATCATATCGTGCCTGTGGCAGAGTGACCAACTTCAGGTTGTCATATCTCTCCTTTAAGCCGTTCCACAAGACGAGTGGATCCTTGACGGTGAGATATTCAATCTTCAAACCTTCATCAAGGTGGTGGCGCAAGAAAATCAAGGCCTTCGCACATTCTTGGGTGGATGCTTTTTCTCTATCTTTGATGGTGTCTCCGAGACCCATAGCATCTAAGTGGATTTCAGCATCCAACACCCATGTCATATAGTTCTTGCCCGAAATTTCAAGGGCAACGAACTTTTTTTTTGTAATGTCAGACATAATCGAAAATTAAATTAGGAAGAGGGAAATACCTTAGATTTCTCGAGAATGGTTCTTGAGACGGTAGAGTCTCGTGCTGATAACGTGTTATGAAATAATGTAAAAGACAAGAACAATAACTCAAGAACAAGAGCAAATAGAGAGAAGAGTAGAGAGAGTTCTTCTTATTGATACTTAGAGAATGTTAGGAGTGATTTACAATGGTAGAGGGCACCTCTATTTATAGGGAGGAGGATGATTTATCTACCAAGAATAGAACTCTAGAATCTCTCTAATTAAAGACATTCACCTTAAATAGAAGTGTATTTATAACATTTTCCTCATACTTCATTTTATTAATTATTATAGTGAATTCAAATGTCAAATGTCATTGTTAATTCGTCAACTTGCCACTTTATTGGCGCGTGTATTACATCCTTTTTAGTTTTTCTGCTGGTTATCAGAAAAAGTATCTAATTGGTTCAAATTTTGAATAGTTTAAGTATTCAATCGGAGCAAATCTTAAATAAGGTTTTAAGAGGAAAACCCAGAAAAGGTTAGAGGGCTCGGTATGATTTTGGACTTAAATAAATGAACTCCATATTTTATGTTTGAGCAAATTTTCTTCCTTATGTAATACTTTACTTGGAAATATATTTCATAAGACGATTTTCTTGCTTATGTGACAAACAACGAGATAGAAAAAATATATTGACTACTGATAATTTTTATGCTTATTCACACAATTATGGTACTAGCGGAGAAAATAATGAATATTAAACTTAACGCAAGAGGACAATAAATTTCAACAACAATCCATAAACCCAAGTTTTGATGGCTTGTTATAGTCGTGATAATAGGTTATAATTATTATTTTAATCGATTATTACACTCTAATTTAGTATATTTTATTTTAGATTGCGCTTTAATCGTTAGTGTTCTGCATTAATTGTGTGTTTTATACCTTGTAGGACTGATTCCGAGCTATATAAATGTTGTGGAATGAATTCAAGTGATTTGGAGCTTTGAAGTGTGAGTAAAAGCCCAATGAATCAAGTTGTGACCGTATTCGGGGATCAACGGATGATAAAGCAACAAAACGAAGAATCGAGTATGCATATTATGCACTGTCTAGTAAAATGCACATAACCTTTTTCTCATAACTCCATTTGGGTTCCACAATATATGGTTAGAAATATAATTCAAAGCAACATAACTTTCATGTTTTATATTTTTCTACATTTCAAACGGAACATGGTGAAAAACATGGTCAAAATCGAGACTCCGGACCTAAGGCGGGCTGAGGTAGTATGCCTGCCATATACCGCGGTTCTACCGTGATCCCACTGCAACTACGGCCATCCAGGCCTGAAACTTGTCTTTTCTAGCGTATGAGAAGGTATAATTATTTGGGTCCGACTCTATTTGGTATATATACATGGAACAACGGTATTTTTAGATGTTGGACATATTTTTAACACAAATTCTACCTAAGGAGGCAGAGACACAATAGAAGTAATGCGGAGAATTCTTCTACGAGTTTTTCCTTCCTCTTCCTATTTTCATTATTGGTTATAACTTTTAGTATTGTAGTTTTACATACTACTATGAATATCTAATTTGTTATCTAGGGTTTTGATGGAATCTTTTGTAAGATAAATTCTTGTTATATTTTATAATTGAGCCGTAGTATTTACTCTATTTGTTCAACTATATTATTCTTGTGGTTGGCTGAAGGGACCTCAATTAGCTATGCCTAATTAGTATGTATTACTAATGAGAGAGTGCATATTTAGGTAGTTGTTGTACAACATCACTCCCTACGTATGTGAGGAATCAATAACCAAGTGTTTAAAGGTGGTATAGGGATAACGAAACCTTGGGTGCGATCTAAGTGAGCTGTAACAAAATCCAACTAGCGTAACTCAAGAGAGTGTGTCTAGTAAATTGTGGTAATTACTCGAGAGAGAGTTACAACTGTCAGACATGATCGGTAGAGAATACTTAAGTGAATTTATAGAAAACGTAGAGGGAAGGATTCCGACAATTGAAAAAATCATAACTCTAGACCTCCTTAATCTTGACTCCAATTCTTATCCTTGTTAATTGATAGTTTTACGGCTTTCTAGATTTGTTAGTTAATTAGATATAAATAAATAATATAATCTTTATAATTAGAAAATTGTTTGGACTTGTGTTTCTTAGCGATATTGAACAACTATAGATAAGTCTTAGTTCTCTGTGAGATTCGACTCCGGACTTGTAAACCAGATTACATTTACAGAGGCTATTTAGTCCTTTTCATAAGGTATAGTTGCGCGTGATCAAATTTTGGCGCCGTTATCGGGGAACTAACGGTGTAGTTGTGGCTGTATATATTGCTAGGTTTAATGTTTGAACTTTTTTTTTGTTTTTTTTTTTATTTTTTTTATAACTGTTGATTTGAGAAACATGACATCTTGGAATTATGAAAATTTAGGTGTAGATAGTTCTATTATTGATCCTCATACTTATTGTGAAGGAAATCACTCGTATAAAAATTATCAAAATATTCATGAGCGCGAGTTATGTGCACCAACTCAATCTTATTTGTTTAATGTGTGTGATGTGTGTGGTGGTAAAAATGGTCACTTTAATAGTGGTGTTTATATTTCTTATCTTCCCACACCCCCTTATTATGATGGTTCTACCTTTTCTTGTGAAATTAATAGGAAAAAAGAACCTGGGGATGCAGACCTGAAGGAGATCAAGGATATGTTAAAGTGCCTTGTGAAACAAAATAATGAAAAATAATTGCAGATAGAAAGGCAAGATGCAACTATTCGCAAATTGGAGGCTCAATTGAGTCAAGTAGTTGGATATTTTAATGCTCATTAAGCCAATATTAAGGATATTAGGCAAGAAGAGCATGAATTTGAGGTGTTAATTGGGGAGGTTAGAGTAGAACAACAACAACCTAGCCAACTATAATTTAAGGATGTCAATGTTAAAGAAGTGAGACTAGAGTCAGCCAAGGACATTGAGGACACAAATTTTGTTGACTATGGTATTATTGATGTTGAGGATGTTAAAAGTCTTGAAGTTCATGTGTGTGAGCGTATTGGTCCTCACTCCAAATATTTTTCTACATTGTGCTTGGATGACGATGTGGAAAGAGAGTCATCCGAGCCGATTGAGAAGTCAAGGAATGAGGAACAAGGTGCCTACATTCTAGAATTTTTCTTGTTAGAAAGACATTGCTACATACCTCATCTAAAAGCCAAGAAGTGTAGAATAGTATAATGGTTTTTTGGGACAATTAGATTTGTTCCTCCACCCCTGGAGCATAGCCAAAAACTTGATGCCAAATTGGGGATTCAATTCATAAACTCGAGGTGGAGACAAAAAGTGATTCGCGTCATACCGCTACGTTAAATCAAGCGCTTGTTGAAAGGCAATTCAGCTTTATTGCTTTCTTTTATTTATTTATTTTATGTTATTATTATATTATTTTTGAAGTGTCGATTTCTTTAGGAGCATGGAAAGAAAAAGTCACAATCCCAGTTCGCTCTCCATGAACATGTCATGACGACACTTAATCACTACAACTAGGTAAGCCAAACAATGCGGAAAAACAAATAACTTGTGGAAATTATAACTCAAGACCATGATTTAACCGAATGGAAAATGAAATGTAAAATGCCACTCGGCACAAACAACATAATATCTCAACTTCTACAATACTATCCCAAAACCCAGAAACTCACGGGAACACGAGCTGAAGGAAATGTAGTACAATGCTCTAACTCCGGAATGTCTAAAACAATAGTAAGAAGGAAGGCTAACTGCTAAAATATAGAATAAGATAGAGACTACTCAGTTTGCGGAAGCGGCAGATGTACCTCAAAGTCTCTGCTAGATCTCTCCGCCTCAAGGGTGATACTCCTAGGAAGTGGTACCTGGATCTGCACATGAAAAACATGCGCAGAAGGGCATGAGTACACCACAACGGTACTGAGTAAGTGCTAAGCCTAACCTTGGTCGGGTAGTGACGAGGAAGGTCAGGTCCCTACTGAGGTCAAACATAATAGTAAGCTTCAACAATATTAAATAAACGATATAAATTATAATAACAATGAAATAAGAAATGTTAAACCAGGCATCGACAATTATACAAATAACAGAGTAAAACCGGAAATCAGAACAACTCAATACCAATAGTAACACGAGGATCTCCCATGATACCGTCCTGTAGTCCCTTTTCAACTGTCCAGTGGATCTCCCGGGATACTGTCCCATAGTCTATCATATGTATATATCCAAAGGATCTCCCGGGATATTATCCCGTAGTTCAACTATAAATGCGTGAGGATCTACCAGTATCTCGATCTGTAGTCCCAAATGTAAATATACAGGGGATCTATTGGGAATCAAACCCATAGTCCCAAAATAAATGTGCATGGGGGATTTATCGCGAATCTAACCCGCAGTCCCAAAGTAAATATGCTGGGGGATCTATCAGGAATCTAACCCGCAGTCCCAACGTAAATATGCAGGGGTCACTAACAGGAATCTAACTCGCAGTCCCAACGTAAATATGCAGGGGGATCTATCAGGAATATAACCCACAGTCCCAAAGTAAATGTGCAGGGGGATCCATCAGGAATTGAACCCACAGTCCCAAAGTAAACAGACAAGGGAGGAGCTACTGGAATCTCACATCTACCCAATGTAAATACACAACAATAACAAGAAGATGCTCAGAAATTAAATTCCATCCCAAGGCAACAAATAATTCTAGCCTAACATACTTCACGTAATGAAACCAAGACAATTTAGCAAATAGGAAATATTAAATCAACTAAACATGCTCTTCTAACTAACAACAGGCTAAAAATTGCAAGTATAAAAGGAAGCAGGTATCAAAAGGAACTCAATCAAATACTTAAAGCAAAACTGGATTTTAACAATTAGCTCAAGTACGCGCTCATCACCTCACGTATTACTAGATATCATATCCTAAGGGGAAGGTCCCCCACACAAGGTTAGACAAGCCACTTACCTCGAATAAGCTCAAAATCAACTATAAATCACGTCCTTTCTATGAGTATCCGACTCCAAATGGCCCAAATCTATTCAATTCAAAATATATCGTAAATAACATTTCAAACAACTGATTCTACAATTAAATTCAAAGCTAAGAGGTGAAATTAGGTAAAATAACCAAAATGCCCCTTAGGCCGACATCTCGTAATCGGATGAAACTTATATTTTCAAAAACCTCATACTCTCACGAGTTTATACATAACATGAACACAAAAATTAGAGTTCAAATGACCCTTCAAATCCCAGATTAAAATACAAAATTCCAAGCACTAGTTCTTCCATTTTTTTTCCATGTTTCCATGAATTTCTAGGTTAATTTCAAAAAAAAATCACATTTTAGGTTCAAAAATCTTACCTCAAATCAATTCTCCTTGATTCCCTCTTGAATCTCCCTTAAAAGCTCTCAAATACTCTGAACTATGGTGGAAATTATGGCTCAAAATCGCGGATATAATGTTTTATAACTCATTGCCCAGTCCTGGAAATCCTTCATCGCGACTGCGACCTCAGCCACGCGATCGCGAAGCACATTTTAATTTTTCTCAAAATTTTCCCTACGCGAACGTGACACTCTCCCCGCGAACGTGATGCTGCAGACTCTTATACCTACGCGAATGCGAAGAGCAATTATACGGTACCCCAGATCCTCATACGCGAACGCGAATATTACCATGCAAACACGAAGCACCAGATCAAGACCTTCCACGAACGCGGAACCTCTCCAGCGAACCTGAAGAGTAAAAAACCACCTTCCAAAATCCTTCTACGCAATCGCGAGGGACCTCACGCGACCCAGAAGGCCAAAATTCCTCTACAACTGCTACTGTAATTTCTGCAATCTTCCAAGACTCAAAACTTCTCGTTAGCCATCCGAAATCACCCCGAGGCCCTGGGACCTCAACCAAAAGCACCAACACATCCTAAACCCTCATTAAAACTTGTTCCAATCATCACAATACCTCAAACAACACCAAATCCATCAATTCACATTAAGTTCAAGCCTAAGTTTTCTAAAAACTTTCGAAATACGCTTTCGATTAAAAACCAAACCAAACCACATCCGAATGGCCTGAAATTTTGCACACACATACCAAATGACCTAACGAAGCTATACAACCTTTTGGATTACATTCCAACCCTCGGATCAAAATCTCACTATCGGACTGGAAACTTTCAAAAATCAAACTTCGGCATTTCAAGTCTAAATTAGCTACAGACCTCCAAAACACAATCCAAACACGCTCCTAACCCCGAAATCACTTAACGAAGCTAACAGAACCATCAAATTTACATTTCGAGGCCATCTTCATACCGTTCCAACTACACATCTTTCCAACACTTAAGCTCTCATTTAGGGGTAAGTGTCCCAAAACTCTCCGAAACTAAAAATCAAACATCCCAGCAAATCAAATTAGCAGAAATAAACTTGGGGAAAGCAGTTAATAGGGGATCGCGACGTTAGTTCTTAAGATGACCCGCGGGGTCGTCACATCCTCCTACACTTAAACATTCGTTCATCCTCGAACGAGCATATTGACATACCTTAAGTAGTAAAAAGATGAGGGTAACGGCTGCATATATCCAGCTCGGATTCCCAGGTGGCCTCCCGGGTCGGCTGACCCCGCCACTGGAACTTTACTGAAGCAACGTTCTTTGACCTCAACTTCCTGACCTGCCTGTCCAATATAGCAACTGGCTCTTCAATATAAGATAGATCCTTGTCCAACTGGACTGAACTGAAATTTAACACGTGTGACGACTCACCGTGATATCTCCAGAGCATCAACACAGGGAATACCAGATGAACCTCTGCCAGGATGAGAGGTAAGACAAGCTCATAAGCAACCTCCATAATACGCCTCAAAATCTCAAAAGAGCCAATGAACCTCGGACTCAACTTTCCTTTCTTCCCAAATCTCATAACGCCCTTAATAGGCAAAACCCGAAGCAGAACCGACTCTCCAACCATAAAGGAAGCATCATGAACCTTTCGGTATGCGTAGCTCTTCTTTCTGGACTAGGCTGTATGGAGTCTATCCTGAATTAACTTAACCTTCTCCGAAGCATCCTGAACCAAATCTATGCCCAATATTCTGGCCTCACCCAACTCAGACCAACCCACCGGAGATCTACCCGCCTACCATACAAGGCCTTATATGGTGCCATCTGAATGCTGGACTGATAGCTTTTATTGTAAGAAAACTCCGCCAATGGAAAGAACGAATCCCAAGACCCTCCAAACTCAATCACGCATGCGTGGAGCATATCCTCAAGAATCTGAATAGTGCGCTCAGACTGTCCATCCGTCTAGGGGTGAAATGTTATACTCAACTCCACTCGAGTACACAACTCTTGCTGAATGGCCCTCCAGATCCGTGATGTGAACTGAGTACTTCTGTCTAAAACAATAGAAATTGGAATACCATGCAGACTGAAAATTTCCGGATATAAATCTCCACCAACCACTCTGAAGAATAAATGGTACACACATGAATGAAATGTGCACTTGGTCAGCTGATCCACAATAAACCAGATAGCATCAAAGTTCTTCAAAGCCTGTGGGAGTCCAGATACAAAATCTATGGTGATACGCTCCCATTTCCACTTCAGAATCTCTATCTACTGAAGCAACCCAACCGGTCTCTGGTGTTCGTACTTCACCTGCTGGAAGCTGGGGCATCTAGCTACAAATCCAACTATATCCTTCTTCATCCGCCTCCAACAATAGTGTTGCCTCAAGTCCTAATACTTGTTCGTGGCACCCAGATGGATGGAATACCGTAAACTGTAGGCATCCTCTAGAATCAGCTCCCGTAGCCCATCGGCATTAGGTACCCAAACCCAGCCCTACATCCTCAATACTCCATTCTCGCCAAGGGTCACATCTCTGGCATCACCATGTTGAACCTTGTCCTTAAGGACAGGCAAATGAGGGTCATCATATTGTTGCTCCCTGATACGATCAAATAATGAAGACTGAGAAACCACGCAAGCTAAAACCCAATTGAGCTCCGAAAGATCCAATCTCACAAACTGGCTGGCTAAGGCCTGAACATCCATCGCCATAGGCCTCTCCGATATGAGTAAATATGACAAACTCCACAAACTCTCCGCTTGGCAACTCAAGGCACCAGCCGCTACATTGGCCTTGCCCAAGTGAAACAAAATAGTGACGTCATAATCCTTCAGCAACTTTAACCACCTCCTCTAGCACAAATTTAGATCTTTTTGCTTGAACAAAAGTTGCAAGCTCCGATGATCAGCATAAATCTCCCAAGGCACACCGTATAGATAATGACACAAAATATTCAGGGCGTGAACAATGGCAACAAACTCAAAATTGTGGACAAGATAATTCTTCTCATGTATCTTCAACTGTTTGGATGCGTAGGTAATCACCCTACCGTCTTGCATCAAAGCTGCTCCAAGGCCAACTCTCGAGGCATCATTGATGGTATAAGACCCTGAACCTGTAGGCAATACGAAAACTGGGACTGTAGTCAAAGCTGTCTTGAGCTTTTGAAAGCTCACTTCACACTCCGATGTCGACTGAAATGGAGCACCCCTCAATCTAGTCATAGGGGCCACAATCGATGAAAATCCCTCCATAAAATGACCGTTTTAGCCCGCCAAGCCAAGGAAACTACGAATATCTATAGTTGGGGACGGCATGGGCCAACTATGAACAACCTCTACCTTCTTTGGATCCAACAGAATGCCCTTACTTGATACCACGTGGCCTAAGAATGCACTGAATCCAACCAAAACTCACATTTTGAGAACTTTGCAAATAACTTCTTCTCTCTTAGAGTGAAGCACTGTCCTCAGATGTTGCTCATGATCTTCCCGACTTCGGGAATACACCAATATGTCGTCAATAAAGATAATGACAAAAGATTTGATATATGGTCGAAACACACTGTGCATCAAATGCATAAAGGCTGCTAGGGCATTGGTTAGCTCAAATGACATAACAAGAAACTCGTAATGACCGTCCGAGTCTTGAAAGCAGTCTTCGCAAATCTGGCTCCTGAATCTTCAACTGATGGTAACCTAAGCATAAATTAATCTTAGAAAACACATGTGCGCCCTGAAGCTGGTCAAATAGATCATCAATACGAGGCAAAGGATTACTGTTCTTCACTCTGACCTTGTTCAACTAGGGATAATCAATACACATACGCATGACCATCTTTTTACTTCACAAACAAGACAAGAGTACCCTAAGGTGAAATATTGGGCCGGATAAAACCCTTATCAGGCAATATCTGTAATTGATCCTTCAACTCTTTCAACTTAAGAGGAGCCATATGATATGGTGGAATAGAAATGTGCTGAGTGCCAGGCAAAAAATCAATGCCAAAATCAATATCTCTATTAGGCGGTATGCCAGGAAGGACAGCTGGAAATGCATCGGGATAATCTCGTACCACTAGGACTAAATCAACAGGGGTATCAACACTGACATCTCTCAAAAAAGTTAAATATGCGGCACACCTCTTCTCAACCATACCCTTAGCTTAAAGGAAAGAGATAACTCTACTGGGAGTGTGATCTAAAGTACCACTCCACTCAACACGCGGTACATCTGGCATAGCCAACGTCACGATTTTGGCGTGACGATCAAGAATAGCACAATGGGGTGACAACCAGTCCCTGCCCAGAAAAAAAAATCAAAATCAACCATGCTGAGTAGCAATAAGTCCTCGTCTCAAAATAACGAATAATAACCAAACATGACCGATAAACGCAGTCCACAACAAGTAAATCCCCTATAGGAGTAGAAACATAGACAGGAAAACTCAAGGAACTCCCGAGGTATACATAAATGTGGAGCAAAATAAGAAGACACGTAAGAATAAGTGAAGCCTAGATCGAAGAGAATCAGTACACCTCTATAAGAAACCATGAAAAATACTTTTGATGATAGAATCGGAGGCAACAACCTCGATACTGGTAGGTGGGGTAGCAACTGAGGCTGTAACCATAGCCTGGGAACTCTGCGGGGCACTCTGTAGCCGAGAAGTCTGCGGAGGTGCACTCCTCCCAAGTCTAGGGCAATACCTCACCACATGGCGTATGTCACCACAATCAAAGTAACCTCGCGGCTGACGTGGAAATAGAAACGGTGGGGTATGGTTACTCCGAAACCCCTAAAATCATGAAGCCCTTTTGTGAAAGATGGGATGCAAACTGAGTTGCTGACCCACGAAACCTCTACCGTATCGTACTCTTCCACCAAAATAAGGATAATTGGGTCTCCCTAATCTGCGAGGCCTACTGTCTCCTATATACTCTCCCTCCTGACCTCGTCTGTCCTCTCTCTCCTGGACCTACCTGTCTCCTACTCGGTAAGAGGTCCTCACCACTCGCTGAACAGTGACCACAGGCAGTGTCGCCATGACACATGGAACCTGACCAATGGGAATTCCCTGCTCTGGAGTATGGGCGGAAGGAGTTTGAGTCCCTCCCCTGACCTGTGAAGTAGTTGGTACAACTTGAATCAATCCCACCTTAATCAATGTACCAAACATGCTAGGAACTGTGCCAAAGTCTCCTGAAGGGCTGTAGTAGTAGTAGCAGGCGTGCCAAGTGCCTGGACTCCGGCTGGATCTGCTGGTAGTACCTTGGCAGCAGCTAGCGTGGGTGCCCTCATGCATCACATGCACGTCCTCGGCCTCTACCCTGGCCCTGGCCTCTAACGACTTCATTAGGGGGCGCGGGTGTCTGATTATCTCGAGTAGCACAAGTCCTCACCATCTGTGAGAGAATAGAAGGCAGAAATTTAGGATTGTGATGTCAAAATCTCGCACAACAGGGAGGTCAAATGAAGTGGAATTTTCCTAACATTTATATATACTCTCATACCGATCAACAAGACTCTAATAAACTGGCATGTGTTCCATGACTCCTATGAACCTAGAGCTTTGATATCAACTTGTCACGACCCCAGTTCGCCCTCCGTGGACATACCGTGATGGCACCTAGTCTTTACAACTAGGTAAGCCTAACAATACGGAAAAAAATAACTCGTGGAAATTATAACTCAAGACCAAGATTTAACCGAATGGAAAACAAAATGTAAAATGCCACTCGGCACATACAGCACAATATCTCAACTTCTACAATACTATCCCAAACCTCGAAAACTCACGTGAACACAAGTTGAAGGAGATGTAATACAATGCTCCAACTCCAGAACGTCTAAAACAACAGTAAGAAGGAAGGCTAACTGCCAAAAGATAGAATAAGATAGAAACTCCTCGGTTTGCGGACGCGGCAGATGTACCTCAAAGTCTCTGTTAGATCTCTCCGCCTCAAGGGTAATACGCATGGGTAGTGATACCTGGATCTGCACATAAAAACATGCGCGGAAGGGGCATGAGTATACCACAGTAGTACTCAGTAAGTGCCAAGCCTAACCTCGATCGGGTAGTGACGAGGAAGGTCAGGGCCCTACTGAGGTCAAACATAATATTAATCTTCAACAATATGAAATAAACGATATAAATGAGAACGACAATGAAATAAGACATGTTATACCAGGCAGCAACAATTATACAAATAACAGACAAAAACCAGAAATCAGAACAACTCAATACGAATAGTAACAGGAGGATCTCCCAAGATATCCTTTGTAGTCCCTTTTATCAAATGTCAAATGGATCTACCGGGATATCGTCCCGTAGTCCAACATATGTATATCCAAAGAATCTCCCAGGATACCGTCCCGTAGTCCAACTATCAATGCGAGGGGATCTACCGGAACCCCGGTCCGTAGTCCCAAATGTAAGTATGCAGGGGGATCTATCGGGAATCGAACTCGTAGTCCCAAAGTAAATGTGAAGGGGGGATCTATCGGGAATCTAACCCGCAGTCCCAAAGTAAATATATAGGGGGATATATTGGGAATCTAACCCACAGTCTTAAAGTAAATATGCAAGAGGATCTATAAGAAATTGAACCCGCATTTCCAAAATAAACAGACAAGGGGAGGAGCTACCAGAATCTCACATCTGTAGTCCCAATGTAAATACACAGCAACAACAAGGAGATGTTCAGAAATGAAATTCCATCCCAAGGAAACAAGTAATTCTAGCTAACATACTTCACGTAATGAAACCAAGGCAATTTATCAAATAGGCAATTTTAAATCAATTAAACATGCTCTTCTAACTAACAATAGGCTAAAATTTGCAGGTATAAAAGGAAGCAGGTACCGAAAGGAACTCAGTTTTAAATACTTAAAGCAAAACCGAATTTCAACAATTAGCTCAAGTACGCGCTCGTCACCTCACGTACAAAGAATTTACTTACTAAATATTATATCCTAGGGGGAAGGTCCCCCACACAAGGTTAGACAAGCCACTTATCTCGAATCGGCTCAAAATCAACTAGAAATTACGTCCTTGCCACGAGTATCCGACTCCAAATGGAAAAAATCTATTCAATTCAATTACATATTATAAATAACATCTCAAAAAACTGATTCTACAATAAAATTAAATGATAAGACGCGAAATTAGGTAAAATGACCAAAATTCCCCTCAAGCCAACGTCTTGGAGTTAGATGAAACTTATATTATCAGAAACCTCACACTCTCACAAGTATATACATAATAAGAACACAAATATTGGAGTTCAAATGACCCCTCAAATCCTAGATTAAAATTCAAAATCCCAAGCCCTAGTTCTTCAATATTTGTCCAAGTTTCCATGAATTTCTAGATTGATTTCACAATAGATTCACTTTTTAGGTTCAAAAATCTTACCTCCAATCAATTCTCCTCGATTCCCTCTTGAATCTCCCCCAAAAGCTCTCAAATACTCAGCTATGGTGGAAAATATGGCACAAAATCGTGGATAAAATGTTTTATAACTCACTGCCCAGTTCTGGAAATCCTTCATCACGATCATGACCTTAGCCACGCGATCGCGAAGCACATTTTTATTTTTCTCAAAATTAACCTACGCAAATGTGACAATCTCCTTGCAAACGCGATGCTTTAGACTCATATACCTATGCGAATGCGGTCGCACCTACGTGAACGTGAAGAATAATTATACGGGACCCCAGATCCTTACACACAAATGTTAACATTACCATGCAAACGCGAAGCACTAGATCAAGACCTTCCGCGAACGCGGAACGTCAATCGCGTACGCGAAGTGTAAAACACATTCCTTCCAGAATCCTTCTACGTGATCGCGAGGGACGTCACGCGAGCATGAAGGCCAAAATTCCTTTCAACTGCTGCTGCAATTTTTGCAATCTTCCAAGACTCAAAACTTCCAGTTAGCCATACAAAATCACCCCGAGACCCCAGGATTTCAACCAAAAGCACCAACACATCCTAAAACCTCATTCAAACTTGTTCCAATCATCACAACACCTCAAACAATACCAAATCCATCAATTCACATCGAATTCATGCCTAAATTTTCTAAAAACTTCCGAAATATGCTTTCGATAAAAAACCCAACCAAACCATCTCTGAATGGCCTAAAATTTTGAAGACACATCCCAAATGACCTAACGAAGCTACAACAACTCTAGGAATTCCATTCCGACACTAGGATCAAAATCGCACTATTGGACGGGGAAACTTTCAAAAATCAAACTTCGACATTTCAATCCTAAATTAGCTACAGGCCTCCAAAACACAACCCGAATACGCTCCTAACCCCAAAATCACCTAATGAAACTAACAGAACCATCAGACTTTTATTCCGAGGTCGTCTTCACACTGTTCTGATTATGGACAACTTTCTAACACTTAAGCTTTCATTTAGGGACTAAGTGTCTGAAACCTCACCGAAACTCAAAATCGAACGTTCAGGCAAATCAAATTAGCACAAATAAACTTGGGAAAATAAGTTAATAGGAGATTGGGGTGTTAATTCTTAAGAAGACCCGTCGGATCGTCACAACAAAGCTATTGGAAGGATGCAACAACAAACCAAATGGTTGAAACTAAGTGTGAGGTACCCACACGAAGGATGAAGCTTGGGAGAAATCTGAGTATCCCATGAGCTTTTTGTGATTCGACCTTTGGCGTACCAGGAGTCTCTTTTACCCTTTTTATTAGTTATTGTGTGCATTGGGGACAATGCACAATTTTAAGTGTGGGTGAGGAGATTGTCTGGGTGACTTTCTATGCTATTTTAGTTATATTAGTTTAATTAAATAATAGTTTTTTAAAGATTGGACTTTTCCCGATGAAGGATCTATTAAAAAATTTTCTTGAGGGATTTAAGTCTAAAATAAATTAAAAAAGGGAGATTTTCTTTGTTAGGTAGTGTAGCAATTTTCCCTCGATTTTTCTTTGTGCCGCGGTTCTTTTCCAAGGGTTTTGTTTGAACCGGGTATTGTTAGTTTTTTTTGGAGTAGGAGCCATTGTGTTGTGTTTTGAATTGAAGCAATATCTCTTGACTTTGTTATGCTTTGAAAATAGTGAGTACTTTAGTTGTGATGCTTAGGCTCAGTTTTTGACTCTTGTATAAGTACCGTAAATTGTATGATTTTAACTTTACTTAACTGCTTTGACTAGAGTGTCTTGATGAATTCAATCCTGAGTGAGTTATGTACCATGTGTGTGTAAGGATTTGTTATATTTTGTGCATTGCATTTGATGCCTAGAACTTGCCCCTGTGTGCTTGCAAAGCGACATAGTAGTTTCGTTCAGTCTTGAAAGTGACATAGACGTTTCTTTCTTTAGCCAAATATGTATATTTTACCTCCGTAATTGTTATGTATCATAGTTAACCCTTTGAGCCTGTAATCTTATTTCTTTGGAAACCACATTACAAGCCTTACCCATTTGTTTGAATTAATCATCTATTTGAACCTTTTAGCCTCTCATGAGCACTTGAATTATTATGAACTGTGTAAAAGTTAAAGTGTGAGGTAGTTGGTTTGGCTTTTGAGCGGAACTAATGAAAATAAGGATAAAAGTACATTGTTTTAAAAAAGTAATATCCACTTGAATTGAGAAAAAAAATAGTTGGATTGTTGTGGAAAAAAAAATTCCTTGATAAGTTGTGGCTCTTGATATAAGTGTGCTTAAAGAAGAATGTAGTAATATACATTGATGTGAAGGTGGAGTTTTGGTTTGACATAAGTATTGGGTTTGAATATTAAAGTATATGCATTAAAGTGCTTCGGGAGGTGTAATCACTCTTATATCTAAATGTATCCTACCCGTCCTGTAGCCTACATTACCACCAAATAAAGTCCTAATTGATCCTAGATTGAATCAGCTCGCTTAGTGGAGTCGTACACTATAGGCAAGCTTATGGTGCATCTTTTATGGCATATGAATATTATTTCTGAGAGTGGGTGAATTCCTTCTATCTTGAGTTCCTAAGTGTTCTTAAATTTTATTGTATGGAACTACTTTCTTTTGTTGTGTGGGGGCACTTGATTCATGAAGGAAAAAGTAATGTTAGTGACCTCTATGTTAGAGTAAGTAGGTGAGTTGTGAATAATGCACGGTACTTCAAATCTTGAGGTGAAGATATTATGCTTTTGTTCTTAGTCTATTTTAAATATTCTTGGTGTGATGAGTTAGGAGAATTATTTAAAAATGTCGTATCTATAAAAAAAGTGTAGTTTAATTGCTCGAGGACGAGCAATGGTATAAGTGAAGGGTGTTGATAATAGACTATAATTACGTATTTTAGTCGATATTACACTCTAATTTACTGTACCTTAGTTGAGTTTGCGCTTTAATTGTTAGTATTTTACACTAATTGTGTGTTTTATGCCTCGTAGGAGTGATTCCGAGCTATGTAGATACTATGGAATGAATTCAAGTGATTTGAAGCTTTGAGGTCTGAGTAAAAGCCCAAGGAATTAAGTTGTGATCGTATTCAGGGATCAACGGATGATAAAGCAACAAAAAGAAGAATCGAGTAGGCATATTATGCACTATCTAGTAAATACACATAACTTTTCGCACAGAATTTCATTTGGGCTCTACAATCTACGGTTGCAAAGATAATTCAAAGAGCTACAACTTTTATGTTTTATATTTTTCTAAATTTCAAACGGAACAGGGTGAAAAATACGGTTGAACCCGAGATCACATACCTAAGGCGGGCTGAGGCAGTATACCTGCCATACGCCGCGGTTCTACCGCGGTCCCACCGCGGACATCCAGGCCTGAAAATTTTTTCTTTTTAGCGTAGGAGAAGTTATAATTATTTGGGCCCGACTCTACTTGGTATATATACATGAAAAATGGTATTTTTAGATGTTGAACATATTTTTGACTCAAATTCGACCAACGGAGACAGAGACACAATAGGAGCAAGGCGGAGATTCCTCTTCCTATTTTTTATTATTGGTTATGACTTTTAGTATTGTAGTTTTAAATACTATTATGAACATCTAATTTATTATCTAGGGTTTTGATGGAACCTTTTGTAGGATAAATTCTTATTATGTTTTTATAATTGAGTCGTAGTATTTACTCTATTTGTTCAACTATATTATTCTTGTGGTTGATTGAAGGAACCTCAATTAGCTGCGCCTATTTAGCATGTATTACTCGGGAGAGAGTGCATATTTAGGTAGTTGTTGAACAACATCACTCCCAACGTTTGTGAGGAATCAATAACCAAGGGTTTAAAGGTGGGATTAGGGATAACAAAACCTTGGATACGATCTAAGTGAGCTGTAACAAAAGCCAACCAGCGTAACTTGGGAGAGTGTGTCTAATAAATTATGGTAATTACTCGAAAGAGAGTTACGACAGTCAGAGCTCTCATGATCGGTAGAGAATACTTAGGCCAATTTGTAGAAAACGTAGTGGGAAGGATTCCGACAATTGGAAAAATCATATCTCTAGACCTCCTTAATCTTGACTCCAATTCTTATCCTTGTTAATGGATAATTTTACTGCTTGCTAGATTTATTAGTTAATTAGATAAAAATAAAAATTATAATCTTTATAATTAGAAAATTGTTTGGACTTATGTTTCTTAGCGATATTGAACAACTATAGCTAAGTCTTAATTCTTTGTGGGATTTGACTCCGGACTTGTAAACCGGATTATATTTACAACGACCATTTAATCTTTTTTATAAGACATAGTTGGGCATAATCAGGTCGTTGTTTCCTATCACCTTATTATATGGAGAATATTTTTTCTTTTTCAGTAAACTAAATTTTCCCATTAGATAATCCCATAAATTGGTGGGTAGCTGATCAACTGCTCATTCAATTACGTAAGATCAAGTTAATTAACTGGATACCTTCCGTGATAATCTATGTTGTTTCATTAGCTGTATATTTTAAATCGTTGAAGTTTGAAGTTTTATTATCCATCATACAATTTTATACTCAATCTTGTCCACGAAATGTGACCTACTAAGAAATATATTTGTGTATACTATCCGATATCATACACCAAACTTTTCTAATTAGCGTGGGTAAACCAATCATATATCTTGGTTTATGGCAGGGAATGGTCTAGTTGTGAGCGGAAGCAACATAGCTTTAATTTCCTCGTCTAGTCATGGATTAATTTTTACAATAACAACTATCCAGTATAATCCTACAAAGTGGGATCTGGGGAGGGTAATATGTAGACGAGCTTTACCCCTACCCGAAAGGGAAGAGAGGTTGTTTCCAATCGACCCTCGGCTCAGCGAAGGAAAGGAAAAACAAAAACAAAAACAAAAACAAAAGAGCATTAGTAAGTCCAGCAGAAATAACGTAAATAATTATCTGAACATAAGAACCACAAATAAAATAGCATGCAATAATATCATACAATATTACCATAAATAACTACCATAAGGGAGACACAATCCAAAACACAAATCATCTATGTATAGCCCTACCAAGCCTCACCCAACCCCGGGTGAGTAGTACGAAAAACCCTAGGGGCCCCTATCCTACAACCCTAATACTAGACCTCCAGACTTTCCTATCAAGGGCCATGTCCTCGGAAACCCGCATTCTAGCCATGTCATGCCTAATCACCTCCCCCCAATACCTCTTAGGCCTCCCTCCGCCTCGCCGAACGCCGACCATCGCCAGCCGTTCACAACTCCTCACCGGGGCATCAGGACTTCTCCTCCGCACATGCCCGAACCACCGCAGCCTCGCTTCTCGCATCTTCTCATCTACCGGGGCCACCCCCACCTTCTCTCGAATAACTTCATTCTTAATCTTATCTAACCTGGTGAGCCCGCACATCCACCTGAGCATTCTCATCTCCGCAACCTTCATTCTCTGAACATGAGAGTTCTTCACTGGCCAGCACTCCGCCCCATACAACATTGTATGTCTAACCACAACTCTATAAAATTTTCCCTTGAGTTTCTGTGGAACTTTCTTTTCACACAGGACTCCTGATGCAAGCCTCCACTTTGACCATCCTGCTCCTATACGATGAGTGACGTCCCCGTCAATCTCTCCGTCCCCCTGAATCACAGACCCAAGATATCTGACACTGTCCCTCTTGGCGATGACTTGAGATCCAATCATCACGTACCTGCCTACTTCGCTAGGCTCGGCGCTAAACTTGCACTCCAGGTATTCTGTCTTAGAGCTACTTATTTTGAAACCCTTAAACTCGAGAGTCTGTCTCCATACCTCTAACTCTCAATAACACTGATTCTCGTCTCGTCTATCAAGACTATATCATCAGCAAATAGCATACACCAAGGCACATTCCCTTGAATATGTCTGGCTAGAGCATCCATCACCAAGGCAAACAAGAGAGGGCTAAGCGCAGATCCTTGATGCAGCCCCATAACCATTGGAAAATGGTCTGAGTCGCCACCCACCGTCCTAACCCTAGTCTTAGCTCCGTCGTACATGTCCTTGATTACTCTGATGTAGGCTTCCGGCACGCTCTTCGCCTCCAAGCACCTCCATAGCACCTCCCTTGGGACCTTGTCATACGCCTTCTCCAAGTCGATAAGCACCATGTGCATGTCCCTTTTCTTATCCCTGAACTGCTCCACCAACCTCCTGACAAGGTGGATAGCTTCTGTAGTGGAGCGACCCGGCATGAAACCGAACTAGTTCGTAGATATAGATGTCATCTCCCTCACCTTCGCCTCAGTCACCCGCTCCCAGACCTTCATGGTGTGACTTATTAATTTGATACCCCTATAATTGTTGCAGTAGCACTGGATGTCCGCTTTGTTCTTGTACAAGGGCACCACTGTACTCCACCTCCGATTAATTTTTGAAGTTACATAAAATATAATAGTAATGTTTGAAAGAGAGACCGTTGATATAGAGAAAGAAAGTGCAATATTATATTAGTGGTGTACGCAACATTTTAAGTTGTATCGCTGTATTGTCCTAATCAATTAATTTGTAAGCAGATAGGTTCCGGAGCTATTTTGGTTTTCAGATTTTACTTCTTAAACCAAATTGTTTTTTACTTGTAAATTGCCAGGTGTCGGCCAATTGTATATGAATATAATTTTTATTTAAAATATTATTTTAATACGTAAGAATTTTTTTTCCTGCAAAGCAGCATTGATTCATATCCTGTATGAGGCATAAGAAGGTATAGTGCTAATATAAAATTTTAATATCATATTAATACTGTGTTTGGTTAGCAAACGAGGTATAAGTTATTCCAAGATTAAAATTAACATCGGAATAACTTATACCTTATAGAGTTCGGTATAATTATCAGCAATATAACTTATACATTTTTCTTACAAATTATGCTATTATCATATTTAATGAAATATATCAAATAATGAATAAAAAATAATTTCAGCATAACTTATTCCAACGCATAATTTATACAAATATAATTTATCCCGGTATATAAGCCGTATTCAAACCAAACGACCTAACTAATAGTGTTCTGCCACAGCATGCAATTGCCATGTAATCCATAATTAACTGATGAAGACGACAGCAGATTCTCTAGAAAACGAAAGATTCAAAGTTTTGATGCCGAGGCAACAAAATGGCAATACATGTACTGCTAAAATCACTAAAGTCAACCATGTTGCATCTTTATAACAGTTTAGAATTTCTTCAGGCGCATTTAGGGCATGATTTAGTTATAAGTTAAGGTCAGCTTTGATGTTCTTTCAAAAAAGAAATTTATAATTTGAAGATATTTATATTAGTAATAAAAAGACGAGTGGACTAACAGCAACCCATGTGTTTATGTGTAATATGAGGAAACTTCGTGAGGATCAAGAAAACCGCAGCTAATTTGAGTAACTCTTCATTATCAACGTGCAACTTTTGGAAAATATTTCGGTGTGAAACTAAAGCACATTCACATGGATATTTCTACATTCTACGATTCCTCGCCGTGATCTCATAATTTTGTCATATTGCATGATCATCGTGCCACGCATGCACTTGGTATACATAGTCAAAATTCATATATCTAATCCAAAAATTTAGTAACCCGATATTTATGAGCACGTGATTTTTGTCTCACTTGAAATATTCCTATAGAATTTATTATAATTAGAATTTTTTTTTTTAAATTTTTAGAAATTAATTGTATGATTTTTTTGCTTGTTTGCGTTTTTGTACATTTTTAATTAATATAATTCATAAAAAATACAAAATAGCATATTTGCATTTAGGACCCAATTGTTATATTTTTTTAGGTTTATTAGTTAATTAATAGTACAAAAATAAAGAAATAACAAAAAGTAATCATTTTTTACATTTGTTAGTTTTCTTTTTAAAAATTGGGATTTAGGTTATTTTAGAAATTAATTAATTTTGGTTGTAGAATTTAAATTGGGTCTTATCTATTTTTATTTTTGTTTTTTGTACTTGTTAAAATCTGGAAAATGAAAAAAAAAAAGGAATTAATTAAATAAAAAGAGAAAAAAGAAGAAAATAAATAAAAGAAAGAAATCAAAGACATGCCTGGTTTGGGCCAATTTTGAATACAATTACCAGCCTAAACCTGTAAACCCATTTCAAATACCCGTCCTAGCCCAAAATCACGAATCGGTCCAGGACACCCCCATGACCAAAACGACGATGTATGGCTCCAATCAATCAGAGTCGTTGATGTTGTTTAGTTGAAAGGATGAGAACTAACGAGGTTATGGCTATATAAATGTCAGATAGACCCTTTAACCCCCGTTCACCTCTCAAAACACCCCTAATATCGCCAGTGTAACACCACCCTAAAGTCACCCTCCCTCCGCAGGCCGGAAATCGCCTCCACCGGCGGCCGGTCTCCAATCAACCCCAGATTTACACCCTCAAATCCCCCCTCCTTTCCAATGCCCTAAATCCCAGCCCTCGAATCTCAACCGTTCGTCTCGAATCTTCGATCAAATGAGTGATTGTTCCGCCGTCCACGGTGGCGCCGGTCTCCAAATAGTCCCAAATTTACACCACAATATCCTCTCACCCTCCTCTCCCTAAATCCCCATGCACCGTCCCGCAAATCTCAGTAGAAAGTCTCGAATATTGATTTGAAAATCCGGTCAAAACACCACCACTTCCAAAATTCGTCAAAATTAACACCATATGATCTCCTTACACCCCTCACCCCAAATCCCAAAACGAAATACCTCAAATCTGGCTTGAATCCCTTGATTCTTCGATCTAGGGTTTTTAGAGTTTTCAATATGATGCATGAAGGACTACTGTTCAATATAAGCTAAGTCTTCTGATTTCTTTTCTTTCAGTTTTAATTTCTACTACTTTTCTGTAAGTTAATAAGAGTCTAGATAGATCTAGGTTAAATTTACAACACCACGTTCATTTGTTGTTTACCTGTATTTAGATTAATCCAGTCTTTTTTAGGTCTTGTTGTATAAATTTGGATTATTTGTGTTAAGTCATTAAAATTTTGATTTTGTTTGTTTAGTTCTTAATTTTGGTTTAAATTTGCTCTGTCTGCTTCGTTTTTCTGGTTGGTTTTGTATCTGATTTCCCTAGTTGATCTATAGAGGTTCCTTTTATTCTGATTTTTATCTTATTTGTTTAGTACTAATTGCTAGTTCACCAATTACCCTAGTTTGATTAGAGCTAATATGATTAGTCGATTTGGTTTGGGTATAATTGATCAATTAATTTTATTTAAAACTAAGGATAGTTAGTTATGAAATTGAGCTTGGGTGATTTGATAATTCCAGTTGAATGAAGGGTACGATAGGTATTCCTAGTTAGAATATGATGCTGTACTTGAATCTAAAACATTCTAGAGTGGGGTTCGAATGTGAAATTCAGGTTTTAATGGATATAACTTGACTAACAAGTTATGAATTGAGGGACTAATTGTTCAAACTGAAAATTGGAAAGGTCTAAAGGTAAAATAAAAACTAAAACTTTGCCCTAGCTTACTCACCTACAAAGGCATAGGTATCTTGACTAAAAAGGCACGAAAAAACCCTTGTGAAAATTGATCCTAAGTACACAAGCAAAAAAAAACAAAAAAACGAAATAGAAGATCAAATTTTAGGAGAACTCTGAAAAATTGAAAACAAAATATATACTCTGAAAATACTATTTCAGTTTCAAATTTTCAAAAGTGCAAGAATAATTTGAGTTGGAGTGCTTTGAATCTATTTTAAAAGTTGTGTGTACCCTGGTTCTATTTGATAAATTCTCATGTTCAATTTTGCGTTTCGAGCTTGGCTTACTGTTGTATTTGTTGCTGTTATTATTTCCTTCCTACATACTCATCGATATTTATTTGCTATAATTTCAGGTATTTCCCCTATCTCAGGAGATCTGAAAGTACAAATCTATGTGTATGTATAGTTTCATATTTGAGTAATGAAGGAATATTCATTTTTCGTGTTGAAATTGTAGATATAAATGTTGTTAGCTTTAGCGATAGTTGTAACACTTATTCAATGATTTTGGATTGTAATTGGACAGACTATTTGGGACTGTCTAAGATTTTGAGTGATTTTGTTTCTCCATCCTAATCTCATGAACACTGCAATTAGAAATTAGATTATGATAGGATTTCAGATTCCTGATTAGATTGTTACTAGGTTTTGTTCGATTGTATGCATAATATGAGTCTTTGAAGGCTATGATTCACTAGTGGATCTTATAGTGTTTTCAGGCTTTAGTTACATGTTTCTGTCTCTAGCCATGGTTGTAATCCATAGTGGATCTGTTGTTATCCCATAGCTTGTGATTTGGACGTTAGAATTAGTTCAATTGCATACAACTATGTGTTGATCAGGATGTTAACTAATATGATGCAACTGACATCTCAACTGCAAATGTTATGCCAATCAATTTGACTACCAATAATACAACTTGCTTAGTCATGGCCCATTTGAACCAATGATGCATGTCAAAATTAGATCCATTGTGATGTGGGCTTCAGATTTAATTCCGAAAATTGTCTCAAGGGAAGCCCAGTTTCCTTGTTGTTATTTCCTAGTCACTATTAAGAAGCCCATGTTGCCATATTTATTAAATACTACTCCTACCTCATTGAAACTAATTTAGTCATGCAATTTTGGGCCTTCCGTGTTAAGTAGCAAATTTAAATTCGGAGGTTTCCTCTTGTTTAAATTTGGACTTGAACAGAATGCCTGAATACTATTCATTAGGGCTATTTCAGACAAATTAATTAGAAAAATAATAGTTTACTCTAGGGTGGCTTTTAAATAAAAATGAGGTGCGCCGCACCAAACAAAATTCATAAACTGTGTGGCTCTCTTTAAATGATCTTGTTAAAATGCTTAGAAATTTGGGACATGTTGTTTAGCGAACTTCACTGCTTCCCCCAAAGATAATATTACGTTAGTCGCTTTAGGCGCGTCTTTTAATAATTTTACCTTCCTAAATACGGGTGTGCATTTCATGTGGCCCAAATCCAAACCCAAAATATTGGAAAAATGTGTTCTGGATCCGGGTACATTTCATGTGACGCGATCCAAAAATATGTTTTAAATGACATTCACGTTCCTAAAATTCAATTAAAAGCATTAAATAATTTAAAATTGCACTATAGGATGAACGTATATTAAAATCAGAATTTAGCCAATTATAATAGTTTAAGTGACTGTGCTAGAACCACGGGATCCGGAGGTGTCTAACACCTTCCCTAGGGTCAACAGAATTCCCTACTTAGAATTTTTAGTTCGCAGACTTCTAAATGAAATTCGATTTTTCCTCGATTGGGATTTAAAATAAATCGGTGACTTGGGACACCAGAAAACAAACCATCCGAGTGGCGACTCTGAATAAAATTGAATAAATAATCCCATTTCGAATAATGTCACTTAAATTGAAAAAACTCTCTTATACACCACCTTTCGGGGTGGTGTGTAAAAAAAGAGGTATGACAGCTCTGGCGATTCTGCTGGATCGGACCCAGAATCTCTGGTTTAGGGTTCAAGAATTCAAGCTTAGAATAACTGTTATATTTGGCTTATATGATTTTATTACATGTTACATGCTATATGTGCTAAATGTTTTTTACCGCTTTGATATTGGATAAATTGTATATATAAACTATTACGAATCCCTTCATCTTTCTGAGTCTTCTACATCATGGAGAAGGGTGCACTTTGTGTAGTTTCTCTTCTGTTTAGAGTCTTTTCCCATATAGAATGAGGTTCGGATAAGTTACTAAACCGGCGGAGCTTCTCTATCCCTGGTACGCTGCCCCCCGCTCAAGTAAGCCAGGTCTAGAACAATAAACCCAGGTTTTGAACCTAGTATAACAAAACGTCATGCTAGATCCCTAGTAGGAATGTTTGTTTGCATCACGTACATTTGACTTAGGGGACTCAACACAGGGGTTGGGTCCGTCTAGGACAGGTGACCTGAAATGAAAAGACCAGTCTGACGAGTTTTACATGCTACTTGTGCATTTATTTGCTTTGGCATGTTGACCGGCTTGCCGTTAAGGAAAGAAAACTGAGAAAAATGTCAGTGTTAGGACTAAGTGAGAGTAATCACTTGTTTCGGAAAACCAATGTTCAAATAGTACTGAAATGCTGCCGGAATTTTGGAAAAGAAAACAAAAACAAACAAGAAAAAAGAGACTTTTTAAAATTTGGTTTGACAAAGCATTTTGCCCGAACTACGCTGGTTTGATTCTCACTAGGTGTGAGATACGTAGGCAACCCTTCAACGGGTCCAACCTCCCTTTTTGCAAAACATATCCAAAAAGAATGTCAAAGTTTTAATTGTTGTCCTAAATAAATCGCGTGATGCCGTTCTAGTTAAAACAAGCCAAATGTCCCCAAAAGGACTCCAGAAGGCTGTTTTTGCAAGAGCAGACGCCCTGAGTCATTTTTAAAGGGTTTGCGGGTACAACCTTAAATATTCCTTTCAAAAGTGCTGCAATTCCATATCGGAAAAACCAAGTCCTTGTTTTCATAAATAAATAATTTTTTGCAAAAAATAGCTCCTTTTCTCTTTTAGGTCAAAATAAATCAATAAATCCCCTTTAAATAAATGTGCTGGATGAATACCTATGACATTGAACCCTTCTCAGTCCTGAGTGGGATCCCTTTGCAACTCCACATGTGGTGGAATGATTTGGGTAAAGGTAGTAGAGAAACCATGGTTAAGATTTTGGGTGGTCTCGTCGGATTGTTTAACATCAAACCAAGAACAAATACTATTGAATCACTGATACCATTCTGGGATCCAACGCGTAATGTATTCCGGTTCTCAGACTTTGAGCTTACACCCACACTAGAGGAGATCGTGAGATATGCGGGTCTTCACGGGAATGTTAAAAGTAGCTTCTTGGACTTATTGAGCATTCGTCGGGACATTCAAAATAAACATCTATCAGAAGGGTGTTGCACACTTTATTTCTTATACCAACGATATGGCAACCTGAAAGGTTTTGAGGAGCCCAATACTGATTTGACACATACCGGGAACAAAGATAAATGGGAGGCCCAACGAGGATTGGCATTCATGGTAGCTTTCCTGGGAATCATGGTTTGTTCAAGAAAAGACAGTCATATAGACATTGGCCTTGTAGGAATGTTGGATGTCGCCATAAAGAAGCCTACTAGCACAATGGTTCCTTTGATTGTGGTGGAAATGTTCGAGCCTTAACCATGTGCCGAGAAGGTACGAAATTCTTTCAGGGTTGCAATCTGTTGCTACAACTATGGATGCAAGAGCACCTTTGCCACCGAACGGGGTACATAAATTATGGTATAACTGGGTTGAGTTGCATTGAATAAATTGAGACCCGGGTGACGGGTATTGAGTTCCTCGAGGGCACTGAAGCTTGGTTTTCATGCTTGAGATCTCTGACGGCGGATAAAATTGAATGGGCTTTCGGATGGCTTCCCGCTACTGAGGTTGTATACACGTTAGCAGAAGTTTCTAATATTCTTTTAATGGGTGTTCGGAGCATCCAACCCTACTCTCCCTACCGAGTCCGGTGGCAGCTAGGGAGATTCCAAACCGTCAACAGTGAAGAAGATCTGAGTAAACAAGTCATCGAATTAGGCCCGAAAGCTGCCTTCCCAGAAGGAAAGATTCGACAAATATGGAATTAATGCAGGTACCTTGAGCCTAAAACCATAGTTCAAGATCGGGCTAAGGGCGAAGTAGACCCTAAATACTTGGTTTGGTTTGGCAAAAGGTTTCAAATTCCTGAGAGGCCTGCCAAGAGACCGCATGTTCAACACTTTACTGACGAAGCGCAAGTGCATGTTCAACACTTCATGGCGACCCCATTGCTCACCTAAAGAATTATTGCAATCAACTACATGGGGCTGGCAGAAAAGAAGAGTTGTTGATGGCGTACTTCAGAGAAATCTTAGTGGGCATTGCTTCAGAGTGATATATGGACCAAGACGTCTCACGATGGCACATTTGGGACGATCTTGCCAGAGATTTTGCAAGGCAATTTCAATACAACATCAAGATTGCGCCAGACAGGAATTACTTGGCAAATTTAAAAGAGAAACCTTCGGAAAGCTTCAGAGAATATGCTATTAAGTGGTGCGAACAAGCATAGAGGGTGAAGCCTCCCCGGGATGAAATGGAAATGGTCACTATTTTCCTTCACGCCCAGGAAGCGGATTATTTTCAAAATATAATATCGGCCATGGGTAAGCCTTTTGCAGAAGCAATCACGATTGGCGAATTGGTAGAAAACGGTTTGAAAACATGAAGGATTTTGAGTCAGTCGGCAATCTGCGCAACCTCCCAGGACATCCAAGGCGGGGGGAGGAGTCACAAGGAACAAAAAGAAAGAAGAAACCTTGATGGCAGTATCAGGCATGAGAAGGCATCATGCTCCTAGGCCCATGTTCTCGGGAAGATCTCCTTAACACTACTATACTCACCAAGACATGCCTTATGCTCCCCAGTCTTATGCGGTTATGAACGCCCAACCATTTGCATGACCGCAGTAGCAGGTCAGCGGGAACCAGGCTCTAAGAAACTAGCCTCCCCATCAAAACAATTATAATCCCCACCCTCCTTAAATTATTTTCGTCCCCGTGAGCCACCTAGAAATCAAAACTTTATGACAATCAGGGAGCTCTATTCCAGCCTATTCCCAAAACTTGTCCAGTTGGGCCTGTTGCAGCCCGTATCTCCGAACAGATAAAACCTTGAATCGCCTTCCTACCAACAGGGTGTCCGGTGTTCTTATCATTCAGGGGTTGAAGGACACGACATAGAATTAATGGACTCTAAAGCGAGATTTGGAATATCTAATAGAGCAAAGGAAAATATTGATGAGGGTGAAGATGTCCCAATAGTGACTAACAACCCATTGCCGGCTCACAACAACGGACCGGTAATCGGGATAATCTGCAAGGACAAAGAATTTGACCTGCCTTTGAAAGCCATAACCGCCATTGCCGACGCGAATAAAAAGCCAAGGGCTGCCCCCAAGAAAGCTGAAGAGGAAAGGAAAAGCAAAGCTATTGAAAAGAAGGCTAAGGTTAAGACTGAGGTGACACCTGTCAAAGAAACTATCTTTTACGTCCCACGAGGTCACCGGGAAAAGCAATTAACTCTGAGTCCCCCAAAGAGATTTGAGTTAAATAGGATGACTCAGATATACATGCCCAAAGGAACCTATGTGGTGTGGGGGCCACTAATCCGCCAAGGCAGAGTGAGCCCATGGTGGTTGGTCGCGCACCTCAGAGGCCTATGACAGACCCTTATGCAGTCCCTTGGAACTATCAGGAAACGATGGTGACATATAAAGGTAAAGAAATAACTGGAGAAACTCAAGAAAATTACCCTATGAAGAATTACTTTGACTCAGAAGAGGTGAACAGCGTCACCAAGAGGCGTTCCCACCCAAGAAGCCAGTGTGTGCCAAGGAGGCGGAAGTTTTCTTTTGAAAGATGAAAACGGCAGACTGCGAAGTAGTGGACCAGCTTTGGAAGTCCCTTGAACAAGTATCCTTACTATCCTTGCTGATGGAATCTCCGGAGCACCAGAAGGTATTATCCAAAACTCTTAATGAAGCCTACGTGCCAGCTCAATCCTCTGTAGAACATTTGGAAAGGATGGCAGAAAGATTCGTCGCTGTCAATCAGATCACATTCAGTAAAAATGTCTTGCCTCCAGAAGGAGCCGCCCACAATAAGGCCTTGCATCTAACGGTCAAGTGTGAAGGTTATTATGTCAAAAGGGTAATGGTAGATGGAGGCTCTGGGGTAGACATATTCCCCATTTCAACCTTACAGCGAATGGAAATTTGGACGAAGAGGGTTCGTCCCAACAATGTATGTGTCTGAGCCTTCGACGGAATTAAAAGAGACACAATCGGACAGATTGGTCTAGTTTTGACCATTGGTCTTGTTGATTTCGAGGAAACCTATCAAGTGTTAGATATGGACACGACTTATAATTGTCTCTTGGGAAGGCCATGGATCCACGTGGCGGGAGCTACGCCTTCTACTTTGCATCAAATGTTAAAATTTGAACACGATAACCAAGAAATCAAGGTCCATGGTGAAGATGAGCAGTCAATTACCACGATCCCTCCATACCCTGCCTCGAAGCTAAATAAGGTAGTGAGTATATAGTTTATCAGGCTTTCGAAATTGTGGTGGCTGATCAGCATGAAGAGGGCAAACCATGTCCCCAACCTTTCCTCTCCAATACCTCAATCATGGTGGAAAGAGAGATGATACAGCAAGGAAGGGACTCGGAAGGGACTCGGAAGGTCTTTACAAAGGATAGCGGAGTCGATTACTTTGCCCATTACAGAAAAGTTTTTCGGGTTAGGCTTCCACCCGACACCAGAGGATATAACATGGGCAAACCATAGAAAGCGTGATGGATGGGCTTTACCTCAACCCCTATCACACTTTTTGAAACATTTGTGAAGCCAAAGTACAGTGAGGAGGAAGAAGATGAGGCCTTCACAGCTGAAGAAATCGAGGAAATATGTGGGGCAATGAGAAAACTATTGTGTGAAACCCCACATAGTTCAGCTTGGAGAAGGCTCGAGCACCGCACAGGTGCTATATATGGGACAATATGCCAAATTCAAAAATTGGAAGGCTACGCCATTTCCAATCAGGCGGGAGGACCGGTAGTCCTGTCTTTCCATCTTTTCTGTATCACGAGTTATCTTAGGGTGTAACTCAGGTGTTTTTCTTTTAGCTTTTTGTCCTTTAATTTTCCAAGTGTAAACCCTATTATCTTACAGTTCCAAAGAAATTAAATCAATATTTCATCGTTTATGTTCCTGTATTCTTTCTGATCCTTGTTGTTTTTCTTTTATTCATTTCTTTCAGTTTTAATAAAGCAACTTTAAATAAAATGACATGCTCGCGTACTTCGTGCCCCGACCCAAACATGCCGCCTAATTGTGAAATAATGAACCAATAATCGGAGTACGACGAAGAAGAGGCTTTTAGGGAAATCAATCGAGAACTGGAACATTTCGAAAATAAACCTAAGCCAAATCTAAACGATACCGAGCCTGTTAACTTGGGTGTCCCGATGAAATCAGGGAAACCAAAATCAACATCCACGCGAGTGAGAAAACCTGGGACGTACTGATCCAACTCTTGTTTGAATTCAAAGACGTGTTTGCTTGGTCATACGACGTTATGCCAGGCTAAGTGTTGATTTGGTGGTTCATAAGTTGCCTACTTACACCGAAATAAGAGATCACAAAACATTTGAGGGCGGGAGTAATCTGAGTGTTCCGGTACACCACATGGCTGGCCAATGTATTTCCGGTGTTGAAGAAAGATGGGAAAACCCGAGTGTGTGTGAACTACAGAGATTTGAATAAGGTAAGTACAAAAGACAATTTCCCTTTACCCAATATCCACATCCTTCTTGATAACTACGCCAACACGAGGTACAGTCTTTCGTGGACTGCAACGCAGGATATCACTAGGTGTTGATGGATGAGGAGGATGTCGAGAAAACTGCCTTTACCACACCTTGAGGTACTTACTGCTACATGGTTATGCCTTTTGGGTTAAAGAATGTTGGGGAAACGTATATGAGGGCCATGACCACTATCTTCTATGACATGATGCATCAGGAGATAGAAGTATATGTGGACGATGTGATTATCAAGTCCAAGATTCAAGGTGATCATGTGCGGGACCTAAGAAAGTTCTTTGAAAGGCTGCGCAAGTACAATTTGAAATTAAACCCAGCCAAGTGTGCATTCGGGGTACTGTCGGGCAAACCTCTGGGGTTCATAGTCAGCCGGAGGGGTATTGAGTTGGATCCAACAAAGATAAAGTCCATTCGAGATCTACCTCCTCTGAAAACCAAGAAGGAGGTAATAAGCCTGTTGGGAAGACTGCATTACATTAGCCGATTCATGGCTCAGCTGACTTCCACATGCGAGCCCATATTCTAGTTGCTAAAAAAGGATGCAGCAATCAAACGGACGGACGAGTGTCAAGATGATTTTGATAAGATTAAAAATTATCTATCCAATCCACCAGTTTTGGTCCTGTCGGAACCAGGAAGGCCATTGTTTCTATATCTGACAGTCTTGGAGAACTCCTTTGGTTGCATTCTCGGACAGCATGATATCACTAAGAACAGGCCAAGAAGTTTACCAGTTACGAGGCCAAATACACCTTGTTAGAAAGAACCTGTTGTGCCTTAACTTGGGTGGCTCAGAAACTGAGGCATTACCTGCAAGCCCACACCACCTACCTCATAACCAGGTTGGATCCTTTGAAGTACATATTTCAAAAATTGATTCCTACAGGGAGATTGGCAAATCCTGATCACCGAGTTCGACATAGTCTATGTCACTCGCACAACAATGAAAGCCCAGGCGCTAGCAGATCATTTAGCCGAGAATCCAGTTGATGATAAATACCAACCCCTGAATACATACTTCCCGGACGAAGAGGTAAATTCAGTGGAGGTAACATCTGAGGATGTCATTGCTTGGAAAATGTTCTTCGATGGAGCGGTAAATGTGAAAGGTGTAGGAATTGAGGCAATCTTAATTTCACTCACTGGTCAACACTACCCAGCCACGGCTCGGCTTTGGTTTTTGTGCATAGATAATACAGCCGAATATGAAGCCTGCATCATGGGAATGCATATGGCTATTGACCAAGATGTCGAGGAATTATTGATCATGAAGATTCAAATCTAATCATTCGGCAAGCCCAATGGGAGTGGGAAACTCGAGATGTCAAACTCATCAATTATCGGCAGCATGTGGAAGATCTCACCAAACGGTTCAAGGCGGTACAGTTCAGGTACATTCCTCGATGTCACAATGAGTTAGCCGATGCACTCGCTAGTTTGGCCTCGATGTTGCCTTACCCTGGAAACACCTACATCGATCCCTTGGAAATCCAAATCAGGGAAAGGCATGGGTATTGTAATGCAGCCGAGGCAGAACCCAACATCCAGCCATTGTATTATGATATCAAGAGATTTCTAAAAACCCAAGAATATCCCTATCAAGCCACTGGAGATCAAAAGAGAACCATTATATGGCATGCGAGTGGTTTCTTCCTGAGCGGTGATGTCTTGTATAAAAGGACCCCGGATCTCAATTTGCTAAGATATGTTGATGCCGATGAAGCCGGAAGGATTATGCATGAAGTACACGTGGGAGTGTGTGGGCCCCATATGAACGAGTATGTGTTGGCGAAGAAAATACTTTGGGTAGGGTACTACTGGATAACCAAGAAGAAGGACTGCTTCAGCTTCGTTCGAAAATGTCATCAATGTCAGGTGCACGTTGACTTTATTCATGCACCACCAATTGAATTGCATCTTATGTTAGCACCGTGGCCATCCGCTGCCTGGAGCATGGACGTCATTGGACCAATCGAGCCAAAAGCCTCAAATGGACATAAATTATTATCGGTTGCTAATGACTACATTACGAAGTGGGTTGAAGCCATCACACTTAAGTCAGTCACCAAGAAAGTTTTGGTAGACTTTGTCCATTCAAACCTCATTTGTCGATTCGGTATTCCTTCAACCATCATTACAGATAACGTTGCCAACCTGAATAGTCGTTTGATGGGAGAAATATGTGAACAATTCACAATAATACATAGAAACTTCACTCCCTACCGGCCCAAAGCCAACGGTGCTGTCGAAGCAGCTAACAAGAACATCAAAAAAATTCTGAGAAAAATGATTCAAAGCTCCAGATAATGGCATGAAAAGTTACCTTTTGAGTTACTTGGATATCGCACCACGGTGCGCACATCGGTAGGAGCAACCCCATACTTGTTGTTCTATGGAACCAAAGCTGTTATACCTGCAGAAGTAGAAATTCCTTCGTTTCGGATAATTATTGAATCAGAAATTGAGGACAGTGAGTTGGTCAAGACCACGGCTTGTCACGGGCAGTTGTACCAACAAAGAATGGTCCGCACTTATAACCAGAAAGTGCCCCCTAGTAACTTTGAGGTTGGACAGCTTGTATTGAGGCGCATTCTCCCTCACCATCAGGAAGCTAAAGGAAAAATTGCTCCTAACTGGAAAGGACCATACATTATCAGAAAGATACTGCCCAAGGGATCATTGTACCTGGGCAACATCGTAGGAGACGATCCTGAGGCAGCAGAGAATGTATATGCAGTAAAAAGATATTATGATTAGACTCCCTGTAGCAATAATTCAGTCTGGTTGAAATGACGAAGACTTTTCCTTCTCGCTACCCCAAACACTATCAATCTTTCGCAAACCTTTTGAGCTGGTCTCCAATCAACCCCAGATTCACACCCTCGAATCCCCCCTCCTCCTCTTTTCAACGACCTAAATCCCAACCCTCAAATCTCAACCGTTCATCTCGAATCTTCAATCAAAGGAGTGACTTTTTCGCCGTCCACGGCAGCGCCGGTCTCCAAATAGTCCCAAATTTACACCACAATATCCTCTCACCCTCCTCTCCCTAAATCCCTAAGCCTCGTCCCTCAAATCTCAGTAGAAAGTATTGAATATTGATTTGAAAATCCGGCCAAAAACACCACCACTTCCAAACTTCGCCAAAATTAAAACCACATGATTTCCTTACACCGCTTACCTGAAATCCCAAAACGAAATACCTCAAATCTGGCTTGAATCCCTTGATTCTTCAATCTAGGGTTTTCAGAGTTTTCAATACGGTGCATGAAGGAATACTGTTCAATATAAGCTATGTCTTCTGATTTCTTTTCTTTTAATTTTAATTTCTACTATCTTTCTGTAAGTTAATAAGAGTCTACATAGGTCTAGGTTAAATTCACAACATCACATTCATTTGTTGTTTATCTCTATTTAGTTTAATCCAGTCTTTTTTAGGTCTTGTTGTTTAAATTTTGATTGTTTGTGTTAAGTCATTAAAATTTCGATTTTGTTTGTTTAGTTCTTAATTTTGGTTTAATTTTTCTCCGTCTACTTCGTTTTTCTGGTTGGTTTTGTATCTGATTTTCCTAGTTGATCTATAGTGGTTCCTTTTATTCTGATTTTTATTTTATTTGTTTAGTAATAATTGCTAGTTCACTAATTACCCTAGTTTGATTAGAGTTACTATGATTAGACGATTTGGTTTGGGTATAACTAATCGATTAATTTTGTTTATAACTAAGGATAGTTAGTTATGAAATTGAGCTTGGGTGATTTGATAATTCCAATTGAATGAAGGGTAGGGTAGGACTAAAGGTAAAATAAAATCTGAAACTTTGCCGTAGCTTACTTGCCTATAAAGGCATCAGTATCTTGACTGAAAAGGCACGGAAAACCCCTCTGAAAAATCCTTCTGAATTGATCCTAATTACAGGAGCTAAAAAGTACAAAATAAAAGATCTAATTTTAGGAAAACTTCTGAAAAATTGAAAACAAAATATATTGGCAGAAAATTATGTTTCAGTTCCAAATTTTCAAATTGCAAGAATAATTTGAGTTTGAGTGGTTTGAATCACTTTTAAAAGTTGTGTGTACCCTGGTCTATTTGATAAATTCTCATGTTCAATTCGGGGTTTCGAGCTTGGCTTACTATTGTATTTGTTGCTGTTATTATTTTCTGCCTACATACTCATCGATATTTATTTGCTGTAATTTCAGGTATTTCCCCTAACTCAGGAGATCTGAAAGTACAAATCTATGTGTATGCACAGTATCATTTCAGTAATGAAGGAATATTCACTTTTCGTGTTGAAATTGTAGATATAAATGTTGTTAGCTTTAGCGATAGTTGTAACACTTATTCAATGATTTTGGATTGTAATTGGACAAACTTTGGATTGTCTAAGATTTTGAATTAATTGTGTTTCTCCATCCCGATCTTATGAACACTGCAATTAGAAAATTAGGTGCGCCGCGCCAAAAAAAATCCATAAATCGCGTGGCCCTCTTTAAATTCTCCTATTAAAATGCTTAGAAATTCGGGACATGCTGTTTAGCGAACTAGACGGCTTTCCGCAAAGATAATAATACGTTAGTCGCTTTAGGCGCGTCTTTTACTAATTTTGCCTTCCTAAATTCATGTGATCCAAATCCAGATCCCAAAACGTTGGGAAAAAATGTTTTCTGGATCCAGGTGCATTTCATGTGACGCGATCCAAAAATATGTTTTAAACGACATTCATGTTCCTAAAATTCAATTAAAAGCGTTTTAAAATTACACTATAGGATGAACATGTATAAAAATCAGAATGTAGCCAATTATAATAGTTTAAGCGACCATGCTAGAACCACGGTATCCGGGGGTGTCTAACACCTTCCCTCGGGTCAACAGAATTCTTTACTAAGAATTTCCGGTTCGCAGACTTCTAAAGGAAAGTCGATTTTCCTCAATTTGGGATTTAAATAAACTGGTGACTTGGGGCACCAGAAAACAAATCATCCCAAGTGGCGACTCTGAATAAAATTGAATAAATAATCTCATTTCGAATAATATCACTTAAATTGAAAAAGCTCTCTTATACACCGCCTTTCGGGGTGGTGTGTAAAAAATAAGGTGTGATAACATTGTTTAAAAAAAGAAGAAAGAAAAATTGGTACAATACAACCTTGTACTAATTTTTTTTTACTCTAATACCATATGTTACAAAACGATCCCCTAATTCGTCGGGTTATTTTATCTGCCTCTCCTCGCCCCGGATGTTTAAAGCAAGTTAACTCGCCACTTTGAATTACCTAAAGCAATATAAGATTGATAATTGAGATTTAATAGAAGTTTGTGTTTACATTGAGTTGCATGAAGTAGCAAGTAGCTAGAACAAGTTCTCCGTTATTTAAGATTTAGCAAATTGAAAAACACTTCTTCCATAAATAAGGGAGACTATTTGTACAAAGCTAAAATGATGAAATCGAAATTTTCAAAGCAACCCACAAAACTTGGCACGATTAGTGCGCATGCAAGAAGAAGAAAAAGTTTCAACTCGCATGCATAATCCCACTTCCAACTACTTACCTCCTCAATTATCTCCAACTAACCGCTCTTTACGACTTGTGAGTCAAAAAAATATCAATATTTCCATCTTAATTAACACATGATATTTCAACTTTCTCTTTCAAGTTCCATTAGTCGAAGATTGGCTGATAAGTAGAAGTCTAAGGCCTCATTTGTGACGTGCATTAGGATTAAAACATAAATACACATTCGAATATTAAGATATATTTTAAAATGTTTTAATATCTGAATATATACAATTTATTTTATTTAATAATTATTATACATAAAATTCAAATAACTAATCTAATATTCTGTCAATAAAATATATTTTGTAAAATATAATAGTTATTGATGGTGATTCATAGCGGCGGTGCTTGTGAATGCCGATTATAAGGTAGTTTTGGTTGATGGTGACAGTTCTGAGTAATAGCTAGTGATAAATAATAGTGATAACGATTATGGTTGAGAATGATGGTAATAATTAATAATGGTAGGTGGTGGTTGTGATTGTGACTGAGAAAAATGGTGGTAGTTTATAATGGCGACCAATGTCAATTATGGTTGTTGATGGGGATGAGTTGGTTAGTTGTGGTAATTGAAGTGAATGAGTTTGTGGTTGAGAATAATGGTGGTGAGGGCGGCGGAGATTCTGGGTGGTGGTTGACGATAATGGTGACGGCTATGATTGAGGAAGTGGAGGTGGTGGTTGAATATGGTGGTGGTAGGTGGCGATAATACTTGTTAATAATGGTAGAGGGTGATAGCAATTAATAATGAATGTAGATATTAACATATTAATGAAATTAAGCTTTATTATATATCTTAAACATATATTAAGATCCATTAAGTGGTTGTAAATAAAAAAATAAATAAATTTAATAATTAAGATCTAAAAGATCAAATTTTAAATTTTAAAAACAAACACATTAGGACGATTAAGATTTAAACCTTCATTATGTGTAAATAAATAATATTCGTTAGAAAATGCTACGCATTTGGATGTGAGAACTATTTGAGAGCATTAACCAAAAAAATTGAACTCTATCAAAGTGAACTAAGAAGAAAGGAAAAATAGAACTTTTATGTAGAGAAATACGTATACGTTTTTTATGTACAACTTATCGTGATAGTTGCTGGAAATCATCTTTTCCTTATTCTAATCTTGATGACATGCATGCAAGGGCACGTGTAGCCCTTTAGCCATAAATTCATCTAAATTTATAATTTTTAATATGGAACATAGATATGTATGCAAAAGTTTACTACAATTTTCAGAAATTTTAAATCTTAATATTTTAAGAGTACAATAAGTTTTAATGCCGGAAATGATTTTAAAGGTTGAATCTATTAAATTTAAGTTAGTTTTATATATATATATATATATATAACAGTACAATAAATTTTAATGCTGGAAATGATTTTAAAGGTTGAATCTATTAAATTTAAGTTAGTTATATATATATATATATGTGTGTGTGTGTGCGTGTGTGTGTGCACGCGCGCGCGTGTCTTTACCCTCATAAACAGATAACAATTAAATTTATAAGTAATTTTAAAAATACTTGGATTAATTTGATACGAACAATAAATTGCGTTAGATTAAGTAAATAAATATATAGTAAGCTCAAAACACGTGATGAAGATGATTATAGCCTCAATGGAATATCCATTCTGATCCGAGATCACATAGACCAACATTGATGAACCAGAATAAGAATAAAAAAATGATAATATATTGCATTGGAATGCGTGTGTTATAATGTGTCAAATAAATAATGAGACTCCTAGGTATATAATAGGGGAGTCCTACTCTAGGTATAACTCTATAAAAGGGAAAAATCTTCTATTTAACCAATTACGGGTTCTCCATCGATATGCGCCAAGATCTATGCCGTGATATCCAGCCGGTTGCAAATAATACAGCCTTTTATTAGTTGTGCTCGATTGCCTGGCGATGTTCTCCGAAGTCTTTTAAGGTTTAGACTGATTCCGGATCATGGCTTTGATATTTTTTTGCCGAGGGTCATGCCTCCGGGCTCTGACTCAGTGAAACCCTAGTCTCGATTTCCATCCTTTGTCAACGTGTCTCAAGCTCGGTTTATCATGCATCGGTAGCCGGCATATACCACGAGCTTAAGTTTACCCGTATACAATATATTTTAGATCTAGGTTGTTCACATAGTTCCTGTCAATGGATTAGGACAAGTACAATTGTAAATTCTGGTATATATAAGTAAGGCCAAGATAAGGTCTTCTGGTCATAATATTTTGCCATGATTCATGGAGTTATTTTGGTTGAATAAACTTTTATTAGGCGACAAGCAAATGACTCTTGTGACACCCGGCCGGCCTTCACTTTTTCTTCACATCATAAGGAAATTATTAGTGCGTCCTTTTCAATGGTTTGTGTATATGGCTCTTTAAATATTATTTGGGGCCGCAACAAGTGGATTGGATTGATTAGAGGTGATAAAATAGTTAAAAGAAAATAATTAATTATTTATATTATTTATTAAAAAATAGATTGAATAATAATTTTTTAAGAAACGGGTTAAATATAGATAAAAACTATATTATTCATTTAAAAAATAGATAATTAATGAATAATTAATGGGTATAACTTTTATATTTGTAAAGTCTTAAATTGGGTGTTTTTCAAGTTAGGGAGACTAAGAATTCTCCCAAAAGTAATCATATACAAGAATTCTGTTATGAAATCTCCTATTTAAGGTGAATGTCTATAATTAGAGAGATTCTAGAGTTCTATTCTTGGTAGCTAAATCATCCCCCTCCATATAAATAAAGGGGTCTTCTACCATTGTAAACCATCCCTAACAATCTCTAAGTATCAATGAGAATACTCCTCTCTCTCTATTCTCTCTATTGCTCTTGTTCTTGTATTATTGCTCTAGTCTTTATATTATTTCATAACACGTTATCATCACGAGTCTCTAACCAATTGAAATTTTCGATTGTCTTAACTTTTGTTTGTGCAAGGTTTTGCTTCAAAGAAAGAATGAAGAAAGAAGGAAAAGAAACGAAAAAAAAAAGGGAGGAAAAGAAACGAAAAACAAAGAGAAAAAAAAAGGAAACAGAAACGGAAGAGAGAAAAGGAAGAAAACATTGAAAATATAATTGGTATACCTTAAAGGTAAGTAACTTACTTTTCCCTTTCAAATTCTTGGAATTCTATAATTTGATTTTATATACAAACATAGACAACAAAGTTTGATTATAACTCTAATGGAGTTTGTAAGAAATTGTAACCACATGAAGTGGTAAAATCTCTATGTCCTGCCATGATTAAATTCATGTATGATTGTGGGCAAAGAATTGAAAATCCGTCCCATTGAATTTGCTCCATTCCCTTTAGAGAATATGGAAGCAGTATGTGATAAGTCTGAAAGAAGACAAAATTATTACCGTAAAGGTATCAATGGATGTGGACGTGGCAATAGACGAAATTATAATCGTCATTATTGTGATAATGAGAATAATAAAGATTCTCAAAATAATCTTTCACTTTATGAAAGTAATATTTGACATGAGATTGTGTAAAGCACATGATTATGATCCATTTCCTAAAGTGAATGTGATAATTGTAATAGAGCCCGTAAGTATGAACACGCTCTTGATGTAAATTTGTTTTATGTCTGACATTATGAAAAGAAAGTTCGTTGCCCTTGAAATTTCGGGACAGAGCTATATGACATGGGTGTTGGATGCTGAAATCCACTTAGATGCTATGGGTCTTGGAGAAGCCATTAAAGACAGAAATAATGCATCCACCCAAAACTATGCTAAGGCCTTGATTTTCTTGCGCCATCACCCCGATGAAGGTTTGAAACTGTGCTAAGGCCTTGATTTACTTGCGCCATCACCTTGATGAAGGTTTGAAAATTGAATATATCACAGTCAAAGATCCACCTATCTTGTGAGATGGCTTAAAGAAGAGATATGACAACCTGAAGTTGGTCACTCTGCCACAAGCACGATACGATAAGAATCCAAAAGCAAATAGTTTATAAACTATATATTATCGTTGCGGTGGAAACGGGCACTGGTCAAAGGCTTGCCGTATACCATGACATTTGGTTGACCTTTATCAACCATCTCGAAAGAGTAAACGCCCTGAAACGAATTTTGTCTCTAACGACAACTTTGACATCACCCACTTGGATGTGGCAGACTTCTTTGAGCAACCCGAGGGGAGACCACCTAATCGGTGATGGATCCGTGATGAAAGAAGATGGAGCTGTTTGATTTTATTTAACTTGTTTGTATTAGTGAATGAATAAACTAATAGCCATTAGTATTAGCTCGTATTAGTTAGTTCATGATATAATGTTAGTATTAGTTCTTTAGAATGTATCAATATGCTCAAATATCAATAATATGTTTACTTTCCAGTAGAGGTAATCGACTAACCTGAAAAACTAGTCGGTTATCTCATATTTCGCATAAAAACTGCAAAACAATCGATTGTCAATGATCAACAATCGATTGTCTTTAAAACAGTGTGATCTGGAATTTTTCAAAAACAGTCAACAATCGATTGTCTATGTTTAACAATCGATTGTCTTTAAAACAGTGATCTGGAATTTTTCAAAAATAACCAACAATCGATTGTCTATGTCTAACAATCGATTGTCTTTATACAGGAATTTTTCAAAAATAACAAACAATCGATTGTCTATGTCTAACAATCGATTGTCTTAAGACAATGTGATCTGAAGTTTTTCAAAAATAGCAAATAATCGATTGTGTGTGTTTAACAATCGATTGTCAATGTTCAACAATCGATTGTGTGTGTTTAACAATCGATTGTTTTATGAAAATGCTTAAACTGAAATTTTCAAGCTGCATAGTAATCCATATAATCGACTATCTGATTTAGTTTGTCAACTGACCGCAGCAGATTTTGAAAATATTATTTAAAGTGACACAAACGGATTGAAGTTGTTTATTCTCATGTTCGTATATTTTCTTTTATATGTCAAACCATGGGAAGTAAATTGATTGAAGGCTCCGGAAGAGCAACTGTAACTCTGCCCAAAGGCACGACGTTTATCTTAGAGAATGCAATATTCTCCTCCAAGTCTAAGAAGAACTTGTTGAGTTTTAATGATATCAATCGCAATGTTCTCCTCCAAGTCTAAAAGGAACTTGTTGAGTTTTAAAGATATCATTCAAAATGGATATCATATTGAGACAATAGATGAGAATAATCTTGAATTCTTCATGAAAACGAGGCTGCCCATTTCGGTTTGGGTTCACGCCATTTTGCATGCAGCAATACTAGTTCGTCGGCTGCCCACTTCGGTTTGGGGTCACACCATTTTGCATGCAGCAATACTAGTTCGTCGGCTGCCCACTTCGGTTTGGGGTCACGCCATTTTGCATGCAGCAATGCTAGTTCGTCGGCTGCCCACTTTGGTTTGGGGTCACGCCATTTTGCATGCAGCAATACTAGTTCGTCGGCTGCCCACTTCGGTTTGGGGATACGCCATTTTGCATACAGCAATGCTAGTTCGTCTCTGACTGACGAATTGACACAAATATTCCCCGTTGCAATTGGTTTTGGGTCATGGACCCAATATATCCCATTTAAGAATCTTTGGATGCGCAGTATATGTGCCTGTAGCACCGCCATCCCGCACCAAAATGGGTCTGCAAAGAAGGTTAGAAATATATGTTGAGGTTGAATCGCCCTCCATTATTCGCTACCTCGAAATATTGACAGGAGATTTGTTCACTGCACGATTTGCAGACTGTCAATTTGATGAGACACTTTTCCCAAAATTAGGGGGAGAAGTTGGTGAAACCAAACGGGAAATTTTGTGGAAAAATGCATCATTATCTCATCTTGATCCACATACCTCTATTTGTGAAAGAGGCACAAAAGATTATCCATTTGCAAAGAATAGCAAATCAAATGCCTGACGCATTTATAGATTTGAAAAGGATAACAAAATCACATATCCCCGAAGTGAATGTGACAACATCTGATTCACGAATACATATTCATTATTGGAAGAATATGAACATGAAATTGGTATTAAATATACCACACTCACCCCTAGAAGGAGGTTTGAGATGATACCACACTCACCCCTAGAAGGAGGTTTGAGATGATATATGGCATGAATGATCGTTGGTCACGTACCTATTGTACGCCAAAGTATTTTGGAAATATGACTATTAAAGGACAACGATAATGCAAGAAACATATCTTGCATATAAGTTTGACATGACCATAATGGTATAACTTTCTCTTTAAGAAAGATATTCACCACATGGATGTTGATGAATCTGTGGTAGTACAAAAATAATTGAGAGCTCTAGAAGAGCCAATTATTACTATGTTGGAGAAACACAATTGAGTATTGTGCTGTAGTAAGTCTCAAAGAAACTTATTCAGTTTCCAAAGTACACGCGAAAGCGATTGATTATATTGAGACTATAAATAATGGAAGGCTTTGATATCTCCAATTACTACAACTTGTAGCGGGGTAATTTGCATATGAAAGCTACCCGCTTTGTTCTCCAGTTTGTACTACACAAAAGAAAGAATGCCACAATAAAGTGGATATCTATTGGTATAAAAACCCATGTCATAATAAACCTGAAGTTTATTGATAAGTGCACATGTCATGGTGTAAATTTGAAGTTTACCAATATTGATAATTTGTTCAGTTAGCATTCGTATTAGCCATCTCATTTTAAGTATGATGTGCAAATTCACACAGGTGAATATCAAAGAACTAGAAAGTTCTTTACGAATTCTCTTGTATCACTTGTTCTCATTAATGAACTGACCAACTAAAGAGTTCGGGTTGAAGCTCATAAATTCTGGAAATATTAAAGGTGAATATGGGCCCATTCACCTGCCATGTATACCACATATGATACATCTATGATATGGTTACATGCGCAATTGTTATTAACCCGCAGCCTGGCCGGTGCTTGCGAGGTAAATTGCTCAGTAATCTAACTTCGAGCATAATTTCTAGATTTTCTACTCAAGATAGTTCATCTTGATAAGTTGGTTTATATAAAAGTTGGTTTAGCAAGATAATTATTGAGTGCTTCCACTTAATAGCTAAACTGTTTCTTATGAGAACAAAGTTATATATATATCAGTTTGATATACGTTGTATACGAGAGTATATTATATTCTCCCATCACAAGTGGTTCAGGGTCAGGAACCAAATAATTTCATCTTATTATTAATGTGCCATGTATATTGACATGATAATGCACAAAGATGATTTCCCAAAGTTGAGGAAACAAGTTAGCTTTTCTAACATGAGGGGGAGACATGATAAACACTTGAGGAACGGTTACATGGGATGAATTATCATTTGTATATGTATATCCCCGAATATCATGATATGAACCTGAAGTTCATAAAAGGGAAAATTCAATTGCAACATATTGCAAAGCATGCTATACGCATTTTCTGACCCAAAGAAAGTAACTAAATGGAAGAGATACAATTCAAGAAGAATTGATTCCATATGAAAGACATGTAGTTTTGAACCTATAGTTCAAATGCTTGAAAGTATAAAGTCAAAGGTATGTATAATCAGTTTTCGATATCTTATTTGTCTAGCATGACATGAAAAACTTGATATGCATCTAAAGTCTATTATATGTCTTATATGACTTAACTTGAAAGATTTAAGTTGCTTGAAGCATATGCAATTCTTGGTCCTGAAGTACCAAATCCTTAGTACAATCTGTGTACATATGTATCTTGCTATAACTATAAGCATGATGGCATTAAGAATGCATCTATGGAGATATTGAAGAGTTATTCCACGACATTATATGAAGATGTTCATATCTATCAAGAATGATGATTTTAAGGTGCGGAATATTTGTTCAAGTCAATATGGTTGATTTATTTATCAAATCTCTACCAAAGATCGTTTTGAAGATGATGCACAAGATTGGAATACAAATGTTCAAGGATATAAATTGATGTTCTTATTAGGGGGAGTTAATGCGCGTTGCACTCTTTTTCCCTTACAAGGTTTTGTCCCACTGGGTTTTCCTTGCGAGGTTTTTAACGAGGCAACCAATAGGCGCATATTCAAACATGTGTACTCTTTTTCCTTCTCTTTAATTTTTCCCATTGGGTTTTGGTTTTAAGGTTTTAACGAGGCACATTGTTGAATAGACATTCAAGGGGGAGTGTTATGAAATCTCCTATTTAAGGTGAATGTCTATAATTAGAGAGATTCTAGAGTTCTATTCTTGGTAGCTAAATCATCCCCCTCCCTATAAATAAAGGGGTCTTCTACCATTGTAAACCATCCCTAACAATCTCTAAGTATCAATGAGAATACTCCTCTCTCTCTATTCTCTCTATTGCTCTTGTTCTTGTATTATTGCTCTTGTCTTTATATTATTTCATAACAAATTCATAAATAATATGGGTAACCCATATTATCCGCCGATTAAACCCATTTTTTATCCGTAGTAAATATGGGTTGGGTCGGATAATTGATTCATTTTTTATTACCCTTTTTCTACCCGAACCATATCCGACCCGACCCGCCCGTTTTTCACTCCTAGGTCGCATATAAACGGGTCAAAAATGGATAACAAATAAATTATTTGACTCGATTCATATTTATACGAATCAAAATAGGTTAACCAGCAGATATGGATTATCCATGATTTCTTAAATATGATCACTTTTGAGATAATTCCTAGTCTTCTAAATTTGAGGAACCCCTAATTTGTATCTTTGCAAATGTAGAAGTTAAATCCATTATTATCCGTCAATAATCTTTTTTTTAAGTGAATAATATAGATCTTATCCCTATTTGACACATTTTTAAATAATTCATTATCCAATTTATTTTTAGTATATAACATTGATGAATATTTATTTTTTTATCTATTTTGCCACCACTAAATATTATTAACTAATATCCTACTCTCTTTTTTATAAACTTTTTGTATACTGCGAGAGTATTTAATGTTATTATATGATGAGAAATCATCAGCCGTTCCATTTATAAGTTGTTGATTATAAATACCTTATATGATTTGGGTTTGAACTAGGAGGCCCGAGCCCAACGCACAGAGTCCAAGGTTATGGTTACGTGGGTAAATGCAAGCATTGGCCCAACTAGCTGGGTGAGCAAATTTTGCTTAATTCTTGGCAGTTGTTTCAAAAATATGTGCTTGCAAAAATTCAATGTACAGGAAACTTAAATCTCTGCAATACAATTTTAGAATTTCTTTTTTTCAAAATTCCTAAGATAAATGAGATATGTGGCCTCATAAGCCTATACCCCTTAGTGCAACTCAGTTTTCTTTTTCTATATATTCTCTTTAGTCTTTAACTAAATAACTAAGAACTAAACTAATAACTTGAAATTTCAACTATCAAGATGAGAAGTACTGATAATACTACTTTATATGCGACAATCTTTTTAATATGACTCAAAAATGAACTAAACTAGCCAAAATAATGACTGATCGTCGTTATTCCCTTCTAAACTTATCAATTGAAAAGTATCACTAGTAAATAAATGAAGAAATTACATCATATATCACTTGGGTCATATATTACATTCGAAAATAGCTTATATTTAAAGTCTTTACCTGACTTGATCTATATTGTATATGTTACAAAATTTACTTATCACCCGATAGCCCACAACTTAAAACAATGATTTTTTTAAATATTTTAAATTTCAGTTTCTTTATTTCTCTTTCTCTCTCTTCCTCACGCTTTTCTGAAACTCTCTCTTCCTCACGCTTTTCTCAGAGACGATCATAACCGACCTCTATTGTTGGGTTCAAGTACTTTTTCGAACTTTCAATCTTATTTTCAGGTAACTTTCGTTTCACTTTATGTTACCACAATTTTGGTTTTGAATCTTATTTTATTTTTAATTTTTTTTGCTTTTTTTATTATGCCTATTTTCTTACAATGTTGCTGTATTTTTCGTTTGATTTTGTGTTCCTTCTATCTTCGTTCTAGGGTTAAACTTGATGTTTCAGTTTGCATGCTTATTATTTCAACTTTTAAGGTAGAATTTTTTATTTGTTGAGTTTTGTTACATTTTGGAAAAATTGGCCTCTGCTTTGTGTTCATGGCCTTTATTTTTTGTTCACTTTTGAGTTCTTTTACAGTTTGATTTTTGTATTTTCCTTCAACTGTCTTCAGTTTTATTAAAGCTTTGTTTGTGTGGTTTATTGTAGAAAATTCGTTAAAAAATACATGGTTCTAAAAGCAAAAAAAAGTTGCTAGAAAAGGCGTTAAGTTCGATTATGTGAAAAGAGTGAGGGACTTGCTCTCAAGCCCTGATTCTGAAGCTAATGTAAATGTTCAGGCGCCAGATGATGATAATTTTGAGTCTCCTGCTCCTCCTAAAAGCTCCCAACAAGAAAGTAGTCGAATGACTCGTTTACAAACAAGAAATTCTCCAACTCCAGTTAAATCATCAAGGGACTTGCCCTCAACCCTTGCTTCTAAAGCGAATACGCATGTCCAGGCTCCCGATGATGATAATTTTGAGTCTCCTGCTCCTACAAAAAAGTTGCAATAAGATAGCAGTCGATTGACTCATTCGCAAATAAGTAATATTTCAACTCCGATTAACATCGTTAGAATAAGGAGTACGAAATATAGGAGACCTGAAAAATCAAAAGAAACTATGAAAGTTGATTTGGTTAATAAAAATGATGTAGGCCGCAATTTTAAACCGAAAAGGAGAAAGGTCAAGGACGATGGTGAGAGTGGCCTTGATTCCATATCGAAAGAACAAAGGTTTGAATGAGAGAAAAGCTAAGTTGAAGGTATTCCCTGTGTTGTTTTTAATTTATACATGCTTATACAATTTTATACAAAGTTGTACCGCTGTTTATACATCTTTTTACAAGTACTGCTATACTAATTTATATATTTTTATAAAATGTTTTAGTATACATGCTTATACATGATTTATACATACATATACAATTTCATACAAAGTTATACAACTATTTATACATCTTTATACAAGTACAGCTAAACTGATTTATACATTTTAATAAAATATTTTAGTATAGTTTTTGTTCATGATCTATTTCTTGTTATTTTTCCATATGCAAGGGTGGAGGCTTTTATATACAACCAGTTGAGCATTTCCACAACAGGATTCGTTCTCATACTGAGACTGATATTTTGAGCATTTTAAAGCAATGTTTGACTGACACGCAGCTTCAAATGTTCCATGCTAGTTTCTTTGGGTACTTCTTGGACCTCTCTCAATTTAAAATTCAAAATTAACTTATTCATTGTATATTATTGAGGGAAGTCATCCCAGGACGGGAAAGGGAGTTGTGGATGAAAATTAATGGTTGTTTGCTGCGTTTTGGCATTGGAGAGTTTGCTGTTATCACTAGTTTGAAGTGTGTAGAAGACGATGCCACTTTCTATGACAAATAAGATGTTAATATGTTGCTAAAAGAGTATTTTTCAGGAGATAAAAAAAAGGCTATAATGAGGGGCAGTTTCTTGATCGCTTCAAGAAAAAGGACTGGAAGTCAAATGAAGATGCATTCAAGATGGCCTTGATGGTGTTTGTTCATCATTTCACATTCTCAGATGCCAATAATTATGGTATCAATAAAGATGATTTTGATATCACTGAAAGTGGTCAATATCAAATGTATGCTTAGGGAAAAAAGTCATTTGAAGATATTTTAAAGACAATGACGGATAGACAGTGTGACTGTTTGACAATCTATAGGCTTGAAGGTTTGCCAATTGCATTACAAATATAATTTTTTAACTGTCGCTCTATGGTTGACAAGCATCTAGTTGTTCGCGTTGGCACAAATGTGCCACACATTCTTAATTGGAAAGTAACTAAAACTCCAACATATGCAGATTTGGCTGGCGGGTGATCATGTGTAGTATTGACAAGGTAAAAATTTTGTACCATAATACTTCTTCATATATGATTTTAGTTTTTCTGTATGTATATTTATGAATATGTCATAATTTCGTTTTTCTACTATTATAATCCAGTTTTTCTTCTTATAGTTGAACTATAGGAACATTTCCCCTACTCATGAAGAAATGCCAACTCTGGACATCGACACACTTTTTGAAGTTAATGCCGATGATGTTGCATCAAGGGAGGTGCCTGTGGTTCTTGCCTTTCACGCTGATGATTCTATCCCTACATCTCTATTTTGTCCTCAGATTATGGAGCAACAGTCTAAACGATCATATCCTAGTAATACAGAGCAACAGTCTAAACGACCTTTTTCTCATAATATGGATTGACAGCCAAACCCGAGTTATGATCCTTTGGTGCGTATTGATCTATTGAATGCTGAAGTTGAGAACTTGAGGAGTGCTGTTGGAAAGGTACTGGACCTTTGGCTTTTCTGTAGTTTATCAGTACTTTTTGTATATACATGATTTTTTGGATATAAACATGGTTGTTGATTTGCTTTTGTTGTTTTTTTATTGTAGTTGACTGATACAGTGATGACAGTCAACAATTATGTAGTTTCTTCCTTTTGAAAAAGTGTTCAGTTTTCTAAATATGAAGGAAACCAAGCAAAAGGGAGGGTGTTACTGATTCTAAGGTAATTGTTTATTGATAAAACCAAATCACTCAATAGTTATGTCTTCTTTAAATCATCACTCAACATGCCTTCTCTTTCTATTTTTTTTTATTAGATTCATCAGCACGTGTCTGATGATAATACATCTAGTCTCGGCGAATTTGATAGCTATCAATATGATGTTGTTACTGACTTTGTCAATCATGTGAATCAAGATAACGTGCCAGCTGACAAGGGAGTTACTGATAGTGTTGATCATGGTATTTATTCTGCATTTTATCTTTTTTTGTCTGATTTTTCTTTTCTTCGTTTTTAAAGTTTTTTATTAGTTGTTTTTTTTTGTCTAAGGGGAAACATGTGATGTCAAGGGTGATACATTTTGGGATGAAATTGGCAATGAAGATTTAGTTGTGCTACAGATGTCTCAAATTGTGCTTTACGAACAAACCATCATAGATGTAGAAGATGATTACATTTATCCTGAACAATCAGTTCAACAGAAAATACCAGAAAAATATTGCAAATCTCCATATTTGCCATTTTTTTATTCGAGGGTATCAGGATCGGCGCCACAGCTTATTTTTTATATCAAGAATCCGTTCACGATTGAAATTGATGATTTTGATCCATTTTCGCCATTGGCTAAAACGTTTTGCGCGTTTGCTGATAATGGGATGGATACGAGGCGAAGGTATCTTCACTTTCTTTAATCTTTCATGTTCTGATTTTATACTTGTCAATTAATGTAGTTCTCATTACTTTTTATTTTTTGTCTTTTGAAGTGCCAAAAATATATATCTTGATAAAGTAAATAAGCTTGAGGAAGCTTTTACTTTTGGCTCGTGTAATGTGACCACGAAGGATTGGTTCCACTCAGTTGGATATTGTGGTCGACTATTCATTGACACGGTATTTAATAAATTTTTGTTCTAATACATTTTTTTTTCTGTTGCATATCTTTATTATTTGAGATCCCCATAGGTATACATTATAATCACAGCATAAGATTGTATAACCTTGTATAATTATGTATACCTCTGTATAATAATGTATATATTTCTAATTTAAAAATCTGGTAGTGATGGTTGTTCTGTTTTATTTCTTGTCTCAGCACTTGAATGTCCTCTTTTATTATTTGAGGAAGCGGGGAAAATATGGGCCGAGTGTTGCTATGCGATTTACTACAATCGACTTTTCCTTTGGTAACAAAGTCAACTCCCTATATAAAAATTTCAAAGTGAATCAAGATCCTTCAGTAATTCCTGAATGGCATGAGATAGAAGAGTACATTAGAGGATATTACTGTAATGCAAATGTCCCGTGGCACACTGTTGACCAAGTCTTATTTCCTATCTATCTGTAGCACGGAAGAGCAAAATTGAGCCATTGGGTTTTGGGGGTGTTTACGTTCATAGATAGGTCCATCCACATCTATGACTCTAACCGTGGAGCTATTAATGGTAGACTTGCTTTGGATGCTGCATTACCGTATGCAATTCTGAGACCTTACTTCTTGAAGAGTTCTGATTTTTATGTCGAGAAGAAGGGCATTGATTGGAACAATGGTGCATATACCGATAAATCTCATTCTGATACTTTGCATATTAATCTGGTTAATAATATTCTCCAACAGATCAAATGGTAGGTTAATCTTAATAGTTTTAATATTTTACTATTAGTGTACCTATTTGAATCTGCTTTGTTTCTTTTTAAGTACAGTTATTGTGGTGCTTTTGTTGCTAGCTTTGCTGAGTATTTTATCCTAAGTAAGGAAATTCGAAAAGATAATTTTGACATTGAGACACTTCGCACTAGGTGGGATCTCTGTTGTGGTATTATAAAAGGAAAAAATAATAGTCTGGTGCAATTAGTGGTGATGAAATCACAGGGAGACTTTTCAAGAAGAGGAAGAGGGGGCGACCGAAAAGTAGTTCTATTTTTTCCATTTTATTATAGTTTTTCTATGTATAAGGAGTTGTTGCCTAGTTTTGTCTAAGTACTATTCTGCTACTTGTGAAATAACCTTAAAGGATATTATAGATATTTTTATTTTTGTGTAATTTGTGGTAGTCATTACACATTGTGGTTGTGAATGAATTACATTTTAATGAATATTTCAGTTGCTTTTGTCCTTTAAATAAGTATGTATTTTCATTCTGGTAGCAGTTTTATTAATGTAGCAAGGTTTATACATATGTATATAATAATATACATACATATACAAATTTGTACAAACTTATACTCTCATTTATATATCTATATACATGTAATACCATTGATTGTTAGCCATTCTGTTTTGTATTTCTACAATCTATCAATATATTTAGTATCATTAGAAACAACAAGACACTATTATTAGATAATCAAAACATGTATAATAAAACATGTCCTAGACCACCTTTCACAGCCAATTTCGAACAAGTAAGGCTGCAATCTCGGATCAATTTTGCACTTCTCTGTCATATGGTACTCAAACTTCTCTATCGTGTGAGCTCTAAACAAAACAAAGAAGATATCCTTCAATTGTTTGTGATGTTTCTTGAACGTGCGCTTTTGTATTCTGCCACAAGTGAACCATGCAAATACATTGTGGTACTTCTGCGTACATAGCTTTTGTGGCATTGAAGACGCTTTTATTTCTATCTAAAACTATACGCATCCCTTCCCTAACTTTAAAAGTACCCTTTTGTCTAGACAAAGAAGCACTCCCAAGATTTGTTATTCTCTTAATCTACATTTGCATATGCAAGTGGGAAGGATTTTTTCTGTTTATACAAAATAGATATTAGGATTCAGATAATTATAAAAATATTATACACGTTTATACACAATTATATAATTTTATACCAACTGCAAATTTTATAAAAACTGTAGCTGTGAAATCCTATACACTTTTATACATGAAACAAAAACATTGTACTAACTGCAGAAACAAGGTAGATGCAGTAAACTCACCAGCTCCATCATGTGTGAAAGAAGTCAATATGGTACCCTTATATGCTACTTTGAAGAAACTTCCGTCAACAACCATTATCAGTCTGTAATGCTCCCATCCCCTGATAGGTGTATATAGATAAACATATGCATAAAGAAATCATCCATCATCTGATTTGTGCCACTTTGTAACCGTTCCTGGATTTGTTTGCTCCAACATATAAAAATACTTCGGCAACTCCTTATATGAATCACTCGGACTCCCTCTTATCATTTCCATTGCTATCTCTTTAGCTCTCCATGCTTTCATATAGCTCACTTCAATCCCGTGTTTCTTTTATATGTCCTCTATTATATCATTTGCGGTGTAAATTTTTTTTGGACTAACATACTTGTCCTTGACTATACTAGCAATTACACCCTGAAGTAGCTTGACATTATGTTAAGTATCGTTCACCATAGCCGCATGTGTGATTATTTTTGTAACTTCTTACTTTGAATATGTTTGCCTTAAAAGGGGCAGAAGATTTGAAACTCCAAACACAATTGTCATCCATACACATAAGGTGATACCTAGGATTAAAGATCATTCAACTTCTAAATACACTTGTATACAAAACATAACTACATATGTACTAATTTTAATACCTATATACAAATATATACTACTTCATTATATATATATATATATATATATATATATATATATATATATATATATATATATATATATATATATATATATATATATATATATATATATATATATATATATATATATATATATATATATATAATAGAATATACAATTATTTACCTACCTTGTTGAGCTTGATCTCTTTATCTTGAATTGGAACCTCTCACATACAGCTAAGTTCTTCATCACACTGACAATTGTCTCTTTATCCTTATAAACTGGTCTTCCTCAACAAATTCATTTAATATATCATCTATTATACCCACGTTTTCACTAAATTTCATGTTTTCAATAAATTAGATATCAATAATCTCAGTACTATCAATTGTGGATACATCTCTAGAATTCGAACTTGTAGCAACCAAACAGCTGGAACTTGTAGCAACCACACAACTAGAACTTGTAGCAACCAAACGATTATCATAAATCTCTTTCACTATCATAAACAAGGGATATTCAGTGAAATTTAAATTTTTCTTCTTTTATTCGATATACACCTTAATACATGTATCGTTGTAAATTAGGATCGGTGGCAAACCAACATTTGAGAGAAAGTTAATCTGTATTGTGTTTCACTCACTATCGATCCTAATCTGTTTCGAATAGCTGCAATTAAATTATTGTAGCTGAATGTCAACTCAATTATTACACAATCACTGACGAAATTGATAACTTATTTTCTTCCCATTCACCACTATGAAGAACATAAACTGAGAAAATCTCCATCGAACAAAAAATTGAAATAAAAATTGCAACAAAAATAAAAATTGAGCTATTTTGCAGCAAAAGAATTTCACTTTTCGTGTTTGATTTGATGTTAATTCGAGTTGAAGAAGAAATTATTGGATTTTTGGAGCTGCATTGATCGCAAGATCTCGTTTTTAAAGTATTCGGGGAAGAGGATCAGAAATAACCAGAGAAAATCCTGAAAATATCGCTTCTTACTCCTAAAAAATGAAAATACTGCTCCTTTTTTAGGATATGGGCCTCTAATTTTTGGGCTACTCAATTGTAAATTGAAATATGGGCTATAAAGTTAAAAAGAAGGCAGCCCATTTATTTTCATATAAAACTTTCCCAAAATAAAATAAAATAACTTGGACCCAGAAAGTAGGCGCAAGACGGTCATTGTGGAAATTCAGACGCAGTAACTCAGAACGAAAAGGAAGAAGAGGCAGATTCAGAATTGTAAATTATGCATTTTGTACCTTAATTATTATTATGTTTGGTAAAAAATGATAAATATATTACCACAACACGAAAAACAAAAAAACAATTACACACTAAAGAGCACTTGAGTATTCAGTACCACCTTCCATGAAGGGTGCATGTTTCCCCGAGCCTCCAGAGTCACACTCTCATCTAATTACACGATCTTTTAACTATATACCTGCATTTCCTAGCTCGTTTACTGTCTTTCATATGATACATCATTCCTCTGATTTCTATCTTCACCTGAGTAACTACTTGCTCTGTATTTACAGTTGTTGCCTTGAAAAGTTTCAAATTCTTCGCCTGCCAAGTGTGGTAGATTACTGCTCCCAGAACTGTTGCTGCAATTTCTTTCTTAAATTCTCTCCATTGTAATCCTTGTGTCACCCGTTTCTTCTGCATTGTAATGTCGGACCAGCTTTCCATTTGATTCTGTAGTTTTGATGTCCATTCATATTCCAGGAACAAGTGTTTTTGAGTCTCCTCTTTATCATCTTCACATATGCTACATATCTTGGAATTGATAGGAACCTGCAATTAACTAAGTCTTTCTTTTGTGAGTAATCTGTCTTGATTAGCCAACCACATTATTAACATATGTCTTGGTAGCAATACTACACTCCATATCAGTTCTGCCACTTTTAGTCTATGCATGTTTCCCAATAGAGCATTGTAAATCTTGGTGACTGAATATTTTCCGTTGGTTGTTAAACAGTAAGATCCATTTTGATACCATCCTCATGCTAGCCTTAAGTGCATGTAATTTTCTCCCATACCAGCTACTATCTTGTGAAGGTTCATGAGTCCAGAAAATCCTAATTGTCTTTCATATAAATACCATGAACCCATTTAAGCCACAAAATGTCTTCCTTCCTTGCCAATTTCCAAACAAGCTTGCTTACATAGGCCAAATTTCACTTTGTGTGGATTTTAATATTTAAACCATCATAATTCTTTGGGACACATATTCTTTCCCATGATACCAGTGCTATCTTCCTCTTACCATCAATGCTTACCCACAAATAATCTCTACACCTTCGATCTACTTCTTTCAAAATACTTTGAGGTAGTATAAATACTGCACCCCAAAAATTGTATATTGAAAATAAGACTGCAATAATTATTTGCAGCCTCCCAGCGTAAGACAATGTTTTAGCATAATCACTAGAAATTCTATTTGTATTTTTCTCAATATTGGTGAAACTCTATCTTAATCCATTTCTTGGATGTTAGGGGCAATCCTAAGTTTCTTATTGGTAAGGACCCCACTGAAAAACATGTGATTGCCAGTAATTTCTCCTTCATCTCTTCATCTATGCCAATTACAAATAGGTTTGATTTATCAAGGCTTACCACCAAGCCAGTAATATCACTAAAGTGAGTCCATTCTTTCATTACTCAATTCACAGAACTAATGTTTCCTTAGTAGAAAATCATTAAGTCATAAGCAAATATCAAGTTAGTCAGTCTTGCAGCCTTGCACATAGGGTGGAATCTGAAATCAGGAAGACCAATATTTTTCAAGATTCTCGAGAGGTATTCCATTACTAGTACAAACAGTAGTGGGGATATGGGATCTCCCTAAACCATGCCATTCACATTCACCTTTACTGAGAACCTTGTGGTAGTCACACATGTCATATCAAGTTCGGTAAATAATTATGGAAATCCATAACTTCTCAAAGTTTCTTCAATAAATTTCCAGTTTACTATGTCATAGGACATCCTTAAGTGTATCTTCTTTAGACATCTAGGCGTTGTTTGCCTATTGTAATGTCTCAGCAAATCATGAAAGATAAGAAAATTATGTACTAGCGATCTTCTTTCTACAAATACTACCTGATTCTCAGCCACTAATGGGGCAATAGCTACCTCGGTTTTTTTACAAATAATTTTTTAGAGGAATTTATTTAATACATTTCAATAAGATATATGTCTAAACTGAATAGCATACTGAGGCATTTCAACCGTAGGTATTAGTGCAATCGTTGTGTCATTTATCTGCTTCAGATGTTGGCCATTATTGAAATTTCAGCATTGCCTTTGGGATGTCTGCCCCTATGATACCCCATGATGCTTTAAAAAACTCACTTCCATACCCATTTGGACCTGGACATTTGTTCTTATCTATAGAAAACATATCATCTTTTACATCCTTAGTTCCATGAGGTTGGACTAACTGAAGTTATTGTTCTACTGATAGTGTTGGACCATTGACCAAGAAACTTCTAAATGCCCTAACTCTGCCTTGAGGCATTTTGCCCAGTAGTTCTTGAAAGTATTCTACCAATATTCTTGCTATTGATTCAATTAATACCTCTATTTTCCCCAAGGTTTAATATATGTATATATATACATGGATGGTTTTTTTAACGTTTATTCTGCTCTTCAATATTTGAGATTTTTCCTTGCATTTAGAAATGCTTTCACAATATGTGACTTCAATAAACATGATTCATAAAAGAGAGTCCTTTTATGTTAACAACACTGATGAAGCTGACATTCCATCTTCATATTGGTGTAAATATATGAACGACGAAGTAGACATGAAAAAAGAAATAATTTGAGGAAGTTTTATGTTTTGAACTTTCAAACAAATTTCGTACATCATTTTCATAATAATTCATACAACACTTTTATAACTGCTTTCTTCATAGCAGAATTTGAAATACAAAATCAGGTCTATTATCCCATGAATAAGTTTTGGCCTTGACCTAAAACTCGGAGGATCATGGAATGTATCTTTGTATCCTTTTCACGAGTTCGCACCCTTCCAAGGTTTCTTCAAGGTTTTTGATTCAGGTTTTTTTCTTCCTTAACTTTTTGCTTTCTTCTATATGCATAGCCCCCCTCCAGTGTTGTAGTTTTGAAGTATGAAATCTCAAACACTAGATTACTCCTTCCTTTTGATCCATTCCATGAAAAGGAAAATACAAACGAGGCTCGGAGATATACATTTAGATGGTGACTGCATAAACTTTGTTTTCCATCAGAAAGGTTGCAACATAAATGTCACGTCCCAAACTGGACTCGGTCGTGATGTCACCTATCGTGAAACAAGGCCAGCCGACAGAAACCCTCAAACCAATTAAACAGTTATAATGATTTACTCTAAGTCATTAATCTGCTATAAATCCAAAAATAAAGAGTAGAGTAGAACAACGGAAATAACATAGCCTGACATCGGGGTGTCACCAGTCATGAGCAACTAAAAATCCATCTAAGAGTATGAAGAGACTACATAGTCTAATATAAATCCGGTACAAAGGAAAATAAGGATAGGGAGGAGAAGCACTGGGCTGCGAATGCCAAGAAGCTACCTAGTCAACTTCAAACAGCCTATTGGAAAGCAATCAGTCCTTGGTAGCATGACCCAAGACTCCTGAATCTGCACTCAGGGTGCAGGGAGTAATGTGAATACGCCAACTCAGGGAGTAATGTGAATACGCGATAAGAAAACACGTAAAATATAACAAAAATGCTACAAAGAGGCATTATAAAACATGAACAAGGCAATAATCAGTAAAAACTCATAGAAACGCCTTAGTTCAGTAGAAACCTCTTTAAAACATCTTTTAACAGCTAAACGAATGAATGAAAAGCTGTGAGAAAAGATAGACACATAAAATCAACCATCAGGCAAAATACCAACATAATCAGCCCATAGGGCTATCTCCCCATCACTCGTATCAGTCCCTCGAGCAATAACATGGAACAACATCTGCCCCTCAGGCTATGTCACATCGCACACTGGTTAACCATGCTCACTGAGAGTGTATAGACTCCTGGATGGGCCCCTTACGACCCAAGCGCAATAACAATCTATCTCGTGGCCTAATCAAACAGGCTCTCGGTCTCATATTAAGCCATTTCGTGGCATAATAAATCAGACCCTCGGCCTCATGATCAAGAATCAGAATAATACTGTTGCGGCATGCATCCCGATCCCATAGTATTCTCACGACACAAGCCTTCGGCCTTACTCAGTCAGAATCTCACAAAGCCACTTAGGCACCATAAAATATGATGCTCAGCCCAAAATATCATTTAAGATGTCAAAATAGGGTAAATATGGATGAGTTATGAAAAATAATATAATATAACATGAATGAGTACAAATATGAAGTCAAAACAGTGAGGAATAGTAGTAATAATTCCCTAAGGGTCCAAAACAGTTGGCACGAGGCTCAAATGTGGCATTCAGCCTAAAACATGATGATAGTAAACAGTTTTCAATCAAATACCCAGTTTAAATGATCATACGAGACAGACCAAGTCATAATCCCCAATAGTGCACGATCCCACACTTGTTATCTAGTGTGTGCGTCATCTCAAAATAGCACAACAATGTGAAATTCAAGGTTTCATACCCTCATAACAGCATTTATAATCATTACTTACCTCAAAACGGTCCAAACTCTAACCCGCAACGCCTTTGCCTCTTGAATTGGCCTTTGAATGCTCCAAATCTAACCAAAAGCAGTGCATAACCATCAAAATATGCTAAGGGAACAAATCCCACACAAAAATAATTAAATTACAACACAAATCCCGAAATTAACCAGACCCCCAGCCTACATCTCAAAATCTGATAAGATTTACATCAACATAATCCTTATCCGCCCACGAGTTCGTACATACTAAGAATACCAAAATATGACAACAAATGGCCCATCAAATCCTTAATCAAAGGTCTCCATTTTCAAGCCCTTGTTTCTTCAATATTTACCCCCAAATTTCCATAAATTTCAAGCCTAATCAATAATATAATACCATAGGAACGAGTTTTATGTTCAAAAATCTTACCTCAATGAAGTTCCCTTGGATTCCCACTTCAAAATCCCCCAAAAGCTCCAAAATCGATGTAGAAATGGTGAAGAAAGGCTCAAAATCGCGAAAGATGAAATATATACTTTCTGACCCAGCAAAATCGCACCTGTGGACCTGCACCTGCGGTCCCAGTTGCGCACCGTCAAAAATGACTAAAAGCCTCAGGGTCGCATCCACGGTGACTCTCTCACACCTGTGCCATCGTAGATGATTCCAGATGTCTGCTTTTGCAGCTCCGCCTGACTTACCTTTTCGCTGCATCCCAAATGACACAACGGACCTACTACAACTCCCGTAATTCCATTACGACCCATATATCAAAATCTCACCTATCAACCGGAAAACGCCAAAATTTCAATTTCGCCAATTCAAGCCTAAATCTACTCCGAACCTCCAATACACATTCCGATCACGCTCCTAAAAAAATTACCAAATCACCACCCGAAGCTATCCGAACCATCGAAACTCACATCCAATGCATTTTTCACATAAGTCAATATCCGGTTGACTTTTCCAACTTAAACTTACTCAAAAGAGACAAAGTGTCTCACACCTTACTAAAACCTTTCCCAACCCGAGCCAATCAGCTCGATAACACATAATACAACTGAACAAGACAATAAGAAGCAAAAATGAGGGAAACGTACTCATGAAGCAATCGGTCGTGTCATGATATCCTCCCCCTCTTAAATAAATGTTTGTCCTGGAACGGGTCAAGAAACATACATGAAGCCTCAAATAGGTGAGGATATTGGCTCTGCATCTCCCGCTTGATTTCTCAAGTAGCCTCTTCTACGGGCCGACCTCTCCACTGCACTTTCACTGAATCTATATCCTTTGATCTCAACTTTCGAACCTGATGTTCCACAATTGACACTGACTCCACATCATAAGTCAAATCACCATCTAACTGAACAGTGCTGAAATCCAGAACATGAAATGAACCCCCGATATACTTTGGGAAAATAGAAACTTTGAAATACCGGATGCACACTTGATAAGATGGGTGGAGAAACAAGCTCATAATCCACCTCCCCAATCCTCTGAAGTACCTCAAAAGGTCCAATGAACCGAGGACTCAATTTTACCTTCTTTCCAAATCTAGTAACGCCCTTCATGGGTGAAACTTTCAGTAATACCTTGTCCCCAACCATATAAGATACATCACAGACCTTTCTGTTAGCATAACTCTTTTGCCTCGAGTGCGCTGTATGAAGTCTCTCCTTAATCACCTTCACTTTGTCTAAAGCATCCTATACCAAGTCTATACCCAATATCCTAACCTCACCCGGCTCAAACCAACCAACCGGAGTTCTACACCATTTCCCATACAAAGCCTCATATAGAGCCATTTGAATACTCGACTAATAACTACTGTTATAAGCAAACTCTGCGAGCGGTAGAAACTGATCAGATGACCCTCCAAGATCAATGATGCAAGCATGAAACATGTCATCCAATATCTGAGTAGTGCGCTCGGACTGCCCATCGGTTTGAGGGTGAAAAGTTGTGCTCAACTCAACTTGGGTACCTAACTCTCATTGTACATACCTCCAAGACTGTGAAGTAAACTGAGTGCCCCTATCTAAAATTATGGAAACTGGGACCCCATGCCAACGAACAATATCCCGAATATAGATTCCTGCCAACCGCTCTGATGAAGAGGTAGTACACACAGGAATAAAGTGCACGGAATTGGTCAACCAATCTACAATCACCCAAATAGAATAGAACTTCCTCAAAGTCTGTGGGAGCCCAACTACGAAGTCCATGATTACTCGCTCCCACTTACACTCTGGAATATCTATCCGCTGAAGCAAGCCACCCGGTCTTTGATGCTCATATTTCACTTGCGGACAATTGAGACACCAAGCTACAAATTCTATAATGTCCTTCCTTATTCTCCTCCACATTAATGTTGTCTCCGATCCTGATACATCTTCGCGGCACTCGTATGAATAGAATACCGCGAGCTACGAGCCTCATCTAGAATCAACTCCTGAAGGACATCCATATTGGGCAGACATATTCGGCCCTACATCTTCAATACCCCATCATTACCAATGGTCACATCTCTGGCATCCCCCTGCTAAACTTTGTCCTTAAGGACAAGCAAATGAGGATCATCATACTGACACTCTCTTATGCGATCAAATAAGAAAGATCAAGAAATCACACAAGCCAATACCCGATTGGGTTCTGAAATATCTAACCTCACGAACCGATTGGCCAAGGACTGAACATCAGCTGCAAGAGGTATCTCCCCAACTGGAATATATGCCAAACTCCCTATACTCACCGCCTTCCTATTCAAGGCATCGGCCACCATATTGGCCTTCCTCAGATGGTACGAATAGTAATATCATAATCCTTTAGCAGCTCCAACCATCTCCGCTGGCTCAAATTGAGATCCTTTTGTTTGAGCAAGTGCTGGAGACTACGATGATCAGTAAATACCTCACAAGTCATACCATACAAGTAATGCTTCCAAATCTTCAACACATGAACAATGGAAGCCAACTCCAAATCATGAACATGGTAGATTTTCTCATGGGGCTTCAACTGACGAGAAGCATAAGCAATAAATCTACCCTCCTGCATCAACACACATACAATAACTACTCCCGAAGCATCATAATACATGGTATATGAACTTAAAGTTGATGGCAAAACTAACACTGGAGTTGTGGTCAAGGCAGTCTTTAGCTTCTGAAAGCTCGTCTCAATTCAGTCAAGGATGATGCTATAGAGGAAAATCCCTGAACAAACCGATGGTAATAGCATGCCAATCCAAGAAAGCTGCAAATCTCTGTGGCTTAGGACAGTTTGGGCCAGCTCTGAACCGACTCTATCTTCTTTGGATCAACCTGAATACCCTCACGATACACCATGTGTCCTAATAAAGCCATTGAACTAAGCCAAAAGTCACACTTGGAGAAATTTGCATAAAGTTTCTTCTCCCTCAATCTCTGCAACACAACTCTCAAATGCTCTGCGTGCTCCTCCTGACTATGTGAATACACCAGAATATCATCAATGAAAACCATGACAAACAAGTCGAGATATGGCCGGAACACGCAGTTCATCAAATGCATGAACGTTGCTAGGGCATTTGTCAGCCTAAAAGTCATCACAAGGAACTCATAATGACCATAGCGGGTCCTGAAAGCTGTCTTATGAATATCCGAGTCCCTGATCTTAAACTGGTGATAACCTGAACAGAGATCAATCTTGGAGAACACCCTCGCTCCATGAAGCTAGTTAAGTAAATCATCAATGCAAGGCAAATGATACTTGTTCTTGATTGTTACTTTGTTCAACTGCCTGTAATTAATGCAAATCCTCATTGATCCATCCTTATTCTTCACAAATAGAACAAGCGCATCCCAAGGCAACACACTAGGCCGAATGATCCCCTTATCAATGAGTTCTTGAAGTTGCTCCTTCAACTCCGCTGGTGACATACGATACAGTGGAATAGAAACATGCTGAGTTCCTCACACCAGATCAATACCAAAATCAATATCCCTATCTGGGGGTATGCCCTGCAGGTTTGCCGGAAACACACCGAGAAAATCCCTCACTACAAGGACAGAATCAATACTGGGAGTCTTTGCACTGACATCCCTCACAAATGCTAAGTATGAAAAACAACCCTTCCCAACCATACCCTAGGCCTTCAAGAATGAAATTACCCTATTAGGAACAAAATCAGGCGGACCTTGCCGCTCAATCCGTGGCACACCTGGCATAGCCAATGTCACTATCTTAGCATGATAGTCCAAAATAGCACAACAAGGAGATAGCCAATCCATGCCCAATATCACCTCAAAGTTCACCATACATAGTAATAACAGATCCACTCAGATCTCCAGACCCCCAATAGTCACAACACACGACCGGTACACACAATCCACAATAATAGTATAGCACATTGACGTAGATACACAAACAGACGAAACAAGAGACTCATGGGGCGTATCCAAATAATGAGCAAAATATGATGACACATATAAAAAAATTGGAAATGGGATCAAATAACACAGAGTCATCTCTGTGGCAAACTGATACAATACCTATTACAGCATCTGAAGCAATAGCATAGGGTCTAGATGAGAGCGCATAGAAACGAGCATGATCGCCATCTGATCGGCCTTCCTCTCTAGGGCGACCCCTAGCTGGCTGGGCAGCTGGTGGTAAAGTAACTGGCGCTGAAGCTGATTGCTAAATCCTTTTGCCGAGATGAACCACCAATACGATAAGGACACTTGCCTCTACATGTGACCCAACTCTCCACACTCATAACAACTTCGGAGTGCTGGAGCTCAGGGACTGAAGGGAACCCCTAGCACTGGAATGACTAGTAGATGTACATGGAATAGAAAAAGCCCGAGCTGATAGAGCGACAAACTCTAGGCTGGAAGAGCACTGACTGATGAATGCCCCTAACGAGAACTGTGAGAACCATGACCCGATGACGCCCCACGATAACCTGGGCGAGCTGACTGAGCATGTCTGAATGGAAGACCTCTGTCGTGCTGAAACTGACCTCTCGAAGGAGCACCACTATAACTACCAGATCCCTGAGGCCTCTTGGCCTCCTTATCCTCTCGCTCTTGGCAAGAAACTGACTCGATCTCGCAAACAATGTCAACAACCTCCTTAAAAGTAGCACCAGAGACCCTCTCCCTAGTCATGAGTATCTGAAGATGATATGTAAGGCCATCAACGAACCTCCTAATCCTCCCTCTATCTGTAGCAACCATCTAAATAGTATGACGAGCTAACTCTGAGAACTACATCTCATATTGCATCACAATCATATCTTCCTATCTCAACTTCTCGAACTACTTGTGCAGCTTCTCTCTGTGGGACTGTGGCACATACTTCTCGAAAAAGAGAACGGAGAACTACTGCTAGGTAAGGGTGCTGCACTAATAGGCCTACACCTCTCATAAGCCTCCCACCAAGTAAAGGCGGCTCCAGAAAACTGAAAGGTAGTAAATGCGACCCCGCTGGTCTCCAGAATACCCACTGTACGAAGAATCCTCTAACACTTATCCAAGAAACCTTGGGCATCCCCGCCTCTGCACCACTGAAAGTCGGAGACTGAAGTCTACCAAACCTCTCCAATCGACGTTGCTCGCCCTCTGGCATAGCAGGGGCTACATAGTCTTGAGCAGCGTAACCGGATGGGCTGGATGCTCCCCCAACATCTAAAGTCCCTGCACGACCTACTCAGGTGTGCGAGCGGCAGGAGTCTGAATTCCTCCCCCAGTCTGAGAAGTAGCTATAGTTATAGTAGCTGAGACTGCCTGAGCTAGGCCAATGCATACTGATAAAATCTAGGCCAGCAACTCCTGAAGGCCTAGGATCACAATAGGCATAGTTGGTGCCTGAACTGGTGCCACCGGAGCATACAACTGGGACCTGATCCTAAACTGGGGCGGCTGGTGGATCTGCAGTTGTTGCCCTAGCTGCGGTGCAGGCTATACCTCTGCCCCTCCCACGACCTTGACCACGTCCTCGGCCCCGAGTGGCCACAGCTGGCGGTACTAGTGGTCGTCCATCCTGACTGGTCGCTCGTGTCCTCACCATCTGTAAGAGAGTGGAATACATCAGTTTAGTACTCGGATCAACAGATTCACACGACAAGAATTCAAGAATATGAAGTTTTCCTAAAGGTTCTGCAGCCTCCCCAGGATAAATACAGGCGTCTCCGTACGGATCCACAAGACTCTACTAAACATGATCGTGACTCGTGAGACCTATGCAACCTAGGCTCTAATATCAACTTGTCATGACCCTAAACCAGACCCGGTCATGATGGCGCCTATCGTGAAACAAGGCCAGCCGACACAAACCCTCAAATCAATTAAACAATTATAATGATTCATTTTAAGCCATTAATATGTAAATAAATCCAAAAATAAGTGTAGATTAGAACAATGCGGAAACAACACAGCCCGACATCCGATGTCACCATTCATGAGCATCTAAACATTCGTCTAAGAGAATAAAGAGACTAAATGGTCTAATACAAATCCAATATAAAGGAAAATAAGGATAGGAAGGAGAAGCACTAGGCTGCGAACGCTGAGCAGCTACCTAGTCAACTCCGAACAACCTACTGGAAAGCAATCAACCCTCGCTAGCGTGATCCGAGACTCCTGAATCTGCACAGAGGGTGCAGGAAGTAATGTGAGTATGCTAACTCAGTATTTTGCTATAAACATTAAAAAGTATCTATAGAATATAATATTTTTAAATTGTATTTATTTAAAATAAATAAGGTGTTAATCGTTGCTATAGAAGATAAAGATATTAAAAATAAACACAACTTAACTATATTAAGAGATGAAAAACTGCTATTAGACAAATTTAATATGTTATGTGTTTATTGAGTTGATGTAACGTCAAGGCATGAATCACAAGTTTTTGCACCTAGTAAAAGAGAGAAATAATTTAGTGGACTCTTGGAGATAAAGCCGATCAGATCGATGCCAAATGTGGAATAATTTTTTGGTATCAACCAAAATGTGTTGGGGAAAGAGAATTCAGAACAATACGGGTAAAGGAAATAGGTTTAACTGTAGGATGTATGTGATTCAGGTTGGTTTGATTTTTATTTAAATTAAAATTAACTATATTAATTTTGGATTAATTTGATATTGTTGATTTTTTTTTATTTTTCTGATTTATTTGTTACATGAATATTATATAATTTTGTATACAATTTTAATAAATAAATATATATTTAGTAAAAATTAACAAACGATATATTAAAATATTCTTATGAGAGAATTTTAGTAGTAACACACAAAGTTATTTTTTAACCGTCTAATAATAATTTTTTGCTGATGTACGCTTTGAAGGATAACCGAATTTAATAGTTAAATATAAAAATTAATATGATACCTAAATTTTAATTTTAATTATCGAGATACCATCTCAAATTCCAGAACGATATAAGAAATCTTAGCATATAAATATGGAAGAATAAAGAGATGATTGTGCATTCAATAATACTTGATAAGGAAGTCATTATTTAAAGTAAAATAAAAATAATTACACTTCATAGTTCTATTAAATATTATATCCCTACGAGAAGATCCCAAATATTTTTATATATTTTTTAGAAAAAGGTATATATTAATATTATATTTATGTGTCAGTTTCGTTCGAATTTTTTTACTAAGCCAAACCAAATCAATCCAATTCAAACCTAATCAAATTTCTTAATTAATTTGATTTAACTTTTCTATTTAATACAATTTTTCGATTCGATTTATATAACCCTATGTTTAAGTTAGCAACATGGCGTGGTAGGATTTGCAAAGATGAGGCATTTGGCATATGGGATCGAAAAAAAAATGAGAGGGAATCTTGTAGAACTATATCATTTCCATGATGCGCCATCTCGTTAAGGGTTGGTAAGATAATTAGGGGTTAATTTTACTTATGATCATTAAGTTATATTTTAATTTTACTAAAGTCATTTAATTATTTTTTGTCACTTAAAAGTAATTAAATTTTTACATTATCACTTAAATTATTTTGGCTCAAATCTTTACCATAAATCATTTTATGACATGGTATAAAATTTAATGAAAAAAATTCAAAAATAAATGTCATATAAGCTTATATGAATCATACTCAGTTACTCCCTTTAGATTCATTTATTCCTCAATGCAATTTGACTCATAACTCAAATGAGTTTCAATAGGGAAAAAACACACACCCCTTAAAATTAGGTCTTTTGATTTTTTACGGGTATTTTTATCGTACAAATACAATATTTCTTTTGTCTAAATAATTGCAGTATGTTGTCTGTAATTGCATGTTCATTATGAAAAATAGACTTTTATTTGCCTTATTATTATTCTTGTATGCATGTGATACATTAATATATGTAAGAGGAAAACAATACTATTTTAATTTCACTAGAAAATTATAAATACATTATGTGAGTTGGATACAATAGTATTTTAACTTCAATAGAGTTATTAAACGACTCGAATGGGCATAAAAACAAGATAAGAATTTTTTTAGTATAGAATAATTGTAAATGGGCATTATGTAACAGAAAAGGCAAAACTTTTGTAGTATAGAATAATTATTTTAAACTAACGTAAAATTTAACATTTTCTTTTATTGAAAGCACTAGGGTTATGGGTCAAATCACATTAAGAAAGAAATTGATATAAAGGAGGTATGATCCATTTAAGCTTATGTAGCATTTAATTGTGGATTTTCTCATTAAATTTTATGCCATATTATATTTATGGTAGGAGTATGAGTCATGACTTTTATGTGACAATGTAAAAGTTTAATTAAGTGACAAAAAATAGTTGAGTGTCTTTAGTGAAATTAAAATATAACTGAGTGACCATCAGTGAAATTAACCCCGGCAATTAGTTGCATCATTCTTAATGCTGCAAATAATATCTATTTGATTTTGGGTGAGTTTATGTATATCTAGTCAATATTCACTTCTGATAGTCTTTTATGAATTTTTATTTATTTTTCAGAAGATTTATTGCTGGGAATTGAAAAATTGGTGAGATACATAAAGTGCCAAGAAACAACTTTTTGGGGAAAATCCTAGTGAAAATTTATTGTGTTAGGTTTGTTATTGTGATTTGAAATAAGAATGCACACAAGATCAATAGAGATCATGTTTAAATTGATTGATGGAACAGAGATCGTCTGCTATTTTCAACTGTAATAGAGTATCTATTCTTACACGACCTAATTCTAATATTTTCCTTCCAAGGCCTTTTTTTTTCCCAATTTAACAAGCATTATAGGAAGCGAACAAAACCTGAGTACGTAGCAGCAATAATATTTCAATAATCTGAACGTCAAACATAATGAAGTCGTGGAATATTGAAACTTAAACTTGAAATTTAAAATCCAAAAGAAATGTAAGCTAAAAAAAGGATAAAAGTACTACATAGCCTCTAGCTTTAGTGAATGACAGTGTTTTCAGCCCGTAGTACTTCTCCGGTCCTGTAAATAAAAATATTGAGACAGAACAGATTTTAGAGGTTTTATGATAACAAATTATCAATTTTAAAAACTAGAACAAAGCTACTGGCTGTCTTTGGTTCTTAGTAACAAGACAAAATCGCATTAAAACATTCTAAATTATACATTTCTCCGAATTTTATCATATGGTGTAATATAAATAGGCTGCTCTAATGCCCCAAACTCGAGCATTAGCCGCAATTGCAGATTCTGAAATAAAATCATCTTGAAAAAGTAATCCAGGAGCTGCCAATTTCATCCAACTCAATTGATTCAAGATGGAAAGCTAGTAGTTTGCAGTTGAAAATTCAGCCAGAGATGGGAATATGAATCCCATAGCTCAATTTGCATAGAGCTTTCATTTAATAATCATTTACTTTTAGTTTGATGATCTTTCAGTCATAACCAATCTTTATTCAAACTCCATTTATTGCCCTCTCTGTATATGTCTATATTCCGAGGATGATGTACCTATTTAAAGGTCTCTGCCAAAACCTTTCAGGGCGATTTGAATGTCCACCTTCTTAATTTGAATATCCTTCGCCTTGAAAAGACGTCCTTGAAAACCACGCAACAATGCACTTTCCAACGCCGTCCGTAACAAAACCTCAACATCGACTAAGCTAAGTCCTTCTGTGGCAGAAGCTGCACATCAACCGTTTATTCAGTCTCTAGACTCAAATATTCATAGTTATCAAATCACAGGACACAAAAATAATGATATATCCTATGGAACTAACCTATGGCTGAAAGGTCTATGTCAGCATCGAGAAAGAACCTTCTCTGCATCCTTGTCGCTTTGACTTGCAGAATCCTCAACCGTGCATCTTCATCTGGTATACCTAATTGCAAGCGCAGTTCAAATCGCACCGGTCTACAATCACACCAAGATACGTCAACTAAGATATATTGAATATATAGAGGGACAGAGAGGCTAGGTAAATCGGACAAACTACTTTACTTTCCACTTCAAAACTGTTTGGAATAGAATATGAATAGCATATTAATGAAATTAAGGGAGAGATCATTGGAGAAATGTATACAACAAGCCATCATCAATCAATTCAATCCTACTAGTTGTCCCCACAACCAACAGATTGGTTTGTTCCCTAACTCCATCAACCTAATCTCATCAAACCAACATTAGTCAGTCATACACAAATAACTTAGGAAACAAAGTCATTCATAGAGTTGGTGGAGGTGAAAAGCATAGAGGTATTGAAGCAGACCAATGTTGACAGTTGGCTCACTATCCTATCAGTTACCGAGTTTGCACCTCTTTTCTGACGTCAAAAGCCAAATTTTAAGTTAGACGCTGAAATAAGCACCCAAATGAAAGAAAGAAATCAAGCTAAACGATGAGGAAATGCTTACCCCTGCAATGGCATCAATTTCTTCAATAATGATTACATGAACAGGACTTTCTTCACCTAATGAAGCAATAGGTATAATCAAATAACGCAACATATCCACTATATAAACAACATAAGAATTATTATCTTAAAGGTTCTACCCCGAGACTACCCGTGGGTTCAGGAAATAAAATTTGCTCTTAGGTCTTTGTCCAACATTTTATTCAATACCAGATTGATCACTGAGAAAAATGTATTTCAGTTTGATAATTGGCGACCTGTGCAGCATCTTCGTTCTACCTACTATTCTTTAACGTCACTTTAACGATTGCAAATGGAAATGAGTCTGGAGATGCTATACAGCCTATATTAGCTCTACAACTGCCACTGATTTGCCTAGTGGGAGATATAGATGCACTTGAATAAAACAGTAGTCGGATCACACAATTTACATTAGCTAGAAACAGAAACAACCGAAGATGTAAGGAATTAATTTCTTATTGTAGAACCCAAATTCTAACTTTTCAAAGCTAGAGAAAAGCAATTAGGACGAAAAACTAGAAAACACATAGCACGTCATATCTTACCCATTTGCTCAAAATCTCTAATTGATGGAGCAAAAATATCTCTCAGATTCTTTTCACCTGATCCTAAGAAAAATCTTAAGATCTCGGGCCCTCTCACAACCTAGAAAAAAAAGATAAAAGGAAAGATTAGAATAAAGTAAATAATAGAAAAACAAAATAAATGACTTCCTTAAAATTATGACCTTTAATTTTGCATTGAGAATTTCTGATATGCATCTCGCAACCAGTGTTTTTCCTGTTCCAGGTGGTCCGTAAATGATTAATCCTTTCATAGGTTGGAGCCTTAACCTTCATTCATTAAAACAATCATCAAATATTTGATATAGAAAGTTCATCAAGTTTACAGAAAAATCTAATTTGATTAAAATGCTTACTCTCTAGATAAATCCCGAGGTATGGTACGAGGGAGAACTAAGCTCAAAATGATAAATTTGAATTCGTTGTTAGGTCCCCCAAATCTAACGGATGCCATTTCTTCTTCAAGCTCTTCCATAGTGAAATTTCTCCTTAAAACTTGTTTCGTAACTTCTTTTTGAACACAAGCCTAGCAAAAGTGACTCCGTATACTTAAATAAAAGCACTTGGAATTTAATTAAGAACCTTCTGAAATTTCTTTCGTAATGTTAAATAGAAAGGAACTTTTAGCTCAAAACTTTATCGTCCAAGCACAAGCTTTGCCAAATTTTAAGGACTTTGAAACTGAAAATTGGAAAAAAAGAAGCATAATTATGATTTATGATGTACCTCCCTATGTTTTTTACTTAAGATATGCCACCATTTCCTGAGCTTCGGTACTTTGAATTCGGTAAAACTAGAGATCTTGGTCGGGTCTGTGTTGTCTTCTATGTCAGTATCTTCATGTTTAATGAACCTCAAACAGCATGGTCCATAATTCCAGTTCCAAATTGTCCAACTGCAAAAAGGTAGGCAACAATTCGAGCAATTTTGGTCTGTAGAACTAAAATCCTTAAACTATAGTCTTAGTTCACATATAACAAGTGGGAGATCTGGCTAGTCATGGCTAATGGCTTACGATTTACCTTTCCACCGTGGCTGCCTTTTCTGTTGTCTTCTGACGGCATATCTCCGCACTTACCGTCTGACTTCTAAAACGGGCAAGCTTAGCTTCCATAGCATTCTTCAATGTTATGAATCCCCTAAATGCTATGATAAATGGCCGTCTCAAAACGGACCTGAAAGAGGAAGGATCGGTAGTTACATTCCACCCTACATAAGGGGGTTTAGATCATTCAAAGTTGGGGTTTGTTAAGAGTCTCCTCTTTTAAAACATATGGCACTAACTAAATTCACAAGGTTAACCTTTTAATTTCTCCGTTCACTCGGAATCACAGAAGCATAAAAGTATTTGAAAAGCGAATTTGTTCCTTCTCTGTACGGTGACGCCTAATTAGTCATGGAGAGCAATTTTAGCTTCTTATCATACAAACTGACTGCTCGTCCTCTCTAAAGCTCCGACACTTTTTAGCGTTGCTTTAGTTCAATGTAACAAGATTTACTTTTCTGGCTGGTGAAGGTTTGTTTTTCAATAGTCCTATCTGTTGCATCTCGTTTTGTTTCTCGTCATTTTGCAACAGTGAAAGGACCAAGATGCCTAAGCAAGCGTACGATCAACAACAACAACAACAACAACTACCCAGTCTATTCCCACCAGGTGGGGTCTGGGGAGGGTAATATGTAGACGAGCCTTACCCCTACCCGAAAGGGCAGAGAGGCTGTTTCCAGTCGACCCTCGGCGCATAGGATAAAATGGAAAGCAGCATTAAAACAAAAACAAAGACAAAATTAGAAACAAAAACAAAACAAAACAAAACAATAAAGCATTAGTAAATCCCGCAGAAATACCGTAAATAATTATGTAAACATAAGCGTACGAACATCTGTGCAATTAATTTCTTTCAGATTATAATAAGGATTCAATATTCTTTATGAACTACGAGGACTTCAAGGCATCTTTAGGCTGACTCCACAAGGAAGTAATGTAACACTAGCTTACCAAGCAATAACACTGTAGTGCTGAGGTCAAAATCTTGATATTGCAGTATACTAGACAATGCAAACCTTGAAATCTTAGATTATTACTATTAGTTTAAACCACAAAATAGTAAAAGTCGTGGAGCAAATATACTTTGAATCAATGTTGTTTTGCCTTCCCTGCGGGTGTAGGGATGTGGCGGCTGGGTACGGGGGATAAATCTCAAAAAACTTACTACTTTAGGAACCGAGATTCAGTTTTCTTTGTATCATACGCAACAATCACAGTAGCCTGCACAAACATACAAATTTATAAAGGGTGAAAAAAGGAATGAAAAAGGAGAAATCGAGTTTCAGTGAAAATAAGAGATCTTCTACAATATATAGTTGCAGTATATGACTAAAAAAGACCACAAATAAGAAGATGAATCAAAACCTAAACCTGAAAAGAAACAGATGCTTAGGGTTAGCAGGTAAAAGAACATTGCTAATTATGAGGTAGAATGGCACAGTGCTATATTGTATTGATGTTCGAAATTCTAGGTAATTGGTTTTTGGAAGTATTTCATAATCACTGTGCACAACTATCTATTGACTATTAGTCATTAAAGCCCCATTGGACACACATCATCAATCAAATATTCAAATTCTAAGTGAAAGAACTTTGTTACAGCTGAAAATGACTTCTAATAAGTATATATCAAAGAAGCTATCACTCGAAAATGTCCGAGTTCTAGCTGAAAATTGTAACACCCCAGGCTTTAGGCAGAGTCCCACATCGCCAAAACACAAGAGGGATGTTGGGTATATAAGTTAACAAGCCTTAGACCCTAGTGACGCGTTTTAAACCCATGAAGGCCTAGGCCCATAGCGGACAATATCACTAGCGGGCTGGGCTGTTACAATTATGTTTTCCTAAAATAGCTTCAGGAAATAAACAGGAACAACTCAAAGTGGAGGAATACTACAGATTATCATCAATAATAGGAAGTTAAAACTAAATGGAAAGCTACCTGTACAAACTTTGGAATGGACCTATATACAACAATAACAACAACCCAGTATAATCCCACTTAGTGGGGTATGGGGAGGGTAGTGTGTACGCAGATCTTACCTCTACGCTTGGGTAGAGATGGTGTTTCCAAATAGACCCCCAACATCCTTCCCTCCAAAAACTTCCCACCTTTCTCTTGGGGAGACTCGAACTCACAACCTCTTGGTTGGAAGTGGGTGTTGCTTACCTATATAAGAACATGATTTTAGAAAAATAAGAGTACAATGCCAACCCTCACAGATGAGTACGAGTAACAGTTCCTAATTGTTCTTTTGGAATCATAACTCTCTTTTATTCTACATATTTGCCTAACTGGGCACATTTGGCTATTCTGATGAACAGGACTACTTCAGGGGCATCAATGAATCCCGCAAGAAGTTTGGGACCAATAATTGTATCAAACTGTTACGAGAAACTATGGTAATACATGTTGGGTCCAATAGCAGGAGCTACAGCTGGTATCTGGTTCTACAATGCCATGAGGTTTACAATTGAGCCCTCTGATGAAGTCACTAAGTTTCTTCCCTTCCTCCGAAGATTAGCCCAAAACAAAGTTTAAATGACAAATACTATTGCCCCAGTATGGTTGATTAACCACTTGTCAGACCCAAGCTTAAGTGTTTCACAACAGAAGATTATCCCAAAATAAAGCTTAACGAAAAAACTACTGTTCCGGTCCTCAATGCAAGTTCATTAGAAGATAGGCCCCATTTGGCTGCTACCATATATTAGATCTCTGAATTTCCATACTATTCAGCAAATCTTTACATATATTCTTCCACTGAGGCTCTCCACGGAGCATTTTGAGGTAAAGCATTTTGAGATTTTACCAGAAGAAAGTACTTTGATGAGCATGGTAAAGGGCACGCTAAATTTCCTCGAACTCTGTCCATATAGGAAATGACTATATCACCAATGTTTCTAGAAGATGCTTACAGGAAACTTTTAGGAAATGGAAAGTACATAATCTAACATTTGTAAACTTCAGGAGCACGAAGTTATACTTGTCCAAGAAAAATGAAGCTCATGGGAAGGAGTATATTTTCATCGAATTACTTGAAAAGTAAATACCAGTCACTATGCGTACATGTCGACATAGGTTCCAATCGGGGAAAGAATTAACAGACACCTACCAGTTATGTACAATTAAAAGAGAAATGAAAGCATAATTTTAAGGGATAAAACCATAAGCTTTTCGACTACCTTTCAGTTGGTGGATTGTTCAGTGAACCCGCACGACTGTTTGAATCATGCCTCAGTCTTAGTCTTGGAATGATAAGAGGTTTGCAGCAAAGAAGAGCGAAAAGAAATTCCATGGTAAACAACATCATGCTAACCCACACAAATAATGTTGTCTTCCAATACCATAGCGTTCTTTTCAGAAAAGGAAGTTCAGATTCCAGTGTTAAAGAGGCAGCATACATTTCATGAATTCCACCTCCAGCTTGGAACTCAGCTCGTTGCTCAATGATCACCCTCAAGCATGCCGTTGGAACGAAACCTTCAGAGAAACCCTTTAAGTATACCTTCAACTTTTGGGATTCTGATGTATATCCGGTGACAAGAGGGGCAGCCTTAAGGAAAGTAGAGAAAAGGCGTATAGGATTGCTTTTGAATTGCAACATACAGGGTCGCCTGGAGCTAGCTAGCACTTTACCATTAGCAGTGAGGAAATCCACCCTCACCTTCAAGGTAAGAAACAAAAAAGTTACTAATCCATTAAGGTAAGACATCAGATGTAGAAATGCATAGCAGACCAGCAATTCATTCAGTTCAAGAATTTGGGTCAACAATGTAAACCTCAACTTTGTATTCCTAAAATAGGCGGTAGGCTTGAAGTTCTACCAGGAATGAATCAATGAAACTAATCATACTAGTCCTTCAATCCATACACAAAGAAATGTACAAAGTGAAACTATAAGGGCAGGTGCAGACATGTTAAATTGTAACAGGAGAAAGAAATTAATGTCAAATCAAGCTGGCACGGAATGTCAAAATCAAGCTGGCACGGACACCACATCCCCCCAAAAAATTATGTCAAATCATTAGGTGACAAACATTTCATTCTTACAAATATCTCCCTTCCCCCAGCCCCAGGGTCCCCCTTCTCTTTTTTATTATGCAGATTTTTCAAAGTGTATATGCATTGAAAAATTCTCTAGCTTAAAAACCTAAGCCATGTAATACACAAACCAGATACACAGCCGGCAAAACAGATGTCTAAAGCTTATTTAAACTCAAACTTCCCTCTTTGTGTGCATTAATTAAACTAATCTGGAAGATAATTATAATCAGTTTGCAACAGCAAAACCATGCCTAGAAACTTATCCTCCATCTAAATTTATAACATATCTCTATCCTCGCAGAAAGCACAGGACAACGTAACAAATATGGCATAAATGTACTCCAGGCGACTTGCATAGCTATTTGGACTAACTTCTTAGGCATAAACTGAAGCAACAACTTGATAATCAGGTCAACAAACCCATGTTGATGAACGCTTAACAAGAAGAAGTTCCAATCACCATTGTTCTGTATCAAGCAGAAAAATTACATAGAGTATCAACCACAAAAGTCTCTGGCTTATATACCTGAAAAACGCCCAGATTTCGGTTGTAATCAGACTCCGGCAACGTTAATGAAACAGTAACCTGCAACTGATGATTAGGTGGGATAACTCGCACCCCAACAACCATCCCAACCTCCACTTGATCCTTACGACCTACACCACAGGTCACACCTGGACTCGTTATTACAGGCACATATGCAACTGGCTTTTTGCTGTATAATCAAAATTCAAGGGCTCGTGCATCCTGATCGGCTCTTCCACCATAATTCTCATCAAGATGCCACCCATTATAAAAGCTGATACCAGCAATCCAACCAAAACAACACATACATACACAGACCACAAACATCCCCATCCAAGTTTCAACCCCAACTTCCACACTGACCTCTGCTCCTTCAACCATTCAAACACAAATCTAAAACTCCTCATAAACTTGTGCATCACATATCTTTTTCCACGCCTCATTATTTGAAACGGATCCATCACAAACATATACGTGCTATAAATTACCCATACAGGAAACGAAAACAACTTTATCATCAAACTCACAAAAGTAATCAACATATTCACTTGAAAGCCAACAGATTTTATCACTAAATTGGCTAAATCAAACAAAATATTCGAACTTGAATCATCACTTTCTCTCAAATGCGAATCAACTACCTCCGAATTATCTATTCCATCATTGTTCACATCCGTAATTACAGAATCCTCTTTCAACATTAAATGATCATCGTTTGAATTACCTATTATGACACTATTCGAATTCATAACAGTCGAAACATCCTTATTTTCTTCATCAACACTACTTTTTTGTCTTCCTTTGCTCAACTCAAGCTGCATTGAGTTCGAATTTTCTATATAATTCAAACTTCCATTAATATCCTTCTCCATTGACATAAGCTTTCTATCTTTAGAATTCAAATAACTCTCAGAACTTACCGAAGGTCTAAAATTAGCCGAATCATTACCAGAGTCACTGTAAGAAAGAGGCCGCCGGCGCCGGAGAGACGACGATGGAAAATCTTCATTTTTCGGTGATCGATTAAGGTTTACGAAAGACTCCGATCCGCCAGTTTCCGCGTCGGAAAAGCTGTCGTTGCAATCGTCGAAGGGAGATTCCTCTGGCGCATCGTCGAATAGGTCTCCGTTGTTGGCTTGCTTGTTTGGTTTTGTATCTTCCATAACCTACACGAACAAACGCATTACAAATACACTACACATACGTATATACGATTGTACGATTGTGGAGCGTACGTATTTTAGAGCGCGACAGAGGAGCTGGAATCAGGTTCAGTTTGATGAAGAAAAGAAGAAAAGAAGAAAAGGAAATGGAATTTTGAACAGGAAAAGAAAAAAGGAAATTGACACTTGCAAGAAAACAAAGTTTGCTGATGGACAGGTTGTACATTTAGCTTAAATATCTGTACATTGTTCAACTAACGGATAACGAGAAGCAGTGGCATAAAATGGGTGAAGGTAAACCGCCAACGGCTTTCTTCTGTGCGGAATTCAGTTGAGATGGTGTAATTCTTAATTTTGAGTTGTACAATACTTGAAAAGAAAAAAGTTATGCAATACATTTGCGAAGATGTTACTTTAATTCAATTATTCAAGTTATGATTCAATTTCAACAGAATGCATGACTTGAATGTTTCATCTTTTTCTTTTAATTCAATTGAATAACGAGTATAAGGCACTAAAATCAAATAATATTAAAATTCAAGCAATTATAAGATACGAATTAAATGACATCAGAGATTTTAAATCTTTGTTATCTGTAGCCAAAAAATTCAACCTTTTGTCACCACGATAACTACATCTAATCCAAAATATTACAAGTTTGCTGCATTACGACTTTTATTACAAAACATGGCAAAAGCCCAATTACGATACAGCTCTCAAATCTAGTACTGCTAGATTTGATGAACACACTTTTCAGATATCTGGTTTAAATCTGTTCCAACAAATACAGCAGAGGAACTCGCACATCCATTGCCGTTACTTCTTTTTCTTCCAAGTGTGCTTTCAGTGCAACATTTTAAGGATAAAAATCAGAGTGCAGGAAATATAGAGCTCGAACTGCACAAACCATTAACTACCTTAGATTTGCATGACGAGTGAATTGCTCAATATTTTATTGTTTTACGAATACAAATGGGATCCACATATGGTATCATCTTGAGTTTGATATTTGCCTCGCTTCTATGTCCTGTAGTCTGAGGGTTACAGCCCTCTTGTGAGCATCTAAACCCTCAACTTCGGCCATTTTCTCCACATAGGGGCCAAGATTCCTCAGCCCTTCTTCTGTTAAAGACTGCACAGTAATGTATTTCAAGAAAGAGTCTAAAGAGACCCCACCATACATCCGTGCATACCCATAAGTTGGCAGAACATGGTTAGTTCCACTTGCATAATCTCCTACACTCTCAGGTGTCCACTGTCCCATAAATACAGAACCTGCAAGTATTCAGTGTTGATTATTTATAAGTTAGATTGCCAAAAGGGAGACATGATTGATTAGTAAGTTGCTATTGATGGAAAAATATGAACCTCCAGCCTAACTTTCCTGGTACCCATATGAACACAGAAGACAATCAGAAATAACACATGAACATGCTTATCTTTTAGCTGTATACTAAAGAGCCCAAGTCGAGACGAACATTAAACAGCTTCCACAAGTCGGACAAACCACTTTTACAAAGAAATTCTGGAAAAAGCAATTTTCACCACTGATCAACACAAGTAGTGGTGCTTGGCAGCGTGTAACACAAATAGACACACGCATAAACACAGATCGAAAGGCCAGTAATTCAACATTCATCATACCCTCTTCAAGTTTCTGAAATTTCTCTTGACATTTTGAGATTGTTCTCCAGTTTTTACAACAATGAACATACAGTTGATTTTATAGTAATGAGTTTGCTTAAGTTTACTTGCTAATCTGTCTTTTTTCTTTTTTCTTTTTTGAAATGGAAATCCGTCACTTTTAACTTGAGGAAGTAGCATCGTCCAATCTGTCAAGAGTTGCAATATAGGTCTGTCTCTGTTCGAAATACCAGGCTCTCTCCATAAAATACAATTTCAGCCAACTGTAAGCCATATAAAAGAGGCTTCTTTCTGATGTAGTTAGGTTATTAGTGTGTAGAAGTTGAGTACTGCAGGGAGTTACTTTCTTTTTTTGTGTTATCTACAATATTGTAAATCAGATTTCTTTAAGCCCAGAAGTAAAAAAAAATATGCCATGTCTATCATAAGAACCATATGACAAATGGAGGCAGTAGTTCCAGCCACCATCAGTAGTGAATTTCTTTTAGAGATTACCCGAGGAACCCAAGCAGACTAAAATAACCATGGCAAAAAAGAAAAAAAAGGGCTAGTCAAATACGCCATCTAATAGAAATGACGGTGTATTCAACTCCCTACAGAGAAAGGAGATGGCATAGATCACTTAGTGAAGAAACTTGTCCGCCTTGCCAATGGCCAGCCAACCCGACCCTTCTATTTGACATCTTGCAGAGCTAAATCATAGAGTTTGAAGGAATAAAAGAAAAAACTATCAACCTTATACAGTCAAGAGCTGAGATAATAATAACATTATGTGTTCAATACACACAGACCCTTAAACCACAAAAATTAGGCATAGAGATTAAAGATGTAAATAGACAAAAAAATACCACAAGACTAATGTATTAACCAGCTGGATGGTGAAGACAAGGAAAAAATAGAAAATGAAACAGAAATCTTTGGTAAAAATGCTGTTAAATTGTATGGGGAAGTTGTGTTATATGGAGGATCACAAAGGGCAGGACAGAAAACTCACTCAAAGGAATATAAAGATAAGAAGAATAAAGATGAACATATTACCCACTGTATATCACACATTAACATTGCTAAAATAGAGAGAAGCTTGAGGAAAATCGTTCATGGATACATCACAATCGGCGATCCCAATAGCCAAAACAAACTAACAGAAGAGTAGATATGCCAAATGGAAAAGTAAGGAAAACTTAGCAAACACTTAAAGTACCTGCATTCTCAATTAAACTTTCCCACTTCTCAGCTTCATTCACATTGATTATCAGATGCTCAGGTGCATACATGTTTGAGAAGGAAATTGCCTGAAAAAGATTGTGATTCAAGTCCACGAGATAAAGCTTGTAGCTGACAGAGAAATTTACAAGGAAATTGCATCCACATTGATAATAAATCAATTTTTTTAAATATGTTTCGGGCATAATTATATAATGATAGCAAGCACACATTCAACTGTATGCAAATTACTGCCAGCCAAGATTGACAAACATACCTCAAGCATATCCCGTGCTAACACAGTGAAGCTGTGGCTAAGTGCCTGAAGTGCAAATTCTCCCCTTGGAAGGGCTTTGCACTGCTTCCTAATTTCCTCTTGAATAGCATTTAGATCAACATCATCCCCAGCAATAACCAGTACGACTTGGCTATCTGGCCCATGCTCTGCCTGAAAATTGCATTTGAGGTGATAAGCTTTTGCCATGAACGGAAGGACTTATTGAAAGTTTCAGTTCAATCTGGGTTAACAGTTAATCTCCTTCACTACGAAATCCATAAATCTTCTTATTTTGATATCCGAAGAGACATAAGCACTACTAATGTGAAATAAAAAGAGCACCAGATTCAGACACAGAATGCAGGGAGGAAAACATAAATCAAGCAGCGAAAAGTGGAGATAATACCTGTGAAAGTAAATCTGCTGCCACATGGACAGGACTGGAATGCTTGTCAGCTATAAGAAGGACTTCTGAAGGCCCAGCTGGCATGTCGATTGAAACCATAGCTTCGCTGTTCTGTTGAGAGAGAGTACTATTGAGCAAAAGACAACTGGAGGTGAGGAGAATAGACTTTTGACAGCGTAATTGTATCAAGTGAAACTTATTTACAATGCTGATATCCCAAACCTAAGATTGCCTCTTACTTGAAACCAATACCTGCAGAATCATTTTTGCAGCGGTGACATACTGGTTCCCGGGCCCATATATCTTCTCAACCTGGCATAGATGGTAATGTACATAATGCTTCCCCTTTATATATTATCAAAATAAGAAAAGGAGAGTTCGACTGTAAAATGCATGCCATGTTTAAGAAAAAAGAAATCCAAAGGCCAATATGAAAGGAAACCCACTTCATTAAGATACCTACAAGTTAACCACAGGTTTCAAGGACACCCAGGGTAGTAGCCTTACTGATGTACAAGGAACAGAAATAATGTGTCTGCTAAGTGCTAAAACATGCCATAATTACTTTCCTGTGTAAGAAAAATAGCCAATATAACGATAAGGATCAACTTTCACTGTACACAGGGGAATCTTCCTTGATATATATTCTGATTAATGATTGCAATAATATTAAAAATATAAATTTTCGGCTAAGAATCACGAAACTTCTTTTTTCAAAAAAGAAAAAGAAACTAAGTCCATGTTATCTTGTCTTCCTCGTGGTTCTCTACTATGTATTGATATATGTTTTCTATAGAAAATCTCTGACATCTTCCTATTCACAGTCCTATTTGGCCCTCCTACCCGAGAGATCTCCAGTGAGTTATCTAACCCAACTCCAATAGGGCTCACAGGTTTGTAAACAAGGGAAGTATAAACTCATCCCTACACCCTGCTTCTACCGAAATACCAGACTTCAGTTAACAAAATGGTTCAAACTCGTGACGTGCACCTAACCCACACTTCATAACTGTGTACCAAAGGCCTGAAGCGAGATTGGTTCCTTTAGTAGAAACAATTCAGCACATGCCTATTTAATCAACGGAAAAGGGTCAAAACTACCCCTAGACAATTGGAGTTGGTACAAGAATGCCCTCCGTCCACCTATTTTTTAAAAATTGCCCTCACCGTTATCTTTTTGGCTCAAGAATGCCCTTACGACTAACAACCATGTTAGATAAAAAAAATTAATTAATTTCCATGTGCTATAACGAAAAAAAGGTCAAAACTGCCCCTAGACTATTCGAGTTGGTACAATAATACCCTCATCTCAAAAAATCTCTCCCTTCTCCCCCCCCCCCCCCTCTAGCGGTGGGTTCATATTACTCTTGTTTTTCTCATCCTTTTTTTGACCTTGCACTCTATTTGAATAATCACTACAAATATCATTAAAGTTTTATTTTCAGACAACCAAAATTTTTTGTCACCAATAATTTACGTCATACAACTTTCAAAAACCCTGTTAAGCAAAAAAAAACGTAATTAATTTCCATGTATCATCGTCCCATTGGCGTAACTTAAGACTCACCTAATTAAAATAAATTCACCCACAATCTAAGACTGTTTTCCTCCTTTACTTTCTCCTCTTTCTTTTAAAAATTATTCCACCAACTAGAACTCTCGTACACCAATTTTTTCTTTAAGAAAACAAAACTCTCTCTTATAGTTAATCACCTTCCTCTTTCTATTTCTTTGTAAATGTACACATCGATATTCCTATTTTTTTTCATCACAGAAATACCATTCATCATCAATTTTTCTTACTACACTTTACTGCTTCATACAATAAGCTCAATCAAGTGTTTATTACAGTCACATTAACCAATAAGTCGTATTCTCTCATATTCTCAGGCATATAATCTCAAATATTTCTCTTAATTTAATTCTTTTTTTTTTTAGAAAAAATGGCGGTATTGATATAACCTGAAGAGCATCCTCGTACAATAGCTTAATTTATGAACATGGTTGGATGTTCAAACTACAGTGAGCGTCAATGAAGAAGAAAAAGGTCGAGGTCCGAGCAGAGACCAAATAAATCATTGGTATAATCAAAATTGGATGCGAAGTTGTCAGGAAATATACAACAAAAAATATTGCAAATGCTCAATAACCATTATTATTGACACTCTGTCAGTGTTCATATATTCAGGTGAAAGTTGTATAACATAAAGTATTGGTCATATGATTTCAATTAATTCTTAAAAACTACATGGTGGCACGACAAATATAGTGTTAGCAAAAAAATAACTTATTAAACCATAAAATCTTACACTGAAGCATAATTTCAAAGATTACTTGATTTCAATCAGAAAATTGATGTAATAAAAAATGTTAATTTAAAAATTAAATTAAAGCCGAAAAATCTGAGATGGAGACGGAGATCTGTGGGTGTTGAAGGGTGAAAATCTAAGACGGAGTAGGCTAATGAGTGGATATGGGGTGAAGTTTTAATTTAAGCCAATAGGAAATTAACACATAATAAATAATAATTTTTTTTCTTAATCAAAATAGGGCTGTTAGTTTTTAGGGTATGAGTGGGCCAAAAAGTTGACATTAGGGGCATGAATGGGCCAGATTTTTAACGGTGAGGGCAATTTTTATAAAATAGGTGGACGGAGGGTATTTTTAAACTTAAGCGAATAGGTTAAGGACAATTTTGGCCCTTTTCCGTTTAATCAAAGCTCGTACTTCGATCACTGTTCCTGCCTAGACATCAGTCCCTATTTCAAGCAATAGCAAAGACATCGTGTTTTAAAGGAAATATGAACTGCTGAAAAGGATGCATAGATTCTTTTCCATCAACCCTTTTCCAATTATTAAAGTTATACTTTTTGCATGAATAAAACAACCATGGCCCAATCCTAAACTAATTAGGATCATCTATATGAAGGTTTACTATTTGTGTGTCATTGCAAGAATACTCTAGAAATATTACATGCACGTCTACTCCAGGATTAATAGCCTGAAAGTACTCATGTTAATAACATTTATTCTGTGTGGTGTGCATAAGCTCAGCAAAGCAATAGAAGCATACTAGTGCTTGTATGATACAATATGCAAGGCTTCAATTTTTAAGGTGAAAGTTGTACCTTTGGGCAGGATTCAGTGCCCCAGGCCATAGCAGAAATTGCCTGTGGATTTTAAAAAGGTTACAGTAGATGGACCTTAAAAAGTTTAAGTTCGGAAAAAGAAGTAAGAAATTAAGTAAATGTGTCAAATGCAACGTCCACTCATTAACACAAGACCAATGAAGCATATCATCTTATACCTGAGCACCTCCAGCTTTAAGGATGTGGGTCACACCTGCTTTTTTGGCACAATAAAGCACTTCCTACAAGAAATGTCCAAATAAATGGTCATTGATACTTAAACTTATACCAGCAAAGTAAGATGGTAAACAAATACCTTGCAAATGCTGCCATCCCGAGAAGGTGGAGTTGCAAGTACAACAGTTTTACACCCAGCAATTTGTGCTGGCTGGCCAAAAGGAAAAAATGATGATTTTGTACTCAGGGAATTAGCATTGGAAGAAATGATTAATGAGAGCAAGAAATTAACATGGAAAATTGAATCACCATACAACTGAAAGCATCAGAGCTGTAGAAGGTAAAACAGCAGTTCCACCAGGAACATAAAGCCCTACAGAGGCAATGCTCCTAGCCACACGTTTACATCTTACACCCTGGCAAAGTAGGAAATATGGAAGTTAAATGAAGTAAGGGTGCCAACACAATGCTGCTATACAAGCACACACAACTGAGATCAATCCTATACAATATCCACAACTTACATGCATGTTCTCCACAACTTTCTCAACAGGCTTTTGAGCAGCATGAAAGGCATATATGTTGTTATATGCCACATCAAATGCTTCTCGAATAGCTGAATCAAGCTGAGTCAAAGGAAGAATTAGTCAGATTGGAAATAAGAAAAACTGAAGTCAATTTTCTTTCAAGAAAAAAAATTTTAAAAAAAAGGAATACGAAAGAGGACAAAAAATCCTAAACACAATTCAAATTACTCTCTTTAATCCCCATCGATCGCATCAATAAGAAAATTATGTATCTAAATATGTACCTCAGGATCTGGAAGCTCATTGACATCTTCAACTATCTTATCCAGTACAACTTTGTCGAACCGTGAAGTGTAACTGCCCAGGAAGTTATAGATATCATATCAAAGTAACATCAAGTTAAAAAGACAGGTTACCTTTTCTACAGTGGCGTCTTTCACTTTCGAATGGAACTATTAACTCTTAAGAATGATAAGTGATGGATAAGGAACAAAAAAACTGAAAATTTTCGTAGGTTCTATAACTATTTAATCTAAACTTAGGGATATTATGATGGTTTGAAGGTTTGAACTTAGTTTAACCAGAAAACTAAAAAAAATGGCAACTAAAGTTGATAAGAATCAATTACGGAGAGTAAAAACAAGCTGCAAAAGCACAGTAGCAACCTTCATCTTTGGTCGAAACTGAAACTATTAGCTTTAAATAATGAACTTATATTTGAAAAGTTGACACACCAGGAAGTAGTTTGAAATGTTGGTCCAGGGTTTCCTAAAGGAAATAAAAAGGGAGAGAGAGTATTGATAATAGGCAATATACAATCATTAAGTTTTGATACTTTGTGTTTAGGCTTATAGTTGCAAAGACACAAAGGTCACCAAGTTGGATCTGCTAAATGGAACCTTGTCGCTTCTTTTTGCTTTTCGCTTTTAAGAGGAGCTGGCCAGAGATTGAAATTACGAGCATAATAAAGCTCATCTTTATGTCACTTATTTAGATCAGTTTGGCCCATCCAACAGGAATGAGGACACACAGCATAATTTACTACAACATAATAGAGATGTCCTTTACATCATTCATTAATAGTATACAAATTGTTTATAGTTTGACAGTGCAGCACCTCCAGATGGAGCATTTCTTTGGTATTTGCTCTGGATCAACAATACATGTTCGGCATTATTTTGTATTTCTCCTTAAAGCATTAAAGGTAAACACATGTTTTGCATTCTTATGGAAAGTGAAACTGAAATTAAGGGGATTTTCACATAACAGATGCAGGATAGTATTTGTTGATGAAACAAACATAGTCACTAAGGGATAAATATAAAACAAGCACTAACTCTTTAACTGCAGCATCACCTCCATTACGAACATCATCAACAATGGGTTGAACCTGATACAATTAATTCAACATTCACAACAAGTCTACTAAATTGAACAGTAAATAAATAAGTAATTTGAAGGAAAAAATACAAAATCAGTTCGCGAAGCATTGTTAACTCACTGTGTTGAAAATGGAGGAGAAACCAATGTGCGGACGAGCTTTGAGGCTGTCAACCTCAGAAGCTGAAAGCTCTGATAACCTATAAGACTTCATTGAGCACCTAATTGACTTACGAAATAACCCTGTCAATAACGATCAAAAACAACATAACACATTAACCCAACAGTAAAATCTCTATAAAGACACATTTAATTTAAAGTATGGCACTTCCCGATGGTTTTCACCAATAAAAACAACTACAAGCAATTGACAACAAAAAAATCATGTGTGAAATGCTACATAACAATTTCTTTAGTCTATTAACTTACTGCAAAAGAAGGAACTGCTGAAAGTAATACCTGCAGGCAGATAAGAACATTTCCGATAAAATACAGTATTGCGTGTAGGAATGACCCCAAGATTACTAGCCAAGCTACAGGACCTATTCAATGATAGAATTCTGCAGTCCATCTATATTCCGACAACAAACCAAAATTAGACTCTTCTCTCTAATAAATCAGTAATCTTGGTACTTTAAAATGTTATATCTTTTGTTAGACAATGTATTAAAATAAATTCAATAATAGAGTCTAGCTCTATTAAACAATAATATATGTAGAGTATGATCTTCTAATAAAGACAGCGTGTTTGTATTCACTCAAGTGCCCGTCTGGATAAAGCAGGTCCAATTTAAGTATAAAATTTAGAAACCCCTTATAACACATGCTAAAATTCAACCTTTTTCGGGCGCTTATTCATTTCTTTTTGGGTGAAGAGAAATGCTTAACAAAACTTCTCAGATAAAACTTGAATAGGAAAAAGGAGAAGTATGATTTTATAACATACAAGTAGAATACGTCGCCGGAGAAAGGGATGGAGCGGAGCAGAGTCGCCGGTAGCGGCGGAGTGAGTGGACTTCGATACGAATTAAAGTGGAAGAGGTTGGAGCTAGTGTTGGAGCTTGTACACGGCGCTTGAAATGTTGCACTGTGAAGTTGGGGGTCGGCTGATTAGCTAGTTTAGTTCTTCCAATCGATCCACTTAATCTGCTTTATTATTCAATTAACCCATTCTTAAGTTTTCCTTATTTCATTAATCCCTAGGCCTTTGCTCACGTCTTTGACCTACATTATGTATTGAGCTTCGCCCATTTCATAGGCTTATGAATGAAAATCTCTTTATTTTACTTTGGCTTCTTAGCTTACAATGACGAGTCTGAAGAAGAATAGAGGTAGGCCTAATAATTGTCGGTAATTAGCAAGAATATGACCTCCGATAAAAAAAAGTTTAAAGAACAAGTATATAAGGGTTTTAAGTTGACAAATGATCGTTTATCTCTCATAGACTTACTAGTAAAACTACTCCTATTATTATATGTGCTTATTCCTGGTTCGTTATTAGTATATATGGTGACGAACCTAGAATTTTCTATCAAACGCTTCAACATGTGAAGAAGAAATATGCTAATTGTTATTTATATTAAAAATTACATATCATTAGAACTATTTTGTTTTTTGTTTTTTTGAAAACTAGTAATTGTATCCGTGCGATGCGCGGTTACTAATAAAAAAATATTAATTAAATTAAACTAGATCGGGCTTGTTCAATCCTATTAAACTATATTGCTTTAATAAAATTCAATTATCATCTTACTTGTCAATACGATATACCCAATAATGAAATCTTTATTAAATCAAAGATATGTATATAGTTAGTGAATAACTTTTTTGTTCTATATTTGTTTTTATTATATTAATCAATATTTAATACTCGCTTTCTTTTTGTCATATATGAGAAGATTTATAATTTATTACTTGTGAAATATTTTTTATTTTAATTTTATTCTATTGTTCTTCATAATATTATCTAAATTTTAATGAACAAAATCTCTGTTAAACTAACGGGACTTATACAGGGGGGGCATTGAATAACTTTTTTGTTATATATATATTTTTATTATATCATCTAATATTTAATAATTTTACATTGTTAATAGAATGTTTTATTAGCATATTACTTTATTAAATAAATTTTTCTGAGTTTATTTTTGTTTAATTTATTTTAAAATAATTTTAAAACTAACTTGAAACTAATCCTCAATTTGAATTGGTAATTTATTATTTTTTAATTTCGATTTGATCTTAAAATTATTTTAAAACTCCAACTTGAAACTGTAGAAAATCACTCTATCTATGATATGTGCGCTTTGGTTGTATGAGCATGATTTTCAGGTATAGGTTTTGATGAATGACAAACAATGAAGTCAAGCGTCAAACAACGATATAATATGACAAACAATCAAATGGCGAGAAGCATACTGATGACGAAATTGCATGAACAAGCCAAAGTCGTGTCAAAGTTCAAGACCGAAGACCCAAGACGTAGGTCGTTTGGTAGAACCAATGTAAGAACAACGCTTAAGTTATATCGTCTTTTTGCTCAACATTAGGTCATCATAAACATGCATAAAACATTTTATTAAATCTTATTTATCATAAACATGCATCTTTGTGTTAAACCAAAATGATTTGTATTTTAGTCAAAATGGTTTTTAAACTTGTCTTTTAAATCTGGACCTAAACAATCGATTATATGCTCCTTACAATCGATTGTGTTTTTCAAAATAGCAAACAATCGATTATACAGTTTTAACAATCGATTGTATTAAGACAGTGTGATCTGAAGTTTTTCAAAATAGCAAACAATCGATTATATACTTCTAACAATCGATTGTATTGAGACAGTACTTAAACTGAATTTTTCAATCAGCTAAATAATCGACTATATGTTTTTAACAATCGATTATAATCAGAATAATCGATTATGGTTTTTATACAATCGATTATATTCAGACCGTTCCCACAGAATCCTAAATTGATTTTTGAACGTTGAAGAACAATCGATTATACAGGTTTTACAATCGATTGTTTCCCTTAAAATCAGGAGTTTGTCTTTTGAACGGTCCTCAAACAATCGATTGTGTAGGTCAGACAATCGATTGTATGAGCAAAAATTCAGGAATTTTATTTGTCAATTAAGCAACGGTCAGCACCATTTTTCACCTATAAAATGAGGTCTTTTGAGCTGCTTTTAAACAGACAACTCCTCCATACATTGATATACATATTGATCATTTTCAAGCATCATTTTAGAGCTTTTGTTGAGCCATTTGATAGACAACTTTGTGTTGTTCATAGAGCTAAAATTGTATCTCTTTATCTACTCTTTTGAGAGAGTGCTTGTGTAAAAGAGAGTTGTTTGAGAAGAACATATCTTCTCATTTGTCGGGTTTGCTAAGTACCCAAAGTCTTAGTGGTTGAAGTCTTGGCGTGAGGTATCCTCAAGCAAGTGAAGTCTTAAGGTGCGGTATCCTTGAGCAACTGTAACGGTTTGTTAAGCACCCGTAAGCTTGACGAAGATAGTGGAATCTCGAGAGAGTCTCTCGGGGACTGGACTAGTCACGGGTTGTGGTGAACCAGGATAAAATACGGTGTGTTCTTTCTTGATTATTTCAATTACCGTATTTACTTATTCCTGAAATTTTAAATTCCGCAATATTTCAATATTCTCGTGCCTCGCTATTCATCCCCGCCCCCCCCCCCCCCCCTTAGTGAACGGCATAAATACTAACAATTGGTATCAGAGCCTAACTCTCTGAAAGCCTTAACCGGTTGAGAGCGATATATTTTTTTTATTGAGAATATTGATCGCAGGAATAATGAGCGAAGGACAATCCCCCACTTGCCCTCCACTATTTGACGGAACAAACTATACATATTGGAAAGAGCGGATGAGTATCTTCCTCAAAGCAAACAGTTTTCGTTTGTGGCAAATCATCAAAAACGGTGAACCAATGCCGACAAAGAAAGTTGGAGAAACCACGATTCCAAAGAAGGAAGATGAATATGATGCCGAGGACATCAAGAAAGTTGAAAATAATGCAAGGGCCATCTATGTATTATATTGTGTGGTGAATCCGGATGACTATCGAAAAATCTCTTGCTGCACAACCGCCAAGGAGATGTGGAATAAACTCGAGATCATTTATGACGGTACGCCTCAAGTCCGAGAATCCAAAATTGATTTTCTAACACATAAATATGAAATCTTTAAAATGGAGAAGGAACCCATTGGTATTATGTTTGAACGATTTTTAAGAATCGTCAACGATCTTCATGCTCTCGGGAAAGTTTACACGAACAAAGATCTTGTTCGAAAAGTCCTACGGAGTCTCACTCCCGAATGGCGTTCCAAAGCCAATGCAATCCAAGAGTCGATGGAATTCACGGATATCACAATTGATGGACTAAGAGGTAACCTCGAAACTTATGATAGCACAATTCTTAACCCTTATCTTAGAAGTAATTCAAATTTTGCCTTCAAAGCCTCATCCTCTAAACGAGAAGAGGTAAGTGATTCGGAAAGGGATGATGATAATATTTCAAATGATATAATTGAAAAGTCTTGTAAGTCTATGAAGAAGGACAAGAAAAAAGAAGAAACACCATAGGCGCGTATCACGGGATTCGGACAGCTCAGGCAATGAAACCGCCGCATTGTATCTCATGGCAAACGAAGAAGAAGTGGTAAGTACATCTAACTCGCACTTGTTTGAAGAATTACAAAATGCCTATGATGAATTGTATGGTGAATTTGTTAATGCTTCCAAAATGATAAAAGATTTGAAGAAAACACTTTCTTTGCAGAAAACACTTTCTTTGCAAGAAACAGATTTTCAGAAAACACTTTCTTTACAAGAAAAAGATTTTGAAAAATCCTCTTCTTTGAAAGAAATAGATTTTGAAAAATTGACTAATGAAAATGGTGTTCTTAAAAATAAAATTGAAGTTTTAGAAAAAGAAAATAAATTTTTGGAAAATGACATTGTTGATTTTAAAAATAAGATCAAGGAATTGAATGAAGCCTCTTCAGTTGATAAATGCTCAAATTGTTCTTCTTGTAGTTCTTTAAAAATAGAGAACATAGAACTTAGGAACGCACTAGAAAAACGTAGTGTTGATAGTCCTAAAATTGAAGTTGTTAAAAAGGATGAAAGTAATGAGGTTGGTCAATCTAGAAAGAATTCTAGGAACCTCACTAATGAGTCTAAGATTAATTGTTTTAGACCACCTAGAAACAACTCTAGGACTTTTGTTAATAAGTCTAGAATGAAAAATTTTAGACCAGCTAGAAATGATTCTAGGAATTTCAACGATTCTAGGAAAAACAAATTTAGATTACCTAGAACGCATTTGGCTCAACCTAGACATATGCACAATCCTAATGTTATATGTCACTATTGTAATCGGGTAGGACACATTGCACCCGTCTGTTTTGCTAAACATAGAGATTTATGTGTTGATTATGATTATTATTATCCTAACCTCCAAGGACCCAAAAGAAGTTGGGTACCAAAAACCTATTTTTAGGTTCTTTTTGCAGGTGTGCTTGAAGATTACAATATTGTAGTGGATGCACCAAGCACGAAACCTTAATGCATTAAGGGGGAACGTCGGTTAGTTATCATATTTTGAATAAAAACGTAATAGTTGATATGTGCTAATAATCAATATTATTTTTGTTTGATGCATGTCTTAGTAAGTTCTTTTTTGAATAACAATTAGTATCAATTAGTTTTAAAATAAATGATTGATTCATGTTTTGATGAATATTCTTAGTTTAAAATGACAATTGGCATAGTTGAGAAAAATGACCGTTATTATTAGTATGCCATTTACTAACATTTGATATGATCTTGTTTATAACGATTGGTATCGTCAATGGTTTAAATAATTTTTGGTATAGTCTTTTTGCTAATGCCAAAAGGGGGAAGAATATAGGCGATATGCATGCCTTAATTGAGGGGGAATATTCAATTAAGGGGGAATTATATTAAATTGATTATATAGAATTGGTTGCATAAATTGTATGTTGAGATATAGCATGAATTTAGGGGGAATTCAATATGCATATCTTCTGTTGTTTGTCATTATCAAAAAGGGGGAAATTATAGAAAATCACTCTATCTATGATATGTGCGCTTTGGTTGTATGAGCATGATTTTCAGGTATAGGTTTTGATGAATGACAAATAATGAAGTCAAGCGTCAAACAACGATATAATATGACAAACAATCAAATGGCGAGAAGCATACTGATGACGAAATTGCATGAACAAGCCAAAGTCGTGCCAAAGAGTTCAAGACCGAAGACCCAAGACGTAGGTCGTTTGGTAGAACCAATGTAAGAACAACGCTTAAGTTATATCGTCTTTTGGCTCAACATTAGGTCATCATAAACATGCATAAAATATTTTATTAAATCTTATTTATCATAAACATGCATCTTTGTGTTAAACCAAAATGATTTGTATTTTAGTCAAAATGGTTTTTAAACTTGTCTTTTAAATCTGGACCTAAACAATCGATTATATGCTCCTTACAATCGATTGTGTTTTTCAAAATAGCAAACAATCGATTATACAGTTTTAACAATCGATTGTATTAAGACAGCGTGATCTGAAGTTTTTCAAAATAGCAAACAATCGATTATATACTTCTAACAATCGATTGTATTGAGACAGTACTTAAACTGAAATTTTCAATCAGCTAAATAATCGACGATATGTTTTTAACAATCGATTTTACTCAGAATAATCGATTATGATTTTTATACAATCGATTATATTCAGACCGTTCCCACAGAATCCTAAATTGATTTTTGAACGTTGAAGAACAATCGATTATACAGGTTTTACAATCGATTGTTTCCCTTAAAATCAGGAGTCTGTCTTTTGAACGGTCCTCAAACAATCGATTGTGTAGGTCAGACAATCGATTGTATGAGCAAAAATTCAGGGATTTTATTTGTCAATTAAGCAACGGTCAGCACCATTTTTCACCTATAAAATGAGGCCTTTTGAGCTTCTTTTAAACAGACAACTCATCCATACATTGATATACATATTGATCATTTTCAAGCATCATTTTAGAGCTTTTGTTGAGCCATTTGATAGACAACTTTGTGTTGTTCATAGAGCTAAAATTGTATCTCTTTATCTACTCTTTTGAGAGAGTGCTTGTGTAAAAGAGAGTTGTTTGCGAAGAACATATCTTCTCATTAGTCGGGTTTGCTAAGTACCCAAAGTCTTAGTGGTTGAAGTCTTGGGGTGAGGTATCCTCAAGCAAGTGAAGTCTTAAGGTGCGGTATCCTTGAGCAACTGTAACGGTTTGTTAAGCACCCGTAAGCTTGACGAAGATAGTGGAATCTCGAGAGAGTCTCTCGGGGACTGGACTAGCCACGGGTTGTGGTGAACCAGGATAAAATACGGTGTGTTCTTTCTTGATTATTTCAATTACCGTATTTACTTATTCCTGCAATTTTAAATTCTGCAATATTTCAATATTCTCGTGCCTCACTATTCAACCCTCCCCCCTAGTGAACGGCATAAATACTAACAGAAACTACATCCCGATTTGAATGGGTAGTTTTTCTTCTCTTTCTTTGAATTTTTTATAGCTAATTTTTTTTCCTTTTTTATATTAAGATAATTTATACACTCCAACTTGAAACTACTCCCACCTAATTTGAACGGGTAGTTATTATTTTATTTTATATTTTTATTTTAATTACAAGATATATATATATTTATTAATTCAAATAACACAGCCTATATATATATTTGTTAGTTTTTATTTTATTTTATTATTTTGTTTTTTATATATATTTAAAATTAAAAGTAATAACCAATAACTTTGTTCATATTTTTCTTTATTATATTAGCCAATGTTTAGTATTCGCTTTCTTTTTGTAATATATAAGAAGATATATAATTTATTACTCATAAAATATATATTTTTAAATTTGATTCTATTGCTCTTAATAATATTACCTAAATTTTAATGAATAAAATCTCTCGTAAACTATCGGGAGTTATATAGGGAGAGCATTGAATAAATTTTTGTTATGTATTTTTCTTTATTACATCATCTAATATTTAATATTATTACATTTATAATAGAAATATTTATTAGCATATTACAATATTTAATATTTTACTCAGAAAGTTTTTTATTTTCATTATTTTCGTTTTTTTTAATTTTAAAATAATTTTTAGAAATCCAATTTAAACTACTTCCAAATTCGAATCGGTAATTCATTATTTTTTATTTTAAAATAATTTGTAAAATTCTAATTTGAAACTACTCCCAATTTTGAATTGGTAATTCATTATTTTTCAAATTTTATTTTAAAATTATTTTAAAACTCCAACTTGAATTTCTCAATCTGGATGGTTAATTTTTCTTCTCTTTTTTTATTTTTTATAGCTATTTTTTTCCTTTTATTTTAAAATAATTTTAAAAAAGTTCAACTTGCAACTACTCTCACCCAATTTGAATGGGTAAAATATTGTTTTGCGTTTTCATTTTTTACAGATAATTATAAGATATCTATATTTATCAATTCAATTAGTGTAACCAATTAATTCAAAATTCAAAATTCAAAAAAAATTAGTTAGAAAAGTAGTTAATTTGTATTTACAAAGTCATTGGCGTTTTGTGGTTAAGACACTTGTCTTAATGTAGTGCTTTTGCTTCTCCTATTCTTATATATAGTTTTATATATATAGATATAGATTTGAAATGCTAGTTTTTAACTTTTAGTTTTTTTATTGTAAAATAATTTTAAAACTCTAATTTAATTAGTGTAACTAATTAATTCAAAATTCAAAATTCAAAATAAATTGATTAAAAAGGTAGTTTATTTTGTCTTAACAAAGTCACCTGGCATTTTGTGGTTAAGACACTTATCTTAGTGTAATGATTTTGCTTCTGATATTCTATATAGATAGATTTCTGATTTTAGAATTGAGAAGGACTTTTATGCTTTTCTGGTCTGGTCAAGCTCACTTGGATGATAGTCCCTAATGGATATTTTTTCATTTGGATCAATTTTTAAAGAATTTAGATTTACTCTTTGCATTTGTTTCTTTTTTAGGGGAATGGGATTGTTATTTTAATTGGTTTAAAATTTCTTTCACGAGAGGAGAAATTTAAAAGTAGAAATTTGACTACGATAACTTGAAAGATACTGAAGAGTCAAATCTCTTCATCAAACTTTAAATTTTAATTATCAAATTAAAAATTCATATCAGAACAATAATAATAAGTATATTTAAACTTAAAGCATCACTAAACAAGAATTAAACTAAACTCAAATTTAACTAACATCATGATACTTTCCGTGTAAGTAAATTAAAACTCAGATCAATTGGCAAAGAGCAATTTACGTCGGTAAAATAATATGTAAACACAAATTGATGAGAATTTGAGGGAAAAAAAAGTAAATGAAATAGGATTTTAGTGGCTCAACATAAACTAATTAACAGACAAGGCAGTCTATTTATTTATACTTGTAAAATTACACTAGATTTGTTATTATTATTTCTTAGCTTAGGAATAGAATTTCTTCCTTTTTTCTTCAATTTTCCAGCTTTTATATTAGATTTTGTGGTGGTGGTACAGTCGGACTCTATAGACCGAAGAAAAGGAAATTAAACAATAGCGTACCGAAAAGAGTTTGTAAAAGGAAATTTTACCTCTATAGTAAAGCTATACACCATATTTATTATAAACCCAAATTATTTTAAAATATTATTTTTATAGTATCTTTTATATTTTATAACAAAATAGGTATTATGGTATATACTTGTGACGACCCGACTTGTTGTCTCATGAGTTACCGCTCTGTTTTCTCTATTTCTGCTTCTTTATGCTTGTTTCATCTGTATTATATGTTACCGGATTAAGTGGTTAGGATTCGGAGAGGTTTTGGTACAGAATGAGACACTTAATCTCTTCTGAGTAGGCTTAAGTTGGAAAAATTAATTGGTATTGACTATGTGATAAAGAGCTCGGATGTGAATTATGATGGTTCGGATAGCTTCAATAGATAATTTGGGGCTTATGAGTGTAATCGGGACGTATTTAGGAGGTTCGTAGTAGATCTAGGCTTGAATTAGCGGAATTGGAATTTTGGCATTTTTCAGTTGATAGGTGAAATTTTGATATATGTATCAAAATAGATTTTCCGGGAGTTACAGTAGGTCCATTGTATCATTTGGATGTGTGTGCAAAATTTCATGTCATTCGGACGTGGTTTGGTAGACTTTTTGATCAAAAGTGTAATTTGAAAGTTTTTAGAGTTCTTATGCTTGAATCCGATGTGATTTGGTTATTTCGATGTTGTTTAAGGTATTTTAAAGGTTAGTATAAGTTTTGATGGTGGTATATGACTTGGTTGTGCTTTAGGTTGAGGACCCGGGGGCCTCAGGGTGATTTCGGATGATTGACAAAAAAGTTTGGAGTTTAGTTTGCAGTTGAAGTTTAGGATTGCTGTCATAACCGCATCTGTGGTTGGAAAGCCGCAGGTGCGACCCTCACAGATGCGGAAGTAAGCCGCAGGATCGGCCAAAGAGGGCATCAGCAGGAACTGCATTTTGCGATGGCGCAGGTGTGGGCTATGCATCGCAGATGCGAAATTGAGGCTTTAAGTGAAAACCGTAGGTGCGGTGGTCAAGACCGCAAAATTTACATACGGGTTTGAGCTTGAGGGACCTATTTGAAGAGGGATTTCAAGATGAATTCATAGAGGTAAGATTTTTGGACCCTAGAATCGTTTCTATGGTGTTATTTCATTGATTTGGCTTGAAAATTAATGAAATTAAGGGCTAAAAATTAGGAAACTAGGGCTTGAGATTGGATACCTTTGAACAAGGATCTGGAGGTCATTTATGGTCGGATTTTAGTACTTTTGTATGTATGATTTGTCACGACCCAAATTTTTCACTGTCGGGAGTCGTGATGGCACTTACTAATGAAAATTAAGCAAGTCAAATTTAATTACTTTCCGTTAATAACATAATCACTTTTTAACAATTATCGGCAATAATATAAAAGCATCGAAATTGAATAATAAGCGGAAGTCTTAGTTATAGAAAACTAAATCGAGATACGGAATAGTCAATATAAGCCTCTACCTAAGATCGATGACACATTACTCACGAACAATTAAGAGTGCTAAATACAATAGTCTGAAAGAAGATATAAATGTTTGTCTCGAATACAAAGAGATAACAAATTAAATTAAAGGATAAAGGAGTCGTCGGGCTTGCGGACGCCTGCAGGGCTACCTCGGTGTCCGTTGGACTGAAGGCTGGCTCCCAATCTAATGCTGCTGCTCAAATGCTGCTCCGGCACCTAGACCTGTGCAAAATAGCACAAACTGTAGCACCAGCACAACCAACTCCATATGATGGTAAGTGCCTAGTCTAACCCCAGCGAAATAGTGACGAAGTTAGACCGGACTACCATACAAACCTGTGCAGTTATGTAATATATATTGCAAAAAAATAAACAGGTAACGAGCAGTTATAAGGGAAGGGGGTACACGAGTCGGGGAACAATATCAACCTAACAGAAACCCAATTGTTATATGAAAGAACAGTACAATATTAACAACAATTTAATAACATTACTGTTGTGGCGCGCAACCCGATCCCTTATCAATTAACCTTTGTGCGGCGTGCAACCCGATACAATACAATATATGTTGTGCCGTGTAACCCAATCCAATATAACATATGTTGTGGCGTGCAACTCAATCCAATATTATATTTGTTGCGGCGTGCAACCTGATCCAATATACATATCTATTACGGCGTACAACCCGGTCCAATATAATATCTAAATACACAACTGACATTGATCATGACAACAGTCCACATAAGGGATTAACCATAATTTATACTATCTCGGCAAGGGAACTCAACAGTGTAAGTATATACTTCCCAGCAAGGGAGAATATCGACAAAACAACAAAACGTCTCGGTAAGGGATTAATGATAATTACTTGCCCTTTGAGAAATCTATTATTCACCAAGATATATTGATGATAATTACATCAAATAGTGATGAATAATTTAAGGACTCAATTAAAAATATATTATTTTAACACAAAATAAATTCTTATACTTAACAAAATAAAACTACCAATCAAATTAGTATGTAAAGATAAAGAACTATACTAAAAGTGCAAACTATTAGTAACATTTGTCATAAAAATTTGAAAGTTAGTATAAAAATATACATATATATAGCTGTAATAATATATTTGAAATAACTACTCATATAGTCGGTTTGCTTCAGTTTTTTCCGATTAAAACCAAAACCAAACCAAATTTCATTTGTTTTTAAATTAAAAAACGAAAATCAAACCAAATAAAAAAGTATCGACTTTTTTTATCGGTTTGGTTTGGTTTTCGGTTTGATTCGGTTTTTGGGGTTTTTATGAACACCACTTACCTATTAGTCCATAGGTTGGACTTTTTACTTACTCAGTTGGTATACTCACGTAATCCCCTGAATATATGTGTGCAAATCCAGGTATCTCGGGGCACAATAATAGTTGTTGATCTTCCTAGTACGCACTTTCATCGGAGATTGTGAGGTAGCTGCTTGGCGAGCAATTTCGCCTTCTCCTTCCCTATCTTCCTCTAGATTTACTTATTAGGCGTATTCAGACTATTCTAGAATTGTATTTCAGACAATTGTATTAGTTTTGCTCATGATTAGTGACACCCAATATCGGAGATTGTGTTTCACTCTGCTGTTTTGATATTTTATTATTATTAATTTCAGTATTGAAAATTGATGTTTGTCGTAAGTAAATAATTGGATAAAATAGGGAAAAGGAAGTAAGTAGCTGGCCTAGTTCTACGATAAGCGTCATCACGACCGGGTAGAATTTTGGGTCGTGACAACAATACAATTGAGGCATGAAATACGCTATTTATGAACTTTTTTCTCTCTTTCTTTCAATTAACATACGATCCTCTCTCCAAAATTTTCTTCTCTCTTTCTCTCTCTCCCTCTCTCCCTCTCTTCCTTCTCTCTCTTCCGAGGCAACCTCTTTCTTTTACGCAATGGATCTCATTTATAAGTCTTATATTTGCAATGGATTTTTACTGCAATATCAGAAAGAAAGAGACATCAGCTTTCTTCTACACCGAATATCGCAATGAATTCATCTACACAGATACTACAATATTTTTTTACGCCGGAGAAGATTTGAGGGCCGAATTTTTTGTTTGTATCCATTTCTAGTCTTAATACAACATATACAATATTTTGCTTGGCTAGAAAATGTCATATTCGACGAACTTTCTTCTCTTCTTTGCTGTTTAGTCACATACAATGATATAAATACATTACATTATGTACAAATTCACTCAAATACAATATCTCTTTTTGCATAAATATATTAATTTTTGTATGTATTTATATATTTCGAGAGTTTGTATTTTTTCAATACAGCTGAATACATATGTATTCATGCATAATACATGATATAAATATTGAAATACAATAAATACAAATATCAAATAGAACAAAATATAAGCAGTGAATACATTTAATTTTAAAATATACTGAATACAAATAGAAATACAGTAAATACAACTAATGAAATATACTAAAATACAACACTAATAACACGCATTTAGAATAACTAAAATACGGTTAATACAAATACATTTGAATACACTGAATATAAAATAGTTAATACAAACATTGAATCTAATGAATGCAGTAACAAAAAAAGAAGAAGATTGAAACACATTAAATATAAAAGTTAAATACAACAATTATATACAACTAAAGAATTATACTAATTAATTGGGTTGGCAATAAGGCATGGTAGAATTGATTTTGTTGAGTAATACTTGGAGTATATCATGCTAATTGATTTTATTTCTGTTATTAGACAGCTAGACATACATATTTTTAAGGTGATTGTCGTTACTGTATTCATGAATACATGGTGAAAATACATGCAAATACATGCGCGTACAGCTTGAATACCCTGATTTTATGCGGTTTTTATTGTTGTATTTATGAATATAGCAGACACTATTGTAACAACTGAATAGTAGCTATTGGGAGTATTTATGTATACGGTAAATGTAGGAAGTTAATAGCCACTAAACAATAGTGATTTCTGATTTTTTTTTTTTGGTGAAATCTACTCCTAAAATGTCAAAACAAATTTGGGCTTCTGAATTTGAACATCACAGGGTCCAATCGTAAAATATTTTTGGGATCTTTATATAAATAGCCGGTTATATTCATTGTTTACCGTTTATACATGGATTATATATACATAATTATACATATGTAATAAATAAAGTATGCATACATTATACCTCTATCGACTATTTTAAATTTAAGTGATTGAATGAATAACTATTTAGATAAATTATTCAATATTCTTTTTGACAGATACCAAAAACCATTACAATATTTTAGGCCTACAACCACACTTATTTTAGGTTGCACTTAAAAAATATAGCCAATAATATCTATGACACTGCTTCTAAGAGTATCCTTTGGTTAGTCTTTGCCAACGTATTTTAAAGCAACGGTTACAAAATGTTGTTAAAAAGTTTAACTATGCTTTTTGATCATTTCCAGATCATAATATTTTTGGCAACACTTATTAATAATGTGGCAAAAAGATTTCAGGCGGTACTAAATTGTCATCCTAAATGTTACACTTTATAAGTGTACCCTAAAGTTTCCTATAAAAAGTTTACCCTAAAAAGCTTTCCACCAATATTACGCGCGCGGCTGTTCACCCCAATTTTGAAAAATAGCCCGTACGGTATCGGACGGGAAGGGATGTAGAGAGAGAAAGTAGCGAGAGAAGCTCTGGCGATTGTTAAGCAAGGAAGTTGACTATCGCCGGCCACTAGTATCCACCATAGTCACCTACACTAAACTCCCCACCCACCCACACTGTAAATATGATGAGAATGATAACTCTTGAAAGAGGAATTCCACAAAAATTAACCCCAATACCACTATTACATTAGTTCCCAGGTATGGGAAGTGCTCCTACAGTCATGCAAGCTCTGCCGGAGAAGGAGGAAGATAAAGTGCAAACAATGGAAGCCGGTGTGACAACAACGGCTAGGAAGCTCACGTACTCAGCTGGATCTCAGAAGCAAACATTGGCTGAGGTTGTTAAAGGTAGCAGAGCTCAAAATCAGGGCATGCAACTCAAATTCTATCCTCTAATGGTGAAGGATGGAGTGAAAATTGCCAAACTAAATCCAAAGGAGATAGAACTGCAGAAGCAGAAATGGAAGACTGCATTAATAGCCTATGTTCTAGGAGGTAACCTGTCATTCAAAGAAATGCTTAAATATGTCTATGGAGTTTGGAATGTTATTACAACTCCTACAATGTTGTTACATGATGATGGGTACTTCATTTTTAAATTCGAATATATGGAGGACAAAAACCTAATAATGCAAAATGGCCCTTATACTTCCAATGGTAAGCCTATGATATTGAAGGATTGGGATCCAGACTTTCAGATCTAGAATGAATCAATGAGAATTCTACCAATTTGGGTCAATTTTCCTGGTTTGCCAATTCAATGCTGGGCAGAAGAGAATTTAGGGAGAATAGCTAGCTTAATAGGAAAACCTTTGTGTACTGATAGACTAATTGTTGCATGTGAAAGAGTTTCCTATGCTAGAGTCCTTATGGAAATGGACATAACCCATCCTTTGCCTGATGAAGTTTATATTGAGATACCAGATGGAAGAAGCTGGTTGAAGACTGTGGAGTTTGAATGGAAACCAACATTTTGTCTAGAATGTAACTCGTTTGGGCATAAAATGGGGAATGTCAGAAGAAGGAGCAACATGATGAAAGGCCACAGAAGTAGAGAAAGAGAAAAAAGATGAAAACCATAATGAAGCGGCAACCAAAAGTTGTAATTGAGGGTAATATAGCCAATCAACAGCAAGAGGAATCAACAGATCAACCTGAGGTGGAACTACAAGTGAACAATAGAGGAAAGCAGGTTGCAATCGTAAAAGGAGCAAATGATAGAATTAAAAATAGTGAGATCAACTATGATGAGTTGTCTAAGAGGAATACATTTGCAGCACTAACTATAATGGAACCATCTGATGGGAATCAACAGAAGAGACAGAGCAGAAAAGAGATAGGTATAAATGACCAAGGAGGCAGCTCAAGTAACCACTACCCCCCATGATCATTGTATCCTGGAACTAGAGGACTGAACAAGTCCTATAAAAAGCGAGAATTAGTAAAATTCTTGCGGATAAATAAAGTAGATATGATATCTTGTCAAGAAACTAGAGTGAAACAGTAAAATTCAAAGACAATTTACAAGAAACTGGGAGGTGAGTGGAAAATAGAAAATAACTATGCATTTGCACCTAATAGAAGGATGTGGATAATGTGGAAAGAGTTAAATGTCCATGTTGTAATTCTGGAAAGTACAGACCAAATGATTCACTGTCAGGTGAAAGAAATTCAACATTTGCTAGCTATATCACATTTGTGTATATGGCCTGCATACCATACAACACAGAGTATCACTATGAAGAAGTTTGAGAAATGTCCAATATAGTGGTCCTTGGCTTATAATGGGTGATTTTTATAGTGTGTTAGGTGTGGATGACAGGATAAATGGGCAACCAATGCATCAATCTGAGATGGCTGAATTTCAGAGTTGCATTGATGACATTGGAGTGGGGCAGATTACCAAGAGAGGAAACAACTTTTCATGGAGCAATAAAACGGATGTTGAGGTCAGAGTTTATAGTCATATCGACTGGGCATTTGGCAATGATGAGTGGTTCAATTCTTACACTGGGGTGGAAGTAGTATACATGCTACCTGGCTGCTCAGACCATACTCCTATAATGATAGACACTGAAGTAATAAAAGTTAAACTGAATAGACCATATTGTATGGGATGACTTTAAAGTTTTTTGATTGAAAATTTTATATATATTCTAGATTTTGAAGTCTAGTTTTCAATAAATCAAATGGTTTGCAATTTCGACGTTCTTACATCAAGATATGAATATTTTTGTGAGACTGCACAAATTTGGAATTGATAGCATGGTGCAATATAAAGTTTAATTCAAAATATTATCTGGGATGATTCTGAAGGTTTTTGATTGAGAATTTTGGATATGTTCTAGATCTTGAAGTCTAGTTTTTTGAAATCAAAGGGTTTGCAATTTCGATATTTCTACATCATAGATAAATATTTTTGCTGAGACTGTGCAAATATGAAATTTTCAACATGGTGAAATCTAAAGTTGGTTTCAAAATATTATCCGGCGCGATTATAAAGGTTTTTGATTATGAGTATTACATACATTTTAGATATTGAACACCAAAAGATTCATTATTTGGACTCTCCCATGACAAGATATGAATCATTTATTACAATCACGTAAAGCTGAAAATTATGCGACTAAGATGAAAGTCGAACAATGTAAAGCAAAAGAGAAGCTGAAATATTTAAGCCCTCGAAGTCTCCAAGTTGAAGTTTTCTAGTGTATTCAAGTTGAAGTCCCCAAGTTGAAATCTTCAAGTCCGTCGATCTTCAAGTTAAAGTCTTCAAATTCGTTGATCTTCAAGTTGAAGTATTTAGGCCCTCCAAGTTTCAAAGTTGAAGTCTTTAAGTCCGTTAGTCTTTAAATTTGCCGATCTTCAAGTTGAAATATTTAGGTCCTCCAAGTCTCAATGTTGAAGTCTTCAAGTTCGTCGGTCTTTCAAGTTTTAGTCTTAAAATTCGGCAATCTTAATGTTGAATTGTTTAAGCCCTCCGAATCTTCGAGTTAAAGTTTTCAAAGTCCGCCAAATCTTCAGAGTTCTCCAAGTGTTTAAGTCGATGCCGTCTTCGAGTTTAAGCTTTATAAATTTCCAATAGTAAAGTGGACATATAAGTCCCTTTGCACCTTAGGTAGGCCTCTTCGCGAGTTTGTCCTTAAAAGGAACTATAACTTTCCAATCTTAAGGTGGACATATGAGTCCCTTTGCACCTTAAGTTGGCCTCTTCGCGGGTTAGTCTTTAAAAGTAACTATAACTTTCCCATCTTAAGGCCACACATATGAGTCCGGTTGCACCTTAAGTTTGCCTCGCCGATAGTCAGGCCACACTGAGAGTAATCTCTCTAATAGTCGCACCACATTGAGAGTAATCTCTCTGATAGTAGGGCCGCGTTGAGAGTAATCTCTCCGATAGTTGGACTATTTTGAGAGTAATCTCTCCGGTCTTCGGGCCACATTGAGAGTAATCTATTCTGTAGTCAGGCCATTTTGAGAGTAATCTCTCCGGTAGTTGGGCCACATTAAGAGTAATCTCTCCGGTAGTCGTGTCACATTGAGAGTAATCTATCCGGTAGTGGGCCAATTCTGTGAGTAACCTCTTCGGTAGTCGGGCCACATTAAGAATAGTCTCTCTGGTAGTCAGGCTATTTTAAGAGTAATCTCTCCGATAGTTGGGTCATATTGAGAGTAATATCTCTGGTAGTCGGGCCATGAAAGTAATCTCTCCGTTAGTCGGGCAATGATGAGTATTCATCCCCTCACTTTCCAAGATTGTCTTCTTCATGCATGGATCATATAATTGAACAAGAACATATATTTCTCACCTGACCTACAAAAAATAAAAGAAAAAAAGAAGAAAAGCATAAGAAAAGAAGAAGAAATTACCTTCTTGTTAATGCTTTCGAGTCCACAAAATTAGACTCGAGTGGCTTGCGAAAACTGCAAACTAATACTCAATAAACACGAGTATATGGCTTTATATATTATTTTCGTAGATGGCTTGCTTTAACTTATTCTCGATGGGGGATTAACTGGAAAAGTGTTTCCATCATGAATTAAGATACTGTGATTGGATTCCTACTCAAACTAGGAAAATGCTAGTCGAAAGCGGTATAGCCGTAATTGGATTCCTACGATTCAAAACAAGTGAAAGTCCTTGGAGACCAAACTTATATCTCAATACCACTCTTTGTGGTGTTCACATGGTCTTAATTACGTGGCATGTTTAACTTAAAGTATCCATAATTTATCTTTTCTGATATAATTTTATCTCTTGGTGATATTTGCTCATATGGATTGAGAATTAAAGTCTTGGCATGGATTACACATTAAAAGGAAAGCAGTTCAGCTTGTAAAGCTTAAAAAATTAATAGCTTTTATCTATATGTAGATCAACGTGTGAGTTACTCAATCGTTTAAACATGGTACTTCAAGCCTCGTCTTTCAAAATTGACTAGTTGGTATATTAACAAGTATTGAAGTATGGGACATTTGAAGGCATATAAATTTTATTAAAATTAAATTCATAAAATAATTTGAATTATATTTTAAATTCAAGATATATTAGTTCAATAAATATTATGGGCTAATATAATTGAATATATATGTCTAATATATATGGATTAAATAAATAAGTCTTAATCCATGAGCTAGCCCATTTAATTTGGCTATAAGTGATGAGCCTACTTTATTAAGCCCGTGATGACATCTTCCTAGAGGCCCAGTTTGGTGCCACGTGTCAAATGACATGGCACGCCAAGTCAAGCGGAATAGACAATAGGACCATGTCATGTGTCAAAATGACAAGGCATGCCCAGTCACACTGAAAGACCAATTAAATCGCGCCACTTGTGCAAGTGACATGTTCTAGCCAATCAAATGCGGTCATGTCACACTTAAATTTGATTGGTTGGGAAGAGTTTGTTCTTACCATAACTCTTTCCCCCCATAACTATAAATAGAGGTCTTCATAACTCAGAAAAAATACCATAAGTTATAACAAGAAGAAAGAAAGAGCTCGTGGATCAAACGGTGCAAATTCCTCCACAAGTTTCAAGCTTCAAGCAATCAAGTTCAAGTTTAAGCTCAAGAACGAAGAACAAACAAATTTCAAGCTCAATAACGAAGACCAATCAAGTTCAAGCCCAAGCAATCAAGCTCAAGAACAAGATCATCGTGGCAACAAACATAGATTCAAGATCAAGCTCAAAGGCCCTTGAATTTATTTACCATTGGAAAGAAGAATCAGAGAATTCATATAGATTGTACACTCAAATATTTAAAATAAAAACATTACGATTATTGCAATATTTTCGATCTTGATTTTATATTCTCGACACAAATTTATTATCTATAACTAGTTCGAAAATTGGCTAGCTCGTTCTATTTAAACTAACCCGAGGAGGTTCATGACCAACTCAACTTGGGCTGTTTAGCAGCTCAACATAACATTAAAGGCTTTTTTCACTTTTATCCCTTATCAAAACTATTTACGTTAAATAACAGAAAAATGTGTATAAAATTTGTATGTGTATATATATATATATATATATATATATATATATATATATATATATATATATATATATATATATATATATATATATATATATATATATATATATATATGGCTGTTATTTTGAGAACGGCTATACATTATCATTTTTCCTAACAACTAATGATTCTCTTATTGATATTCTCTTAGAATCTTTTGAGACTCGACTTTAGTTATATTATAAATTTCTTTATGGGAAACTTACACAAATGTTCCAAATAAATCTCAACTTATCAACCTCTAGCCAATAACAATTGAAAACCCAAAAAATAGGGTTCTTTCTATCAAAGAATCACATGCAAAAATCACCTTCCATATTTTTAAGGGTGATTAGCAATATTAGATACAAGACATAAAGGAAATTTCATGGACGGAGTAACAAATAAGGTGATGAAATACAAAAATCTATACAATATTCCAAAAATCTAAACAAAAAGGAACTTTTTCAATGGGTATAGTTGAGATTCATTGAAAATATATGGATAAGTCAATATACAAAATTTGAGGAAGATTAGAGGTGATTTGGACTGGTTTTGTACCAAAATTCGTAATAAAATCGAGTTCAAAAAAGTTTTTTGCGACACGTGTATCAAACATTTATTACGCATGTATCTCACACACATGTATACATGGATATACATGTGATACTTAATTGATACAAATATGATACATATGTGATACACAAATGATACACATATCATTTTTTTATGTTCAGCTTTTACTTCGAATTTTTAATTCAAACCACCTCAAAACTTTATCAAATCATTCCAAAACTGAGATTCAAGCTCCTTAAGTTGTGCCCAATCTATTCTAATAACACTCACTCAAAACAAAATAAAATTTTGATATTTTTACTACAAATAACTAATTGGCTAATTTGGCTAATATTAGTAATATTTTATCAATTAATTAATTTTGTAATAAGCTATTTATAAATAAACATAGCTGGTAATTTCTCTTTCTTTATTTTAGGCTTGATTGATAATCTGTTTCAATTAACCTTAATTATTGTAATAAGATTCAGTGAACATGTCTTTAATTATTAATCCCTCTGTCCCTGTTTATGAATAAAGAAACTTATCACTACTTACACCAGCAATTTTTTCTTCTGAGTGGCATCGGTACTGAACTAATAATTAAGTTTGATAATGGTTCATAAGTTAAATTATGTTCGAAGTCAACCACACTACTCCCTTTGATCCATAAGTTATGTTCGAAGTCAACTACACTACTCCCTTTGATCCATAACAAGTGATTGTTTAGGCTTTGTCATATGCTTTTTAAGAAAATATGAATTTTTAGAGAAAAAAATTGTATTCACTAAATTAAACTTAATTAATTATTATCTTGACACTTTTAGATATGTAAATAAGGACAAATTCTGGATTTTTTTAATTCCTTCTTAATTACGTATGTAGACAATAAATTTGCGCCGAGAAAATAAAATCAAGACGGAAAAATATCACAACAATCGTAGTATTTTATTTCAAATATTTGAGTGTTATAATCTCTATGAATCCTCTGATTCTTTTTTCCAATAGTAAATAAATTCAAGGGCCTTTGTGCTTGATCTTGAATCTATATTTATTTCCACGAACGATGATCTTGTTCTTGATCTTGAGCTTGAGCTTGATTGCTTGAACCTGATCTTGATTCGTTCTTGGGTTTGAACTTGATTTCTTGAACTTGAACTTGATTGCTTGAAGCTTGAAACTTGTAGAGAAATTTGCAGTGTTTGATCCACGACCTCTCTCTTGCTTCTTGTTATCACTTCTGGTGTCTTTTCTGGGTTATGAAGACCCCTATATATAGTTGTGGAATGGAAGAGTTATGATAAGAACAAAATCTTTACGGCCAATCAAATTGAAGTATGACATGGCCACATTTGATTGGCTAGAACATGTCACTTGCACATATGGCGCGATTTTATTGGCTTTTTAGTGTGATTGAGCATGCCTTGTCAGTTTGACACGTGGCATGATCCTATTGGCTCTTCCACTTGACTTGGAGCGCCACGTCATTTGCCACGTGGCACCAAACTGGGCCTTTAGGAGGATGTCATCTTGGGCTTAATAATGTGGGCTCTACACTTTACCTCAATTGATTAAGGCTTATTTATTTAAGGGATTTTTACATATACATACCATATAGCTAACCTTATTACCACCCATGTTTAAGGTTTGTGTTTATTACATTTAAGTATACCACCTTTCAATTTATGTACCAAAATTATATTTAAGATTTAAATATCAACTTATTAATTATAGCCTTGATTTGTGAAACTGAAAATCTTTTCAGATTTTATTCTACACGTTTTTCTTTATCTTGAACAATGAAGAATAATGAATTGACGTTGCCTATATGCCACTTGCAGTTTTCAACTACACATACAAGCGAGTAGATACAAAAAAATATATTAGTCAGACATATTTATTAAATACTACACTTAACTAATCAGCTACAAAGTTCATATAACTACAAAAATTGAACTACTGCTAAGTAAAATTCAATATAACTACATTTGCATATAAATAAATTGAAATACAGTTTAAGTACAAATTCACATTAGGTGATTCAAGGTAACACATTTAGATCACACTGACTGTACATTATAACTACAATCTGCCAACAGTTTACATTACTCAAATATATGAGTAAACTTCTTTATTATAGTCAAAACGTAGAACAGTTACACAATAGATTCCCTCTAAAAAACTGTAATACTTTTTCCTTTGCTCTCCATGCTTGCATGTAGCTTAGGTTCACTCCATGTTCGGATAAAATGTCAGTTTGTATGTCCTTTAGCGTGTAAACAGTCTTAGGATCACAATACTTTGGAACGACAATGCTACCAACTACTGTTGCAGTAGATTTGCGCTTTATGAATGTTTCGTCCATTCGGCAGCATGTGTGTTGTCGGCTAAACCTTCTTATCTTAAACAATGAAGAATCATGAATAGACGTTGCCTTGAAATGCCATTTGCAGTTCTCAGCTACACATACAAGCCAGTAGCTACAGAAAAATTCAATTTTCAGACATATTTATTAAACACTACAATTAACTACAAACTGACTACAATTAACTACAAACTGACTATAATTAACTACAAACTGAATATAATTAACTACAAACTGACTACAATTAACTACAAACTAACTACAATTAACTACAAACTGACTACAAGTAACTACAAACTGGCTACAATTAACTACAAACTTACTACAAGCAACTATAAACTGACTACAATTAACTACAGCCTTACTACAAGTATTTTATTTCTACAATTTTATCCAATGTATCAATCGACAATTGTTCTGCAATTGTAGATTGGAGAATTCCGTAACTTGCATTATCATCAACCAAAATGGCATCAACTTCAAAATCTCGGAATCTGCCATAGTTATCACAATAACCATTAGATTTCAGCATTATCGGGATTTTTGACATTGTAGAACCTCCGCACTGATTGACTATCACGCTGTCAATTCTGATTTTTGGTATTTGAAGTAGAAGAATGAGTGATTTTCGAAACTGAAATCTGGAAGAACTACAATTTTATTGACTATCACGCTGTAAATTCTGATTTTCGGTATTTGATGTAGACGAATGAGAGATTTTCGAAACAGAAATCTGGAGAGAACTACAATTTCTCACGCTGAAAATTGTATATGATTTTCGTTATTTGCTGTAGAAGAATGAGTGATTTTCGAAACTGAAATCTGGAGAGATTCACGCTGGCTAAGATTTTTTACCATTTTTGATTGATGCTTTAATTGGGACAGAATCAAATATTAATTGGGAGCCTTAAAATGTGGCGCAATTTTAGGCTATAAAATCAGTCATATATGGTTTGGTACATATTTGGTAAAGAAAACATGGATATGCGGGTAATAACCAAACAAGATACAATAATGGTAATAAGGTTTGCTATATGGCATATTTAGGTAAAAATCCCTTTATTTAATTTATTTATGTTGGGCTTATAATTAATCCAATTATATTAGTCTAATAAACTTATTTGAACTAATATATCTTAAATTTTAAAATATGGTCCCAATTATTTTACAGATTTAATTCCTATAAAATTTATATACCTACAAATGCCCCATACTTCAAAATTTGTTGAGATGTGAACTTGTCAGAGAACTCAAAACGAGTAATGAAGTACCGACAGACTATCAAATTTGGCTTAGGCCAGTTAAGAGCATATAGGATTGTCCATGCAATTTTGTTACGTGTACATCTGGTCAAGTACTTGTACAAAATAATGACCATTTACTTTGAATAGGAATAACACAAAACCACTAAATTTCAATATGCAATCTTAATTGCCGTCAGTGATATCCACATTCCCTACTAGGAAAGAAACGCTTTTCTTATTGCCATAATTAGACATAACTTCACATTCTGTTGACAATTCCTACAACAATTTGATTTGCTCTTGGATTCATGTGTTCCATCATAATTAAACCAATTCCTATTAGAATTGAAGGCACATACTCGAATTCTATATGGGAAACAATGGTGTCTGCCGCTTTTTGACATCTGATCCCACAACGGCATTGTACTTTCAGCAGTCCCTTTGAGATCTATATAAACCCCATGTGATCGTGTTTTTTTTTTTCTTTTTCTCCTTTTTTTTGTACGTCAAGCGAAAAAATATATTCTTATTCAACAAGATAATCCATGCATGAAGAAGGCGGTCTTAGGGTGTGAGGGGATGAGTACATCAAGCGAAAATATATTTTGTACGTAAAGCGAAAAGATATGTGTTCTTATTCAACGAGATGATCCATGCATGAAGAAGGCGGTCTTAGGGTGTGAGGAGATGAGTACTCATCTCTGCCCAATTCTTGGATAGATTACTCTCAAAATGGTCCGATTCTTGGAGAGATTACTCTCAAAATGGTTCGATTCTTGGAGGGAATACTCTCAAAATGGTCCGTCTTGGAGATATTACTCTCAAAATGGCCCGATTCTTAAAGAGATTACTCTCAAAATGGTCCGATTCTTGAAGAGATTACTCTTAGTGTGGCCCGATTCTTGGAGAGATTAATCTCAAAATGGCCCTACTACCGGAGAGACCAACTTAAGGAGCAAAGGGACTCATATGTCCACCCTAAGATTGAAAAGTTATAGTTCTTTTTAAGGACAAAGCCATAAAGAGGCCAACTTAAGGTGCAAAGGGTCTTATATGTCCATCTTAAGATTGGAAAGTTATAAAGCTTCAACTCGAAGACGACATCAACTTCAACACTTGGAAAACTTTGAAGATTTGGCAGACTTTGCAGACTTCAACTCAAAGATTCGGAGGGCTTAAACAATTCAACTTTAAGACCGATAAATTTAAAGACCGAAACTTGAAGACCGACGAACTTAAAGACTTCGACTTTGAGACTTGGAGGCCTAAATATTTCAACTTGAAGATCACTGAAATTGAAGACTTCAACTTGAAGAGCGGCGGACTTGAAGACTTCAACTTTGAGACTTGGAGGGCCTAAATATTTTAACTTGAAGATTAGCGGATTTGAGGACTTCAACTTGAAGACCGACGGGGTTGAAGATTACAACTTGGGGACTTCAACTTGAATACACTTGAAGACTTCAACTTGGAGATTTCGAGGGCTTAAATGTTTCAGCCTCTCTTTTGCTTTACATTGTTCGACTTTTATCTTAGTCATATAATTTTTCGCTTTACGTGCTTGTAACAAATGATTCATATTTTGTCGTGGGAGAATCCAAATAATGAACCATTTGATTTTTAGAAAATTAGACTTCAATATATAAAATACATCAAAAATTAATAATCAAACACCTTCATAATCGTCCCAAATAATATTTTGAAACCAACTTTATACTGCACCTCGCTATCAATTCTAGATTTGCGCAGTCTCACTAAAAAATCATATCTTCGTGTAAGAACGTTGAAATTACAATCCATTTGATTTTTCAAAAATAAGACTTCAATATCTAGGAAATATCCAAAATTCTCAATGAAATAACTTAAGAATCATCCCAGATAATATTTTGAAATTAACTTTAGGTTTCACCATGTTGAAAATTTCATATTTGCGTGACTTCGCCAAACGTTTTGTATCTTGAAGTAGGAACGTCGAAATCATGAACCATTTAATCTACTGAAAACTTGACTTCCAGATATACAACATATCCAAAATTCATGATTTAATGCCTTACGGATACATTCAGATAATATTTCAAAGTTAATACTAAATTCTAATATACCGACAATTTCAAATTTGCGCGACTTCACCAAATATTTTGTATCTTGATATGGAAGCCTCGAGATCGGAATACGTCTTACTTGCCATAAATCAAAATTTAAGAGCCATATTCTCACAAATATCTTGGGGTTCAAATCTCACTAAATTTGAAATGTTGCGCCAATCAATCATTTCCTTATACTTGTGTTTCCTTTTGATGCCTCGCTTCTCTTCCCTTTTTTTAGGTAGAGGGCGGACGTGGAGACCAACAAACTTGAAGGTTTGGAGAACCTAAAGACATAGAGAATCCCTGGACTTCAATGCAAATAATTGACATCCTTCTAAAAATCGGCTCATTGAATATACCAATTTACCAAGGAGGGTTGCCCCCTTTAAATCAAATGAGATCAAAGTTCAAAAGTAGGATGACATTTTAGCTTGATCTTGCGTTCCTTCATACTTCATTCGAACAACAATCGGCGCAATATGTATCTTTTGAAATTATGCGATTGAACTTAGAATGAAACTCTAAGCTGCCTACATACCCCGGTGAAGAGGATCAAGTCATACCGTAGTTCAGACTGGGTTATTTTTTGTTTTCTTATGTCCTAACTTTTGCCTAGTCCGCCTCCTTCAAGATTTTCAACCCAGCGGACTTTTGTTTTACGTTGTAACTTTTGCCTAGGCTGCCTCTTTCGAGATTTTCAACCTAGCGGACCTTTTTTATTTGGGTTGTACACAGTTTATACTCTTACGAGCCAGGAGTGTAGCAACATGCAGTTTAGGCTCGTGCATCAAGGAGCATCATGACTTCAAGGATAATACTTCTTGAAAAAACTTGCCATTTATCTCATACCATCTACATCAACCAGCTTGTAAGCCCCACTTGAGTAAGCTTCTTGTATGACATATGGCCCATCCCATTTTGAATTGAACTTCCCTACAGGTTTATGAGAAGTAAATATGGGTCTTCCTATGGCAAGGACTTGATCTCCTACTTGAAAGGATCTCGGGCGAACTCTTTTATTGAAGGCACGAGATAATCGAGCATGATAATATTCAAGACTTTGTTGAGCTTCCAATCTCTTTTCATCAAGAGCCTCCAACTCTGCTAACCAAAGTCGAGCATTTTCTTCATCAGTTATCCCTTCTTGAATAGCTAGTTGTAACGAAGGTATTTGACGCTCAAGCGGCAATACGACTTCGACCCCATAAACGAGTGAATAAGGAGTCGCATGTGTTTGGGTGCGGTGAGTCGTCCTATGCCCATAGAGCTTCTTCCATACGGTCATTCTGATCTAGTTTGTATTTTGAGATGAATTTCTTTAACAAGTTGCATAGAGTCTCGTTGAATGCTTCGGCTAGACCATTGGCAAAAACATTGTACATCGAAGAGTTACGTTGCTTGAAGCCAAAGAGATCACAAAACTTGTTCATCAACCTATTGTCGAGCGGCTTGTCATTATCCGTTATTATATAACGGTGAATGCCAAAGCGATAGATGATGTTTACTCGGATGAAAATTGCAACATTTTCCTTCTTTACCTCCTTAAGAGCAACAACTTCAGCCCATTTTGAGAAGTAGTCAGTTGTAGGCAAGATGAATAGGTGGCCACCAGAGGACTTTGGTAGTGGTCCAACAACATCCAATCCCCAAGAGTCAAATAGACAGGATGCAACAGTCGGGTGCAACACTTCAGGAGGTTGATGAATAAAATTCGCATGGAATTGACAAGCCTTGCATCTTCGAGTGTAGTCCAAGCAATCTTTTATCATCGTTGGTCAGTAATATCCCATCATTTGTATATGGAAGTGGAGCTTTGGTCCAGACTGGTGTGACCCACATACCCCAGAATGTGCCTCTTGCAAAGCTTGGAGAGCTTCTTTTTCTCCTAGGCATCGCAAGAGTACTCCCTCGAACGACCTTCTGTATAAAGTATCCTTGTAGTAAAGGAAGTGAGGCGCACGACGACGGATTTCAGTCCTTCTCCTCGAATTTTCAGGAAGTATCCCGTAGCATATGTAGTCCATAATGGGTTGGCGTCATTCTTCTTTCTCAACTTCAGAAACATCAACAAGATGCTTGAGTTTGTTTTCTTCACCTTCAGCCTCATTTGGCGGCGGTACTACCCATTTTTGGTAGATAGTAACTTGCGCTTGATCAGGCAGGGTTAAAGATGAAGCTAGGGCAGCTAAAGCATCAACCTTCTTATTTTCCTTCCTTGGCACATGCTGAATAGTCACATCACCGAGCCATCTCATCATTTTTTTAGCGTAATCATGATATGGGCGTACTTCAAGCTTCTTAACCTCGTAGCTACCCAAAATCTGATTGACTACTAAGTGGGAGTCACCAAAGACTTGCAATTGCAACTGCTTCATATCAACGGCCATTTCAAGCCCAAGTATTAATGCTTGATACTCAGCAACATTGTTGGAACAGAGTTGTGTCAAGGTGAAAGAGTAGGGCAAGACTTCACATTGGGGAGTGACAAATACTACGCCAGCCCCAGCTCCCCCACGATGCGCGGTACCATCAAAGTACATCTTCCTTGGAGGTTGAACTTCAACGACCATTGTGTCCTCATCAGGTTGTTCATCAGTAAGCTCGAGTCATCAGGTATGGGATGATCTGCCAAGAAATCTGCCAATTCTTGTCCTTTTACAGCCTTTTGAGGGATGTATAAAATCTCAAATTGTTGAAATTGTAGGTACCAACTCGCTAGTCGATCACTAAGAACAGGTTTTAACATCACAAGCTTGATGGGATTTGCTTTAGAAACAAGACGGACAACATGAGCTTGAAAGTAGTGCTTCAACTTTTGATTTGAGAAGACTAGCGCCAAGCACAACTTCTCAATTGGTGAAAATTCAAGTTGTTTGGTGTCATCATCCTGCTCAAGTAGTAAAGAGAGTTTTCTTTCCCCTCACTATTTTCTTAGGCCAACACTTCTCCAACAGACCTTTCTTGTGCCACAATGTATAGTTTCAATGGCTTTCCAGGTACGGCGGCTGCTAAAACTGGAGGCTTCATCAAGTAGGATTTAATGCTCTCAAAGGCATTACTGCATACTTGGTCCCATCCGAAAGAGACACCTTTCTTCATATGGCGACTGAATGGTTGACACCTCCCAGCTAGGTTCAAGATGAACCTCCTAAGGTACTCTAGCTTTCCTTGCAGACTTTTCAGTTCATGGATATCTCGGGGCTCAGGCATTTTCAAAAAGGGCATCCACTTTGGCTTGATCGATTTCGATCCCTCGATGTCGGACAATGAAACCAAGGAACTTTCCAGAAGTAACTCCAAAGGCACATTTCAATGGATTCATCCTAAGTTGGTATCTCCGGAGCAATTTAAATACCATCCTCAAGTCTTTTGTGTGGTCGCCCTTCTCACTTGATTTCACCACCAAGTCATCAACATAGAATTCTACATTCCTATGGAGAAGATCGTCGAAAATATTTTGCGTAGCCCTTTGGTAAGTAGCGCCAGCATTCTTTAAGCCAAAAGCCATTACCTTGTAGAAATAAATACCCTTGAGAGTGCGGAACGCAGTAAGCTCTTCATCTTTTGGTGCCATGCGAATTTTGTTATAGCCTGACGAACAGTCTATGAAAGACATTGCCTCGTAACCAGTAGTAGCATTGATCATCAGCTCTGGAATAGGAAGCGGGAATTTATCTTTGGGACACGCATTATTGAGGTCCCTAAAGTCAACGCATACTCGAATCTGGCCATTCTTCTTCCTTACAAGGACAATACTTGAAACCCATGTTGGGTATTTAACTTCCCAAATAAATCCAACTTCAATGAGTTTGTTAACTTCAACTTTAATCAGGGGAACCAAGTCCGGCTTGAAGCGCCTTTGAGCTTGTTTAACAGGGCGAGTACCATTTTTGACTGCAAAGTGATGGGCTGCTACTTTCGGGTCCAAGCCAGGCATCTCTTTGTAACTCTAAGCGAAGACATCCCTGAACTCTTTGAGTAACTCAATATAAGCACTTTCTTCATCAGCTTCGAGTAAAGCACTTAGGTATGTGGGTCTTGGTTCTTCATCGGTGCCAAGGTTAACTTCTTTTAAGGCATCAACTGTCGTCTTCACTCCTTCTTCAAGTTCAGGTGGAGCATTTTTCACATCTTCATCTTCTTGAGGATCCCTATCACTTAAGGATATGTGATAACATGGTGAAACATGCTCCAATTCTGCATTATCATCCATCGAAGACGGAACACAATTCTCGCTTTGTACTGTGACATGATACGCAGAACCTACACTTTCTTCATCTTCGTCACATTCCTTAGTGTAGACCATAGTATATGGCTTTACCTTCAGTACTTCTTCATATGAAACCACAAGTTTTGTTTGTCGCCTCATTCTAGAAGGAACCAAACTTTGGAAATCCTTAGAGATCTTCTGAATTTTTGGGTGAAGCTGGTGTTCTTGTATTTCGATAATTTCTCTGGAGCTTATTCCCCTTCTTTAATGGACCTAATCTCTCAAATACGGAAGTTCTCATAGTTGATTTTCCAAGTCGATCAAAGATAGAAGTCCTGTTAGAAGCGGAAGATTCGTCTTCTACATTGATATAATTGCTACTCCCACTTCTTATTGAGATGCACCACTGGTGACGGTTGCTAGTATACCAAATCTTCACGTGGTTGCCTCGTTGCAGCTTTTAATGGGAGCTTCCTTAACTTTGACGGCTCATTGGGATTGTTACCCAGCTTTTGCAAATAGCTTGTAAGCGTTAAGGCCAAAATCTTCATATGTTCGCTTTGTAGGGAGTACCATATTCTGCAAACTATTTTGGGCTACAAACCCTGCAAGCGGCTTTGAGGACGACTTTACTGCCTCAATTCGTTTGACCAGGAGAGTTAACTCCTTTAGCATGCTAGCTTGGCGATTAGATGGTTCACCTTCATCTTTCTTCCTTTTAGGGATATATTGGGGCGGTGGACTTACTTTCTTGCCATAAGGTGTAATATTCCCTCCATAAGATTTATTCACGCTGGGTTGTACATCCTTACTAACAGCTTTAGCTTCACTAATAGTCGCCTATTCTATTTTAGTTGAGGGCTCTTTATTCTTGCTTTCCATACCATCATCAGCTTTCAGCTCCTTCACAATGGGGTTCTTCAAATAGAACTTTGCATCGGCGAAGTGTGACTCAACCTCGGTGAATGGCTCATCATCAGCAATTATCGTCTTCTGGACTTCACCTTCATAGTAATTTAGACATTAATGGTAGGTAGATGGAACTACTTTATTCTCATGTATCCAAGGCCTCCCAAGCCAAACATTGTATGAAGTCTTTGTGCCGATCACATGCAGCCATGCACTTGATTGCATATCTTCAATAGTGATTCCCAGCCTGATCGTGCCTATGGCTCTTTGCCCTCCTTGGTTGAATTGTTGGATCATCACACGACTTTATGAGAGTTTGTTCATGGGAATACCAAGTTCTTTCACAGTATGGATTGGAAAAATATTCACTGAGGATCCTCCATCAACCAAAATCCTGTTCATCGCGCATATAGCCAACCAGGTACAATGGGCGGTTATGAGGAGTGTTACCTAGAAAAAGATCGTCATTTGTGAACATGACCTTCTCCTCACAATCATTAACTTCTTGAAAAGTGGGCTCGATGGGCTTTTCCGAAGATGGTGCCGACGGTAGGTCATCACTCTTTTCTTCTCCTTTGTCAGCATGGCAACAAGAGGCATCAATGCCCTCATGGGAAATCTTCGTGCGGAACCAACTTGATAAAAACTCCTCCAAGGTCACTGGATTTCTTGGCTTTTGAGGGTGGTGCATCTCCACTTTTGCTTTCTTCAAATGCCTAAGTGGATTCTTTTTTATTGGTCTTTTTACCATCATCTTCCTTGTCGGTTGTTCCACTAATTATTTTCATGGACTCCTTTTGTGGCACCTACAACGAGTCACCAACGTCCAACCTTCATCATCATCAGGTTGATTAACTTCAGCTTTGTCGCTCTCCAGTAATTCTTCATCTTTACTTTCTTTAAAACCACATAATTCATCCGGTCTGAATGAGCCAAAGGTGATAGAGACTTGGTTTGCGCTTGCTATCTCATCTTCAAGTATGTTCTTCTTTTCGCGAGCCAAGTCCATAACTTTATCCTTGAAGACAAAGCACTTCTCTAGAGGGTGGCTTACAAGTCGATGATATTTGCAGTAATTTGGGTCATTTGTTTTCCTAGCTTCATTTGGCCGCTTCATCTCCGGAAGCTCAATGAGATTTAACTCGAGGAGTTCTTCAAAAATGGTTGGCACATCAGAATCCAGGAATGGGTATTCTTTCTCCTGCATTTCTTTTAGAGTCAACTTTCCACTTGGCTTGTCTTGAAAAGAAGTGGATTTCATACTCTGCTTCTTGCTCACCTTCGTCGCGAACTTCATAGGTGATGTATTGACATTCATAGATTCTTTGCTTACAGACTTGGGTATGAACTTGCCCCACTTCCTAACTTCTTGCTTGTCATTCGCTTTGCGAGGTTCATAGATGGGCAACCTTTCATTTCCAACGGAGGCCATGCTAAATTCCATGTTATGGGAACGAGTTGCCAGTTCTTCAAATGTGCTAGGCTTGATACCTTGCAAGATTTAGCGCAATCCCCAATGCGTGCCTTGGATGCACATCTCTATGCCCGAAGCTTCACTAAGCCTATCTTTGCAGTTGAGGCTTGCATTCCTCCAACGATTTATAAAGTCGATAAGTGATTCCCCCTTTATTTGACGAGTATTTGTGAGCTATATCATACTCACAGTGCATCTCGTTCTATCAAAGCGATTGAGGAACTCTTGCTCTAGTTGATCCCAGCTATCAATAGATCTTACCTCGAGGTCTGTGTACCAATCAAAAGCATTTCCTTTTAATGAGCGGACAAACTGTTTGATGAGGTAGTCTCCATAAGTCCCAACATTGTTGCATGTCTCAACAAAGTGCGCCACATGTTGCTTTGGGTTACATTTACCATCAAACTGTTGAAACTTTGGAGGTTGATAGCCAGCAGGCAGCTTCAACATATCGACCTTTGCAGTGTACGACTTTGCATATGAAAGGGAGCATTTAGTAGCAACTTCATATTTTTTCTTAATGGTTCCTTCGATAAACTCCGGTAGTTGATCGATTGGAATAATCCCTTAAGATGAGACAGGGATAGCCTTAGTGGATGCTGTTTTTCTTGGGGGAGAGTCACTCTCTAGAACTTCTGGGAGCTTGTCGGGTACATAGGTAGATTCTTCCTCCATCAAGATTCCCTCCCTGTCTGTTATCTTGTCAATTCTAGCCTCTTGATTTTGCATGCATTTAGTCAAGCCACCATTGCTTCCGTCAAGTTTTCCAAGTGCTCCTCCATGGATGAAGTGTTTGTCACCATGGCTGGCATAATTGTTGTGGACGACGAAAAGTAGCATGAATTTTCACACAGATTGATCCTTGATTGGCTCACGCTACATGGTGTAAGTGGGGAGGATCCATCACTTGCATCATCATCTTCCTTCATAGCATAGTGCTTGGATCCGGAGAGGTCAAGCAGAGCAAGAGTTATTTTGATCTTTTTAGCAACATCATTTCCTTCTTCAGATGCGTTTGTGGCAGATTTTGCTCCTTTTGAGGATGAAGATCCCAAAACAGGGGTTGATACGGACGACACGTGGGATGCTTGTTGTCCTAAAGAGCTTGCATTGCTCCTCGTAACCGGTACGAAGCTTCCAAAGGTGACATCGAGGATGCTTTCCATATCAGCATAGAACCTGGAGTTAGCAGCCTTGGTGGAAGTTGAAACGGAGTTGATTTTTTTTGGATCCATTTCAATGTTCTTGAACTTTGGTGATTGAAAAGTTGAGATGATGGGTGGAGATTGTCCCACTGGGCGTGCCAGAATTTGTAAACAATAAATTTGCGTCGAGAAAATAAAATCAAGAACGAAAAATATCGCCACAATCATAGTATCTTTATTTCAAATATTTGAGTGTTACAATCTCTATGAATCCTCTTATTTTTTTTCCAATAGTAAATAAATTCAAGGGCATTTGAGCTTGATCTTGAATCTATATTTATTTCCACGAACGATGATCTTGTTCTTGATCTTGATCTTGAGCTTGAGCTTGATTGCTTGAACTTGATCTTGATTCGTTCTTGGGTTTGAACTTGATTTCCTGAACTTGAACTTGATTGCTTGAAGCTTGAAACTTGTAGAGAAATTTGCGGCGTTTGATCCACGAGCTCTCTCTTGCTTCTTGTTATCACTTCTGGTGTCTTTTCTGGGTTATGAAGACCCATATTGAAGTATGACATGGCCACATTTGATTGGCTAGAACATGTCACTTGCACACATGGCGCAATTTCATTGGCTTTTTAGTGTGACTAGGCATGCCTTGTCATTTTGACACGTGGCATGACCATATTGGCTCTTCCGCTTGACTTGGTGCGCCACATCATTTGACACGTAGCACCAAACTATGCCTCTAGGAAGATGTCATCTTGGGCTTAATATAGTGGACTCTTCACTTTAGCCCAATGGATTAAGGCTTATTTATTTAATTCATTTATATTGGAATTATAAATAATCCAATTATATTAGTTCAATAAATTTATTTGAACTAATATATCTTGAATTTTAAAATATGGTCCCAATTATTTCACAGATTTAATTCCTATAAAATTTATATGTCTACAACATAAAAGGTTACTTATCTTGGACCACAGTAGAAAAACCAAAAAAATCACTTATTATGGACCAGAAAAAATACTATATGTTGGTAATTAAGATCAAGATGGTGTATCAATTGTCTTTAATGCGAGATATACGATGCGTATGCCTCTGTCTAATGGATCGTTTGGCCAGGCTACAAAAATCAGCGTATTTTGAGAAGTACTTTTTTTCAAAATATTTTTTTCAAAAGTACTTTTGGAGAAAATCAGTTTGTGTTTTGCCAATTAGTTTGAAAAGCACTTTGCAGCAGTTAGTGTTTGGCCAAACTTTAAAAAAACTGCTTCTAAGTGTATTTTTCTCAAAAGTGCTTCTCAAAAAAGTGCTTTTGGAGAGAAGTTATTTTTTCTGATTCTCCAAAACTACTTTTGCTTCTCCTCAAAAGCATGTTTTTCCTTCCATAAGCTTGACCAAACACTTCAAATTTTGGCCAAAAATACTTTTACAAAAAGAAATACTTTTGACAAAAATAAACTTGACCAAACAAGCTATAAGTTGATACTTTGTGATCATTTCAACTATGTATCTTGTAGTAAAAAAAAATTAAGAAAAATTAATCTTGGAGTACACAATCCTTCTTGAGTAGACTCATTTAGAGGTGTATTTTGTTCTTATATAAAAGTAATGTATCTGCAATCTTATTTCCAGTTGACTTATGTACGGTAATGTACCAAGCATTGTCATTAGAATTTTTATTATGTTCCTTTTTTTATTAAAAAAACACAGAAACTCATTAAAAGCAGTCATGAAGTCTACGCTCATAGTCAATTAAACTTTTGATCAACGTATAGTAGGTTTTATAAATAGTGAGGGACCCTTTATATTTTATTGTTACTTTAGCATTTTTTACTTAGCAAATAAGCAAACACCAACCAGCTCTCACATTATTGCTTATATTTGTTGAGGTGAGTGAGTTTGACTTTTATTGTTTTGAATATTTAACTTAAAAAATATCTCGTTTTCTACATCGATCAATCGTTCAATTAGCTTAAACAGATTAATTTAATCGTTATATCCAAGAATAGGCTTAATTATCTACGAAGATAAGTACAGCTCATTGCTTATTGACTTACCAACTCCAAGTCACTGATCAAACACTAATTATAACTTCTACAAAAGGATAATTGACGAGTTAATTATAATGTAGAACTGTTGGGATGCAAACAAAAGCTTTCACACCGGAAGAAAAGAGAAAAATAGATCAATATATATATAGTTACCCAACCCCATTAGTATGAGGCCTTTTGGGAGATGCCCAAAAACAAATCCGTGAGGGCTTGGTCCAGAGCGGACAATATCATACTAATGCAGGGTTGGAGTGAGGGTACGCGCGGTCCCCATCAAGTGGTATCAGAGCCCAGGTTCGGAGGCCGGAGTAGCGGACCGACGCGTGCGAAGTCGACGGTGTGTCAAACTGGACCAAAGGTGATCTCCGGCCTAGCGGGGTAAGGTGTGTGCGGAAATGCCTTGTGTCGAAAGTCTTTTCGACAGAAACAGATGGTCGGGCGGCAGGTCCCGCGATAGTTGCGGCGGTGCAAGATGGGTGGCAGATCAGAAATGTATATTCGCTGGAGGGGAGGTCACGAGTTGTGTGGTCGTTTGTTTGAGGGGAGGTTTGTTGGGATGCAAACGAAAGCTCCCACACCGGAAGAAAAGAGAAAAATAGACTAATATATATATATAGTTACCCAACCCCATTAGTTTGAGGCATTTTGGGAGATGCCCAAAAACAAATCCGTGAAGGCTTGGTCCTGAGCGGACAATATCATACTAATGCAGGGCTGGAGTGAGGGTACGCACGGTCCCATCAAGAACCACTTGTCCTTTAATTCTTAATAGCATGTGAAATCATTATTAGAGAATATCGGATTGCTTACTCATTTGTATACTCATGTATTACATATTTGGTGCACTTAAGTTTCCATACGAGTCAAATAGATTTGTAATCTCCAATTTGCATTTGATTCATGTACCGAGCAAACTCTATTATTGATAGATTTGTTATGTTGTTAATTTTTGGAACAACCAAGAATTTATGGAGAGAAAAAAAAAACTTCATCTACCTAATTTAATCTAAGAATGTACTTTAAACTTGACCCTATAGTATTAATTTATTTTTTAATCACGAAAAGTTCTTTTTTCTTTTCTATACATAGTTTAGACGGGAGACGAGAATCGATTAGGCTTGAATTTGTAACATTATCCAATTTAATTCCTTGATGAGGAAACAACACCCAACTCACTTGAGGTTGAGAGCTCGCTCACTCAAAGGTGGAGCTAGAATTTTACACTTATTAATTTAAAATTCTAATCCTTTTAAGTTACTGGATTCTAAACGAATTATTTATACATATTCAATGAATTGTAAGACAATTACAAAATTTTAACCAAAGCTACTGGGTTCAATTGGGTTCGACCAAACCCGTTATTGGCGCTCTAGCTCTGCCCCTGAGCCCACTTGGCGAGCTCCCTAGCTTCAATAGTTGAGGTGCAGAGTTTAAACTTTAAACCCCATCAATAACGTAACATCACCTCCTCCATTGTAATTAAAAAAAAAATTAAAAGGTCTAATTTTTTATACTAAAATTTGTGAAAACATTTTCTGAAATACTACATAGTCCGTACAGTTTTTATAAATTGGGTAGTGGTTAGTACTCTGGACTTTGAATCCAGCGACCTGGGTTCGACTCCCGGTAGGACCTGCTACAAAAACCTTTTCTTGGGTCGGTGATTCAGGGGGACGGAGAGATTGATGGGGACGTCACTCATCGTATACGAGCGGGGTGGTCAAAGTGGAGGCTTGCATCAAGAATCCTATGTGACAAGAAAGTTCCACAGAAACTCAAGGAGAAATTTTATAGAGTTGTGGTTAGACTGGCCATGTTGTATGGGGCGGAGTGCTGGCCAGTGAAGAACTCTCATGTTCAGAGAATGAAGGTTGCGGAGATGCGGATGCTCAGGTAGATGTGCGGGCTCACCAGGTTAGATAAGATTAAGAATGAAGTTATTCGAGAGAAGGTGTGGGTGACCCCAGTGGATGAGAAGATGCGAGAGGCGAGGCTGAGGTGGTTCGGGCATGTACGGAGGAGAAGTCCTGATGCCCCGGTGAGGAGTTGTGAGCGGCTGGCGATGGTCGGCGCACGACGAGGCAGAGGGAGGCCTAAGAGGTATTGGGGAGAGGTGATTAGGCAGGACATGGCTAGAATGCGGGTTTCCGAGGACATGGCACTTGATAGGAAAGTCTGGAGGTATAGTATCAGGGTTGTAGGATAGGGGACCCTAGAGTTTTTCGTACTCCTCACCCGGGGTTGGACGAGGCTTGGCAGGGCTATCCATAGATGATTTGTGTATTGGATTGTGTCTCCCTTATTATTGCATGATATTTATGGTAGTTATTGTCTGATATCATTGCATGCTATTTATTTATGGTTCTTATGTTTATATAATTATTTATGCTATTTCTGCTGAAGCTACTAATGTTCTTTTGTTGTTGTTTTTGTTTTTGTTGTTCCTTTCCTTCACTGAGCCGAGGGTCGATTGGAAACAACCTCTCTGCCCTTTCGGGTAGGGATAAGGCCTGTCTACATATTACCCTCCCCAGACCCCACCTTGGTGGGACTATACTGGGTAGTTGTTGTTGTTGTTGTTATAAATTGGGTCTAAGTCCTCTGTAAATAGCGTCCTATGATTTGATTCATTATCTGGCTACTAAAATAGGAGTATATGTTAGGTAGCTATATTTTATCATATCCTTAAGTTGTTAGATATATGTACTTATATCTACATACATATGAACAATATATGGATTAATTATATATTATATGCTATCTTTTGGTTTGGCCTAAATTGGTGGTCTTATGGACATTGTTAAGGGGGCCAATTTATTGTCATATAAAGTGTAGGACTAATGTGTAGATACCCAAAAGGGTAACCTTAGTTAATGATGGGCTAACTAAGGTTACATACATGTAACCATGGTTACATGCTTATGACTTTTGAGTTTCATAACTCATATGTTATAAGAGGGGGGTTATGGTTCCCATAAGAATGCAAGACATTCTCTTCTTCCTCCCATTGAAACTAGAGAGCATTTTGGTCTTGCATATCAAGTGGAAAACCAATCCTCGATTTTTGGTCTTGGATATATTCTTGTGAAAGCAAAAACTTCAAGACAATCTAAAAGGAAGGATCAAGGAGCTTCTCAAAGGCACACCTTGGACAATCTTCAAGAAGGACTAAAGATTTCCACTTATGGATTCAGGTACGCTTCCGCTTATGTTGTTATTCCAAGTAATTCGATATGAAGGCTAAAGTGTTTTATTTGGATTCATTCCAACAATTGCTATCAGAGCCTCCTTCATATTTTGATTATTTGGAAGTTCATGAAATCCATGTTATATAAAGTTTATGATTAAGTTAAAATGGAATTTTGATTATGAAATTCTAGTACCATGATATAGCATGATTTCATGAATGATATGTTGTTGATGAACTTTGGTGTATCAATATCTTGTTATCTCTAGATGATTTGAAATATTGAAATTTGCATAATTTTGGTTGATGATCAACATGATTTCTTGTTTAAGTTTCTTGTTGAAAACCATATTAAGTCGTTGGACAGAATAGTAAGATAATCGATTATCTTATCCAGATAATCGACTATCTTGAAAGGTTGACCAAAATTTTGCAAAACAGTAGCACAGAATAATCGACTATTTCATATGAAATAATCGATTATTCTGTTTTGTTCATCAAAATTTTTTTTTGAAACAAAATCTGAGGATAATCGATTATTTCTAAAATAATCGATTATCTGGAATTTTTCAGCAAAATTGAAAATTTCAGAGAGCCAAGATAATCGATTTCCTAAAAGGATAATCGATTATCCTAGTTTTTCAGCAAATTTTGAGATTCCAGAAGGCCCAGATAATCGATTATCAGGCTCAGATAATCGATTATCTGGCCATAAATTGCAGAAACATTTTATTTTCTGGCAGTTTAATGAGGACATAATGTAAGAAACATTTTTCATAATTAATGAAACGTTTTAAGTATTAAGTTTTCAGATTTTTTAATTGTACATTAATAATATGTCAATTAATATTCAGTTTTTTAATTATTAATATTTTGTACATTAATATTCAGTTTTAATATTAATTGTTTTTTAGTCCATCATGCTTCAGATTTTGGTATTGTCCAATTAAGATTAAAACAATTAATATTCAGATTTTACATGTCAAAACATGTAAATTTTCAATCAAGATTCAATATATGGCTTAAAGAACTATATTATTTAGCATCTAATATTTTAAATTAGTCAATTGAAGCAATATGTTGCCAAAGTAACCTCTTTTGTGTAGATTGATTAATATTGAAATATAAGATGACTGTGGATGTTAGTATTCCATGCGTTTAACACCGGCCCAAAGGAAGGTTGTTATTTGGCAGGAATTCGAACATGCTTGTGGTGATAAATATGTGACAATTATTCGATTTTCCATGTGAATATTAAGTCGGCCCAAATGAAGGCTTGATATTTGACAGGAGTTTATTGTCAATATTTGATTACTACACCAAGAGTACCACTTACAAGTTGATTTTCTGTCAAAAGACTAAAATCAATGTTGTGCTAGGTATCTTGTAATGGGATTTTCCTATTTTGAATCTGTAAACTAAAGTTAAAGTTCAAGTAATTGTAAGCATGTATTAAGTTATCCTTGTTCTATATTCAGTGAATTCTTCAGCTGCTTCGATATCTGCAAATATAAACAGCATCCCTGTGCTTAACGGCACAAACTTTAAGGAATGGAAAGAGAACATTATGATCGTTCTCGGTTGCATGGATCTAGACTTTCACTTCGGATTGAGCAACCTGCTTCTCTTGAGGATACATCTTCTTCTGATGAAAAGAAGGAGATGGAGAAGTGGGAACGCTCAAATCGCATGAGTCTAATGATCATGAAACGTGCAATTCCAGAATCATTCAGGGGCACTATGAATGATGAAAATAATGCCAAAGTTTTCCTTGAAAACCTTGAAAAGCGTTTTGCACAAAACGAAAAGGCGGAAACAAGTACTCTTGGGAGTAAACTTGTTTCCATGAGGTATAAAGGCAAGGGAAATATAAGGGAGTACATTTTGGAAATGTCTCAAAATCTTGCTTCGAAACTAAAGTCACTCAAGATGGAATTACCTGAGGAACTGCTTGTGTACTTAGTTTTGATCTCTCTTCCTGCACACTTTAATCAGTTTAAGGTCAGTTACAACTGCCTGAAGGAGAAATGGACTCTTAATGAGCTCATTTCGCATTGTGTGCAAGAGGAGGAAAGGATAAAGCAAGATAAGACAGAAAGTGCTCATATGGCATCCTCTTCTAAAGATAATAAGAAGAGGAAAGGTAAGGAAGTTGCGGTTGCAAGGCCCCAGAAGAAGCAAAATAAGGAACCTAAGGTTGAAACTACAGAATCAGGCTGCTTCTTCTGTAAGGGGACTAATCACATGAAGAAAGATTGTACCAAGTACCACGCTTGGCGTGCGAAAAAAGGTACATCTCTTTCTCTTGTTTGTTCTGAAGTTAATTTAATTTCGGTACCTAAGGATACTTGGTGGGTAGATTCGACTGCTACTACTCACATAAGTATATCTATGCAGGGTTGCCTGAACTGCCGAAAACCAAATGATGGTGAAAAATACATCTACGTGGGTGACGGCAAAAAGGTGCAAGTTGAGGCTATTGGCAAATTTAGGCTGTTGTTTAAGACTGGTTTTTATTTAGATTTGAATGAGACTTTTGTTGTACCGTCTTTTAGACAGAATTTAATTTCTGTTCCCAAATTGGACATATCCGGTTATTCATGTTCATTTGGTGACAATAAAGTTAGTCCCTTTCAAAATTCAAATCTTATCGGTACTGGTCTTTTATCAACATATGATAGCCTATATTTGGTTGATATAATAACCTCACATAATGAAACTTTGCATACAAGTTCAAGTGGTACCAAAAGAAAATTAACTAATGAGAATTCGTTATCACTCTGGCACAAACGTTTGGGTCACATATCCATTCAAAGAATTCAGAAACTCGTGCCAGATGGAATTCTTGATTCCTCAAATTCGGATATTTGTGTTGAGTGTATCAAGGGAAAACAAACAAACAAGACGAGATTAGGTGCTAAGAGAGCTTCGGATGTCATAGAATTGATACATACGGATATTTGTGGGCCATTCCCTACTCCTTGTAGGAATGGTCAACAATACTTTATCACATTCATAGACGATTACTCTCATTATGGGTACCTATATCTTATTCATGAAAAGTCCCAATCCATAGACGTGTTCAAATCATATAAGGCTGAAGTTGAAAATCAACTAAGCAAAAGGATTAAATCCGTTAGATCTGACCGTGGTGGTGAATACTATGGTAGATATGATGGTTCAGGTGAACAACGTCCAGGGCCATTTGCTAAATTCCTAGATGAGTGTGGGATCGTCCCTCAGTATACTATGCCAGGCAGTCCTACTATGAATGGTGTAGCTGAGAGACGAAATCGGACCCTTAAGGATATGGTAAGAAGTATAATTTGTCGTACTACTTTGCCAGACTCACTCTGGGGAGAAGCATTAAAAACCGCAGCTTATATTCTTAATAGAGTTCCAACTAAAGCTACAATCAAAACCCCATATGAACTTTGGACTGGGAAAAAACCCAGTATTAAGCACTTACACATTTGGGGTTGTCCAGCTGAGGCAAGGCCTTATAGGCCGAAAGAAAAGAAACTGGATGCTAAAACGGTTAGTAGCTATTTTGTTGGATACTCGGAAAGATCCAGGGGGTTTAAGTTTTATGATCCCACTTCTAGAACTATTTTTGAGACGGGTAATGCTAGGTTTTTTGAGGATATTGAGTTTGGGGGTTGGAGAGATAAAGTTATTAGAGATTTTGTCTTTGAGGAAGAACATGTGTCTTTCCCTCAAGTTGTTGATCTTGGTCAGGGTGTTCTCATTCCTGACACGGATCACACAACTCCAGTTCAAGACAATCTCAAAAATCTCCCCAATCAAGTTCCTGATATTACTAATGAAAATCAAACTCAACAACCTCAAGAAACTGAAGTGCCATTAAGGAGATCTACTAGAGAGAGGAGAAATGCAATTCCGGATGATTATGTTGTATTTCTCCAAGAACAAGAAAGTGATACTGGACTTGAGGAAGATGATCCAATCAACTTTCGTCAAGTCATTAAGGGTTCTAACTCTCAAAAGTAGATTGATGCCATGAATGATGAGATGAAGTCTATGAGCGATAACGGCGTTTGGGAGCTTGTTACATTGCCCGAAGGTACTAAACCGATTGGTTGTAAATGGATATTTAAAACCAAGAGGGATTCAGGGGGAAATGTCATTAAGTATAAAGCTCGTCTTGTCGCAAAAGGCCACACTCAAAAGGAAGGCATTAATTATAAAGAGACTTTCTCTCCAGTTTCATCGAAAGACTCTTTCAGGACTATAATGGCACTAGTAGCACATTTTGATCTTGAACTTCATCAGATGGATGTTAAGACAGCGTTTCTCAATACTGACATTGAGGAAACAATTTATATGGTGCAACCTGAAAACTTTGTTTCGGAAGAATCAAAGAAAAGGGTTTGCAAATTAAAGAAATTCATCTACGGGCTCAAGCAGGCTTCCCGTCAATGGTATTATAAGTTTCATGAAGTCATTACATCTTTTGGTTTTGAACCGAATATTGCTGATGACTGTATGTACCATAAGTTCAGTGGGAGTAAATATATTTTTCTGGTTTTATATGTCAATGACATACTGCTTGCCTGTAACGATATAGCATTATTGCATGAAACTAAGAAATTTCTTTCAAAGAAATTTGAATTGAAAGATCTTGGTGATGCCTCTTTTGTATTAGGAATTCAGATACAACGAGATCGCTCCAAAGGTGTTCTCGGCCTGTCACAAAAGGGCTATATCGATAAGGTTCTTAAAAGATTTGGCATGCAGGATTGTAAACCAGGCAACACCCCTATTGCTAAGGGAGACAAGTTTAGTCTCAAACAGTGCCCATATAATAATTTTGAAACTTCGGAAATGGAGAAGACACCTTATGCTTCGGCTGTAGGTAGTCTGATGTATGCTCAGGTATGTACACAACCTGATATAGCATACATTGTTGGGATGCTAGGCAGATATCTAAGCAATCCGGGAATGGACCATTGGAAAGCAGCAAAAAGGGTCATGAGGTACTTACAGAGAATAAAGGATTACATGCTTACATATCGGAGATCGGACCAACTTGAGATCATCGGGTATACCGACTCCGATTTTGTTGGATGTCAGGATAGTCTGAAGTCTACATCAGGCTATATTTACATGCTTGCTGGCGGTGCTATCTCTTGGAGAAGCATCAAGCAAACTCTTACGGCCACTTCCACTATGGAAGCGGAATTCATGGCATGTTATGAAGCATCCAATGAGGCATTATGGCTGCGGAATTTTGTCAGTGGACTGCGCATAGTTGACAACATTAAAAAGCCACTTAGGCTATTATGCGACAACAGATCAGCAGTCCTTTATGCTAACAACAACAGTAGTTTGACGAAAGCAAAACATATGGACGTCAAATTTCGGGTTGTTAAAGAAAGAGTACAGAATGGACAATTGTGCATAGAGCACATAAGTACAAACTCCATGATTGCGGATCCGCTCACCAAGGGATTGACACCAAAAGTATTTCATGAGCATATTGCTTGCATGGGTGTCAAATCAGTTAAGGATTATGAATTTTAGTGGGAGTTTGTATTATACAATTATGTATTGTCCATTACATTCAGTAATTCAGTTTTAAGGATATATCTGCAGATATTCAGTTTTAAAGTTTTATGTACTCTTAAGGTTTATGATTGATCTCAATAAAGAGAACCAGTTGGAAATAGACATTCTATTTCAGACCACACTTTATGTTATTTCCATGCTACACACCTATACTTGATCCATGTCGTTGGTTATATTGATATACATGATCTATGTTGGTTCTAGTTACGCAAGAGTAACTAAGAGCTCTTAGATCCTATGTTGGTATGATTGATGGACCGGATTGTTCATGACAATTTTATTATGATAGCAATTCTGAGCTCATAAGGTTATAGTGTAACATATAATGCTAAGGTTTGTACATATGTATGAGTATCTCGTCCAAGTGGGAGATTGTTAGATATATGGACTTATATCTACATACATATGAACAATATATCGATTAATTATATGTTATGTGCTATCTTTTGGTTTGGCCTAAATTGGTGGTCTTATGGACATTGTTAAGGGGGCCAATATATTGTCATATAAAGTGTAGGACTAATGTGTAGATACCCAAAAGGGTAACCTTAGTTAATGATGGGCTAACTAAGGTTACATACATGTAACCATGGTTACATGCTTATGACTTTTGAGTTTCATAACTCATATGTTATAAGAGGGGGGTTATGGTTCCCATAAGAATGCAAGACATTCTGTTCTTCCTCCTATTGAAACTAGAGAGCATTTTGGTCTTGCATATCAAGTGGAAAACCAATCCTCGATTTTTGGTCTTGGATATATTCTTGTGAAAGCAAAAACTTCAAGACAATCTTAAAGGAAGGATCAAGGAGCTTCTCAAAGGCACTCCTTGGACAATCTTCAAGAAGGATTAAAGATTTTCACTTATGGATTCAGGTACGCTTCCGCTTATGTTGTTATTCCAAGTAATTCAATATAAAGGCTAAAGTGTTTTATTTGGATTCATTCCAACATAAGTTGGTAGTTGTTTTAAACCTGCACTGGCCAATCTCACCCATTATATTTTGATAGAAAATAAAACGTCCATATAAACTTAATTAACTTGATTGCCTTCTTTCAATGTTCACGGGTAAGAGCAGCTTAAGAAGCCTAAAACCAAAATATAATGAGAGGTCTTAATTTTTTTTTCTTTAAAAATTATCATTATAGCTTTTGATGCAAAGTTTTAATGATTCATTTTATATTAATGATACAACTAATATATTTAATCTTTCTTTAATCATTTTTTATCTTAGGTAAGAATTTATTAGTTTTAATTTTCTTCTTTCTGCTGAGGAAATTAAACTATTATACGAATTGTAAAATTATTCTATAAGCAATATAGGTTTTTACAAAAGAATCAATATTAAAGGCGATATTTTTCACATTATCTAAGGATCTCAATATGCACATTCAAAGCTGCAATTTTTTTTTACTCTATATTTTTAGAGTATAAAAAGAAATACTCGTCTATGGTAACATCAATATACATACATTTTGATGGTAAACTTTTGCTAACTGAACTAGCCGAAATCAGTATATTATACAAAATAGTCATACTTAATAAAAACTCGAAAATACCTCATATGTCGAACAAATAGCTTCATTTTTAATTTTTGAATCCTAAAAAGATTCTACTAATTTAGATATCTCATATTTGTGGAGCTGTTGAAATCTTAGCTTGAAATAAATAGGTAAAATACATAGTTTACCTATTGATCTTGCACCCAAATTTGTGTTAAACATTTCTCGCTTACAAATAATCTTTTAAATATCCAATCTTTTAAAAGTGTATTTAATACACAATACTTATTTTTTTGATCGATTTTCTAAAATATATATAATTTCACTCTCCAATCAGATAGTGACACACGTCAGTAACTTATTAAAAAAAGAAATAACCTTTAAATTATAATTAGATCTCATCTTCTTTATTAAATCCATAACCATGGCTGCCTTCTCTTCGATCGGCCTCCACCAAACCTTTCCTTCCATTCCCGACCGCTATTCTTCGATAAAAAATTAGCTATATGAAGTTCTCTACTACCAACACAGTATTATCCCAAACCTCACATCTCCATTAAAATTATTTTTCTTTCAATGTAAAAGAATCTCATAATAATAATCTGGATTAACTTCTTTAAGTAAGAAAGCTTCAATATCTATTGTCGAACTTATTATCTTTTTGCTAAAATCTTTAAATTCCATTTTATTCCTCATAAAAATCAAGCATGACAAGAACTATCATAGAGGGCAGAGGAAGACTGCCGCTGACAGCCAAGGCGGTGGCTGAACTAAAAAAGAGTTGCAGAGAGAAGTAAATGCTCTAATTGAAGACAACATCAACCAATATTGGGGGAAAGACAGGACTGCCTATAAAAGTGAAACTTTCTACCCTGCCTAACCATAAAAGAATTCTATCCACTAAATAATTACAATCTCCTACAAATTTAATAAATAAACGAAAATATCAAAATATCTACCCCACGCTTAATCCCCTAACTATAAAAACTCAAAAGCTGCTCAAAATTTAGAAAATAAGCGTACAAAATTGAGATTTTCAATGACATTCCCTAATTTGAAGATCGCTAAGTGTGAAAAAACAGATCAAAGATGCTGATTCGCGTCTTGTTTTCGGATTTTGATTTCACTATTGTATTGAGATTTTGATTTCCCTATTGTTTTTGCATTTTGATTTCGCTGGCAGACAAAATCTCAAAAATTATAAGTATTACAGAAGTTTAGCACTCAAACTTCTAAACTTTTAGCTGAAAATTCTAATCTTGGTTTGGAGATCTGGAGATCTAGAGGTTTGATTTCGAAAAACGTGTTGTTGAAATTCAATATTTTAACATCAATACTATTGAAATTTGCATTGTTGAGATTAAATTTTGGACATAAAAATAATTATAACTTCATAATTATGGAAAATATACAAATTCTGTTGCAGCATAGTTGAGAATAAGATAATAACAATAATTTCATAAATTTTTATGTTGATGCAATTCTAATAAACACCTGTTGAAAATTGAACAACTTCTCAGAGAAGTTGCAAAGCAACTGCAAAAGGACAGTAACACAATAGTCATTTGGTATGCTATTGCTCAAGGATATCCACCAATTACAATTTGCAGCGATCCGAGTGTTAGTGTTTTCATGGAATTTAAAAAATTAAGTGCAGGGATGGCAACACTTCCCTTGTGTGTGTCATTTGCTAAAAGACACTAGAGCTGCAAGCACCTCCAGTTTCATCAGAAATTGCACAATTTGAAAGCACTGATATGATTAGTACGTTTGATGTGCAAGAAGGATATGACATTATTTTACAACTTGATGATACAAACATCATAACTGATCAATTTCATCAAAATTTTGAAAAAAGACAAATTTACAAAGACAAGAACCTGCTGTCTCTCATTATGAAACAATATGACGTTATAGAAAATGTCAATATCGGGTTAATAAATCATGCCCAAGAAGGTTTGTCTGCATATTTTCAAGTAAAAAAACTATGTGATACCTATATAGTATATAAGTATGTTAAATCAGTATATTATGCGAGTATGAAATTGTATTGGTTTGTCTTTGCTATTATCAGTAAAACATAATAATAATAATATAGTGTGTGTGTATATATATATATACACACACACACACACTAATCGAAAGGATGCAGTGGAATCATTTATGAAAATTGGTGAAAAATATGAAAAAATATTATCAGATAATACTATCTTATCACAAACGATGATGTTATGCATTTTTAAAATCATAAAAACACTACATGTACTATAGTTTTACTTTTTTTACCTTAGTGATTTCACTAAAAAAACTGAATATTATTATTTGAAAAATACTATTACTTCATATTATTATTTGTAACTCCTTCATTACCTCAGCATTGGTAGGTTGGGAATCACCTCCAATACGTTCATGCATACTTTGTGTCTTTGGTAATTGAGTGCCAAAAACCTGAAAGCTATCGGGCTGATTGTCAGTGCATTCAACTTCAATTTCAAAGTTTAGACCACACACATCAAATAGTTGCTTCTCATCATCAGTTGGAGTGATGTTCTTTAGCTGCAATTATTAAGCACACTAGCTAGAAATAGAAATAATAATAAAGTATGGAAAGATAAAAGATCCCTATTACCGTATGATACCAATATAGTATACATGTATATCAATAGAGTATATCATTGAACTGGAATATTGCTACAACTGTGACTAAACTATTGTACCAAAACATTAAGAGAGACAATAAAACTATGAGAAAATTACCTGCTCGAGTTGCTTTGCACATTAAGAGAGGCAATAAAACTATGAGAAAATTACCTGCTCCCGTTGCAAGCTAGACATTTGTAAAGCAACTCGCTCATTCAGTATTTGACTCCTGACTACCCAATTCAAAATTCGTGAAAGTTTGTTTCCAATGTGATCAGCAAAGTGACCATCACCTTGGGCAACATTCATACAACTAAATCTGTAAAGCCAACGAAAAGCCACCGAGTCTATAAAAATAAGGCGTATCTTGAAACTTGTTGGAACACGAGTCAATTGTAGTGTTATAAACATCCATACCCCAGGGATAATTATTAAAATCACCGCACTCAAACAAGTCAATGTAAGACCGTGAAATAACTTTTGTTTTGATTTAGAAAGTAAGAAGTTGTTCACAAAATAAAGAACTGCTATCTTTAACGCATCATCATTTCTTTTCCCATTTTTTCTTCTTAAAACAGTGTGCTAGTTGGGCCAATGTCATAGATGCAGTCCCAAAATATATTGAAATCAACCTATTCTCTGCCATATTCTCTATATTTGTATCACCCTTACATTTCAACCTAACAAGTGCAAATTCACCCAAATCAAAGCGCAACCTAGAATCTACAAACTGCATCTTATTTTTCACCTCATGATGCACTTCTCTAATAAGCAAATGGTGCATAACCTAAATTTGCAATAACTGGTGGTAAATTCAAAAATTAGCCAAAGCATATTTTCTTAAACATTCGAAGTTGCCTCTTTGATAAATTTGCTTTCAATTGATGAATAATATGGCAGTTGGTATCCCAATCAACCTTTGGTTTATAAACTAAGTCCATAGGCACAAGGAAATCGCAATATTGCAAAATATGTTCGTATAAAATAATTTTCAGAAATAGAATTCACATAAAAATGCAACTAAACCAACTAAAAATATTACAACTACCATACAATACCAACACGACATATAACAATACAAGTAGGATATACAATTCTATTGGCTCATTTTCGGCAACTATAAACGACTATACGACTATTACATAATAGATAGGAATAAAGAGAAAAAGCAAAAAGGTATGCAGCTATAAAGTTTTTTCAAAATATTGTACGATGCTACTATTATTAAAGAAAAAACAAATAGCGAAGACAACCAAAAAATTATCCAGAAGCATATGATCGTACATAGCTATACTAACAGGGTAAATAGTTGTACGGTGTTGTTCCAACAACTATCTATAAGTATAAAAACTATCACATTACACACATACACTATGTCTATAGGCACAAGGGAATCTCAACAATGCAAAACATGATTATATAAATTATTTAATAAATAGAATTCACTTAAAATTAACACTACTGCCTATAACTATAATATAATACAAAGCATAACAGGAAATTGAAAAATAACAATGTACTATACATTCAAAAATCTCATATATCATAATTGTAAGAAAATTACCTTCTAGGGTGTGACACCAATTATTTTATTCTTTAACTGAGAATCATCGCTACGATCAACATCTACTGGATGAGTCTTTGTTTTAGGCACAAATTCACGCCAGCTTCCCCTTAACTCAGAAACCTCAACAACTTTACCTTTTCCATTATCAATCACATGAAACGCCTCCTATGACTGGTTCGGAATTTATGTCAGGTAATGATTGGTAGGGAGTTTCATCGACTGATAAAGTATTAATATTGTTGCCTTTTACACCCTCTAATTCTACATTTTTAGTTGTGTTTTCAACATGACTACTGCTAGGGTTACGACTAAATAGAGACTGAGAATCGGAAAATAAGGAAAAACTAGTACCAGAATGGCTGAGGCAACGGATTCAGCAGCTACTTTTGTTGAAGAATGATATTGTCCATGATACCACCATCTACGCGCACAATGCTTCCGACCCACAGAGAAAACAACAACCCATAGACATTGATTCACAAAAGTATAAAAAAATACAAAAATCATATAATTTTGAAAATTTACTTTCACTAAAATGTTCTTTCAAAAGCAAAATTTTCACCCAAAGTAAAAATTTCACCAAAAAATAGGTACTAGACGAAGAGATAGAAAGGAATCTGAAGAAAAAATTAAAAACTTGAATGAGAGTGAAATTTGCGTTCTCATGTGTTGGCTATGGATATTTGGAAACTCTTCTCTTTAGTCTAGTGTTAACTTAAAGGACGAGACAAGCGTGGGAAGCTTGGGCCATGTGAATGAGTAAAATAGGCAGGCTAAATTCTTTAGTTTAGTGTAAAGAACGAAGATAAGGCTTTAAAGACAATGGGTAGCTTGGGCCACGTGAAATATGGGGGGCGGATAAATAAATTGGGCCGACTGGACAGGAATAGAAAATAGTTTGGACATGGGTGTTAAAAGGTAAATAGTTTGGGCTTAATAGGTGTAAAGTGAGATTTTCTCACCAAGGTTCACCTTCTCATCAACCAATCTCCATTAATTTGGAGAAACACAAAAGACCTCTCTTCCAAAAAATACTATCTCTCTACTTTTAAAATTTCATAGGCCATCAAGCTTCATTATTGGGCTTTTCGTAAAAAAACAAATAAAGATCGGTCTGGGAATATGGGGAATTGTGAAAGACAAACACAAGAGAACGTTTTGTTTCATTGAAGAATGAATAAAACAACGTAAAAGAAAAAAGAATAAAAGAAAAAACAAAGAAAAAGGAAAATCAATTTGAACCGTTAGATAAATTTTGTTAGATCTGAATCGTTCAAATAAAACATCATATATATATATATATATATATATATATATATATATATATATATATATATATATATATATATATATATATATATATATATATATATATATATCTTCATATGCCTTATTTTATTGGTAAAACACACGATGGCTACGTAGGCAAAATACTGCATATTAAGCACACTTTGGAAAGGCGTGAGGTAATTTTTGTCCGAAAAAATATTTAATAAGAATTTCGTCCATAATTTAGGTGTAACTTGTATATTTTGCCAAATAAGTATCCAAAAATTTATATAACTTACATAAGAATTAACTATGCCACATAATATCAATATAATTATAACAATGTTTATAAAAAGTTATATATTAATATGAAAAATGCCTAAATCACTTTAGTTGCTTTATGTTTCAGCCGCCCTTAGTGGGAAAACCTTTACGAATAAATATTAGGGCATATCATAAACAAGGATTTTTCTACGCAAACAAAGTACAACGTCACTTTCATGACATTTTGATCTTTAGTCATATTCAGCGTTTGTTTAAATCTACCCCACTTAATCAAATAAGAATAATATATAGCGGAAAAGTCAAATTGTGTCTATTTTTTCTTTCTTAAATTCACTTTCGATAGCTACATCTGTACTTGGGGTATACCAGAAAAAAAAAAATCAATAAACTGTACCGATTCGATAATTGAATTAAATTGGGAAAAAACTCGATTGTAGTTTGCTATTAAAAAAAAGAAAATCAAAATCAAATCAATCTGACATTATATTTATATAATTTTTAAAAATATTTTATACATATAAATATTTATTATAATATAATTATTAATATTTCTTAAAAATGTTTACAGTTTTATCTTTAAACGTATTATTTACAGTTTGGAGTTAACATTCTTGAATGATCCAATAAATTTATAGTCCATAAAGGCAGTAAGCCAAATAAAGTTCAAATAATACTAATGCTAGTAAAGGAAATTCAATTCAATAATAGAAATGCCAATAATGTTGGATATCCTTTTTTAGTTTTGTATTGGTTTATAATAAAAAAGTATAACCTAGTTTATCTTTTTTTAGTGTTTAGTTATTTAATTAATAGTATTATTAGTTGTACTTATTTTCGCATGACCTATATAGTATTTTTAGATTATTTTAATTTTTATTATGGTGTATTAATTGATATTTTCTTTGTGCAATTTTAATATCTCTGTTATTGAATATTTTAGTACAATGCTATGGCCCATCTCATTTTATTATTTTATTTTCTTGAAAAAGATATTATACAATTGTATCCTACTATGACTAAAATAAATATATGGAGCACAAGTTACATATTTTGTGCTATTAAGACTTTACCGAAAAAAATTCGAAAATTCAAAAAAAAGAAATCAGAATACCCGAGAAAAAATGTGATTGAAAACCCCAATTTTATTGGTTTGGTTTGGTTTATTTTATAAATTTTAAAAAAAAACCGACACCATTGATTTGGTTTGATAGTTAAAAAATACGAACCAACCCAATCTATGCACGCCTCTATCTGTATTAACTAGATTTTTAATTTTGAATTAAAGCTCACGGTGCCTTTTGTTTTTAGCTACTGCTTCTTCTTTTATATCTTTTTTGAGTCGCGGGTCTATCACAAACAGTTTCATTATCTTTTAACGTAGGGTAAAAGTCAGCATACATACTACCATCTATTGACTTATTTATGTGGGATAATATTATACTGAAAGCGGTATTATTATTATTGTTGGTGGTGCCTTTTGTTTTCATCTTTTGAAATGTTTGTTTTCATATCTAAAAAACTATGGCAAAAAAGGATTTGTGAAGGAAGATGCAATGCATTTATAATAACAATAACAGACGCGGTATATTTTCACCAAGTGGAATTTGGTAAAAATTATTTTTACGCAATTCTTACCCCTAAATATCTAATGAAAATAAAGAGATTATTTCTAATAGACCATTGGCTCGGAAGGAGTGAGAAGGAGAAGAAGGGAGAAGCAAAAAAAAAGAGAGAAGAGAAAAAGGAAGATAAAGAATAAATAGTACCAACTAATAACAATGGGAAATACAATATCTGATACGAACTAAACCACATAACGTAATAAAGATCTAAAAATATAAAGGGACATGCGTACTACTAAAGCTATTGGTATAGGCAAATAAGAAACTTCCAACTACTTACTAATCTTCTGACCTTATACTCGGCCTCCACCCTTTACTTTTATATTATAGAACAAGGGTTTGGCTAATTGGAGAAATAAATTTGCAAGTGATAATAACATACCGACATAATTACATCTTGCCACACACAGTTCCAAATAATCATCCATGTCCGTATATTTTTAGAAAGTGTTTACTCATAAAATGGTATAGTTGAATTTATTGAGTGATTTATAGACAAGCAGACTGATTTGATCAGAAATGATAAATAAATTAAATTTACAGTAAGACTTAGCAATAAAATCAAAGAAAATGACAAACCTGGCTTCGTGAGCAATACTTATGAGGAAATCAATAAAAATAATATTAGATAGAAAGTAAAATCGTTTTATTTAGTTTGAAAATAGAGTATAGCATAAGTTTTCTAGATATTTCGTGTGTCTACAATAATTGTTGAAGCCACTAATTTTAGCTATATTTAGTAAACAAGATATTATGATCAAGCTCCTCTTAAATGACAATAAATTGGGTCATCGATAAATGTGTAACGGGGCCATGAATACCATAATTTTTTGTAACAGCTACCCATTTAATACTAGGGAGTATTCTCCATTAAATGTCGTCTGGTAACAAACATTCGACATGCTTCTGTTGATTATGGTCCCTTCGGAATCTATTCGATACCATCTGCAGTTGTTGCCCCAGGCCTTAATTTTTTATTTTTTTTGGTAATTAAGGTTTTTTCATAAATCACCAATGAAGTTACATTACGAAACCACAGTTGAACACTGCTTTTGGTCTGGCTTGGTTTTGTATGATTAAGTTCTTCCATGGGATTGTGGGCACTTCTTGCAACTGTGACTGATACAACTGTCTAGTCGTGCATTTCTGATGTTTCCAGTTCTGGAGCCTTTGTAAAGTATCCCTGAATTGGATCATCTTCTTAACCATCCAGCTAGCTTGAGTAGGAATTGGCATGGACTCTATTAGCATGTCTTTGATATAATACATTGTGATCCACCTTATCCACAGCTTGTCCTTTTTATGGGCTATGTCCCAACAGGTCTTTGCAATGGCAGCCTTGTTCCAGAGTTTGAGGTTGGTTAGATTCATTCCACCAACTGTCTATGGGGTACACATTTTGTCCCAGGAGATGTATGCTTTCTTAGTTATAGTATTCATCCCAGACCAAATGAAACTCCTGCATATGCTTTCATCATTTTAAGCACTTTCACAGGGAAGATAAACAGCTGAGCCCACTATGCTTGAATACCAAAGATGATAGATTGCACCAGTTGTAGCCTCCCAGAGTATGACAGTGTTCTAGTAGTCCAAGAAGTGATCCTAGCTGTGATTCTTTCCACTAAAGGTTGCCACTGTAGTAGAGTGATTTTTTTGGTAGTCAGTGGTACTCCCAGATACTTGAAAGGCAGTTGTTCCTGCTCATAACCAAGATGATCAAGAATCTGCTTCTGTATAGGTATTGGTACTCCTCCAAAATAGACTGAGCTCTTGTTCAAGTTGGCCATTAGGCCTGAGGATGCAGAGAATTGGGAGAAGCAGTTGGATAATGCCTTGACAGATTGGAGGTCGCCCTTGGTAAACAGCAACAAGTCATCAGCAAAGCACATATGTGTAATGCCCAGTTTTTTACATCTGGGGTGGAATTGGTATGCTGGATCAGTTTGTAGTACAGCGCATGACCTGCTTAAATACTCCATAGCCAAGGCAAATAAGAAGGGGGAAATGGAGTCCCCTTGCCTCAGTCCCCTGGCAGCAGCAAATGGTACAGTAGGCTCTCCATTAACTAAGACAGAGTAGCTCACTGTTGAGATACACTCCATAATCCATTTGGTGAAGGTGCTGGGGAAACCAATCTGTTCCATAACTTGTTGTAAGAATACCCATTCCACTAAATCATATGCTTTTTGGAGATCTATGTTGATCTTGCATATGGGGGAGACATGCTTCCTAGTATAGCTTTTTACAAGCTCATGTGCTAGAATGATGTTATCCTGAATCTTTCTACCCGGAATGAATCCTGCCTGAGCTTCATTAATGAGGCTTGCCATCACCTTCTGCAGCCTATTAGCCAGTACTTTGGAGATGAGTTTGTATAGCACAGTACAACAAGCAATAGGCCTGTACTCTTTGACTGAAGTTGGTTTGGACAGTATAGGGATGAGGGTAATAGTTGC